>CM060698.1:46835406-48120027 GCA_030686995.1 Artemisia argyi
ACATAATCAAGTGGGTCATTTAAAGAAGTCAGCGAAAAGCAAAGGTTTTGAGCAGATACTAAACTTTTTAAATAGCTCATATATAAGGTATGCATTGACTTGTAACCCCACAATTTATGATTCTTTGGTAAAACAGTTTTGGTGCACTGCTAGTTCTGAAACTCTACCAAATGGAATCAAACAAATAAGGGAAACTGTTGACAATGTTGAGTATATTGTTACTGAAGCATCAATTCGAGATTCTCTTCACTTAAATGATCCTTCATGCGATCAAAAGTTGCCACATAGATTTCTTATTGAGGGTATGAAACATATTGGATGTCCCATTAATAAAAACCTTACTTTCTTAAAAATAAAATCTTTCACCTCAATGGAGATTTTTAGCACACCATTTTCTTCAATGCTTAAGTTCCAAAACTGGAGGATGGGATCAATTTGATGCCAAACTGGCCTCTACAATGATTTGTCTTTCAGTTGGAAGAACTTATAATTTTTCTAAATTGATTTTCAATGGTATGGTGGCTAATGTGAAAAGTGCACATAAATTTTTGATGTACCCTCATTTTCTGAAAATGGTTTTGAACACTGAACCTGCAAACAACACGATTTATTCCATTAAGCCCCTCAAAGAAAAAGTCTTTAGTAATATGAGGAGTGGTTTTACAGGCATTGAGAAACCATTATCTATGGCTATGTTATTTGCTTCTTCTAACCTTTGTGCAGGTCCTTCAATACAATCTGAACCTCAGTTTGCTCTGGTGCACACACTTGAACTTAGTTCCTCTGCATCCCCACCTTCTACTCATGAAGCTTCCTCCACAATGAATGTGGATGATCTGTTGATATTAGTTCCTTCACTTCTCACAAGAGTAACTTGTTTGGAGCTTCAACTGACAAAAACAAATAAGAAGGTTAAGAAGCTAGAACACATTGTGGAAGAACTAGGAACTCACATCACTGATGCTGAAGATGCTGACTCAGAAAATTCATCTAAACAAGGGGGTATTTGGCTCAAACAACAGAAAGCAAATCCTCAGAGGATACAGCTGTTAGTTCACCTAGAATTGAAGATGCAGAGTTGATCATTAATCTGAGTCAAAGTCACAAGCAAAGGATAAGGTTAAGGGAAAGATCTGTGGCTGGTGAAACCATTAAATTTGCTTCAAAGATTAAGTCTTCTCAACCAGGCATTGACCAAAGGGAAGGAAAACAAATTGCTCAAACAACTTCTTTATCTAAGAAGCCAAAGAAGCAGATCAAAGAGGATGAAGCAAGTTTTCTTGAAATTGAAAGAATTCAAAGTCAGGTAGCAGAAATGCTAAATCCTTCAAGAAAGCATAGAAGGGTTTGATATTAGCAGTTTATGTTGTTATGAACCCTTGGCTATGTTTGAATGAATTAGAATAAATGGACTTTTGAGAAATAACACTTGGTGAAGGTGCCTTGCACTAACACAACAAATGGTTATCAGTCCACCATGTCTAACCCACATAAGGACTGGCTAATCCAAGAGCAAACGGCTCTAGGTTAAGATATCTCAAATCCGTTTATGGCTTACAATTTTCCAAAAATTGTATGGCATTCAACTCACCATATCTATGATAGTGAAGAGTTGGGTAGCCCACAAGGTTATGGCTTGTGGTAAAGGCTGTGGAAAACCATAATTGGTAATCAACTCACCAAGATGATGACTGATTTCCATCAAAGAGTTGGCTAGTCCAAAAGCAAACGGCTTTTGGTAAAGACAAATCAAATTCATTGATAGCTGATGGTTTGGTAAAAATCATATGGTTATCAATGTACCATGGTCTTGTACTAAAACATTAGCTACTCCAGAGTTAATGGCTAATTGGTAAAGAGACATCAAATCCATTAAATTTTCAATGATTCACCTCTCACAAGTGTTAACACACCTGGATGTGATGAGAATAGCATGAAACTGTTTGATTTGATGTACATATTGTCAATGTTTTTGAAAAGATCAAATGGTTGCTGATATAGAATGCTGCACAAATATGAAGATTCAACAAAAGGTTGCAGCTTTACAATAATTCCAAAGAAGATCATGTTCAAAATCCTTAAAGCATTTCTGAAGAAAGGAACTTGAGGATCATGGAGCATGAAGATCAAGTTAGGGGAGGATTGTTGGGAATTATTTGTAACCAGACTTAAGTCTAGAATAGTTAGTTAAGTCAGGTAGATAGTTAAGTCTGGCAGATACTAGTTAAGTCTGTTTATGTTTAGACTATTAAGTCTATTTTGCTTAACAAGTTAGATATCTTAGGAGATATTATAGGAAAGGATATGCACATGGTTAGATATCTTAGGAGAAGATATGCATACATCCTTTCACACGTTTTGTAGAATTAGGGTTTCCTTGTAGTATAAAAGGAACCCTACGGCATTGTGTTCTATGCCAAGTTTTCAAAGTTTAATAGAATATAAAGTTAGTAAATCCCTGTGTTGTTCTTACTGCTTGTGTTAATATTCCACGTTAACATCAAGTATACATTGTTCTTAAGAGTTTCTCATATAAATACTTTGGATTTATTCAAGGTGTTTATTGTCTTACAAAGGTTACTTAGATCCAGAACTTTGGACCTACATTAGGAATCATGAATGATGAAAAAGACCAAATGGAAAGCAAGAACACTTGGCAGGGAGAAATTACTTTTGAGATTGCAGCTGATAACAAGGAAGATGAACAAGAGGTTCACACTTTTAACAAGATGGAAACTGAGGAATGTTACATGAAATTCATCACTCCTTACTTTATTGAGAACAATTATGCTCATGATGCTGTGGCTGATTTGGATTATAGCATGAGCCTAATGTCAAAGGAATTGATGAAGAACTAGGGGTGAGCGTTGAGGAAAAAGAAAATGGAAGGAAGGAGATCACAAAGAGGTTGCTAGTACAAATGAATAGGGACATATTCTTTGTCGAATTTGATGTTAACCTAGTGATAGTGAATGGGAACATAGTGTGATCCTAGGAAGAAATTTTTTAGAACAGACAAATGGAGTTATAGACTTTTCCAAAGGTTTGCTAACTATTAACCCGGATACTAATGTACTTGGAAAGAGTTTCTGGAGAATGAGTCCTTATTCCCCTGAAATGAATGAGAAAACTAAGGTCTTTTTACTTCATAGGATTGGAAATGGAAGTGAAGTTGGGGAAAAATATGTAACACCATGTTATATTGAGGGGTTGTTTGCCTCTGATGGAATTTTAGACCTTGACCAAGATAAGAACTTAATTTCCTAGGAATATGTGGTTAAACTTGACTTAAAATATGAGGTTTTGGAGAATGGAGATAAGAAAATTGATAAGAAGCTGTCTATGAAGTTGGTAGGAGAAACTATGGGGGATTACATTGACAAAACCAAAAGCTATGAATTGGTGTTCTATGTTAACCCTGAAGAAGATGATATGGAACCTGATGTAATATTAGGAAGAACATTCATGGAACACACCAGAAGCATGATTAATTACCAATATGGAGAAATCACTTTGTGGGCAGAAATTAATGAGAAAGGTGAAGTTGGACCTCATGAGAAAGAAATCCCAAAAATATCTGATTTTTCTCTTGATACCAAGAGGAAGCCATCTGGTTCCTACAAGCTAAGTGACATCATGTCACCAGACCATTTCACTGCCTAAACACTCAAGTAACACAAAAATGGAGTTGAAAGAATGCTCCTTTCTTAATTTTTCATTTCTATGTTTTGAATAAATTTCTATCTCAAGCTTATGCATGATGATTATGCCTCTCATAAGAGATGAATGAATATCTATTGTACATATTTCTCTGATTGTTATAGTTTCTAGTTTTGATTTTTACCATTTTTAGAATTTGATAGCAAACTGATAAGAAATTTGTAGAGAAAAACCGCCGATCTTTCAACTAAGATCGCCGAACTTTTAATGAGGGAAGCTTTTATAACTTGAACACATATCATTTTCAACATACGTGCTAAAAAGCAAAAACACCTAAAAATACACATAGCAAAGAAAACCGACGATCTTTTACCATTTCTAAGATAATTTTTCAATCTAAAACTTCGGATTTAACACAATGAGGGTAAGTTTACACTTGTGTTAATCTTTTGATAATCAAAAACTTAGGGTTTGCTATGATAATCTGAATTTTGGTTGTTTAATGCTTGATTATGTGTTATCTTATATGATTATTAAGTTTGCCCCTTGATTGGTTATAGAATTTTGATCACTATTGATTTAGGGTTATCTTCAACCTAAGTTAGTGACTGCCTATACTTATAATGCAATGTAGTTGCCTAAGACATTTGAAATGAGTTTAAGATGAACTATTACATGATTTAAGAGATTTTAAGAGGATTTTTGAGAAGTTGTTTTTGATACATGATAACCTGAAATATGATGCTTTAACTGGTTAACAATTGAACTTATATACTTGGATAGAAACTTAAGATTGCTTCTGGGATATAAGAGGATTAAAAGGATAGGATTAAGATGTTTATTAGCTATGAAAAAGGTTTTGGAAAAAAAGAACAGAGCACTTTGTGTGCAGAACAATAAAATTGCCAGTCTTAATGGCCAAGACCATGGAGCTTTTATAAAAACCTCCGAACATTTTCACTATTTTGTCACGTAACCGCCGGTTTTATAATTTAAACCGCCGCTTTTCTGGAAAATTTTGAACACAGAGTACTTAAAACTTGTTTAATTGATTACACATTGGATGTTTGTGTTTTCTAACAACTAATGTTGATTGTTTGTGATTGTGTGAGTAGAATATGACAGGTGAAGGGAGTTCACATGTAGCATCTAGAACCAGGGGAGCTCTTAAAATACCTAAGAGACAACCTGAGGAGCACCCGAATTTCCTATGGAAAGGAGTGAATAAAGAAGAAAAGAAGGTTTTAAACATCAAGCTTAACAAGCTTTGTCAGAAAGAAGTACATGTGCCAAGGATTGTTGATTGGAGGGTGACCAAGAATCTTGGTTGTTTTGAGATTCTAGAAGATATGCTGCTAGTAAGAATGGTATTTAGTACATAGATTGTAAACTCCTGGATGTGGAAGAGAGCTTTGGAGATCAGGGATCCCATTTACAAGGAATGGTGCTTAGAATTTTTAAGCAGTGTGAAGGTAGCTAGGGAGATAAGTGATGAAGGGATTGAGACTGACCCTTTTACTAGCTTCAGATTAGGAGGAGAGAGCATGGAGGTTTCTCTATTTCAGTTTGGAAGAATGTTAGGATTAAACTCTAAAGCTGAAGCTTGCAATGACAAACTGAAACACTTGATCAGTCAAGGAGAAAGAACAATGAAGGATTTTGATGCAGCAGCTTACTGGGAAGAAATCAATGGTGAGGATGTGAGAGTTTTTGGAAAGAAAAGAGTGTGGAAGATAAAGAATCCTATGCTGCAAGTGCTTCATAAGCTGTTGGTGCATTCCATCCTACACATGCCACACTATGATCAGTATGTTTTGGATAAAGATTTATGGATTTTGAATGCATTTGATAAGAAGCACCATTTGAAGCACCTAAATGTGATTTGGTTAATTGCACAACACCTAGCCAATGAAGCTGCTACTGCTGGAGGAACAGGTCTTTGTCGTGGTCACATCATCACTAGAATTGCCAAGAATGTGGGTTTAATTAATGAGGAAGAGATGGATTTATTTGGTGATCCAGTAATTTGTAAACCTGTTGATATGAGAAGCTTTTGGTACTTGAGAGATGCTGATACTGGGAAGCTCAAGGAGCTACCTAAAGTGTTGGAGGTGGAGTCTCTAAATGAATGGTGATCATGAGTAGAAGACCGCCGGGTTTGGCTGGATTGTACGACGGGTTTGTTTTCTGATGTGATGGATGGAAAGTCCAGTGTGTTGGTCTTGTTTAAAACAATTTCAAACAATATTTGTGGGTCTGTAATATGGGTACCTTTGTTGGTACCCACAACAAAACATTTGAACACTTGCACCACCACGACGAAGGCACCAAAACAATAACAATTTCTTATCTATTACTAATATTATTATATCTAATGTAATGTGCCACCATTTTTTGGATATGTTTTATTGCATGATATGTGTGTGTGCAGGAATTGGTCCAAAAGATGGACAAGAATATGGAGATTTCTAGGGGAATAACAAAGCATACCCGGGAAGTACCGTTATCTTTATTTTTCCCGTTATACTTTGTTGATTTTTAATTCTAAAGCATTAGGGACAATGCTTAATTTAAGTATGAGGGGAAAGATAACTTGAAAAATAAAGGAATAATTATATTAGTATAAACTGTTAAGTATAAAATTTTATAAAACCACCGCTTTAATATAATAAGTTCGCCGTATATTTGAATAAAAACCGACGCACATCTTAGTTATGTACGCCGATTACGAGGGTATAAAACAAATAAATTTTGTAGTAAATAAATTTTTATAAGAAAACGTATCCAGACAATCGTTAAATCTGAATCGGGATTAAATAACATTATTTGCACATTTGATAACCATTACCACCGAAAATGTGAGGATTTCGAGCCTATTTCGGCATATACCTTTTATGCTTGATTTCTTTGATTGTGAGTGTGCCGATAATTTATGTGATTCTAGAACTTGCATTAGAAATCATTATGAGACCGCAGTAAGATCACATTCGTGTGATATAAGTATTTTTATATGATAAGAGGCAAAAATTAGGATTTACACCATATATAAGCCATCCATTTTCTAAACTAAATTAAGCCCATTTAGCACTCACTTTTAGTGCTATTATCCACTAGATACACCCTTCTGAGCTTAAAAACTTTCGTTTCTATTTATCCTTCAAGAAAATAACAAAAATATATTGCTTAGTTGGGAATCTAAGGATTGGAGTATATATATGAGAAAAAAGTATGGTTATATACCAATTACGATGAGTATGAAGAGTGCACCTTTTATGTTTGTAATAATGTGGTTGAGAAAAGAAAAAAAATAAATGAAAAAGGAAAAAAGAAAAGTAGTGAAAAGAAAAGAAAAGTTATGAAAAAAAAATGAATGAATAAAGAGAATAATATGATTCTCCGACTTAAGTTTCTTACAAATAAATTCCATGTCTAAACCATACCTTCTAACCCTTAAACCTAACGATATAACCCGAAGTCCTATTTGATATTTATACTTGGTACTTACGCCACGTCGGTGCAGTTTTGTTTCTTTTACAAGCATATGGAAAATCTATAAGTTATAACTGAGCTATGAGAGTAAACCTTAACCATAAACAATATGAGTGCTTGAGTGAACTTTAAATAATATTCACATTTGTGAGGTGCATGTCATGTTATTCTTGGTTGACTTGGATACTCAACAAATATATATTTGAAACTTATACTAGACTCGATTTTGGAAAACATTTTTCTTTTATGCTTGAGGGCAAGCATTAGTTTAAGTATGGGGGGATTTGATGAGTCTCGTATTATACATATTTATACCCTCATTATTATATAAATTGTATAGTAAATAACCTTATTATTAGGACTTTTGGTACTTAATATATGAATGAATGTGTAGGATTAAAGATTGGTGAAATGACACGAGAAGCACAAGAAACAAATGACTCAAGATAATTATTCATAGTTTGGACAAATGCACGCCGATCTTATGGAGAAAGCGCGCCGCTTACGGGCACCTTTGGTCAACAATACAACTACGAGTCAATCAGAAAGTACGCCAGTTATATGTTATAAGTGCGCCGGTCTTCAGTACAAATAATGACACTTTGGCGCCAAGTATGGAGGAGAAGCCCGCCGGTTTTACACCAGTTGTGCGGCGTACTTCTAATGACTGTTATACTTCTACATTAATGAGCTACATCAATGATGAGGTCGATCACTTACCTATCATTACTCACCAGGGACGTATTAGGGTTGAAATGCAACTATAAATAGAGGTCCAAATCAAAGTATTATACACACCTCAATCAAGAATCATCTCTTGATCACTAAGAAGAAGAAGAAGTAGTGGTTTTTCACCAAAGGCCATTAGCTAATGAGTTAGAGTCAGTACCACACCTAGAGAAACACTTTGGAACACGAGTAAACACTTGTAACTTTGGTATAAACTCATTGTTATGATGGAATTACTTGTTTACATGTTTTACTTTATTATAAGTATAGAGTAGTAACTTTATGTTTATTTGAGGCACTCCTACCACGATTGTTATAAGAGTTGTATCATGAATATTGAATCTATGATATATGCATTTGATATGTCATTGTTTAGTCTCTTATCATTTGTCTTGATTGATCATTGTGATTGCTTAAAGGTCGAAAGATTCAATCATGTTGGTTATATTATGAATTGTCTGTCTATAACAAGTCATTGTTATGCTTGTGAGAATTGCTATAGTAAAACAAATGATGACCTTAACTATGACACGTTTAAGGACTAGTATAATGTGTAACGACTTGACTAGAGGAAATGCATACTTGATACTTCATACTTGGACCACACTTTATGCATTCTTTGTATCTAGAATCAAAGGCCGAAAGGAGATTCTTTTACATAGAGTAGATAAACTAGTTTACATGATCAACCATCATGCTTTACTTCTATGCTTGGTCCATATACCTTCTGTGATACTATTGCTTATGACTTTCATGTGCTCAGCCTTGAATAAACATACTTTTGAATCAATTGGGAAAAATAATACAAAAATCTTAAATCCAACAAAAACGGTTTTAGTGATAAGTGACAATCATTGGAATCTAATTTTGTTAATCATAGCTAACATAAGGAATCATTACCTCTCTTGGGACGACCTGGTCTTACTTAAAATCCTTTACTATTAACGAGGGTTATACTTTTACCCATGTGTTTTGTGTATAAAGGAAAAGGTGAAATTTGTCTTATAAATTTAAAGCTTTCGAAACACATCAATCTTTTCTAAACTTATCTAAACGATTATACAAAGTTTTCTCCTTAGCAACACAATCTAACACTCTAGCAGTAGTATCATTTACTCTAGCAGCAGTATTCTTCCAGGCTTCCAGCAGTAGAAACTAGGGGCCTAAACGAGCCAAGCTTTTATCAAGCAACTCGAGCTCGAGTTCAAGCTCGACTCGATTGAGCCGAGCTTTTATCGAGCTCAAGCCGAGCACAAGCCCAGTAAACTGGCTCGAAATATATAATGAGCCGAGCTCGAGCTTTTGATAGCTCGGCTCGAGCGATTATCGAGCTTTTCGAGCCTTAGTATAGATATATTTTCATATTATTTTATGTATGTAAATAAGGATCTATAAAGGATAAAATATTTGAGAATTTTATTGTCAGTTTTATTACTCTTAAAAATATCTAATTTAGTTTTCAAACGGTTTAGTATTTCTCTTCCAATATGTGATTCGAGATCATGTACAAGTTCTGTGTGAAGACTATATTTATTTTGTGCCAACTGAAATTTGCAATTCGTTTTGACACAGAATGGTGTATCTACTATTTTGTTCGAGCTCATTTTAGCGACAAACACCAGTTGGCGTATATTCGAGCTTTTCATATATATTATTTCGAGCTTTTCAAGCTAAGCTTGAGCTTTGCTCGAATCCTACTCGAGCCGAGCTCAAACTTGGATGGTTAAAGCTTGACAAGCAATCGAGCCGAGCTCGAGCCAACCTTTTATCTTTCGAGTCGAGCTCGAGCCTTGTTGAGCTCGGACTCGGCTCAGCTCGATTACACCCCTAGTAGAAACTTTACTTCTAGCAGTAGTATCAAATACACTAGCAATAGAATAACACTTAGAGTATTTTTCCTTTAAGCACCTGAGCAGTTGCATCAATATGAGCAGTCACATCAATATGAGCAGCAGCGCCTCAAAACACAACAATCCTCCCCTAAACTAGATATTTTCCTCCAAAATCATCAAGTTTCCTGTTTAGCATAAATAATCACTAGGAGGATGCTACCAAAAACATTAATTCTTTTTAGGCTCTTTGGGCTTGATAATTCTTTCATACTTCTTCAACAACTGATAAGCTTGATCATCATACCAATAATGCTTTTGCATTTGCATCCTTATTTTGTCATTGACCATCTGATGAACTATCTCCTTCTGCCACTTCAAAGGGTAATCCTTTCCCACAAGAATGTAGATGGTTAAACTATGAGCATCCAAAACATGAACACCATAACTCTAAAATAACTTCCATCTTCGAACTGTGTTGTGCTTCAGTTTTCTCCACTCTTCATCTTCATGAGTTGGTTCGAACATCACTTTTAGATAATTCCACATTACCCTGTCATAAACCTTTTCTGGATAAACACCTCCAAAATTCTTTTTGTACAATCTCCAAAAGGTTTCAACATCATCCCTATCAAAATTGTTAAGCATTTGCTGAAAGCTAATGAACTTGTATTTTTTCCTATTTGTTCTCTTGACATCCCAATAGGCCTCACTTCAATCCTGTATTCCTGAAGAAACATGAATAATGGGATGCTTGACACCTAGAGGATTAGCATCAACTACTTTAGGTTCATCCATCTTGGACACAACTGTAAGAGCTTGTATATTAGCTTTTTCTTCTGCACTAAACACTTGCTCTTCAGGTGTTACATCTTTCTTGTCATCCTCATGCTCTAACTCTTCAATCTATTCTTCACTCTACTCAGTGCTCTTTCTTTTTACTACTTTTCTCTTCTTCCTACCTCCCTTCTTGA
Organism: Artemisia argyi; assembly: GCA_030686995.1. Lineage (NCBI taxonomy): Eukaryota > Viridiplantae > Streptophyta > Magnoliopsida > Asterales > Asteraceae > Artemisia > Artemisia argyi. The sequence goes on from CM060698.1 coordinate 46,846,088, forward strand.
ATTCACTTTCAGCCCTCTTCACTCTAGAGCTTGAACTCTCTTTCTTCTCTTTTACTTTTTCTTTCTCCACCACTGTCTTTGCAACCTTTACCTATTCTTCTGTCTCCATAGGCACAAAAGTATCAATTTCACTTTTAGCATTGTGATACATATTCTCAATCTCATTATTAGGAATGTGAGATAGTAAGTCTCATGAACTTTTCTTCTTTGCTTGATAGTTGGTGGTCTGAGTACTTTCTTCTTAATCCTTTCAGCATCATACACTTTCTTTGTGCGATGAACTCCTTCAACCATTGAGATAGCTCAATAATAGATATATCTTGCTATTCCTGCTTAATCTTCTTGGAAAGCTCAATATTTGCATCACATTTGATCCTTTCCTCATCCCAAGCATCAAGTAAGGCCTTTGTCTTTGCATCATTCTCAAGATGTATTCTTTGTTGCTCAATAAAAGCTTGATTTTCAGCTGCAAGCTCAGCAGCCATGTCTTCAGCAACCTTAGCATCATGAGCTATCTGCTTTTCTCTAAACCAAAACTCCACTGGTATCTCAGGCATAGGTTCTTCCACCATTATTTCTTTTCCTTTACCTTTATATCGTGGTTCTTATTGAATGACCTTCTTGGGTGTTAGGAAAGTTCTCTTATCACAACTTTGATGCGTGGGAATTGCACCAGGCTTTACCTCTCGAGGGATCTCGAGAAGCTTACAACCCCCACCAGGCAGTGTACCTGATCGTTGTAGTATAGTATAGTGACAAGTACCGGGGGATTGATCGTTCAACTCAGGAATAGTGTCGCTAGGATTAGAAAGCCTAAAAACTAGGTCTAGAGGTGAGGGATGATTCTTTTTGTATTTTTATATTTTATGAAAAGCAAGTAAAAATCTCGGGTTTTAGAGGAGTGGGCGGAATTAGTTGCTAATCAACTAACCCAATAACTAAGATGCAATCAAAATAAAATAATAAAGCTAATTACTAATGTGGTGTGAACAATAAATGGGAAAATTGTGTTTACTTAGATTTCATTACTCCCTAGATATCTTTTACAGGTTGATAGTTTGTTACAGTTGCGTGGATGACGGGTTATATTCCTTAATACCATTCGTGGGGTGGCGTACGTACTTCCCCAACTCTATAAGCTCCTACTTCACTCCTATGTCGAGCCTGCAAGAAGCTCCTAACATGGGATCACTAGAATTCGCTCATGCATTAAATACAACCATAAAAACCTAGTACGCATTGGTTCATGTTTCTTAAGACGTTCAAGCAAGTTACACTATGGAAGTCTGCCAGTTTTCTTAAGCCTAACATCGAAATCATTCATCCATAACAACTATAAACAAGCAATCAACCCATAATCAACATCTAGGTTTCACTACATCTAAGCAAACACACAAGAGATCTAGCCTAGCATGTTAAAATCAAGACAAGCGTAAGATATATTCAAACAACACATAGACATATTGAATGAATTGAAAGGATACTTATCTTAATTGAACATGAAAGGTTTCAAGGGGTGAAAACCCTTGAAAATATTGATAAAATCGTGCTAGGGTTTTTCCAAGTCGTCCCTAAAATTGTCCTCTTCTAATGAATGAAAATTACAAAACTATATATAGATTTTCTAAGGTGACGGCGTCAAGAAGAAAATTCTGACGCCGCCAACCCGCCGCCCATAATAAAATCGGATTGCCTAGATCCAGATCTGACACCGTCAAGAGCAAATTTCCTCTGGGCCGTCACGTGTAAAGGGACCATGACGGCCTAGCGTGACGCCGTCATGCCCTAGTGTAAAAACATTCTGGACCGTCACGGATTCCATCCTCTTCACCTCTTGTTTTCCTCTTGACGCCGTCATTAAGAACTTGGTGACGCCGTCAGGTACTGTTCCCAGCAAGGAAAATTAAGACTTTGCCGTTTTCTTCACTTTTATGCTCCAAAAACGTCCAAAATGCTTCCTTTTCCAGAATTCACTCCAAAAGTACCTAAAATCACAAAAGGAACGATTTAGGGAAATATTTGATCAAATAAATTCGAATTCGGGCTTAAATGACCCCCTAAAAATGGATCATTTTTCGCCTCATCATATACCCTTACACTTGAAATTTGCTTGTCCTCAAGCAAATGCGCTTTTATTCTAATCAAAATACAAGTTAGGGGTCATTTAACACTAATATAAAAGTAATTACAACAAATAATCGTTCCACTAAAGACCAAAGACAAGCACGGAGGTCATACACTAGCACCTCACAAATAGTGTTTAGATACTCACATCTCTCGGGTGTAATAAAGTATATATCACAATATGGAAATGGAAAACATCTCTCACTACCTGTCATAGCAAAATAGATTACCATAGGCTTGGGAAAGGATCAAACCTCCACCACATGGCGTAAGCACCTAGGATAAACTATTAAAGAGGTCTTTTTAAAGGGTTATAACGTTAGGTGTAGGGATATGGAATACACGGTTTTGTTGGATAAAGGCAATCTTTACTGGTGGCGAGTTAATCATCTTGGTTAATTACATGTACAATATGGTGTTGCTAAGCCAAGACTAGACTCGACTTAAGCTAATAAATGAAAAATAACAAAAACATAAAATGAACATAGAATGAAACGTGATGGTAGTCCGTATGTTTTTTTTTTTCTTTTCTCTTTTTTTTTTATTTTTTTTTTTTCTTTTTCTTAATTTTTTCGATTTTTTTTTTTTTTTTTTTTTTTTTTTTTTTTTTTTTTGCGTACACTCTTACCCTACCATCCAAAATAATACATCATAGGGAATGAACATTCCCCTTACACTTGAATTTTTACATACTTTACAATAAACTAATCTAATGACTCGAATTAAGATAATCAAAACACTTTGAGTACTTTTAATATTAACGTACATATGGGGGTAATGATATAATGTTCCTCCCCATTACTCCATAAAACAAGTACTTTACCCATGAATTCCAATCGTCCCAAAACAATATGTACAAGGATATGACTCGACTTAGCAACCATGTAATCAATTAGATAATTAACTAAGGGTTTAAACAAATAACAATAATGCACTAAAGATGAGTGCATACACGAAAGGCTAAGGCGATTTGGGAGTACATTTAAGTGGGGTGTAACAAATTCTTCCTTTAAGTAAGATGCTTAAAGTTAGAAATGAAAAGATAGGCTCGGAGGGGTGTACTAGGGGTTTCGTGTACTAAAAATGAGTACAACGCTAATGGTGTGAGAAAAATTAATTGACTTTACTAGCCAAGTAATATGACTTAAATGGTCAAGTAATTATAATACGGGTTTAATACAAGGGTGATCCTAATGCCTCTTATCATGTAGTAAATCCTACTACACGAATGTAGTCTCACTAGCGGTCTCGGGATGCATCACTAACGCAAGTTCTAGAATCTAAATGCTACCAGTACACTCATAAGCACTAATAATAAATGTTTTTCCTATCAAATCTAAAGGCGAACCTCACATATTTGGGTGGAAAATTTTTCTGAATGGTACGGTTTTTTGCTAGTCATACAATCTCCTATCCATGAGACGCTTGCTAAAGTTTCACTCCTAAATGTTGTAAAAAATTTTAAATTTGGCGCTAAAATTACACTAACAAGTATTTATCTTAGTTTTATTACACACCTACCATCAAACAAACAAACTCAGGTGAAAGTGTATCCTATAAGGTATCATCATTTACCCTCCCCTTACACTTAGGATGAACATTGTCCCCAATGTTCAATTAAATAATGTAAAAGTGAAATAGGTAAAAGAACGAAATCAAATACTCCCCTGATTCGTTCGGTGTGGATAGTGTGGTAACAAGGTTAGATCTTCCTCCAAGAAAATGAACAATCAAAGCTTCCCTTCCAGAATATAAATCATCTTCTTGTCATACATAACCTGTTAAACCTGAGAAAACAAACAAGGCAACCTCGCGTAAAATCGGCGGCAATCTATATATACTAACAAATCCTAGAAAAATAACATATATATCTTAAATTGCTTTCTAGGAATTAAAGGGATATAATGCTTGTGGAATGAATGTTTGCAGATTTCCTAGAGTTTATAAAACTAAAGAATTAACAAAAAATTTAAGACTCCATTAGAAAAACAAAAGTAGCAAAATTTCCAGAATTTTACAAATGACGCCGTCAGGATTTAATTCCTGACTTCGTCAGAAGTGACCTGCAGAAATCCTTGCATTAAGTTTCCGGAAAATTTTTGGAAAACTTATGTCCTACTTCCTGGAAAATCCTGCAAAACATCAATATGACTCGATACAAGTATTTGACTCTAACAAATATGAATATACATGTCCATTTAATATTGTGGAGAATCATGATCAATTTTGTTTCTTAAAAACATATTTGGGGTTTCCCCTTACACTTATCTTTTGCGAAATACCTTTGGATGAAGTTAAGACAAAGCCAAACGACAAAATAAAGTATTTTCACCATTTTAGTTTTGAAACATGATCGACCAACAATAAAAATAAAGCATGCATACGGAAACAAATAACAATCAAACAAATATAAATCACACAAATCATGGGTTGCCTCCCAAGAAGCGCTTTTATTTATTTATGAGTCTTGTAGCTAGACTCAAGGTCATGGGTTATTACATGACATGGGTGAGTTCCTCATTGAGGATATCTTTGGGATCAAACTTAGGTTTCAACTTACTATCGGTTTTCTTAGTACGGTATGACCTTTCAAACCTCTCTCCATCCGGATCATACAAAATCATCTTCATATGCCATGATCCGTCACCTTCCTTAGGTGGCTTGTCCCATCTTCATTTACACTTATCCCCCTATCTTTTCCATTTGTTCATCTCAATGTTAATAGGCATTACGCCTAAGAACTCAATCATTTTCCTAAAGACTAGGGGGTCCTCAAAAGGGTCTAGCTCCTCATCTCTAGCTATGAGTTGTTCCACCGAATGTGTTTTATCGATGAAATCTTTTTCTAGATAGAACGGGCGTTGAGGTCCTATAAAGTTTCTTTCTATCCAAGGTCCATATCTAGATGGTCTCATATTCATTTCTACCCAATGTGGTGTCGGTTCATCCTCACAATCGTAGCTATGTTTCTTAACATCATATACCAACCAAGTATCGCCCTCACCTACCGCTATCTTAGACTCATTACAATCTATCATGGCGCTAGCGGTTGCTAAAAATCCTCTTACTACTAATAATGGGCATGTAGTATCACTAACCATATCTAGAACGTGAAAATCCGCTAAAATAGTTAACTTCCCAACGTGAACAACTACATCCTTGATCATCCCAACCAGGTGGGCAATACTCCCATACACTAGACCAATTAATACCTCCGTCTCCTCTAACTTTCCTAGGTTGAGAGTGGTGAAAAGGGATAAGGGAATTAAGTTGAGGCTTGACCCTAAATCGGCTAGTGTGTCAAAAGCTTCAGATTTTCCTATCTTACAAGGCAAAACAAATATACCCGGATCATCAAGCTTTTTAGGCAACTTGTTTTGAACGAAGGCGGTCCCATTTTTACCTAGTTTAAATTTCTCATATTTTTCTAGGAGGGCACTATAATAGGGAGCACAGGCTAAGACATCAATGACGGGACGTTCAAGGTGGAGCTGTTTGAATTCATCGTCAAGGTCTTGTATAGGAGGTGTTTCAACTATGCTTTTGACCGGTTTGATATCAGGTGTTTCATTTGATTGGTCCTTTTGAAGAATTTGGTTTTGCTTGAAACACGTGCTCATTGATTTAACCGAGTAGTACTGCGGATAAGAAGTGGGTGACGAAACTGATGATATGGAATTAACGTTTAGTTTCGGGTTCTTGACCGTGTCGCTTGGGAGTGCTCCCATTTCTCGGTCATTGAGAACTTTCAATAATGTGTCGATTTTGGTGGTCATCTCGCTTTGGTTTTGTTTGAAATCGGCTTCAAACTTGGATATGCGAGCTTCTTGAGATGCCATAAACTTGGACATCAATCCTTCAAGATTGTTGGTACTACCATAGTTATTAGAAGGATTTTTGTTGAAAGTACGGTTTGAGGGTGGACCATTTGGTTGGTAGCGATTAGGCGGATTGGAAGAATTGTTTTGGTTTTGTCTCCACCTAAGGTTCGGGTGATTTTTCTATGAAGGGTTGTAGGAATCACCGTAAGGGTTTGGCTCGGGTTTGAAAGTGTACCACTTATCTCCCACTTCGTCGGTACACGAGGATGCGTAGTCCGCAAAAGCTGTTCCGGGGAGTTCCACGCAATCACGAGTGTCATGGGGACCACTACATAATTCGCATGAAGAAGTGATTTTGTTCACTTGGCTTGAAGGCTTAGGAGCTTCGTAAGATTTCATGAGAAACTTGACTTGGTCCTCAAGTTCCATGATCCTACGGTCGGGAGTGCTAGAATTGTTCGAAGGCAAAGATATTTCCTTGACCGTTTTGTTCAAATCACGGGGATCATTCCAACTTTCGTTGTCTTAGAGAGCAAGATCTTCTATGAGTTCCCATGATTCTTCCGCACTTAGATCACGTAGCTTACCACCGGCCGATTGGTCAATGGTTCGCCTTGTGGAGAGATCGATATGGTCATAGAAGATTTGGACTTGGAGTAAAAGATCTATGCCATGATGAGGGACTTTTTGGAGTAAGTCCTTGAAACGAGTCCATGCTTCATATAGAGTTTCACCTTGACGTTGTTGGAACATCAAGATATAATTTCTAAGCTTGGTAGTTCTCCCCGGTGGGAAAAATTGAGCAAGGAAACGAGTGGTGAGATCATCCCATGAGGTGATGGATCCCGTGGGTGAACATTCAAGCCATTGACTAGCTTGATCACATAGAGAGAATTGGAATAGGCGTAATCGGGTCGACTCTCTAGTTGTAACATCAAGGTCTATAGAATCTACAATTTTAAGGAAGTCCTTGAGATGTTGATTAGGATCTTCGGAACGAAGTCCATGGAATGCTCATCCGCTTTGCATCAACCGGATGGTGTCGGATCGCAAGGGAGACACATTGGCTCCTTGGGTGAGCTCAATAGTGTTTCGATAGCCTTGGTGGCTAGGTCGGGAATACTCTCCTAGGGTTCGGGGCCTAAGAGGTTGGTTTGCTAGTGGTGGGTTTTGTGGGTGGTCTTGTTGTGGTGGTTTGATGGGTTCAAAGATGTTACCACCTTCCATGATGTCGGATGGTAAAGATTACGAACAAAGACACGAAGAAATAAGATAGACTAAAGAAATCCTAGAAATAAAAATAAGATATTACTAGAAAGGAATCTAGCAAGTAGACCTAATAAAAAGAAATCCTAACCTAGACAATAACTATTCCCCGGGCTGCGGCGCCAAAAACTTGATGCGTGGGAATTGCACCAGGCTTTACCTCTCGAGGGATCTCGAGAAGCTTACAACCCCCACTAGGCAGTGTACCTGATCGTTGTAGTATAGTATAGTGACAAGTACCGGGGGATTGATCGTTCAACTCAGGAATAGTGTCACTAGGATTAGAAAGCCTAAAAACTAGGTCTAGAGGTGAGGGATGATTCTTTTTGTATTTTTATATTTTGTGAAAAGCAAGTAAAAATCTCGGGTTTTAGAGGAGTGGGCGGAATTAGTTGCTAATCAACTAACCCAATAACTAAGATGCAATCAAAATAAAATAATAAAGCTAATTACTAATGTGGTATGAACAATAAATGGGAAAATTGTGTTTACTTAGATTTCATTACTCCCTAGATATCTTTTACAGGTTGATAGTTTGTTACAGCTGCGTGGATGACGGGTTATATTCCTTAATACCATTCGTGGGGTGGCGTACGTACTTCCCCAACTCTATAAGCTCCTACTTCACTCCTATGTCGAGCTTGCAAGAAGCTCCTAATATGGGATCACTAGAATTCGCTCATGCATTAAATACAACCATAAAAACCTAGTACGCATTGGTTCATGTTTCTTAAGACGTTCAAGCAAGTTACACTATGGAAGTCTGCCAGTTTTCTTAAGCCTAACATCGAAATCATTCATCCATAACAACTATAAACAAGCAATCAACCCATAATCAACATCTAGGTTTCACTACATCTAAGCAAACACACAAGAGATCTAGCATAGCATGTTAAAATCAAGACAAGCGTAAGATATATTCAAACAACACATAGACATATTGAATGAATTGAAAGGATACTTATCTTAATTGAACATGAAAGGTTTCAAGGGGTGAAAACCCTTGAAAATACTGATAAAATCGTGCTAGGGTTTTTCCAAGTCGTCCCTAAAATTGTCCTCTTCTAATGAATGAAAATTACAAAACTATATATAGATTTTCTAAGGTGACGGCGTCAAGAAGAAAATTTTGACGCCGTCAACCCGCCGCCCATAATAAAATCGGATTGCCTAGATCCAGATCTGACGCCGTCAAGAGCAAATTTCCTCTGGGCCGTCACGTGTAAAGGGACCATGACGGCCTAGCATGACGCCGTCATGCCCTAGTGTAAAAACATTCTGGACCGTCATGGATTCCATCCTCTTCATCTCTTGTTTTCCTTTTGACGCCGTCATTAAGAACTTGGTGACGCCGTCAGGTACTGTTCCCAGCAAGGAAAATTAAGACTTTGCCGTTTTCTTCACTTTTATGCTCCAAAAACGTCCAAAATACTTCCTTTTCCAGAATTCACTCCAAAAGTACCTAAAATCACAAAAGAAACGATTTAGGGCAATATTTTATCAAATAAATTCGAATTCGGGCTTAAATGACCCCCTAAAAACGGATCATTTTTCGCCTCATCAAACTCCTTTAACAGATGCTTTTGGTAATGGTTGTGATTGTTTTTGTTTGTGTTGGGATGGTTTTAATGATTGTGGAGTGGTTTAGATGGTTATGATGTCTTCAATTGGATCATAGCTTGAGCAAGTATAACATCATCATCATCCATTATCTGTATACCCTTAAAAGTAGAATCCTTCTCTGGCTCAACAACAGAATATTTTTCACGAGCAGTAGAAAGATTTACCTTAGCAGTAGAAAGATCAACACTAGTAGTAGTATCAACCTTAGCTACTTCTCCACTATCACTAACAACAGAACCATCTTTAGCATTAGTTTCTCCTAAGCTTTTGATTGTCTTCAGTATTACTTCAGAAGCCTCTACAAGATTCTCAGCATCCAAAGTTTTCAATTTTTCCACTACCTGCTCTTGGATCACTTCCTCCAAAACAACCTCATTCTCTTTTTTGTTTGCAACAACAAATTCTGCATCCAAACCCTGACCACTATCATTATCTATACCCAAATCCATCTCCACACCAGCCTCTACATTACATGTACCAGCACCTTCAACATTAGCTGCCTCCCCTAAATCTTTGCTATCTTTCCTCCCCTGTTTGGGAGCATCCTCCCCTAAACTGATGTCTTCAGAGAAACTAACTCTCTGTGCTGAACCCACCTTCTGTAACCTTTTGAATGACCTAGTTCTTGACCTCTTCTAACCTTCCAAAACTTTAACCTTCAACTTCAACATTTTGATTTCAGCTCCTTGAGAAGTTGTAAGTGTTTAAAGGCCAAGAACTTGTTCTTCTAGCTTGGTACACTTTGCCATCAATTCTATTATGAGTTCCATTCTATCCTTACCACTCCGGCTTGTGTGACCTAGCCCGAGAGGTGGATCATTGGAATTGTCATTTTGTACATTGGTATCCATCAATTCCTCTGTTTCAGTTCTATCCTCATCACTTCGGGATGTGTTACCTTTCCTGAGAGGTTAATCAATGGATGTAAACTCAGTCTCAAACCTAGTTTGAACATCTGAGTCCCCTATGTTAGCCATTTGGCTGGGGTTTCCATCACTTGCATCAAGTTCATGAGAATCTTGTGGAAAACTAAAAGGACGGGGGGGGGGGGGGGGGGTTGAATAGTTTTACGTCTTTTTAAATTTGTTATAAAAACTTTGTTTTTAAAACTTTGATTCGATCTTATGTGAATTCAACACTTGGACAATGTGAACAAATATATCTAAGTATGAAAATAATGACGATACAAGTAAAGTAATTAAATGAAAGATAAAGGATGGAAAGATCAAACCACAACACACGGATTTATAGTGGTTCAGTAACGAAGCACCTCTTCGCCTTAATCCACTCCTCGAGTCTCTTACTCGAGAGATCACTTCACTATGTCAACAAACTCCCTTGCGGCGGAGAAAACCTTACACACCTTTGCTTACACCAATTTTTGACACTAAACAAAATGTCGAGTTCTAATCGTAACTAGAAACAATCTCCCGACTCTTCACGACTTCTTCACTACTACTACACACCACAACTACTTCAAACCTTCTCACGACTTCTACACTACTTCTTCACAACACAACTACTTCTTCACAACTACACTTCACACTATAATCTACTTACTTACACCTAGATCTACAAATACACCACACTTTTACAAATACTTTACACAACTTCAAAAAAATGTTAACTAGACTACAATACTTGTTCTCTTGTTGGTAAAGGAGTATTCTTCTCTTGCATTTGAAAGATTGAAGCTTGGATCACTTGGAAACAAAAGCTTATGATTATATGATCAAAGGATTTTGAAGGGTGTTTAAGATAGATTTAGACAGAAAGTTTAGAGTGTAAAACGCGAGGAAAAATGCCAGGAACAGTCCAGTATTTATAGGCAAAGCTGAGAAGCTGAGGAGCAGGGTCGGTCCCCTTAAAGTGTGGCTGGCCCCCTTAAACTTTAAGGGGGCCGCCCTATACTTTAAAGGGGGGCGCCCCTGTTAAACGGCTCTCAGCTTTGTCCTTTACTGGGGAAGTTTTTTTTGAAACATTTTTGCCATTTTTTGTTTAAAATTTGAATTCAAATATTTATTATGAATTAATCATTTTCCTTTATTTACCAAAAATTATTTGGTAAAATATATAAAATGTTTATGACATTTTATAAAAAAAATCTAGTGATTAAATGGTAACGCCCTATTTATACATATCCTCGGGCATAATATTATATGTTTTATGATCATTTAGTATGAACTTTCGATACTTAATAGCATGAAATGAATGCAGGTTCACTCTTGGATACTTTAAAGAAAGAAACGTCAAGAACACAACTACTTAAGCATACGAAGTCAATAAATAAGAAGTCTATTATATTAGTCCTTTGCCATAGCAATGTGCGCTGGTTTTCCAGCTATGTGCCGCGCACTTATCTGCTCGGTCAAGGAAAGTCAAAAAGGAAGTTTATAATAAAGTACGCCGGTTTTGTATCTTAAGTGCGCCGGTTTTGTATCTTAAGTGCGCCGTATTTCCTCTGCAATTAATAAAACTTTGGCGTCAAGAAAATAGCTAAGTGTGCCACACTTACAATCGAAGTATGTCGAACTTCGCCTATCATAAGCCTATAAATAGATCTCATTTGCAAGCATCTGAAGTCCTACACACTACAACCACTTTCCACTAAGTCAGATAAGAAGTATAACGTAATCCTGAGCCAGAAGTAGACGTTGAACGAGCCAAACAAGGGGTCCAATATACTCTTTGGTGTTGAACTCTTGGTTACTTGTGACACTTGTGTAATCCATTTGATAATTCTAATTCGCATGTCTCTTGTTTACTATTTCATTGTTTCTGTTATCATGAACTCATTAGCCATGAGAGGCTAAACGTCTTGTGATTGCTTGGATATGCGAATATAATAAAGTCGAGTTATGATTATGTTTTGATCTTTATCAATTTCAAGTTTATGTTGTGAACTATTGTTTATCGAGTCTTATTACGTTTGTTACTAAAAACTGATTGAATATAACCTGTTGGGATAGGTCGAAAGAACCAATTTGTTATACGCAATTATAAGGACTTGTCTGTGTTTTTAGTCTTTGACTGGAGGAATCCGCCTAGGAGAATTGGTAATAATCAAGACTTGATATATGATACTATCTCGAGAGAAATCTCTTGGTTGATAAACATGAATCTTGAATTGAACTTAACAAGTTATGAAATTGCTCTTTTGACGAAAACAACTAAGTTATAAGTTGTGCACCATTCCTATTATCAAACTAAAGATCTAGCATAAACATTGTCACTGAATTATCTAAGCTATCCAAGCAATCATCTGTTTAATCATTTGAATTCTACTTATCACATCAATTGCTATTTATGCATTATTGTTTTGTTTACTTATCATTTTATATACTTAAAACGAACAAACTAAGTGATGAGGCAAAAAATGATCCGTTTTTAGGGGGTCATTTAAGCCCGAATCCGAACTTATTTGATCAAATATTGCCCTAAATCGTTCCTTTTGTGATTTTAGGTACTTGGAGAGTGAATTCTGGAAAAGAAGCCAATTTTGGACGTTTTTGGAGCATAAAAGTGAAGAAAACGGCAAAGTCTCAAATTTCTATGCTGGGAACAGTGCATGAAGGCGTCAAGAGTAATTCTTGACGGCGTCAAAGTCCCAAGAATAAAATACCGTGGTTGATGACGGCGTCACATAGGCCGTCAGATGTAGATCAAGGCCGTCCGAGGAAGTATTTGGCGGCGAGATGACGGCGTCACACCATTGCTCTTGACGCCGTCACCTCGATTTTCCTATATATAGTTTGTGGAAAACTAGAAGGGGGGGTTGAATAGTTTTATGTCTTTTTAAATTTATTTCCAAAATATTTTGTTGGTTATAAAAACTTTCGATTCGATCTTAAGTGAATTCAAGCAACAACCAATATGAGTAAGTCTAAACTAATATTGAAAGTATTGAAATATAATGAAGAAAAGATAGAGTTAGAAAGATCAAACCACAACACGCGAATTTATAGTGGTTCGGCTACAAGGACACCTTCCTTGCCCTACTCCACTCCCCGAGTACCACACTCGAGAGTTTTCTTCACTATGTCAACAAACTCCTTATGGTGGAGAAACCTTACACACCTTGGCTTACACAAGTTAACGACACTAAGCTAAATGTCGAGTTCTAATCGTAGCTAGAACCAATCTCACACCAAATATCACACCACGTGATCTTCACACCTTAATCACACCTTCACACCTTCTTCAAGACTTCACACCTTATCAATCTCCACACCTTCTTCTATGCACAACTAAGTCACTACTACTAAACTAGTTTACAACACACCAAGATTCTACAATCAACAAGTATTCACAACACCTTAACAAATAGCTATCACTAGTACTATATGAAACTAGCTATACACAACACCACTACAATAAGATGGATGTAGAGAAGTGTTCTTCTTCTTGCACTTGAATGGATGAAGCTTTAGATCACTTGGAAACAAAGACTTATGAAATATATGATCAAAGGATTTTAGATCTAGAGAAGAGGATTGGATCAGAAAGTTTATAGTGCAAAAAGGTGAGAAAAATATGTGAAATGATCCAATATTTATAGGGCCAGAAAATACTGTTCGGGAGCGTGCCGGTCCCCTTAATGATTAAGGGGGCCGCCTAGTAAAATTAAGGGGGCCGCCCTCCTGAACGTTTGAAAAGATTCTCTGGATAAAATTTGCCCTTTTTGGTTGGAAATTTGAAATCATATTTTTGTGGTTTAATAAAGCTTTACCAAAAATGATTTACAAATATATATAAAATGTTAAAATCATTTTATATAATGTTATGTATTAATGTAAAATTTCCTTTGATCATGTAATGCATAAGTTACTAAGTTTATGCATACCTTAAGTGATATAAGATGTAGAAGTAAATATGTGTCACCAAATACTTGTTTATGTCTTATTCTTGACTTAATTTGATTTAAGTTTTGTGATTATCAAAACATAGGTTTATTGAGAAATATTAATAACATTCACAAACATTATTTATATCAACAATCTCCCCCTTTTTGATGATTACAAAACTTAAACTCATTGACTCAAAAATTAGTTTTAAACAAGTATTTTAGTGAGTTTATATGTACTTCTCCCCCTTTTTGTAACATCAAAAAGGTTTAGCCGACAAGTTTTCATTTGTGAAAATTTTGACGGGTAGAAACTCCCCCTTGATGTGTACTCCCCCTCGTTTGGGGGCACCAAGAGAACGAGCTATGGAATGCTTGCAAAACAAAAATATTAGAAGCACAAGTATAGACATGCACACAAATATAATGTAATAAGGAAAGAAAAAAGCATTCATATTAGAACAATTGTTGTGTCAAGACACAACAATACAAGTACAAGTAATGAAGAGTACAAGATATTAGCGACTACATAAGCTAACAATAATAGAAATATATCATCATGCAAAGGGTACATGGACTCCATAGAGCTTGCAAGCAAAGGGGATGGTAAAGGCTTTATTTATTAAGCATATCATATGCTTAATTTGGAGAGCATGATGGAGATGGTGGAGCAATGGGTGAGAATTGTGGTGGAGGGATTATTGGAGAGGATGGTGGAGTTGGTGGTGGTGGTGGGTTGGTAAGCAAATGTTCAATATATGAAAACATATATTGAATTTCATCTCGAAGGCCAAAGATGACCGTGCGGTTGTGGATACAACAAAGGCAAGAATCACCATGTGATTCAAGCATCCTCCAAGGTACGGGATTGGCAAAGTATGGTGGTGTAGTTTGTGGAGATGAGAGTTGAGTATCAAGTGGTGTTGTTGGTGAAAGTGAGATGGTAAGATGAGTAGACATGGGTTCTTGTGTAGGAAGTGGTGATGATGCTTGTGGTGACAAGTGTAAGTTGATGTAGTCATTGATTGATGAGGTTCAGGGTATGGATGATGAAGAAGTTCCATGAGTGGAAGGTGTTTTAGATGGTGCATTGGGTGCACTTGGGGATGAGCATTTGGGTGGAGGTGATGGTGTTTTGTTGTCTTCATTTGTTAAGTCAATGAAGAGTTGTTTTGGTGGGATGACCACAAGTTTTTGTTTCTTGAAGGTTTTGGAGTTTGAGGTGCTTGGAGGAGTCATGATGATATGATGAATGATGAGATGAAGAATGGTGATAATGGAGGGAATTTATAGTATGGAAGTGGATGATTTAGGTAAATGTTTGAAATGGTTGAAAGAGATTCTAAAATCAGTTGGGTCAAAATGGGAAATGGTAGTTGAAACTAGAGAAAGGATTCACAAGATGCAAAAGAATACAGTAAACCCAGTTCCAGATGGCCGGTCCCCTTAAATGTATGCCGGCCCCCTTAATCATTAAGGGGACCGCCTAGGGAATTAAGGGGGCCGCCCATCTGGTGTTTTCCCAGATGACCAGAAACCCAAAATTTGCAGAATTTGGCCATTTTTCAAGTTTGTTTTTCCAGCAAGCTCTATTAGAAACATATACACTAGAAATGATGATATATAAACATATATATATATATATATATATATATATATATATATATATATATATATATATATATATATATATATATATATATATAACCAAATAATGCATGCAAATTAACATGTAATAATTCATATTTGAAAAGAAGCATAGCATAGCATGGTAATAATTCAAAGGCTAAAAATTATTCAAGAGATAAATAAGAGCTAACACAAGTATTTCCGAATAAGTCGGACAAGTAGCAAACCATACAAATGTCAAATAGAAACAAGTAGTAACAAATAGCAATACATCATAATCTACTACTTCTTCTTCTTTCCAAGCATCTTCCTAAACATTTTCCCAACGGATTTGAATCCCCCTCGAAGTTCTTCATGCATTTGTTGTTGACGATTGATGATAGACGTTTGACGAGTAAAGTGAAGCTCATCGGTACGTTCATGAGGAAGAGGAATTTGATACTCGGTATGATCAAGATCGGAAAGATCTTCAACAAAGGTCGTGGGGGAGGGAGTACTAACACGTGAGGTGTCTTCCTCCTCATCATCATGGTCATCACAATGAGATGTAGAACCACGACCCCTAGAGTACAAGGGAACACGAGATTTTCCTTTGTCACTACGAGGACGGCGAGTACGAACAAGAGTAAGTTGGTTCAAAGTAGGAAGGATGTGAACGTAGTAGTCTCTTTGAAGATGTGGGTAATGTTCCATCACATAACGATAAAGTCGTGTGAGAAACATACCGTAAGGAAGATTTGCATTTGTGGTGTTTTTGGCGGACATGATTC
Organism: Artemisia argyi; assembly: GCA_030686995.1. NCBI lineage: Eukaryota > Viridiplantae > Streptophyta > Magnoliopsida > Asterales > Asteraceae > Artemisia > Artemisia argyi. The sequence continues at coordinate 46,862,164 of CM060698.1, forward strand.
GATGAATAAAAAGATAAGCCAAGTTATATTGCTCTTCAGCAATAACACAATAAAGCATGTGGGCAATGCTCGCCGTGACATGATCACGGTGACCACCAGTACCAAAAGCATTCTCTCGAATGATTTCTTCCCACTTCTTCATATCTTGGCTTAGCTCTTTGAGGAGGATTTGATTGGCATGAATATCGACATTCTTCGACTTGATTACTCGACTAGTCGTACGACGTTCTAGTTCAAGCATTCGACGAATGTCTTCAGGACTAGGAATCTCAGAATAGTAGGGGCCATCCTGAGGACGATTTATTTCAAGAGTGGAAAGATCCCATTCATTTGAGAAAATGGCTTGGCCGTTGAATGGAATTCTAAGAATTTGCCCAAATTGAGCAAGAGAAAGAGTGATGAATTGATTTTGAATCATGAAGGAAATGAGGAGATGACCATAGGGATCGGTTTGCACCGTCACTTGGCTATAGAAGTCGAGGATAAAACGGGGGATGATAGGTTCGTTGATTTGGAGAAGACATTCAAAACGAATATTGGTGAACATTCGTTCGGTTTGATCATTTTCATAGAAGGATGGATCGACAATTCGTCCTTCGTGAATGTTTCTATTTTCAATGGGACGATAGAAACATGCAACTGAAGGGGACATGCCGGGAGTAGAAGAGACATTTGGAATGTATTGTTTGGTTTTGGATACATCACCAACCGTGGTCTTAGGCATTTTCACCTAAACAAAATAACAACAAGAATAAAATTAATATAAAAACAACCATCATGCATATATTGTTTATATATATATATGTATATATATAATTATATGCAATATGTGTGAAACGAAATTCTACTTCGACACAAAAAAAAATATTTAATGAAGTAGTTTCATGATGTTCCTTTTATTTTGATTTTAAACTTGTTTAGAATGTACAATATCAAAAGGGTATGATATCATAATTCATTTCGAAATAAGGCTAGATATATATTAGATTATATATCTTCCATTTCGTAAAAGTTTGACGCAACATAAGCTTGTTTAAAAGATTGAAATGCGAATTTTAGTTTTCAAAATTATCATTTTAAAGATAAACCAAACGCTCCCTTAACTAGACAACAATATCCTAAAAATATCAATATATATATATATATATATATATATATATTGATTATATATCTTGATGACCTCTATTGATTTTAGTATTATTAACAAAACTTATAAGCTAGTTATAGGTTTCAAATAACTTCATATGGTTATGGTTTGTTCATGAACCAAATGCCCATGTTGACTTCATGAACCATTTAACAACAACTTGAAAAGTATGCTTTGATTGTTTAGATTGTTAAAACAACGTAATGTAGTAAGTTTTAAATGGTTTTTAAGAGTTATATCAACAATGTGACTTATGAAAAATAAAATTCGACTAGGGTTTATGGGCGATTAATGATTTTGACAAGATGATATGTTATACTAATTTTGAGTTGCAAAACATCATCCTAATCCTATGGGGAGCATTTGGTAGTTCAATTTCTACCTTCAATTACACTTAAAATTGAATTAAAATGAATTTTAATAAAATGCATAATTATTGATTAGACACTAAATTGAATGAAATGTGATGAAATGCATGTTGGAAAACTTACAAAAGATGTTGTTATATGTTTGGTTGATGCTTGCCCCTTGCGAAACAACCCCGGATTGGTGATATGATGGAGGATTTTGAAGTTTTTGGTGGTTTTGGTTCGTACTCAGTAGCAGTGGGGAAGAACAAATGAGTGAATGGAGTGTTTGGGAATGGAATTAAGAAGGAAAAACGGATTTGGATACTCTCAGATGGCCGGCCCCCTTAAACATTAAGGGGACCGCCCTCGATAACAAGCCGGTCCCCTTAATCATTAAGGGAGCCGCCTTTGAAATTTTCCAAATTTCGCGGAATTCGTTTCTGGAACAAAAATATTTATACGTATATACTTAGATTTATAATATATCAAAAATACGTAAATGTCTATTGGCACGATGATAAGATACTTAACAACTTTTAATTACCGTTTCGATAATTAAAATATACCTTTGACAATTTTTGGATAAAATGATCAAAGTGTTAAGTTGATTAAGGGTTTGAGGTGTGTTCGGGAATATGTGAATAAGTGTATATATATATATATATATATATATATATATATATATATATATATATATATATATATATATATATATATATATATATATATATATATATATATATATATATATATATATATAAGTATAAGTGTGTTTGAAAGATGGGTTGATGAGTGAGATTTGAAGGATAGTAACGGAGATAGGATATACTTGGCGAGAGGAGTTTGTTTCATCCATAGTGTTCATGTGCGAAGGCATTCTTGCATTATAAAAGTCCACTTGACTCATATCCCTTCATCATCATGAGTCTCCTAAAAGAGGACTTACTAGAATATCGAGAGAGGGGGAAAGAAAGGGTTCGATAAAGAACGATTTCTTGGAGTTCTAGAAAGTCAACAAATGACGTATCTAGGTTATGTGCAAGTGAATATATATGTGTATATATATATATATATATATATATATATATATATATATATATATATATATATATATATATATATATATATATATATATATATATATATATATTAGTATATTACGTATAATAGTATATATATGTATATATAAGTATATATGTGATTCTAACACATAGAAGACAATGACAAATTGTATCTAAAAAATTGACGAAATCAAACAATACATATTTATCTAAGCATGGCAATGAGTTGTGAAAGAATGGCGTACCCGGTGGTCTTCAAAAGAAATCTTCAACATCATCAAGATGAAAAATAGACTTTGAAAAAGTCCATGTTGAGAGAAAAACCAAGATTGCCTCAAGGAATGTTTGTCTAGCCATTTGATCTCCATTGTCCTTTTGGTCCAAAGTTATTTGGTCCAAACATATTTAACATTTGACTCGGGTGCATGAAAGGTGGTAGAATGCCCCAAGGATTGTAGCTTTGTTGGTAGTTCCACATTTGATTACTATTGTTATTATAGTTTTGTCTATTTTGATTTCTTCTTGGTTGAGGTGTTTTAGACCTAGGATGAGAATTATTTGGTTTTCTAGGTGGTGGAGTTTTAGATCTTATTTTGGGTTTAGACAATCCTACTTCGGTCTTTAAAGACGGTTTATAAAAATCTTTAACTTCTTCATCATTGGCAAGAGGTATTTTCTTATCATTAATAAGTATATACTTAGGATTAGATTCTAAAGGTTTTTGTTTGTTGAGTTCACTTTCAAATTTTACATTTTTAGTCTTGCTTGTTGAAGCCTCATTTGAATTAAATCCTAAGCCGGTTTTGTCTCCGGACGTTCTTTGAATACTTATTATTTTACTAAGTGATTGACTACTATTTTCAAATTTGTCAAGTTTGCGAATTTCTTTCCTAAGCATTTCGTTTTCACCTTTAAGCTCTTGACATGATTTACATTCTTCAAAAATTTCTTTACCTTTTTCTAGTTGATGTATTTTAATTTTTAATTCAAGTACTTCATTTTCTAATTGATTGTTAATGTATTTTAGTGATTTGTTTTTGGTCATTACTAGTTGTCCTAGTTTGCATAGTTTAATATATTCATTATCTAGATCTTTTTCATCTAATGATATACTTTCATCACTAAAATATTCGGTTTCGGAACGTACCTCATTTGGTGTATTCGCCATGAGACATTTTTCTTCCTTTGTCGTTTCATTCTCATCATCATCACTATCACTCCAAGCACCTCCAACAAATGCTCTTTGATTTTGATCTCTTGTCATCATTGGACATTTTCCAATAAGGTGATTTGGATCTCCGCACTTGAAACACTTTCTTTCAATCTTGTTGTTCTTGTCATCTTTACTCTTTTGAAATGTTTTCTTTTCGTCGTACGGTTGTCTTACGAATCTTCCTCGCCTTTTGAAGAATTTCTTGAAATCTCTTACGGCCATGGCGTATTCTTCGTCATCACTTTCGGAAGATGAGCTATCTTCGATACTAGATTCCTTTCTAGCTTTTAAGGCGATCGACTTGCTTTGCTCTCGTTTTTCCTTGACCATTTCGGAGTCCTTTTTAATGATGACTTCGTAGACTTTTAGATTTCCAATTAATTCGTCAAGTTGCAAAGTTGACAAATTCTTCGATTCTTCAATAGCCGTCACTTTAGCTCGCCATTTTGGATGAAGAGCCCTAAGAAACTTCCTAACAAAATTCTTACTAGAAAAATTCTCATCAAGTGCTTTTAAACTTGTGATGATAGTGTTAAATCTAGCAAAAGCATTGTCAATTGATTCCTCTTCCGGAATCGTGAATTGCTCGTATTGTTGAACAAGTAGATCTATCTTATTATCTTTGACTTGACTATTACCTTGGTGAGTTATTAGTAAAGAGTTCCAAATTTCTTTTGCGGTTTCACACATAAAGATCCTTTCGCACTCTTTACGTGGTAGCGCATTATAAATAACCATTTTTGCTTCATTATTTTTAGCAAGTTTTCTTTTTAAATCATCATTTTGTTTTTCAAAAGGTACTATTTCATCTTTCTTAGTTTCCGGGTTATTTTGAATAGGTAAAAAATCACCATTAGTAATAACATGCCAAAGATCTAGATCTTTTGACTTCACATAAGTTTCGAATCGATTTTTCCAATATAAAAATCCATCACTTTCAAATAGTGGTGGTCTTTGCATAGATTGCCCTTCTAAATATTTTTCAGATTCCATAGATCGTTACAAGTTTTAAAATACAATATATTTTAAAAATCTTGCTCGACGTGGCTCCTGATACCAATTGTGGAAAACTAGAAGGGGGGGGTTGAATAGTTTTATGTATTTTTAAATTTATTTCCAAAATATTTTGTTGGTTATAAAAACTTTCGATTCGATCTTAAGTGAATTCAAGCAACAACCAATATGAGCAAGTCTAAACTAATATTGAAAGTATTGAAATATAATGAAGAAAAGATAGAGTTAGAAAGATCAAACCACAACACGCGAATTTATAGTGGTTCGGCTACAAGGACACCTTCCTTGCCCTACTCCACTCCCCGAGTACCACACTCGAGAGTTTTCTTCACTATGTCAACAAACTCCTTATGGTGGAGAAACCTTACACACCTTGGCTTACACAAGTTAACGACACTAAGCTAAATGTTGAGTTCTAATCGTAGCTAGAACCAATCTCACACCAAATATCACACCACGTGATCTTCACACCTTAATCACACCTTCACACCTTCTTCAAGACTTCACACCGTCTTCACACCTTATCAATCTTCACACCTTCTTCTATGCACAACTAAGTCACTACTACTAAACTAGTTTACAACACACCAAGATTCTACAATCAACAAGTATTCACAACACCTTAACAAATAGCTATCACTAGTACTATATGAAACTAGCTATACACAACACCACTACAATAAGATGGATGTAGAGAAGTGTTCTTCTTCTTGCACTTGAATGGATGAAGCTTTGGATCACTTGGAAACAAAGACTTATGAAATATATGATCAAAGGATTTTAGATCTAGAGAAGAGGATTGGATCAGAAAGTTTATAGTGCAAAAAGGTGAGAAAAATATGTGAAATGATCCAATATTTATAGGGCCAGAAAATACTGTTCGGGAGCGTGCCGGTCCCCTTAATGATTAAGGGGGCCGCCTAGTAAAATTAAGGGGGCCGCCCTCCTGAACGTTTGAAAAGATTCTCTGGATAAAATTTGCCCTTTTTGGTTGGAAATTTGAAATCATATTTTTGTGGTTTAATAAAGCTTTACCAAAAATGATTTACAAATATATATAAAATGTTAAAATCATTTTATATAATGTTATGTATTAATGTAAAATTTCCTTTGATCATGTAATGCATAAGTTACTAAGTTTATGCATACCTTAAGTGATATAAGATGTAGAAGTAAATATTTGCCACCAAATACTTGTTTATGTCTTATTCTTGACTTAATTTGATTTAAGTTTTGTGATTATCAAAACATAGGTTTATTGAGAAATATTAATAACATTCACAAACATTATTTATATCAACATAGTTTTCTAGTTTTTTTACATTAAAAGAGAGAAGTTTTGGGAGAAACCCTAAAGACGAATTTGGTGCAACTTTTACAGGTTTTTCAAGGGTTCCAAACCCTTGATACCTTGCATTGTAATTGAGATAAGTGTTCTTCTAATTCAATCAATATGTCTATGTGTTGGTTGTCTATATCTTGTTCTTGTCTCAATTCCATTTTGCTTAGATCTAATGAAACCTAGATATTGATTATGTGTTGATTACTTGTTTATTCTTGTTTTGGATGAATGATTTTATATGTTAGGCTTAAGAAAACTGGCAGATCTCCAAATGGTAACATGCTTGAGCGTCTTAAGAAACATGAACCGAGGCGTACTAGGTCTTTATTGGTTGTATTTAATGCATGAGCCACTGTTTATAATCCCTATAGTTGTGCTGGGTCATGGTGTAGGAGGAGATAAGACCTCATAGAATTGGGGAGTTATGTATGCCACCCCATGAATGGTATTAAGGAATACAATCCGTCATCCATACAATTATAACAAGTAATTAACGTGTAAAAGATATCTAGGGAGTAGTGAAGTCTAAGTAAACACATTTTCTCCAATTACTGCTCACAACCTTAGTATAATTAGTTTATTTTCATTTTTTGTATTTTATTTTGATTGCATCTTAGTTTTGGGTTAGTTGAATAGCAACTAATTCCGCCCACTCTTCCAAAACCCGAGATTTTACTTGCTTTCTAAAAAAAATATAAAAACACAAAAATAATCATCCCTCACCTTTAGAACTAGTATTTAGGCTTTCTAATCCTAGCGACACTATTCCTAAGCTGAACGATCAATCCCCTGGTACTTGTCACTATACTATACTACAACGATCAGGTACACTGCCTGGTGGGGGTTGTAAGCTTCTCGAGATCCCTCGAGAGGTAAAGCCTGTTGCGATTCCCACGCATCAAGTTTTTGGCGCTGCAGCCCGGGGAATAGTTATTGTCTAGGTTAGGATTTCTTTTTATTAGGTCTACTTGCTAGATTCCTTTCTAGTAAGATTTTATTTTTTATTTTTTATTTTTAGGTCTTCTTTAGTCTATCTTATTTCTTCGTGCCTTTGTTCGTAACTCTTTACCATCCGACATCATGGAAGGTGGTAACATCTTTGAACCCGTCATCCCACCACAACAAAACCCACCACTAGAACCCCTTAGGCCCCGAACCTTAGGAGAGTATTACCGACCTAGCCACCAAGGCTACCGAAACACCATTGAGCTCACCGGAGACAATGTGACCCCCTTGCGATCCGACACCATCCGGTTGGTGCAAAGCGGATGTGCATTCCATGGACTTCGTTCCGAAGATCCAAACCAACACCTTAAGGACTTCCTCAAAATCGTAGATTCCATAGACCTAGGTGTTGAAACTAGAGAGACTACCCGTTTACGCCTATTCCAATTCTCTCTACGGGATCAAGCTAGTCAATGGCTTGAGCGTTTACCCGCGGGATCCATCACCACATGGGATGATCTCACCACTCGTTTCCTTGCTCAATTTTTCCCACCGGGGAGAACTACTAAGCTTAGGAATGACATCTTGATGTTTCAACAGCGTCAAAATGAAACCTTTTATGAAGCATGGATTCGATATAAAGACCTACTCCGAAAAGTTCCTCATCATGGGATCGAACCAGGTCTTCAGATCCAAATCTTTTACGATAAGGTTGACTATCAAACAAGGAAAGCCATTGATTACGCAGCCAAGGGTAGGCTAGATAGACTTAGCGTTGACGAGTGCTGGAAAGTTCTTGAGGAGTTGGCACAGTACGAAGAGGAAGGATGGGAGGACCCGATGCTCCCAAGCAAGGTAAAACTTGATTACACTTGTGCCTCCCAAGAACAATTGTTAGGAAGCATCGAGAAGCAGGTAAAAGAATTGATGAGTATTGAGAAACTTGCTGCTAAACCCGTGTGGAATCCTAATCCACGTAGGAATACGGTTATCAGCCAAAATTTTCTTGAACGCTCACGACAAGAGGAATTCGAAGGGATAATGGTAACCTTCATGGATAATCAGGAAAAACAAATCCAGCACCTAGAGGCACGCATGGAAAGCACTCATAAAGCTTTTATGAATTTCGCAGACCAATTCATATCAAGGGTCAAAGAAAAGATCAAAGAGAATTCCATACCTAAAAAAATTGAAAAAGTCTTCGAGGTGTCAACCCCTTTGGTGTTTGACCAAGAGGATAGCAGGAGATTTTCCTCAAATGCTTTATCATTAACTACCCCCCGTTCTCATAAACACCCCCATGCAGAGAAGAGTTCGCAAATCCATAACATTTTCGTTGGATGTTTGCGAACTACATTCCCGATCTCATCCAAAAAACGTTCTTTTGGTTTTAAACCCGGTGTAAAGAGGTCGCACCTCAAAAACACCACTAATTTGAAACCCCCTATGGAACAACATATTTCTTCTCACACCAATGACCCGTGTATAGGGATCAACTTAGCCAAAACGTCACCCGACCCCCTCTACAACCCTACCTCTTTCCGTGACAGTAATGAGACGTTCGACCCTGGTAGACCTCGTTAACAGAAAAGCTACTCATGGGTTTTACTAATGTTTAGTTATTCACGCAAAGAGCAGGGACTGAACATGAAACTACTCCAAACCTTACCTTACACGGGCATCTGACGGCGTCAGATTTAACTCTTGACGCCGTCAGCTCGATGGATCAGCAATATTAACCCAAAACCAATCACTTTCAACCCATACCCCACAAATCTCACCCAAGGTGCTGCTGCTACTCCGATTCTCCACCTCCCAATTCGACGTCTTCCGCATCCAATCTCCACTTTGTAAGTAAGTTTTCTTCATCCTTTTTCGATCAATTACCCTTAGGACCCGTCAATTTGGGAAACCCCTTTCGCCCGAAACCCCACTCTTGACCCACTATTATCAAATCGTAATGCCATCCAATTGGTGATTTGTAATCATGGGGTTACCATTTGATGATGTTGTCTCACTCAAATCATGCATTAATTTAGAGAAAACCCATCATGCCTCGGATTCTTTGACCCCCCACCCCTGTTTCCTGATTAAAGGAGCGTTTGGGTAATGGGTTAAGAGTTTGAAAATTGATTTTTTCCCTCGCATTTGCATGGTTCTGATTCTGATCCATCTGACGGCGTCAGGATTACTCTTGACGGCGTCAGATGTGTCTGACTGCATAAAGTTCATCAAAAAAATCGCGTTTTAATCGTTTCCGTTCACTCCACCTTTTTCCAGGAAAATGAGCAAAAGATCTCGTCAACATAAGGGCAGTTCCTCTAGATCTCAAGGGGTCAATTATGGAGAATTAGTCCATAGTTGGAGCGAGTTTGGCGATGTTGGTACTAGCACCAAGTATGCGGAGTTATGTAACCACCATATTGATGCTGGGGCTGTGGTTGACTGGGATTTTCTGAGAGCCAGTAGGTTGGAGGCTGCATTTTTAGGGAGGATCCGCACAGATGGGTTTGCGGGTCCGCAGTGGGAGAGGTTGTTTAGGCTTAGAGAGACAGTATATAGTGAGTTAGTGAGGGAGTTCTTTGCGACCTTCCGTTTTGATCAGGCTGAGGCTAGGGCTGATATGGGGGCACCACTGTGTATTTTAGGCTAGGGGGAGAGTTGAGGTCATGTTCAGTGGCTGAGTTTGGTTGGAGGCTTGGGTTATATACTAGTGAGGAGGTTGATGGGACTTTTCTGCTGAGGTTGTTACATGGAGAGACTCAGAGGAGTGAGATGAGGTGTATCACTTTTTGGCCGACCATAGGGGATGGGGTTTACACCTCGACTACTGGGGCTGCATCGATCAGGGACCCCATTGTTAGGCTAGTTCACAGGTGCATCACATACAGCCTGTCTGCACGTCATGGCACTACTCACCGTATCACTGCTTCGGACCTGTTCTACTTGTACACCATCTTTTCTGCGGATGTCTACTGCAACATCCCGTTTTGGGTGGCCAGTTATTTGAGGACCAGTGTGGGTGAGAGGGATATTGACAAGGTTTATGGGGGGATGTTCGTGACCCGGTTGGCTCGTTCTTATGGTCTTCTTACTCCTCAGATCATGGGGTACTTGAGCGACTGCGGGAACTGTAGGGTAGTGAGGGCGAAATCTCTTAGGCAGATGAGCATTGTGATGCAGATGGTGGATGGGTCCTACACCTGGTACGTGGCAGCAGGGCCTGATGGTGAGGATGATGATGATGATGATGATGATGAGGGAATGCCCCAGCAGCATCAGTTTGCTGGGTATGAGGAGGGGACGGCTGACTACTACCGACACATGAGTTGGGGAGACTGGCAGGCACACCAGGGTGCCTGGATGGGTCAGATGGATGCGTGGCGAGCCACTACTGACCAGCGCTTTGATTGGATGTACGATCATACCGTCCGCCAGATGCAGCACCTCTCCACCCGAGATCAGCTTGAGCCTCACCTGCAGATTGACCCTTTCCCAGGCCGAGAGACTGACTACCCTCCCTATGGGTATACTGGGCACCTCCCACCTGGCTACGATTATCGCTTTGGTCCTCCCCCTCAGTGATTCATTTTGATATCTGTGTTTCTTGAACAATTTATTCTCGGTTGTATGATTTGAAACATTTGGTCTTGTAATAGTTTAGGATTCAGCCTCTGTTGGCTTTGGACACTTTCTATTTTTTTTTTCTTTTAACAAATATTATGCATGTTCGGCTTTTAATTTTATTGTTGGTTAATCTTTGCAACCCATGTTTTGTGTGATTTTTATTTGTTTGATTGTTATTTACTTTCGTATGCATGTTTTATTTTTATTGTTGGTTGATCGTGTTTCTAAATTAAAATGTGGAAATACTTTACTATGTTGTTTGGCCTAGTCTTAACTCCAACCTAAAGGTATTTTTGCAAAAGATAAGTGTAAGGGGAAACCCCAAATATGTTTTCAAGAAACAAACCGATCATGATTCTCCACAATATTAAATGAACATGTATATTCGTATTCGTTAGAGTCAAATGCTTGTATTGAGTCATAATGAAGTTTTGCAGGATTTTCCAGGAAGTAGGACCAAGTTTTTTCAGAAATTTTCCAGAAACTTAACATAAGAATTTCTGCAGGTCCATTCTGACAGCGTCAGAGTATTACTCTTGACGGCGTCAGGAGTTAAAATCTGGAAATTTTATCGGTTTTGTTTTTCTAACGGAGTCTTATGGTTTTTGTGAATTATTAAGTTTTATAATCTCCAGGAAATCTGCAAACTTCATTCCACAAGCATTATATCTTACTTTGTTTTCTAGGATTTAGTAACTTATATAGGATGCCGCCGATTTTACGCGAGGTTGTCTTGTCTATTTTTGTCAGGATTTACAGGTTATGTTCGACAAGGAGATGATTTATATTCTGGAAGGGAAGCTTTGATTGTTCATTTTCTTGGAGGAAGATTTAACCTGGCCAACCTATAATCCATACCGAGTGAATCAGGGGAGCATTTGATTTCATTCTTTTTACTTATTTCACTTTTACATTCTTTACTTGAACATTGGGGACAATGTTCATCTTAAGTGTAAGGGGAGGGTAAAAAGATGATACCTTACATATGCACTTTCGCTTGAGTTTGTTTTGTTTGATAGTAGATGTGTAATAAAACTATGAGAAACACTTGTTAGTGTAATTTTAGCGCCAAATTTAAAATTTTTTACAACATTTAAGAGTGAAACTTTAGCCATAGCAAGCGTCTCATGGATAGGAGGTTGTATGACTAGCACATAACCGTATATTCAGAAAAATTTTCCACCTAAAAATGTGAGGTTCGCCTTTAGATTTGATAGGAAAAGCATTCATTATTAGTGCTTATGAGTGTACCGGTAGCATTTAGATTCTAGAACTTGCGTTAGTGATGCATCCCGAGACCGCTAGTGAGACTACATTCGTGTAGAAGGATTTACTACATGATAAGAGGCATTAGGATCACCCTTGTGTTAAACCCGTATCATAATTACTTGACCATTTAAGTCATATTACTTGGCTAGTTAAGTCAACTAATTTTTCCCACACCCTTAGCGATGTACTCATTTTTAGTACACGAAACCCCTAGTACACCCCTCCGAGCCTATCTTTTCGTTTCTAACTTTAAGCATTTTACTTAAAGGAAGAATTTGTTACACCCCACTTAAATGTACAACCAAATCGCCTTAGCCTTCCGTGTATGCGCTCATTTTTAGTGCATTATTGTTATTTGTTAAACCCTAAGTTAACTTTCTAATTGATTACCTGGTTGCTAAGTCGAGTCATATCCTTGTACATATTGTTTTGGGACGATTGGGACTCATGGGTAAGTACTTATTTTATGGAGTAATGGGGAAGAACATAATATTATTACCCCCATATGTACGTTAATCTTAAAAGTGCTCCAAGTGTTTTGATTTTCTTAATTCGAGTCATTAGAATAGTTGAATGTAAAGTATGTAAAGATTCAAGTGTAAGGGGAACGTTCATACCCCTATGATGTATTATTTTGGATGGTAGGGTAAGAGTGTATGCAAAAAAAAAAAAAAAAAAAAAAAAAAAAAAAAAAAAAAAAAAAAAACGAAAAAATTAAGAAAAAGAAAAAAAAATAGAAAAAAAAAAAAAAAAAAAAAAAAAAAAAAAAAAAAAAAACATACGGACTACCATCCCTTTTCATTCTATGTTCATTTTATGTTTTTAGTTATTTTTCATTTGTTAGCTTAAGTCGAGTCTAGTCTTGGCTTAGCAACGCCATCTTGTACATGTAATTAACCAAGATTGTTAACTCGCCACCAGTAAAACTTCCTTTATCCAACAAAACTGTGTAATTCATATCCCTATACCTAACGTTACAACCCTTTAAAAGACCTCTTTGACAGTTTATCCTAGGTGCTTACGCCATGTGGTGGAGGTTTGATCCTTTCCCAAGCCTATGGTAATCTATTTTGCTATGACAGGTAGTGAGAGATATCTTCCATGTCCATAATGTTATATTACTTTATTACACCCGAGAGATGTGAGTATCTAAACACTATTTGTGAGGTGCTTGTGTATGACCTCCGTGCTTGTCTATTGGTCTTTAGTGGAACGATTATTTGTTGTAATTACTTTTATATTAGTGTTAAATGACCCCTAACTTGTCTTTTGAGTAGAATAAAAGCGCATTTGCTTGAGGACAAGCAAATCTCAAGTGTAAGGGTATATGATGAGGCGAAAAATGATCCATTTTTAGGGGGTCATTTAAGCCCGAATCCGAACTTATTTGATCAAATATTGCCCTAAATCGTTCCTTTTGTGATTTTAGGTACTTGGAGAGTGAATTCTGGAAAAGAAGCCATTTTGGACGTTTTTGGAGCATAAAAGTGAAGAAAACGGCAAAGTCTCAAATTTCTATGCTGGGAATAGTGCATGAAGGCGTCAAGAGTAATTCTTGACGGCGTCAAAGTCCCAAGAATAAAATACCGTGGTTGATGACGGCATCACATAGGCCGTCAGATGTAGATCAAGGCCGTCCAAGGAAGTATTTGGCGGCGAGATGACGGCGTCACACCATTGCTCTTGACGCCGTCACCTCGATTTTCCTATATATAGTTTTCTAGTTTTTTTACATTAAAAGAGAGAAGTTTTGGGAGAAACCCTAAAGACGAATTTGGTGCAACTTTTACAGGTTTTTCAAGGGTTCCAAACCCTTGATACCTTGCATTGTAATTGAGATAAGTGTTCTTCTAATTCAATCAATATGTCTATGTGTTGGTTGTCTATATCTTATTCTTGTCTCAATTCCATTATGCTAGGCTAGATCTCTTTTGTGTTTGCTTAGATCTAATGAAACCTAGATATTGATTATGTGTTGATTACTTGTTTATTCTTGTTTTGGATGAATGATTTTATATGTTAGGCTTAAGAAAACTGGCAGATCTCCAAATGGTAACATGCTTGAACGTCTTAAGAAACATGAACCGAGGCGTACTAGGTCTTTATTGGTTGTATTTAATGCATGAGCCACTGTTTATAATCCCTATAGTTGTGCTGGGTCATGGTGTAGGAGGAGATAAGAGCTCATAGAATTGGGGAGTTATGTATGCCACCCCATGAATGGTATTAAGGAATACAATCCGTCATCCATACAATTATAACAAGTAATTAACGTGTAAAAGATATCTAGGGAGTAGTGAAGTCTAAGTAAACACATTTTCTCCAATTACTGCTCACAACCTTAGTATAATTAGTTTATTTTCATTTTTTGTATTTTATTTTGATTGCATCTTAGTTTTGGGTTAGTTGAATAGCAACTAATTCCGCCCACTCTTCCAAAACCCGAGATTTTACTTGCTTTCTAAAAAAAATATAAAAACACAAAAATAATCATCCATCACCTTTAGAACTAGTATTTAGGCTTTCTAATCCTAGCGACACTATTCCTAAGCTGAACGATCAATCCCCCGGTACTTGTCACTATACTATACTACAACGATCAGGTACACTGCCTGGTGGGGGTTGTAAGCTTCTCGAGATCCCTCGAGAGGTAAAGCCTGTTGCGATTCCCACGCATCACTAAGTCCCTGTGGATACGACCTGGTCTTACCTAAATCCTATACTACTGATAACGCTCTAACTATACATATTTCTATATGCGTTATCTATGCTTTTATATGAATATATTGATGAGTTATATGAACTTTCGATACTTAATAGATTAAATATGTTATTGTAGGTTCATGAGATGTGTCGTGGAAGAATTGGAAGAAAACATGAAGTAATGAAGCTTAAACGAAGAAATAAACTCAAGTTAATAATCTCCGGACACCTGTCCACTGTTTTGGCCATATCTGGAGCATACAGACTCCGTTTTACCTCCCGTTTGAGGCCACGGAAAGCTAAGAGAATTATCTACAACTTTCATTTTTGTGCCAACAGCTGAAAAAGAACACAAGTACGCCGTACTTGGACTTAAGTACGGCGCACTTTTCACTAGCGGGAAAAATCCTTTGAATACACCAAGTACGGCGGTTTTGGAAAGTATGTGCACCGTACTTCGCTCCTGATCAGTTATAATGCATTAAATTGAGTCCTATACGATCATATACTCTCCCAACTTGATCCCCAAGTGTTCCTAAGCCTATATAAACCCCATTTGACCACAGGAACTCGACCTAGAACATATACTATCAAAAGTACAACTTTGAGGGAGAAGAGAACTAGGTCAGGATCTTAGGATCCAATGATCCAAACACTCCTCAACCTCAACACCATCACCATCTTATCACAGGAAAGCTTTCTGAGTTTGTCGTACTTGTAATGTTTGATTCTCATTTGTTTTAGACATGTGAAACATGATATAGTATTTGGATGATTTGTTATGACTTGTGAATGTAAATGCTTATGAATTCAATATTACTTTTGCTTGGATCTTGTTTATCCTTTGATTGATTATTGCAACTATCATAGGTCGAAAGGGTTAGTTGTTATGATTATATTTTGGAACATCTGTCTATAATGGTCCAATATCATGCTTGTAGAAATTGTGTGATAAATTGATAAACAAACCAAGTAGAATGATGTTTAAGACCCTTCCTTATGTAGAAATGCCGGGTTGGGAGGAATTCATATGTATGCATATTCGATACAAACCATTCTTAATGCGCTCGTGATGATGTAGTCTATATGTCGAAAGGATTCTATATCATTATTGGTAGAGATGTTTGTTACGATTAATACACCAATAATTGTAACTTGCATGATTTTGTTTATATAAGTCTTGCTCTATCTTTATCTATTATCTTGTGCGAATCATACCTTATTTGTTACTTTGCTTTGCTATACACACGATTAGGCTATTTGATATGTGACAATCATGTGGCTTTGTTACTTGATAAGCATTCTGTGAATTGCTACAAATCCCTTGGAATGACCTGGTCTTACCTAAACACCTATACTATAAACGGGGTTTATACTTTACCCGTGTGTTTTGTGTATTATGGAATCGGTAAAACTAGTATTATAAATTTAAAGCTTTCGAAACTCATTAACTACCAATGAGGGTTATACTTTACCCGTGTGTTTGGTTTATTAAAATCGGTGAAACTAGTATTATAAATTTAAAGCTTTCCTTACAAATCATTAAATAAAAGTTCCTTTGATCATAAAATTCATTAAACATTTGTTTGTTCAAACCTTAAGTGATTAATTTGTTAAAGTGAACATTTACAACTAAATACTTGTTTATTTAATAAGATTACGTTTAATGATTTTATATTTTGTGATTATCAAAACGTAGAGATATCGAAAAATATTAATAACGTTTTTAGGCATTATTTATATCAACAGTCTCCCCCTTTTTTTATGTTTCATGTGGTTGAGAACTATGTTAAAAATGTGTGGACTAGATTTGGCCTTATTTGTACTAAGATGAATTCGAAAGCTATTTTATTCTTCAAATTCAATTCTAATACTGGTATGGAATCAATGTTGGAGAATGGACCATGGATGATACGTAATGTGCCATTGATTCTTTGCAAGTGGCCTCCTTTAGCGAACATGTCTAAGGAAGACTTGAAGAATGTACCAGTTTGGGTTAAACTACATGATCTCCATATCACGACATTCATAGAGGATGGATTAAGTGCTATTGCTACAAAACTTGGTACCCCATTGATGTTAGACACTTATACAGCTTCAATGTGTACGGAATTATGGGGTCGGTTCAGTTTTGCGAGAGTTGTGATTGATCTAGATGCTGATGTTAAATTGAAAGAGAACCTTGTTGTAGCTGTGCCTAAAATTGACGGTAATGGTTATATCTTGCATCCTATTCATTTTAAGTATGAGTGGGAACCGATTAGATGTTCAACTTGTAAGGTGTTTAGTCATTCATTGGACCAATATCCTAAGAGAATTGTATCCAATGTCAATAGGACTGCAAAGAATGCGAAGTCACAAAGGAAAGTTGTTAGAGGTTTACATGTTGGTCCTAAGTCTTGTCTTGTCTAGATACCTATTTAGAATACGACTAGAAAGAAGATGGACAATAAGCAGGACAAACCAAAATATATAAATTATAATATCGTTGGGGATAATAATAAGTCTGGTTCGAATCCTATGGGTGATGTGGCTAGTTCAAGTGATACGAAAATTGCGATTTCAAACCCGTTTGATGTTCTTAATATGGTTGAAAAGGATGTTGGGATTACTCCTAATGATTCAGTTAACTTAAATGGTGGTAATGAGAATGTTGGTAATAGTAAAGTTGGTAATTTGGATAATGAGGATAATGGTAGCGAGAATGGTGTGAAAGATGATGATAATGAAATAGCGAAATTTATGGAATCGAACAGTGGTGGTGCAACCGGGATGAAGAGCTTATACGAGCGTTGGAAAGATGACTACGAAGATAACCCATATGATGATGATGAGTGTGAAGATTTACCGAAAGCGCAATTAGCATTCTGTGACGCGTATGATATAAGTGTTCGTGGTCATACTAGACGTGAGTAGTTTATCTAGTTTTTTTTTTTTTTTTTTTTTTTTTTTTTTTTTTTTTTTTTTAAGTTTAGTTTATCATTCTTATAATAGTTTTAGTTTGAAGCACAACTATGCGTTTTTTTTACCTATGTAACTGGTTGAGATATGATATTCACTAACATCCTATGTGCTTAACTGATTTTTAGAGTAATAAATTTACCATGGAGAAAAAAAAAAAAAGAAAAAAAAAAAAAAAAAAACTTATACTAATAGTTTGACTTTCTACTTAAAAATTTTGACTAACCAATTAAATGGAGTCTTCTAACATTAAAAGTTATGGTCATACTATCACAATGAGATTTAATAATAAAACACTTAATAACCGGTTTTAGGTGTTACAATTAATTTGTTGAAATGCTTAATGCGTGATTGAGATAGTTAGCATCATGACTATAGAGTTAACTTACCGATATTCATATAGGTCTAGGTATTCTTGACCAACTAGTCTAGATCGCATTTAAATCACCAACTACACAATAATTAGACATTGCACTCGTTAATTCATGGTTAATACATAAAGGAAGGAATAACTAAGTGAAAACATATTTCCTCCATGTTGTTTTTTATCATTCATTTTTATTCTTGTTATTTTATTGTCTTGAAAATATTTAATTTATTAAATCACTACGCTCATTCGGACCTCAAATCCTTCCTTATTTTGCTATTTTAACTAGACAACTTAACTTTACACATCGTTCATCAAGAGTTCGACACTCGTATTTACCTAATCTATACTATTATACAATAAGGTACACTGCTCTTTAGTGTATAACATTAGATATAGGTTATTTGGCTTTATAAATATAAGACTAGATTCAACACATCATTGTTGTAGCACCATTTATTGTGTCTTGTGAAGAATTGGTGGATGAGTTTGACGATCGTTGACTTGTTTATATGCGTTCTTTGTTGGGTGGATGTGGGACAACATTGTCACCAAATAGCTCAGGCTCTTTTCAGTGTGGACGTGTCGAGCTCTTCTTGTGTTAGAGGGATCGGGATACAATAATTTACTTTTATCATTAAGAAAAGTCTTGAACCCAAATTTTCCATTCGTTGTCACAATATATATCTTGGCAACATGTCCTCAAATCATTGTAGTTTTCACCACTAAACCTCGTTGTTTGGTTGACGATGGCATTTAAACTTTCTGACATCTCGGTTCATGGATGTGCACCTCTCGAGTAACATGTTTTTGGTACACGTGATATATCCCTTGCTCGTTGCATGCTCATTATATTCCTCGAGAATTTTGTACCAAAAAGGTATCTGACTATTATTCGTTGCCCGTTTTCGGGTCCTTGGATACATGTATCCAACACTCCGTCAAAATTAGTTCTTCGTGTTGAGACCATGGCGTATGCGTGATATTGATTTTCTTTTTCTTTGCCATTTTTTTCTTTTCCTTTACCACGTTTGTTGGGTAAGGAAGGACCATTTTTTTTGTTGGGTTTGCTAGTATTGTAGGTGGGTTTTTTGAAGTTGAAATTGAGCGAAAAGTTAGAGTTGTGCGGTCATATTACCTGGTGAAAAGGTTCTAAATTGGTTTAGGATTTGGTATGACATACCAAATGGAGGAAGTTTGTTAGGATTTGAGGAATGAATTTGCAGATAGTTGTGTGTGTTGATTAGACGAAGATGAGGACTGGTTATTTGATTTTGAAGGGTGGTTGAGCATTTGATTTATCCATTCTTGGTTATTTATTTGTGAGTTGAAAGTAAAAATAAAGAGAATTATTGTTGAGATTTGAAAGTGAAAGTGTGTGTGTTAAAAGTCGATTGTTACATTCAAATAAGAGAAAAGGAAAATGAAATAACGGGCGCCGAGGGGATGATGCGGAGGCCTATAATGCCGATCCCGGTATGGTGGCTCGTGTCATGACCTATAAGGCTATAACGCATACACACCCAAACTGGGGGTATAACGGGCACCAAAGTTATATAATAGCTTCAGTTAGATATTTGACAGTTTATACCGTTCAAAGAAAAAGATATTTGACAGTCTATACATCATTAGTATCAAGCGAAAACAAGCCACATGTGTTTTAGTGCTACCTAAAAAGAATCGTGAGTCTGTAACATGTTATTTACGGAATGTTAAACGCGAAATAAGAGGTTAGGGTGTTTGTATAGAATAGGTGAGCTAATAATTGACTAGTTGTTCAAGTGTGGTCTTGTCTCGAGGTCAAACTTCTGAAGATAGTGTATTTTTTTGTTTACAATAATAATTAGTACGCCTTGGGCATTATAAAACTCTGACCTTACAAGGTATGGATGCACTTTGAAATAATGCATGAGCTCTGAGAGGAAAATATGAATGCAGTTGGTCCAAAACAAAATGATCAATTCAGGCTAAAATTGAAATGAAGCTATGAGCCCAATGAAAGTTCCATATCACAAAGCTAACAATAAAAGCATTCGGTGCCATCACATATTTCCCACGTTAAGAGCACTAGGTATCGTGGTGTCATTCCGTTGGTGCCGTCACGAAAAGTGTTGCTACATCATCATTTTTCCCCATAACATTATAATTCATCATAACACCAAAAACCTCCTCCCTCCTATAACACTTGTTTCTGGTGCCGTCATGCACCCTTAGACCCCACATATATTTATTTTCATTTATCCATTTATTTAAACAAACAAACACATTCAACTAAAATTTTAATTTCATTAATAAAAAAAAGACATTAAAAAAAATTTAAAACAAAAATAAAGGATAAAAAAATTGTGCCGTTACAACAAATTATATTACCAGCAGCAAAAAAATAAAATAAGCCTCACCACAAAAGCCATCCACGTAGCACATATTCTATCTTTATCCTCATTCACCTTCATATTCTAAAGTCCAACCAATCATTCACAACAATGGCAGCAACCACAACCACCATGACAATTTTAACAACAATGGCAGCAACTAAAAACCCAGCCCACTATCATGAGTAACTCGATCAACAAACTGAAAAAACATGATAACGCCAAAAAAAGGAAAACGCGAGGCTCGGTACCGTGCTTGCACCGTCCCGTCGCGTTTTCCGGGACCATTTGGGCTAGTCGTGACGGCTCAAGACGCGAAAACGCAAGGGACGGTGTGGAGCTCGCGTCGTCCGGTCGCGTTTTGCCGGAAAACACCAGCCTTGGCGCTGGGTACCGAGGTCTCTTGAGCCGTCCCTTGCGTTTTCGCGAGCTCCACACCGTCCCTTGCGTTTTCGCGTCTTGAGCCGTCACGACCAGCCCAAATGGTCCTGGAAAACGCGACGGGACGGTGCAAGCACGGTACCGAGCCTCGCGTTTTCCTTTTTTTGGCGTTATCATGTTTTTTCAGTTTGTTGATCGAGTTACTCATGATAGTGGGCTGGGTTTTTAGTTGCTGCCATTATTGTTAAAATTGTCATGGTGGTTGTGGTTGCTGCCATTGTTGTGAATGATTGGTTGGACTTTAGAATATGAAGGTGAATGAGGATAAAGATAGAATATGTGCTACGTGGATTGCTTTTGTGGTGAGGCTTATTTTATTTTTTTGCTGCTGGTAATATAATTTGTTGTAACGGCACAATTTTTTTATCCTTTATTTTTGTTTTAAATTTCTTTTAATGTCTTTTTTTTATTAATGAAATTAAAATTTTAGTTGAATGTGTTTGTTTGTTTAAATAAATGGATAAATGAAAATAAATATATGTGGGGTCTAAGGGTGCATGACGGCACCAGAAACAAGTGTTATTTCACTTGCTCGCGTTAAGGGTGCGTTAAGCACACCGAGGAGGAACATTAAGCTCGCGTTAACCCTGCACGTTAACTCCTTAACGTCGCGTGAAAGGACCAAATGCAATTAAAAAAAAAAAAAAAAAAAAAAAAAAAAAAAAAAAACCTCGCCCCATATTCAAAAGAGGAAAAAAAAAATACAAAATCACCACCTTGAGTCTGCATTAGTCACTGCTGAAAGAAAGATGGAGATGGTGGCATCCCTACGTTTAGAGAGTTGATGGCGTCTGCGTTTGGAGAAGAAGGATGGAGATGGTGATGGTGTCTGCACATGAAATGAAGGAAGGAGGTGTATTTGTTTAGGGTTAGGTTTTATAAATAGTTGGGTTTGAGCTGCAAACTTTTAAATACTTGGGCTTGGGCTACAAAATTTTTGAGCTTATTTGTCATATCCGAATTTTTGCAAAATTTATGTTGTTTGGGTTATTTTTGACATATAAGTTGGACTATTGATTGCAAATTTTTATATCATATTGTAAAAATGTTTAAGTTTATTAATGTTATGTTATTTATTAAAAGGATTATTAGTTTAGGGGTTGGATTTGTAATTTTTTTTTTAAATGGGCCCAAAATGTACTATTGAGTTAAGGTTGAGTTATAATATATATTTTTTTATAATGAAAATATTAAAGCTGATGTAGCGCTGACGTGACACTGAATGAAAGTTTAACTTGAGTGATAACACCCAGTGCTCTAAACACTAATTTATTTTATTATCATTGTGCTATTCTAAAAAGGTCATATAACTTTATGTTATTTTTCCGGAGATTTTTCTTTTTAACTTTTTATTACACTTTCTTATTTAGTTTTGACTCTATATGTATCTAGTAAGTATTACTATAATCGGATCATAGGATTTCAGATCTGACTATTTTTGTATGGAGTTGAAAAAACATGAGGGGACACATGATGCTTTTCAAGTTTCATGATGAATTGACCATTCACAAAGAGTAGGAATCAGGATCGTATACTATCACTATTTCATTTTCACGTACTATACTTTGTGGCAAAAGAAGAATTTGTTGATAAATGGGTTAAGTGGACTAGCGAGTGAGGTGATGTTGTTGGTTGAATTTGGTGTAATTCAAGAATGCTCAACTGTTTAGGCCACGATCTATTGCCTATAGTTTAATTTGTTTGTTTCTTGTTACACCAGTGACAATTAAGTATTTTAGATAGTACGTATTAAATAAGTCACACATAGCAACCCCTCTCTCTCTCTAAAATAATTCCTCCAACCTTTCTCTAAATATCCACCAACCAAACTTCACCCCCTATCTAAATAAATCCGACGGTCGGTTTCGGCTGACCGTCCGGATCTCTTTTGTACTTTCCCCTTCCTTCAATAAAAGTCCTTACCCACAGATCTGTCATCTCCCAATTGCCGCCACTCGCTGCCGTCGTTCGCTGCCGCCACCGCTGTTCTGCTCAGATCAGTTGCCTTCCGGTCTCCTCTGCTCAGATCTGTTGTGGTCCGTCATCGATGGCTTGATGATGTCTTGGGTTTTGACTTTAGATCTGTTAGGTTTAAGTTTAGCTCCTTTAAGGATGCTTAGTTTTATCTTCTTTGTATGTTTTATGTACTTTATGTGCTTTTCTCAAGCTACACCTTCATATGGTTGTGTCTACCAAAAGCTCACTCTGGTGATTCCCTCCACCCTTGTATGGTGTTGCTGTAGTGTGTCACAACTATTATGGTGTATGTCTTGCTTTGACTTAACTTGTTACCTTGTGTATTTTGTTTGGCTAGTCGGTTTTGATTTTGCCTATTATGTTTGATGTAACTTGTTGTGTTCAAATTACCTCCATTTGTGAGGAGTGAAATGAAATTTATGTTAAAAAAAAACAATAAGTCACACATATTGTTGGTTAGAGCATTGAGTACGCTCGTGTCGTTGGGAAAAAGTGCTGCCACGTCAGTAAAAATCTTTACTACATGATTGAGGCAAAAGCAGTCAACTAAAGTCAACCACGGATGTGGTCAATATAGTCAAACTCCTTAGGCTCAATGCTCCGCGGAATATAGTGGTTTCCCCGGGTCGTTATGTCCCGACGAGGTGTGATGGTTAACAAACGGGTTTGTGATCGGGTGAATTTGGACAGAAAGGGATTTGAGATTGATTTAACTAAGGAATCTACAAAGGAATAGCTTAAATAAGCTATATGAACAAGACTTGAAATTAGGAAAAACCAGAAACGTTTAAAACTTAAAACGCGTACGTTCACGTTTTAAATAACGCGAACGTACAAAATAAAACGTAAAAACTGAAATCTGAAAACCCACAGGGGGTGAAAATGACTTTTTTACAAACTAAAGGATAAAAGAAAATTTTTAGAAAAAGAAAAATAAATTTTTACACTATTTAATTATTTAATATTAATTAATTATTATTTAATACTTAATTATTAATATTTAAACAACTTAAATATAATACAATATTAATTAAATACTAAAAAGGTGAAAATAAAATTTTTAAAATTATAAAATAACTAAAAATAAGTTTTAAAATTAAAAATAAGTGTTTTTGTCTTTTTGTGATTTTTTATTAATTAATTACTAATTAATTATTAATTATCTAATTAAACTATTTTAAATTAAGAAAAATACTAAATGAACAGTAAAAATTCTAATAAAATTTCTAAAATTATTTTATAACATATAAAAGCTATAAAAAATATAAAAACTAGGTTTTACTTAATAAAAACTAATTATGCTATTTAAAACTAATTATTAATTAATAATTAATAAAACTAAGATTAATTCTAGTAAATACTAAATGACAAAATAAAAATCTGAGAAAATTTATAAAATTACTTTAACTTAAAAGGAAATTAATAAAAATATAAAAATGCTAAGTGCTTAATAAAAATATAAAAATTAAAATTAAAATTAAAATTATATTAAATAGAAACTATCACTTAATTTTATATTGACTTTTTTGGATTTTTCTTTTAGAAAACTAATTTACAACTAAAAACATGAACTTTTTGTAAAAACAACTTTTTTGTAAACTTAAAATAAGCTGTATAGAAAGAAATAAGCCAACCAGTTGACTTTGTTTGACCAAGTGGGAAAATAAGCTAAATTGGGATTAAGTGGGACCCACTCTGGTTAAGATTGATCCAAATGAGTTAAATGAACACTATTAAGCAGGATTTACACAAATAAGCAGCTTCAATAAGCTACAAAATGCAAATAAGCAATTGCTTAAAGTGATTCTGAGCCAGACTGGGGACAAAGTTGGGGAGCAATTTCAGGTGGGGTCCAGGGGTCAAATGGTCAAACCACTGGTCAATATTGAAAGCCCACCAGGGGGGGGTTGAATGGTACAAGGCTGGTGGCCTGGGGTCCACTGAGGTGGTTGGAAACCACCACCAAAGGGTGGTGTTGGGATGGTGGGTCTGCTGCAGCAGGGGGTGGCTGCCCTGCAGCTGAGTTTCAAGCAGTGTGGGACCCAGAAGAAAATTCACAAAAATGAATAGACCATGCAAAATCAAAGATGAGGTGGTAGACAATAAGTTACAACAAGTTTCAATCCATGAAATCAACCACAAAATTCTATTTAATTCCTTGAACTTTTGTAAAATTCTGAAAAGAGCCAATTTGACTTTTTCACTAAACTTGGAACTTTGACCTAAATGAATTTTGATCCTATTGTAATGACTGAAATTGATATTTTAGGTTATATTAAGACTGAACTAAAGTAGAATTACAACTTTTAAACACAATGGGTTGGTTTTGAGACCCATATACCCCAACAGTTAACTGTTGGGGCACTTGGTGGTGATTTTGACTTTGGGTTGTTAGAACTTGGATTTAAAGCACTACTTAACCTATTTTGAACTTATGCAATGTACCTATGCTAAAACAACAACAACTACAACTCAGTGAAACTCTCAAATCCAAACACCCCCTATGATGCACTGTTTGGAGATTTACAAGGCAAATCAAAGACCTAATCCATGAAATTGAATTTTCAACTTATATTAGCATGAAACAAGCACAAATAAACTTAAATTAATAACAAAGGAAGCACATAATTGTTGAATACAAAAACAGAAAAGATTGCTTACAATGACAGTTAAGTGAGAAATGGAACCAGGGCACCAAACTACCAACCTAATCACTCACCATGAGTTCTAAACCATAAATATATCCAAATTGAAACATGCTTAAAGCTTGAATCCCATTCTTCTCTGAATTTTTATTTATTACCTATTTATTGGAATTTTTTGAGTATTTTTTAGTTTTTAAGTGAAACAAGCTAAAACCATTACTAAACTTTATAAAAGGTTATGACTAGGCTCAAATGAGCTTATGAAACAGTAAGTAATAATTTTTAACAAGCTGAAAGCTAAAATGCAGATTGGAGCAATTTTATGTAAAAACTAAATTCCACTATGAACTTGAAATTAGAGTTAACAAAGGTTCATTTTACATTATAATAACTGAACACAAGCTTTTTGTAACTAAAGAAAACAACTAGAATTGTAAATTACATGAAAACGATTTTTTTACAGTAAACTATACTACTCCTAGTTAACTACTGCTACACTAATACTTTTTCTTCTTTTCTTCTTATCTTTTATAGGCCTTGGGTCACTCCTCTGACTTTCCCACTTCTGTTCTGAGCCTTTGGATGGCTAAAAATGATCCCAGCCGTTTGATGATTTTTGGCGGGAAAACTGAGAAGGGCAATTGGGATGGTTTGGTGAGGGAATTTAATGGGTTTTGGTATTTAGTAGAAGTGGAGGGGACATGAGATGTGGAGGTTGAGTGTTTGGTGGAAAGGTGAGTGATTGGGGGGGAGGGGGGAAAGCAGTACCCTGGTTATTAGGGGTTGATGGTGGAGGATTAGGGGGGGAAAGTTGGGTTAGTGGTGAGGGTGTTGACTGGTCAACGACGGGGGAGGGCTTTTTATTTTTAATTTGGTTTTTGGGCTTGGGTGGGCTAAAGTGTTGGACCAGGTTCATGGTTTTGGATTTGGTGTTTGTGTTTGGTTGTTTAGGTAATAAAAACCACAAGGACTAAATTAGTAAAGTCCTCAAAATTAAGGGACTGAAAATGGACATTTCCCAAAGTACCCACAAGGGTGTAATTTGCCAAGAACCAATAACACAAGGACCAAATTCGCATTTTACCATTATTCAAAATTCCCGGGGACCGTTTATGACAAGTTGCAAAATACAGGGACCAAACTTGTAATTTCCTCACAATTTTTATCCAGGGATTAAAAGTGACAAAGGTGAATTCCCAAGGACCATATTTGACTATTTCTTCCAAAAATTCCCACCAGGGATTAATTCTGCCAAAAGTGAAACTCCAGGGACCAAAAGTGTAAATTTCCAAAACTTTCCAATTTTTCACCAAAGGACTAAATATGACAACTTATGATTGTAAAAGGACCTTTGGTGATAATTTTCCATATTTTGAATATCGAGGGACTAGTTTTGTAATTTTATGAAGGTTGAGGACTGAAACTGCCAATTTTGCAAACTTTGTACGTTTTTCATCTGTTTTTGCTCATTTTGCATCTAAAACATATAAAACACAATTTTGAAATATTTTTAGCAATTTGATGCATTACTGAGTGTTTTTGTATGTTTTGCAGTTCAGATTAGACAAAAAATGATGAGTGTTTGAGCATTCATCACTACACCAGAAATCCCACAGCACCACATTCTGGCTGTAACCCTTGGCACCAGAAAATGTGGTGTCGTCGTTCATTTATATATAAATATACTAGCAAAATAGCCCGCGCGATGCTGCGGTGCAGGATTTTTTTTGACATTATGTTTTTATGGAAGGGTTTTTTTTTTTTTTTTTTTTTAAATTTTACATGTTATATTTGTTTAAAGTTATTTAAGTTTAATTATTGTAAACCATTTGTCCGTTAATAGTATTTGAAACTGTACCACGATATAAACTTTACCCATTACAGCATTTTTTTTTTACATTACATGTTTTCTGATATAATTTATACAATTGTTTGTTTTGTTTTATTTAAGTTGTTGTCATTGTATCATCTATTTTTTAAGTACCACTTTGTTTTGTAAGGTGTGATTTTCATAAGTTGAAGGGTTGAATGTGTTATTTACCAGTTTCATGTATGAAAGCCATTTGATGTTTCTGCATGGGTGATGAGTGCTCAAACACTCATCATTTTTGGTCAAATCTGAACTGCAAAACATACAAAAACACTCAGTAATGCATCAAAATATTGAAAATATTTCAAAATGGTGTTTTATATGTTTTAGTTGCAAAATGAGTAAAAACAGATGAAAAACGTACAAAGTTTGCAAAATTGGCAGTTTCAGTCCCCCAACTTTCATAAAATTACAAAACTAGTCCCTGGTCATTCAAAATATAGAAAATTATCACCAAAGGTCCTTTTTAAATCATAAGTTGTCATATTTGGTCCCTTGGTGAAAAATCTGAAAAGTTTTGGAAATTTACAGTTTGGTCCCTGGAGTTTCAGTAATTGTCAGATTTGGTCCCTGGTGGGGTATTTTTGAAAGGAAAATCATTTTTTGTCCTTGGAAAATCAAAATGTGTCACAAATAGTCCTTGGGGTAAAGTTTGAGAAATTTTCATGTTTGGTCCCCATACTTTGAAAAATATCATTTTTGATCCCCGGGGAATTTTGAAAAAATGAAAATGGCAAAAGATGGTTTTTGAAATATTGGTGATTGGCAAATTGGTCCTTGTGATTGCTTGGAAAATTTACAAAACAGCCCCTTGAATTTCAGATTGTTACATTATTGGTCCTTGTGTTTATACCATATACCAAATGGACCCTATGTTTATTTTAAACAAACCAAACCTGCCTAATCCTAACCCAATACCACCCCTGATCCAACATAACCCCAAAGCCCACCACAACTGGCCCAATCCCAAACTAATATAACCCGGTTAAGAAAAGTCCACCCCAGGGTCAAACCAACAGTCAACACCTCCATCCCCTACCTCCCTGTTTTCCAGCAACTGTGTCTCCCCCCTCCATGATATTTTTCACCAAACCAAGCCACCCAATTAATACCTTCACCAAAACCCTCCCCTTCATTGAATGCCTCACCTACTCACCAAACCCACTCACACCTGCCAAATCCCCATTTCCCGCCAAAAGGAGTTTAAACGGCTTGGATTGAATTGAGCCATCCAACGGCTAAGAAACATGTGGGAAAGAAAGGGAAACTTCTCAGGGCCTATTTAAGAAAAGAAAAAGAGAATAAGCAAATTAATTAGAGTAGTAGTAGTGTAACTATAGTTTAGTTTAGTCGTTTAGTAATTTTTACCATTTCTCTTGTAATTCAAAGCTTTCCAGTTCTCTTTTAAGATATATCAGTGTATTGTACAACTTCTCAAGCATTTAATTTAAGTATTTTCAGTCATATTCAGTTTGTGGTAATTTTATTCAAGAATCTCATTTTAGCTTTTAAACTGTCAAAAGCTCTTGTTTACAAATCATTTGAGGTTAGCTTAGCTCACTTTTAAGTTTTTATAAGCTTTAGAAGTTTAAAACTCAGTTACACTTAAAATCTCATAAATAGAATAAAATCAAGAAAAATAGTTCAAAAATAAAAAAGGTAGCAACAAGCTGAGGTTATAAGCTTATATAAGCTCAAACTACCTCTTGATAAGCTCAGAAAGTTCCTTGATAACTTTCCTGAGCTTATCTCATAGCCCAGCTCAGTCCCATCACCATTGCCTCATCTTAAAGTGAGTGTACCCTTTAATATTTTGCATTCTACTTATATCAGCTTATATATTGTAAACTTTAGCTTATTACTGTTAGTTATTGCTTATTGTAGTCATCTGAACACCTTTAGTTAGCTTGTTTGTATTCCATCTCATATTTGCATCTCAACTGTCTTAATCTAGCCTAGGTTGCATCTGCTTATCCTTGTTGTGTTGTCTGAGTTATTTTAGCATTTATAGCTTCTAAGTAGCCCATTTAATCTGTACAAGCCCAGAAATTGACTGTTGTAGTTTTAAATATTCAAGTTGTAGTTTAAAAGTTTCAATAAAGGGGTGTTTGGTTTTACTTGTTCTAGGGTATTAAGGCCTGTTTCAGTGGTTGCTTGTGATGCCATTAGTTCATACTAGGTCTATTAGGTTCATAAGCCACTAGAATCAGTAACCTTTTTAACAAAAGTCAAATTGTTGGTTTTGGCCTTCATACAGTCATCTGTGTGGACAGTTGAAGCCATAAACCTTCCAATCACCTCATATCTTGTATGTCTAGCTTAGAATAGGTTCATAAATGCTTATTACATGTTCCCTAATCAGTAAAAGGTGATCAAAGTTGGACAAAGTCAACTTTCCAAGTTTCTTCAAAAGTCAAAATGTTCATGTTCTAAATTTTTCCAAATATTGAGAGATTTATATAGAATTGTGTGTTTGGATTGAAGTTGTGAAATTTGTTCCTAATTGAAGTGTCTCAGCTCATCTTTAAGTTCCCACCATTTCTATAATTTTGTGATTTTTTTGCTGGGCCCCACTTTGCCCCAAACACACATGCAGGGCAACCTTGCCCACTGCTGCACAGACCACAGCCTACCACCACCACTTGGTGGTGGTTTTCTGACCATCTCAGTGATCCACCAGACCCAAACCTTGTTCCTCTCAAACCCCCCCATGGTAGGCTTCAAACCTTGAGCAAAAGTTTGACCTCAAACACCCTGGGACCCACTTGGATTTGGACCTCAACCTTGTCCCTTTTCTGAGTGGATGTTTGGAATTTGGTTTAGCTTTTTCAGCTTTTTGGCTTATTTTGTGGTTCAAGCTTATTGATTTAGCACATTACATGTTCCCTCAACTCAATTACTTCAGAATCTTGCCTTGTGGGCCCCCCTAGCTGCTTAAATTACCATTTTCCCTTGACAGTTGACCAAAGTCAACTGTCAACCAAATAAGCTTTTACTTTGCTTATTTTTAAGCTCCAAGAAAGTTGTTTTTGTATAAGTTTCTTATTTTCAGTAGTGTAACAAGTTTCAAAAAGAAAATTAACAAAAATCCAAGTTTTAATTTAAGTGATAGTTTCTATTTAATGTAATTTAATTCTAATTTTCATTTTTATATTTTTATTAAGAACCTAGCTATTTTATATTTTTATTAAATTCCTCATATATTAAAGTATTTATAATAATTTTTTCAGATTTTTATTTTGTCATTAAGTATTTATTAGATTTAATCTTAGTTTTATTTATAATTAATTAATAATTAGTTTTAAATAGCATAATTAGTTTTTATTAAGTAAAACCTAGTTTTTATATTTTTTATAGCTTTTATATGTTATAAAATAATTTTAGAAATTTTATTAGAATTTTTACTGTTCATTTAGTATTTTTCTTAATTTAAAATAGTTTAATTAGTTAATTAGTAATTAATTAGTAATTAATTAATATAAAATTCACAAAAAGACAAAAATACTTATTTTTAATTTTAAAACTTATTTTTAGTTATTTTATAATTTTAGAAATTTTATTTTCACCTTTTTAGTATTTAATTAATATTGTATTATATTTAAGTTGTTTAAATATTAATAATTAGTAATAATTAGTATTTAATTAATATTAAATAATTAATTAGTGTTAAAATTAATTTTATTTTTCTAAAAATTTTCTTTTACCTTTTAGTTTGTAAAAAAGTCATTTTCACCCCCTGGGGGTTTTCAGATTTCAGTTTTTACTTTTTCTTTTGTACGTTTACGTTTTATTTAAACGTGAACGTACGCGTTTTTAAGTTTTAAACGTTTCTGGGTTTTCAAACTTTCCAGTCTTGTTTATATAGCTTATTTAAGCTATTCTCTTGTAGATTCCTTAGCTTAATCACTCACAAACCTTTTCCTGTCCAAATTCACCCGATCACGAAACCGTTTGTTAACCATCCACACCTCGTCGGGACATAACGACCCGGGGAAACACTATATTCCGCGGAGCGTAGTTTCCCCGGGTCGTTATGTCCCGACGAGGTGTGGATTGTAAACAAACGGTTTCGTGATCGGGTGAATCTGGATGGAAAAGGGGTTTGAGATTGGTTACACTAAGGATTTATACAATGAAATAGCTTAAAGAAGCTATATGAATAAGACGGGAAAGTTACAAAAACCAGAAACTATTTAAACCTAAAACGTATACATTTACGTTTAAATAAAACGTAAACGTACAAAATAAAACGTGAAAACGGAAATCTGAAAACCCCCAGGGGGTGAAAATGACTTTTTTACAAACTAAAATGTAAAAGAAAATTTTTAGAAAAAGAAAATAAATTTTAACACTAATTAATTATTTAATATTAATTAAATACTATTTAATACCTATTATTAAGATTTAAATAACTTAAATATAATACAATATTATTTAAACACTAGAAAAATGAAAATAAAATTTCTAAAATTATAAAATAACTAAAAATAAGTTTTAAAAATAAAAATATGTATTTTTGTCTTTTTGGGAATTCTCAATTAATTAATTACTAATTAATTATTAATTACCTAATTAAACTATTTTAAATTAAGAAAAATACTAAATTAACAGTAAAAATTACCAGAAAATTTCTAAAATTATTTTATAACATATAAAAGCTATAAAAAATATAAAAACTAGGTTTTAATTAATAAATACTAATTGTGCTATTTAAAACTAATTATTACTTAATTATTAATAAAACTAGATTAATTCTAATAAATACTAAATGATAAAATAAAAATCTGAGAAAATTATTAAAAATACTTTAATATATGAGGAATTTAATAAAAATATAAAAAAGCTAGGTGCTTAACAAAAATATAAAAATGAAAATTTAAATTTAAATCACATTAAATAGAAACTATCACCTAAAAATTAAATTGGATTTTTGGAATTTTTCTTTTGGAAACTTAATTTAAATTTAAAAACAAGTAACTTTTGTAAAAACAAGATTGGTGGAACTCAGAAATAAGCACAACAAGTGCTTATTTCTTAGACAGTTGACTTTGGTCAACTGTCTAAGCTATAAGCTTGGAATAGGCTCAAAGCTGAGAACCAGGGGTGGAATTGGGTGGAAACAAGTTAAAGGGACATGAAATAAGCTAGAAAAACTAGAATGGTACCCTGGATAAGTCAATAAGCTGATTAAGCTATTCTAAAATCCAAACAGACAACACAGTTAAGGGACAAGGTTTTGAATTACAATCCACACCTCATCGGGACATAACGACCCGGGGAAACCCTATATTCCACGGAGCATTGACTCTAGGCAGTCTGACTTTGTTGACCATTCCTTGGTCAATTTAGGTTGACCGTTCAGAGCCAATCAAATTTTGGCGCCGCTGCCGGGGAGGTTGTGTGCGTTTTAAAAACGGTTTGCTGATTAGTGATTTTGGAATTCACTTCTTTGTAAATTTACCATCCTTGTTCATACCTTTTTCACAAAAAAAAATTCTCTATCATTTGTATATAAAATGTCTTTCCAAAATCTCAAAAATATCCATCTCTACCCTCCTACATTTTTGATTCTACATTTCTCACCCTCCAAAACCCTTTGATTCTTTCTATGTCTCATCCTCACCTTCTTGTTTGTCGATGTGTGGTGGTCCTTATAACGGTGGAAATTGCCCCGGTTGTAGCATTGTGAGTTCGGGAAACGGGTTTGTCTATGACCAAAGTCCCTACAATGAAACAACCAGCTTCTTTAACCAACCCCCATACCCCGAGATGAACACATATTCATGTGATTATTGTGGAGGCCCTCACTACAGCTCTGATTGTCAAACGAGGAATCAGTTTGTCTATGAACAGGTTCCTTGTAACAATCATGAATTTGGTTTTAACCAGCCTCCACAATACATAAACCCTCAACCACCTCCTCAAGACAAGTTAGCTAGAGCTGAATTGATTAATAAAATGATTATCAATCAAATTCAATTCAACCAGAACATTCAAGAGGAAATAAACTGTCTTAAAGATCTGATTCTCAGGAGACAAAATCCTCCTGTTAACTCATTTTATCTTGAGGATGAAAGTGATGAGGATGAACCCTTTGAAGAAGAAATCCCTAAGGAACCTTCAGATATCTTGATAATGGGGGACAAGGAAGTCAAAGTCAATCCTCTTGAGGAAATAAATGACCTTGTTCCAATCCCAAAGGTATCTGAGGAGCCTTCTGATTCGACTTCAGTTGAAACTGTTTCAGTGGAAATAATGGGAGAAAAGAATATAACTGAATCACTAGCAGTAGAAATAATGGAACTTGTAGAATCCATGACTGCTAGTCCTTCTCAACTCCCTGAGTCTGCTGTTATCACACCCGAGATTCACACTCACTCTCTGAGCATGGGGGACGAGCATCTTGACACTTTTCCTAAAAAGGAATCGGACGAATTCATAAAGTCTAGTGTTGAGAACCTTGTCTTAATCCCAAGAGAGTCACAGGGAATTCTTGATCATATGTGTGATATCCCTCCTCCTCTTGTCTTCCCGAATGATAATGTTGAGATGTTCTCCGATTCTGATGATGACGATTTGTTATCCTGTGGAGACATCAGTTACGTGGAAGAATTACCTTCTGAGCTAGTCAGCTTGGAAGAAGAGAATGATGAGATTGACACTGAAATCCAAGATGAAGCCCTTCGTGCTACATTATTGAATGTCAGTCTCCTCATTTCTAAAATCGAGGCTTTCAATATGAAACCTATTTCTTCCCTTATCCCCATAAAGGATAGTGAGATTCTTTCCGATGATCCTATACCGGAATTTGAAGCCTTCAGCTTTGATCATATGGGAGAGAAGATTAGTGGCACTACCACTTCTCATTCTCATAATTCTCTTCCCATATATGATTCATTCGCCTTTGAGGAGTTCTCCTATGAACTCACTCGTCATATCATGACTCCTCCGGAGTTTGATAGCCCGGGGGGAGATGCTCTCAATTATGAGAATTTGCAAATTCCCACCCACCCTCCCGGGTTGTTTACGAGCTTAACCCTTGAAATCCAAACTCAGGCTAATGAGCCTCCTCTCGAGGAAGAAGATCAACTCATGATTTTCATCATGATTTTCTTCCCCTTCTTCACCTATCAGGTGACTTCTCCTGTTCTTCATTCCTTCGGGAATGAAGATACTATATTTGATCCCGACATTTTCATGTATCATTATCTTGAGCCGGATACTTATCTCATCGGAGTGGAACTTTCACGTGCTTCAAATGTTTGTCCAAACATCTTGAATGAAAGTCCGATTGAGATTGTTTCTTCCACATCATGCTTCCCCACGGACAAATGAATTCGGGGTCGAGTCAAGCTAGCAACTCGGTAAACAAAAACAGTAGCATGCTTATAGGGTTTTCACCCTAAGTGTGGGGGAGTCACCCATGCTATGATTACAAAAGTGAAAAACAAAATGGTGTTTTCCACGCTTAGCTTGTAATGTTGCCCTTTTACGTTCAAAATGTCGGCATAATAGCCGGGACTTTGAATATTGAGGACAATATTCATACTAAGTGTGGGGGGTATTCGCTATTCTAGCGAATTTTATCACATTTTACTATATAATACCCCCGTTTTAGCCAAAATTTCAAAAATTTTAAAAAAAAAATTCACTGGTGCTTCAAAATTTTTGTGCTAATCAGTCCGCCTTGTCTATACGACAAAAGGGATTGGCTAGTCCAGGAGCAAACTGTTAGGTCACCATTTATGCAAACACAAGTATAAGAAAGAAAGAAATAAGATGAGAATGAGATATGGTTGATTATGAGACAATATGAAAAGTGAAAGAACAAGAGTTTCCTTAAGATAATCAAATAACCAACAAACATTATGTTTACATAAGCTTTCTATTTATAAGGGAGGAGTTAGGGCAACACTCCCTTCCTCCCTTATCTCTCTAATTCGTGGGCTTTCAAGCCCATAGGGCTTTAACACATAAGCCTTGAAACATGAAACATAATGAAATAAATACTAAAGCAACCTATTACAAAAGGTAATGACCGAGACTTGACTGAATACAAAAGTATGATCCCAACAATCTCCCCCTAAGGGTCGGTCATCACGGTTGCTTGACGTCTTCATCTTTGTCGTTGACTTGTGACATGTAAAACTCTAGACATCTTCAAAATTGTTGAATGATAATGAATGTACTTTGCTCTTTGTCTTTGTTCTTTGGTGATGATGTAGTGATTGTGTCAGGAAGTAGTCTGCCATTCGTCACTCCTGCGTCTGTGGTGGTTATCCGCCATTCCAACATACTCATACATCTTTGGACTTTGACATGCACGAAGTTCCTTTACATACTATGAGATCTTTAGTCTTTAAACTTTGTAGATTCTTCTTTATTGACGTAGAATCATTCTTTGAACTTTGTGGTGTTAAGATCTTTGGGGGAGCTTTCTTTGACTTCAAGATGTATGTATGAGCATGTTGGAATCTACCATCATGGAAGTGATGTACCTGCGAGTAAACAGTTAGCAATAAAACAACCGGTACTTACGGATAAGGAATTAGAGTTCATCAACAGCATATTGTGAAGACTCCCGCTAATCCTTATCCTGGCCGTTCCCATATCAGATACACCCGAAGGAGCTTACGAGACCTACTAAGTAGCTCAATGACTGGGTGAGTCGCTGGGGATCACTCCACGACTGTAGACCGCTATGGAACCACTGCAAACGCTAAGCGTAACCCTTGTGAGGTTACCGAAGTGACCTGCTGTCAGGGCTGTTTGACGTTGACCCTGGCAGGATTTCCGTTCAATCATTGAGAAATACTTAAGTACTCCTCTCATAAACGTTCTCGGCAGATTGCTAAGATCTGCGAAGGACTCGATAATTTACAGCTGATGCCCATTGATGTAGAACACCAGTTGTAGAAATACTAAGTGTTCCTAAGAGATCTTTGATGTATCTCAAGGCTCTAGACTCTATAAGTGTACACTTAGGTTTCCTATGCGGAGACTAGGGAGGGGTCTCCTGCTTCAATATCAACCATCTCTAAGAGATGGGTCGATAGGTTACGCGGGTTCCCCGTGAGAATGAAACAAGTCCTTTTAAGAGAACTTGAGTGGTTTAAGAAGGTTTAGTGCATTGCGTCACTGGGTCCATGACGACTTTGTCTTCAATACCGGTGTTGTCTTTTGCAACAACCAGTAGCATACGTATTGAACCCGGTGTCTGCCCTAAGGTTGAACATATGGAGGGCTATTTCTTTTCACCCTTTTCTTTACTTTTCTTTTTAATTCTTCAACTCCTTCTTTCCCTTTCATTCTTTTCTCCTTTTTTCGTATCATACCTAAGGACTTCTAATTCTAATTATGGGAGATGTCCTTGGGTAGATCCCTCCGGCTCTGGCGGATCATAGGACGGATATTCCTATCTTAATCACCTTATAACTCTGACAGTAGCCAAGAAATCCTTGATTGAAAATATCTCAAAGTGTTTGTGATAAATAATTTTGGTTAACACTTTGAGAGTTTTGTGTACACTTTTGAAGGGCTCCCCCTACACATGTGCTCATAAGTATTTAATAAATTTGCATATGCGGGGGGAGCAAACATTTTGAATTGATCCACTTTCCGTGAACAAGACCGATTCGAGACACGCTTACATCACTAGTTAGGCTAGCTTGAAGTTATTACCCGGCCTGATCAAGTCCACAAAAAGTTTCTCGAGACGGTACATTTCTACTAAGACATATCCTTTTCGAGACACGCTTACGTGGCTAGTTAAAGAGATACATTGTCAGCTTTTAGGTGACAACTAGCTCTAGTAACTAACTTGATATTATTACCCGTCGAGGATAAGTCTTTTCGATATTACTAACTTTTATTATCTCGTCAATTCCTGGGTCAATTCTGAGTCTAGCTCGCACATGATACAACTTTTAAGCTTTGACTTCGTATATTTTAATCACTTTTTCATTTTCTCCCCCTCAAAAATAGCATATGAGATGTTGTTTTTGATAAACTTTTGATTAAAATATGCTTTTTGAGTCTTATGGGGAGATTCACCAAGAACTTTTGATTTTTTAGCAAAGTATTTTGTTTTGACAAGTGCTCCCCCTCAACAAGTGATTAGGTCTTATTGAGGTGAAATACTTGTCCTTTTGAGCAGAATTATGAAAATCATAAATGTTTGATTAATTCTACTCAAAAGTAAGAAGCCTTCGCTCCTTATATTTAGGATTGAGGCACTGATGCGTACCTCAGGGTCCTTTCTTTACAAGTTCGGGTTGTGCACTGTAATGCGTGCACAAGCCATAATGAAATATATAATTGACAAATCAAATCAAACTCTTACAATTATCTACCAATCAGGTCTCTGAAATGTCAACACCGGAAACTTCTGTCTGCCTCCCACATAACTTTCCAACCTTCAAAACTGATCCCTGCGCTTCAATATGTTCTCAATCCTTAAGATGAATCTGCGAGCATCCCTGGCCTCATTGGTTTTCCACCTTTTAGATTTACCTAGAGCAATGTCATCCAATCTGCTTTTGATTCCATCTCTGACGAACTTCAAGGTTTCATCACAGAACTTATGTATTTCGTCGTAAGCCATGAAGCAGTTGCGACCGTTTATGCTGCGGTAGGTGAACCCAAATGGTTGCCTGATCAAGGTGTATTGAGGTAGATGTTGAAGGTCGGGGATGTCGAACATGTTGGGTTTGGTGAGCTTCTTCTGATAACTTTCCACTCCCAATTGAAGATCTTCTACTCTTTCTCTGATGACTATCTGCCTGATGAAGATTAGGAGAGCTTGGATAAAGGCAAGCTGCATCTCTTTAGGTAAGCCACAGAGTTTACCTTGAACTTTGAGCAGGTACATGTCTTCGATGTCATTGAGAAGTAGTCGTGGAAAGTCTGACTCGAAAATATCGTACTCCTTTTCATCAAGTCTTTTCAGTGTGATTTTGTTGAGGAAGGGGTACCCAAAGTGAGTGACAGTCGAAATGAACTGAATTGAGACTATCTTCAAATCACTTGTCACATCGCCCATTGTCTGATTGAGTCTGTTGCTGCGATAGTACTGTGCCCGGTTGTCTGGCCAATGATGTATACCGTAAAGAGCGTTCCGGTCATATTTAATAACTTTGTCAACGAATAATGCTGAAGCTTCTTCTTCGATGGCATTGTTGAGATATCGAGCTGCAGGGAGAAAGGCGAGTGATGTAACGTACTTCTTCTCATTCTTGCTGCCAAGTTTCAGAAATTCCAAGTCTGTGTTGAAGAAGAACTTGTACGGGATCTTTGGTTCCTTAGGCTTCCCAATCATCGGTAGTGGTTTGGACCAGTCAGTAATATAGGGTGCGGTTTTCCTTGTGACCGGATCGACATAAGATTCAGGATTGATCCAGTCAATATTGCTTGACATAGCTCGAGCAATATTTTCCAGATGATACTCAAGTTCGATTGAGTTAGCAGACCAATCTTTCAGAAGATTGAAAGCATCATTCTTGATTCTTCGCAGCTCTTTCTTATTCATCTTTTTCATCTTAAACTTTTGCTGAATCAATTGAGCGTATTCCACCGTTCGACCATCTTGAGGTTCATGATTGTCTTCAAGAGGTGGTTGCGAATTGATCATCTTCTCAAACCAGGAGTATTCGGCACTATCGTCATGGTCTAGCCATTTAAGGACGGTTTTCGGTTTCTTTGGTTCTGTGCCTTTTGGTGCGGTGTCCGATTTGGGTTGATGATGCTTTCCTTTCCTTTCTTTCTTCTTCTTCTTGGAGGACGGCTCTGGAACTTCATCGGGTTGAGGAATCTCGTCACCACCGGTGTATTCGAAGTGGTCGTGTGCCTTGGGAGCAGAACCTGATGCCTTCGGTTGTTGTGAGGAAGTTGTTGTTGTTGGAGGGATGACCGGTGTTTTAGATTGAGATGAGGGTCCTTCGGCTTGTTTCTGTTTCTTTGCCTGAGAATTAGGATCCCTGTCTTCATCATCTCGTTGACGCTTCAGTTTATCGGCCTCTGTGCTGCAAGTCTCTTTGCTCATCTTGTTTTTTAATGCTTCCAGGACTTTGGCTTCTTCAGGAGTCAAGGTGAACTTGCTTGCCAGCTTGTCCAAGAGTTGAGCTTCCAATTCATCCAGAGATAGTCCTGGTAGTGGAGCAGTAGACTTGTCAGCTCGAAGAGTAAATGTTTTCGATCGGATTACTTTCTTGACAGCTTGCTCTGCGAACTTGGTGAGTTCATCTCTCATGGGTGCCAGCAGATCTTTCAACTCAGTAACTAAGTGTTGTGCCATGTACTCTTGTGCTTGAGCTGCTAATGTGGCTTCCAAGTTCTCCTGTACGTCTTTAGCTAAGAAAGTGTCAACTTTGTCTTGCAGCTCTTGGACGTTCGAATTCAGCTTAGTCAATTCAGCAACTTGGGTTACTAATGTAGCAACCTGATCTTCCAGTCTGTTTTTCTTTTTTTCATGTACTCTTCTGAATGCTAACTTTAGTAACTTTGATGCAGCAGAGGCTTTGGTGCTTGGTTTCTTGATTGATTTGTCTTGAGTTGATTCGGATGCAGGAGGTGATGACTGTGAGGATTCAATGATGGTGGTAAGGTCTTTGTCATCTCCTTTCTGTTGTTCGGGTTGATCAACTTTCTTTGTTTTGGCTGCTTCTTCTTCCAACCTTTGTTCTTCAGCCAGTCTTTCAGCTTCGGCCTTAAGCCTTAGTTCTTCAGCAAGCTTGGCTTCTTCTTCCCTTTTCAACTTTTCTTCAGCCAGCTTGGCTGCTTCTTCAGCTTTCCTGCTTTCCTCCATACGGATAGCTTCTTCCAGTTTGGCTTGGGCAAGCTCCTCAAGCCTGGCCTCTTCAGCTTCCTATTTTCTCTTCAATTCCTCTTCCTGAGCCCTTTCTCTGCGCTCCATTTCTTCCATAGTCATCAACCTTGGAGCATCAGTATCCATGGGATCTTCCTCTTCTTCTTCTCCCATTGCTGTAGCATTAGTCATTTCAATGTCTGTGGGAGATACCGAGGGATTGTCGTAAATGACCAAATCTGTGTTGATCCATGTGGTAGGCTCAGGAATGCTGCTTGATCCGCCAGCTTCGGTGGTTTGAGAGAACACTGGAGGTGGAGGTAGATCAGCATTGAATGCATCAATTCGGCTGTGGAGGAGACCCAGGTTGAGGGCCCTTTCATTTTCTTCTTCAACTGAAAGGCCTACAGACTCTGGTTCAGCAGTCACTGGTTCCTTCATCTTCTCTCTCCTAATCCTTTCTTCTTCTAAAATTGTCTGAGCTTCAGTGAATGGTCTTTGATTGGGGTATGATGAATATACGGCATTATCAGCAAACTCATCAATGTCTTTATTCCAATCTTCGAAAGTCAAGTCTTTGTCATCAATGTCTTCAAGGTTGACATTCTCAGTGATATTGGCAAAGGCTGCCCTGTAAACTGGACCTTCGTCGGATTCGGTTTGTTCAGAGTCAGACGGTTTTGGAGAAGATTGTGGTGAGGGAAACCACCCAGGTTCAGGAATGGATTCAGGCTTCTTAGCAGGAGTCCTTCTCTTGAGAGTACCCTTCTTCTTCTTAGACTGAGTGGAACTGCCAGAGCTCCCAGTCTTACTGCTTTTCTTTCCCTTCTTTTGCATGCAGGAGGGTAGAACAACTTCGTCAAGGAAACCAACTTTGTCATCCTTAAAAGCTTGTTCGTAATACTTGTAGTTCGTGTAAGCCTTAACTTTGGCATTCAAGAGACAATCGGGAAGTTTCTTTCCCTGCTTGCGTGTGCTGGTATCAAGTCTCTTGATGACTCTGAGAGTATCTTCATTTCTGAACGTGTTCTTATCCTTGTCATCAAGTTTCTGTGGGATATCGTCATACTCACGAAGGAAGCTTTCGATGAGTAGTTTTGTGAAGCGGACAAATGGAATGTTGGTGGTCTTGTGTTGAATGTGCCACACAAGGTCTTCCCAAATGATACTGGCATAATCAACTTTCTTCACATTAGCCACTGCCCAGAAAAGTTTGAGGTGTGGGAGCTTTGGGTGTTCGTGGCCAGTATCTCTGCCAGATAAGGACTTGGCAATCAGAATGTATAGGGTTCTCCATGGTTGTGGAAGATATCTAATGTTGACCCTAGAATGTCTTGTAATAACTTCTTCTGATTCGTCATACCCAATATCCCTTAACCACTTTATCAGCTCTTCTTCAGTGGGGACTGGATCATATACTTCATCTGGGCCGAGTTCTGGTAACCCAAGTACATTCCTAAACAAATCAATGTCCACAGTGACCTGACGGTTATGAAGCATACAGGTGAAGGAAGCCTCCCCTAGATCTAGCTGTAGTGTATGCCAAAACTGGTGGATGTAGAAGCAGGAGACTGAGGCAGACTTGGTGAACAACAGCTTATTTGGGTGATATAGAAGAGCATCTACTGCAACAATACAAGATGACTCGTTGCAAGTGATTTTGTTGAAGTTGATTCGGAGGTTGTTCTTTCCAATCTTCCTGGAGTAATCATCTGGAAATGTCTCTTCCCATGAAAGTTTAGGTTCAGGTTCTGGTCCGTAAGGAATGTCGTTGTGTTCAGCCATCTGAATTGATCATAAACAAACACAAACATGGCAATTGTTTACTGTGTTAGCAAAGACATTCAATTATGGTGCACACAATTTTGATTTGCATGTTATACATTGATCAGTGGGTGTTTGTGTGTGTGATAACTTTTGATATATGATAAACTTGAGTTATATTACATGGTAGAAACTTATAATAATTAAGTTACAACACAATTTTATCATTACAAGAAGTTACACTTTGTAAATTTTACAACACTTAGAAAAATTCTTGATTTGGACAAGTTTACGCGTAACATGACATAAGCGTAAGAACTGAATTTAGGCGTAAGTGCAAAGTCTACGCGTAAACTTATAAGTTACGCGTAAGGTGAATCTTAAGCGTAGGGTCAATCTTACGCGTGAGATAAATCTTAGGCGTAGGAATTGAACTTATGCAAAGGATTACCCTTAAGCGTAAGGTATAACTTATGCGTAGGTTATGACTTATGCGTAAGTTCAAGACTTGTGCGTAAGGTCAAACTTATGCGTAAGAATTCTCATTTAAGCGTAAACTTTGTCTTATCCAAGACAAAGTTTGTCCACGTGTCGAATCTTACGCGTAAGATTCAATCTTACGCGTAGGATGAACAATTAGCGCGTAAAGACACCATTTTTCCAGAAAATCACCTTTCGAAATTAGAGTTGTTTGATTCCTAAAAGTGTAAAACACACAACCACTGATCAATAATCATTTTAACACACTTAATACCCATTATTTATGCGTAAACATGCCTAAATATGATTAACGCGTAAACCCGTATGAACACATAATCACGAACACAATCAAACATGAATCTGGGTAAGAATAGGCATAGGGCAAGTGTATCTAACAACCTAATGATCACATGGACCAAGTTATAACAAGAATTGACCACAAAATCATTATATCATAACTGCTCATGCATACGAACCCTAAACCTATGATTCTTGAACAATACATGTTTCTGAAACAATTAAACCATAGTAGCATGATCCTAGGCATACAAGAACACAATCCCCATCATCAATTGACACAATAACATGCAGAATCAAAAATCCCTAAGAACTCGTATGAACCCTAAAATCAAATAAGTCGATTTGGGGTTTCTGGGTGCAATTAGAGTATGAAAACATGTTAGTAATCATCCTTAGACCATTTCCCAACAACCAATGTAGCCATAACATCAACATTAATCTGGGTTCAAGATCTACGCATAACCCTAAGAATAAATTAAATGATTGACACAAATTGAACCGTTGGATTGTTATGTAATTTAAAACCCTTGTTTGAAATAATGATCAAAACATGTTTACACTTACAGATTCGAAGATTGATGCACAGATTGTTCAATTGAATATGGATCGTAGATGATGGTTGGTGAAGGTAGTAAATATTTTGCAGGTAGGAGTAAATGTTTGGTCAGAGTTGGTTTTGACCAAAGGTTAAAAACAAGAATCATGCATTGACACAATTAGTCCCTTAACCTTAACTTACATTTATTCCTAATGCCTAAACACTTTGTCACATATAACTTTCGTTAATTAATCACCAAGACATGATAAGAACAACTTGTGGTACTCCCCCTCGACCTTAGACCGTAGTCAAAAAATACTGAAATATTTGTTATATTGGTCAAGGAGAGTAACCCAAAACACTTATTGAATCAACACTTTTTATAAAAAAACGTATTTTTTTTTTTTTTTTTTTTGGTAAAATGCAAGTATAAAAGTTAATATATTTTTGAGAATTTTGAAAAATTACTTTTTCCTCCCCCTCAACACTTGTTTTAAATAATTAATGACATTTTATAAAATAGTGTTGAAAGAGGTGGTTTATACTTGCATTTTTTTTTTTAAATAAAAGAACCAAAAATCTTTTTGTGTTTTTGATTGATTTTCTATTTTTGTATTTTGTTTTTGAAAAGATATATACAAAAGATAGTTATGATGTTTGACGATCAATTGTGTTTTAAAAACTTTTCCAGATCCTCTGGAGTCAAACATCGCATACCAATTTGGTGAACTAAACTAGCAAACCTTGATGGTGCCAAGGATTTGGTAAGTAAGTCCGCCAATTGGTACTCAGTCCCAACAAAATAAAGTTCAACGGTACCCTTTTCCACATGCTCTTTGATGAAGTGATATCGGAGATCGATGTGTTTGGATTTGCAATGATGTACTGTATTGCAGGAGATAGCAATTGCACTCTTTGAATCACAGTAGATAGGAATCTTGTTGAATAGGTAGCCATAATCCTTAAGTTGTGATCTCATCCAAATGACTTGAGCACAACAAGCAGACATGGCTACGTATTCAGATTCTGTAGACGACAGTGATGTGCAGTCCTGCTTCTTTGATTGCCATGACACAAGTTTGTCTCCGAGAAATTGTAATCCACCAGATGTACTTTTGCGTGTGTCTAAACATCCTGCATGGTCAGCATCTGAAAAAGCAATTAGTTCAAAGCCAGAATCCTTCGGATACCAGATTCCCAAGTTAATGGTTCCCTTTATGTGTCGAAGGATTCTTTTGACCTCACTGAGGTGTTTTTCAGTTGGTTTAGACTGATAGCGAGAGCACATGTAGACAACAAATACTATATCAGGTCTACTAGCTGTGAGATACATGAGGGACCCAATCATACTTCGGTATTTGGTAGGGTCAACTGGAGTCCCATGTAAATCAGCATCTAGTTTTGTGGTATAGCCCATTGGTGTATTATAAGTATCACAAGACATCATTCCATGTTTCTTTAAAATTTCAAGAGCATATTTGGACTGATTTATAAAAATTCCACGGGGTGATTGATGAACTTGTAGTCCTAGAAAGAACGAAACTTCACCCATCATGGACATTTCAAAATTATCTTTCATTAATTTTGCAAAATCATTAGAGTAACTTCGTTTTGTTGAGGCAAAAATAATGTCGTCGACATATATTTGAACAACAAGTAAGTCCTCCCCGTAGGTTTTTGTAAATAGTGTTGGATCCACTGAT
Organism: Artemisia argyi; assembly: GCA_030686995.1. Lineage (NCBI taxonomy): Eukaryota > Viridiplantae > Streptophyta > Magnoliopsida > Asterales > Asteraceae > Artemisia > Artemisia argyi. The sequence continues at coordinate 46,907,055 of CM060698.1, forward strand.
CCTTTAGAAAATTTATTGGCCAGCAAGAAAGTGGACAGTTTGTCATACCACGCCCGGGGGGCTTGTTTCAGTCCGTAGAGTGCCTTTTTGAGTCGGTAAACGTGATTATGACGCTCAGGATCAACGAAGCCTTCAGGTTGGCTAACATAAACTTCTTCACGGAGTTCTCCATTAAGAAATGTTGTTTTCACATCCATTTGGTAAACGACCATGTTCCTGTGTGCAGCATAGGCCAAAAAGATCCGAACAGCTTCATGTCTAGCCACTGGAGCAAAGGATTCAGCAAAATCAAGTCCTTCTAGTTGGGAGTATCCTTTCGCTACCAGACGTGATTTGTTACGTATGACAGTCCCTTCAGCATCAAGCTTATTCTTCCAGATCCATTTTAACCCGATGACAAAGACTCTGTCAGGTCTTTCAACTAATTCCCAGACTTCTAATCTTATGAATTGCTGAAATTCCTCTTGCATAGATTCAATCCAGTTGTCATAAGTCATTGCTTCTTTAATGTTCTTAGGTTCTTCGTGACAAACTGTGAGTGCATAGATACAAGTTTCTCCATCAGTGTGAAGTCGTTGTCTTGTCATTACAGGTGCATCTGGATGGCCAATAATATGAACTAGTGGATGGTCTCGAGTCCATTTGTGTGTTGAAGGGTGTAATTGATAAGTATCACGCATGTTAGCAGGATCCAAATTGCGTGTTGACGACTCAGCTATATCAGGAACTGTAGGAGCCGGTGCAAACGGATTAAAGAACGCATCAGGATCATGCTCTGCGGGTTGTGGAACTGATTGTGGTGTTGGATCTTCAGCTGGATGGCGGGAATTAGAACCAGTTTGTTCTGCTGTAGATGGTGATACTATTGGAGGACCGTCTCTCTCAACACTTGTAGTAGTTTGTTGAGGTGAATTAGGGACTGGAATGTTATCAGGTTGAGCAGCGGAATTAGGTGAGACCTCAGTAGGACGGTATTCAATTGTGTCATCAAATAGTGGAGCAAAAAAGGTTTCTAATTCTTTGCGGTTGAGTGGCAATGGTTCAGCCGAAGATTCCGGAGAGTTAAGACGGTTGAATTCGGGTCCTAAGCTGTGTTGCTCAGAAGCCATTTGTGTGAGTTCATCAAAATTAGCGTGAATGGTTTCTTGAATTTCTCTTGTACGACGATTCCATATCCGAAAACCTTTGGAATTTTCACAGTATCCAACGAACACTCCGATGTCAGCCTTGGCTTTAAGTTTACCTAAATCATCACGATCATTTTTCGGATAACAAAGTGCTCCAAATACATGAAAGTAATCGATGTTCGGTTTCCTTTTGTGAACAATTTGATAAGGTGTTTTGCGATGGCGTTTTGTGATCATGCAACGGTTTTGGGTATAACATACAGTTGAAACAGCTTCCGCCCACAAGTAATCTGGTAATTGAGCATTAATCAACATAGTTCTAGCAGCTTCCACTAACGTCCTGTTGCGTCTTTCAACAACTCCATTCTGTTCTGGGCTTCTAGGAATAGATGTTTGATGTTCAATTCCCACTTTCTCGAAGTATGACCGCAGTGTCTGATTCTTAAATTCAGTTCCATTGTCAGTTCTAACTATTCGTACCGTATTGCGTAGCTGAACTTGAATTTTAGTGAGAAAGGTGATGATCATTGAAGGAGCCTGATCTTTACTTCGTAGAAAATAAACCCAAGTCCATCTGGAATAATCATCCACAATTACAAGAATATAGCGTTTACCGTTGATACTTTGAACACGCATCGGGCCACACAAATCCATATGTAACAATTGTAAAACATGATTCGTACTGTGCTCAGGTTTTGAAGGAAAATGAGCACGAGTACTTTTTCCTTTTTCACAGGCTGGACATAAGTGATATTTGGTAAAGCGGAATCTTGGAAATCCATCAACAAGTTTATAACGAGCAAGGTCAGTCATAGTTTTGAAATTCAAGTGCGAAAGACGTTTGTGCCATAACCAAGATTTAGTCGATTCTGCTTTGGAGAGAAGACATATCGGAGAAGTAGCAATCATATCTGACATTGATATTGTATAAAGGTTAGAACCACGTTAGCCAGACATTAGATCGTTTCCTTGTAAGTCACGAACGAAACAGGTTTTCTCACGAAATGCGACTTCTAGATCCCCATCACAAAACTGACCAACAGAGAAAAGGTTGTGTCCAAGGCCTTCCACATAATAAACACGACTGATTTCAATGTTCCCACTGACATAGTCACCATATCCCATGATTAAAGCGTAATGATCATTCCCGAATCTGACAGTACCAATGAAGTTTGAGACAAAGTTTTGCAACAGTTTGAGATTGCCTGTCATATGTCGGGTGCATCCGCTATCAACTATCCAGAGAACAATCTGCACCACCTGCATCACAAGAAGAAGACACGGATGGAACAGAAGTAAGGGTGGAACCCAAAGAAACTGCGGGTTCCTGTTGGTTAGAAGCACATGTATTCAATAATTTAGGAATCCATTTAAAGTCTGGTTTGTGTTGTAACCAACGTTGCCAATTCTAACTAGTTCGAGCTTTCTTAATGGTGAATTCACTAGTGGTTGGCTGATTCCTAGACTTGTTCTCTGCACTTATGGGGGTAACATCAACTTCATTAGAAACCGTAGAAGGCGGCTTTCCTAAGATAGACTTAGAGGCAGTAGTGGGCCTAAGAGGAATGCGTGTCCTACGTTTCTTATGACGATTAAGTAGAGAATTAGCTATACATTTTGTATGATCACCAGATGAAATGCTTTTACGACAAAACACACAAGATGCATTAATATTCAAAGCATTCAAAGGTTCATCATTCGTTACATTTAGATTTTGATTACAATTTGCTAGATTAGAATCTAAATCTGATGCAACATGAGTTTTATTCAAGTTCCTAAGTTGATCTTCTACTTCTTGAGCTTCTAGTGATCCTCTTTTACGTTGCCAGAGCCTATTCTTCCTTTTACTTTTACGCTTGGGTCTGCTAACGCTATTAGTGGAGACTAGTCCTGCAGAAGTGGAGGTATCAACATTAGTGGTTTGAACAATATTTCCTTTAGTAGTTTTGTCTAATTGATACAATCCTGGTGCTATCACCGTGGTGTCAAACATTTTTCCTTTTTGAAGTAGCTTAATTTTCTCTTTCAAATCGAAGATGATGTGATTTTTGTCTTGAATTTCAGACTCAAGTAAACCATTGCAATATATGATGTCATCGCGGTTTTGTTGCCAATCGGCGTTTTCAATTTTTAAATCCACAATTTCTTTCTCGTATTTGAAACACAGACTTTTTAAAGACTCATTGTTTTTGCAGAGTTGACAAGAGTTTGAAATATTTTGATTTTGAAGTTTCAATTCCCTTTCAAGACTTTGAGCTTGACACCATTCAATCCTTTGTTTGAGTAAACAAATTTCTTTTGAAAACTGTTTTGTCACATCATCATTTGTAATTCTCAACTTATCATTTTCCTGTTTGAGTGTCTCAATTTCCGCATTCAACAAGTTATTATCAACACAAAGATCATCCATAAGCATAGAAGTACCAGATTTATAGAGATCATTCATGATAACAGACAAAATATCAGCATTTAGAACTTGTTCCAAGAGTCGATTAGCATCTTTTTGTAAAACTCGATTTCTTTGCTTTTGAGTCAAAATTTCATTTTCAGTTGAGTTGAAAACGTTTATCATATTTTTGACCTCGTTTTGAAGTTCCTGATCCCAACGTGTCGCACAGAGACGGAGGTGTTTGACAATTGGCAGCATTTGTTTTTGAAAAATATCTCTCTTTTCTCGCTCGTAAGCGGATTGAAAAGTTTCAACTCCCCATCATCCTCAAAAGCTAATGAGTTGGCTAGCCCGCAAGATTATGGCTTGTGGTAAAGGCAGTGGAAAATCCATAATTGGTAATCAGCTCACCAAGATGTTGACTATTCCATCAAGAGCTGGCTAGTCCAGAAGCAAACGGCTTTTGGTAAAGACTAATCAAATCCGTTGACAGCTGGTGGTTTGCTCAAAATCACACGGTTATCAGGTGTGCCACAGTTCTTACACCTGGCTACTCCAGAAGTGATGGCTTTTGGTAAAGAGTTTTTCAAATCCATCAAGTTTTCAAAACAGTATTGCTAGGGACTAGCAATAGTTTAGTGTGGGGGATTGATGAGTGCTCAAACACTCATCATTTTTGGTCAAATCTGAACTGCAAAACATACAAAAACACTCAGTAATGCATCAAAATACTGAAAATATTTCAAAATGGTGTTTTATATGTTTTAGATGCAAAATGAGCAAAAACAGATGAAAAACGTACAAAGTTTGCAAAATTGGCAGTTTCAGTCCCCCAACTTTCATAAAATTACAAAACTAGTCCCTGGTCATTCAAAATATAGAAAATTATCACCAAAGGTCCTTTTTAAATCATAAGTTGTCATATTTGGTCCTTTGGTGAAAAATCTGAAAAGTTTTGGAAATTTACAGTTTGGTCCCTGGAGTTTCAGTAATTGTCAGATTTGGTCCCTGGTGGGGTATTTTTGAAAGGAAAATCATTTTTTGTCCTTGGAAAATCAAAATGTGTCACAAATAGTCCTTGGGGTAAAGTTTGAGAAATTTTCATGTTTGGTCCCCATACTTTGAAAAATATCATTTTTGATCCCCAGGGAATTTTGAAAAAATGAAAATGGCAAAAGATGGTTTTTGAAATATTGGTGATTGGCAAATTGGTCCTTGTGATTGCTTGGAAAATTTACAAAACAGCCCCTTGAATTTCAGATTGTTACATTATTGGTCCTTGTGTTTATACCATATACCAAATGGACCCTATGTTTATTTTAAACAAACCAAACCTGCCTAATCCTAACCCAATACCACCCCTGATCCAACATAACCCCAAAGCCTACCACAACTGGCCCAATCCCAAACTAATATAACCCGGTCAAGAAAAGTCTACCCTAGGGTCAAACCAACAGTCAACACCTCCATCCCCTACCTCCCCGTTTTCCAGCAACTGTGTCTCCCCCTCCATGATACTTTTCACCAAACCAAGCCACCCAATTAATACCTTCACCAAAACCCTCCCCTTCATTGAATGCCTCACCTACTCACCAAACCCACTCATACCTGCCAAATCCCCATTTCCCGCCAAAAGGAGTTTAAACGGCTTGGATTGAATTGAGCCATCCAACGGCTAAGAAACATGTGGGAAAGAAAGGGAAACTTCTCAGGGCCTATTTAAGAAAAGAAAAAGAGAAGAAGCAAATTAATTAGAGTAGTAGTAGTGTAACTATAGTTTAGTTTAGTCGTTTAGTAATTTTTACCATTTCTCTTGTAATTCAAAGCTTTCCAGTTCTCTTTTAAGATATATCAGTGTATTGTACAACTTCTCAAGCATTTAATTTAAGTATTTTCAGTCATATTCAGTTTGTGGTAATTTTATTCAAGAATCTCATTTTAGCTTTTAAACTGTCAAAAGCTCTTGTTTACAAATCATTTGAGGTTAGCTTAGCTCACTTTTAAGTTTTTATAAGCTTTAGAAGTTTAAAACTCAGTTACACTTAAAATCTCAGAAATAGAATAAAATCAAGAAAAATAGTTCAAAAATAAAAAAGGTAGGAACAAGCTGAGGTTATAAGCTTATATAAGCTCAAACTACCTCTTGATAAGCTCAGAAAGTTCCTTGATAACTTTCCTGAGCTTATCTCATAGCCCAGCTCAGTCCCATCACCATTGCCTCATCTTAAAGTGAGTGTACCCTTTAATATTTTGCATTCTACTTATATCAGCTTATATATTGTAAACTTTAGCTTATTACTGTTAGTTATTGCTTATTGTAGTCATCTGAACACCTTTAGTTAGCTTGTTTGTATTCCATCTCATATTTGCATCTCAACTGTCTTAATCTAGCCTAGGTTGCATCTGCTTATCCTTGTTGTGTTGTCTGAGTTATTTTAGCATTTATAGCTTCTAAGTAGCCCATTTAATCTGTACAAGCCCAGAAATTGACTGTTGTAGTTTTAAATATTCAAGTTGTAGTTTAAAAGCTTCAATAAAGGGGTGTTTGGTTTTACTTGTTCTAGGGTATTAAGGCCTGTTTCAGTGGTTGCTTGTGATGCCATTAGTTCATACTAGGTCTATTAGGTTCATGTAAGCCATTAGAATCAGTAACCTTTTTAACAAAAGTCAAATTGTTGGTTTTGGCCTTCATACAGTCATCTGTGTGGACAGTTGAAGCCATAAACCTTCCCATCACCTCATATCTTGTATGTCTAGCTTAGAATAGGTTCATAAATGCTTATTACATGTTCCCTAATCAGTAAAAGGTGATCAAAGTTGGACAAAGTCAACTTTCCAAGTTTCTTCAAAAGTCAAAATGTTCATGTTCTAAATTTTTCCAAATATTGAGAGATTTATATAGAATTGTGTGTTTGGATTGAAGTTGTGAAATTTGTTCCTAATTGAAGTGTCTCAGCTCATCTTTAAGTTCCCACCATTTCTATAATTTTGTGATTTTTTTGCTGGGCCCCACTTTGCCCCAAACACACATGCAGGGGGACTGTCTCCCCTGCTACACAGACCTCAGTCCCAATACCCACTTTCAATGAGCTTTCAAGGGCTCATTAGTGGGCCCCACACCTTGAACTTTGGCTTATTGGAAAGCCAATAAGCCAAACTTCAAGGTTCTTGGCTTATTTCCTAGGTTAGACCTCATTTACTTGGGCTGCTAGGTCCTTTTTGTTTGTCCCATTTCTGAGTGGCCTGTGGTTCAATTTGGTTTGCTTATCAGCTTATTGGCTGATCTTGTGCTAATTTATTGTTGCCTCAGCTTCATCTTAAGCTATCTCACTTTTTTACATCTTAAACCACCCTTGGTCTCAGCTTAGAGCTTATTTCCAAGTTTTAGCTTTGACAGTTGACCAAAGTCAACTGTCAAAGCTTAAGCTTTCCAAAGTGCTTATTAATAAGCTTTAGCAAATCCATCTTCACAAAAGTTTTTCAATTTTAAGTATAAAATAGGTTTGTAAAAGAAAAAAACCAGAAAAAAAAACATATTTTACAATAAGTGATAACTTCTATTTAAGAAGTTTAAGCTTATTAGCTTATTTTTGTGCTTTTTCCTTAAGCACTTTGTTATTTTAGATTTTTCTTAAGTTCCTCATATCTTAAAATAATTTCTGTAAATTTTTCATAATTTTCTCTTTTCATTTAGTATTTTTAGTAATTAATATTAGTTTTTATTAATTAATAATTAGTTAATAATTAATAATAATTATTTAAATAGTCTTAAAAATATATTTTCTGCTTTAAAATTAGTTTTATATTATTTTAGACTTTTCTAAGTTTTAATTTTATTTTTCCAAGCTTATTTTACATTTTCCTATTAATTAGTGTAATTTTAATTAGTTTAAATTAGTTTTTAATTAATAGTAATTATATAAAAAGTAGGAAAAATATATTTTAAGTTTGAAAATTAGTTTTATATTATTTTAGATTTTTCCAAATTTATTTTTCATATTTTTAGTGTAATTTCATAATTAGTTATAATTTAGGTTAATTTAAATAATTAATAAGTAATTAATAAATAGTATTTAATTAATAATAATTAATTAAATAGCGTAAAAATTAATTTTAATTTTCTAAAAAGTTTATTTTATTATTAGGATTGTAAAAATGTGATTTTCATCTTTGTAAGTATTTTATTTTACCAAAACTCGCGTTTTATTTCGTACGTTTACGTTTTATTTAAACGTAAACATACGCGTTTTTAGGTTTTTAACGTTTCTGTTTTTTTTCCAACCTTCCTGTCTTATTCATATAGCTTATTTAAGCTATTCTCTTGTAGATTCCTTAGTTAAACCATTCACAAACCCCTTTTCCATCCAAATTCACCCGATCACGAAACCGTTTGAATTACAATCCACACCTCGTCGGGACATAACGACCCGGGGAAACACTATATTCCGCGGAGCATTGAGCCTTAGGAGTTTGACTGTGTTGACCACATCCGTGGTTGACTTTAGTTGACTGCTTTTGCCTCAATCAATGGGAAAATAAACCATCTCTGCAAATTAATTGATGAGTTAATTTCTGTAATCATGATTCATGACTATTGGTATGAATCTCGATACACCTATAACTATTCATTTCTTTTATCCTTTTTATACCTAATTTTTCACCCAAATAAACTATTTGTGCCCTAATCATCTAATCAATGGCGACTGATGACCAAACCCCTCTTCTCACTGAACTCAAAAATGTTTCTGGGTCTAAAGAATTGCACAAAGCTTTCAAGTTTCTGTATGGTCATGAGCATGTGGAAGACGAAGTTTTCATAAGGTTTCTTGGAGAAAGACGCGATGAACTACAATCCACAATCCACAATCCAACAAAAAACAGCTCGATTAGCAGAGCTATGGTCTTTGAATCATGATGAAGAAGAGTCTGCTAGTGATGTGTATGATTGTGAGCATAGTGCTCTGGTAATGCTGTGTGGGAGGTTGGAGGTGGTGACTGGTCTCTTGTTTGAGCTTCGTCAAGGTTTGAAGGAGAAGGTGGAGCACATCTCCATCCTTGAAGTTTATGATTAGGCCCCTGCTGGAGGTTGTCTTTTGTGGTATCTTTTGGTAGTCTTTTGATGTTTTAACTTATGATCAGTCCTTGTTTAATCATTGTAATGGATTATTATTAATGAAAATATAATGTTTATGTTTATGTTCATGGTCATTGTTTATTATGTATTGAATTATCCAAAATCTGTGACATGTTAATGTAAGCGTTGACTAAAACCAATAATAAGTGAAAGAAGAACCATTTGCACCAAATACATTTTTCATTAGCTGTCGATAGTTAAGCTACATACACGATACGATGCATTCGTGCACAGGTTCAGCTTAGGCACAGATACGTATTTACACACTTCATAGTTTTTAGGATGCGCATAAGTACTTTGCATCTAAGTAGCAAAAGGTGGAAGTAAGTGGTGCTAGTACGCTAAGTCGCTAGGAGCTAATTTACATAGTAGGTAGTTTTTTTTAATGCAACTATTAAGTCTGCATCTAAGTAGCAAAAGATGGTGGGCGTGTGCATTCTAGTTCCCTTTTTTTTTTTTTTTTTTTTTTGCTCTCCGACGGTTCCTTTGTGAAGATGCGGCGTTTCACTGTTTTTTTAGCAACATTAGATTCCATCTCCGTCTTTGATCTAGTTTGCATAGTGATTGAGGTTGCCTGTGGTGGAGTTGTTTTTGCATGGAAAATCGAAATCTGTTTTAGCAAATAGAGAGTATCATTTTGTTAATGACCAAAGTGTCTCACCTTGTTTGGTTTGTGTTGGTGCTAGAGTGTCTTACTGCTGTTTGGTTGGTGTTTCGTTGTCTTTTTGAACCATTCTTGTTTCCACTTTTGTTTAAACAATTTCGATTTTAGGCAAAGTTATGGCGCCTGTAAAAGTAAACACGTAAGTAAGTCTGTATTCTAGTTGAAAGTCATGACAGTAGGTTCTTTGTAGTGCAAAAATTTAGGACCTTTTGAAGAGTCATTGTGGGTTGCTGCCTCAGTAGTTGCCTGAACGTTCAGTTTTGGTGTTGGTGCAGGTAAAGCTTTTGGCAAGGAGTCTGACCCTGCATCATGAAAGTTAAGGGTGCAATTGTCATAGGTAATAGAAATGATACTTGTTATGCGAAGCAAGAGGTCTAGTTGTTTACCTGACGGGTTTGACACAATTTGTTTTGGCTTATCTGTTACGCCAAAAACTTCATCCATGACAAATTCAGTAACTCCTGGATTGGATGTTGGGTTTTAATAGAACTGGAACGTGTGGTTTGTTCCAACAATTGCTTTGATCTCAGCAGGAAAGTGACCTCATTCAAGATCTTTGTTTGATGCAACCAAGTCTCCACAATTGACCCCAATAAAGTCGTCTGCCTTAGGGGTGAAGAATATGAATGTTGCTGAGCCGGTGCCGTCTGTCAGGGTGGCTGTGAAATTGTAGCTGCAGAAACATAATCATTAGACAGGGAAGTATAGATCGGTCAATATTTGTATGGCACATTTGCTTACCGGTAGTTAGGGGCTGGTATCACCCCGTGAGTCTTGCATTGATAGTTTCCATCGATCTGTGTGGCCTTGTTAATGCAAACACAGCATGAGGTATAGTACCATCCTCTGTTTTTGTTTAGTTTGGTAATTGTTGCTTGGCAAGTAAACCGCACCCCCTGGTAAAATATAGCAAAACTGCGTGTTAAGTAGCGTTTTTCTGTGAATAGATTTTACAATATAGACGTACATGAGTAACTGCTACTTACGCTATAGCTTTCTTGTTTGTGCTTGAAAAGTTGCTGGAATGGGATACGGTTTTTTTACTGTTCTTGTTCACTGTCTTTTAACCGGTATCTAGTGACACATAGTGGTTGTTTCTCTTCGTAAAGCGCCCTGTATCTGTTAGATGTTCATTTTTTTTAGGAAAAAGGAAAGCAGATATAAATCTGACGGAATATCAAAAAAGCCAAAAGTGATGCTTACGCTGCTTTGTATTGTTCAAGGTCAGGGATGTTAGGGTTTATGTAGTAGTACGTTGCAGGGGTGGATGAAAGTTGGATTTCTGCAATTAGAAAAAAGGTCATGGTAAGCTAGTGAGGATATTTATGCATATATAGGAGATGTTTTTACCTCTCTTTTGGTACTTGTAGACCCGACAGGAGATTACAGCTATTATGATAGGTCTTTCAAGCTGCTCAATTTCTTGTTTTTCAAACTTGTCAGCGAGGGCATCCCACAAAGTCAATTCGATAGAGATTTGACTGTTTGCAAAAGCAGTTTAGGCTTACTATGCAAAGGCGGCTAGTTTTCGTATTATTTGTTTCGAAGAACTTACTTGAGATTTTGTATTTCAACTTTTCTGATTCTTGATTGATTTGTCGTAGGACTCCCGATATCCCCGGCATCGCCTGATGTACTGTAGCATCCAATATAATCTGCACCATTTGAGTATATGTGGAGTTATGTTTTTTGTTTTTTAGTATTATAGTGAATCAGAGTAGGAAAACGCGTTAGGCAGTACCTGTAAGCACTGGGTAGTCCTTTATGCCCTTGTTGCGTGGATCCCATAGTTTTGTATGTAACTGGTTGTAGGAGGTGAAATGGAAGTAGTGGTTTGGGAATGATTCTGCTGGTATGGCATCGATTCTGGTTGCCCTGGTAAAGGAAATAGATGTTGGGTTTTGAAGCATTCATTGCCATTTGCTGGTTGGAGTACATTGAAAATCAGAGATTTGAAATGCTTGTCCAGGGATGAGAATAGGTCTGAAGTGGTGAATATCATCGGCGTCCATGTTAGCATGGATCGCGTCGCCCTGTTTATATTAAAAGTAAGTTTCATAAGGTAACTGCAATAACATGAATATTTGATTAGTTCTTTGACTTACATGTCGGTCTAATAAGATTGCACGGTATCCTGTTTCAGTTGTGTCCGGAGGATTCCAGCTTGCCCATACACGGTAGACCTTTACCTCTAGCACTTTTCCTGTGTCCCCTGGGTTGAGATCTCGAATAGAGCTTAGTACCCTAAGTACTAATGCCATTCTTCTATAAAGGAATGTAAGAGAAAGTGTTACGTGACAGAGTAATTAGGGAAGCAAAATAAAGTTAGATAAGTAGCGTGTACCTTATGGGTGATAAACTACTGAATGGAATTCAATAGAAAGAAAAAAGTAAAGAAATGTAAAACGTCATCTACAATAATTATAATTAGCTGTACATTTTGCAACTTTATTGTATGTTTCTAAACTTATGGTACCGTTATTGCGCTAAGGAAATCTTTGTAAACTATATTTTTAGTGACGTTTGGAGGGTAGGAATCATGTTTTTTTATAAGAATTTTCAAACCGTTTGGGGTTGTTGCCCGCGATAATGCAACATAAAGTTGGCCATGCGCAAACACAGGTTCTGGAAGATAAATGCCTATTTTATTCAGAGATTGTCCTTGACTTTTGTTTATTGTCATTGCGTAGCAAAGCTTCACTGGGAATTGTTTCCTTTTGAAGACGAAAGGCATGTCTTCATTTGTTATCTTTAGAGGTATTCTTGGGATGAAAACCCTGTCACCAATTTTGTTTCCTGTAATAATCTCAGCCTGTATTAAATTGGCAAACAGTTGTGTGACTATCATTCTTGTTCCATTGCAGAGGCCCCCTCCAAGGTTCAGGTTCCGCAACATCATAATCGGGCTGCCGATTTTAAGCTCAAGTTTGCTTGGTGGCAGGCCTGGAAATTTTAGAGTGTTAAGAAACTCGGGCGAATACAGTAGCTCGTTCACGGCGCCACCTGCTGCTTTAGGAATGGCTTCGTCCGAACTTATGTAAGTTTTTGTTTCAACCTCCACTGATGAAAGAACCCTTGTATTAATTATATCAGCCGTTTCATTCTTAGGACACACGATTGCTTTTTGCTGTAATATTTCTGCGTTTGGCCAGTCTAATGTCGCTTTGTCATAAATGAAATTGATAAGTGTAGCCAAACCATCATTGTCGTCCTCAATTAGATAATCTTGTGGAATTGTCACCCATTTTTCATTTTGCGGGTCTTCTTCGTCACATTCACCGATGTTACCATCTCCAATGTCCAATAACCATGAGGCGAATTTCTATGTCTTTTTTTTCTCAGCCTCATTAAGCTGTGTTTGTAATAATCTCATGTTTTGTTGAAGCTTGAAAACCTTAAAATGTTGCCATAGATAGGAAGCAGTTATTGATGCTGCCACAATGTCTCCTTTTGTGCCTTTCTTTTTTACCGGCAATGTTTGCCTGAAATCACCTCCTAGCATTACTGACTTACCACCAAAGAATGCATCCGGTTTCATCAGAACATCTCTAAGTGTTCTGTCCAGTGTTTCAAAGCATTTTCGGTCATTCATTGGAGCTTCATCCCAAACAACTAAATCAGTTTCTGAAAGGAGCTTTGCAAGTAGCGTGTTTTTTTTAACATGACACATTGACTCATCTGTCAAGTCAAGTGGCAATTTGAACCTTGAATGTGCTGTTTTGCTACGTGGAAGTAACAAAGAAGCAATTCCAGATGAAGCGACTGTGAGAACTATCTTCCCTTCTGAACGCAGCTTGCTAATTATTGTTTTCCATAGGAATGTTTTACCCGTCCCTCCATGACCGTAAACGAACACCAATTGATGCTCATTGATGTGAGACAATTGTATAATAAGGTTGTAGATGTGTAGCTGTTGTGCATTTAGTTTTGTCACTGCAGTTTCAACCTCGACACTCAGCTCTTTGCGGTTGTAGTTCCTTTCTTCCATGAGTATCCGGTTGTGTAGATCATCTAGCAAGTGTTGTGGAGGAAGTTGGAGGCCAAAGTCTGTGACTGATTTTGAGCACCCATTAAGTATGATCTCTAACTCGTACAGAACGTATCCTTTCAATTCTGGATTGTTGATGTGGAGATTTTGAATATGGGTCATACCAGCAGCTCTTATTGGAACATCGTCAGCCATCAGCGACCAGTGCTTTTCCCAAAGCCGAATTGTGTCTGCAACTTCACAATAAAGGAGGATCTGAGCAAAGAGTATGTGTAGCTCGCTTGCTGTAGCCGAGATAGTCGTTTCTTGTAAAGATGTGTCCCATTCTTTGTCGTCTTGCAGTAATCCCATTGCTTGGCAGGCTGCTCGGTGAGTAGGGAAGACTATATTATTAACTTTTCTAAGCTCCTCAAATGATCTGCATCCTTTCTGGTAACACAACAACATTCTTAGGTAGAAGAGCTCCCCCGATGCTGGGTGCACATATGCGAGTCTTCCAATTGAATACCTTGTTTTCTGTTTCCTAGGCGTCCAGATCTTTGCAGCGTCGTTCCACACGAAAGACTTAGGGAAGTCTAAATATGTTAGGTGCCGGCCTTCTTGGTATAATTTGTTGCATGTAAACCATTCGGTAAGTATTGTCATTGTTCGCCCTTGATCATTGACAACATGCCCCAAAGGCTCTCTGTCCCGGAAACTTATCCGTTGCATACCCTCAAGATGTACTGCAAGGATTTGGACGGCTGGTTCTCGGTGATGTATCGGGAAACTGAGAATCCTCTAGCATGCCTCGTGTGGACAGATAAACTGGCCATCTATGAAGTTCTTAATCTCATCAACCTGAATTGGTGGAACATTAGCTGATGTTGATGATTGACCAATGGGTCTCGTTATTCGAGCTGCAATTCTATCTGTCCCTTTTGATATGTATTTGAATATGTACTTGATGAACATGCTCCAGCCACAATATTTCACGTTTATGTGTGCATGGAACATTAGGCAGAGGGTCCTATTGTATGGGACCACATACGTGTTATCTAGTTTCACCCTGTTCCTTGTTGCATAACGGTGGTTTTTTCTTCTTCGGTAATGCACATGGCCATTCTTGTCAAAAAAACGTCTTCTCTTCATTTTTTTTGGGAATTTTTTTTTGCAAGAACCTTCCTTCATGCATGGTGCTCCCGGATTAGCTGCTCCACATGGTCCATGCAACATCATTTCGGTCACAACTTTGTACCCTTCTGGATCTGTTTCCCGGTCAGGTAGCTCCACACATATGAATTTGTCAACATCCTCGGGTGACTGTATTTTGTGACCTGACTTTAGCCACAGCAGGGTGTGACAGTGTGGAAGGCCACGCTTTTGAAATTCTATCGTGTATAAAACTTCATTGGTAATGAAATGTAAAGAAAACGTAAGTTAGTCATACATATATACATAACAGTAAAATTTTGTTTTTTCATTATTTTATCTACTATTTCCTTGTAGGTTTTATTTAACAATGCAATATGCAATAAAGACATACCTCCTGAAGCAGGTCCAAATATGGTCCCCTCTTTTAAAGCTTCGACAAAATCATGGACCTTTTGCTCAAATACACGATCTACAATGTCTGCTCTATCAGCCGGTGAAAGGTCTGGATGAGAATGCATATACCTTTGAATTTCTGGCCATTTCATGTTGCACGTGAACGTGATGAAAAATTGAGGATTACCAAGAACTCGACAAATAGCAAGAGCATCGAGATAATGACTATACATATATCGGGGCCCGCCAGTGAAACTTGAAGGAAAAATTATTCTCTTCCCTATGTCTGATCCTGAACGATCTCCCCTTGAAATAGCATCGTAGATCCCGGACAAATACTTACTTCTTATATCGTTTTGCTTTGCTCTCACAAAATCAAGCCGTTCTTGCTCCACGGCACAGTAAACCGACACAACGTATTGTTGAAACAACCTGCCAGCCCTGAAGAGAAGCCCGTGCAAATGAGGCCTTTCATGTATCTGGTACGTGTAGTAGGTCTTCATAGTCATTTTAGGTTTCTCTCCATCTGGCTTACGCGTTTCCAGTGTTAATTTTGTAGTGTACCCTGGCTGACCATACACAAAGAGGAGCGGGAATTGTAATGCCATGTAGGTAGAATGCAGCTTGTTAATCCATTGTGGCTGCTCACCTTTCTTCTGTATTATGACATCGTAGTTTGTATTTGTTTCAGGCCCACTTCCAAAGACAATACCACCGAGGATGTCTGTTGATGGCAGGTCATATTGGCGAGCTCCATCTACATTATAAAGTCGAACAGTGAAATCAGGTACGTCATTTTCATTGCATATGTCTCTCGCTGTCCTGACAATGCTACCAATTCATTATGAGTATCCAAAATTTGTATCAGGTGTTCAACAATCTCAGGTTTCAAAGACCTTGAAGTATTTTGGCCGAAGTGGTGCAGTCTATTTGCCACCTCATTACCGGTGTCATATATGTACAGCTGCAGGAATTTTGGTCTCGCATTATCTGGTGGACATAGCGCTCCTATCTGGTGACGTATCTCCCCTGAAACTTTGAACACATATGGACCCCTCCCATTATTGACTGTCTCATCTATCTCTGCACCAAATGAGGTCATACTGAACATTTGGTTGTACGCTCTAATGTTTTCCATAAAGTGCTTGTCCTTGAATAACTGTTTTATAGAATCTGGTGGGTCCCTTTCTTGCTGAAGACGCACTTTCCCCTCTCCACAGCACCAGCTATAATGGATCCTCGAACGTGTGCTACTCTTTAGCCGTTCACCAAACCAAAAAACTGCCCCGCACCAGTGACACCTCCAATCAGCATCACCAATATCAATATACGTAGGTGACACACCTGTAACAGACAACATAAACATGGCTACATGAAACGATTGAAATGTAAGTGGTGTCAATTAGAATAGAGTAAACATGTTACATGACTGAATTTACCTTCACCATTAATAGTAGTTCTAGATGCACGATTAGAATGGCGCCTTCTTGAGTTTTGCTGTGGCCTACACGGAGCTGTTTGAAAGCTCATATCTTGCTCTTCTCCTGTAAGTTTATGACAAAGTTAAATTTGGTATGATCTAAAACTGGTAAAGAACTAAACCTAACAATTGAAGTTTCATTAAACCTCTAATACTCACCTCTATAAGATGATGGACCCGCTACATTGGTAACAATTGCAGGGTCTGGCACGTCAGGTTGCAACATAAAGGTACTGAAAAATAATTCAGGTTAAGTTCTTTCCTGTGAGTTGCTAATTTTGTAAATGACATTGTAGTAAACACACTAATAGAACCTAGTTCATTTTATTGGCCATTTTGTGAATGGAATAGGTGCTGATTCATTGGCAGAGGCGCATGCGAATACTGCATGGCTTGAGTAGCAGCAGGTTGTGGCATTGGCACATGGGCTTCTACGTCCAAAGATGCATCATCGCTATAGAGGTAACACATTTCATTCGCATAATGTGAATTTCCTTCTCTGCTACCAACACCTGTTTGTCGTTGTTCTGTATGTGCACCTACAATGACAATCCATGCATAATTTAGTTGCTAAATATAATAGTTGCTATTAGTTTTAAGTAAAGACGACTGACCTTTCCTTCTTTTGGCTTGTAACATGAGACCCTGGGCAGGCATACTCGCCTTCCTCTTGCACAGGTGACCCTTTGAGGTTAATGGATGCATTGTTCTTTGTAATTGATGACTCTCAGAACCATCAGAAGGACCAACATTACCTAGAGCATAAGCACCTAAATATTCAGTCTAGGCGAAACCGGCAGCCTCAATATTAGGTGGAATAGGCCTCCTCGGTTGAAATAGTGTATTCTCATAGGTTTGAAACCCATGCACCGGGTTGTCACGTAGAGTACCTGCAGGGCCAAAAAATAGTTTAACCAACATAAGCATGCTACAATGTATAAGCAAAACCATCATAAGGACTAATATTACCTAGAGTATAAGGACCTGCATCTTGAACAGAATGTAACTCCGAAGATGTCATTTTTTCCTTCCCAAACCTCCTGTGACAGTCGTTGTTGTTCGCCACAGGCCGTGAAGACTCGCACGGGTTCTGTTGACTTAATGTACACAGATTGTGTCCAAAAAGACTCTTCTCACCACAGTGTGATACATGTTGCACCTCATCCTCAGCAGATCCATGCTTATTTAAATCGTAAACATCCCCAAACGGTCCATGCAAATTTACATGTGGTGAATGCATGTTCGGAACATGCACGGGTTTTTTGTTTGCAGCACCCCTTACCAAAGGCTCAATATTGGATGATTGTTTTTTTTAGGCATCACTTTTACAGTTTCTTTTTTCTGCCACAACTAATGCTACTTTTTTAGTTCTAGCTAGTTTCTGATTTGTCTGTAGTTCTTTTGTGGGTTTTTTCTAAATTGCTTTAACCTTTTTTTCAGGACATGGACTTTGTAGCAAACAAAGAATGCACAGCAGCATAGTCAAAACACATCAGACAAAACCCATATGCACCCTGAATGATCCTACATGCATACATGAAAAGGAAAAAGAGACAAATAGCCCAAAAAACATACCTGCCAGTTGTCCCCTGATGATAATGCAGCCTGCTACTTTGATCAACAATTTTTTTCTTCTTTTTTTTCCTACACAAATATGGTGTTGCACTTTTCTTCTTAGTGAGTTATTTATTTATTTATTTATTTTTTTTATTATTTTTTTTTAAATAATGCAGATACAATGTTTATATGTATTAGTACATGCTGCAAAAGTGATTCATGAACCTTCTAAACAGTCAGGCCTGGGCAAACCATGCCTAAAAACACTGTTAGGGACACTTGTTCTCTCCACATTCAATTGTACATTGTATTAGGTCTACATCCCTCGTGGGTTTGAAAATAGAGTCACGTTTGGTGAATTACAAAAAGGATTAGCGATGCTAATCCATGAACAGTCTAACGTCCCATGTTTGGCAGCCAATGGGGTGCTGCCAAGCCCAAAAATAAACATTGTTGGGTCAATAATCATGCTTTAATCAAAATGGGAACCAATAGAGGCAATGTTTAAGGGGAGTAACCAAATTTAAGAAATGTCATTTGTGTCACATCAATTTTACCATTTATATAATAGTATAATATATATATATATATATATATATATATATATATATATATATATATATATATATATATATATATATATATATATATATATATGTAAAATAAAAAAACACACATTACATTAATTAAAAAAAAGTTACATAAAAATAGGAAACTTAATACATAAACAAGAAATAAAAATTACAAACTAAACATTAAAGTTCCATAAATGCTCCACAAGGTCTAGACGAAGCGCGTCGTGTACTTTTCTATCTCGATGTTCTTTATTTTTTGTAACATGTAAGATCTAAGTATCTGGCATGTTCGGACTTGGATCAACGAATGTATCTCTTAAACTCACTTAGAATCCTTCGTCTTCCAATATCATGTTGTGTAACATTATACAACAATACATGATTAGTTTCAAGGTGTTGATATGACAAGCACGTGTGGGTTGTCGTATAATTCCCCAACGACCTTGTAAGACTCCGAAAGCTCGTTCAATATCTTTTCTAGCACTTTCTTGAATCCTTTTGAAATTCAGATATTTTTCAGTCCTTGCAACACTAAACGTTTTCACAAAAACACGGACCATGTCGGATAAATGATGTCGGCTAAATAGTAACCTTTCTTATATGTATGTCCGTTTACTACAAACGGACTTTCCTGGGCTTTACCAGCAAGTTCATCATCAAATAACGGGGAACCATATAACACATTAAGATCATTATTTGACCCCGGAACCCGAAAATATGCATGCCAAATCCATAATTTTTGATCCGCAACCGCTTCTAACATAAGAGTTGGGTATTTGTGATCACGTCTTTTAAATTGAGCTTGCAAGGCCTTTGGGCAATTTTTTCCAATCTCAATGCATACAATCAATACTCCCGAGCATTCCCGGGAGTCTATATTTTTCTTCATGCAATGCATATATTTTTTCAACGTCATCTGAAGTGGGCTTTCTTAAATACTTTTCATTGTATAAAACATGTATGATTTAGTAAAGTTCTCTAAACATTGTCGTGAACAACGTTCACCAATTTGCAAGTACCCATCAAATGCATCAGGCGCAGTGCCGTACGGCAATTGGCGGATGTGCACTTCAAAATAGTACCAATACTTGCATGAGTGACAACATCGTAACTAGGTTTAAAAAAATTAAAGTACTCGAGAAGAGGATGAACATCATAACTTAAAATATCGTTGAGAATTTTATTAAAAAGTCTAGAACTCATACGATACCTTCGCCTAAATTTCTTTTCGGGATACTCGTCGATTAAACGTTGTTCCGCCTCTTTTCATTCACCTGGTATATATGTCCTTGTTCTCTTTTCATCCAATCCGGATCCCCCGGCTTCTTGATCATACAAAGCTACAAATTGTTTATACGCCGCATAACCCCAAAGATATCGCTTCCGATCATCATTAAAATGAATATCATAAGGGTCGTAATTAGGGTCGTTGGGATTATTTGGATTCATGATTGAAAGAAAGTTGGAAATTAGAAGAGTTGTGTGAAAAATGAGTAGTGGAAAAAGTTTTTATAGATTTTAATGGAGTAGAAATTTATAAAAAAAAAATGTTTTTTTTTGGTCATATAGCCGTTATACATCGTCCAAATTCAAAAAAAAAAAAAAAAAAAAAAAAAAAAAAAAAAAAAAAAAAGTAGACACCGCATGGGCTATTGATTCGCTCAATTTATAGTATATATTAGTAAGTATCAAGAAAATCCGTGAGAAATACGGATTTACCGAGTCGTTTCCCAACGAAAATTGAATGGAATCTCGAATTATCGAATTGTGAATCGTGTAGTGAAAAGTGAATAGTGAAAATTGTGATGGTGAAATTCATTATGAAAAGAAATAGTGAATTAAGCAGAATGTACAAGCTATATATGCACAAGTGTCTAAAATTTGAAAACGGAAATGCAAACGCGATTATTAAACGTAACGTACAAAATAAAACGTAACTTTAATTGAAATATGATCCTACAAGTGTGAAACAAATTTCTAAAAATCTTAAACTACTAAAAAGAATTTTGAGAAAAAGAAAATTATTTTTTTGACTTTTTATTTATTTTCTATGATTTAATTTCTAATTTTTGAATTAAAAAGTAATTAAAAATGAAAGAAAATGTAAAAATTAATGGGAAAAATATATAATCAATTATGAAAAATCTAAAATATTATAAAAGAATTTCCTAAAATATTTTTGTATTTTTAGAAGCTTTTTCTGAATTTTTATTGATTTTTGATTATTTAAAATGTATTTAAAAATGATTATAAACTAAGAAAAATTGAGAAAAATATCAAATCAACTCAGAAAAATATGAAAAAATTACAGAAAATCTAAAATAATATGAAAAGCTTGCAAAATTTTTTTGAAAAGAAAATAAGAAGCAGAAGTGCTTATTTGCTATAAAACAGCTTATGGGAAGTGCTTATCTATAAGCACTTGCCAAAAAACTTAACCAAACTAAAAACCACAGATACAATATACTCAAAGAAGCTCATAAATGAACAGAGAAAGTACATAATCAATAGTAGCAAGTAATAAGCAGTCTATCAATAAGCTCAAGCATAAGCAGAATAAGAAGCCATATAAGCCAGAGACTAGGAACAACAAAATCACTTTCTATGCACTAAGTGGAACTCAGAAGCTACAAATAAGCTAGGCTTACAAAGCAAAAATCACTACTGCAGCCCTGTATTCAAATCAGCATACCTATTCTATGCACCTAATTAGAAGAAGCTGATAAGCAATCTAAATAAGCTGTAGTGTGCAATATTTTGGGGGCAAAAGCTTCTCTGCACTACTGAGTGTCTAAAAACAGCAAAAGCCCTATCTCTAACAACTAATTTCTACTCTAATAGAGCCCAAATTCAGCAACATGTAGATACTCTAAAACTGAAACAGTTGACTACATGAACATATACTACTTTTGACTAAATCTAATTTCAATTGAATAAATCTACTCCTAAGTGCTATATTAAGCTAATATTTAAACTTTAATAAGCTATTTTAAACTAGATTGCAACTACCACTGAAATTGAACTAACAGATTCTATTTTAACTAACAGTTAATGAGATTCTAAGACTAACTTTGACTATTTTGTTAAACAACCTACTGTTTTTATGATCAATTAATCTATTATTACACTAATGCAACCTAAGTGTAACAATGAAACAGCAAATCACCAATAACTAAGAACAGTAATATCTAGATCTAAACACTACCTTATTTAACCACTATAACTAAGAAATGATGCAAACAACTACAAATCACCAAATCAATGATCCAAATAGCTACAATAACTCTATTAGAATCTAAATCATCAAACAAATGCAACTGAAATAGACAGAAACACAGAATCACAGATTATGCACTATTATGAAGCAAAAGTGAAATAGAACTTACAAATTTGAATTCCCAACAGCTAGAACAGAGGGGCTCACTAAGCTTGCCTGTCTCTAGACAGGCCAAGAGCTTCCAAAACTCTCTTTGGACTATCAAAATCACCACAGTTCACCAATTCATCATGACAGTTGACTTTAGTTGACCAGAATTGAACATATGAATGAAATGATTTGTTTTAATCTATAAACACACTCACAGGAACTACAAAACTTAAATGAGTTGTTACAAACTACAAACAAGCTTATTTGAAAACTGATTTTAACAAAACTAATTTTATATTTTTCTGATTTTATAAAACTTTTGGTAAAATAAAAACTGATTTGCAATAAAAGTAAATATGTAAAACTGAATTAAGCTGATGATACAATGATAAAAGCTACACTAATGAGCAGTAAACAACACTTTAACTGAATTGATTAAAGGAAAAGAAACTGGTTTCATTAAAAGTAAAGATTACAATGAAACTAATACAACTCAGAAATGAAATGGGCAAGCTTCGCTAGCCTAGACTCCACCACCTAAAAAACTAGCCCTAACACTTTATTTATAGCTGTTATGAGAAGATTCTAGAGATGAGGAGCTCACGGATTGCCAGCTTGGCAATCCGTGTGGTGTGCTTCTTCATATCAATTCTGAGCCCTTGATCATAAACCAATCAATTCCCATCAGCTAATCACCCTTGGATCACAATCTATGACGTGTGTAGACCACTGATAGACTGCCACGTAGCCCCGTGTGTGCTTCTTTGATCTGACATACTCCTGACACGTTCAATCTCTTCTAGAAGCCCTTTGATTAGACAAATTTGCCCTTAATTGCTGTTAATTAAGGGAAACAGTAACTAGGGTTCTTATTCTGGTAATAAGGGTGAAAAGGGGGGCGGGAGTGGGTAATATTATTTTAATGGGATTTGACTGAGGTTAAGTGGGTGTTGACTTGAGTGGGGTTGGACCGGGTATGAATGGGTTTTGGGCTTGGGGTTTGGTATTGTTGTGGATTGGTTTTGTTTATAATTTGGACTAGGCCTTAGGATTATGGACTCATATAAATTTTCAGATTTTGGTTTTAATATTAAGCAAGGACCAATTATGAATTAGATGAAACAATAAGGACTAAATCTGCCATTATTCAATAATGTGAATCAAGGGTTTATAATGCCATTTTCAGATTCATAGAGGACCAAAAGCTGTCATTCTTCAGAAATATTCTTCAAAGGACCATAACTGACAACTTCTCAAACTTGGAGGACCATTCTTATAATTTCATGAAACTTTAACCAAGGATCAAAACTGACAAATCTCACATCTCTAAATTCTTTTATGGGCTCAACATTGACTAACTTTGACTTTCTGCACATGTTCCACTCTCGTGCTCGTTTTTGTCGGTTTCCGTTTGTTTTTTGTCACTTATTGAAATATCCGTACCTGCACATTCACAATCACAAAAACATGTTTTATTTGGCTTTAAAGGTTAGTTTTTGGATTATAAAGTCCTATTTTGGCTCAGGAAAGGTGAGTGAATAAGCACTCACCATCTAGCCACCACGGCGCGAGCTACGATGGCGCTAACCCCGGTACGGTGCGCCGTCGTGTTTTTTGGGCTGGTAGCCATGGCGCTTCCATACCGCCCGCTCTTATGCTTTTTATTGCTAAGATTGTAGCTTGTTACTTGTACGTAGCATTGTTATTTATGGCGGCTTTTGAGGTGTTTTGGCATGCCATTGCATCTTCATTGATCCTGCCTTTATATATATGTTCCAAAGTTATATATATATATATATATATATATATATATATATATATATATATATATATATATATATATATATATATATATATATATATATATATATAAAATTTATCGTTCACTTAAGAAAATCGCACATATTTTTGTGCATCTTGTTACATTTCAAACTTTTTAGACAATTGGTATGATAAATGTATCATTTTGCCATCAAATATGCAATGCTATTGATAGGTATTTTAGACTTACCTTGCAACGAGTTCTCCACCATGAATAGAGACACTTGCCTTTTGGGTTTGCCAATTTATCAAAACTCCGCTAGTAGACTTGTGCTTCCTTCAGAGCGAACATGACATGACTTGCTAAGAGTGAACGTGATGTGACTTGCTGAACTCTAGAAGATTGTCTTGCATTCTTCTCAAAAGATTGTCACATGAGACCAAGTATCATCTTGAAGCTCCAAATCAAAGTGATCCTCATCCATGACCCAAGGCAACATCAATTGACTTGGGCGGCCATTGGATGTGATCCATTGACCTTCTCCCACAAACCACAATAGTTATTTCGTCGTTGGTATTTTCTACATCAATGTTACGAGCATAGGGTACCAGCCATGGTGTCAACCCACCAACCCAACTTATAACACCACCACGATACTAGACCTCGTGCCTTAGGGTCTGGCTTCATACCCCATCAGCCCAAGCTCTAGTTTGTTTTTTTTTTTTTTTTTTTTTTTTTTTTTTTTTTTTTTTTTTTGTATTGAGATATGTGTAGGCAATGAGATATTCTATAACATCAGAATTTAAAGGAGAGTGTTTTGTGCGAAGTTGTAGGTTGTGGTGTTATTAAAAAAAACTGCTATAGTGAAAACACTTTTACTCATGACATTAAACCATGGCATCATGAGTAACTTGTGCTCTACGTATCAAGTACGTACTAAAGCCAAACTTTCAATCAAGCACTTCAACTACAAATGCATCAAGTAAACATCAACTAAGGTGTCTAAACTTTTCATATCAAATTCAATCAAGTGAAACCTCCTTTTGTTTTCAAGCTCAATATAGAATGTTGGGTCAATCTCTAGACCGTGTCACTTTATAACTTTTCATTTAGAATCAAAATGCTAAGATTTTTTTCTAAGTTAATGACCCGTCCTATTTTTAACATATCTTTTTGTTTTGTCTCTCTATAAAGTGGTTCAATAATTTATCAAAAAAATATATTTACCTTTTCTATATTTAATGAAACATATACTATAGTTTATCAAATAAATGTTATATAAAATAACTCATTTGTCATAAAATAGACACTTAATTTTAGCCGATGAACTATTTTAATAATTAAGGGCCATTTGTTTTGAAGGTTTGGATTGGGTTTTAAGTTGATGTAACAAAAATAATGTGTTTGTTTGTATTTTTACTAAAGGGAATGATAGAAGGAATGAAAAATTGATAGGAGTAGTATATTAATTAGGTGAGTATGGGTGTGTTTGCTTATTTTGGTCAGACATTTTCTTTTCTTTTTTCTTTCTTGTATATGTAGGACCCTCTTAATATTCTTTCATATTTTATAGTATTTTATTATTTAAATAAACTTTTTATTTAAAATTTATTACAAAATATATTTAAATATACATAATTTTTCTCTCCTATACCCAACTCAAATCCAAATTCTATACCAAATACAAATCATAATCCAAACCCACTTACAAACCAAACGGACCCTAAACATTCCACGAAAATCTTCAAGTTATTATACGTGCTTTTAATAGACTAAAATGATTATTAATTTTTTTTGATACTTTTAATAGACTAAAATGATTTTATTTTTCTGATAACTTTTAACGAGAATTGATATAACAAGACAAGTCATCTAAAATTAAGTGAACGAAATTGACATGTTATGTGCAAATGCATTAAAACATGAAATGTTTTACTTGTTTTGAGTTTGTATGACGGTAAATTTAAAACAAGTGGATTAGTCTGCTAAAAGTCGAAAACCATAATTCTTGAAGGAAGGGAAAAAGAATGATATCCACGTGCTTTGACATTTTTTTTATGCATATATATTTTTCTTTGATATTATTAACCCTATAACATATATACTATTTCTGTCTGATTTCTAAAATTATCTCATCATATAAAAACATTTTTACTTTATTAAATCAAGCTAATCTAAGTATTGAGTAGCCAAAAATAGGCGAGACCCAAATAACAAAAAAAAAAAAATAATAATAATAATAATAATAAATAATAATAATAACAATCTGAAATAAGATCCAACACCAACTCTAATTTTATGGAAGAAAGAAAATAGTTTTATAGATACAAACTCAAATCACAATTCTCTCTCCTCTCTCTTCCAAAAACCCTAAAATACCCACACAAGTAAGTTCTCTCTCTCCTCCTAAATATAAACAAACCCTCTCTCATTTCTTAATTTATTTAAATTATATTTATTTATTTTTTACTGCTTAAAAAACACATCTTTTTTAATCAAGATCTATGCTTTACTCATTATTTTGATCTGAAATTAAAAGGGTTTTTACAAAATATATTGTTTAGTACTATGCAATATTCTTTTTCTCATTTTTAATTGAATTTATGGTTTTTACAGCTTAAAAATGTAGGTTTTTGTATCAAGATCTGTGCTTTTTGTTATGAAATTAAAAGGGTTTGGTTAGAAATGATTGTATAATATTGTTGCATGTTCCTTTTAGCATTTTTGTGTGGATTTGTTGATGGGGTTTTGGTTTGAGTTATGGATCTGTTTGTTTTGTTACTTTTTAGGTCAGATCTAGGTTTGAAAAGCTAAAAGATTTGATTTTTTGGGTTTTTGTGATATGGAGTTTGTTTAATTGTGCTGCATTCAATTAATTGGATCTTGATTGTGATGTCATGCTGAAATTGGATCCAAAATAATGTGATCTTTATCTTTATGCAGACATTGGTTATAGAAAGTGGTTGTCCTTGTGTTCAATTTTGGGGAATATGTTTGGATTGTGGCAAATTTAGTGTTATGTAGCTTAATCTTGAAGTGAATTTGATGTTCGGGTTTTGGGTATAATGGCATTGTTAGTTAATTTGCGTAAGGCTCAAAATTTGATTTGAATGTTTAGATTGGTTGTAGAAAGTTGTTGGTTATCTTGCAAATGACTAAACTTTGATCTGTATGCTCAAATTGGCTCTAAAAAGTTGGTTATTTTGCAAAAGACTAAAAATCCAATATTTATGTTTAAAATTGGCTATAAAAAGATGTTACTTTTATGTTCTTTTTGGGGTAAATATTTGGATTGTAATTAATTGGCTCCAAGTAGATTAATTCTTAAGTGAATTTGATGTCGGGGTTTTGGGTACAATGGCATTGTTAGTTATCTTGCAAAAGGATAAAGATTTTAGCTTTTTTTGTTAAAGTAGTTCTGAAAAGATGTTGTCCTTGCAAAAGGCTAAAGATCTTGGGGAAGTTGTTTGCATTGTGACTAATTTGGTTATGTGTTGCTTAATGTCTGTGAATATGATATTCGGGTTTTGGGTATAATGACATTGTTGATTATCTTGCAAAAGACTAAAAATGTGATCTTTATATGTAATTTGTAGCTGTAATGGATGACGATGGATTGCGGAATTGGGGCTATTATGAGCCATTTAAGGAACATCTTGGGTTGCAATTGATGTCTCCAATGGGTGATCACAGAGACACAAAACCTTATTTTTCTTCTCGTGAAAATCCGCTTTTGCTTAACCCGAATGGAGCAACTTACCATCACCCTCACACTCGTATGGTATCTGAACCAACTGGGCACATGAACTATATGAGAGATGGTTGGATACAAAGAGAACGATTCCATCATATGCAAACTGGAAACCCTAGTTATTCAGCTCTTTCAAATACTACATCTTCTCATAACATGCACCTTGTGCCAGCACTTGATATGTCAAAAGATCATGTGATGAATATGCTTGAGGAAGACAATGCAGTTGGAGATGATAGTGGTGGTGGGAGTGGAAATGTTGGCGAAGGTGGTAGTTCTATCAAGAAGCGAGGATCCACGAGTGCCCCTAAAACCCCAAGAACAAAGAGACCAAAGAAAGGTTCTTTAACACCAAAGGTGAACGGGAAACCCCCTGGACACCGTGCAAAAACGGTTAAAAAGAATGTTGATATGGTCATAAATGGGATTGATATGGACATATCTGGCATTCCAATACCTGTTTGTTCGTGTACTGGAAGTCCTCAGCAGTGTTACCGATGGGGGGCAGGTGGTTGGCAATCAGCATGTTGCACTACCACTATATCAATGTATCCGCTTCCAATGAGTACCAAACGTCGTGGTGCAAGGATTGCAGGGCGGAAGATGAGTCAAGGTGCGTTCAAGAAGGTTCTGGAGAAGCTGGCATCGGAAGGTTACAACTTTGCTAATGCAATTGATTTGAGAACTTATTGGGCGAAACATGGTACCAACAAATTTGTCACCATCAGGTAGATGATTCAACTAAATGGAGTACCGGTATCTCGTCCGTATTAACGTGTATATATGTCTGTGGCCATATTTAGAGGTTTACTTGATACCTTTTTTCCAAGCTTTAGGCATTTTAGGGGTTACCGGAATGTTGCTTCATATTTGTTTTCGTTCATGCTATAAAAGGCACTGCCTTTGCAAATTTAACTGTAGAATTATGAACTCAGTTTTTCATTAATCTGGTAGTTTTTAATGTTATCTCATTTCTTTGTTAACCTTTGAGTCTGTTCTCTTGATCACCTGTTGCGATTTGTCTCATTTTCTTCCTTAAAACTGATTATTTATGGTTCTTGGTCGCTATGAGTTGCTATTTAGTTAAAAATATGTATCATTGGCTTATGGTTGTAGATAATATGATTACAGTGAATTGTATTCTGATATTAGTTTACATCATTCAACAAAACTCATCACGGGGTTGAGATATATATCTTTCATAATGTCAGGAAGTAATCAAATCAGACTTAATCGATGTTGTTGTTTTCTGTTTTTGGAATCAAGTCTTCATTTTTTCGTTTACTTGAAGCGGTTTCGATTATATGCTTAAGTTCTCGAATATCCTCATCACGAATGTGCACAATTCTGGGGCTTTCCGATGCTTTAATAACCCCAAAATCCTTGCAAAAGTTGGTGTATTGAGTCAAATCCTTAGCTTGAACGGCTGCTTTTTGCAGAACCGAAAACGCCATTGCAGCTTCAGTTTTTCCAACCGAGTATATCCTCACAAGAACAGCAGCAATTGCGTTACAAATTCGGCTATAAATATCAAAAATCTCGACCACAATGCAATCCATTGCTTCAAGAATTAAAACATTCATCATCTTCTCTTTTTGTGGTTTAATCTTGAGCAACACATCGAGCAAACCTTGAAGATTTTGTAACCAAACAAGATCTTGCATCATAGATGATTGTTTCGGCTTGTTTTTCATCCCTTTCCTCAAACTTCCTTCTTTTTGTTCTTGCGCATGTTGCGACATGAACAATGCTTTTTTTTGAAGATATGTGTAATAAGCACGAATGAACTCTTCGTGATGTTTTAAATTGGGTTTCCGGTCTTTAAAATTGGATAGATCAAACGGTAACCGACCGATTCTTTGAACTGCAGGGACTTTGCAACTAAAGACACCATGCAAAAGCATGAGGCCTTTTAAGGCCACCGTCCAGCTACGGGTCTTTTCCATTCGGGTGGAAATGGCCGACAATACGGGACGGATATAGTGGCTGGAAACACGTGTCCATGCAAATATGCGTTGGGCACTGCTGTAATCAATGCGGGTGTTATCATGATTGGTAGCTTTTATGACAGCCGATTCAATATCAGGATTCCGAGACGCTGACCGAGGTATAGTCAGGTTCGCGACGAAAAGACTGCCCGCATCTTTTAGCGCATCGGAAGCCCTTTTAAACAACCGCATTACGGGTTCTTACCCGTGTCCCCGCCAGTGCTGACCGGTTACCGTTCTTTCTTTCTTTATTTTTTTTAATTAATTCGGTTTATGTTTGACATGTTTCTTTGGTTTGTTTCTTATATATCATTACCTGAAGTTGTTCCCTATTTTTTCTGTAATTTTAGGGTGTATCTTGTTTTATGTTTTGACCATCTTTCTATATTTAGAAATCTTCAAAATTATGTTTTCACCACCAAATAAAAAATATAATCAGAGGTTAGTCATTTTCGTCATAAGAATAGAATTACCAAACAATTGAAAGAAATTTTTTTACAGTGTATTAAAAAAAAAAAAAGTCAAAAGGCAGCTGCTGCAACTGTCACCTTCTAGTTCTCAGCATCTCTTCTTCTTTGTTCAGCATGCTGAGCGACAGTGCTTGCAAGTGTCTCGTAATGGCTGTCAAGTCCAACCGTAAGGTTTTGAAATCTCATTTGATCTGATGCCTGCAAAACTGCAAGTTCATAAATTCAGAGTAAGAAAAAGGTTATGGTCAGACAACTTATACTAAAGAAAGCATGAACAAAAATTTAAACAAACAAATTGCTCTAAAATCAAAGGTTCACCTTTTATAGTGTTGACAAAGAAAACAAATGGATCCACCTCGTCAATAGGCGATTGCAACTCGTCATCTTCACTGTAGTCATCATCCGAGTCATCAACTGAATGGAATGCCTTATCCTGGAGGAGCGGAGGTGAATTTATCAAACCAATTCTTTCGCTATCATATAGTAAATATTTTAGATATTTGACTAAAAGTCAAACTGTGTCAATCAAACCTGCGCAGCCAATTTCTGAAGTCTTAAACTGTTACTTTCCTCAGCATCCTCTGCATCATCTCCCATATCACCATCATTATCATCACTGTCATCATCATTGTCCATGTCATCATCATCTTTTGGTTCTTCCTTTTCAGCTTCTGCACATGTAAAACATAATGAAGATAAGATATAACCACATTGTGTGTGTGTGTGTACGCACACGTGTACAAACCTGCTACTTGATCCTTGTAGGCAACAAGAAGCTCAAGGTTTGCCTTGAAAACTCGGTCTAAGACTTCTTCTGGTAAGTGGTCCGCAGAAAGTGGAAGCAGAGACGTCAACCCCAAGCAACAAACTTTCTTATCATGTTCCCTGTTACACCATAAAATATGAAAAACATGCTACGTTTCATTAAGCACAAAACATTCGTAGACTGCACTCACAATCTAAAAGACGATAAATTACCTCTTGAAATGAACCCGAATTCCACTCTTTTTAGTTTGTTGTAGCATTTGAAACCAGATGTCAAAGATTTCCGAAGCCACACCAATTTTTTTTAGTATGTTGAGAGTCAAAAATGCATTGTAGTAAAATGCATCAGCAATCTGCAAAATCATGAAAACTTTGCTTATAAAAACATGGTTATTTGCATAAAAGATCAGCATCCTTTTTGTAGATATTTGCATAAAAAAGTACAATAAAACGAGACAAATCAAAAAGTACGTTGGTGATTTTTGCAGATAACTCTAAGAACATATAAATTTGATGTTACTTACAACTTGTATCAGAAGGCATTTCAAGAATGGTCTTTCAGCTCTGCGTAACCTCTCGACAGTGAGTCTAACATATGGTTCAACCCAATGGTCCACCTGGCCCTTGCAGTTAAGGAACACCACTTCAATGAGCTTAGGTGCTGGTTCAACATCACTGTCATCCAGATTTCTATCGTTCATTATCTAACAACAAAGAAAAATACTCAATTAAACAGCAAATGATATTTTTTAACAACTGTCTGACTTTGCTCAAAAAAAAAATCAAGAGTCTGAATCGATATTGTGACATACATTAGAAAGAATATTCCACAAACTTTGTTGGTAGTCTGGCTCTTTGCAAGTAAGATAATGTACCGTACTTCTGGTTATATAATTGTCCATTGGGACGAGAATATCTACAAAGTGACAAATCCAAAAGAATTATTAAAAAAAAAAAAAAAAGAAAAAAAAAAGAAAAAAAGAAGAAGAAAGAGCATACTTGGAAAGAAACCAATTGCCCAATCAGCGAGAGCTTGCATTAGCAATGGCCAAAGGCTCCACATCTCCATGGATATCGATGGTGATAAAAACGTCATGTATGACACAATTTCCAAAACTTCTTCAAATACCTCTGCAAAAAATTAGATATGAAATTAGGCGATACCATAATGTAAAACCTTTGGACAATAAAAATACTATGATAAGATGATACCTTGTCCCTCAATGGTAAGCATCCGTCTCATTATTGGAAGAACTGTTGGCTCAATGTGAGCAAAAAGGTGAGGAAGTTTGCTCACTGATTTAAGAATTGTACTAGTGACACGTAAACAACCAACTGCTGCCATCGCATCAGGTTCATCATCGGCTGCACCCGTGTTCATACACTTCCAGAATGCATCACCCTATATAAAACAGGAACCAAAATATATAAATAATACTAATAATAATTAGGTCAGTAAACATTGTTTAATTTTTATATCAAACTCTTACCAGCCTTTGGCATAAGCCAATAGCATAAGGTGCCATCTCCTCTCCAAATTTTTCGACAATAGTCTCGAGAGTGAATACCAGATCCTCATTTTCAACTTCATTCATAAGCTTGAAATATTCTGCATTTTTTTTTAAAAATATTATCAAGGTGATGTTACATTAATTGATATAATACCAACATGCCCTTTCTCAAGATGCATACCATCAAGTAGTTGTGGAAGTATTTGTCGGATTTCACTTAGATCATTGGAAGCTTCTACAAAAGCACGCAATGCAAAAACCGAATCAACACGAACAGGAAGCTCAGGGTCACGTATCCCAGCGATAACACTTTGTAGTGCTTTGCGGAAATTATTTGTGTCAGAGAAATTTATTTCGGCATACTGTCCGGCAACCCATGCAGCCTAAAATTGGAAAAGACTGCCCTATTTAGAATATGTGTACTGTTAGGAAAAAAAAAAAAAAAAGTAGTGCTACCTTTGCTCTAAGATGACCTAAAGGACTACTAAACTCTGGAAAAACATGTTGCACCAACATACGCTCTAGGTCAGATTTATATGGTTCGGTTTGTCTCAGTTTATCACATAGGGCCCCGATAGCAAGTAGGGCCCCATCCTTTTGTCGGTAAGGCTTTACCTCAGATGGTGCCTCTTCATATCTGATCAATGGAGAGATAAACTAATAAGACCCTTTTCAGACTTTTTGACGGTTTTTGGATGTCATTGAAGATGAATTACCTCTTAAATATCTCGACTATATATAATATGAACTTTTGAAGGCTCTCTTTTCCACGTCGTCTTACTAACTCACTAACAAAGTCCATTGCTGCAGTTCTAGGACTGTAGAGGTCTTCAATGATATCTGTAGCAAAATAAGAATGTTTGAAAAAAAAAAAAAAAAAAAAAAAAAAAAAAAAAACTTTGAAGTCTATAAAAGTATAAAGTATTTTTAATGCATACTTTATTCAAAAAGTTAGATCATTTTTAAATGGTATATCCTATTGATCATATTTGACACACAAACTATTTATACCAAAAACTAACAGTTTAGACAAAAAGTGTTCGAGGTCAACCCAACCTGACCGTACAAAAAAATACTCATTTTCACCCGTTATCCGACCCCCTCATTTTTCCACCTCTACTGAAAGACTAACCATAACCCTTTCTGATGTATTCTTGTGGATCTTCCTCCCAAAGCTTTTGATCGTTTTCATTGAAGCACATTAACGGAAAAATTATTTCAAAAAGAACAACATCTAGTCTTGGTTGAAGCAGATTGTACATAGCAGTCTTTGAAATACTGCAGAAATGTAATAAAGAAAATTTGACATCGAACGCAGCATTTAAAATATTAAAAAATAAATTAATTAATTAATTAAAAAAAAAAAAAAAAAAATGAAGAAGAAGAAGAAGAAGAAGAAGAAGATGATGATGAATTTAATGCAATCTAAAAGTACCTAGTGCTCAAATATTGCAAAACAAGGTTAGTAACTCTGTCAGGTAAATAACCACCAACCCGAATCACGTCCAACAAATTTATATGACATTCTAAAATTTTTCCAGCATAATTTGTTATAAAATTTTGTGCAAAAGCTCGCTTGTCGGGGTTTTGCAATTTTGTATCTCCAAACCTAAGGAACAAAAGAGTTTTAGATGTCAAGCAGTTTCCAAAAAACAATGCTTCAAAGATATATTAGACCATGGCTCACCGAGTGTATAGACGATTGAGTATATGAACTGTCCACCTTTTAACCTTCCACCATCCCCATGACTTACGAAGCTCTAGGTCAGCAGGTTGACCTTCTATTGGAACGGGTCGCTCCAATATAATTAGGAAAAGTACCATCCAATCATTGAATATATTCAGGTCAAATAATTTCTTTGGTATCTCCAGCTGCATAATGCCAGTAATACACTCGGTTTCATTAAGTATCACTTAAAATAGCAACAAAAAGTTTAGTTCAAAAATAAGCATATAAGTATATAACTCTTACATAAACCAAACACCAGAAAATTTTGCAAATGAGTTTAATCAAATCCGCTACTTCTGTTCGTGGATTTTCAATCTGAACAAGCTTGCTGAATATATTTTGCAAATAAGGAAACGTTTGTTCGACTATGTGATTAACAGGTGTCCTTTCCTCATCTGACTTAAATCTGTAAATGGGAAATAACCGTTTATACAAGTGATACTGTAGCTTATACGGAAATCTAAATGTAAAGTGCTTACTCATATTTTTTCGAAAGGACTCTGAGGACATATAAAGCTCCATAGACTTGTTGGGTTTGCAAGTTACGTGTGACCCAGTGCAAAAGACTAGGCCATCGCTCCGGATAATCAGCATGTATTATCGTCTTGAGACACTCACCTAATTGTACCCTATAAACAGTATATAGGAAGCGCATTAAGGAGGAATGGTGAAAGGCAACTAAGTAGAAAGAATTTACTATTACCTTAATAACGGTGGAACTTGTGCTACGAAAACAAGAATGTTTTGCCTCACCAAGTCTTTATCACTTGGCAAAATCTTTGATTGTTCCTCTATGATTAAATAGAAGGTCAGATAAACATTAAAAGGTTAAAAAACTTCATTCTTTGTACATCAAATGCATTATGGAAATTCTTGTGATGGTATGCAACCTAGTTATAATAATCTTCAATCTACATGTGTCTTAAGTAAAGGTGACAATTTTGACCCATCTATCTAAGAATTGGTTGATTATGGTTATATTGTATTCAGGGGCGGAGCCAGAACTTTTTTGTCCAGGGGGCAAAATATGGTAATTTTTAGAAACTACACTAAAAATTGGTCCGTTGGGGGGGCAAATTACAAAAATAGCCGAAAATTTTTGAAAATTTACACTACAATTTTTTTCGCCGGGGGGTCACGTGACCCCCCGGACCCCCCTTTGTCTCCGCCACTGATTGTATTTAACTCGTCAAACGGGTTAGAGTAAAAATATTTAGCTAAAAAGGGAAATGAGTCGAAAGTTGCCGAAACTTGTCACTGGGATGGATTATTTTGAACAGCTTGTCTGCTTTGGATATAACCACTTTTCAGGTCAACCCAATCCTAGCCAACTTGTTTCGACCCATACCAAAAATTATCGACCCATTAACCAACCCGACCCTCTCATTTCGCAGTACCTAGCATCAAGAATTTCCTACCAAATAAAAAAATGTACCTGGATCAAAAGGTGACCAGTTTTTGGCTATAAAATTCTTAAAATGAATACTGGCAACCTGCCTAACACCCATATCACCATTTCCATCTACAATGATCTGCAACAGCCTCACCAAATGCTGAGGACTATACTGATACTAAAAACAGAAACAAAATTATGGTAAATATCAACTAACCAAAAACAGTTAAGAATTTTAATCAATGATTAAGTTAACAGATTACATGATAAAGAGTTTTTTCAGCAGCTTTTCTTTGATCAAGGTTGGAGCTAAGTGCTGCTTTTAGAACAACAGAAAGAGTTGTTAGATCCATGTTGCAATGTCAGAAATCAAACATTAATCAAACTGGCGATGACAGAGTCTTTTAAGGATATTTTTAATGATACTTGTAGTATTTAAGGTTGTATTACTATTCGTTGACTTCCTGCAGGTGCGTAGTTGTAATTCTAATTTCTTTTTCCTTTTTTCTTATTGTATTTGTGTTTTGTTATTGTTACAGTACTTTTTAAAGTATTCGATTCACAGATGAACTTTGATCTTTGATCCAAAAAATTGCACCCAACATAATTGAATGTCAAACGGGCAAATAATAATAAAAGGTAATATACTTGCCACAATTTCATCGAATGGGTAGTGAATTATTATTATTATTTTTTTTTATTTTGAGGGTAATTTTCTTTCAAAATCATCATCTTTATGGTATTTTGTAAATTTTTTGGACAATTTTGCCCCGCATACCTAATACAAAATTTTTTTTCCCGAAGGGCAAAATTGTCCAAAAATTTTGCAAAATACCCTAAAGATGATGAATTTGAAAGAAAATTACTCTCAAAATGAAAAAAAAATAGTTCACTACCCATTCGATGAATTTGTGGCAAATATATTACCTTTTAATATCATTTGCCGCCCAATGTCAAACTACGTGCATCATATGTTTTTTCTTATATCGGGCGTTTCTATCCTCCGTAACTCATCTCACCCGTGAAGGTATATCGGGCGTTACTATTACTATGTAGTCTTTAATAAATGTGTGAAAGCTAAATATATGCAACATATTTATTCAAAACAGACGACCTACTTAACGAACTTTGAAAATTACCATTTTACGTAAAATACTTTCAAATTAGGAATGATCTACGCAAGATTACCGGGAACTAGCATGTTACAAGCTTTGAAAAGTTACAGCAATTGTCCCTGTGGTTTGCGTTGACTTTCACCGGTCGTCACTTGACTTTTTTTTCACTTAAAAAAGTTACTGTAATGGTCCCAACTCCCAATGGTTTGCGTAGACTTTCACCTTTAGTCACATGCCTTTTTTTTATTTTTTTATTATTATTATTTTTTTTTTACTTATAACTCTTTGAGTTAATTACATAAATCATCCCAGTATTTTTTTTTTCACTTACAAATCTTTGAGTTAATTACATATATGTTTTTATACTTTTCATTCGTTTTTGTACGTTTTCATCCGTTTTCGTTCGTTTTTATACGTTTTCATCGATTTTTATATGATTTTGCACATTTTTATACGTTTTCGTCCATTTTTACGTTGTCCTCCGTTTTTGTACGCTTTCGTCTGTTTTTGTACATTTTTATACATTTTCAGCCGTTTTTATACGTTTTCATCCGCTTTTTGTACGTTTTTTAAGTTTTTATACATTTTCATCCATTTTTATAGGTTTTATAAGATTTATGTACGTTTTCATCTGTTTTTATATACACTCATCCGTTTTATACGTTTTTGACCCTTTTGTATGTTTTTGTACGATTTTATACATTTTTATACGTTTTATACGATTTTTGTATGTTTTTATACGTTTTCGTCCGTTTTTATATATTTTTATCCGGTTTATATGATTTTTGAACGTTTTCATCCATGTTTATATGTTTTAAACACGTATAAAAACGTACGAAAATCGTATAAAAATAGATGAAAACGTATAAAATGTAAAAAAAAAAAAAAAAAAAAAATTGTATAAAAGTTGATGAAAATGTATAAAAAAACATACAAAAATTGTATAAAACCGTATAAAAGCATATAAAACAGACGAAAACGTATAAAACGGATGAAAGCATATAAAACCGTACAAAATCGTATAAAATGTCTAAAAACATACAAAAATGTATAAAACCGTATAAAACGCATAAAATCATACAAAAACGTATAAAACAGATGAAACATATAAAAACGTATAAAAGCAGACGAAAACGTATAAAAAAGGATGAAAACATATAAAAATAGTTTAAAATGTACAAAAATGTATAAAGCATATGAAAACATGTAAAAACGGACAAAAATTTATAAAAACGGATGAAAACGTACGAAAAATCGTATAAGACGTACAAAAACGTATAAAAATGAATGAAAACGTATAAAAACGGATGAAAACATATAAAAATCGTATAAAACCTACCAAAACATATAAAAATTTATAAAAACATTTATAACCGGACGAAAACGTATAAAAATGAACGATAACGTATAAAAATGGATGAAAACGTAAAAAAATCGTACAAGACGTACAAAAACTTAAAAAAAGGGTACAAAAACGGACGAAAAAGGGATGAAAGCATATAAAAAGTGACAAAAATCGTAGAAAAACGAACGAAAACACACAAAAACGGACGAAAACGTACAAAAACGGACGACGAAGTATAAAAACAGATAAAAACGCACAAAAACATATATGTAATTAGCTCAAATATTTAAAAAAAAAAAAAAAAAAAGAAGAAAAAAAAAACGATTTAGTAATTAACTCAATGAGTTATAAGTGAAAAAAAAAAGACAATGGACTAAAGGTGAAAGTCAATGCAAACTATGGGGACCATTACTGTAACTTTTTAAGTGAAAAAAATGTCAATGGATAACCAGTGAAAGTCAACGTAAACCACATGGATCATTACTGTAACTTTTCAAAGCTAACCTGGTAACCTGCTAATTCCCGGAAATCTTGCGTAGATTGTTCCTAATTTGAAAGTATTTTAAGTAGAATAGTAATTTTCAAAGTTCTGTAGGTAAATTGTCTGTTTTGAATAAATATTTGTGTATCTATAACTTTTAGCCTTAATAAAAACCACTATCTTTCATTTTTTTGCTAAAGACTGTTCTCCATTAAACATCTCCAATTCACTCGATTTGACATCTTCACTCCAACTTTAATAATGATGGTTTTTTAATAGGAGGTAATTTGCACATTTTACAAAATGATTGGTACATTTAAATTTATTTTGTTTGTATATTTCTACTCTCACAGAGGTGAAAATGTAATAGTAACTATAAAAGTATAAATATTTAAACATAATAAATTTGAGTGTATAAATCATTTTGTAAAATGTGCAAATCATCTCCTTTTTCTAATCTAAAGACATGGTTTTATTGTTGCCCTCAAATGGTACGTTTGTTATTTATTGAACAACATTGTAAATCTACCATAATGTAATGATTGTAAACTCATGTCTCACTCAACTATTTTGACACATCACATGTATACTTTCTCACTCCAAATTTACACTTTATTTTGGCACTTGTATCGATCTTGTGCTTAGGCATATTTGTAGACAATAGTCACCATACAACTTAGGCATATCATTTTCCAAAACAAAAAGGCTAACAATTATAAGAATAATAACAATCAATAATCATACTAATAAAATTGGAAGGGAAAAAATGCGTGACTAGCTCATATCCTGAGGCTCACTATGCTTGAAACTTGTACTCCATCAAAGAGTATAAATAGCTATGTATATAGTAAACCATGCGAAATTTGAAACATTTAAAGCCAATTTATCCATTGCTTCTTCAAGTTGTGCCGTCCTATGAGCATGATTAATGTTCATGTAAATCATGTGGATGTAGGAGACGTGACCACAAAGCTTTTCACGTATTGTTGGCTTTAATCCATAAAGATGCCTTGATACTTGTTGATTTAACCCATAAAGATGCCTTGATACTTGTTGTCCGGTTATCATCAATTCGTGTGAAGCTAATTGCAAAAAGTTTGTAGTGTACTCAACTGATTTTTGGCCTTGACTTAACGTAAGGTATTCTTCTATTATCACAGCATTAACAGGGAAGAAATCTAGCCACCAGAGTCTTCTTGAACCCACGACTCAGTTTTATATGCATTTGCAAATGATTTGGGACATGTTCCTGTTGGTTTTATAGACATTATAATAATAGTCGTGTGTTAGGATCGAACTTGAGATCACGGGATTGCACACAATACGTATGAAGAGAAAAAAAAATAATTATTTATAAAATGTTATAAGTAATTATTAATAAACACAAAACAAGTAATAGTAATTAGTATTTAATGATAAATGACTAATGACCTATTAACGAAGATTAGGAAAGTAATACTAAGGAAAATTTGGAAACAAGGGAAGGTTCCGGAATCCCCTAGGGGACTCCCAAACCGATCGGCCATAGGGGGTTCTCCACCTCCTTTGTGCCTTGAGCTCCAAGTTTTGAATAGTATATAAACAAACCCATTGTGCATTGTTATTTCATAACTTGTACACACACATCTTAGTGTTTTCTCTCCTCTTCTTTGTCCCTTGGTCGATCCATCAAACTTATTCCCTAAGGGATTTGATTTTCTTGATCTACAAAGTTTTGTGTTTAATTTACTTGCATAAACTTTTTCTTGAATTAGTACGCGTGTACAAGAACGTGAATCAAACACACTATTGTTTGATTTTTGGATTGAATTACAAAAGAGGTAAGGAGTAATTCTTGTAATCCACATAAACCCTAATTAGGGTTCTTGATTGAAGATTGCAATTTGATTCTTGTTCGGGCTAGAATCACAAAGGTATGTTTACTATTTAAATATTGATTAATTAATTACATGTTATTTGATCTTGTTCTAATTGCTTCTGCTATGCTCACTTGATGTGTTTGGTTTATAATATATGAATGTCATGATATAATAATTCCAACGGTGGCATCTAGAGCCGTTATAATGTGTAATTAATTATCGAAACGCATAAAAATTGGATCTTGATTCGTTTAGTTACATGTTTTTAGGGTTTTTTTGTTAGATTCCTAACCCTAATTTTTATATGGGTCGATTGACCTTATAAGGGTTTTAGGGTTTATGGTTTTTAATTTTTTTAATTTGATTAGAAACCCTAGGATGTCATGTAATTTGTTATGCGTTTTAGTAAACGATCTTGGTGCAATATGTTAATTGTTAAGCTAAATTCATGAAAAAGTGCATATTTGCATGGATTTTTAATTGTGTGATAATTTAAATGGTTTAAATTGTTTATATTAATTAATGGTTAAGTTATATCGTAACATGTAAATTTATTAATAGATGTCGAATTGGGGAAGACTCCAATATTAAGTAATCAATGTATGTGGCTCTTTTTCCTAGAAGAAGAAAGCCTTAATTGAATAAATACGTTATACACCTAGATTTGATTATTAATAGGACTATTGAATAAGATTTGCATGTGGCTACATGTTTTATACATATTTAATTGTTATGAGTATGTATATTTGTTTATTTAGTTGTTTTATTTTTTATTTTACATTACTTGTTTTTGTTTATTATTATGTTAGACATGTTTATAAACGAAAAGGGTAATTTTTTGAATAGAAAAATAATACGGACTAAATAAATGGCGAAATTGTTTTGGTTTTTAAGAGTAAAATTTCAAAGGATTGGTTGATTGATGTTTTGTACATAGTGTGCGAAAGGCGGACCGAAGGTTGCCATCCAACGTACTTGTAGAGAGGGGTTTTTAAAGCTCATGCACCTACCGGTTCTCTACAACTGCCTGGTTGCCGACCCTAGACTTACCTATATCACTATATTACGTACACTGTCATCTTAAGGGTGAATTAACCACAATTCCACAATGATTATCCGGAACACTAAGCTTTCGGGTTTATGCAAAAGTACGATATAGTGGACGATAATTGTTGGTAATTCTTTAATTGGTGAACCCGATACCTCAATCAAAACTTTGTTATTTTACTCTTAGCAAATTGGTAATAAAAATGTTTTGTAAAACCAATGTTATGAAGTTGTATGCATGCTTCTTCATACATTATTTTGATCACGTCAAAATTAATACCTTATAAAATTAAGTCAAATGCCATCTAATTAAGAACACTTGAAGTTGTAATTTACGTCATGTGAGAACTTGGCGAGATTGCAATGGAGAGGTAAATTTCATAAATTCATTGCTAGCAGATCAATTGATGTAATGGATTTATGAGTTTGGAGTTTTTAAGTTATAAGACTTAAATTGAGTAATAAGTGAGATCTTGGACTCAAGGCATTAAGATGGGGATTAAACATGCTTACAATACAAATGTTTTTTTATTGTAAATCCCATCAATCTAGGAATTGGACAAATGTTATGCCAATTACTTGTACGACAAGTTACCTCATATTATACTTTCATTACTAGCAGATCAACTGATGTGATGAAACTATGTTTATGGAGGATCCTAGTTTTCAAGATTATTCTATGGATATGATTTCCTTGGGTATTTTAATTTTCTTGAAAAATTGTATTATCAAAAATACTAATGTTTTGAACTTTCTTTATCTGTAGAAATGGCTCAAACTGATAACACCAACTTTCGTTCTGTGTTCAAAACTTATTTTGAACGAGAAAAATTGACTGGCTCATAGAATTTCAATGATTGGTATCGTTCACTCAGGATTGTCCTGCGAGTAACTGGTCAACTTGAAATCTTGAAAACGCCTTGTCCTGCTGAACCTGAAGGTCCGGCAGCTACTGATGCTGCCAAGGCTGAATGGAATCTTGCTTGTAAGGAACATATTGATGTGGCCGCAATGATGTTAGGGGCGATGTCCACACCTCTTCAAAGGCATTTTGAAGAGTATTTCCCCATGAACATGATTGATGAACTCAAGAAACTATATGAGAAACCATCAAATGTAGAGATTTACGATTTGATGGAGGCTCTACATGGTTGTAAGCAGGATGATGGTAAACCTGTGAGTGCGCATGTGTTGAAGATGAAAAGTTTCATGGATCAACTACAAACACTTAAGAAACCCTATGACAATGATATGGCTGTGAACTTAATCAATAGATCCCTTAACAAGGATTTTAGTTGTTTTGTGAGGAACTTCAATATGCATTGCGTGGGGAAGACAGTAAGTGAATTGCACGCACTGCTCATTTATTATGAGAAAGGGTTAACACCAAAGGCTCCTACGCCCCAAGTACTTGCTATTCAAGGGGGTAGAATTAACAAGCCAAGTGCGAACAAGAAGAGGGGTAAAGGAAAGAAGAAGGCTGATAAGAATAAGCAAGTTATGGCTTATCAACCACCTCAACCTAAGAAGAACCCTCCTGTGAAGAATAATCCAAAGAAGGATCAAGGATGCCATTACTGCAAGGTGATGGGTCACTGGAAGAGGAATTGTCCTCTTTATCTCGATGACTTGCGAAACAATAAGGTTAAGAAGGCTGGGCACATGGGTGCCAGTACTTCAGGTAACTTATTTGTCATTGAATTATTTACTTTATCTCATAAATTAAATTCCTGGGTATATGATACTGGATGTGGTATTAATATTTGTAATACACTACAGGGGTTTAGAGAGGAAAGGAGACTAGCTTTTAGGGAGCAATTTCTGCATGTGGGAAATGGAGCACAAGCAGCAGTTGAAGCCATAGGAGTGTTTAATTTAGTTTTACCTTCGGGTTTAGTACTTTGTTTAAACAATTGTCATTATGCACCTTCTATAATTAGAGGTGTTGTTTCCTTTTCATGTTTGTTGGATCTTGGTTTTACTCATACTATTGATGGCAATAAAATTTCTGTTTCTTTAAATCGTGTATTTTATTTTAATGTTGTTGCTGTGAATGGTGTGTTTGAAATTGAAATGAATGATTCTGTTTCCAACAATTATAATAATTCGATGTACAGCATAAGTAAGAGAATGAAGTATGACTTGAATTCGTCTTACCTTTGGCACTGTAGACTTGCCCATATAGGCAAGACTCGCATGTAAAAGCTGCAAAGAGATGGGCTTTTGAAGAATATCAATGATGAGTCATTTGATAAGTGTGAGTCTTGTATTTCTGAGAAGATGACGAAGAAACCATTTCATAACAATATGGAAAGAGCTTCAGATCTACTTGGTTTGATACATACGGATGTGTGTGGACCACTTAGACATGTGTCAAGGAGAGGTGTTGTTTACTTTTTAACTTTTACAGATGATTTCAGCCGTTATGGTTATGTTTATTTACTTAAGCATAAACATGAGGTGTTTGAAACATTTAAAGTTTTCAAAGCAGAAGTAGAGTTGCAATTAGGAAAGAAGATTAAAGCTCTTCGTTCTGATCGAGGTGGTGAATACCTTAGTCAAGATTTTAAAGATTTCTTAACTGAGAATGGAATTGTCCAGAATCTCACATCTCCATATACTCCAC
Organism: Artemisia argyi; assembly: GCA_030686995.1. Taxonomy (NCBI): domain Eukaryota; kingdom Viridiplantae; phylum Streptophyta; class Magnoliopsida; order Asterales; family Asteraceae; genus Artemisia; species Artemisia argyi. Next base: position 46,950,705 of record CM060698.1, read on the forward strand.
AACAAAATGGTGTATCTGAGAGAAGGAATCGTACATTGTTGGACATGGTTCGATCAATGTATAATCTTACTAATCTTCCTTTGTCTTTTTGGGATTATGCTCTTGAATCAGCTGTTCGTATTTTGAATATGGTTCCCACCAAGAAGGTTGATAAGACTCCATATGAGATGTGGACAGGAAAAGCTCCAAACTTGTCTTATTTAAAGGTCTGGGGTTGTGAGGCGTATGTTAAACGTGACTCACAAGATAAACTCCAACAAAGATATATAAAGTGCATTTTTGTAGGATACCCAAAGGAAACAATGGGTTACTACTTTTACTACCCACCTAAGAACAAAGTGTTTGTTGCTAGGTATGGTGACTTTCTTGAAAGTGATTTTGTAATTCAAGAAGCCAGTGGGAGAGTATATGATCTAGAATATGATCTAGATAATGCATTACCTTCAGAAAACACTAGCACACTTCCTGTAGAACCGGAAAGTCTAGGTCCTCCACCGGAAGTTGAAGTAGTTCCCATTCGCAGATCTTCAAGATCTGTGAAAGCTCCTGACCGTCTATGTCTTAATGTAGAGGTTGATGAGCATTTACTAGGGGATCTTAATGAACCTACTAGTTATAGAGCTGCCATTAATAGTTTTGAAAAGGTTAACTGGAAAGCTGCTATGGATGGGGAAATACAATCCATGCATGATAATGAAGTCTGGGAAGAAGTAGACTTACCTCCTGGTGCCAAGGTAGTTGGGAGTAAGTGGCTCTACAAGATTAAGACTGACATGGATGGAAATGCACACACTTATAAGGCTCGTCTAGTTGCTAAAGGTTTTACTCAAACTTTTGGAATTGATTACGAGGAGACGTTTGTTAATACAAATATCGCCTAAAAACGTTATTTATATTTTACGATCTTTGCTAAGTTTTGTTAACGACAAAATGTAAACTTTAGTTTCTAAGTAAAACATAATCTTAGTTTTAAAGACTTGCATAAAATAGACTTTTGCTACATTTTACATTTCATAAAACACAACACTTTTTATTTCTTAAAATAGAAATGTCACATCACATTTATGGCATGTTTTGTCAAGATACATTTATGGAAAGAAAGTGTGTTTGACTTACTATATGGTTGCTTGCAAGTTTTGTGTTTGACTAATGAGATGTGACATTGTTTGGTTTGCAAGGTGTAATGAGATGTGACATTATTTGGTTTGCAAGATTTATTGCAAAACCAACTGCAAGCCCGGCGGAACCCTGGGGGTACACGGGCAGAACCCATCTGAGGGTTCCGCCGTATCCATCAGGCATGCAGAAGGCTTTGCTATAAATACTAAGCCACAAGTTGATTTTTGGCTTATCACTCTACATTATATTTACACACATTCATTCATTCTTTCATCTAACCCTTTAACATTTCATATGTAAAGTTTCTTTTTGTAGCAAAGAGATTCACGAGTTCATTAAAAGTAACAAGTATTCAACACAACGTTGCAAGACTTGTTAGCTTAGCATTGTGTAGACTTGTGTAGTTTACACTTCATCTGATTGTGTATTTTCAGTAGTGATCGGTTAGTATTTTAGTCCTCAAAATACAAAGTGTATCGGGAGTAGCTGTACCCTTGTAAAAGAACTAACGGGAGTGGTTGTACCCTTGGTAAAGAACTCAACATCTAGCTTAGTGTCGGTAAAAGTATAAGCGACGTGTAAGGTTTTCTCCGCTGGTCAAAGGAGCTTGTTGACTAGTGAAAGAAACTCTCGAGTTGGATACTCGGGGCGTGGACGTAGGGCAAGGAAAAAGAGTCTTTGTAGCCGAACCACGATAAATACTCGTGTTGTGGTTTGATCGTTTCTTTCGTTTACTTGCATGTTATATATTGTGTTTGTGTATATATCTTTGATCAAACGGAAAGTTTCAAAGCTAACTAAACAAGTTAAAAAGATTTTAAACGGTAAACTATTCAACCCCCTTCTAGTTTTCCACAATTGGCATCAAGAGCTACGTTACTCAAGCTTTTAAAATATATTGTGTTTTAAAACTTGAAACGATCCATGGATTTTGAAAATTACAAAGAAGGGCAATCTATGCAAAGACCACCACTTTTTGAAGCAAATGGTTTTATATATTGGAAAAACCGTTTTAAAACTTACGTGAAATCTAAAGATATAGATTTATGGTATATAATCATTGATGGTGATAATATAGTTACTAATATTAAAGATGATGATCAAAAGAAATTGATTGGTAAAAATGATGAAGCTAAAATGATGCTTTACAATGTTTTGCCTAAGAAAGAATACGAAAGAGTCTTTATGTGTAAAACCGCCAAAGATATTTGGCAATATTTAATTGTCACTCATCAAGGAAACTCACAAGTTAAAGATAACAAAATTGATCTTCTTGTTCAACAATATGAACAATTTGTTATTTCCGAAGATGAGATTATTGATAATGCTTTTGCTAGGTTTAACACTATTATTACTTCACTTAAAGCACTTGATGAATCTTTTTGTAGTAAGAACTTTGTCAGGAAATTTCTTAGAGCACTCCATCTGAAGTGGAGAGCAAAAGTGACTGCAATCGAAGAATCCAAAGATCTTTCAAGCATGTCACTTGACAAGCTAATTGGAAACCTCAAAGTTCATGAAATGGTAATGGAAAAAGATTCGGAACTAGTTAGAGGCAAGAAAGAAAAAGTTAAGTCCATTGCCTTGAAAGCTAGAGTCCAATCAAGTGATGATGAAGAATCTACTTCGGATAGTGATGATGAGGAATATGCTATGGCCGTTAGAGACTTCAAGAAGTTCTTTCGTAGAAGAGGGAAGTTTGTAAGGTAACCTAAAGATGACAAGAAAACTTTCCGAAAAGATCGTGATGATAGAAAAGGAAAGGTTGAAAGAAAATGATATAGGTGCGGAGACACAAGTCATCTTGTAGGAGAATATCCAAAACCACCCAAGAGCAAACCTCAACAAGCTTTTGTGGGTGGTGCTTGGAGTGACTATGAAGGAGATGACGATGAGCCAAAGAATGATGATATTGCTCTCATGGCTCACAACTCAAATGAGGTATTCTCCGACTCATCTTACTCCTCTATTGATGTTGACACTTTACAAAAAGAATATAACAAACTTTGTGAATTGAGCTTAAAAATCATAAACAAAAATAAATTTTTGAAAACTAAAAAGGAGTTTTTAGAAAATGAAGTTTATGAGTTAAAAGAAAAAGCTAAGAGATTAGAAAAGAGTAAAGGTATTGACACATCTTGCAAATCATGTGAAGAGCTTATACTAGAAGTTGAGAAACTTAAAATTACTCAAAATGATCTAATAAAACAAACCACAAAGTTTAAGAAGTTCGATAAGAGCATTTCTTGTGCGGATGAAATTATGAAACTTCAAAAGTCACCCTTTGATAAAACAGGACTAGGATTCACGAAAATAGAAACTTCAAAGGGACAAACGAAACAAGAAAAGAATGCACAAGAAACTAACAAAACTGCTACAGCAGCCTGCGGATCAGACGGAACCCAATCCAGGGTTTCGCCCATTGGACCCGAAGGTTCCGCCAGGTCTGCTGCAGCAGTAACTCCATCCACATCGGATCGTTCAAAATTTTTTAAAGTTACGTATAAAAATGGAACAAAACCTGCTTTTAAAACTGGAGTAGGACTTAGTAAAAATGAATTTAGAGCTAAGACTACTCAACCAAGACCTAAGACTCCAATTCCCAAACGCCCCTTTCCAAAGAGCAACTTCAACGCTCGACCAAATTACCAACATGTTTGGAACCAAAACACTCCTGGACATTACCAAACTCCAAATTACATGTCATGGAACCCTTATGTTCTATTTTCATACTTGGAACAAGTGATGAGGCGAAAAATGATCCATTTTTAGGGGGTCATTTAAGCCCGAATTCGAATTTATTTGATCAAATATTGCCCTAAATCGTTCCTTTCGTGATTTTAGGTACTTTGGGAGTGAAATCTGGAAAAGAAAGCAATTCGAACATTTTTGGAGCATAAAAGTGAAGAAAATGCCAAAGTCTTAATTTTCCATGCTGGGAACAGTAGGTGACGGCGTCAAGAGTAACTCCCTGACGACGTCAAGAGCAAAATTCCATGACGATCCAGTAAAGATTTGACGGCGTCACGAAGGTAGGGCATCAAGAGTAAAAGTCATGACGGCCTGGAAATGATTAAGTCTTGATGGCGTCAAATGTAGATCAAGGCAGTCCGAGAATAGTTTTGGCGGCGAGGTGACGGCGTCACAATGTTTGTCTTGACGCCGTTAGACCCCTTTTCCTATATATAGTTTTCTAATTTTCACATTAAAAAAAGGAGAAGTTTTGGAGAAACCCTAAGTACGAACTTGGTGCGAATTTTACAGGTTTTTCAAGGGTTCCAAGCCCTTGATACCTTTCATGTGTAATTGAGATAAGTGTTCTTCTAATTCAATCAATATGTCTATGTGTTGGTTGTCTATATCTTGTTCTTGTCTTAATTCCATCATGCTAGGCTAAATCTATCTTGTGTTTGCTTGGATCTAACGAAACCTAGATGTTAATTATGTGTTGATTACTTGTTTATACTTGTCTTGGATGAATGATTTATATGTTAGGCTTAAGAAAACTGGCAGATCTCCAATTGGTAACATGCTTGAACGTCTTAAGAAACATGAACCGACGCGCACTAGGTCTTTATTGGTTGTATTTAATGCATGAGCCACTGTTTACAATCCCTATAGTTGTGCTGGGCATGGTGTAGGAGGAGATAAGAGCTCATAGAATTGGGGAGTTAAGTGTGCCACCCCATGAATGGTATTAAGGAATACGATCCGTCATCCATGCAATTATAACAAGTAATTAACGTGTAAAAGATGTCTAGGGAGTAGTGAAATCTAAGTAAACACATTTTCTCCACTTATTCCTCAAAACTTTAGTATAATTTAGTTTATTTTCATTTTTAGTATTTTATTTTGATTGCATCTTTAGTATTGGGTTAGTTGATTAGCAACTAATTCCGCCCAAATCCTTCAAACCCGAGATTTTTAATTGCTTTTTATAAAATATAAAAACACAAAAATAATCATCCCTCACATTTAGAACTAGTATTTAGGCTTTCTAATCCTAGCGACACTATTCCTAAGCTGAACGATCAATCCCCCGGTACTTGTCACTATACTATACTACAACAATCAGGTACACTGCCTGGTGGGGGTTGTAAGCTTCTCGAGATCCCTTAAGAGGTAAAGCCTGTTGCGATTCCCACGCATCAAGTTTTTGCGCCGCAGCCTGGGGAATAGTTATTGTCTAGGTTAGAATTTCTTTTTATTAGGTCTACTTGCTAGATTCCTTTCTAGTAAGATTTTATTTTTATTTTTAGGTTCTCTCTAGTCTATCTTATTTCTTTGTGCCTTTGTTCGTAACCACCCGACATCATGGACAACGGGAACATCTTTGAACCCGTCATCCCACCACAACAAAACCCACCATTAGAACCCCTTAGGCCCCAAACCTTAGGAGAGTATTCCGGACCTAGCCACCAAGGCTACCGAAACACCATTGAGCTCACCGGAGCCAATGTGACCCCCTTGCGATCCGACACCATCCGGTTGGTGCAAAGCGGATGTGCATTCTATGGACTTCGTTCCGAAGATCCAAACCAACATCTTAAGGACTTCCTCAAAATCGTAGATTCCATAGACTTAGATGTTGCAACTAGAGAGACAACCCGATTACGCCTATTCCAATTCTCTCTACGGGATCAAGCTAGTCAATGGCTTGAGCGTTTACCCGCGGGATCCATCACCACATGGGATGATCTCACCACTCGTTTCCTTGCTCAATTTTTCCCACCGGGGAGAAGTACTAAGCTTAGAAATGACATCTTGATGTTCCAACAACGTCAAAATGAATCTCTTTATGAAACATGGACTCGTTTCAAGGACTTACTCCAAAAAGTCCCTCATCATGGCATAGATCTTTGGCTCCAAGTCCAAATCTTTTATGACCATATCGACATCTCCACGAGGCGAGCCATTGACCAATCGGCCGGTGGTAAGCTACGTGATCTAAGTGCGGAACAATCATGGGAACTCATAGAAGATCTTGCTCTCTATGACAACGAAAGTTGGAATCATCCCCGTGACTTGAACAAAATGGTCAAGGCAATATCTTTGCCTTCGAACAATTCTAGCACTCCCGACCGTAGGATCATGGAACTTGAGGACCAAGTCAAGTTTCTCATGAAATCTTACGAAGCTCCTAAGCCTTCAAGCCAAGTGACCAAAATCACTTCTTCATGCGAATTATGTAGTGGTCCCCACGACACTCATGATTGTGTGGAACTCCCCAGAACAGCTTTTGCGGACTACGCATCCACGCGTACCGACGAAGCGGGAGATAAGTGGTACACTTTCAAGCCCGAGCCAAACACTTATGGTGATTCATACAACCCCTCATGGAAAAATCACCCAAACCTTAGGTGGAAACAAAATCAACCCAATTCTTCCAACCCGCCTAATTGTTACCAACCAACCGGTCCACCCTCCAACTGTACTTTCAACAACAATCCTTCTAACAACTTTGGTAGTACCAACAACCTTGAAGGATTGATGTCTAAGTTCATGGCATCTCAAGAGGCTCGCATAGCTAGGTTTGAAACCGAATTCAACCAACAACAAACAGAAATAACCAACAAGATTGACAACTTGTTGAAGGCCCTCAACAACCAAGCACTAGTCACATCTAGGAAGGACACTAGGGACACCACTAACGGAAACCAAATTAAGGACCCCTCATCATCCAAACATGTCCGCTTTGTCAATGTTGTCACCATTAAGCCAATAGATAAGGAGATTGAGGAGAGTGACAAGGATGAAGTTAGAATAGAAGCCGAGACTAAGGATGAGAGTAGGGAAGTTGAGGTAGAGCCTATAGAAGAATACTTTGATAAGTTGCCCACCAAGGAAAAACGGGAATACCATAAGGATTTATTCGATAGTCCCGAGAGACCATATATCCTTGGCACCCCCCTTATCAAAATGGGAGACCCCTCTAACATTAACATCCCATGCAATATCGGGCACATGCATATATGGAAAGCTTACATCGACCCTAGATCCCCCGTGAACATCATGACTAGGACTTATTACAATTGGGTGATGAAGAAGCAACTTGATTTTAGGATGATGCCCGATAAGAATCTGATAAGTAATTTTGCAGGAAGAGTGAAGGGACTGCATGTGATTATAGGGAATCTCACCTATGAGATCGATTTTATGATAGTTGAGGACACTCGTCCGGTGATAGATGCTTGCCTAAGCTAAATAATATTTGGAAAACCATTGGTTGAGGCCACTAGGATGAGTTATGATCCAACTTTAGGGATAGTTAGATTCAAGGAAGAAAATGATGAAGTTGCCTATCAAATGCCCTACAAAATTGAGCAATACCGCCTTCTCTCTAATATCGAAAAGGAACACAAGCAAGCGGCTTATTATATGAATGAGGAGGATAGACGTAGAGGAGTAGAGTATGTAAAGAGCAGAATGCTTGGTTTCTACAAAGAATGCTTGCAACTAGGTCCGGAATACAAAACTGGTTTAGAAGACGACCTAGAGAGTGGAACCAATGAAGTGGTCACGTAGTAACCCATGACCTTGAGTCTAGCTACAAGACTCGTAAATAAAGAAAAGCGCTTCTTGGGAGGCAACCCATGTTTTGTGTGATTTTATTTTTGTTTGTTTGTTATTTGCTTCCGTATGCATGCTTAATTTTTATTGTTGGTAGATCATGTTTCTAAACTAAATACTGGAAATACTTTACTTTGTTGTTTTGGCCTAGTCTTAACTCCACCTAAAAGTATTTTTGCAAAAGATAAGTGTAAGGGGAAACCCCAAATATGTTTTCAAGAAACAAACCGATCATGATTCTCCACAATATTAAATGAACATGTATATTCGTATTTGTTAGAGTCAAATGCTTGTATTGAGTCATAATGAAGTTTTGCAGGATTTTCCAGGAAGTAGGACCAAGTTTTTCCAGAAATTTTCCGGAAACTTAACATAAGAATTTCTGCAGGTCACTTCTGACGGCGTCAAGAGTTTACTCTTGACGGCGTCAAGTGTAAAAATCTGGAAATTTTACCGGTTTTGTTTTTCTAACGGAGTCTTATGGTTTTTGTGAATTATTAAGTTTTATAACCTCCAGGAGATCTGAAAACTTCATTCCACAAGCATTATATCTTATCTTGTTTTCTAGGATTTAGTGGCTTATATAGGATGCCGACGATTTTACGCGAGGTTGTCTTGTCTATTTTATCAGGTTTTACAGGTTATGTATGACAAGAAGATGATTTATATTCTGGAAGGGAAGCTTTGATTGTTCATTTTCTTGGAGGAAGATTTAACCAGGCCACCTTATTATCCATACTGAGCGAATCAGGGGAGTATTTGATTTCATTCTCTTTACTTTTTCACTTTTACATTCTTTACTTGAACATTGGGGACAATGTTCATCTTAAGTGTAAGGGGAGGGTAAAAAGATGATACCTTACATATGCACTTTCGCTTGAGTTTGTTTTGTTTAATGGTAGATGTGTAATAAAACTATGAGAAATACTTGTTAGTGCAATTTTAGCGCCAAATTTAAAATTTTTTACAACATTTAGGAGTGAAACTTTAGCCATAGCAAGCGTCTCATGGATAGGAGATTGTATGACTAGCACATAACCGTATATTCAGAAAAATTTTCCACCCAAATATGTGAGGTTCGCCTTTAGCTTTGATAGGAAAAGCATTTACTATTAGTGCTTATGAGTGTACCGGTAGCATTTAGATTCTAGAACTTGCGTTAGTGATGCATCCCGAGACCGCTAGTGAGACTACATTCGTGTGGTAGGATTTACTACATGATAAGAGGCATTAGGATTACCCTTGTGTTAAACCCGTATCATAATTACTTGACCATTTATGTCATATTATTTGGCTAGTTAAGTCAACTAATTTTTCCCACACCCTTAGCGTTGTACTCATTTTTAGTACACGAAACCCCTAGTACACCCCTCCGAGCCTATCTTTTCGTTTCTAACTTTAAGCATTTTACTTAAAGGAAGAATTTGTTACACCCCACTTAAATGTACAACCAAATCGCCTTAGCCTTCCGTGTATGCGCTCATTTTTAGTGCATTATTGTTATTTGTTAAACCCTAAGTTAACTTTCTAATTGATTACATGGTTGCTAAGTCGAGTCATATCCTTGTACATATTGTTTTGGGACGATTGGGACTCATGGGTAAGTACTTATTTTATGGAGTAATGGGGAAGAACATCATTTATTACCCTCATATATGTGCGTTAATCTTAAAGTGCTCCAAGTGTTTTGATTTTCTTAATTCGAGTCATTAGATTAGTTAATTGTAAAGTATGTAAAAATTCAAGTGTAAGGGGAGTGTTCATTCCCTATGATGTATTATTTTGGATGGTAGGGTAAGAGTGTATGCAAAAAAAAAAAAAAAAAAAAAAAAAAAAAAAAAAAAAAAAAAAAAATCGAAAAAATCAAGAAAAAGAAAAAAAAAATAGAAAAAGGAAAAAGAGAAAAAACATACGGACTACCATCCCTTTTTATTCTATGTTCATTTTATGTTTTTGTTTATTAGCTTAAGTCAAGTCTAGTCTTGGCTTAGCAACGCCATATTGTACATGTAATTAACCAAGATTGTTAACTCGCCACCAGTAAAACTTCCTTTATCCAACAAAATCGTGTATTTCATATCCCTACACCTAACGTTACAACCCTTTAAAAGACCTCTTTGATAGTTTATCCTAGGTGCTTACGCCATGTAGTAGAGGTTTGATCCTTTCCCAAGCCTATGGTAATCTATTTTGTTATGACAGGTAGTGAGAGATATCTTCCGTTTCCATATTGTAATTTATACTTTATTACACCCGAGAGATGTGAGTATCTAAACACTATTTGTGAGGTGCTTGTGTATGACCTCCGTGCTTGTCTATTGGTCTTTAGTGGAACGATTATTTGTTGTAATTACTTTTATATTAGTGTTAAATGACCCCTAACTTGTCTTTTGAGTAGAATAAAGGCGCATTTGCTTGAGGACAAGCAAATCTCAAGTGTAAGGGTATATGATGAGGCGAAAAATGATCCGTTTTTAGGGAGCATTTAAGCCCAAATTCGAATTTATTTGATCAAATATTGCCCTAAATCGTTCCTTTTGTGATTTTAGGTACTTTGGGAGTGAAATCTGGAAAAGGAAGCAATTCGGACGTTTTTGGAGCATAAAAGTGAAGAAAACGCCAAAGTCTTAATTTTCCATGCTGGGAACAGTAGGTGACGGCGTCAAGAGTAACTCCCTGACGGCGTCAAGAGCAAAATTCCATGACGATCCAGTAAAGATTTGACGGCGTCACGAAGGTAGGGCGTCAAGAGTAAAAGTCATGACGGCCTGGAAATGATTAAGTCTTGACGGCGTCAAATGTAGATCAAGGCAGTCCGAGAATAGTTTTGGCGGCGAGGTGACGGCGTCACAATGTTTGTCTTGACGCCGTCAGACCCCTTTTCCTATATATAGTTTTCTAATTTTCACATTAAAAAAAGGAGAAGTTTTGGAGAAACCCTAAGTACGAACTTGGTCCGAATTTTATAGGTTTTTCAAGGGTTCCAAGCCCTTGATACCTTTCATGTGTAATTGAGATAAGTGTTCTTCTAATTCAATCAATATGTCTATGTGTTGGTTGTCTATATCTTGTTCTTGTCTTAATTCCATCATGCTAGGCTAAATCTATCTTGTGTTTGCTTGGATCTAATGAAACCTAGATGTTAATTATGTGTTGATTACTTGTTTATACTTGTCTTGGATAAATGATTTATATGTTAGGTTTAAGAAAATTGGCAGATCTCCAATTGGTAACATGCTTGAACGTCTTAAGAAACATGAACCGACGCGCACTAGGTCTTTATTGGTTGTAGTTAATGCATGAGCCACTGTTTACAATCCCTATAGTTGTGCTGGGCATGGTGTAGGAGGAGATAAGAGCTCATAGAATTGAGGAGTTAAGTGTGCCACCCCATGAATGGTATTAAGGAATACGATCCGTCATCCATGCAATTATAACAAGTAATTAACATGTAAAAGATGTCTAGGGAGTAGTGAAATCTAAGTAAACACATTTTCTCCACTTATTCCTCACAACTTTAGTATAATTTAGTTTATTTTCATTTTTAGTATTTTATTTTGATTGCATCTTTAGTATTGGGTTAGTTGATTAGCAACTAATTCCGCCCAAATCCTTCAAACTCGAGATTTTTAATTGCTTTTCATAAAATATAAAAACACAAAAATAATCATCCCTCACCTTTAGAACTAGTATTTAGGCTTTCTAATCCTAGCGACACTATTCCTAAGCTGAACGATCAATCCCCCGGTACTTGTCACTATACTATACTACAACGATCAGGTACACTGCCTGGTGGGGGTTGTAAGCTTATCGAGATCCCTCGAGAGGTAAAGCCTGTTGCGATTCCCACGCATCAACAAGTTAATGGTATGCTTAACCAAAATGGACCCATGAGAAATTAGGGACCAAATGTTTGAGTGTTTTTCATAAAATAGGTGTGCCTCAAAGTTTGTTTGGAACCGGATGAATGGATTAAAGATAGCGGTTGTTCAAGGCACATGACGGGGAACAAAAGCCTCTTCACTACTTATCACAAATGTGACGGAGGTAATATTACGTTTGGTAGTAAAGCTAAGAGCAAAATCATCGGAAAAGGTACAATCTCTCATGACTCCCTTTTTATAGATGATGTAGCTCATGTTGATAACTTAGGTTTTAATCTCCTTAGTATTATTCAACTTTGTCGTAATAAGTATAATGTCCTTTTTAGTGAAAACGGAAGTAAAATACTTAAAGATGGTATAGCCATAGCCAAAGGTGTTATTAAGAACAACGTATACGTCATGAAGATGGATCCAACATCTAGAGACAAACTTTGTCTTACCTCATTAGATGAATCTTCAACTTTATGGCATAGACGTTTAGGACACGCTAACATGAGACTAATCCAAAACCCCTCCTCCAAAGACTTAGTTCGAAACCTACCTAAGTTGAAATATGACCAACACTTTTGTGATGCTTACAAAGTCGGTAAACAAGTCCATAGTAGCCATAAGGCTAAAAACTTGGTTTCTACATCTAGGTGTCTAGAACTTTTGCATATGGATTTATTTGGTCCATCCGCTATACAAAGTTATGGAGGTAGCTTCTACACTTTGGTCATAGTTGATGATTACTCAAGATATACTTGGACAAAATTTTTGAAAAGTAAAAATGAAGCTTTTGATAAATTTGAGATTCTAAGTAAGAAAATTCAAAATCAAGTAAGGTCTAATATTGTGTCTATTAGAACGGACCACGGTCGTGAATTTGATAATGAATTTCAATTTGAAAACTTTTTTCATATTAATAGTATTACTCAAAACTTTTCGGCTCCACGTACTCCTCAATCTAATGGTGTAGTAGAACGTAAAAATCAGACATTGCAAGAGATGAGTAGAACAATGCTTAATGAACAAAACATTCCACAAAAGTTTTGGTGTAATGCCGTTGACACATCAACGTACATTTTAAACCGAGTCTTAATTAGACCATTTTTGAATAAAACTCCTTATGAACTATATAAAGGTAAAAAGCCTACATTAGGATACTTTAGAGTGTTTGGGAGTAAATGTTTCATTCTTAACATCAAGGATTATCTCACCAAATTTGACCCAAAGTCTTATGAAGGTGTATTTCTTGAATATTCACAAAATAGTAAAGCTTAAATTGTTTTGAACAAAGAAACCCTAAGAGTCGAGGAATCGTTGAACGTAACATTTGACGAGAGTCCACCTCCCTCAAAGACATCACCTTTGGTAGATGATGACTTAGTTGAAAGCCAAGTAATAGAAAGTCAAGAAATTTTTGGTAATGACAAGGAAGATGAACTATTAAACAAAGAACTTGTCAATGTCAAAGAATCTAAAAGTCATCCATTAGATGGTGTCATAGGCAACCTTAACGAAAGAACACTAAGGTCAAAAGTTCAAAATAAAAGCAACTACTTTTGTTTCGTGTCAACCATTGAACCTAAAAACATTAATGAAGCCATTAAAGATGAGTCTTGGGTAATTGCAATGCAAGAAGAGTTAAACCAATTTGTTAGGAATGATGTATGGACATTAGTTCCCCAACCAAAGAGTCAAACTATAATTGGAACAAAATGGGTCTTTTGTAATAAAATGGATGAAAATGGAATTGTGTCTAGAAACAAAGCTAGGCTAGTTGCACAAGGATATAACCAACAAGAAGGCATTGACTACGATGAAACTTTTTCTCCGGTTGCTAGGCTCGAGTCAATTAGAATTTTACTTGCATATGCATGTACACACAATTTTAAACTCTTTCAAATGGACGTCAAAAGTGCATTTTTAAACGGATTCATAAATGAAGAAGTGTATGTTGCTCAACCACCGGGCTTCATCGATTTTGAAAAACCAACTCATGTTTACAAACTTAAAAAGGCTCTTTACGGACTTAAGCAAGCTCCAAAAGCATGGTATGATCGACTTAAAACCTTCCTAGTTGACCATAAGTATACCATGAGCTTAGTTGATAATACTCTCTTCACTAAAAAGAAAGATTCACATATTATCAAGTCCAAATCTATGTTGATGACATTATATTCGGATCAACTTGTCAAGAATTATGTGTGGATTTCTCAAAAATCATGCATGACGAGTTTGAAATGAGTATGATGGGAGAACTCAACTTTTTCCTAGGACTCCAAATTAAACAACTAGAAGATGGTATCTTCTTTAACCAATCTAAATATATTAAGGACATGCTTAAGAAATTTGGATTAGAAGATTCGAAACCAATCAAAACTCCCATGTCCACGGAAACTAAACTCACCAAGGATGAGGAAAGTGAATCCGTAGATAGCACTAAATATAGAGGTATGATTGGTAGTCTACTTTACCTAACGGCTAGTAGACCCGACATTATGTTTATTGTTTGTCTATGTGCTCGTTTTCAAGAAGATCCTAAGACTGCTCATCTCGAAGCCGTTAAAAGGATTTTTAGGTATATTAAGGGTACTACACATTTAGGTTTATGGTATCCCAAAGGAACAGGAATAGACACCATAGTGTATGCCGACTCGGATCATGCCGGTGACTATGTCGATAGAAAAAGTACAAGTGGTATTTGTACTTTTGTTGGACATTGTCTCACCTCATGGTTCTCTAAGAAGCAAACGGCTCTTGCTATCTCAACAATGGAAGCCGAGTACATTTCGGCCGGAAAGGCATGTCAACAAGCTCTTTGGATGAAGCAAGCTCTTGTCGACTACGGAATTCAACTTAACGACATCACAATTCTTTGTGACAACAAAGGTGCCATTGATCTTAGCAAAAACCCGGTTCAACATGCTCGTACCAAACATACTGAAATCCGTCATCATTTCCTTCGTGACACCGTTCAAAAAGGAAATATCTCAATTGAGAAAGTTGTTAATACAAATATCGTCTAAAAACGTTATTTATATTTTACGATCTTTGCTAAGTTTTGTTAATGACAAAACATGAAGTTTAGCTATAAGTAAATCATCACTTTAAGTGTTTAAGTCTTGCTTAAACTAAGGTTTACATCTCTTTTAAACAAAACATTGTTTTTATTTTTTAAATTAGAAAGTGTCTTGTCACATCACATTTATTTCTTAATATAGTAAGGTCACATCACATTTAGGGCAAGCTTTGTCAATATATATTTATGGTAAGAAGTGTCTTTGACTTACTAAGTGGTTGCTTGCAAGTTTAGTGTTTGACTTGATATTATGAGATGTGACATTGTTTGGTTTGCAAGAAGTAATGTGATGTGACCTTGTTTGGTTTGGGAGATTTATTGCAAAAACCAACTGCAGCCCTGGCGGTACCCTGGGGATACACGGGCGGAACCCTTCTGAGGGGTCCGCCGTATCCGCCAGACCTGCAGAATGGTTTGCTATAAATACCAAACAATTTGTTAGTTTTGTGGAACTCCTTTAGGACATATTTTTCACATACTCTCTCAACTAACTCAGTAACCTTTTGATTTGTGTAATTCTCTTATGTAGCAAGGGACTTCACAAGATCATTCAAGAAGTTACAAGCTTCAACTCTAAAGTTGCAAGTCTTGGTAGCTTGGTCATGTATAAGCTTTGGTAGTTTATACTTCATGTGTGTCATGTATATAGAAGTAAGTGGTTAGTATTTTAGGCCTCAAAATACGTAGTGTGTCGGGAGTTGTTGTACCCTTGTAAAAGAACTAACGGGAGTTGTTGTACCCTTGGTAAAGAACTCGACATCTATCTTAGTGTCGGTAAAAGTGTAAGCGACGATGGAAGTGGTTGTACCCGTGTAAAAGAACTCAACATCTAGCTTAGTGTCGGTAAAAGTGTAAGCGACGTTGTAAAGGTCTTCTCCGCCGATGAAAGGAGCTTGTTGATTAGTGCTTATAACTCTCGAGTTGGAAACTCGGGGCGTGGATGTAGGGCAAGGAAAAAGAGTCCCCCTTTAGAATACCTTCAAGCTTATACAATGCTTCCGGCATGAGCGAGGACGGTAAACTTCCTAACTCTAAGTTACCCCCTTTAGAATACCTTCAAGCTCTCCCCATCATTGACAATGCTTCCGAAGAGTTCAAGCAAACCAAAGGAATGTTCAAGTGCTTTGGAAGGTACCTAAACAAGCTCAACAAGAAGATAGATCGGTTGTGAGAAGATTAAGGAGTGTTTGGCTTATGAATGCTTTAGAATCGTCTTTGTGTTAAAACTACGTGAATTATTTGTTTTTCACTTTCATGGTTTATTACGTTTGTTGGACTATGTTTGTATGAACTTTTATGCACAATGACAATATTTGAGATGTCTGTCAATTTTTATGCTTATGGTTAATTTCACTAAGTTTAGTGAAAATAGCTAGCCCCCAGTCAAAGTCATATGATTTGAGTGTTTACATGTTCAATTTTTGCATTTCCTAACCAGATATGCATTATATTTTTTATTTTAGGAGTTTTCGAAAATTTTGAAAATCGTCTCGCGGGTCAAAAACGCGAACTGCCTAATTTTTTACCATCAACATATCAAACCACTCTTCCACCAAACTTTCCCTGCCATGATTGCAATCATTGCGAAAGAACCGCTCACATTAGTGAAGGGTGTCGAAGGGAAATTCATGAGCTATCCGAAGAAATGAGGTTTATACTAAACCACATTTTGGATCTTCTACAATCCTCGTCTCACACACCTCAACCTTAGAGTCTCCAAAATGAAACAAAACCGTTTCTTTTGGAAAATGTTTCCCATTTAAACCAACAAACCAAAACCGTGTCATCCTTTCAACCTTCAAAATAAAGTCTGCTACAACCACAACCCACATTTTCATCCTTAAACAACCTTAGCCTTGTTTTTGGAAAATGTTTCTCACTAAGGAAAATGATGATTTCCTTGTAGCTTTTTATGATCTTAGTTTATTTGTAGTTTTTCTTTATTCTTAGAAGTAGGATGGTGTAATCCAAATTTCTTGTCTTTGACTTTTTAAGAGTCAAAATTTTACATGAAATAAATTTCATTACACTACAAGGTTTTCATTGTTTGTTGACCATTTAGGTATAATAAGTGAAATATACCTTGCTATGGTACCATACATATATCTTGTGTTGTTAAAACTAACCTTTCTTTTTGTAGGATCATTTTCCATATTTTCCTTCCTTGATACTCCATTTAAGGGAGTAATTTTCAAGGGGGAGCATGAGTGTTGTACTATTTCACTTCACAACTCTTAGTTGTGTTTTAAACATGAAATGCTTTCATGACTTGTCTTGTGCGACAACTAACAGTTTTCTTGTAGGTTCAAAATCCATGACTCCTCTCTTGGCACTCCATTTAGGGGGAGTATCGTCCAAGGGGGAGCAAGTGCTTACTTCCGCTTCGCTACTCTTCTTTTTGTTTCGACAAAAAGGGGGGGAATTTACATATAAACTTGTTTCAAAAAATTTTTTTTGCATATCACATCATCTTAGCAAAAACAAGTTTTTATACCCAACTTTATAAGACTTAACACTAAAACTAGTGACTTACTTATAAATAAAGTTTATGTTTTGTCATCAACAAAAATGGGGAAATTGTTAATATAAATATCGTCTAAAAACGTTATTTATATTTTACGATCTTTGCTAAGTTTTGTTAATGACAAAGCATGAAGTTTAGCTATAAGTAAATCATTACTTTAAATGTTTAAGTCTTGCTTAAACTAAGGTTTACATTTCTTTTAAACAAAACATTGTTTTTATTTCTTAAATTAGAAAGTGTCTTGTCACATCACATTTATTTCTTAATATAGTAAGGTCACATCACATTTAGGGCAAGCTTTGTCAATATACATTTATGGTAAGAAGTGTGTTTGACTTACTAAGTGGTTGCTTGCAAGTTTAGTGTTTGACTTGATATTATGAGATGTGACATTGTTTGGTTTGCAAGAAGTAATGTGATGTGACCTTGTTTGGTTTGGGAGATTTATTGCAAAAACCAACTGCAGCCCTGGCGGTACCCTGGGGATACACGGGCGGAAACCTTTTGAGGGGTCCGCCGTATCCGCCAGACCTGCAGAATGGTTTGCTATAAATACCAAACCATTTGTTAGTTTTGTGGAACTCCTTTAGGACATATTTTTCACATACTCTCTCAACTAACTCAGTAACCTTTTGATTTGTGTAATTCTCTTATGTAGAAAGGGACTTCACAAGATCATTCAAGAAGTTACAAGCTTCAACTCTAAAGTTGCAAGTCTTGGTAGCTTGGTCATGTATAAGCTTTGGTAGTTTATACTTCATGTGTGTCATGTATATAGAAGTAAGTGGTTAGTATTTTAGGCCTCAAAATACGTAGTGTGTCGGGAGTTGTTGTACCCTTGTAAAAGAACTAACGGGAGTGGTTGTACCCTTGGTAAAGAACTCGACATCTAGCTTAGTGTCGGTAAAAGTGTAAGCGACGATGGGAGTGGGTGTACCCGTGTAAAAGAACTCAATATCTAGCTTAGTGTCGGTAAAAGTGTAAGCGACGTTGTAAAGGTTTTCTCCGATGATGAAAGGAGCTTGTTGATTAGTGCTTATAACTCTCGAGTTGGAAACTCGGGGCGTGGATGTAGGGCAAGGAAAAGGAGTCCTTGTAGCCGAACCACGATAAACAATCGTGTTGTGGTTTGATCGTTTCTTTCTTTATCTTTGCTTATTACATGTTGTTCTTTAGTTAGAATTGCTAGTTAAATATAAAGCCTTTCAAAGAACTAAACAAGTAAAGATGTGTTTATATCTTCAAACAAAAGTAGAGCTTTTCAAAGAACTAAACAAGCAAAGTTAGGATCATCACAAGCAAAGCTTTTCAAAGTATGAAACTAGTAAAGTTAGAATTGTTATTCACATGAAAAGCTTTTCAAAGAATCAAACATATAATGTTGTGTCTATATATTTAAGAAAATGTAAAAATTTTTAAAGATATTCAAGCTAAATATGACATTAAAAAGCGGTAAACTATTCAACCCCCCTTCTAGTTTTCCACAAAAGTTTCTTCCGAAGACAACATAGCCGACATTCTCACAAAACCTCTTAAACGTGAACCTTTTAACCTTCTTAGGCTAGGCTTAGAACTCATGGAACCTACATTGTAATTCTGGACATTAGACAAAAATCAAAACAAATCCATAACTCTTTTTTCTCAACAGGGTCGGCGGAACCCTCAGACACAACGGACGGAACCCATTTCAGGGGTCCGCCGTGTCCGCCGACCTGCAGAATCAATTTTTTTGTTTATATTAAACCAAACACCCATTATTTCATACCACCACTTCCAAACTGTTACTATTCACTTTACCATCCATCCATACCTACGATTTCTTGGTCTTCCTTTCACTCACATTGCAAATCAATCATCATTGTAAGTATTCTAAACTTGATTACAATCCTGATCAGAGTCGAGGAATTCTATTTTTGCACAAAAACAAAAACTTGGGGTTATGCATTAAACTTGAGAAACTCGTGCATAAAATTAGGTGTTTAACAAAACTAATCATGTTCCCCATAGTTAGGAATTGCATCCTTACTTAGTATAAACATGTTTGCTAAAACACCCCATGACAAATTTTTCCAAAAATTTTTCACAAATAGGACAAATATTTTTTCGTCTCACATTGAGAATACAAAATCAAAACGTTATGTTTAAAACATCACTTGCATAATGTCTCTTGAATGCTAAAGGGAATACATAACCAATATGTATTTTCGGGTACATTCAAACGAAGCTACATTGAACTAGGAGCGTTTGGGTTATCTTTTGTTTTATAACAAAACTTGCATTATTTGAAGCATCAAAATGAGTCAAGATAACCGCACCTCCACATTGTCTTCATATAGGCACACACTAGAACATCCACATTATAATAGTAGTTTACTTAAACTAAAATGTGAAATTTTGTTGTTCTAGGAATCATCATGCCTCCTCTAACCCACTACGACCACAAGGACACCATTAATTACCTACCAAAACACCACAAAACCAAAGGCCTTACCCCAAACCAAGTCAATGTTTTCAAAGCCTTAGAAAAACATTATGTCCATGAGGGTAGAACCATTGACCCGTCCTTCCTAGAAGGCAAAAACCTTTATGCCGAATTTTCCACAATCAACTTTGAGTATCTTTTGAATATCAACGAACCTATTTTTCCTAGGTTCATTTTGGAATTCTAAGCATCCGCCGTCCTCTCCACGGATGATTATGGTCAAATGTCTATCAACTTTAGGGTTAGTGGTCATCAATACTCCTTCACTCTTGAGGAGTTTGCTCAAATTCTAGGTGTCCCAAACCGTGGTACTTGCATCTATTCTGACTTGCACTCCCTCTCAACTCTTGACAACCTCCATGACCGCATCCATCCTTATGACACACCTCTTGTGTCAAAAGATGTACTCCGTGACCACCTCTTTGTTAGGACAACCAACACTAGGAGAACCCGTTCGGGAAATGAGGTCGATAAGGACCCATATGGAATGGAAATGAATGAACTCAAGCCCCAATTCGAGAAATGGGAGGAAGTCCTTAAAGAAAATGTCATTAGTACCATAGGAAACCAAGACCATATCAACCTTTGCCTTTGCTACATGCTCTACTCTTTGTCCGTTAGGCAACCCTTCAATCTTGCCTACTACATGGCCATGAGAATGGCCGACATTCACGTGCATGGCACAACGGCTATGCCGTATGGAATGCTCTTGACCCGTCTCTTTAGGTTCATCTCACCCATTCCACCAACTCCAAACGGTCTTCGCCTTGACTACTCTCTCATTCCACACACCTTTGTCCCACTAAGTGATAAGAGAGTGTACAAAGCCCAAGGAAAACGTCCACATCCTCCTACCTCATCTTCATCTTCCTCAATGAGTGAAGATGACAATTTGACAAACTCTAGGCTCCTACCTCTCGAATACCTATCCCAACTTCCATATATTCCTAATGAGTCGGCGAAGTTCAAGCAAACAAAGGGGATGTTTAAGAATCTTGGAAGATTCCTTGGAAAGCTCAAGAACAAGATTGACCGTCAATGAGTGCGGGTGTGTAGGTGTGTTTGGCACTAGGTGCTATTTGAACAAATTTGCTTGTTTAAACTATGTTTATGATGTATTTGTGTGCTAGTACAATGTTTGATACAATTTGGAACATGTAGTATCTAACTTTGATGCAGGTAGACAACTTTTGGCAAGTTGTCAAATTTTCATGTTTATGATATTTTCACTAATAGTGAAATTCTCGACCTCAAGGTCAAAGTCATATGATATGTGTGTTTACGTGTCTATTTTTTGCATTGCCTAACCAGAAATGCATTATCTTTTTGATTTTAGGAGTTTTGAAAATTTTGAAAATCGTCTCGCGGGTCAAAAACGCGGACTGCCAATTTTTTTCAGCCCTGGCGGTACCCAAAATTGGGTTCCGCCAGTGTTTTTTCTGGGAAACCCAGAATTGGCCCAACGGACCAGACGGTACCCTCAAATGGGTTCCGCCTGTGTATCCTGAGGGTTCCGCCAGTTGCCTGCAGAAATTTTCATTTTGTTTTCAACATTTCAACATCCAAACACCAAAATACAATCCTTTTAGATAGAAACCCATTTCCTGCAATTTGTTTAGCACAATAGGGTACTTCTCATTCCTTGTAACTCAACCAAAACCATTTCCCGCCAAATTTCAAAAATAGCCATAACCACCCTAAGGACCCTTCACACATAAAGGAAGGAACCCTTCTAAAGGTTCCTTGAAATCCCTGAGATTTATACTTCAACAAATCTACCAAAACCACTAAGCACTTAGTGCAAAACTTGTCTTCTCACTTCACCATTTTCATTGGATTGACTTCCATGATATGACAACCCACAATTAGTTTTCCAAATCATTGGGAACCTCCATTTTCGTATGGACTAACATCAAATCCAAACACTCCTTCCCACAATCCTTCATCACTATAAATTAAACCATCCTAAACACTATCAAATCACACCTTCTTCATCACAATTTCTTAACTTCTAAACCATTTTTAAGCATGACCAAGTCAACAATCACTTCTCAACCATCACGACTCATCTGGAAAACCGCCCGGATAAGTGTAAAACCACTATGGTCTAACCAATCCATCAACCTAAGCTCCTCATCTTCGGATGAATTCACCTCACCTATAAAAAGTGAACATTTTTTGAATCTTGCATCTCCATCACCATCACCCAATGAACCCAATGAGCTCACTCCACCACCTACTAATCACCCATTGACCCAACTCCACCAAGTGCTTCAACCCAACCATCCAAAACTCCATCACCATCACCATTACCCAAACTTGAACCTATGGAGTTATTTGGGTCTCCACCAACATCACCACACCTTTTTGTCCAAGATCTAAATGATCTTCCACCAAGACCTTCACAACCACCACCTTTTTCACCAAGGTCAATTCTTGACCAAAATGAGCATTCTAACCACACCCAACCACCACAACAAGTGTACCATCAACCCAAACCATTGTTGTTTCACCCCATCTACCATGACATCCATGGTCCTCTTTATGGAGAACCAAACTTTAAAAACCATGATCACCCAACACCACCACATTCTCAAGCCCAAACCTTTGAGTCTTTCTTTCCTTCTTATGAGGAAATCCAAAGCATGGTTGAGAATCACCTCCATCAAGCAATGGAACTTCAAACCACCTTGCTTGACTCAATACCGAACCCATCATCCACCCAAGAACCAAAAACCAACCAACCCTCAAACCAAGAAACCAAAACCAACCCATTTCCACCCACTCATCCTCATGTTTGCTCAAATTGTGAGCAAATAGGTGAAAGCATCAAAACGTTGCTTCACCAATTCCAAGATGAAACCCGTTTTGCATTCCAACACGTCATAGAACGTTTGGATGCTCTTTCCCACCCAAACAAATCCTAGACAACCTTTGGAGGCCTTTTGCCCCATTTAGGAAAGTAGGATTTTATTATTTTTTTTCTTGGTTATTTTTTAAGTTTTTAGAAGTAGAAGAATATTTCCCATTTCTTGTCTTTTGACTTTTAAAAGTCGAAATTTTACTTGGAATGATATTTCTTTCTACTTACTTTCGTGCATTGTTGGTTGATCATTTTTGTGTTGTCATTTTGGTTGCAATGTGTGTGGTAACTACAAGCTTGACTATATATATCACCAACTAACCATTTTTTTGTAGGATCAAAATCCATGTTTCCCATCTTGGCACTCCTTTTAGGGGGAGTAACAAGCAAGGGGGAGCAAGTGCATTATTCCGCTTCACTACTCTACTTTTTGTTTCGACAAAAAGGGGGGGAAATATATTAAACCTTCAAAACTTAATTTGATTTTTATCACTTAAGTAAAACAAGTTTAATATAAATTGTTTTAAGTCTTAAACACCAAGATTTTGTGAGTTACTTAAAAACAAAGTTTATGTTTTGTCATCAACAAAAAGGGGGAGATTGTTAATACAAATATCGCCTAAAAACGTTATTTATATTTTACGATCTTCGCTAAGTTTTGTTAACGATAAAATGTAAACTTTAGTTTCTAAGTAAAACATAATCTTAGTTTTAAAGACTTGCATAAACTAGACTTTTGCTACATTTTACATTTCATAAAACACAACACTTTTTATTTCTTAAAATAGGAATGACACATCACATTTATGGCAAGTTTTGTCAAGATACATTTATGGAAAGTGTGGAAAACTAGAAAGGGGGTTGAATAGTTTACCGCTTTTTCGATTCTTATTTAGCTTAAATATCTTTTTAAAAACTTTACGTTTGCTTAAAGATAT
The DNA here is from genome assembly GCA_030686995.1 of Artemisia argyi. Classification (NCBI taxonomy): domain Eukaryota; kingdom Viridiplantae; phylum Streptophyta; class Magnoliopsida; order Asterales; family Asteraceae; genus Artemisia; species Artemisia argyi. The sequence goes on from CM060698.1 coordinate 46,974,149, forward strand.
AAACACAACTTTATATGTTTGACTCTTTGAAAAGCTTTTCATGTGAATAACAATTCTAACTTTACTTGTTTCATACTTTGAAAAGCTTTACTTGTGATGATCCTAACTTTGCTTGTTTTAGTTCTTTGAAAAGCTTTACATTTGTTTCAAGATATAAACATAACATTACTTGTTTTAATTCTTTTGGAAAGCTTTATATGTGATTAGCAATTCTAACTAAAAGACAACATGTAATAAGCAAAGATAAAGAAAGAAACGATCAAACTAAAACACGATTGTTTATCGTGGTTCGGCTACAAGGACTCTTTTTCCTTGCCCTACATCCACACCCCGAGTTTCCAACTCGAGAGTTATAAGCACTAATCAACAAGCTCCTTTCACCGGCGGAGAAAACCTTTACAACGTCGCTTACACTTTTACCGACACTAAGCTAGATGTCGAGTTCTTTTACAAGGGTACAACCACTCCCATTCATCGCTTACACTTTTACCGACACTAAGCTAGATGTCGAGTTCTTTTACATGGGTTCAACCGCTCCCGTTCGTCGCTTACACTTTTACCGACACAAAGCTAGATGTCGAGTTTTTTTCCAAGGGTACAACCACTCCCGTTAGTTCTTTTACAAGGGTACAGCAACTTCCGACACACTACGTATTTTGAGGCCTAAAATACTAACCACTTACATATACATACATGACACACATGAAGTATAAACTATCAAAGCTTATACATGACCAAGCTACCAAGACTTGCAACTTTAGAGTTGAAGCTTGTAACTTCTTGAATGATCTTGTGAAGTCCCTTGCTACATAAGAGAATCACACACATCAAAAGGTTACTGAGTTAGTTGAGAGAGTATTTGAAAATATGTCCTAAAAGGGTTACCAAAAACTAACAAATGGTTTGGTATTTATAGCAAACAATTCTGCAGGTCTGGCGGATCAGGCGGACCCCTCAAAAGGGTTCCGCCCGTGTACCCTCAGGGTACCGCCAGGGCTGCAGTTGGTTTTTGCAATAAATCTTGCAAACCAAACAAAGTCACATCTCATTACTCTTGCAAACCAAACAATGTCACATCTCATAATATCAAGTCAAACACTAAACTTGCAAGCTACCACTTAGTAAGTCAAACACACTTCTTACCATAAATGTATAATGACAAAGCTTGCCCTAAATGTGATGTGACCTTACTATATTAAGAAATAAATATGATGTGACAAGACTCATTTTAGTTTAAGAAATAAACACAATGTTTTGTTTAAAAGGAAATGTTAACCTTAGTTAAACAAGACTTAAACACTTAAAGTGATGATTTACTTATAGTTAAACTTCATACTTTGTCATTAACTAAACTTAGCAAAGATCATAAAATATAAATAACGTTTTTAGGCGATATTTGTATTAACAATCTTCCCCTTTTTGTTGATGACAAAACATAAACTTTATTTATAAGTAAGTCACTAGTTTTAGTGTTAAGTCTTATAAAGTTAGGTATAAAAACTTGTTTTTGCTAAGATGATGTGATATGCACAAGAAAATTTTTTTTGAAACAAGTTTATATCTAAATTCTCCCCCTTTTTGTCGAAACAAAAAGAAGAGTAGTGAAGCGGAAGTAAGTACTTGCTCCCCCTTGGACTATACTCCCCCTAAATGGAGTGCCAAGAGAGGAGACATGGATTTTGAACCTACAAGAAAAAAGTTAGTTGTTGCACAAGATAAGTCATGAAAGTAATTCATGTTTAAATGCAACTAAGTGTTGTGAAGTGAAATAGTACATCACTCATGCTTCCCCTTGAATATTACTCCCCTAAATGGAGTATCAAGGAAGGAAAACATGGAAGATGGTCCTACAAAAAGAAAGGTTAGTTTAAACAACACAAAATATATGTATGGACCCATGGCAAGGTATATTTCACTTATTATACCTAAATGGTCAACAAACAATGAAAACTTTGTAGTGTAATGAAATTCATTTCATGTAAAATTTTGACTCTTAAAAAGTCAAAGACAAGAAATTTGGATTACACCATCCTACTTCTAAAAATAAAGAAAAACTACAATTAAGCTAAGACCATAAAAAGCTACAAGGAAATCATCATTTTCCTTTGTGAGAAACATTTTCCAAAAACAAGGCTAAGGTTGTTTAAGGATGAAAATGTGGGTTGTGGTTGTAGCGGGCTTTATTTTGAAGGTTGAAAGGATGACACGGTTTTGGTTTGTTGGTTTAAATGGGAAACATTTTCCAAAAGAAACGGTTTTGTTTCATTTTGGAGACTCTAGGGTTGAGGTGTATGAGACGAGGATTGTAGAAGATCCAAAATGTGGTTTAGTATAAACCCCATTTCTTCGGATAGCTCACGAATTTCCCTTCGACACCCTTCACTTATGTGAGCGGTTCTTTCGCAATGATTGCAATCATGGCGGGGAAAGTTTGGTGGAAGGGTGGTTTGATATGTTGATGGTGGATGGTTTGAACTTGAAGGAGCAAAGGTGGAAGGTTGAGTAGTGTTTTTGCTTCCTTCATTTGTTGATTGAAGTGTTATTTGTAAAACCATGATATGGTTGATTTGAGAGTCAACCATACGTTTGAAGGCATGAAGGTGGTTTAAATGAGTGTCAATCTCATTATGAAGGTTTGGAGGTTTTTCCCACATGCATGCTTCTATTTTCTTATAAGAAGAAAGTAGAGACTCAAGATGTTGGGAAGGTTCTTGTGGTGATGGTTGTTGTTGTGGTGGTGGTTGTTGGTTTTGAACAAAATGGCGGAAACTTGGTTCGCCGATAGGATTTCCATGAAGGTCTTTGTAAATTGGGTGAAACACAAAAGATTGTGAGTGGGTATGACCTTGATCATTTGGAAAAATGGATGGTCTAGCATAACGATAAGTCAACCGTTCTACTAATGATGGTTGATGGGGTTCATCATCTAGTTGCTCACTAGGTTGTTGTTGGGTTTCCATTTGAGCAATGGTGTCAAAAAGTGACAAGGATGGTGGACTTGATGATTTGGGTGATAGGTCTTCTAAAGTTTCCAAATAAGGTAGTGGTGATGTTGGTGGTGTATGGAAAAGTTCCATTGGTGAAATTTTTGGTGATTGAGGTGATGATGTTTTTGATAGTTGAGCTTGTTGAGAAGGTGATGATGAATCACTTGAAGGTTTAGTTGTTGGAGGAATGGTTGCCATGTTTGTGTAGCAATGTGTTGGAAAGGATGTTGAAGTATCAAGATTTAGCAATTCTTGAAAGGTAATTGCATTGGTATTACAATGTGTTGGGGATTATGTTGAGGTAGTGAGATTAAGGAAATCTTGGATAGGTGAAGAAATGTTAAGTGAAGCATCACTTGAAGAAGATGAGCTTGACTTGACGGTTTTGTTAAAACAACAAGGTTTAACACTAATCCTAGTGATTTTTGAGAAGGATTTTGACGACTCGGATGATGTGTTGGATTTGGTCATTGTCAAAGGTGTGGTTTTGATTGTTTTGATAGAAGAAGTTTTAATGGTAATGGTGTGATTTGAATTGTTGCAAAACTTTCAAATTTATAGGATGAAGAGGATGTTGGAAGGGGTGTTTGGATTTGATGTTTTACCATTCAAAGGTTGAGGTTTCAAATGATTTACATTGTTTTCATGAACACGTCAAATCATTGCAAGTCAAACTAATGGAACAAGGTGGAGTGAAAGACCAACATATGCACTTAATGCTTTGTGATCATGGGATGTGATTTGGTTGAAAATGTTTCAATGGTTTGAAGGGTCCTTTAAAAGGGTTCCTTGGGTTGGTTATGTTTGAATTTGAATTTTTGGAGGGAAGTGGCTTCCTAATTGTTTTAGTGAGTGAGAGTTGTTCTAATATAGTTAATGGAGTTAATGGAAGATGTTTCTCACTTAGGATAATGGTTTTGACACATTACAAGTTTTGGACTTAAGAAAAATAGAAAAATTTTCTGCAGGCGTCTGGCGGAACCCTCAGAATACACTAGCGGAACCCATTTGAGGGTACCGCCTGGTCCATTGGGCCATTTCTGGAATTCCCAGAAAATATACTGGCGGAACCCAATTTTGGGTACCAGAAAATAGTCAAGGTGCATTCCATTTTCGTTAGGAGAAATGGGTGAGATTGCTCTAAAGAGGTGGGTAAGAAGCATTCTATAGGGAAGAGCGGTTGTTCCAACTAAGGATATGTCGGCCATTCTTTTGGCTAGGTAGTAGGCTAAGTTGAAGGGTTGACCGGTGGAAATGCTATATAGCATGTAGCATAGGCATGTGTTGATGTGATCTCTATTTCCTATGGTACTTATGACGTTAGCCTTAAGAATTTCTTCCCACTTCTTAAATTGTGGTTTAAGCTCATTGAGCTCCATACCAAAAGGATCCTTATCTACAATGTTCCCCGAACGATTCACCCTAGTGGTAGAGGTTCTAACAAAGAGGTGTTCCTTAATAGTTTCCTTACTAGCAAGAGGTGTATCGTATGGATAAAAACGATCAATAGAATCAAGACTTGAAATGGGCCACTTATCCGTGTAGAGGCAAGTTCCCTCATTAGGTACACCAAGAATTATAGCTAAGTCTTTTAAATCTATGTCATGTGGTATTTGATTGGTTGTGAAGTTTAATGATATCCTACCACCGGCACACGTGGAGAGGTTTACGGTTGCATAGAATTCTAAGATGAACCTAGGACAAATTGACTCATCTATATCAAGGAGACAATCAAAGTTGATTGCGACAAAGTTTTGGCGAATAGATGTTCCTTCTAGAAAGGATGGATCAATGGTTCTACCTTCGTGAAAATAGCGTTTTTCTAATGCCTTAAAGGTTTCTACTTGAACCGGGTTGAGACCTTTGGTCATATGGTGTTTGGGCATGTACTTAAGGGTTTCTTTGTGATCGGATTTTTTTACGGGAGGCATGTTGATTCCTAGAAAACATAAAATTGTATGTTAATGACTTTTAACAATATGGATGTTCTAATATGTTCCTATATGCAAAACAATGTGAAGACTTGATTATCTTGACTCATTTTGATTCCCAAATTGTTTTGTTATGCAAATTTTGTTGTAAAAACAAAAGATAACCAACACTTCTCCTAATTGAATATGTCTTCGATTGAATGTACCCGAAAATACATATTAGTTATGTATCCCCTTTAGCATTCAAGAGATAGTATGCAAGTGATGTTTGAATGATGTTTTTCATTTGTTTTAACAATGTGGTGATGAATCATGTTCTAATTTTGGATGCAATCTTGAAGGATAATGCACTTGGTGTGTTTGGCAAATCAAAGTAACAATGAAGAAGATACACTTTTTAACTAATGAAATACATAATTAACTAGCCACCAAGTTTTTCATGAATCATGAAGTTTTATGTAAAAGCCCTAAGATTCTAGTTAATGATTTGTAAGCAAGAATGTTATAATTAAATCAAAAATGCAATTGTGATTAGAATACTTACAAAGTTAGTTGGATTGGAAGAGATTGGATTAGAAGAGATTGGATTAGAAGCCCTAAAATTCGTGAGGATATATGTTTTTGAGAGGGTAATGGCTGTTTGAAAGTGGATGATTAAGTTAAGAAGATGTTTGGCTTTGAAGTTAAAAATTAAACAATCTGAGGTTTTGTCGGACCAGGCGGAACCAAAAAATGGGTTCCGCCCGTATGGTCTGAAGGTGTCGTGGGTTCTGCAGGGAGAAACTTAAAAAGAAATTGTCTTGATTTTTATGGTTTTATCCTAACGTTCAAAACTTAAGGTTTTAGGTCTTATGAGTCTTTGACTAAGCCTAGGAATTATGAATGCTTCACATTCAAGAGATTTTGTTAACGCGTTGATGAAATAATTAACGTAGAAGACTTTCTTAGTAAAGACGTTCCTCAATGAACAATCTTACCAAGGCGATGATGATGGATCACAATATGTCTATTAAGAAGCATAATGGATAGAATTGTCGCCGAAGTCGATGCTTCCTTGGTTGAAGGGATAACAATGTATATGAGATGAATTCCGTTGTTGATATGACTTAGCGTACTCAAGTGGAGCTTGTTGATGTGCTTCTCCATTCGATAATAATTTGAGAATCTTACGCGTTTTGGAGAATCATTGGGTAAGTAGGTATAAAAGTGCAAGTACCACTTGTGCTTTTCTTATCAACTTATTACCGACATAATTCCATTTGTCACACACTATGGCTTCCATTCCCGTTCTTTTGGGATACCATAATCCTAGTTGTGTAGTACCTTATGATGTATCCAAATAGGCTCAACTAAAGAGTTGTTTTAGGATCATCTTTAACACGAGCACATAGATGAAAGCTAAACATAATGTTGAATCTAAATGTTATGAGAACAAGTAGTCTTCCAAACATTTCTCTATGTTTAGTTTTTATCTACGGATTTACTAATCTCATTCTTGATAAGTCATCAATAACTTAACCATTGAGAACAAGAGAGCAACTAGGAATGTCTTCAAGTTAAAATCCCTTACTTTTGTGGCTTGCTTTTATTATCAAAAAGTCTTTCAAATATTGAGACAATACTCACTTGATTACTTTGAAATATCAATTTTGTTTCACTAGTTGTTTTATTCTAAATTCTAAAAATTGTTTTTGTTGAATTTGTTTAGACACAACTATGACCTATAAATCAGGTTTTATGACTTACGTCAATTTTACTTGATTCAATGTTTGACTCAAGGTGAGAAGATGTTATTTTGTACTTTTACTCCATGCTTGTCTTGCCATCATTGGACTTTCGACTAAGTCATCATCTACCAAAGATGATATCTTAGAAGGAGGAGATTACTCGTTAAATGTTATATTCAACGACTCCTCGACTCTTTGGGTTTTCTTACTTAAGAAACTATGAACTCTATTTGTTTTGAAAAAGTCCAAGACGTACAACATCATGAGACTATGTGTCACATTTGATGTGTAAATCCTAGATGTTGAAAACTCATTTTATTTCACACATCCAAATGTATGCATGTGTGATTTATTTCCCTTTGTGTGTTTTATGTGTGATTATCACAAAAGAGTGATTGAAGAAAAACACAATTAAAGACCCAAGTATGGTGTTTGAGAAAATTGTTTAACAAAGGTTTGTTTTGCAAGCTTCACAAAAGGGTTAGACATTTTAACACTAAGGAAATTCTTAGTTAGCTTACTTGTAAGCAAGAGTTGAGTGAGACTCACTCAAGAGTTTCTCGTGTTTATCTCTTGATGGTTAAAGAACCAAAGCACCTTATATCTCCTACTAGTACTAATGACGAAATTTCTTGTTGCATAGAATCTAATCTTAGTTACTACTAATAGCAAGTAAACACTTTTAGAATATTACTAATAACACATATTCCAATACATAATGCTAGAAACAAGAGACAATCTAAGTCAAGTTGAAGTAATGCGTACCTTTTTAAATTGCATAGAGATGCTATCAAGAGGATAAACATTACGCGTAAAATCTTGGTTTGATGACACGCTTTGAACTCAATAACTCATGTATCCATGAAGGTTAGATAATCATATAAAAGCATAGAGCATAATAATCTTAATCCTTTTATCATGAGTTTCCATTAGAGATTGAATTATCTCTAAATCTCTCTTCTAGGTTTGACAAATTTTACTTGTGTTACTTTACTAGTTGATGGTGCTTTTGAGTTAAATCCTAAATTGGTTTTATCTTTAAACAACCTTTGACTCCTCAACAATCTTTCAAGATATTTTGAGCTTTCATCAAATTTAACTAATATTTTTCCTTTCTCATTTTGCATTTTAATCTTATGTTTGTAATCTAGACACAATTTACATTCTAGATCAATTTCAACATTACTCTCAATTCTAGACATTTTATCTTCTAACAAGATTTCCTTTTCAAAGATATTCTTAAAAGATTTTGAAGACTCGTTCTTGAGGATAATTCTTAGGTCCATGTTGCATAAACGTTTAGACTCATTTTCTAGTTTAGAAAACTCTAGGATAAATTTGTCAAAGCAAAAGCGTTTGGTTTCAAAGTGTACCTTGCTTGATGTTTTATCTAGTTTAGAATCACAAACCGGATGGTTGGCTTCATCTTCATCCGTGTTATTCCATGAATCGTAAGCAAGTCCACTAAGAGCTCGTCATGAGTAATCATCTTCACTTACACCTTCATTTAAAACATTTAAACTAGTAGTACATGTATTCATCTCAACTAAAAATCAATCAATTAATATATCTAAGATTTCTAATACATTTGTGAGATCAACTTGATCATCTTTGGCTTGACATATTTCTTGATGAAAATTTAACATATTTTTCCAAATATCATTCTTTCATATTTGGTACTAAAGCTTTATAAATCATTGTTTTAGCTTTAGTATTTTTACCAAGTTTAAGTTAGTTATCTTGGTTTTCAAAAACTTGTTTTCTTTGATTTGAAATTACCAAAAGAATTAATATGCCAAAGATCTTGATCAATTGATTTCACATAGTTTTCAAAATTACTTTTCCATTCAAGTAAGTTTTCTTTTTCAAATAGCGGTGGGTTTTGAATAGATTGCCCTTCTTTGAGATTTTCAAAATCCATGGATCGATCCAAGTTTTAAAATACATTCTATTTTAAAGATCTTGAGTAACGTAGCTCCTAATGCCAATTGTGGAAAACTAGATGGGGGGTTGAATAGTTTACCGCTTTTTCGATTCTTATTTAGCTTAAATATCCTTTTAAAAACTTTACATTTGCTTAAAGATATAAACACAACTTTATATGTTTGATTCTTTGAAAAGCTTTTCATGTGAATAACAATTCTAACTTTACTTGTTTCATACTTTGAAAAGCTTTACTTGTGATGATCCTAACTTTGCTTGTTTTAGTTCTTTGAAAAGCTTTACATTTGTTTCAAGATATAAACATAACATTACTTGTTTTAATTCTTTTGGAAAGCTTTATATGTGATTAGCAATTCTAACTAAAAGACAACATGTAATAAGCAAAGATAAAGAAAGAAACGATCAAACCACAACACGATTTTTTATCGTGGTTCGGCTACAAGGACTCTTTTTCCTTGCCCTACATCCACGCCCCGAGTTTCCAACTCGAGAGTTATAAGCACTAATCAACAAGCTCCTTTCACCGGCAGAGAAAACATTTACAACGTCGCTTACACTTTTATCGACACTAAGCTAGATGTCGAGTTCTTTTACAAGGGTACAACCACTCCCATTCGTCGCTTACACTTTTACCGACAATAAGCTAGATGTCGAGTTCTTTTACATGGGTTCAACCACTCCCGTTCGTCGCTTACACTTTTACCGACACAAAGCTAGATGTCGAGTTCTTTTCCAAGGGTACAACCACTCCCGTTAGTTCTTTTACAAGGGTACAACAACTCCCGACACACTACGTATTTTGAGGCCTAAAATACTAACCACTTACATCTACATACATGACACACATGAAGTATAAACTATCAAAGCTTATACATGACCAAGCTACCAAGACTTGCAACTTTAGAGTTGAAGCTTGTAACTTCTTGAATGATCTTGTGAAGTCCCTTGCTACATAAGAGAATCACACACATCAAAAGGTTACTGAGTTAGTTGAGAGAGTATTTGAAAATATGTCCTAAAAGGGTTACCAAAAACTAACAAATGGTTTGGTATTTATAGCAAACAATTCTGCAGGTCTGGCGAATCAGGCGGACCCCTCAAAAGGGTTCCGCCCGTGTACCCCCAGGGTACCGCCAGGGCTGCAGTTGGTTTTTGCAATAAATCTTGCAAACCAAACAAAGTCACATCTCATTACTCTTGCAAACCAAACAATGTCACATCTCATAATATCAAGTCAAACACTAAACTTGCAAGCTACCACTTAGTAAGTCAAACACACTTCTTACCATAAATGTATAATGACAAAGCTTGCCCTAAATGTGATATGACCTTACTATATTAAGAAATAAATATGATGTGATAAGACTTATTTTAGTTTAAGAAATAAACACAATGTTTTGTTTAAAAGGAAATGTTAACCTTAGTTAAACAAGACTTAAACACTTAAAGTGATGATTTACTTATAGCTAAACTTCATACTTTGTCATTAACAAAACTTAGCAAAGATCGTAAAATATAAATAACGTTTTTAGGCGATATTTGTATTAACAGAAAGAAAGTGTGTTTGACTTACTATATGGTTGCTTGCAAGTTTTGTGTTTGACTAATGAGATGTGACATTGTTTGGTTTGCAAGGTGTAATGAGATGTGACATTGTTTGGTTTGCAAGATTTATTGCAAAACCAACTGCAAGCCCGGCGGAACCCTAGAGGTACACGGGCGGAACCCATCTGAGGGTTCCGCCGTATCCGCCAGGCCTGCAGAAGGCTTTGCTATAAATACTAAGCCACAAGTTGATTTTTGGCTTATCACTCTACATTATATTTACACACATTCATTCATTCTTTCATCTAACCCTTTAACATTTCATATGTGAAGTTTCTTTTTGTAGCAAAGAGATTCACGAGTTCATTAAAAGTAACAAGTATTCAACACAACGTTGCAAGACTTGTTAGCTTAGCATTGTGTAGACTTGTGTAGTTTACACTTCATCTGATTGTGTATTTTCAGTAGTGATCGGTTAGTATTTTAGTCCTCAAAATACAAAGTGTATCGGGAGTAGTTGTACCATTGTAAAAGAACTAACGGGAGTGGTTGTACCCTTGGTAAAGAACTCGACATCTAGCTTAGTGTCGGTAAAAGTATAAGCGACGTGTAAGGTTTTCTCCGCCGGTGAAAGGAGCTTGTTGACTAGTGAAAGAAACTCTCGAGTTGGATACTCGGGGCGTGGACGTAGGGCAAGGAAAAAGAGTCCTTGTAGCCGAACCACGATAAATACTCGTGTTGTGGTTTGATCGTTTCTTTCGTTTACTTGCATAGTTGCATGTTATATATTGTGTTTGTGTATATATCTTTGATCAAACGGAAAGTTTCAAAGCTAACTAAACAAGTTAAAAAGATTTTAAACGGTAAACTATTCAACCCCCCTTCTAGTTTTTCACAACGTTTTCTCCTGTAGCAGACATAAGAACTACAAGGATTCTCATAGCTATAGCAGCATACTATGACTATGAGATTTGGCAAATGGATGTGAAAACTGCTTTCTTAAATGGTCATCTAGATGAAGACATCTATATGGCACAACCAGAAGGGTTTGAAAATCCAGAGTTTCCAAATCGTGTATGCAAACTTAAAAGGTCCATTTATGGATTAAAGCAAGCAGCACGACAATGGAACAAGAGATTTGATGCTGAGATCAAAAAGTTTGGATTCACTCAAAATCTTGATAAGCCATGTGTGTATCACAAAGCTAGTGGGAGTGATAATGTAATTTTCCTAATTTTATATGTTGATGACATATTGATCATGGGAAAAGACATTCCAAGTTTGCAAAAGGTTAAGGCATATCTTGGAAAGTGCTTTTCTATGAAAGATTTAGGAGAAGCTGCATACATTCTGGGAATCAAAATCTATAGAGATAGATCAAGGCGGTTAATTGGATTAAGTCAAAGTGCTTACATTGACAAAATATTGAAAAGATTCAATATGCAAAATTCCAAGAAAGGATATTTGCCGATGGAAGTAAAACATGGCTTATGTGATGAGTTTTGTGCTTCAACACCTGCTGAGGTGGCTCGCATGAGTAAAGTTCCTTATGCTTCGGCTGTAGGATCTATTATGTATGCGGTAAAGTGCACAAGGCCAGATGTGGCGTTTGCTCAAAATATTACCAGTCAATTTTAACAGAATTCAAGTGAAAAACATTGGATTGCTGTTAAGCATATTCTTAAGTATTTGAGAAATACAAAAGATATGTTTTTGGTATATGGTGGAGATCCAGCTGCAGAACTTTGTGTTACAGGTTTCTGCGATGCATCCTTTCAAAGTAATAAAGATGATTCGAAGTCTCAGACGGGTTATGTCTTTGTTATTAATGGAGGAGCAGTAGACTGGAGGAGCAAGAAGCAGAGTACAATTGTGATGTCTGTAACAGAAGCTGAATACATTGCTGCTTCAGAAGCTGCTATGGAGGCTGTTTGGATTAGGAAATTCGTTTCAGGGCTTGGTGTTATGCCTTCAATTGAATTACCTATTAATATGTATTGTGACAATTCTGCTGCAATCATATTTGCCAATGAACCTGGAGTCATGAGAGGCACCAGACATTTTCTACGGAAGTATCACTTTGTTCGTGAAAAGGTTAACGAAGATGAAATAAATCTGCTGAAAGTTCACACAGATGATAACTTAGCTGATCCATTCACTAAGGCTTTGGCGAAAGAGAAGCTTGATGAACTGGCCAATGGAATTGGGCTTAAATTAGCTAGTAATTTCATGCATAACTGTGATTAGTATTTGGATAAAGGATATTGTAAACAATTATTATTTTAATGAAATAAAGTATGTTGGTATGTTTATTTCTATTGTTAATTACTGTTGTCTTATTTTTGCATGTTTACATCCATGAATAAGAGTTATTCTAAATTGTCCGTTGTCAGTTAATAATATGGGAATATTATTAAATTAAGACAAATCTGAAGTTGGTATAATATACTGATAACTGTCATGCCATTTCAGACGATATTCGATGATACTGAATATAGGACTTATCCCAACTATATGATGTTACTTTATGGATCTTGTCATTAAGTAAATCATAAGAAGTTATCCTTAGACTTGAGATACAAGATAACGGTCATGAATGTAGTACATTTTTGTGGAACAACTTAACGCTATACGTAACTGGTAGTCATAATGGTTGTTTTCGGAAGTGTTACAAAGTTTGTGTGTTTTGCTTGTAATCAATATAGAATTTGTTCCTTCAAATTAATTTTTTAGAGTTTAATACTGCTGGCCCCCTCGTAGGGTTGACAAGGTGTTTGCGTGACCACGCCAAAGGTCTTTCCTGAAAGGTTCAGAAGATTTGGTAATCTTGTCAATTTCTAACAACGAGAAACAGAATGGTTAATTAAGGAATGACCTAGATCCATATCCTTATTTAACACGGTATTAGAAACAAAGGGATAATAATAATGGGAAATCATTAAAAGGTTTTCCAGGAGCCTTACTCAAGTTGTACTAGAGGCATCGGCGTGTTGCAAGACGCTAACCGATGTGATCACACTATTATGATATGTCTAAGTGGGAGCTGTTGATTTTATAGACATTATAATAATAGTCGTGTGTTAGGATCGAACTTGAGATCACGGGATTGCACACAATACGTATGAAGAGAAAAAGAAATAATTATTTATAAAATGTTATAAGTAATTATTAATAAACACAAAACAAGTAATAATAATTAGTATTTAATGATAAATGACTAATGACCTATTAACGAAGATTAGAAAAGTAATACTAAAGAAAATTTGGAAATAAGGGAAGGTTCCGGAATCCCCTAGGGGACTCCCAAACCGATCGGCCATAGGGGGTTCTCCACCTCCTTTGTGCCTTGAGCTCCAAGTTTTGAATAGTATATAAACAAACCCAAGGTGCATTGTTTTTTCATAACTTGTACACACACATCTTAGTGTTTTCTCTCCTCTTCTTTGTCCCTTGGTCGATCTATCAAACTTATTCCCTAAGGGATTCGATTTTCTTGATCTACAAAGTTTTGTGTTTAATTTACTTGCATAAACTTTTTCTTGAATTAGTACATGTGTACAAGAACGTGAATCAAACACACTATTGTTTGATTCTTGGATTGAATTACGAAAGAGGTAAGAGATAATTATTGTAATCCACATAAACCCTAATTAGGGTTCTTGATTGAAGATTGCAGTTTGATTCTTGTTCGGGCTAGAATCACAAAGATATGTTTACTATTTAAATATTGATTAATTAATTACATGTTATTTGATCTTGTTATAATTGCTTCCGCTATGCTCACTTGATGTGTTTGTTTTATAATATATGAATGTCATGGTATAATAATTCCAACAGTTCTCTCCACGTAAAAGCTTCACCTCTTAGTTTATAAATCACTAGCCCTACTTGTCGATTATCTGGAATAACATTAAACACGAAATACCTTTCTACTTTCGCTATCCAGTCTAAAAAGTCTTCAGTATTGAGGGTTTAGTCAAAAAGTGGCATATCTATGTTGAGTAGGTCGTCGTTTTCATGAACTTATTGAGGTTGTTATTGGTGAGCATTTTGCGGCTTCTAGTCCTTCTACATTACCTTTCAAGTTAACATGATCAATTTACGACTCATGCAACACAGCCTCAATATGTTCTATGCGAGTTGTTAGGTTTTGAAGCACGGTTTCAATCCCTTTAAGCACGTGGGTAAGATTCTTCTCTCCATTCAGTATTGAGGGTTTAGTCAAAAAGTGGCATATCTATGTTGAGTAGGTCGTCGTTTTCATGAACTTATTGAGGTTGTTATTGGTGAGCATTTTGCGGCTTCTAGTCCTTCTACATTACCTTTCAAGTTAACATGATCAATTTACGACTCATGCAACACAGCCTCAATATGTTCTATGCGAGTTGTTAGGTTTTGAAGCACGGTTTCAATCCCTTTAAGCACGTGGGTAAGATTCTTCTCTCCACTAACCTTGTTGATCGACATTGCTCTTCACAATACAAGAATGGTTAAATAGAACGAGAGTTTTATAGATCAAGGAGGAATAGAAAATAATGTCAGGCAAAAGGATTTGTAGTAGAAGCAAACATAAAAAGCTCTAAAAGATAGACGTTAGAAAATAATATGCATGTGATATCGTTAAAAAATCAGCACTAAAACATAAGCTCTAAAAGATAGAACCCATGACAATTCATCTCGTTTTAAAGTGAGATTTTACTGTGGTATTATAAGTTGCGACTTGTTTTCAACAAATGCAAGATTTAAATGGTGTTAGAAAATTGATTCCAACAAATTTTCATGTGCCCAGGGCATGACCATGCAATCAACAGGTATTAGCGCCGATGAAAAATGAAACCCAATAACTCAGAATGTACATCATGATTTAGCGCCGATGAGACTGATATGCTGCCCTGCTTGTTCTACTACCCATGCTCAAACCGTGTTGAGATGCATGACCTCTGCCGCCCCTCTGATTCCCCCTAGGTGACCACCCAGTATTCTGGTGATGATAGTTGTTGACAGCATTATCTATACTACTTATAATGGAGATTTGGTCAACAAGTCAAGATGTGAAAAACTGAAATTAATGTATTTCCCATTTTACCCTTGAATACCCACAACCAATCCCCATTTAATCAACCACTATCTACTTTACATTCTTTTCTTTCATTCCCCCATGTAAACGAAATACCCAGCGTCGTTCTTGAAATACATCTCTCTCACTAAAATACATCTCTCTCTCTCACTAAAATGATCTCACTTCTCTCTAAAGAAGCCTGCAGCCACCATCGGTACCACACACTGTCACTCTAAACCCCACAACCACATAAACAAAACCACCACCACCTGATCACGATTATGTATATTATTTTTACATCTTTGAGTTTTTCTAACATTTTTTACTTTTGATGTTGCTGTAAGTATTGTCGCCGGAATCCAGTGCCGCCGCCGGTGGGAATCTGCGCCATGGCATGTAAGTTTATCAATCTTAATTAAATAATTGATTTACTTTATATTGATTTTGGTTTTTAGATGCTTAATTGTAAATTATTGGTATTTTGATTTTACTTTTAGGTTTAACTTGGGAGAAATTGGAGATTTCTGAATTGGGTAAGTTTTATGTATCTTATTTATCATAATAATCAGTTGGTAAATATCTTTTTTATAATGATCCGTTGGTAAATATCGTATTTATGAACTTTATTTATAATGGTTTAATTTTAGTTTATTAATTTTTTCTATTAGGCCTTTATCATGATTTTGGGGTTTTGTTAATTTGGGAACGGCAACAGCAGCTACAGATTCAGATCTACAGTTTGGATCAGACGCTAAAGAAAAGCTTAGAAGATTATATTTTTAGCCAAGAAATGTCCCCAACTGCTTGGATCAGACGCTAAAAATCCTTCATGGTGGACCTGAGGGTCTCGCTTATCTTCACGAAGGCTTTGAAATCCAGGTATGAGTCTATTCGATTTTGATTATGGCTTTGGATACTTTCGTTGTTTTGTTAGCTTTTATTTGATTCACATAGCTTATTTGATTGTGCTTATGGCTTATTCATTATACATGTGTGATTCTTATAGAATATTATTCATATTTTGATACAAACTTTATTTTCGAGTTGGCAGTGTGTAAAGTGGCTGTCACAAATCTGACTGGGTTAGATTATAGTCGCAACATCTGCATATTGGGAGGCCTTTAAGGTAACACTAAATATGGTTATTGCAAAACGTTTTTAATTTAGCTGATTTATTGTAACTGAGATCCACTATCACATATATTTCTAATATCAGATTGCAAACATGTTAATTTTATCTATTGAACATAATTCCATATTAACTTTCATATGCTTTAAACTCATATAGTCATTTACTCATCAGTTATGGTGTGATTGCAGGAATGTGTTTGGATTGATGGCTCAGTACATGGTGTTGAATTCGAGAAATTGGATTTGCTTTTGAACTAGGTAAAGAAAGTATAGCACTAGAACAAATAATATATCAAAGTGATCAGCTTATTTGTTTATGACGAACCACATACATTATTCTATTGTTCCGAAGTTGTACTTAATACGTTACCATGGTTTTACAGGAAGAATTTCGCAACTGCTACATCAGCTGAACGTGAGCTTTATACGGGGATACTAGAAGAACTAGAAATGAAGGTGCCTGGTGCAACAACGGTTACAGCTGTTTCGTCTAAAACACAGGTACGTGTTTCTCGGTTCACAACTGTGTCGTTTGGGGATTTCTTTTTATGGTTCAAAATTCATTTTAATAATGCTCTATAATGTATAAATAAGACACCAGAACTGCCAATTCTAATACTACTCTTTAACAATTAAGAAATATGCACCAAGTTGGATGATACTTGAAACATGTGAAAATACTTTATTACCAATATTCATGAGTTATTACCAATATGAATTGGAAAGGCTTACCCCATTTTCAGCTGTCGAGTTATTAAAATGTGATAGGTGAGTTAATTTTGTTTCTCTGTTACCCAAAGCTTAAAAAGATGAAGAAAAAAGTTGATAGAAGAGAGGACAATGCTAAATTACCATAGCCACTGAAAGAAAAGTTGACTGATGAGATTATAGAACTACTGAGAGGGTTGAGTATTGGCGCCATTCAATTGCACATTTTGAATAGGCTATACTATAGAATTATGAATGAGGTAAATTTGAATCGGATTATTACAAAAGTGTGTTTGACCGAGAACAAGTTACTGAAGTAACAATATGTTTTTGGATCAGGTGAATGCAGAAATAAACTATTTGAATTAGGCTGATAGAATAAGTTGTGTTTGGATCAGGAGGTTCAAGACGCTACGAATGTGCATACAGTTTCTGGATCAGGAGGTTCAAGTCGCTACGAATGTGCAGGTTTAAACTCCATATGCGTTATCTACCTTATAAGTCAACTATTAGACTCATTATTTTTTAGATAAAGAAGCATTGTGGTTATATGCCACAGGTTGTGGTTGCTAAAGAAACTCTACGAAACCTTGGTGGTTTGGTGAGTCAATTATCCTTGGATATATTTGAAAACGAGGGTAGACGAGCAGTTCCTACAAAAAAAGTAACTGTAAGAACTACTAAAGCTAATTGCTATTGATTATGGGACGGCATCAAATTCCATTCAGGTTTGGGTTTTCTATTTGGAACTTACGTTTAATGACTTTGAGATTTTGCCTGCATTATGTATTGATTGCTCTTTTTTCATTTATCAGCAAGTGCGGCTTTCTTACCTGAGTGGGTTACAAATCGCAATTTGCCTATTTTATGTTATTATAGAATATTATAGCAATCCAAGGCAACTGCTTACTGCATTTTAATACAGTAGATAACCAATTTTTATGGTTCTTGGGATTTTTTTTATTTTATTTTTTTTATTTTTTATTTTTTAAATATAAGTTGCTTATCTGATTATTTCTGCGTGAAATATCAGGTTATGGGTTGACGACCTCAGTCGCTTGAAAGACATTCAAGTGGTGTTGAACTTGAAAGACATGAAATTATTGGTACGTTGAGTTATAGTTTAGAACATTTCCATCTATACATAATATGTTTAGAATATTTAGTTACGTACAAGATTAGTTTAGAATTGACCTACTGCCCTTGATCTTAATTTATGTTTTTCTTTTTTTTAAGGGAACAAGACGTAAAGCTGATAAAGCATATATATGTGCGCGTTTCAGGGCAATATTTATCTTTATACATTCTTTGCTACAACTTCAATGGGTCAAAGCGGTCGAACAATTAGAAAGGCTGGAGTATCCAAAAACTTTTTGACCCGAACCCATTCTGATGCATAACCCAATTTGACTATTATTCATTTTGAGTTTGAAGGTTTACATTCCTTCACAGATTGTTTAAAACGCTTAGTAGCTTCAGTGAGTGACTTAGTGGGTGTGTTTAGTGGGTGTGTTGAGCAGGTGAATGAGTTAGCGGGTGTCTTTAATGGGTGCGTTCAGCGGTGGGTTGAGTGAACGTCTCCATCTTCATTTTTGCTGAACCAGGCAACATCAATTATGAGGTAACCCTCTAATTATCACCTTCATCTTTTTTTCACAAATTGTTATTAGAATTGCTAAACTCATGTAACGTTTCAAAAAATATTATCAAAATATCATGTGTAAATTAAAGTGCGCAAGTGATATTGTATTTTGAAATCTCTTTTCTTTTTCTTAATATTTGTAACTTTAGCTTACTAAAAAGCTTTTGTTTTATATTTGTTTTTAGTCTTAAATGTATTTTGATCTTTGTTACGGTGGAGGATGAAAAGACACTACTTAGAGGTCAAATAGGATCAAGACCACCAAGATGTAAAAGAAGTTTCGTTCGTGTGGTAAGTGTGAAACAAAACAAGTTTCTACAACACCTGCAAATCAAGAATGCAAAAAAAGGCTCAAGAACCCAACAACGACATTCATTGTTTTAGATCATCTTCTAATAGTTTCTTTTGTTTTACCTTTTTTCTTGAAGGCCTCATTTTTGTACTTCTTTTGAATCTTAATGTGATTAATTTATAACTACTTCAGAAAGAAAACGGCAATTACATGTTGCATTTGGGTCTTGAAATAATCTTTGGGCAATGCTTTTGTTTCAAATTTAGATAAATAGTTATACCCTGTGCTATAATGCAATAACCACATTGCGCAATGATTTATATTGCTTTTGTCGAATCGCTGCTTCAACACCCATGCTCGCTTGCATTTGACGAATCTAATATTATTAAGGATATTGTTCTTGCGAGGTATATCTTTGAATTGAACTTTGAGATTTTTAGATGAACGTGATCGATACTCAATAATTCGCCCAAATTTGTTGAAGTCTCTGAATGTTGCAGTTTCTTTAGCGGCCTAACAAAATCAGTTTCTATAATAAGAGAAATGGTACGTCGTTTTAGACTTGGACTACCGAATTGCTATATTCTTTGATAAACAAAATTATAAACCAAATACGATGAGAAAAAAAACCCCGCAAGGCCGCAACGCGGCCGTCCGCTGCCATACTTGTTCTTTTATAAATTCCAAAAAGTGAACTTTATGTTAAAATTGTTATTTAAGCTGTTAAACTTACGTTAGTTGAATATTTAATGTGTTATTGTTTTTTAGGTTTGAAAAACTTAAAATTTGAACATTTGAAATATTTGATTTGAATGTTTCTGTTGTTAAAAGTTTTAAAAACTTGAAAATGATGTTTTTAGAATTTAAAAGTTTTTGAAAATCTAAAACATTTTGAATTCTTTGAAATTTTTGACACGTTTTTTTTTTTTTTTTTTTTTTTTTTTTTTTTTTTTTTTTTTTTGATAGAATTTCTTTTTTGAAACTTTAAATCTTTTATAATTTGGAATAATTAAAAAGTTTGATATTTAAAAATGTGAAACTTTTAAAACTTGAAAATTTGAACTTTTTAATCGATGGTAAGAAGTTTTTTTCTTTTGAAAATTCTTAAAACTGATTAGTGTTTTTGGAAGTACCTCAAAGTTGATGATAAAATATTTAAGAGTTCATATAAGAAACTGAATAGGTAGCCGGTTAACTAGAAGTTGATGCTAAAAAGAAAGGAAAGTCTACAACACTTGCCCCTGAAAATTTACATAACTTTTGAAAAAGAAATAAAGATGTGACTGCACAGTGCATGCCTCGAGTGACTCAAATACATGGAAATCCTTTATTCATTGGGTTATGTGGTGTTCTTCATGTATATTGCTTATTTTATAAGAAGTTAAAGCTATGTACGAACTTTGTAACACTAACAAATGCTTCGAAACAAGAATGCAAAAAGAGAGATTTTAAGTTAACTTTGATGGGCTCGAGGCACTTTGAAAACAAAGGATTAAACCGACAGTTGAAATTTGGAAGGTTCGAGGCAAGTTGGCGTTTATATGTGGTACGACACCTATGTAAAATCTTTTGAGTTAATGTGAATTCAAAATTTGAATTGGAAATTTCATCGTTAAAAGAACATATGTGGTGATTTCACTTTTAGGTAATCTAACTTATATGACCTTAATATTAAAAAAATAAAATAAAATAAAATAGAAAAAACCCTAATGATCCAACAATCACTACATCTATAAGACCACTCGGTAAGGTGCCTTCCTTACTCACGTTAACATTTAATGCACTTTGACTTTGGACCGAGTTACCTTACCGCGACAGAAAGGCAAGGGCAAGTTAACTCGGCACGTTAAGTGCTTAACAGGCGTTAAGTAGCATGTTTTAAAAAAAAAAAAAAAAAAATACACTTTTTGCCCTTGTAATATTAGTTCATTTTTTGAATACCAAAATGAAAAAATTACAAATTCAACCCGACTCTGTTTTCTCAAGGTCAAACAATTCCAAATGTGAGTGTCTATTTGCCCGACTCTGTTTTCTCGCATGGTCAGCTTTATGTGGCATTGTCTAGAGGGATACCCGTAGAACAATAAAAGGTATTGGTTAAACCAGTCAAAGAGTTCCGTCAAGCAGAAATCTACTTTCAGTTTCATTAAATGTTTTTATATGTTATTTGATAGACGTTAAGAATTTTTTCTAGACTTTAGTTATCGTGTGCAACCGTTTGTAATTACATTATGATCTGTTCACGTTCTATTTTGAACGCTACACAAAACACTCACCACAATATCACAAATCGTTAATTATCTGCCGCTAGGAACCGTTGCTATGCACGGGTACTCGTCTAGTTATAAGGAATGTAATTATAACCACCACCTTGCTGCAGATACTGATAACTGTCAAAAGAACCTTGCGGCCTTTGCATCACATACAAACCCCCATAATGACGTACCACTGGTTGGTATACATGTGTGTATCTACCACCGCCTACACTGTAAAGGGGCTGACCCATCTGAGTATTTAACCTGTTGTATGGTTGACCATGGTTTGGATCATAGTTGTAATGCCGAGTGCCTAAATTTGAAGACCTGTGATCCCGATTGATGTGATGTGTATGATAACCTGATCTAGGATGCACCATTATATGTGGGTCATGATTATAGAGTCGATGTGGTTGAGGGTCATATAGTTGGTGATAATCGTTGCTTCTATCTGGTTTTACTTGTAAGCTATTGACCACAAGTCTGTGTGCAGCGTCTCTTAGCTCTTGGCCAGAAACAGATCCATGTGGGTTGTCGTGTACGTTATGCTCGTACCTAGATGACCACAAGTGGCTTAGAAAGTTCTTAAAACAAAACAACACTAAAGCGGGTAATTAGACGTGACAATTTTGACCCATCTACTTATTAATTTGTCAATTCAGAAAACGGGTCAAATGGTACATTGGTCAAAAATATCTAAATGCATAAACATATACTCGTATCATTTTTGTTCAAAAAGATTAATCAAAATAACTTATTTTTCAGCATATAAGACACCTTTAAAAAAAGATATACAACTGTTTTGGACAGAAGAATGTTGGGTCAAACCAACCCAGATTAAAAATTAACCATTGTGACCCGTTACCCAATCTGACTATTTTGCAATTTTTGCCACCAAACAAATGCATCTTTTGGATATAGCTTATCAAATATAAGTGCAGACAATCTAATTGGGAAAAAACAGAAATCAAGGGCGGGTTACCTTCCACTTTCCCAAGGCTTCCTCGCAGAATCTTCATGCCATAAAGCTGGTTCAGGTTGCAAATCATCCACCGTTACTGTCTGCATAATGAAAGCAAGCATCGTAGCATAGCACAATGTAAAGCAAAAGACATGCAGGTTCCATTTCAAGAAAGGAATTGTGGGGGAAAGTGATATGCTTGACTAAATAGATTCGCATCAAAACGGGCCAGGTTGACCAGCGAACAATTTTTATCACAATTATTCGGATCTTTATATATAATTAATGAGTTAAATAGAATTCCAAAAACAGTAGTATAAACATAATCGAACTATTCTAATGGAATTTATTTTATTCAGTCCATTTGACTTGTTTGAGATAAAGCACAACCCAGCACAACCCATACATAAGTAAATGGGTCCAAACTGCCACCCCTACTAAATACCTTTTCGGGCAGCTTGACTCCTTCTGGCAGCCGGGCAATATGTTCATGATAATCGGGAAGTCTGTATATAGCACATCTGGAATGCAAAACAGTAAGCATAAGTATGATATAACTCATTGGCAAGGCCTTGTAACTGCCAAAACTATAGCAATAAGTTCTGTTTTTTTAAGCTTACAAGACTTGATTATCCATGATATCCTCCATCCCGTGAACAGGTGATCTGAAAATTGTAGGACATGGATCTCCAACGCAAAGGGATATATATCCATTCATCCCACCACTGTTCAACACCATAAATAAAATCAGAGAGAGTAACAGCAACAATATGCAAGATTAAACACTGGAGTACAAACCTAGCAAGCGGGTCAATTTGTTCCTTGATCTCGATTCGTTCCTTGTCCGACAATTGCTTACAACGGCTATCCAAAGAATATATGTATGGAGACGGTTTGTGTGATAATGCTATGAAAAGCATGTCAGGCATCGTGCTATTTCTCCGTGCTTCTTCCTCCTGTGAAAATAATCAGCAGAATGGAACCACAAAATAGCATGTTTTCAAAAACATTATATATTTTCTGCATTCGAAAAAGCATGTGAAGTCAAAAAACATATTCATCATACCGTTAAAGTATGTTCTACTTTTTCCACTTCTGCAAGAAGACGGTACTCATCGATAAATGGTAACTTTGCTATACCCTAAAAATAAGCGGGCAGAACAATGGTAAATACGCACATCATCAAATTAAGGAAAAACAGGATGGTAAACAAAGAAAACACACCTGCCAGGCAAATCGCTTCCCGTTCATGTCCACTTCAAAATCTGAAAACAACATAAAAAGAAATTGTATGGTTTCAAATAATAAAAGATAACAAAGATAAGTGTGCTTTATAATCTGCAGCACTAAATGCACCTGATGGGTAAAAATCATTAATAGGTGAGTATGGATCTGTCATTAGTTTCCTGTAATGCTCCGGAAGTGCATGAGAACTGCATAAATATTCAGTTAGAATCGTGATACGGATAGGAGCTAAGGGTATAAGTAGCTGATACCTTGCAGCAGGGAAAACTGCTAACAGCTGGGTAAATGGTTTGAAAGGAGAACCTAATTCAAATCTTATCTTTAGATTTCCCAGATCCTTAAGATCAGACGCAAATGGAGCATAATGGTAAGGATAAAACCTGAAAGAGAAGCAAGATCATTATACAATTTATAAAAAACTAACTTCGTCTACTAGCATAACACCACACAAAAACCTGATAATTCTGATAAATGCTTGTTTGTAAATGAAAACACAAAACATGTGTTTGTTAGTTAATATGAAAGGGAGAATTACCACTGCCACGAACATACACCTTCATAGTAATACCGCATCACCCAACATAATCCTTCAGTATATGTTAGAACCTGTGGAGTATCATTATAAACTTTTTTAAGATTCATATTCATATTATGTCACCATCCGTAGGAAGACTTGCACATGGAATAACTGATAACTAACTGTCTGAATAACTGTAAATCACAATTTGTAACTTACAACGTCTCTCCGTATTGACTCAAGCTCTTCTGGAGATTTTGCAGAAAACTTCTCTTCATAGTACCTTTCTTTCCACCCAGTCACTCCAAGTTTAATCTATAAACATAAAGATGTATACATATTTGTGTATCAATCAACTGTCAAAACAAGCTAATTAAGAACAAGAAAGACTTGAAGTCTCTATGCACCTTTCAGATCTAACCTTATCTTCCTCTGGTTGCTCAGAATTAAACGCATCAGATTTCTCGCGAAGTATCTCCTTCAACTTTGTTTTCAATTCTTCATTGTTATCAACAATCTGAAATAAATAAATTACTCAGGGTTATAAAAAAAAGTTGGAGAATACGAGAATATCAATTAATAAACAATAAAGTGACTTTCTAAAGAGAACATACATCTCTTTCAAGATTACTCTCAGCTTCAACAATGGCAGCGCCTACAGAGGACCCAGAAGACAGGCGTGCAACCTTTTCGGCTCGGTAATGAGTTTTAATGCTATTTTGGTATGGTGAAGGTGAAGGACCTGAAGCAAGACGTGATCCTTGGAACCGACTAACTGGAACTAATGAGTCAGGTTCAGCCTGAGGGTCCACATCATCTCCTCTTGCTGCGCGTGATTTGGCTTGAGCTTTGTCACGTTTTACCCTTTCTGCTTTTCTCTGATGCAATCGGGCTCTCTTCTGAAATATTCTATCTTCGTATGATCCCACCGCCTGAATAAACTGCTCCACTTTGCTAAGATCTGGCTGAGAAGTGAAATTATATATGAGGCAAAACAGCAAAGGGTGCCCAAGTGTCAATTAATCACTTAAAAATGTTTCCGAATCACTATTTGTAATTGGTAAATATACAAGAAAAACATTCACATAAATCACCTGGCTTCCATTAGTCAAATAACCACCAAGAGTTCTAAACTCCTTTTTATATACCGCCAGTAGTAAATTGATCGCACCCTGAAAATTGGACGACAAAAAAAGGCAACAATAAGACGTTAAATTAGCAGAAGACACATCTTATATTGTGTTAATACAGTATAATATAAGGAATAAATTTCATATTTTCATGAGCCAATAAGCTCCCGGAGGTTTAGATACTTCACATATTACTTGTTAAGATTTTAAGACATACCTCACGGATTTCCAAGGTGGGCATATGTGGCAGAAAATCATTTCCGACAAAGAAACACATGAAGATGAAATCATCAATGATTCGCTCCAAATCAATCTGGAAAGGAGTATTAGGGATTCTCAACTCGTATTCCAGGTACTCTCGGAGAGTCCAAATGTTGAGGAACTGCAGAGCTCAACAAGTTTAGAGAACAACTAATAATTAAAACAAAATCAAGAAGACATAGAATTTTTAAAATTTGGTCTACCTGGTATGGCTTCTTAGGGACAACATCAGCAGTTTCTTTTTCATCATGCTCTCCGGCCTTTCTTTTTGCCTTTCCTTCACAGGTAGCTGCTAAATGACCCATTTGACCGCAAATGAAACACTTGTCTTGTTGACCGGGCGTAAACACAACCTATAACATCAAAGGTTTAAACTATAGTTTTGCTTCTTTTGTGTAATCTTTTACACAGTCAAGTTCAACTAGGATTTTTAGAATTCTTACCTCTCTAAGTATTGAAAAATGAACTTCATGGGTCGCCAGTGCCAACATAATCAGATCTGCATCCTATACTTCAAAACAGATACATATTTAAAGCAAGAACAAAAAATAAATGTAACATAAATATTAGAACTAAAGAAAGTTAAGGCAGAAAGAATACCAAACCGTATAAGCAATGGCGAGTATTTGGATCATAACCAGGAAGATTCCTTTGAAGACGAATGTACGACATTATCTTATGTTCTCCTTCCCCAGGAACGTTTGAATCAGAAAGGATAACCTACAAAAAAGTTACAAGTTGAAACACTTTTCATATATAATTCTGAGTAAAAGACCGTAGCTGACAAGATCTTGAAACTTTGCGGTCAAAATTACCTTTATAGGCTTCCACCCGGGATCATTGTTTAATTTTTGGTGTACATAGTATTGCAGAGCAACTGATAAAACAGCCATAAATTCAGTCCCGGGTGTGATTACATTAGAATCAAAAGTTTGAGACTCGTGTTTAGGAGGAAGCTTTCTGCCTTCTCTCTCAAATTCCTCCCTCAACTTCACCTCTTCAGCTGCCTAGAAATCACAAGTCAAAAAAATCAAATTCGATAATCCAAATATTTTTTTTAATCAAGTTAAAAATAAATGTTCATGCATACTGCATCTGCTGCATCTTTTGCTGCTCGGAAACGCCTTGATCGCTGCTGGTTCATTTTTGCCCTTGGAGCAACACCATCTACGCATTTTCAGGTAATTTAAGGTTAGCTATGTAAGGGATATACTTTATCTGTATTATAATTTAAGTTAAAATGATTTTTGTGATTATAACGCACCAATAGCCATGTACAGCAGCTTGCGTGGTTGCACCATTACAAAAAGCCTGTCAATGTAATCAAACATACATTGGAACACCTCATCAAAAGAGGTTGGAGAAGGCTGCATGAATGTAAAAATGTGATTTAAATCGATCACCTAAATAGTACACTATAAAGCTATAAAGATCTGAATAAAAGTTTAAACAGACATGAAAATTTGCAGAGCAGAAAATAAGATAATCTTGTTAAAATCCCTGAAATAGAAACCACGCCGAACTTCAAACCGACAGTACTTACTGGTTAAGTCTGTTAAACCACTATTTCATCAGGTGTGATGAAATGTATATTCCGTAAACCTTTTTTGTTAACAGGCGAGTAACTATCCATCCAATAACAAACAGAACTTTACATGAAACTTCCCCCAAACTGAAATAAACAGGCTACTACTCGGTATCATATAGAATCACAAAGTTCCTACTAAGTCAAAATGACTAATAACTTTGAAAACGCCAACAAAGACAAGAACACACAACGCAGCAAACATCCTATGAAAACTACAACTTAATTCCAAATGACCAAATTGAAACTCTATTTAATAACATCTCTTATACCAAACAGAATTTCAAATTGCTTCAATCTTAATGCCTATGCTAATGGATCGTCGCACACCAGACATCATGAGCTCATGAATTTAGTTAACTTAGGGATGCAAGTGAGCCAGGCTGTGTGCGAGTTACTCAAGCTCGGCTCATTAAAGGCTCGACTCAACCTTAATCGAGTCTTTTACGTAACTCGTTGGCTCAGCTCGTTTACAACCCTAAGACACTAGTACAGCATTCATTTCAATTTGCCAGTTATCATCGATTTACAAATATTCTAACAAAATAATTACACAAAGTAAGTAACTAATAAATAACAACAAATTTCGGGTCATTAAAAACTCGATTCAAACTAGCTCGAGTTAAGCCTATCAAATACCTCATAGACTAAGCTCGGGCTTCTCTAAATTAAACAAGACCTCGGCCTCATCTCACTTACACCCCTAGTAGTACCTACATTACACTAACTATTCTCATTCTCACAATGTTTTGCAAACATCATGTACTACAAACTAATAATTATCACCTACGCAGTTACGCTACATCACCTAGTCTAACAAACTAATCACACACATAAAAAAAATAATAATAATAATAAAAAAAATAAAAATAATAAAAATAATTAATAACCAGCACCGAAGGGCGCACACACACTTAATCACAACAAACAACACATGTCAATAAACTAACTATTACCTACATTCAAATTATAATATTCGTAAAAACATTAATAACCGACAATGTTGAGATTATTTGTTTTTCGGCTGATATTTCAGAATCCCAAAATTTTCAGCTTATTTTGAAAATTGTGAGCTTATATAATACAGTATGATAAACTTATATAAGTCTCAAAATAAGCCAGAAAACCGACGCTTATGAAATATAAACCGGAATCAAATAAGCTCGTAAGCCCACACATAAGTTTAAACAAACACCCCCTTGCAATATTTTTGAAGAAAATTTCTATTAAAATGAAAAGTTCACTTCTCAAATTGTAAGAAGAATTTGTACATTTTTTTCATATCCCTAAAAAAATAAATAAATAATAAAAAATAATAATCATACTCGATCCTCAGGATGAAAACACGGATGGATGATATTATTCATATCGAGATACAAGTTATCGTATTCGATATTGTTAGGGTTAGGGTTACTTGTGTCTACTGGTATTTTTATTCCCTTTATTTCCACCGGTTCTTCTTCGATGACGTCACTTATTATTAGTGGATATTTTTCGGCAAGCCATCGGCAGAAGGCTGGTACTCCCATTGCGAACGGTGGTGGGAGTGACTGAATTCGCGGGAAAAGGATTGAGTGTTTGGTTTCGGAATTTGGTGTGGTAGGTTCTTGAATGTTCCGATTTTCTTTAAACTAAAAACGGCCACTTTATTTAATTTCCCAATTATATTTTACTGCTAGAGCTGAGCATCAAAGGTCCAAAATCGAACTCGACCATCAAAACCGACTTAACCGAGAAAAACCGAGTCGACCCGACAGCCCGTCAGTTCGATTTCGGTTTCATGATTTACAAGTTTTCGGTTTCGGTTTGGTTTGGTTCGGTTCGGCCCAAAACCGACAAAAACATACCTAAATACATCTAAACCGAACCGAACCGACGGCCCGACACAAAAGCGAACCAACTCGACGGCCCATCGGTTCGGTTTTGATTTAGGTTTTCCACGAATTTCGGTTTTTGGTTTTGTCGGTTCAGGTCCGGCCGGGTCGGTTTTAGACCGATGCTCAGCCCTACGTACCCGTGCAATGCGGCGGCCGCAGTTATCTTAAATTAAAATAAAATAATAGACATATGTATTGGAGCAAAGCATTATTATTAAATAAAATATAATATGACATAAGAAGAATATGCCGGTTATTCTTATACATCATCGGCTGCAACATCTTTAGACAACGAAGTATAACCATTAGTCCGATGGTTGTGTCATTTGAGTCATAATGTACCATATCTTTTGATTTGATACGCATACGAGTCTTATCAGGTGGAGTGAGATTTCTGTTAAATATCATTAATCAACTATTACTTACTCTATCATTTGTAGTTTCTCTACTTTTATTCGTTGCCTTCCCGGTGCACAATATACTTTATAGTTTTCAATGCTCTTACAATAACATGTTTAATTATAAGATTATTTTGATAAATACGAGGCAACATGGCCTGTGCGATGCACGGGCTTTGTTCACCATAAAGAATCGTAGTTTTGTAAGGGTTATGCGTATTTAATTATTATGCTTAATTTCAATTTTGTGTACTCGACTCAATAAACGAAGTTTGTTTAAGTAACTTTTGTGAATAAAATTGTTTCAAGAAAATGGTATCAAATACATGAGTGACTTTTATCATCGTAACAAATAACATGTTATTTAGAACACATAATTTATACTACACACAACTTAGGTGTTTTCTTTTGTCTTTTACACCAAAACTGATGACCAGCTTCGAGTCGTGTCTTCCTTCTATAACGATTGTGTCGTATATCTCAATGTCATATCGGTTGCAAATATGCCCGTGCGATGCACTCTTTTATGCTTTTCAGTTTTGCAAAGGTTAAGCGTACTTTGTTAACGTATACATAAATTCCATCTATGTTATTTCTTGTGAATAGAATAATTTCTAGAAGAAGGAATATGGATTTTTATCATCGTAACACAAATTCATAATTATAAAGCTAATTTAATAGGAAAAAGAAGTGTTTATACTACATATAACTTAGGTGATTGTTTTTTGATATTTTATTGAAGTCGACTTGTTAAACCAAATTTGACGTATCCCCCGCAAGTCTTGCTACTTCTGTTTCGAGTTTGATGTAGACACCACAAATTGTTAGGCCTTTATTGTTGGCTTAAGGATTTGCAATACAAAACGTGTACTAACAAAATTTTCATGCAACTTTAATCGTCATTTGATGCTAAAGAATGCTCATAATTATTTGCTCAATCAATAAAACTCATAAACATTTTTTTATTATAACTAGACGAGTACCCGTGCATAGCAACGGGATCTTATAACAACAGATAGTTATAGGGATATTTTTGTTACACAAAACAGTTAACCAAAGTATCATTACAACCATATGCCACTATAAAATCATGTTACTATGCACGGGTACTCATATATCAAAATGTATAATGTATCAATGAGATATAAAATGTTATAAAATGTATCAATGAGAAACAACTAATTCAGTCGAATCAAATATAATATTAAATACCAAAATCGTTGGCATCTTAAGCAATATGAGCCCAGTTTGCTCATACACATCGGATGGGTAGAGTATTAAAGTACTCACAATAGCTCAATTAGAAGATGATATGCTAATGATGCATGAGACTTAATTCATAAAAGCCATTTGAATAATAAATGATTATCACATGCTGACTTAAAAGTTGAGTTATAATAGTTAGAAAGACAAAAAAGGTTAACCATTTTATTAGTAGTAGTAGTTTACATGCCAAAAAGTGGAGCCGAAAAAGCAACATACTTCACTCGTACACAATTGTGAATGTGTGAACGCATGGTTAACATTTTGATATTAAATTTTAAAACCAAATAGATTGTGCTATATACATGTTAAATTGTTTGCTCCAATCAAATCCTATATCTTTGATTCGTCCATAATTAAGAAAATTAGTTTGGATGGAGAATTTTATCACAGATGCTTGTTCGTCTAAGATAAATTAAGTAGTTAATAAGAACTTGCAAGAGCATGGATATGAAACCGTGGCATGTTACGAAGAAGTTTCGCCTTTCTACTTTATCTTTAGTGAGATACCTTCACACAGATTAAACTTTATCACATGAATCTTGATTATGCCAAATGATAATCATATGAAAAATGATATTTAATACGCAGTATACTTTTAGTTGAAAAACTCAAACAAAAACCAAAAAAAGAAAATCTACAGAAACATAAACTATAAGACATAGCAACTTAATTTTATATTTAAGATAATTATTACAAGAATACAAGTTCATGTGATCAAGATACATTTTAAACGACCGATATGGTTGTTAGGATTTCTTCCATGCTTTCTGTGCCCTTGTTGTTGGGACTTCGTCATTGTTCTTTTTAAAAGATGAAAAGATCAATTGGAAAGGTTGAACTTCTACCTAGCTTGATTACCATCTTTCATATCAAATCGTAGGAGGAAGGTCGATCCAGTCACTGTAAAACAACATACGTAATAATAAGATAAAATGCATGGATATAGTTCTTAACTAATGTAAATGCATATGTTTTGTATTAAAAAACTTAAACAATCTTATTCTTCGATTATGCATACAACTGTTAAAGCGTACATGCATTGTAGTGGGAAAATGAATGAGGTTGTGATAATCTTTACTCTGTTTGTAAGTAGTATTTATAGGAGTGTAGAAATGTTGCATCTTTAAAGTTTTACACGATTGGCAAATCACATTTCAATTGTGAAGTTGACTTTCCTCAATTGTGAAAGCCAACAGTTGTGAAGTTGACTAGTCTATTCCCACATTTACACGCTCCACAAATCATTCCTATATTTACGCTCCACATTTCCTTATTATATTTGCATGGTTGTACACTAAATCCACATTTCCTTATTATTTGCATGGTTAAAGACGAAATTCACATTTCCACATTTCCAAATCCACACCAAGGGTATTATGGGCATTGACCAAAAGTTAAGATTTCACTTTTCCATTTTGACTATTTTCACTTTATAAGTAGTTAAGATTATACTCCGTAATTGTATATTTCCAAATTTAATTAGACCATTCAATTTCGGGTATGTCTCTTTGTTTACCACACTAAATATAGAGATCAAATCATGATGATAACTTTCATATCGTAAAACATGTTCTTTTGGAAAACAACACTTTACACTACTCATAGTTGAGTTTAATTTGTCGTTTGAAAAAGGAACCAACGGTGTACCCTTGAATGCTGCTCCTCTATCTTGAATCATCAATCCCATCTTACTTATGATCTCACTTGTAGTTATGTCCCAACTAAGAGGACAATCTGCAACATATTAAACCAAGTATAATTATTATTCTTAAAGCTTGTTGAATAACTTAGAGATCATACATTAACTTTGGTTTCCGAACATTATAAAGACCAGGCTTTAAAAATATTAAAGTCAAAAAATCAAGTGGACAGAAACACTTGCACGTCATAAAAACAAAATTCCAACAATGTTTTTATTAAATCCCCACTGCCATGCCTCCTTTGCAAGAATGCCAAATATTAGGATTGAGGTGGGCCCATCCTAACTCATCTTTTCAACCAAACTTATCTTTTGAAGCTAAAAACAAATTCCAAACGTGAACCCAGTGTACCAAACGGGCCCTAAAGTTCTGGTATTAGTACACTGTGTTTCTTTTAAATGTTATGCTTCATTATTAATACATTATTTTATTGCATGATTGATGAGGCGAAAAATGAACCACTTTTAGGGGGTCATTTAAACCCGGAATTGAATTTATTTGATCAAATATTACCCTAAATCGTTCCTTTTGTGATTTTAGGTACTTTGGGAGTGAATTCTGGAAAAGGAAGCAATTCGGACGTTTTTGGAGCATAAAAGTGAAGAAAACGGCAAAGACTTAATTTTCCATGCTGAGAACAGTACCTGACGGCGTCAAGAGGAAAACCATGACGGCGTCAAGAGTAAATTCCATGACGACCCAGTGCAATTCTGACGGCGTCACAACAAGGGCGTCAAGAGTATTTTTGGTGACGGCCTGCATAAGGGGAATACATGACGGCGTCAGACCCAGATCTAGGCAGTCCGAGGAACTATTTGGCGGCGAGATGACGGCGTCAGACATTTGTTCTTGACGCCGTCACCTATCAAACTCTATATATAGTTTTCTATTTTTCATTCATTAAAGAGGAACTTGTGTGGAGAAAACTAGGGCCGAACTTTGTAAACCCTAGGTCATATTTTACAGTACTTTCAAGGGTTTTCATCCCTTGAATCCCTTCATGTTCTATTGAGATAAGTCTTCTCTTAATTCAATCAATATGTCTATGTGTTGGTTGATTATATCTTGTGCTTGTCTTGATTTTAACATGCTAGGCTAGATTTATCTTGTGTTTGCTTGGATCTAATGAAACCTAGATGTTAATTATGTGTTGATTACTTGTTTATGGTTGTATTGGATGAATGATTTCAATGTTAGGCTTAAGAAAACAGGCAGATCTCCATTGTGTAACATGTTTTTACGTCTTAGGAAACATGAACCGATGTGTACTAGGTTTTATTGGTTGTATTTAATGCATGAGTAAATTCTAGTGATCCCATGTTAGGAGCTTCTTAGCCGGCTCGACATAGGAGTGAAGTAGGCACTCATAGGATTGGGGAAGTAAGTACGCCACCCCATGAATGGTATTAAGGAATACAATCCGTCATCCACGCAACTATAACAAGTAATTAACGTGTAAAAGATGTCTAGGGAGTAGTGAAATCTAAGTAAACACAATTCTACCACATATTGCTCACAACTCTAGTTTAATATAGTTTATTTTCATTTTTAGTATTTTATTTTGATTGCATCTTAGTTTTGGGTTAGTTGACTAGCAACTAATTCCGCCAACTCCTTCAAAACCCGAGATTTTTAATTGCTTTTCATAAAAATATAAAAATACAAAAAGAATCATCTCTCATCTCTAGACCTAGTCTTTAGGTTTTCTAATCCTAGCGACACAATTCCTAGCTGAACGATCAATCCCCCGGTACTTGTCATTATACTATACTACATCGATTAGGTACACTGCCTGGTGGGGGTTGTAAGCTTCTCGAGACCCCTCGAGAGGTAAAGCCTAGTGCAATCCCTACGCATCAAGTATTTGGCGCTGCAGCCCGGGGAATAGTTATTGTCTAGGTTAGAATCTCTTTTTACTTGCTAGATTCCTTTCTAGTAAGATTTTATTTTTATTTTTAGGTTCTCTTTAGTTTATCTTATTTCTTCGTGTTTTTGTTCGTAACTCTTCACCACCCGACATCATGGACGATGGGAACATCTTTGAACCCGTCATCCCACCACAACAAAACCCACCACTAGAACCTCTTAGGCCCCGAACCTTAGGAGAGTATTCCCGACCTAGCCACCAACGCTACCGAAACACCATTGAGCTCACCCAAGGAGCCAATGTGACCCCCTTGCGATTCGACACCATCCGGTTGGTGCAAAGCGGATGTGCATTCCATGGACCTCGTTCCGAAGATCCAAACCAACATCTCAAGGACTTCCTTAAAATCGTAGATTCTATAGACCTTGATGTTACAACTAGAGAGTCAACCCGATTACGCCTATTCCAATTCTCTCTACGTGATCAAGCTAGTCAATGGCTTGAGCGATTACCCGCGGGATCCATCACCACATGGGATGATCTCACCACTCGTTTCCTTGCTCAAGTTTTCCCACCGGGGAGAACTACCAAGCTTAGAAATGACATCTTGATGTTCCAACAACGTCAAAATGAAACTCTTTATGAAGCATGGACTCGTTTCAAGGACTTACTCCAAAAAGTCCCTCATCATGGCATAGATCTTTGGCTCCAAGTCCAAATCTTCTATGACCATATCGATCTCTACACAAGGTGAGCCATTGACTAATCGGCCGGTGGTAAGCTGCGTGATCTAAGTGCGGAACAATCATGGGAACTCATAGAAGATATTGCTCTCTATGACAACCGAAAGTTGGAATGATCCCCGTGACTTGAACAAAGCGGTTAAGGCAATATCTTTGCCTTCGAACAACTCTAGCACTCCCGACCGTAGGATCATGGAACTTGAGGACCAAGTCAAGTTTCTCATGAAATCTTATGAAGCTCCTAAGCCTTCAAGCCAAGTGAACAAAATCACTTCTTCATGCAAATTATGTAGTGGTCCCCATGACACTCGTGATTGTGTGGAACTCCCCGGAACAGCTTTTGTGGACTACGCATCCTCGCGTACCGACGAAGCGGGAGATAAGTGGTACACTTTCAAACCCGAGCCAAACCCTTACGGTGATTCCTACAACCCCTCTTGGAAAAATCACCCAAACCTTAGGTGGAAACAAAACCAAGCCAATTCTTCCAATCCGCCTAATCGTTACCAACCAAACGGTCCACCCTCCAACCGTACTTTCAACAACAATCCTTCT
This sequence comes from Artemisia argyi, assembly GCA_030686995.1. NCBI lineage: Eukaryota > Viridiplantae > Streptophyta > Magnoliopsida > Asterales > Asteraceae > Artemisia > Artemisia argyi. The sequence goes on from CM060698.1 coordinate 47,009,475, forward strand.
AACAACTATGGTAGTACCAACAATCTTGAAGGATTGATGTCTAAGTTTATGGCATCTCAAGAAGCTCGCATATCTAAGTTTGAAGCCGATTTCAAACAAAAGCAAATCGAGATGACCACCAAAATTGACACATTGTTGAAAGTTCTCAATGACCGAGAAATGGGAGCACTCCCAAGCGACACGGTCAAGAACCCGAAACTAAATGTTAATTCCATATCATCAGCTTCGTCACCTACCTCTTGTCCACAATACTACTCGGTTAAATCTATGAGCACGTGTTTCAAGCAAAACCAAATTCTTCAAAAGGACCAATCAATTAAAACACACGATATAAAACCGGTCAAAAGCATAGTTGAAACACCTCCTACGCAAGACCTTGACGATGAATTCTAGGAGCTTCACCTTGAACGCCCCGTCATTGATATCTTAGCCCGTGCTCCCTACTATAGTGCCCAACTAGAGAAGTATGAGAAGTTTAAACTAGGTAAAAATGGGACTGCCTTCGTTCAAAACAAGTTGCCTAAAAAGGTTAATGATCCGAGTATATTTGTTTTGCCTTGTAAGATAGGAAGATCTGAAGCTTTCGACACACTAGCCGATTTAGGGTCAAGCCTCAACTTGATTCCCTTATCCCTTTTCACCACTCTTAAGCTAGGAAAGTTAGAGGAGATGGAGGTATTGATAGGTCTAGCGGATGGGAGTATTGCCCACTGATTCGTTGTGTTTAGGTGTGTGTAAACAACAATTTATAAAAATATCAACAAACGTGAAGTTTAATTTGTCGTGAGACAAATAAACGTGAAGTAATACGAGTAAACCGTTTAGGAAAACGATTACCTCGCACAACTTGTAAAAGTGATATTCAAATTGTGAGACCGGGAAGTGATTTCCCGGGTCGTACCCCAACGAGGTGTGAATGGAAAGCTTCGAATGAGATTTGGATTAAAATCTTGTATGATTGGAAAGGTTATTTGGTTTTGCGATACGTTAAATTAACGAATTTTGAAAATTAACTAACGAAAGTGAAAATAAACCAACCTAAGGCAACTAACAAACTAAGAAATACCTAAAACATTACGGGAAAACATAATTAGGTATCAGGAATCCTAAAACGTTAACTAAATTAAAAATTTGACGTTTATTAAAAAGTTACGCGAGTGCGCAAAATAAAACGCGAGTTTTAAGCTACAAAGGTCCTACGGGTTTCCAAAGAATTTTCTAACGCACTAAAAGACAAAAGAAAATTTAAAAAAAAAATTCGACTAAAATTCTATTTAATATGAATTAAAAACTAATTTAATGAAATAAAATCAAAATAAATACTAAAATAACTTAAATAAATTTGAAACTTTTTTGGAAATTCTAAAAAGTTAAAATGATTCGAAGGAAAATCAGAAACTTGAAAATAGCACTCAAAATAAGCCAGAAAAAGCAGTTCTAAAAGCTGAACCTTAATAAGCCAATAGAAATCAACATGGTATAAATAAATACAAAGGAAATAATAACTCAAATAGCTACTTAGCACAGATGGTTGGCGTGTGTTTGTGTGTGTATCCAAGAGATCAGGGGTTCGAATCCCCTAGACCACACTTTTTTCAAATTTATTTACTTGTATTTTTCTTTTTTTTTCTTTACTTCTTTTCGGAATCAGTAGACAACAATATTGACAACCACAAGGAATTTTAACAAGAACAGTAAAAACAATTGGCAAACTAACTACCACAATACTAATAGTAAGCAATAATAACAACAACTCGAATCTAATAAACACTTCTAACCAGAAATTACAACCACAACACCACTGTAACAGCAGTGTTCAGAAGAGCCCAAAAGAAGTGCTCAAATAAGCACTAGATAAGTAGTTAAGCTCGAACTGAATCCTAGACCCTACCTTCTACCTGGGTGGCTTCTCAAATCAACCACGTTAATACCCTAACACTAGCTAAGTAGTAATTTAAAACTATTCCAAATCTGGCAAAACATGAAGGTGCAGGGGAGATAATAAGCCAAACAGGCCACTTGGCATGTAATCTTTTTTGTCCGAATCGTCCTCAATTTTCACTTTTCTTTTTCCTTTGTGTTCTCAAACTAGCAGGTAACTTAAATAAACAAAAAATTTTGGTTTTCATTTATCAAACAATCCTGAAACTTGCTTTAAAAACTGTGCAAAAACTGAGTATGCGATTTAACCTTCTTATTTCAAATTGAGTTTTAGTTGCTTTCTAATAACCTAAAGTGACTGAGTGTATTATGGTGCTTCAAAAGTCAACTAATTCGAGTGGCTTAAGAGATTTTTAAACCAAGTTTTGACTTAAACCAACCTACTTGTTACACGATTAGACTGTTCCATCTTAAAAACCAGACATCTGACTAAACTACTTAAGCTGCACAACCTATGTTACCAATAGTCTAACAATTCCCTAAGAAGATTGCCTAGATGGTGTTTGGTTGACTGCAACAACCAAGACGTATGAGTAACAATAATGCCAAACACCCCTAATAATAACAGATTCTAAGAGTTACAAAGCAAATCAACAATTTGATACTAAACTTAAACTAACTACTATATCATGGGCTAAAACAAACTAAGTAGAGCAGAAATTAACAACCAATCACAACAGTCATGCTTACAAAAGAAGTGAGAAAATATGGGTAAATCCTTACTTGACATCAAAGCTAGGGGCTGAGATTCATGAACCAAAGGGACCACCTAAATGCTCACCAGAGCTCTAAACCACATCCCAAGCTTATATCTGTTGCTGCTACTTCCATAATTCTTCATATCCTTTTTTTTTTTTTTTTTTTTTTTAATTTTTTTGTTTTTCTCTTTTTTTTTTCTCTTTTTCTTTTCTGAATTTTCAACTTCCTTTTAATTCAAATAATCTTTAACAAACTTTAAACAACCATTCAATGAGACTTGAAGCAGAACTTAAAAGATAGAAAAAAACTCGACTTGTAAATTAAAACTCAAATTTTCAAAAACTAAAATTAAACTTTCATTAAACTTGATGAATAAAGTTACAACATAAAACTAAGTTCTTAAGATAGAAAATTACAAGAGAAAAGGTATGCCCTTGAGGCTTACAATGATCACCTATTTATACTAAAACCCTAGTGGTAGGTACACCTTAGCTTCCTTCTTGTCTTCTCTTTGGTGTGCTTCCTCACTGAGATAATCACTGAGTTGGACAACTTTGTGCTTCATGGATATCACATCACCACCCTTGGATGAGTCTTGAGTTAATCACAGCCTTCCACTTATACTTTAGCGCCCAATTGAGAGGTGGATTGCCAACATGTCTTGATGTGAATGGTTTGAAGTGTTTGGTACAAATTTGAGGGGGATTAGTGGGATTGGGGAGTGGATTTGAGGAGAAAGTGGGATGTTGATAGGGAAGATGGTGATGGGGGGTTTGGAGGGATGTAGTAACGGGGGGGGGGGGGGGGGATTGGTGATGGAAGTGGTGTTATTTTTTTATTCAGTTTGACTGAATGGGGAAGAAGAGGGCAGATATACGTTTTTACAAAAATGTGAAAAGGGGTTTTAGGGTTTAGTTGGGCTAGGGTGGATATTTGGGCCTTGGGTGGATTATATTAAATGGTGGGCTGGTGTGAGGGTGTTAGTTTAAAAGGGTTGTAGTGGGCTAGTACTACTAAGAATCCGTTTGTCTTGTTGACTATGAAACCACAAGGACCAAATTTGCAACTCTGAAATTTCACGGACCATTTTTGTAAATATCCCACATCACCAAGAGGACCAAACCTGTCAAGTTAGATAAACCATAGGACCAAAAATGCAATTTTCTAAATTTGAAGCACCAGGGATTAAAACTGCCAATTTACCAAAGTATAAGGACCAATTGTGTACTTTTCCAAAACTTTTTACCCAAAGACCATTTGTGATTTATTTTGACTTTTAAAGAGCAAGGGTTGACTTTTCTTTGAAAATGACTGACCAGGGACTAGTTTTGTAAAACTTTGAAAGTTGGGGGACTGAAACTGCCAAATATGCAAATTTTGTTTGTTTTCACTCGTTTTGCATCAGAAACATATAAAATACGATCTTTGGGATTCTCTTCGCATTTTGGTGCGTTTTTGAGTGTTTTTGATCGTTTTGCAGCTTAGATTTGACTAAAAATGATGAGTATTTACACACTCATCAATCCCCCACACTAAACTATTGCTAGTCCCTACCAATCTTTTTGAGAAAAATTAATGGATTTGAAGTCTCTTTAACAAAAGCCATCACTTCTGGAGTAGCCGGATGCTATTGGGTTCAAGTAAGAGTTATGGTCCATCCGATGACCATGTGATTTTTAGCAAACCACCAGCTTTCAACGGTTTTGGTTTGTCTTTACCAGAAGCCGTTTGCTCTTGGACTAGCCAACTCTTGATGGAACAGTCAACATCTTGGTGAGTTGATTACCAATTATGGTTTTTCCACTGCCTTTACCACAAGCCATAATCTTGCGGGCTAGCCAACTCATTAGCTTTTGAGGATGTGGGGAGTTGAGGAACCATACAATTTTTGGCAAATTACAAGCCATCAACAGGTTTGAGTTATCTTTACCAAGAGCCGTTTGCTCCTGGATTAGCCAATCCTTTAGTCGTTTAGACACGGCGAATTGATAACCACAAAAAATTTTGAAATAAAGTGAAAAAAAATTTAAAATTTTGGCCAAAAACGGGGGTACTAGACGGTATAATTTGATAAAATTCGCTAGAATTTTCCCCTCCCCCACACTTAGAGTTGAATATTATCCTCAATATTCAAAGTCCCGGCTATTATGCCGAAAATTTGAATGAAAGACGAGAATATTAAAAGCTAACTGTGGGAACGTCATTTGTTATTTTTCACTTTATTTATACAAACACACAATTTTTTTTTTTTTGGAAAGATATATACATCTCAAATAGCTGCGGGGGGTGGTCACTCCCCCACACTAGGGTGTTAGAAACTAGAAGGAAATCAGATACACGGGTGAAAACCTATGTTTGTTGTTACTTGTTTTTGTTTGTCGAGTCGCTAGCTTGACTCAATTCCCAGAATTCATTGGTCCATGGGGAAGGTTTGGAGGTCCGGGACAATAGGTGGCATGTCCCCTCCAAAATAATGTTTCAACCGATGCCCATTTACTTTGAAATTTGGACCGTCGTCTTGAGATAACTCGACGGTACCATAAGGATAAACTTTGGCAACGGTGAAAGGTCCAGTCCAGCGGGTTTTAAGCTTACCCGAAAAGATCTTTAATCGAGAGTTAAAAAGAAGGACTCGGTCACCAATGTTGAAAACGTGGTTCTTAATTTTGGAGTCATGGATCTTTCTGGTTTTCTCTTTATAGATTAAAGAGTTTTCGTAAGCTTGATCACGAAGTTCATTGAGTTCATTAAGTTGAACTTTCCTATGATCACCCGCAGACTTAAGATCGAAATTTGCATTCTTCAAAGCCCAATAAGCTTTGTGCTCGAGCTCAATCGGTAGATGACAAGCCTTTCCATACACAAGCTTATAAGGAGTACACCCGATGGGTGTTTTATAAGCCGTGCGAAAAGCCCATAGAGCGTCGTCTAACTTGTCCGACCAAGAGGCACGGTTTTCGCCTACGGTTCTTTCAAGAATTCTTTTCAAACCACGGTTTGAAACCTCCACTTGCCTACTCGTTTGTGGGTGATAGGCGGTAGCAAGTCGGTGAGTGACACCATACTTGAGCATGACTTTTGCAAATTGTTCATTGCAAAAGTGAGTACCGCGATCGCTTATGATAGCGCGGGGAGTTCCAAACCTTAAGAATAACGATTTCAAAAAATTTACAACTACTCGGGCATCGTTGGTTGGGAGAGCTTTTGCTTCGACCCATTTTGACAAGTAGTCAACGGCCACGAGTATGTACTTGTTCCCTCGTGAAGACGGGAACGGCCCCATAAAGTCTATGCCCCAAACATCAAAGATTTCACACACTTGGATGACGTTTTGTGGCATTTCATCCCGTTGTGTGATCTTTCCTTGACGTTGACACGAGTCGCAAGATTTGACTAGGTCATGGGCGTCTTTGTAAATGGAGGGCCAATAAAAACCGGACTCAAATACTTTTCGAGCGGTGTAGTTCGGGCCATGATGTCCCCCGGTGGGTCCATTATGACAAGCCTTAAGGATTTCCATGGCTTCTTGGCCATGAACACACCTTCGAATAACCTGATCCGCACAAATTTTAAACAGATAGGGATCATCCCAAAAGTAGTGATTAACATCTTTGAAAAACTTGCTATTTTGGTGGTACGACATCCCTTTAACAACGAAGTTCCCCGCATGGTAGTTTGCAAAGTCGGCAAACCATGGGGTACTAGAATCACCACGAGAGGAAATCACATTAAGTGTCTCGAGAGGAAACGTTTCATTTATTTCCTTTTTCTCGAGAACACCTTGATGAGGATTCTCCAATCGGGAAAGATGGTCAGCAGCGAGGTTCTCGGCTCCTTTTTTTTTATCACGAATGATGATATCAAATTCTTGTAGGAGGAGAACCCAACGGAGCAATCTCGGCTTTGCGTCTTGCTTGGCAAAGAGATATTTTAGAGCCGAGTGATCCGTGTACACTATGCATTTAGTCAAGATCAAATATGGCCGAAACTTCTCAAACGCATACACCACGGCTTGTAATTCTTTTTCCGTTTTGGAGTAATGAGCTTGAGCTTCGGTCAAGGTTTTGCTTGCATAATGAATCGGCTGAAAATGTTTGGGTTTGCGTTGCCCCAAGACCGCACCTATTGCAAAGTCACTTGCATCACACATAAGTTCGAAAGGTAGGTCCCAATCGGGGGTAACTAGAATGGGTGCCTCGGTAAGCTTTTTCTTGAGATTTTGAAAAGCTTCGATGCACTCATCGGAAAAGACAAATGGAGTCTCTTTTTCAAGAAGTCGGGTCATAGGCCTTGCTATCTTCGAGAAATCTTGAATGAATCTACGATAGAAGCCGGCATGACCCAGGAAACTCCGAACACCTTTAACAGTAGTGGGAGGAGGAAGCTTAGCAATGACGTCGATTTTAGCTTTATCAACCTCAATCCCACTCTTGGAAATCTTATGGCCAAGGACAATTCCTTCCTTGACCATAAAATGACTTTTCTCCCAATTTAGACTAAGATTGGTGTCTTCACACCTTTGAAGCATTTTTTCTAAATTGGCGAGGCATGATTTGAATGAATTCCCAACGACCGAAAAATCATCCATGAAGACCTCCATTGTTTTCTCGATCATGTCGTGAAAAATGGCCATCATGCATCTTTGAAACGTGTCCGGAGCATTTCATAAGCCAAAAGGCATGCGTCGATAAGCAAATGTTCCGTATGGGCACGTAAAAGTCGTTTTTTCTTGATCTTGAGGATCGATGGGAATTTGGAAATAACCCAAAAAACTGTCAAGGAAACAATAGTATTCGTTTCCCGCCAATCTTTCGAGCATTTGATCCATGAAAGGTAATGGAAAGTGGTCTTTACGGGTGGCGTCGTTTAATTTTCGATAATCAATGCAAACACGCCAACCCATTACCAATCGAGTCGGAATTAACTCATTATCATCATTTTTGACAACCCTTATGTCGCCCTTCTTGGGCACACAATGAACGGGACTCACCCAAGGACTATCCGAAATAGGGTAAATCAAACCGGCATCAAGAAGTTTAATGACCTCTTGCTTGATAACCTCATGAATTTTAGGATTTACCCGTCTTTGTTGTTGAACCGCCGGTTTAAAGTCATCCCCCATCAAAATTTTGTGCATACAAAATTCCGGGTTAATACCCTTGATGTCGGAAAGTCTCCAAGCAATGGCTCACTTGTGTGACTTTAAAACCTTGAGAAGAGCGGTTTTATTTTCCTCATTCAAGTCTTTAGCGATTATGACGGGAAACTTATCGTCACCCTCCAAAAACGCGTACTCGAGATGAGGCGGAAGTTCCTTGAGTTCGACCTCAGGGAAGTCATCAGTTTCTTCAACATCTTTGACTTCCTCATTATGAAGTTCTTTTGGAGGAAGAGATGATGGATCATCATTGAGCAACTTCTCAAGTAGAAGTATGTCTTCCTCGGGATTGATAGAATCATAATCAACTTGGGTATCACACGACAAACAAGCTTCGATTTCTTCCAAAATGAAGTCACCTCCCAAAAATGGAGTAAGAGAAGGGGGAGGGACATCATTGGAAGGATTGATTGATCCTTGCACATTTAACACTTCTTCAAAGTAGTCATCACATGCGACATCGATGACATCAATTTGGTTAATTGCTTCTCGTTCAAGTTCGAGAAGATCTTTAGAAGTGTTTTCAATGTTTATGACCAACTTTTCATCGCCAACTCTAAGAGTCATTTCTCCTTCGAAGACGTCGATTAATGCACGAGCCGTTTTTAAGAATGGTCTTCCCAAAATAAGGGGGACACGAGGATCGGCATCAAAATCAACGACTACGAAGTCGGCAGGAAAATGGAACTTGCCAACCTTAACAAAGACATCTTCAGCAATACCCTTCGGAATCGTAACCGAGTGGGTTGCTAATTCGAGAGTCATTCGTGTTGGTGTAAGCTCGGGAAGTGAAAGTTTTTGCCAAATAGAGAAAGGCACGAGGTTTATGCTAGCGCCAAGATCGGCCAAGGCAAAGCATTCCTCAAGCTTTTGGAAATCACATGGAATGAGAAATTTTCCGGGGTCTCCTAATTTTTCGGGAAGTTTCTTTAGGAGAACCGCCGAACAATTTTCGTTCAAAGGAGTTTTGGTGAGTTCAAATAGTTTCTCTTTGTTACTTAGAAGACTCTTGAAAGTGGAAGCAAACTTGGGCATATAGAGAAGAGCATCCGCGAAACTAATGTCGAAGTTTAGTTTTTGAAAAATTTCAAGAAATTTCTTCATTTGATCATTAGTTTGTTCGCGGAGTCTTTGATCATTTAAACGCGAAGGATATGGTATTGAAGCTTTTGGTTGAACGGGATTTTCCGAGGGTTCAAAAACAATTCCCGGTTTAGACTTGGTTTTTGGGACAACATGAGGTTGGACGTGTGCGGTACTTCGTAAGCTTGTGATTTGCACCTTGTCCTTTGTTGCCTCATGTACACGTTCCACTACCTCGGGAGGAGAGGAAGATGAGGTAGTAGGAATCGTGGGTCCATCATAAGAAACTCCACTACGGGTTGTGATCGCCTTTACATCGCCCTTCGGGTTGGCGATCGTGTTGCTTGGTAGTGTTCCCGATCCCGAAGGTCGATCATTTAAAGACTTCTTTAGTTCAGAAATTTGACTGATCAACAACCTGTTAGTTTCTTCTTGAGCTTTCATAAATTGTTTCAATAACTCATCAGTGGGTGATGGAGTTTGAACAACGGTTTGATTTTGATGAGAAAAATTTTGAGCTCGGTTGTTTTGATTGAAACCTTGATTTTGAAAATTTCCATGGTTTTGATTACCATGAAAATTGTTTCCTTGATTGAAATTACCATAACCTTGGCTTCTATTCAAGTTCCCTTGATGTTGAGAACCTTGGTTGTAATTTCCCTCTTGATTTTGAAATTGGTTCATAGGGGTTTGAAATTGGTTTTGAACATTCGAGTTTCTTTGTTGTTGATTTTGATTGAATTGATTTGGATTATTGGGTTGAGAAAAACCGGGTGGACCACTTTGATTGTTAGCACGGTAATTTGGTTCCATTTGAGGACGGTATTGGTTACCTCCTTGATTAGAACTACCGACTATTGCATTGACTTCAAATGGATTGCCATCGGTGGCAGTACAATTGTAGTAAGCGTGTGGACCACCACAAGTAACACAAGTGTCAACCTTTTTGACTTCAGCAGGTTGAGAAGAAAATTTCTTTGTTTTGGTGAGAACCAAAGCATGAATAGCTTCCGTGAGCTTGTCAAGTCTAGCATCGGTGCTAGATTAAGCCACGGGTGATGAGGAAGAAGGACCAACATTAACTTGTGAAACAACCGATTTGCTTCGTGGAATGCGGACCTTAGATTTGTTTTCAATGATCATCAAAGCATCTTTGGTGGTTCGATTCAAGAAATTACCTCCCGCGGAGGCATTAAGAGAGTCTTGATCGACTTGGATCACACCATTATAGAAAGTGTCGAGTTGCATTAACTCGGAGAAATCGTGATGACGACATTTACGAAGCATGTCCTTGTAACGATCCCATGCCTCACCGAATGATTCATCGAATTTTTGAGTGAATTTCATGATCTCATTCTTGAGGGCGGTGGTTTTAGATGGAGGAAAGAATTCGTTCACAAACTTCTTGACTAAATCTTCCCATGTTTCAATCGATCGAGGGGGTTGTTTGTCTAGCCAATTTTTGGCAGCCCCATCGAGGGAAAACGGGAAGAGAAGAAGTTTGATAACTTCCTCAGGGACATTTTTGCATTTGATGGTAGACGTGATTTTGTTAAACCATCGAATGTGATCTTGAGGATCGTCCCTCTCGAAACCATAGAATTGACGCGAGGTGACTAAGTTTATCAACCCCGTCTTAAGCTCGAAATTGTCAGCCACGATGGCTGGAATGATGATAGCATCTCCGTAATCCTCGATGGGTGCTTGGAGAAGCTCATTCATAGTGGGCTCGGCCGCCATGATTGGAATAGTATGAAGCTCGGGTTCGACTATTCGATTGGTACGTCGTCGATTACGCCTTCTTCTTGGAATGTTATTAAGCGATTGCAAAGGACTTGTTGACGTAGACGAACGTGTGCGCATGCACCACAAAAAATATCAATTAAAACAATACCACTTTAACGACAAAGGAACTTAAACCAATAATCAAGAACGCAAGGTAGACTTCTAAAGAAAAACGCACAAAGGAGCGGGAGAGAAGAATGGATCTCTCACTGAGCGAAGTTCGTTGGATCGCCACATACCGTTTCGACTCCTCTTAAAGTGTGTTTTTCATTTACAAGTTTTCTAATACGCAAGTGATACAAAGGCAAGTTTTGATCTTTGGTTTGGGAACTTATTATGGTCACACCCCCAGTTGGTAGGTGTTCTGCCTTGGTTTGCGGTGGTAAGATTTTAATGTTGTAATTATTAAACAATGAAACGGGAAAATCTTTTTGTGTTTTTCTTTAACTTTTATAGATATAATACATATACTAGAAACAAAAGAAAATATTTTTGGTTTTTTATACGTTTTATAAAAGCGTAACTTCTTGCGAAGGTTCTACAAGACTAATCGTCTAAACCTTATCGAGGCTTTCGACACATAGCCTCCCCGGCAGCGGCGCCATTTGATTCGCTGTGTTTTGGTGTGTGTAAACAACAATTTATCAAAATATCAACAAACGTGAAGTTTAATTTGTCGTGAGACAAATAAACGTGAAGTAATACGAGTAAACCGTTTAGGAAAACGATTACCTCGCACAACTTGTGAAAGCGATATTCAAATTGTGACCGAGAAGTGATTTCCCGGGTCGTACCCCAACGAGGTGTGAATGGAAAGCTTCGAATGAGATTTGGATTAAAATCTTGTATGATTGGAAAGGTTATTTGGTTTTGCGATACGTTAAATTAACGAATTTGGAAAATTAACAAACGAAAGTGAAAATAAACCAACCTAAGGCAACTAACAAACTAAGAAATACCTAAAACATTACGGGAAAACATAATTAGGTATCGGGAATCCTAAAACGTTAACTAAATTAAAATTTTGACGTTTATTAAAAAGTTACGCTAGTGCGCAAAATAAAACGCGAGTTTTAAGCTACAAAGGTTCTACGGGTTTCCAAATAATTTTCTAACGCACTAAAAGACAAAAGAAAATTTAAAAAAAAACAATTTTTCGACTAAAATTCTATTTAATATGAATTAAAAACTAATTTAATGAAATAAAATCAAAATAAATACTAAAATAACTTAAATAAATTTGAAACTTTTTTGGAAATTCTAAAAAGTTAAAATGATTCTAGGGAAAATCAGAAACTTGAAAATAGCACTCAAAATAAGCCAGAAAAAGCAGTTCTAAAAGCTGAACCTTAATAAGCCAATAGAAATCAACATGGTATAAATAAATACAAAGGAAATAATAACTCAAATAGCTACTTAGCACAGATGGTTGGCGTGTGTTTGTGTGTGTATCCAAGAGGTCAGGGGTTCGAATCCCTAGACCACACTTTTTTCAAATTTATTTACTTGTATTTTTCTTTTTTTTTTCTTTACTTCTTTTCGGAATCAGTAGACAACAATATTGACAACCACAAGGAATTTTAACAAGAAAAGTAAAAACAATTGGCAAACTAACTGCCACAATACTAATAGTAAGCAATAATAACAACAACTCGAATCTAATAAACACTTCTAACCAGAAATTACAACCACAACACCACTGTAACAGCAGTGTTCAGAAGAGCCCAAAAGAAGTGTTCAAATAAGCACTAGATAAGTAGTTAAGCTTGAACTGAATCCTAGACCCTACCATCTACCTGGGTGGCTTCTCAAATCAACCACGTTAATACCCTAACACTAGATAAGTAGTAATTTAAACCTATTCCAAATCTGGCAAAACATGAAGGTGCAGGGGAGATAATAAGCCAAACAGGCCACTTGGCATGTAAGCTTTTTTGTCCGAATCGTCCTCAATTTTCACTTTTCTTTTTCCTTTGTGTTCTCAAACTAGCAGGTAACTTAAATAAACAAAAATTTTTGGTTTTCATTTATCAAACAATCCTGAAACTTGCTTTAAAAACTGTGCAAAAACTGAGTATGCGATTTAACCTTCTTATTTCAAATTGAGTTTTAGTTGCTTTCTAATAACCTAAAGTGACTGAGTGTATTATGGTGCTTCTAAAGTCAACTAATTCGAGTGGCTTAACAGATTTTTAAACCAAGTTTCGACTTAAACCAACCTACTTGTTACACGATTAGGCTGTTCCAACTTTAAAAACCAGACATCTGAGTAAACTACTTAAGCTGCACAACCTATGTTGCCAATAATCTAACAATTCCCTAAGAAGATTGCCTAGATGGTGTTTGGTTGACTACAACAACCAAGACGTATGAGTAACATTAATGCCAAACACCCCTAATAATAACATATTCTAAGAGTTACAAAGCAAATCAAAAATTTGATACTAAAATTAAACTAACTACTATATCATGGGCTAAAACAAACTAAGTAGAGCAGAAATTAACAACCAATCACAACAGTCATGCTTACAAAAGAAGTGAGAAAATATGGGTAAATCCTTACTTGACATCAAAGCTAGGGGCTGAAATTCATGAACCAAAGGGACCACCTAAATGCTCACCAGAGCTCTAAACCACATCCCAAGCTTATATCTGCTGCTGCTACTTCCATAATTCTTCATATCCTTTTTTTTTTTTTGAATTTTTTTGTTTTTCTCTTTTTCTTTTCTGAATTTTCAACTTCCTTTTAATTCAAATAATCTTTAACAAACTTTAAACAACCAGTCAATGAGACTTGAAGCAGAACTTAAAAGACAGAAAAAAAACTCGACTTGTAAATTAAAACTCAAATTTTCAAAAACTAAAATTAAACTTTCATTAAACTTGATGAATAAAGTTACAGCATAAAACTAAGTTCTTAAGATAGAAAATTACAAGAGAAAAGGTATGCCCTTGAGGCTTACAATGATCACCTATTTATACTAAAACCCTAGTGGTAGGTACACCTTAGCTTCCTTCTTGTCTTCTCTTTGGTGTGCTTCCTCACTGAGATAATCACTGAGCTGGACAACTTTGTGCTTCATGGATATCACATCACCACCCTTGGATGAGTCTTGAGTTAATCACAGCCTTCCACTTATACTTTGGTGCCCAATTGAGAGGTGGATTGCCAACATGTCTTGCTGTGAATGGTTTTGAAATGTTAGGTACAAATTTGAGGGGGATTAGTGGGATTGAGGAGTGGGTTTGAGGACAAAGGGGGATGTTGATGGGGAAGATGGTGATGGGGGGTTTGGAGGGATGTAGTCACGGGGGGGGGGGGGATTGGTGATGGGAGTTGTGTTATTTTTTTATTCAGTTTGACTGAATGGGGAAGAAGAGGGCAGATATACGTTTTTACAAAAACGTGAAAAGGGGTTTTAGGGTTTAGTTGGGCTAGGGTGGATATTTGGGCCTTGGGTGGATTATATTAAATGGTGGGTTGGTGTGAGGGTGTTGGTTTAAAAGGGTTGTAGTGGGCTAGTACTACTAAGGATCCGTTTGTCTTGTTGACTATGAAACCACAAGGACCAAATTTGCAACTCTGAAATTTCACGGACCATTTTTGTAAATATCCCACATCACCAAGAGGACCAAACCTGTCAAGTTAGATAAACCATAGGACCAAAAATGCAATTTTCTAAATTTGAAGCACCAGGGATTAAAACTGCCAATTTACCAAAGTATAAGGACCAATTGTGTACTTTTCCAAAACTTTTTACCCAAAGACCATTTGTGAATTATTTTGACTTTTAAAGAGCAAGGGTTGACTTTTATTTGAAAATGACTGACCAGGGACTAGTTTTGTAAAACTTTGAAAGTTGGGGGACTGAAACTGCCAAATATGCAAATTTTGTTTGTTTTTCGTTTGTTTTCACTCGTTTTGCATCAGAAACATATAAAATACGATCTTTGGGATTTTCTTCGCATTTTGGTGCGTTCTTGAGTGTTTTTGATCGTTTTGCAGCTTAGATTTGACTAAAAATGATGAGTATTTACACACTCATCAATCCCCCACACTAAACTATTGCTAGTCCCTAGCAATCTTTTTGAGAAAAATTAATGGATTTGAAGTCTCTTTAACAAAAGCCATCACTTCTGGAGTAGCCGGATGCTATTGGGTTCAAGTAAGAGTTATGGTCCATCCGATGACCATGTGATTTTTAGCAAACCACCAGCTTTCAACGGTTTTGATTTGTCTTTACCAGAAGCCGTTTGCTCTTGGACTAGCCAACTCTTGATGGAACAGTCAACATCTTGGTGAGTTGATTACCAATTATGGTTTTTCCATTGCCTTTACCACAAGCCATAATCTTGCGGGCTAGCCAACTCATTAGCTTTTGAGGATGCGGGGAGTTGAGGAACCATACAATTTTTGGCAAATTGCAAGCCATCAACGGGTTTGAGTTATCTTTACCAAGAGCCGTTTGCTCCTGGATTAGCCAATCCTTTAGTCGTTTAGACACGGCGAATTGATAACCACAAAAAATTTTGAAATAAAGTAAAAAAAAATTTAAAATTTTGAAATTTTGGCCAAAAAAATTTTAAAATTTGGGACTCATGGGTAAAGTACTTATGTTATGGAGTAATGGGGAAGAACATCATATATTACCCCTATATGTGCGTTAATCTTAAAAGTACTCCAAGTGTTTTGATTTTCTTAATTCGAGTCATTAAATTAGTTTATTGTAAAGTATGTAAAAATTCAAGTATAAGGGGAATGTTCATTCCCTATGATGTAAAGTATGTAAAAATTCAAGTGTAAGGGGTATGCAAAAAAAATAATAAATAAATAAATAATAATAGAAAAAAGAAAAGAGAAAAAACATACGGACTACCATCCCGTTTCATTCTATGTTCATTTTATGTTTTTGTTATTCTCCATTTATTAGCTTAAGTCGAGTCTAGTCTTGGCTTAGCAACGCCATATTGTACATGTAATTAACCAAGATTGTTAACTCGCCACCAGTAAAGACTGCCTATATCCAACAAAACCGTGTATTCCATATCCCTACACCTAACGTTACAACCTTTTTAAAAGACCTCTTTGATAGTTATCCTAGGTGCTTACGCCATGTGGTGGAGGTTTGATCCTTTCCCAAGCCTATGGTAATCTATTTTGCTATGACAGGTAGTGAGAGATATTTTCCGTTTCCATATTGTAATTTATACTTTATTACACCCGAGAGATGTGTGTATCTAAACACTATTTGTGAGGTGCTAGTGTATGACCTCCGTGCTTGTCTTTGGTCTTTAGTGGAACGATTATTTGTAGTAATTACTTTTATATTAGTGTTAAATGACCCCTAACTTCTATTTTGACTAGAATAAAAGCGCATTTGCTTGAGGACAAGCAAATATCAAGTGTAAGGGTATATGATGAGGCGAAAAATGAACCACTTTTAGGGGGTCATTTAAGCCCGGAATTGAATTTATTTGATCAAATATTACCCTAAATCGTTCCTTTTGTGATTTTAGGTACTTTGGGAGTGATTTATGGAAAAGGACGCAATTCGGACATTTTTGGAGCATAAAAGTGAAGAAAACGGCAAAGACTTAATTTTCCATGCTGAGAACAGTACCTGACGGCGTCAAGAGGAAAACCATGACGGCGTCAAGAGTAAATTCCATGACGACCCAGTGCAATCCTGACGGCGTCACTACAAGGGCGTCAAGAGTATTTTTGGTGGCGGCCTGCATAAGGGGAATACATGACGGTGTCAGACCCAGATCTAGGCAGTTCGAGGAACTATTTGGCGGCGAGATGACGGCGTCGGACATTTGTTCTTGACGCCGTCACCTATCAAACTCTATATATAGTTTTCTATTTTTCATTCATTAAAGAGGAACTTATGTGGAGAAAACTAGGGCCGAACTTTGTAAACCCTAGGTCATATTTTACAGTACTTTCAAGGGTTTTCATCCCTTGAATCCCTTCATGTTCTATTGAGATAAGTCTTCTCTTAATTCAATCAATATGTCTATGTGTTAGTTGATTATATCTTGTGCTTGTCTTGATTTTAACATGCTAGGCAAGATCTATCTTGTGTTTGCTTGGATCTAATGAAACCTAGATGTTAATTATGTGTTGATTACTTGTTTATGGTTGTATTGGATGAATGATTTCAATGTTAGGCTTAAGAAAACTGGCAGATCTACATTGTGTAACATGCTTGAACGTCTTAGGAAACATGAACCGATGTGTACTAGGTTTTATTGGTTGTATTTAATGCATGAGTAAATTCTAGTGATCCCATGTTAGGAGCTTCTTAGCCGGATCGACATAGGAGTGAAGTAGACGCTCATAGGATTGGGGAAGTAAGTACGCCACCCCATGAATGGTATTAAGGAATACAATCCATCATCCACGCAACTATAACAAGTAATTAACGTGTAAAAGATATCTAGGGAGTAGTGAAATCTAAGTAAACACAATTCTACCACATATTGCTCACAACTCTAGTTTAATATAGTTTATTTTCATTTTTAGTATTTTATTTTGATTGCATCTTAGTTTTGGGTTAGTTGACTAGCAACTAATTCCGTCAACTCCTTCAAAACCCGAGATTTTTAATTGCTTTTCATAAAAATATAAAAATACAAAAAGAATCATCCTTCATCTCTAGACCTAGTCTTTAGGTTTTCTAATCCTAGCGACACTATTCCTAGCTGAACGATCAATCCCCCGGTACTTGTCATTATACTATACTACATCGATCAGGTATACTGCCTAGTGGGGGTTGTAAGCTTCTCGAGATCCCTCGAGAGGTAAAGCCTGGTGCAATCCCTACGCATCAATGATGACATAACTTGGTAAGTTGGTAGTAGCATTAAACCTGCTTAACTGGCTATACACCGAATATTTACTAAGCGCAGTCAAAAGAAAGAATGTGTAAACTCCCTAGAATGAAGAAGATAATTTAACTAAAATGCATCATGGCTATGGCTACATCTTGTCTCAAGTTTGAAGGTGCAGAATGGATTCAATACGGGTGGTGAAATTATAAAATGAGGTATTTATAATAGCAATATATGTAACTATCTTAAAGACACTAAGGGTGTGTTTGTTTTTGCCAAAAACATCTGACGTCTGACCAGTCAGACGCGGTCAGACGTTTCAGTTGTTTGTTTTTTGTTCCAGAGTCAGACGCGGTCAGAGGTCAATCATCTTACCCAGTTAGATGTGGTGGTAACATCTGATCGCCTCTTACCCAATATCCCCACCACCGATCTTTGATAAAAACATCATATTTATCTAGGTCGAAACCACAACAAACCCACAACATCGTCTTTAGTAGAATAAATCACCAAATGTGTTGGTTCTGATTTTCGTGTTGTTGAAGAAAAAATTATCAAAGACTTGTGTTCTTCATTATTTTCATGGGTTATAGGAAAGAAAAGGGTGCTATTGTGATTTGTGATAGAACAAGGATCTGGTTCTTTGGTTTATTTGTGAAATGAAGATAGTAGGTGGCGTGCAAACTTGAATATGTCTAGGGCAACAAACTTGAATATTTAAGGTTGTGATGACTAATAAGTGGGCTAAGTTTACATTGGTTTGTGTGGGCTCAATTTGGAATTGATAGTTTTTGTGTCAATTTATGTTTTGGGCCAAGTGATAATGTGGACTCAATCGTAATCTTATTTGAGCTAAATTTTCGAGGTTGTTGAATATAGCTACCGAGCTATTTTCCGTCAAATCAAGAAAAAGAATGTTAACAGTAACACGTTTATTGAAGAAGTGCAAACTGAAATCGTAGTTAAATTTTAATTCAAACTACTTATTTATCATATTGTTATAATATATACTTAAAAAATAAACAATTAAAACCATTTAGACATTTATAAGAAAAAACAAACAACAATATTTGATTCAGATTCAGACTTTATAGCCACATCTTACCAGTCAGATGTGGTAGTCAGATTCAGACCTGAAACATCTTAATGAAACAAACACACCCTAAGAGACATGGGAACTTGAAAGGGTTTGATGATTGCTTAGCTTCATCAAAGCATGACATGAAGAGACATGATAACTTGAAAGGGTTTGGTGATTGTTAGTTTCATCAAAGCATTTCAGAGTTATCATAATTGAGTTCATTTATTTGTATAGATGCATTAATGCTCTCATTCAAACATGGAACTAATTCTTGATCGTTATTATTTCATTTTATTGGTTAAATATTTCCCAGAAATTAAACTCAACTTTAATGGCAAGCACGTCTACCATAAAGCCCCATATGTATCTTAGATAATTTGTTCTAGATAAACTGAAGTATTCATGCATAATGCCTCCATAATATTTCCTTTTTGTGTTTGAGTGAGATGTAATATTTTATAAACTGTTATGTCAAGTGTTCATACAGTCATACTTGATTTATTTGCATTCATTAAAAAATAAGAAATTACAAATAATAGTTCAAAAATATATCCAACTTAGATACTTATTACTTTGTTTTGTGAGCTGTGACTACTTTTTTCTATGAACATTTAGTTTTCAAAGTAAAATTCAATACATTTTTTAATCATTATCATTCGAACTTTACTCGTAATAATACACACAATGTAATAACTTAAAAGTTTATTCATAAGGAAAAAAGTACTTTGATACATCTTATATATTAATTAATTTCATTTTGACGTAACAACTTAATATGCCCCAATTGACTCGCGGGGTTTTTAATCATCGAAATAGACCTATGAGCACACCATTATCATTTGAAGTTAACTATCAAAAATCATCACACAATAGCAACTAAAATCTATATCAACAACTATTATTTAATTGGTTAGTAGTGTAATGTTGAATGCTAAAACTAAGGCGAAGTTTGAGTGGGGTACTTGACTCGGCAGATGTATTTCACTTGTAATAGATTTTGTATTCATAAGAAATTCCTTTCATTGAAGTGAAATCTTCTTTTCAAAGAAAGTTTGAAAAATATGTATAATCCAAAATATATAGAAAACTGTAACACAGGTTACAAAAAATGAAAACAGCCTAAATAGACGTAACTTAAATGTTTAAAAAAACCTAAACAACAACTCCATACAATAGAATCAATTGAAAGTGTACACATTTAAAAAACGTATTATAAAAGAAGCTCTTTTTCCATGATTGCAAATAGTTTCAATTGAAACATGCAATTATAACTCTAAAATTAAAAAGTAAAAACAATCAAATATAAGATGTACTAACAATACGTCTGCGTGTCTTTTCACATGTCTCAAAGTCTCAAACCATTCCCTGCCACCTCCAAAAATCCACTCCAAAATCTACTCTTTTGACTATATTTCAGACACCATCCATGTACTGTATGTATTTTTTCTATTGAGTTATAACTTTAGTAGGTATGGTTCATCAACTATAAGCCACTAATTCATGTACTTATTACTTGAGTGCTAATGCAATACGTATTACAAACCCTCAAGAACATTTCAATAAAACATAAATAAACATATGTTGATCTTAATACAATGTTACAAAACTGACCAAGAGAATTAATATTATATAACTGATACTTTTTCTAACAATCAATCTCCATCTCGCTGGTGCATGTCGTTATAATCTTTGCAAAATAAATTGTTATAGCTAGCTTTAATATTTGTGAATGATAAAGTTAAGCAAAAAGTCATTAAATAAAAGAAAATCTCCATGTTCTTAAATGTCAATATTATGGATCACTACAACAACGTAATAAATTGATAATGCAATTTAGGGTAATTAATAGAAAAGAAAAAGGAATCAAAAGAGGTTTATGAATTTAAGGAAGAAAGACGTAAGATACATTGTAGAAGTTACCCATATATCAGTGCAAGTTAGAATGATCAATAGTTCAACAAACTCTCATCATCGGTTTTTGGTGAAAATATCATGTCTTCTCTTGTTTTCCATCAGAGTACTCTTTGACACCTTTTATTTCATACATACATGATTCAAAACATAAGTAAAATTAGTGGCTAACGATCAAAATACGAAGCTGTGATATTAAATCATAAACCAAAAAGATTAAAACTGGAACCAAGCGACCTGTAAGGGTATATTCACCACACATGTTAAAAAAAAAAAAAAAAAAAAAAAAAAAAAAAAAAAAAAAAAGTACATATTATCTCATTATATTTGAAAGACTAAAGATAGATCCATATTCGAGTTAAAAAAAATTACTACTTTTTGGCGAGGCACTTTCACATGATTTCCCCATGTACCACAAATCCATAGTTGAAACAAAAGCTTTAATGCACATCTACATGACTACATCTACACAAAAAACAAACGCATAACTATACATGTATGATGATGTTGCAAAATACAATTATGTTCATCTTTGAAGCAAAACAGCTAATCTAAGTAAGAAGCTCCAAGAATAGATTTTAGGAATAAATAAAATACAGAGACAATACCTTGAATCAACATGATGGTTGCGAATGGTGCTGTATATAGAGAAAGATGGGTGTGTTTAGAGAGAGAAATATTGTCAATGATATCAAAACGGGGAGAGCACCGGATGTGGAATTCGTTGCTAACGGCGTGACTTATAAACGGGGATATTATCTTGCTGATGGGATACATCCAGAATATTCCGTTATTATGAAGTCCATTAAAAATCCAGGGACAAGTGATGAGAAACGAATATTGTATAAGACGATACACGAAGCAGCAAGGAAAGATGTGGAACGTGCTTTTGGTGTACTAAAGAAGAAGTGGCTAATGATTAAACATCCAGCTAAAGGGTTTGACAAAGAGTGTCTATCACGTATAATGTACACATGCATCATATTACATAATATGATAATTCAAAACGAAGAGCGCTATATCTCTCATATTCTTTCCAGCGGAGCAGCACCGTTCTTGTGATCCCATAAGAACGCATGTGGAATCGTTGAAAATTACGAGGGAGATAGTCAACAAAACAACTCATCTTAGCCTCAAAGCCGATTTGGTGAAAAACATTTGGCATTGTCATAATCAAAACTAGTTTAGTCATTTTATTATCGTAATGTTTGAAAGTTATTTGAATTTTAGTTATAATGTTTGAATTTTATTTGAATTATTATGTAAGGTTTTAATTATTAATGAAATTTAAGTTTGTTGTTAAAAATGTTTAAAAAAATTAATAAATAAATTAAAAAATAAAATAAAATAAATTGTGAAAGTCACCCTTACCCGGGCAACCAATCGCCTTAAAGTCGTTATAGAGAGAAAGCTGACGTGGCAGAAAAATGTGAGAGATTTACCATAAATACTGCATCCGGCCTAAGCATCCAAACAAAGTATTTCTGTGTGAAATATAATTTGTTGGATTCAAAATTTAGGCAATCAACAAAGCTAACGACTTCCGAAGTAATACTCAGATTACTATCTGGTGTATGTCTTGTTCGGCTTAACTTGTTATTTTTCGATGTAACTTGTTATGTTGTATCTTCCTCCATTTGTGAGGTTTGAAATGTAATGAAACCTTTGTTCAAAAAAAAAGAAGTAATACTCAGATTTTAGTGACTGAAATGTTAATTTTATCTACCAATCTAACTGTATCAAAGCTGGGTCTGACCTTCACATGCACAAAAAAAAAAAAAAAAAAAAAAAAAAAAAAAAAACGTAGATACCGATTACAATCAACTGAACAACCCAACATATGAAATTACAAACTGTTTATCAATTCTATTATCCACCACACTCGGCTACTAAACTGTCAACTTCCTGCTGCTGCTACGCTTACCACTGTTCAATCATTAACAAAAACTAGTGTGTACAAGTTCCAATCTTCCCTTCAAATATTCACAACCTTTTATGCCCCTGATCTACTCAAATCAACACACGATACGCTTTACCTGATGCACCAAATGTAGCATATAGTCATTAAATGTTCATGTACAACTTTTTATAAGGAAGAGCAGTGTATTTATAGCATAATGGTCCGATTGACACCACCACTTGATATATTTTATTTTTGTCTCCGCACTTTTGAACAATGTAGAAACTCAAATAATCAAAAGAGACCAGATTGACAATTATAAACCATATAAAGAGTATTATCACATTTTTTTTAATCTCATACTTGAATTAATACTTAGCATTCACTTACTTATCAATTCATGTTTTTATCTCTTATGAGTCAAAATGACTTAAAGATGTGAAAATGAAACCGTAAAGTTTGGGTCAAATGGAACAAAAGTTGCCCAAAGTATTTTTAATGAATAAAACATTGTAACTCAGTCTGTTACAAGATTATTAACGAGTAAGTACTAATTATTGTAACCAGATCTGACACACTACATAAATATAACTAATTATTGTAACCAGATCTGACACACTACATAAATATAATTTGAAGAAAAGAAGGAAAAAAAAAGCGGGTTGGTTAACCCAAATCAACCTGTTTTGAACCGCCCAAAAACTACTGATTTGACTCGTTACCCAACCGACCCATAATGCAACCTCAGCTATCATGTAAGCCAACCAAATCAATCTGTCTTGACCCACCTAAAAACTACTGATTTGACTTGTTACCCAACAGGACCATTATGCAACCTCAGCTATCATGTACGTAGGGAGAAAAAAAAAAAAAAAAAAAAGTAATTGTTCAATAAGAATGTGTACCAGTTAATATTAAAGATTTAGTTCCGAAGAGGGGACCCAGGCTCCGAACCATATACAGAAGAAAACGATATTGTATCTTCTTTGGGTATAGCCACGAAGTTTAGTGGACCCGTGGTTAACCTTCTCATTTCCTTATACCCATTTTGGCGTCCTGAGTATGAACGAGGAGTCATAGGCTCTGCGTTTGGACTCGCAACTGAGCTTCTACGAGGTGTTGGTGTCATTGACCCATTTCCGTTCCCACGATACCCGCTACCGTTCATCCTAAAACTACTGGATCTCCTTGGACTTGGCTTGGACCCGTACATGGATTCTCTTTCTTTAAGTAGCAAGTCTTGGAGCTTCTTTTGATCCTGTGCACAAGTAAATGGACATTAAAACCCTTTCTTTTTATGTATCAGGTTCAAAGATTCAGATTGTAAGTGTAATAATTTCTTGTTGCTACAATTTTTGGATGGCAAAGGGAAAATGTCAAATGGGTCAAAACAAAGTCTACTACTAATGCTTAAAACCATCTGAATTATTTCATGTAAGATTTCATATTAATTTTGTAATTCTTCTATAATTCTAATCAAAAGTTTAGCTATTGATAGAACCCAACCCGACTTGGACCATATTTACCCGTACTAAAATGACCCAATTCGACCCGAACTCATTTTAGCCCATTAAGCAGCATGCTCGAATCACCCATCCTACCACCTCTACTCGTATAGCAAGATGACATAAAAAGATTACCTTGAAACGTTTCTTTTCCTCTTCTTTTTGTAGTCTCGTTAGTTTATATTCCTCCAAAACTGTCACCAACCGTGCCTATGATTATGTTTCATAGCGAACAGAAAAGTAACACAGGGTAAACATAGTAATACAGAAATATTAACATGATTTCTTATAAAAACATGAATGAATACATAAACTCACCCCATCATAAAGAAACAACTTTTTTTTCTCTTCTTCCCACGCAATTGTCTTGCATATTAGATTATCAACGATGGCTGTAATTCGGTACGTTGTTAATCCAAGGAATAACATACTCATAATATGGATGATGTGAGCAACGAATTGAAGAATATACGTCTATACCTGGAATCTTGTTAACAGTTATTCGAGCCCGTTCAGCACGTTTCAAATTTAGATGAGCTCCTCTACCAGCACTATACCGAGTTAGATCCTATACGTAAGCCAAAGGTCAATAGCCAAATGATGTTAGCTTTAAGAAGAAACACTTATATAACAGTTCTTGTTTATTCAATAGCCAAATGATGTTAGCTTTAAGAACATTAGTAAGTAGTCGCTTCTTTGATTAAAATTTGCATATGTACAATCGAATAATTATCATATCAGATGTTTGAGTGCTTGCCAAATTCCGATCACTAGAGAATTGATATGTGAGATAAACGAAAAGACATTTTTACAAGCAAAGGAGCACGGGAGTAAACAAATCTCAAATTATTTACCAAAATGATATATGAAAAGAACATTACCAGGTTATAATCTTCCAGCCAATTTTCCTCTTCACAGGCTGAGAGCCATCGTTGTATTCTATCAGTGATTTCTTTCCGACTCAAAGCTTCAGCCTTTACTTTACTAATTTGTGCTTCGATGTTTACCAAGAGCTCACTTGGATCCACCAAACCTACATATAAAAGGTTCAACAAAATATACTCCATATCAGACAATTTATTAGTAATCATAATGATTTGGAAGGAAATGAGACCACTTACCAGAATCTATCATTGCATTGGATTTATCGATAGCCGTGCTTGGATCAGGCTCGATATGAGTCTTTAAACATATGTCTTCCAACTCAGACCTCCTCTTCATAACCAGTTCTTTCATTCGGCTTGCTTTCAGTTTACTCAGCCTCTCAACTTCTTGTGAAGCCTGCCAGGATAATAATATTATAACCAATAAAAAGAAAACAAATAAAAAGTTGGAGGAAAAGACAAAAAGAGGTTAAAAACCTGTTGAATTATGTCCAATGAAAGGGCTGCTGGCTCCACAATTTCTGCTTCTGATAATCCAATAAGCGATATAATTCTTGAAAAGTAACTCTTTTCTTCCCTTGTCGAGTCCATTATTTGCCAAAGCTCACATAAAGATGCAGAAATATCTTTCAACTGTATTTCACAAAAAGAAAGTTTTCTCATTTAATATACAAAAAGTTACTCATATATTTGCTTTTTTGTTTTGATTTGAGTGTTACCTTCTGAAATCGCACTTTCCTTTCTGTTTTCAACTTACGAATTGTATTTTCTAGACCTTCCAACGTGCTATCACTTATATTCGTTGCCTGTTCTAGACTCGTACTATGCAAGCTTGGATGCACATCACTTATGGTTTTACCAAAATCCAACTCAAGAACGCTACACATGGAATGCACCTCGTTCACATGGGCTAAAACTTTATTAAGCCTCTCTGACTGCAAGTAAAATAAATCAACTCACTAATGTTTCTAAAAGATTGTAGCTTTATGTGATTCTTTTAATAAATTCTTACTTTTAATTAGTTTTTATACCTTTTCCTTTTGCAGAGTTCGGAGATGAGACTGATACTCTCCGAGTTTTCTGAGAGACAAGTCTTGTTCTTCTAGATTCAATGAATCTACAAATTGACTAAATCCCGAAATTTCACCATTAATTTTTTCGATTTGAGTTTTTATATCAGCAAACTGTTTGGCTCTTTCCTCTTTCTTTACTTTCAAATCTTCTACCAATGGTGTGACCATTGCAAGTTGAGCTTTCAATGAAGATGTTTTGTTTTCCATGTTTAACTGTACAATTCAGAAATGGAATACATGTGAAGCGGATTTATAAACTCGATCATTTGACTCTAAAAAGTTAAAAGTGGGTTATAGCAATGGAGTATAGAATGCAACGAGGTCAATCTATCCACATGATGATCAACAACCATGATTGTTTGGTTACAAAAAGTAACCTTTTTTTGCTGTTTTTCCAGATTATGGTTCTCTAAAAGTTCTACAGATTATAACAATTATGAAGCTGGTTTTATACATTTGACTTAACTTTTAAAGTCAAGTACATCCTATAATTAGAAAGAGACAAAACCTTAAAGCTAAGGAGTGGGTGAAAGGTAAAGCATGGTTATGATTAGGTAAAAGACTAAAAGCAATATTAAAGTTGACAATGATGGCTTCTTTAACAAAAACCATTCCTTTACCGGAAAATGAGTGTTAAGATCACCAAGAGATGCGATAAGGGTGGCGAGTTCAGCTTCTTTGGCTGCAACCGACTGGTGAAGGCGCGCTTTTGCATTTGCAGCCTCGTCAACTTTTCTTCGGTATACTTCTAAACACTCTCTCTCCAATTCCATCAACATTCTGTCTTTATCGGCTTCATTTTCACCGATGTCGATCCATATTTGCTGCCACACATGCCAAAATTCAATAATGAAATTAATAAAGATTAAGAATTCCACAAAACCCAAAAGTCTAAATTTCTAGAAACTTATATACTTTCACTTTCATGATGTCTTTGTAATACTAGCAATTTAATCAATCCAATGAAATTTTCAGAAATTATAGGTAGTTCCATGTCACTATCCAAAACAAAATTTGGTATTAAGAATTTATGATAGGGTATATGGCAATTAATTTTCCAAATTCTAAAATTCAACAAGGGCATGAAACATGTGAAATAAATTACCAACAAGAAATGAACTCAAGAAAAAATATATATATAAAAAATGAAAAGATAAAAATAACATTTTATGGCAGGACATTAATTTCAGGGAAACAAGAATACACCCTCAAATTCATGACTTCAATTCCAAATTTCCAATTAAATTTCTCATGATTTAACTACTACTACCATGTTACTTGTATTTCACTGAATTTGAGGGAACTAAAGATTTAACTACCATTTCAAGATTTATAACAAGCTGGGAAAAAAAATCATCAAATTGGGATTAATATAACTTATTATCAAGTTAAATATAGCTAAACACATGATAAAGAACCAAAAGAACAAATTACTTGTATTTCACTAAATTTGTGAAAAATAAAGATACCCCATTTCAAAATGCCCAATTTGATCCTTAAAACATCATTAAACTTGCAAAATTATGAACCATTAATAAGTTATAAACAAAACCCATGACAAAGAACAAATTAGTGCACTAGTTTTACTATTTCAATGACTGAAACAAAATTACCCTTTCCAAGATATACAATTTTTAACACAAAAAATCATCTTTTGAACAAAACCCATGAGAAAAAAATAAAAATTAAAACTAGTGGTAATTCTTTGAGGTAGACAAAAGATACCCATTTCAAGATTTTCACTTTAAAACATCAAAAAATAAATTTGTAGCTCATTATCAACTTATGAACAAAACCCATGTCAAAAACACAAATTTTGCAGACACAAAAAAATAAAAATAAAAGAAATAGTACCTGAAGCTCCCTTAGTAAAGTATTGCATGTAGTAGCCAAACCCACACTAGAATTACTCATTGCCAGCATTTCTTCCTCAAATTGAACCAATCTTTAAAAAGAGAATATGTGTTTCTACTTTCTAGTCACCAGCCAAAAAAATTAAAGGGTTTCTTCAACAACTAAAAACCCATAAAACCCTTTAAAATTCTTTAAAAAAAAATACACCAACTATAACAAGATATGAAGCTACCTTCAACAAACACCACTATATTGCTTTTGCTTCAAATTTTATTAAAAAAAAAATAAAACCAAAAAAGGGATCTTTTATTTAATAGAATTTAGAAGGAGGGATAAGAGTAAAAGAATTAGGTTCTGCTGCTATAGTGAAGATGACAAAGAAATAAAATGGACCACTTGGAAAAATAATATGAAATGAATCAACACTTTTTTCAAGAGGAAGAGAATAGTGGATTAAGCTACAATGCGCACTAGCCGGATCTGCGCACGTTAATATCAGATTTCTTTACTAAATTCTCACTCATGTTTCTCTCTCTTATGTACATTTTTGGATTTATTATTATTATACTTTTTTTTTTTTTAGTGGAAAAATTACAAATTTTGTTCCCTTTGGTTTTTCAATTGTGCACTTCATGTCATTCTAAAGAATTAATTACACTAGATGTCATTGTTATTCATATTTTATAATACCCTAATGCAATTTTTTAAAGACCGTCAAATATTGCTATTAGGGGGTGTTTATTTTTTGCTTAATGTCCTGTTTAGTAACACTTCACTTCTCAAACAGTTTTATAGTTTGTTTCTTTTTTATTTTCTACAAAGGATATGTCTTAATGTGAAAGGGTGTAAAAATCCTACTCCTTCCCATCTAGGACACAAAATACCACAAGAAATAAATAATACCCCTCATCTCTTCAACAGTTCAACCCATTTCACATACACAGATCCTTCGATCCTCCATCACCTCAACCTCTTTCTGCCAAATTCCTACCCACCCACTGGCGTTCCTCCTCCACCCTCCCAACTTTCCTTCCAGCAATCGATGTTCTCGCCGGCACACTGGCTTCGATCGGCTGTCTCTTCTTCACTCCGATTTGCTACCGTCAAGGTTTCATTTCCTCCTGCTTTTTTTATTCAATGAACTAGAGCTTCAAGGGTTATTAATGGTGGAACATGGGTATATGGAGAAGATGGTGCAAACTGACAATTCTCCCCCCCCCCCCCCCCCCCCCCCCTTAAATAGAGTTTAGGCTATTGATTATGAAGATCAAGCTGTGATATTTAGCTCCATTAGAAATTTGTTATATTGATTCAACAAATAAAGAAGATTTGACTAACTGTTATATTTATTATGGTTTAGATTCTACAAGCTAGATTTCAATTTTTTTTTTTTTTTTTTTTGTAATAAAAGGGTAAGATAGTCATTTATTCTATTAGCATTTGCTATTCAGGAAATAAAAGAAACACAATTTTTGTATACATAACCAACACTAACTAGATACACTTATGTAAAAAGATAGCATCTTCAAACAGACAAAAAAAAAAGAAACAGCCCCTTAAAGCCCCTAACGTACATTTTACATGAGGTTTACATGAGGCTATTTTTGTCTTTATATTGTTCTCGCCTTTCTACTCGCATTTAGGTTTTTGAGAAACCCTGATTTACAAGGACAAAATTTGCAACCAAACTCTATTCATATCTCCTCATCCACTCTTTAGTCAAAAACAAAAAAACAATTCAACTCTCGCAGATGTGATATGTGGTTGTAGTAAGCAAATGTCATCCGCATTTCATAGACCTACCGCAACCCCAATCATAGGTTTTACCGTTGCCCCACACTGGTAAGTGTTTTGTATTTTGTATTAAGTAGATAGTTATGTTTACACTCGTTTTTTTCTTGTGTTTATGATCTAGGGTTCTAACTACGGGTTCATCGGATGGGTTGACCCACCCATGTGCCACCGTGCAGTGGATGTTACCTGTGTTATTAAGGGCTAGGAATGAGGTTGGAGAAGATCTTGTTGAAAGCTTTATGTTGGTGCGGAAGCTAAAGAAGTATCTTGTCATCTTTTGGATTTTGTTGTTTCTTGTCTTCAAGTATTTCTAGTTTGTCTCGATCAGTGGGTGTTATTTGTAGTAGTTAAAGGTCTTTTATCTTTGGTTTTGTTGGATGAGGATCTAATTAATCCTTCTTTTGTAAAGACCTTTTATTATATTAATGAAAAAAAAAAATAAGCTTTTGTAGTACAAATAGTTGTTTTAGTCGATCATGTAATAACAAATCCAAAAATGCAGTTAAATGATAATGTTAACGGATCTTAAAAGGGTTTAATCTAACTAAGATAATGAGCTGAAAGTAGTTAAATGAGCATCCATTCTTGGTGTTACACCCCAAAACCGGTTTTAATCGTATAATTACGAGAATGGCATTGTAATTAGTTGACTATGACTTTTATGAGTCATGCGACTTGATATAATTGGTCAGTAAACGAAAGCTAAGTTAGTAGTCAAGCTTGTTAGTCGATTATAAGTATTAATATTATGTAAATGGTTATAGAAAGTTTGATGTGGCTAAAATATATAAGTGATGAGACTTAAGGGACTATCAAATGGGTAAACTTATATCTAATAAATAACTAAAAATTCTCAATAATTCCCTTATCTTCTGCACTCTTCTCATTTCCTGGAGAATGTGTGTGTATGTCGACCTAAGTAAGACGAGGGAAAAATGATGGTGATCTTGATGAATAAATAAAGAGTAATGAATCCCTAATCAAGAAGACAAACCCTGACTATGATTCCCACAAGTAAGTAATCTCATATCTTAAGTTGATTGATGAATTCAAGAATTAGGGTTTATGTAACCAATTTAGGGAACTGGGTAAATGGTATTTTAAGCTAATTAATGAAGTTATAGTAATTATGGGACAAGTTTTATATGGTTAAAGTTAGTAACTTTGGGGGTGTTCATCATATGATTATATGATGATTTAGAATGCTAAATGGTTTGTTAATTTTTATAGTATTTCATTAATATTATTATAGATGTTTCTGAAGGTTTATGAGTAAGGACCAAAGGTTGATGGTGATGATGTATTGATTATATTATCTTGGATTAAAGATAAGTAAAATGATTATAACTTGATATTATATTGAGTTTTAACATATATGTGTTATATATATGATTGTGTTATGGTATGGGAGGTCTTGGTTTACGGTATTTGGATTAAAGTGTAATAAGGAGCTAGTTTGGGCACAACAAGCCAAATATGTGTTAGACTAGTTGAGATTAGATAAGGTATGTGAAGATTAGATATATTGTGATGAATGTGTTAAGTGATGACTAAGTGTTATAGTGTGAATATTGTGGTCGAGGTGTTTAATGCAAGTTATAGTATGTTAAAGTCCGTTGGACTAGTAATTGGAGGAATATAATGTAACACCCCTTGAACGACTTGACCAAAAACTAAAACTTCTATGCGCAAAAGCGTGAACCAAATCTGACCTTATGTTACTCTTTTGAACATTGACAAAAATCTATAAACTTTCAGACCGTGAGACTATTTTTAAATGAAACTATACTCAAGTACCTTCGAAATGCTAGGTGGCACGACCCCTGATGACTTACAGTTTAAAAGATATGATCTTTGAAAGATGACCAAAATCTGGACTGAAGTAGCTACGCAGTAGTTGACTAAAGAGATATGCCGTAGCTACGACACCGTACCTAATTAAGTCCTAGAATAAGGCTACGCCGTAGCTTACAATAAAGCTACGCTGTAGCTAACATCTGGGACTAAATCCTGTATATTTTGACCTTAAAACACCCAAATCAATAGACACCATTACCACACTATAAATTCTTTACAATCAACACTTAAATTAACATTTATAAACATACGTCACTTCATAAAATATTTACCATTATCCCCAAATGGATCAAATGAGAAAATTCGGCATAATACCAAACACGCCTTAACTTCTAAACTGGCCATTTCCAACACTTGATCCAACGCATAATTATTCTACTAGACTTTCAAACTTACATATTCATGAACAGACCGAACGTACAAAATGACCAAATAACCAAAAGTATACCAAAAGAGAAAAGACGGTTGGGGCTTCCAACTTTAACATGGCTTGATCCAAAAGATAACGGTCTTCTACGAAACGATCACTTAAACACTTTCTTTACCTTTACTTGAACCTTCGACACCTAACAAGAAAATCATCACAACTAAACATATAAATGAAACGCTTAGTAAGTACATGGTGTAACAAGAAAATCATGCGATAACCATAACTAGTCTAGCACTAGTTAAGCTAGCGATATAGGGACACTTACCTCACGCCAACATAGTCGGCCTAAACGAGATCAACCCAACAAGGTTGAACCTCATCTATAGTTAGCCCAACGACTAACTAAGCTATGCCTATAAATGGATCCATAACTAGCTAACGCACCCTATATCCTATTCAACACCAGTACCATGTAACAAAAATAATAAAGCTAACAAGACATAGAACCATTATCATACATGAAATATGATAAAGCTAACAAACAAGTTAAACCATATACTTACCTTAATCGCCAACTAGCACTCTACTTTAATTTGCTACAAGCTCCCTTATTGCTTCTTGATTAAAGGAGTACAATTAAGGGTTCCTAGAGTTCCCTTGACACTTCTTGAATGATTAATTTGAGCTAGAGTGAAATCTAGCTTTTCCCTCCCATTTCTCTCAATATATGTCGACACATACACATATATACACTTCTTCCAAACTTCTGGACATTTCTAAATATCACTAGAATTATTTATTTAATAAATTAAGTTTGCTCCATTGCCCACAGTAGTCCCCCAAGTCTCATTCTTTCCATATTTCCCCCATATCTTCTATCACATAATACCTATATACTTATATCTTACTACTTAGCCAAGGGCAACATAAAATACTTTTCTAAGAATGAAATAATACTCTCACTTATATTATATTATAGTACTTCGTCGGGATATGGTGTAACATATAATGCTTATATGTATGAATGATGTATGATGTTATGTTATTATTCGCTTTACTTACTAAGAATTTTTGCTTACGTGTTATAGTTGCCATGTTTTGTAGGTTCATTTCAAAGAAGGTAAAGCACCTGGTAAGGGCCTAAGATTCAGAACTATGGATTAGAAGTGTTTGGTTTATGCGTAGGAGCTTAGTACTAGGTACCGAGCTCAATCAAAGTTAAACCCCAAGTGTCGTGTATGAATTGTTTATGCTTGTTTCAAGTGTCAAAGTATCTTGTGATTATACAAATGGTCAAATGGGTGTTTGGAGAACCTCGTAAAATATGTGTTATCGGTTGTTTAGACCAAATATGTGAATGAAAGTGAAGTTTATGTTGTTTTTAAAAGTATTCTAGAAGGTTTGATGTATTATTGAAGTAGTATAAGTTGTTCGTCAATAAAATGAGTTAAAATATGAATTGTGGGTCAGTAGTCCCCAACCGCGTGGTTTGGAATCCAAACTTGCGGTTGGGAACCTGTTTTTTGGGACAGAAGTCCCCAACCTCAGCGGTTAGGAACTCAAGCTCCGTTGGGGACAATTTTCAGATTTTTGGTCAAAGTTCAAAAAGCATATCTCCTAAACCATAAGTCGTTAGGAGACTTGTAACTCGTCGTTTTAAAGTTAATTGAGTCTAGTTTCGTTTAAAAGTACTTTCAAGGGCTGGTTAATAATAGATTTTTGTCAGTTTGTTAAAGAGTAACAGGATGTCAGTTTTGGGTCATGTCGTTTTCGCGAATTTTTTTAAATTTTTAGTCAAATCGGGAAAGGGGCGTTTCACTTGGTCTAAATGGGTAAGTTTGACTAACAAAGTTAATACATACAAAAATGGATAAGCTTCACTATATCTTAATCTAAAATGGGTAAGTTTGACTAACAAAGTCAACAGCTATAAAATGTCCTGAATTTTGCTGACAACTTATCAAAAAATGACCTTGTTTGACTTATAAAAGTCAACCAATACAGAAAAGCTCCTAAATTGTGTTAAAAAGATATCTACAAATGACCTTGTTTGACATTTAAAAGTCAACATAAATGACCTTGTTTGACTTATAAATGTCAACATCACAATTGCCCTATAATGGTGTTAACAAGGCAATCTCAAATGACCCTTTCTGACTAATAATAGTCAAATGATATGAAATGGTGATAGTAAGACATACAAATACCAAAATTTTCCTAACATTGAGACTTTCATAAGCATGATTAATACAACAACATCCTTACAAATACAATAGTTATGTATCATAGTACTATAATAATAATTGTCTTAAACATCAACATATATAATACAACAAAATCAAATTTTTTTGTTTCACAAATACATTAAAACCATCCACTCGTTGGTGCTTTTCCAAGTCTTATTACACTTTTCCTCCTTTGGGGTACTTTCATCTTGTGTTGGTTTATAAACCATTGGCTAACTTGATCATGCATCAACTTTACTTCCTTCCCCATATGGCACACCTTCATGTCTTCATGCCCTCTTCCCTTTACCAGGTGCTTGCTTGTTTCTTGGACCAGTATAAGCTATTTGATTATGTCCCTTTTCACCACATTTCCCACAAGAACAGCCTTACCCTTCCTTGACAACTTCACATTCGTAACCATCACATTCATAACTTTCTCAACCCTCTCATCTGGATTCACTATCCTCTTCTTCCTTGGTCTTCCAATGGGCACATGGTGGTTTTAGGGCGACAACAAAATAGGGATCTTGCACTTTGGCCAAAAGATACCACCACTAATAGGTTCAACCTTATAGTTATACATCTCCTTCCAAGTATGTAACCAATAAGATTGATGCACATAATCCTCTGGTATCCCTACCTTTCTACCATTAGCTCCCATGTTATAAATTATGGCAACAACATGCTTACATAGAATGTCAGTTAGTTCTCATTTCCTGCAAGTACAAGTCTTAAGCCTCATTTTCACCACACATTGGTCCATCCATGGTCCCTTACACTGATAAGTGTCCCCATCATTCCATAGAGTTGCATAATCATTTGCTTCTTGCATAATAACCTTAAAAATTATTGTTGCAGTAATTGTTAAGGGACATGGAGATTTATCTATGGCCCCTTGAACATTAGCTATCCTCGTCAAAAGATACTCACTAATATATTCCAAACATCCTATGATAGGTTGATCTCTACAATCTACCAACTTACTATTGAAGGATTCACAAAGGTTTTGAAGAATAATGTCACACCTTGCTTTACTTGGTTAACGCATAATGTGATGCCTACAATTTACACCAATAAAACACAAAATAGATAAATATATGCCTGAGAAATAAGACCTTGACCAAGATGTTGATGACATCTTTTGTCACCATTTATAAGCTTTAGGGTTGACTTCTTTGACTTCCTCTATTCCTTGTTCAAACTGTGACATTATGGTTGTCGTTGCACATTTCCATAGTAGATCCTTGTAGATTCTAACTTTGAAGATTTGTTTCATGTTCTCATAATTGTGTCTAACACATAATCTGTGTTTGTAGATGGAAAAAGTTTGATGGTAGAATAACCTGAAATAGGTAACATAGTGTTCATTATAAAGTAATGAATTTGTAAGAATAATGTAACTTATAAAAGATTATACCGTTTGTATGTCAGAAATGAATGTGTAGTTTAAATTGGGAGCTAAATCAATTTCATCTCCAAGATTAGCTATGAACCATAACCGTGAACTCTTAGACTCGGCCTCGACAATTGAATAAGTAATTGGATACACACCATTGTTGTTATCAATACCAATAGCAGTAAACACTTGTCCTGTAAATGGTCCCTTAATGAAAGCACTATCCAATCCAAGTATTCCTTTTCTGCCAGCTCTGTAATCAGCCTTCAGTGGACCAAGACACACATAAATCCTTTTGAACACTTCTGAATTTAGTGTTAGATCTGTGATTGTTTAGACCGCTGAAACTTGATTGTTGTGTCACTATTTCTTGCCTTAAGCTCCAATATAATCTCTGAGCATGACATACTGTTGATGATAATCACCCCTCATATTCTTCACAATTATTTAATTTTCCCTGTTTACTTTAATCTTTGAGATGTTAATTTGATACTTCCTTTGCAACTGATCTTGTAAAGCCTTGATTGGGATCTCAGGATTTGAATAAACTCTGTTGTTTACCTCTTTTGAAAGTAATATGGATGTTATTGCTGAAACATCTCTTGTTCAAAGACATTTATGGTCATCTATCAAAGTTTCCACTGTCCAAAACTCCTCATCCCCACACTTTGATACATGTAGGGTCCATAGGCATTTGGATTTGCCAAGCTTCACTTTGTATCCCTTAACTTTCATAACCTTACCTTTCTTGCCCTTATTATTTTTTGATTTCCCAATCTTGCCCTGATCCTTTGATGTGGAAGGGTTATAAATGCTTCTAGTAGGTGAGCACATTACTTCATTTGGGCCACCTTTACCTTTCATATAACCAACCACAGTCCAATAACATTTGACTCTAACCCTTTCATGATCAAACTTGAAAACCTTAGGAGCCCTTATAGACTCCGCATAAAGCAACCTAACCAATTCACTCATATGTTTTCTCCTACCTCCCATCCCTAATGTTACCAGTACCTTTATATTCTCTTTTAATCTGCTTCAATTTTCTATTATTTACCAACTAGTTGCTCATTATTAGCTTCTTCACCACTGTCAAAGTCACCAAAATCCCTTACATCTACACCACATGCTTGAAAATTCTTCTCAACATATGTCCTATTCTTACCAATGTGTGCATCTACTTCAAGGTGAAAGCTATTCATGTCTACGTCATGTTCAACTTTTGGTATCTCTTGGTCATCAACTTGAAAGTCACTCTCATCTCCTCTCATAACACCTTCATGATCAATATGTTCTTCCTCTTCAAACAAGTCATCATAAATAGGCACTTCCCTTTCAACTACCTCTTCATAAATATATTGAACAACAACTTCCTCTTCAGCTATATCCTGAAAAATAATTTCCTCACTTGCTTGGTTTAGCTCAGCAAACAAGTCATCAGTTTTTTGTTGTTTATCCATTTGATGATACAAATCCTCTTTCCAATCAACAACATTAACAAATGATACTCCAATTCGATAAAAGTATCCAAATCTGCTTCTTTCCCACTAATACTTGCATCATCATCTACATCACTCCCAGCAACATTCATCTTCTCTTCAATGACTTCATTAATCCCCTTTTCAACTTCTTCATTAATCCCCTCTTCAACTACTTCATTATCTTTTCGATCCTCTTGACTAAGTTTTTCAAGTATGTTGTCGAATGTGGCATGGAAATCCTCCATTACCTCATCTTGACTAACTTTACTTTGGCTTAGTTTTTCTTTTACAATCTCCCTGCCATACTCAGGTTCAAAATCAATTTCTTCTAAAAGATTTTTAAAAATAAATGCATCAGAAGTCCTCTTTGCCAATTTTTCTTTAATGGTTTCAAAAGAGCATGTGGGTACCTCATTGTCAAGATCTAGGAGACCAACATTGTTATCAGTAATACCAAGCGACTTAGGATCATGAGTCAATTGAGGGAATGTGCACACCTTCTTGTTGACCCTTTACTAGAAGATTCAACAATAGTTGGCTCATTTTCAACTTCATTTGAACTAGACCACTCTAGCAACAACAAATTGCTTGCATTCTGCTATGAGGTGTTGTTAATTTTGGCTCATTCTCAGCTTCATTTGAACCATCCCACTCTAATAAAAACACATTGCTTTTCTGCTGCTGTGATGTGTTGTTAACTATATTTTCTTCCTCGATTTCTTCAATTACAACACCTTCTGATTGGTTTCTGACTTCGATCAAGTATTTTGCAACTAATGACACCCCTGATCTATGTAGACTTCAATTTCCCTAAATCTAGGCACAAATGTTAACAAACTAACCACATCTTCATCTGATATTAAAGGAACTACACCATCATTAATTGAGTACCCAGGTTTCTTAAAGTGGTAGAACAATATCCTTCATTGATTATAAGTTTATAACCAAGTTCCACTAATATCCTATCAAAATCATGGATTAAAACTTGGTCATAGTCAACCAAATCAGCATAATCAATAGTGGCATAACCATAACATCTTTCTAGTGGGTAGCTGAACACACCTCTGTGTAGGATTTTCACAGTAAAAAAGTTATCATACGAATATGGAAAAAAATCAAAAGGCTATAGCAACTAAAAAAATCTTATAACTTAAGGTTGTTTTCACACATAGTACGCATGTTCTTAATTACTCTTTCAAAAAAAGGGGGAATGAAGCTTATTTCACACATAGTATAAATGTTCTTAATTGCATATTATATAAAATAATCTTTCACAAAAAGAGGAAATGAAGCTTACCATGAACGAGACCAAAATCATGAATTCCGGGATTCTTGGCACAAATCTGCCAAAATGTGGCTCTAACCATTGTAGATCAAGTGCTAAATTAATCTGTGATTTTTAAAATGTAAGGATTTGGAATGCAAAAGGATGTGGTATAGTAATAATGTTAAAGAGGTTAATAGAGTGGGTGAGTGATATTGGAGGGAAAACGAAAAAGACAAAAATACTCACTTGAAATACACGTGAGGGGCGCTAAAGGCAATATTTGACGTCCGTTAGCGAAAAGAACATAGGGTGCTACAAACTATGAACAACAATGGCATCCAGCGTAATTAATTCTTGGTAGTGATAGAGTGCGAAATTGAAAACCACATGGAGGAAATTTGTAATTTTCCATATTTTTTTTATAAAGTAGACCATGAAATATGTTATTTTTGTTAGCCCGTAATATGTTGTGTATCTTTATAACGGGTTGAAGCCCATGTCTAGAATATTCTATGTATCTGTATATACTTGTACGATGTATTGTGGGAAATTAGTCAATCAAATCAATCATTAACAATTATCACTGACATGGTATCAACCACTGATGACATCAAATAAGTACATTATATTGTCATCATTTGTCCTATTTAATTGTCTTGTTTTATTATATTTTGTATGAGAATTGGTGCTTAATCTTTTACTTTAGTAATTCTCAGGTAAAAACAAATAATTGGTGAAACTTGGCGATTTTGGATGAAATATGGAGATAAATGATCAAGATTGGAAAAGTCTGATGAATAATAGAAATTAAAGATCATTGCATGACTTTGAAGCATGCATCACATCACATCTGATTTTATCATGCGCCGCATATGAAACTTGGGTAAACGAAGAAGAACCAGCTTGTTCTACTCCATATACCCCGCATCTCATTATCAACATACGCCATATCACTATCTAGACTTCACCAAATACAATCCAAGACGCTGAAGGACATGCACCGCATAGAGATTCAAGATATGCCGCATCTGAAGATGGTGTACGAATATTCTAGAATATATTAATCTTGGACCCAACGCGAAGTTAAGTAGATGTGCTGCATCTACTTCGTCAATGCGCCGCATCTACCCTTCTGACAGAAACTATAAATACCCCAAGACCTAGACGGATTTTGTGTGCAACTAAACCCTAAGGAGACAAATTCAGGCGACAAGACAACACAAGACATACCCTAAACGAAGATCTTAGAGTAGTAAGAAGGTCCTGCATGTATTTAATTCATTAAGTAGTTTTGTTTTATTATATTAGTAAACTATAATCCATCAAGATTGATGGGCTTGTGGCCGCCGTACTGCTCCCCTTAAAATTGCTTTCTCATCAATTATTAGTTTATATAATGTTTTTTTAGTGACTTGTATATGTGCTTTGATAACCTATGTGTCTAGCTGTGTTTTGCTTGGGCTGCCATACCCCCTTCACGCTTACTTATGTAGCGTCTAGAAAGTAAGATAGGCATAAGTGATCATTAAGGGTTTACTCGCCTATATTTTGGATCCAACGAGAGAGAAGAGTTTACGATACTCATCATATATAACTAGCAATAAAACAAGTGACAAGCTACTTAACAAAAGGACAAGACTTCTATCTGTATCTATTATCTATATGTGTACCTGTTAGTCTTTCGCTGTTTCGTTCTCATTAGTTTTATTAGTTTAATTAATTAACCAAATATGTGTTAGTCTCTCAGGCTAAAAACCCCCCTTTGCGTTAGATTAGATTGTAAAACTAACTTAGTATATTTAAAATACTGATTTGATTAACTAGATATTACGTTCCACTCTTAGTAATCGACACTCTGCTTACCACTATATACATATGGATCGGGTACACTGCTCATTATTGTGTGTG
The DNA here is from genome assembly GCA_030686995.1 of Artemisia argyi. Taxonomy (NCBI): domain Eukaryota; kingdom Viridiplantae; phylum Streptophyta; class Magnoliopsida; order Asterales; family Asteraceae; genus Artemisia; species Artemisia argyi. Next base: position 47,049,487 of record CM060698.1, read on the forward strand.
TTATAGGATAAGTCGGCTAAATATAAATGTAAAACTTGAATAGGCAAAATCACTTTTTACTACACGTGATACAACACGCATCAAGTTTTTGGCGCCACTGCCACGGAGTGAATTGTTAGTTATCTGTTTTTTTATTAGTATTTTAAATTAGGTTTTCTAACTATTTTATTTTATTTTTTAGGTTTTTAGATTCTAACAACTAACTTTGTTGTGTATTAGTTAGATTGCATTAATTGTATATTTTGCATATTTACTTTTTTTTCTTTATTTATTTATTTTTTTTTGTAATTTTTTTCTGCATTAACTGCTGTCACTGTACTTTGCTAATACAAATGATACGGCGCATCTATTTTCTAGATGTGGCATATGGCGTTTTAATTTTTATACAGCGCATCTAATTTAATAAATTGAGTACGGCGCATCTATCCCCTAGTTGCGGCGTATTCTGTTTTTAATCAGAAATTTTTTCCAGGAACTTAAACAGACATACGGTGCATCTGTTTTCAGATACGACACATTAATTATTTATTAAAAACAGTTTTCGTATTTATTAAATTAAAGAGAAGCGGCGCATCGATTTTTGTCGATACGGCGCATCTATATAAAAATCAAAAATCATGTATTCTGAAACGTAACGAAGATATGGCGTATTAACTTTTGTTTATACGGCACATCAAATTTTTGTAAATATAAGTAATTTTTGACAACTTAAAAGAGATACGACGCATTTAATTTATCTGTGCGGCGTATTAATTTTCATAATCTGTTTTCATTGTTAATTTTCTAATATTCTACTTTATAAAACCTATCCTATTGATGCTTTTGTGATGATTTCAGGACGTGCATGACTAGAAGTTCAAATAAGCAATTGACCGAACCTTTTGAAGATCCTGAACGAGCTTTTCATTCGCTTAAAAGGTTTTTCAACACAAAAAGCTTTGATCTTTCAAGTTCGTTAGAGCTTGATTATTTTTCTGAATAGGAGAAAGCTAGTGAAGAGGAAGAGATACCAGAAACAATGACGGATCCTACCATGGAAGAGTACATGAACAAAACTCGAGCTGACTATGCTTCGGGTATTGAGAAGCCGAAGTTTGACAAAGATACAAAGTTCGAGCTTAAGGGCCAATTTCTCAATGAACTAAGAGAAAATGCTTTCAGTGTATTTGAAAATGAAGATGCTAATGAACACATTGAAAAGATCCTTGAAATTACTAATCTATTTACTACGGAGAAATTGACGATTGATCATCTTATGCTTCGAGTTTTTCCTATTTCCCTCATAGGAGTTGCTAACACGTGGCTAAAGAATGAGCCAATTGGTTCGATAAAAGAATGGGGAGATTTGAAGGCTAAGTTTCTCAAAAGATATTGTCTACCTACTAAAACTGCGAAAAAGATGGAGGCTATCAATAACTTTAAGCAAGAGCCCGATGAAACTCCTTATCAGGCTTGGGAGCGTTTCAAAGATTTATTATTGAAATGTCCTTAACATAACCTAACAGCTATGCAGGAGATAATATTGTTTTATCATGGATTGGATGTGCCTACCAGACAAATCTTGGACTCTAAGGGAGCTCTACCTCAGATGAGTGCAGTAAATGCTAGGAAAGCCATCCAAGAAGCTGCTGACCATTCTCAAAAGTGGCACGATGGAACCTCTACTTGGTCCAAGAGCAGTACTAATTTTGATGGATTCGCTGCTATTCAAGCTCAATTGGACAAACTTAGTAGAGAGACGAAGAAAAGAGATGAAAAAGTTTATGCTGCCCAAGTTGGTTGTGAAATATGCCAAGGACCTCATTACATCAAAGATTACCCTTCTAAGAAGGAATGAGAAACATTTGAAGAGGCATACTATACACAATTTGGTCAACCATTCCAACCTTCAGGAAGATTTAGGGAAGCTACTCCAGGTTACTATCAAAGGAACAATGCTAACCCTTCATATCAAGAGAGGAGGCAGACTCTAGATGATACTTTAAAGCAGATAATGGCTGATGCTGCTAAGATACATGAAGAAAACATTGCTATGATCAAAGAAATCCGTGCTTCAACAGATACTATTACAAGAAATCAAGGAGCTTCGATCAAAGCATTGGAGCAACAAATTAGTCAAATGACTAAGGTACTTCAAGAGATGAGAATTGGAGGTCTACCTGGCTCAACTGAAACAAATCCAAGAGATCATGTCAAAGCAATCACCACAACTGAAGAAGTCATGCCTAAAGTACCTTTTTCCTGGAAGATTGGCGAATGGTATGAAATCCCAATATTTCTTTAACTCTTCGATCAGTGTAAGGAGATTACTTAAGGAGAAATCAAGGATTGAAGAGGAGATCAAGGCTGCAATGAAAGAAGAGTGCTCTACAACCGATTACAACGCATTGCCTAATAAAGAAAAAGATCCAGGAAGTTTTACTTTACCTTGTTCAATTAATGATATGTCTTTCAATAATGCTTTAGCTGACTTAGGAGCTAGTGTTAGTGTAATGCCCTTTAAGACATTTGCTACCCTAGGCTTAGGAAAATTGATACCAACTAAGCTACTTATTGAATTGGCAGACAAAACGGTAAAACGACCTGAGGGGATTACTAAAAATGTGCTTGTTAGGATCGAGAAATTTGTATTCCCTGTAGACTTTGTTGTTCTAGATATGCCTGAGGATATTAAGATTCCCTTAATCCTTGGAAGACCTTTCTTGTCTACTGCCCATACTAAGATAGATGTTTATAAAAGAAAGATTTCATTAAAAGTAGGGAATAACAAACTAATCTTTAAATGCGATAATCCTGTTAAGAGCATAATTATAGGAGTTTATATGCTAGGATTAGGAGAACGCATGGACCTCGACCTAGAAGCATAATTTATGGGAGAAATTTTAGTCCATAATAGATCACTTAATCCCTATAATGGAGACTACATTGAATTAAATGATCTTGATACACCATTAGGTATAAATGAACGATCTATAGTTGACTCTAATTCCAATATAGATGGAGGAGAGAAAGTGGATATGCCTAGACTTAATGTTATTAGTACTAAAAATTATGATGAGTTCGAAGGGTATCCTAGTTTTTGCGATTATGGTAGAAAGATCCATATAGATTGCGCTTATAATTTGCAAATTCCTTGCATGATAGGTTACAAGCTTGTTAATGCCAATTTCTTCCCTATTTTACCAATGAATGTTATGTCTAGAGATTTCTATAGCTCTATTATGAAGCAAAAGATAGAGTATAAAGGGAGGAACATAGTCGGAGTATTTATGAAAGTACCTATTTTTGTTGGGAACATTACCATTGTCACAGAATTCGCAGTGGTTGAAAACATGGATGCCTATCGCGACAAAGAAATGGGAGATGTGATCGTTGGAAAGCCATTTTGAAAGTAAGTTAATATCGATGCTAAGAGATTTGAAGGAAAGATCACCTTGCAAAATGATAGCAACAAGATCACTTATATGATGCCTTGTGCTCACCCAAGCCTTAAACATGCGACTAACAAGTTATGCTATAAATTTTCACCATTTTTTTTTGTAGATGATAAAGATAAACAGAAAGGGATCGAATATCCATACCAAAAGATGCATGGATTCTATAAGAAGTGTTGAAATTGGGACCTGAGTACATACAAGATGAAACTGTTAGCAAATGGATCACTCGTGGACACGTTGGTGTCAATGATGCAAAATAAGGAGTTGAACGTGAGTCTAATTTGAAGACTCTGGAATAAAGAGAAGTGCTCACCGGGAGACAACCCGGATTTATCTTTTACTGTTTTTTTGTGTCGAGTCAGTCAGATCTGCAGTAGATGCGGCGTATCAACTGTACAGATCATATCTTTTATTTTTCTGCACTTTATAAACTTTCTGTCAGTTTATTTAATGCGGTGCATCCCTGGTTAAGGATGCGATGCATCTTATTTTCTGATATGTATTAATTCCAGGCTCGATACGGTACATCTCATTCAATAGATGCGGCGTATCGACTGACCTGATGATTTAAAAATATATATATTTTTAACTTTTTAGGTTTTATTTTTAACTAACTACTAATGAATTATACACTAGTTTGACTTTCTTAAATTTAGGTGTGTTAAGTTCTAAAATGATGGTATATTTTAGTTTCTGTATTTTCTGTGGAGACATCATTCATGGAGGTTTGAACACCTCTCATCCACAAGAAAGTTGATATTGCTCAAGTACGCATAATGAAGGATCATACCGAGCAAATCTTAAGGGAGTTCTCCATTGTAATTCTTTTTAATTTCCCGTTTTTAATTTCAATTACAAACAACGAGTTCGTTGTTTAACTTAAGTGGGGGGGGGGGGGGGGGGATGGAGAATTAGAACGTTACTTGTCATAAATTTTTCAAAATATGCTTTAATCTACGCTTAATATGTTAAATTGAAAAAAATTTCTAGCATATTTTTTTTTAAATCAAAGTTGCATAACCGCACACATAACTTCTATTATATAAAATTGTGAGAATAGAGCGCATCCGTTTCCAAATATTTACCCAAATTCCACAAAATTATGAGTGTGCCGGTGACTTGTAAACTTTAGAACTTGGCTTGTATACTATTCGAAACCACCATAATGAGTATTATTTATTTAATTGAAATGACCTGTCTAACTTGGTAAATTTCTAGGATTACACACAAAAAGCCTATATATATGTTATGTTTATTAACTAACTAATTTGGTTAGTTAATCCCCGTAAAAACTCTTTTGTTTACTCTCATTTTTAGGGTAAGATATCCCTATAGAAACCCTCAGAGCCATTCCTTTCGTTTCTTACACCTGTGTTAAAAGTTTCATTACACCTTTATACCTTAGCCTATCCCGTAGATTAATGTTCGTGGTTAGTTGCTTTAGGCAAAGTGTGTTTCCTTGCGTTACCTGTGTTGTGTACGTAAATTCATTATATTTGGTTAGGTCAGAAAATTGCACAATGCAATTGAAAGTGAAAGTAAATATTGTATATCTTTAGTTTACTACTTTCACTATTATCGTTATTTCTGAAATCATGAAAAGTATGGAAAAATTATCCAGAGTTATCGTTATAAGTGATGTGGTGAAATTTTACACCATTAGTATTTGTAAAAAAAATCGAAAAAAAAGGAAAAGAAAAAGAAAGAAGAAGTTGCTAAGTTTGTTATAAACCAACGATGTAAAGTTTTGTATTAAGTGGTTGATATCGCCACTATTATTGTTGTATTATATTTATGGATTGAAAGGGAGTTGGCCGTTATGGGAACGCCAACTAAGGATTATTCTTTGATTAAGATTTTATAGAGTATAATTCGTGTCTACCTAAAGCGTGAGTTACAAGTGTTAAAGCGTGAGTTATTCAATGATATGAGTCTTATTCATGGGATGGTTGGGAAAGTGATTAACCACACATTAGGACTTAATTTATTTGTTTGTTTATATTTTTATTTTACACCAATTTATATCCTAAATGTTATCCATACCCAACCGTATTATTATATTCGCTGTTAGCTTTCGAGCATCCGGATATAGTGATGGCTAAGTAATAATGTTAATTGTATGAATAAGGTAGTGACCATATGAGTATTAGATTATGTTGGGATATGAAGATCAAAAGTACTTCTGAAGATCAAAGTAATGCTTGTGTCAAAGTACTGCCTATGTTGAAAAGTCAAAGTACCGCTTATGCATAAAGAATGTTAAAGAACTTCTATGTTAAAGGACTGATATACAATATCGTGAAAGGATTGTAATGTAAAGTTATTAGAATATTCTAGAATTAAGTTAGAATTAGTTTACTTGTCGTACAAGGATTGTAAACTGACTTAAGGTTTACTTTATGCCTATAAAAGGAGCCTTAGGATGGTATTAGAGATACGCTTATGCATACGTATGATATTAGAGTTATTTAGCGATTAGAGTTTGTTAGTGAATCTGTATAAGAAAGCAGGTTCAAAGTTTGGTTTAATATAATCATTGAAAGTTATTCTTCTTAGCTTTGTTTTAGTAGATTTCACATACTAACAAGGTTACATCAGTGTTTCAATATTAATAGTTTTGGATTTATTCAAGATTGTTAAACCTATTACAAGCTACATAGTTAGTTTGGTTAGAGTATATCGATCTAATAAGTGGTATCAGAGCTTGTGTGGAAACTCTGATTAAGAAGAAACCCTTGAAACCGATTTTACAACAAACCCTAAAAGATGTTGACTGAAGTTGCACCAGTTCCTTCCATTACCTTAATCAGAATTCCTATTGTCAAGAAGGGAGAGTATGAGCTATGGAGCATGAAGATGAGGCAGTACATTGCTATCACAGACCATGCTTTATGGGATGTAATTGTCAATGGTAATGTAGTCATTGAAGAACCTGTATCAGTTGAAGGAGAACCTACACCACCTAAGCCAACCTTGCCAGCAGTTACAAAAAGAAATCAAGATAAGGCTCTCAACATACTGCTTTCTGCTATTCCTGATGGTCACCTATTGAAGTTTCATGATGCTAAGGATGCAAAACAACTATGGGCTGCTATTAAGACAAGATTTGGAGGTAATGGTGCTTCCAAGAAGATGCATAGAAACCTATTGAAGCAACCGTTTGAAACATTCACTGTTGGTGAAAGAGAAGGCCTTGACTCTGCCTATGACAGATATCAAAATCTACTAAGTATGCTAGAGTTATATGGAGCAGAGGCATCTGTCGAAGATGCAAACTTGAAGTTCTTGAGAAGTTTGCCATCTGCATGGCATATGGTTGCTACTATGATTAGAGGACAACCTGGTTTGGATTCTATGGACTTTGATGATCTCTACAACAATTTAAAGGTATATGAGCATGAGATGAAGGGTAACAAAGGTTCAAGTTCTCATAACATTCCTTTTGTGTCTTCTTAAAACAGAGGTAATACTTCCACTAAAAGTACTGCTTACCCTGTCCAAAGTGTTGTTGAAGAGAAACAACACCCCTGTACAACCATGGTCACTACCACTTCGTCACCATCAAACAACACTAACTCTGATGATGTTCTATGTTCTTTCTTTGCTCAACAAGCTACTTTACCTGTTACATATCAAGAAGATGTCTTGTAAATTGATGATGATGCTCTAGAAGAAATTGACATAAGATGGCAAGTTGCTATGATCACTGCAAGGATCAAGAAGTTTATGAACAAAATAGGAAGAGGTATTGATTTTAAAGCCAAGCAGGGTATAGCATTTGATAAATCTAAGATTGAATGCTTCAATTGTCAAAGGACTGGCCACTTTTAAAGGGAATGCAAGTTTGCAAAGTATCAGGCAAATAGAATGATTGAAAAACCCAAGGTTGAAAGAAAGGAGGTTCCTATTGCTGAACCAAAATCACAAGCTTTGGTGGCTCAAGAAAATCTGATACGTGGGAATCGCACCAGGCTTTACCTCTCGAGGGATCTCGAGAAGCTTACAACCCTCACCAGGCAGTGTACCTGATCGTTGTAGTATAGTATAGTGACAAGTACCGGGGGATTGATCATTTAACTCAGGAATAGTGTCGCTAGGATTAGAAAGCCTAAAAACTAGGTCTAGAGGTGAGGGATGATTCTTTTTGAATTTTTTATATTTTATAAAAGCAATAAAATCTCGGGTTTTTGGAAGAGTGGGCGGAATTAGTTGCTAGTCAACTAACCCAATAACTAAAGATGCAATCAAAATAAAATAATAGAAATGAAAATAAATCTAATTATACTAGTGTGGTGTAACAATAATGGGAAAACTTGTGTTTACTTAGGTTTCATTACTCCCTAGATATCTTTTACAGGTTGATAGTTTGTTACAATTGCATGGATGACGGGTCGTATTCCTTAATACTAGTCGTAGGGCCGTGTACAATATTCCTTAACTCTATATGATCATACTTCACTCCTATGTCAGGCCATTAGAAGCTCCTAACCCCGATCATTAGAATTCTCCTACGCATTAAATACAACCAAAAATCATAGTACACCTCTGATCATGTTTCTTAAGACGTTCAAGCATGTTACCAATGGAAGTCTGCCAGTTTTCTTAAGCCTAACATCGAATACAATCATCCGTAACAACTATAAACAAACAATCAACCCATAATTAACATCTAGGTTTCACTACATCTAAGCAAACACAAGAGAGATCTAGCCGAGCATGTTAAATTGAAGACAAGTGTAAGACATATTCAAGCAACACATAGACATATTGATTGAATTGAAAGAGTACTTATCTCAAATTGACATGAAAAGTTCAAAGGGTTGAAACCCTTGAAAAAGCTGGAAAAATTCGTCCTAGGGTTTTTCCCTTAAAGTTGCACACTAATGAATGAAAATTGGAAAACTATATATAGATAATACAGGGTGACAGCGTCATGTGTAAACATGTGATGCCGTCAACTCGTCGCCCATAATGAAATCGGATTGCCTAGATCCACTTTTGACGCCGTCATGTGTAATTTTCTTCTGGGCTGTCACTAATATATGGACCATGACGGCCTTGGGTGACGCCGTCATCTCCTTAGTACAAAACTCTTTGGATCGTCACGTGTATAGTCCACTTCCACCTCTTGTATTACTCTTAACGCCATCATGTAGAAGCTTGTGACGCCGTCAGGTACTGTTCCTAGCAAGGAAAATTAAGACTTTGTCGTTTTCTTCACTTTTATGCTCCAAAAATGTCCAAAATGCTTCCTTTTTCAGATTTCACTCCAAAAGTAACTAAAATGACAAAAGGAACGATTTAGGGCAATACTTGATCAAATAAATTCGAATTCGGGCTAAAATGACCCCTTAAAAACGGTTCATTTTTCGCCTCATCAAATACCCTTACACTTGAGATTTGCTTGCCCTCAAGCAAATGCGCTTTTATTCTAATCAAAATACAAGTTAAGGGTCATTTAACACTAATATAAAAGTAATTACAACAAATAATCGTTCCACTGAAGACCAAAGACAAGCACGGAGGTCATACACTAGCACCTTACAAATAGTGTTTAGATACTCACATCTCTCGGGTGTAATAAAGTATATATCACAATATGGAAATGGAAAACATCTTTCACAACCTGTAATAGCAAAATAGATTACCATAGGCTTGGGAAAGGATCAAACCTCCACCACTTGGCGTAAGCACCTAGGATAAACTATCAAAGAGGTCTTTCAAAGGGTTATAATGTTAGGTGTAGGGATATGGAATACACGGTTTTGTTGGATAAAGGCAATATTTACTGGTGGCAAGTTAATCATCTTGGTTAATTACATGTACAATATGGCGTTGCTAAGCCAAGACTAGACTCGACTTAAGCTAATAAATCAAAAATAATAAAAACACAAAATAAACATAGAATAAAACGGGATGGTAGTGCGTTTTTTCTTTTTTTTTTTTTTTTTTTTTTTTTTTTTTTTTTTTTTGCATACACTCTTACCCTACCATCCAAAATAATATATCATAGGGAATGTACATTCCCCTTATACTTGAATTTTTACATACTTTACAATAAACTAATCTAATGACTCAAATTAAGATAATCAAAACACTTGGAGTACTTTTAAGATTAACGCACATATAGGGGTAATATAAGATGTTCTTCCCCATTACTCCATAACACAAGTACTTCACCCATGAGTCCCAATCGTCCCAAAACAATATGTACAAGATATGACTCGACTTAGCAACCATGTAATCAATTAGATAATTAACTAAGGGTTTAAACAAATAACAATAATGCACTAAAGATGAGTGCATACACGGAAGGCTAAGGCGATTTGGTTGTACATTTAAGTGGGTTGTAACAAATTCTTCCTTTAAGTAAGATGCTTAAAAGTAGAAACGAAAAGATAGGCTCGGAGGGGTGTACTAGGGGTTTCGTGTACTAAAAATGAGTACAACGCCAAGGTGTGGGAAAAATTAATTGACTTTACTAGCCAAGTAATATGACTTAAATGGTCAAGTAATTTTAATATGGGTTTAAACACAAGGGTGATCCTAATGCCTCTTATCATGTAGTAAATCCTACTACACGAATGTAGTATCACTAGCGGTCTCGGGATGCATCACCAACGCAAGTTCTAGAATATAAATGCTACCGGTACACTCATAAGCACTAATAGTAAATGCTTTTCCTATCAAATCTAAAGGCGAACCTCACATATTTGGGTGGAAACTTTTTCTGAATGGTACGGTTTTGTGCTAGTCATACAACTCCTATCCATGAGACGCTTGCTAAGGCTAAAGTTTCACTCCTAAATGTTTTAAAAAATTTTAAATTTGGCGCTAAAATCACACTAACAAATATTTCTCTTAGTTTTATTACACACCTACTATCGAACAAACAAACTCAAGTGCAATTGTATCCTATAAGGTATCATCATTTACCTTCCCTTTACACTTAGGATGAACATTGTCCCCGATGTTCAATTAAAGAATATAAAAGTGAAATAGGTAAAAGAATTAAAGCAAATACTTCCCTGATTCGTTCGGTTTGGATAATGTGGTAACAAGGTTAGATCTTCCTCCAAGAAAATGAACATTCAAAACTTCCCTTCCAGAAAAATAAATCTTCTTCTTGTCATATATAACCTGTTAAACCTGAGAAAACAAACAAGACAACCTCGCGTAAAATCGGCGGCAATCTATATATACTAACAAGTCCTAGAAAACAATGTAAGATATAATGCTTGTGGAATGAATGTTTGCAGTGGAGTTTATAAAACTAAAGAATTAAGAAAAACTTTAAGACTGTTACAAAAACAAAACTCGCAAAATTTCCAGAATTTTACACATGACGCCGTCAGGAGTTAACTCCTGATGCCGTTAGAAATGACCTACAGAAATCTTTACGTTAAGTTTCTGGAACATTTCTGGAAAAACTTATGTCCTACTTCTTGGAAAATCCTGCAAAACATCATTATGACTCGATACAAGCATTTGAATCTAACAAGTACTAATACACATGTTCATTTATTATTGTGGAGAATCATGATCAATTTCGTTCTTAAAAAAAAATTTGGGGTTTCCCCTTACACTTATCTTTTGCAAAATACCTTTATATGAAGTTAAGATGAAGTTAAACGACAAAATAAAGCATTTTCACAATTTAGTTTTGAAACATGATCTACCAACAATAAAAATAAAACAGGCATACGGAAGCAAATAACAATCAAACAAATAAAAATCACACAAAACATGGGTTGCCTCCCAAGAAGCGATTTTCTTTATTTACGAGTCTTGTAGCTAGACTCAAGGTCATAGGCAATTACGTTACCTCATCGTTGGTCTCGTTTTCTAGGTCATCTCCAATCTCGGGATCGCTTTCATAGTGCAGGTATTTTGGGTCTTCAAACTCAAAGACATATTCCCGATACTTGGATCCAAGTTTACTAACATCCTTAAAGAATCCAAACGATAAATCGAAAGTGTTTTTGCATCCTCTCCGAACATCTTCATCTCATAATATAGGTTGAGAACCTAGCTTGTCAAGCCCGTCACAATCAATTCCTTTGAGGTCTTTCCTCTTGTATGGTGTTTGGTATGACACCATCCTAATTCCATCAGTGAAGGTCATGATTCCGTTCCGGTCGTCAACCATTAAGTTAGTGATTTCACGAAAGGGTGCTCCGAAAACAACTTGTGACAACCTTGGGTCGACATAGTCCTCAATGTTGTCCACGATCGTAAAGTCCATTGTGAATGTCATATTTCCTATGAATACCTGGATTTCATGATCTCTACCAACATCATTTTCTCCTTTATAAATCATTCCCCATCTGCAAATATTGTTATAATGGAACAGGGACATAAAATTCTTAGGTAGGAACACGTTAATGTAGACATTATCAAAATACTTGTGACCGATCATACAAGGGATTTTGAGGTTATCCGAATCACGCCACTTTATCCTCTCTGATCTCCCATCCTGTGATCCATATATATTCCCATCTAGTGATGGACGGTACTCATACACTTTCTCATTACCCTTCCAAAAAATTACCTTCCTGATGCCATTGATGAATAATGCACTACCATCCTTCTTATCAAGGATCACTCCTGATTCATTGACAAATGGTTTCTCGAGGACGAGGTTGGTTAATGTTAGATTAGTGACAGAGTCTATGTCATCGACCACGGTGAGATCAATGTTATAGACGAATCCTCCAATCATAACTGATAAATTTTTTATTATCCCGGTGTTATCGATTATTTCACACGAGATACGTTCAGGGAAGGCTTCTGTTGATATAAATAATGTTTAAAAATGTTATTAATATCTCTCAATAAACCTATGTTTTGATAATCACAAAACTCAAATCAAATTAAGTCAAGATTAAGACGTATTTGGTAACAAATATTTACCTCTACATCTAATATCACTTAAGGTATGCATAAACTAAGCATCTTATGCATTACATGATCAAAGGAAATTTTGTCTTAAGACATAACATCTTATAAAATGATATAAACATTTTATATATATTTGTAAATCATTTTTGGTAATGCTATATTAAACTACAAAGATATGATTACAAATTTCTAACCAAAAAGTGCAAATTTTATCCAGAAAAATTTTTCCAACGTTCAGGAGGGCGGCCCCCTTAATTTTACTAGGCGGCCCCCTTAATCATTAAGGGGACCGCCCCCTAATTAAGGGGACCGGCACGCTCCAGAACAGTATTTTCTGGCCCTATAAATATTGGATCATTTCACATATTTTTCTCACCTTTTTGCACTATAAACTTTCTGATCCAACCTCCATTTCTAGATCTAAAATCCTTTGATCATATAATTCATAAGTCTTTGTTTCCAAGTGATCCAAAGCTTCATCCACTCAAGTGCAAGAAGAAGAACACTCCTCTACATCCATCTAATTGTAGTAGTGTTGTGAATAGCTAGTTTCATATTGTAGTAGTGTTAGATATTTGTAAAAGTGTTGTGTGAATTTGTTGATTGTAGAAACTAGCTGTGTTGTAAAGTAGTTTAGAAGTTGTGATTTAGTTGTGCATAGAAGAAGGTGTGAAGAAGGGGTGAAGTCTTGAAGAAGTTGTGAAGGTGTGAAGCCTTTGAAGAAGTTGTGAGATTGGTTCTAGCTACGATTAGAACTCGACATTTAGCTTAGTGTCGTTAACTCGTGTAAGCCAAGGTGTGTAAGGTTTCTCCACCATAAGGAGTTTGTTGACATAGTGAAGAAAACTCTCGAGTGTGGTACTCGGGGAGTGGAGTAGGGCAAGGAAGGTGTCCTTGTAGCCGAACCACTATAAATTCGCGTGTTGTGGTTTGATCTTTCTAACTCTATCTTTTCTTCATTACATTTCAATACTTTCATTATTAGATTAGAATTGCTTATATTGGTTGTCACTTGAATTCACTTGAGATCGAATCGAAAGTTTTTAATAAGCTACAAAATATTTTGGTAATAAATTTAAAAGGACATAAAACTATTCAACCCCCCTTCTAGTTTTCCACAATTGGTATCAGGAGCCACGTCTAGCAAGATCTTTAAAATATATTGTATTTTAAAACTTGTAACGATCTATGGAATCTGAAAAATATTTAGAAGGGCAATCTATGCAAAGACCACCACTATTTGGAAGTTTTATATTGGAAAAATCGATTCGAAACTTATGTGAAGTCAAAAGATCTAGATCTTTGGCATGTTATTACTAATGGTGATTTTTTACCTATTCAAAATAACCCTGAAACAAAGAAAGATGAAATTGTACCTTTTGAAAAACAAAATGGTGATTTAAAAAGAAAACTTGCTAAAAATAATGAAGCAAAAATGGTTATTTATAATGCGCTACCACGTAAAGAGTACGAAAGGATCTTTATGTGTGAAACCGCAAAAGAAATTTGGAACTCTTTACTAATAACTCACCAAGGTAATAGTCAAGTCAAAGATAATAAGATAGATCTACTTGTTCAACAATATAAGCAATTCACGATTCCGGAAGAGGAATCAATTGATAATGCTTTTGCTAGATTTAACACTATCATCACAAGTTTAAAAGCACTTGATGAGAATTTTTCTAGTAAGAATTTTGTTAGGAAGTTTCTTAGAGCTCTTCATCCAAAATGGCGAGCTAAAGTGATGGCTATTGAAGAATCAAAGAATTTGTCAACATTGTAACTTGATGAATTAATTGGAAATCTAAAAGTTTACGAAGTTATTATTAAGAAGGATTCCGAAATGGTCAAAGAAAAACGAGAGCAAAGCAAGTCAATCGCCGTGAAAGCTAGAAAGGAATCTAGTATCGAAGATAGCTCATCTTCCGAAAGTGATGACGAAGAATACGCCATGGCCGTAAGAGATTTCAAGAAATTCTTCAAAAGGCGAGGAAGATTCGTAAGACAACCGCATGATGAAAAGAAAACATTTCAAAAGAGTAAGGATGACAAGAACAACAAGATTGAAAGGAAATGTTTCAAGTGTGGTGATCCAAATCACCTCATTGGAAAATGTCCAATGATGACAAGAGATCAAAATCAAAGAGCTTTTGTTGGAGGCACTTGGAGTGATAGTGATGAAGATGAGAAAGAAACAACAAAAGAAGGGAAGTGTCTTATGGCGAATACATCAAATGAGGTACGTTCCGAAACCGAATATGTTAGTGATGAAAGCTTATCATTAGATGAAAAAGATCTAGATAATGAATATAATAGGCTATGTAAATTAGGACAACTAGTAATGGCCAAAAACAAATCACTAAAATACATAAACAATCAATTGGAAAATGAAGTACTAGAACTAAAAATTAAAATACATCAACTTGAAAAAGGTAAAGAAATTTTTGAAGAATGTAAATCATGTCAAGAGTTTAAAGGTGAAAACGAAATACTTAGGGAAGAAATTCGCAAACTTGATAAATTCGAAAATAGTAGTCACTCACTTAGTAAAATAATAAGTATTCAAAGAACATCCGGAGATAAAACCGGTTTAGGATATAATTCAAATGAAGCTTCAACAAGTGAGATTAAAAATGTCAAATTCGAAAATGAACCTAACAAACAAAAACCTCTAAAATCTAATCCTAAGTATATACTTATTAATGATAGAAAAATACCTCTTGCCAACAATGAAGAAGTAAAAGTTTTCTATAAACCGTCTTTAAAAAATGAGGGTGGATCTTCTAAACCTAAGACAAGATCTAAAACACCACCACCTAGAAAACCAAATAATCCTAATCCTAGGCCTAAAACACCTCAACCAAGAAGAAACCAAAATACGCAAAACTATAATAACAATAGTAATCAAATGTGGAACTACCAACAAAGCTACAATCCTTGGGGTATACTACCACCTTTCATGCATCCTAGTCAAATGTTAAACATGTTTGGACCAAACAACTTTGGACCAAAGAAACAATGGGGATCAAATGGCTAGATGAACATTCCTTGAGGCAATCTTGAAGTTTCTCTCAACATACACTTTCTCAAAGTCTATATGTCATCTTGATGATTTTTGAAGATTTTTTGAAGACCACCGGGTACGCCGTTCTTTCATAACTCATTGCCATGCTTAGATAAATATGCTTTATTTGATTACATTGTTTGCATAGGTATAGCTTGCTATTTCTCTTTATTTGTTTGATCATATATATACTTATATATATATACTCTTATACTTAGTATATATATATATATATATATATATATATATATATATATATTGTGGGAAAGGATTCGTTCAAACACTTGGGATGTTAATCTTAGTAATGTGTTTGGGATATTTATGAATGGATGTGATTTAGCATGCGGAATCTACTAAAACACACTAAAGGAACAAAGGTGGTGAGTAAGTAAAAGAGAATGAGCACAACAAGAATAACACAAAACGATTCAATATTATTGATGAAATAATACGGGTGATCTAAACTATCACCAGGATTACAAGTGTAACCTTGAATCTTTGATACGTGAAAAGGTTAAAGATAGAAGTTATGCATGGGAAAGCTATGAAAGCTGTAAGAAAGATATATCTGAGATGTGTCTAAGAAGGTGTCTTAAGGGTTCCTTTTATAGCATAAGGAGCCCTTATTACAAGTGGTCAAGTTGCTTAATATAATATAATAGAGGCTTATCTTATCCTAATATTACACCTTTCAAGGTAAAACACTCCATTATATCTACTGAGTTTTCTGTACTACTTCTACTAAACGTATAACTTTGTACAAAGACTAATAATACAAGTAAATATCTCTAATTAAAATATAGCAACTTGTCGTAAAAACTGGCAGGACCTTCTTTAACTAGCAGTACCTTCTTACCCAGAAGGTACTGTTAGTATATCTTCAACATCAGCAGAAATGAGAAGGCAGGCTTAACTATCACTAGCAGGCTCTTCTGGCAGACTCTTTACTCTGTGCATTTTATTCCCAACAATCCTCCCCTAAACTTGTTATTCCCTTTTTAAAATAACCAAGTTTCTTTGTGAATAAAATTCATACCTTGAGGATTTGAGGGAACTCTTCCAAAAACCTTATTTCTTTCTCCTTAGGTTTTCATACTGATCAAGTATGCTCTCCTTCAGTCTTTTGACTGCATCAGTTTCTTCTTCACACAAAAGCTTATTGGAGATCAAGACTGATAATACTTCATAGCTTAAAGGATAATCCTTCTCACCTAGCATAAAGATCTCTATTCCACTCTGAGTGGAAAGATGATGAACATGACTCATGCTGAAGTATTCCCATGTAACAGATAAATCATAATGAGGAAATTTCCAATGAGTATCAGTAGGATTTGGATCATACAATCTGCTGAACTCAACCCATAGCTCTTGCTCCTTTGCATCTGGCTTGTACTTGGATTTCAGCTTCTCTTGAACTAATACCCATAATTCATCTAAATCCATTCTGCTACATGCTCTGAGCAGATTTTCAAAGTTCTTGAAAATCTCAACCTTGTTTCCAACTCTTGTTATCTTCCATGCTTTGCCAAACTTATCATTGTAGATTTCCCAATCTATGACTGGATGCCTTGCATGTAAGGGTTCAGCAAAAACAATTTGTGGACCATGGACAACCATTTCTTTTGACTGATCAGGAGGCAATTCTGCTTTCTTTTTTTGTTCCTTCTGATCATCTTTTCTTCCTTTGAAAGACTTTTGAGTATCCATGAGAAAACTGGTTTTGTTTCTTCTGTAAGCCTCTAAGTATAGCAGCTTCAATTCATCAAAAGATTTACTTTTGAGCTGATGTTCTTTCATGTTCACTTCTCTTTTCAGATAAATCTTGAAGAACTTCTTTTGATCTGCTTCAGAATGTGGCATTTTAAATCCTTTCTTCTGATTTTTCTGAATCTGCTGATAGACATCATCCAATGCCTCTTGATTGTATTTCTTGGTGATGAAATCATTGAGCTTGATTGTCATTTCATCTGAGCTAAGGGATTCATCACATACCAGAGTGTAAGCTTCACCTCTTACAATTGGATCAATGGAAATGATGTACGGCAACTGAGCATCAAACTTTTCTTGCAGCATTCTTGATTCTTCCTCAGCCCTTATGACTTCTTCTTCATGAAGTTGTTTGGAAAATTTTTCATCTACAGCCAACTGTTCTTGCTCTTTCTGCTTCATCTCTTTAGGCTTTGGTTCATCTTCAACTAAGATTTTCTTGCCCTTGTCTTTTGGTGATGATACTGGACTTGGAGCAGCTGATTGTTCATCAGAAACAAGAAACCTCCCCTGAGGCTGTGCTCCTCTCTTTCTTTTGTAGGACAATTGATTAGAACCTTTTAAATTCATAACTAATAACCTCTGAATCCCAGCAGGCTCTAGCTCTGCTTCAGCAGTATCTTTCAAGCTAACAGATTCTTTTTCTTGAATAGCAGGCTCTTTATCAATCACTGGAGCTCCTTCATGAAACTGAAATTGAATCTCATCTTCATTTTTAGAACTACCCATCCTCCCCTTTTTGGAAGAGAGACCCAAACCCTCTGCATCTGAACTTGAGGAACTAGAAACAACCAACTGAGATGTCCCTTTACCCTTCAACAGTTTCACCTTCAACTCTAATTTCTCAACCCTCTTAATTAACTTGGTGTTAATCTCTGTAAAATGTTTGTTTTGACTTTCAAGTGAAGTTTGCAAGTGCTGCACTTGCTCCTTTAATTCCTTGATAGTCTGAGCATCTACACTTTGTTGTGGAGGATATTGTGGTGGTGAGTTATGATGTGATAATGATGGTGATGTTGCAGATGGTGTTTGTGTTTGTTGATGAGATGGTAATGGTACTGATGATGGTGGTGTGACTGATGGTACTGTTGCTGAGTGGGATGGTACTGGCGATGGATGTGGTGATGAATGATCAGATGAGGTTGATGGTTCTTCAGAATGTTGTGGTAACATTTCCTCAAAAAGTGGTACTTCTTCTCCTTGAAAACCAATTTTCATGTTTGAAAACACCTTGTGTGTATGTTTGGGAGTCTTAAAAGGTTTGTTTGGGGGAAGTAACAAATGTTTGGATTTGTTGATGAGGCACTGAATGAACCTTGGGTACATCAAAAACTTTGTTTCACTGTCCACATTTTTAACCATTCCTTCAAAAATATATTTTGAAAAGTTGAATTTCTTGTTTGTTGCCAAACAAATGAGAGCTGTAGCCAAGTTACCACTAAATTGCTCCCATGAGGTTTTCTTTTGGCTTAAACAATGAAGGATGGTGTGAATAAAAAATCTCCATTGAGGGGTAAAATGCTTTTTAAGAAATGTAAGCTTTGTAGAAGTTACATTATACCCCATTTTTGTCAAATTATCAAATATTTTAGTATCAGGTAGTTGACTAATGCCATCTGAATCATCCAAACGAAGATGTCTTCTAATGGATGATTCGGTAAAAGTCAATGTTCTACCATCCACTTTGACCATTAACTCCTGAATCCCATCCTCAAGAGTGTTAAGTTTAGCAGTTTGCCAAAATTGTGAAATTTGAGATTCAAAAATAGTGGGATTCATGAGTAAAGCAAACCTGATATAAGAATTGTTTAGAAAATCAATTGCTTGATGGAAAGTTTCATTTTCATCAGTCTTTTCCAGAAAAGCTAATTGGTTGTGGCGTTTGACAAAACTTAGGCGAGCCATGATGAAAGGTTTGATGAAAATTTTGATTTTGATGGTGGGATTTTATTGTTGTACTGGTAGAAGATGAAAGGTAAGTGTGAATTGTGATAAGGATTGATTATGAGAAAAATGACTTTTGACCGACTATAAAAGATATGGATAAGTAATTGAAGAGGCGGTCAAAAAGATCTTTTATTATAATAACTATATCCTTAATTCGAGGAAAACTTGATTAATTTACAAAAATACCCTTTTAAAAACAACGGCTATATTTTAACCTGACAGACTCAACGGCTATGTAGCAGTACCATTTTACTCTACCAGTACTAAAATTTGAACTACCAGTACCTTGTTTTGAAATAAAGCTTGGCAGTCCCTTTGAAATTTTAGAAAAAAATATCCCTTATAGTTTTTAGCAAACTATCAGCTATCAACGGATTTGATAAGTCTTTACCAAGAGCCGTTTGCTTTGGACTAGTCAGTTCTTAAAGTTTTTGAAAAACTTGGTGAACTGATTACCATTTCCATATCCTGATTGTGTTAGCAAGCTTGAGTAACCTGAAATGGTTAGTTGTAAACCAAAAGAAACAGAGTGCAAAACACTTGTTTTATAGCATTGTTAACATTTAAACATCAAGATGAGCAAAAACAGAGCAAACTTTGAACTAACAGTACTAATTATGTACTGACAGTACCTTATGACTAACTAGCAGTACCAAGTTTAGAAGCCAGAACTTTATTTATATACAAAACACATGTTTTTCAAAGATTTATCATACCAATACCTGCTACCAGGTATTTAAACCTACCTAAATCAAAAGCTTTGGTGAGAAGGTCTGCAAAATTATTTTCAGAATCAATTTTGACAACTTGGATTAATCCTTTCTCATTGCAATCTCTTATGAAATGGTGTCTGATTTCAATGTGTTTTGTTTTTGAATGTTGAACTGGATTTTTAATGATACAAATAGTACTGCTGTTGTCAATGTAAATAATGGTGTTAAGAAAATTGTACCCATAGTCAAGCAATTGATTTTGGATCCAAAGAACTTGTCCACAACAACTTGCACTTGCAACATATTCTGCTTCAGTTGTAGAATTTGCCACCATTGTTTGCTTCTTGCATTGCCATGATATGAGTCTGCAGCCAAGGAATTGACATCCACCAGTTGTGGATTTTCTGTCTAGGGTTGCACCAGCATAGTCACTATCTGAATAAGCTACCATATCAAAAGAGGATTCCCTTGGATACCATAGACCCAACTTTGGCTGGCCCTTGAGGTATCTGAAGATTCTTTTGACTGCTGTGAGATGAGAAACTTTTGGATTGACTTGAAACCTTGCACATACACATACTGAGAACATGATATCTGGTCTTGATGATGTAAGGTACATTAGGGACCCAATCATTGATCTGTAGTTGTGCACATCAACATCTTCACCTTCAGCATCTTTGAGTAACCCCTTTTCTGGATCCATTGGAGTACTTGCAACCTTTGAATCTGCAAACCCAAATTTCTTTAGGATCTCTGCTACATACTTATCTTGGCTGATAAATATGCCTTCTTTTGATTGTTTCACTTGGAGACCCAGAAAGAAAGTAAGTTCCCCCATGGAACTCATTTCAAACTTACTATGCATAAGTTTTTCAAACTCTACACACAGTTCCTGATTTGTGGATCCAAAGATAATGTCATCAACATAAATCTGCACCAGTAAGATATCTTTCTTGGTTCTTTTGATGAACAAAGTTGGATCAATCTTGCCTCTTTGAAATTCATTTTCCAATAAATAGAAAGCCAATGTTTCATACCATGCCTTGGGAGCTTGGTGTAGACCATAAAGAGCTTTGGTAACCTTGTACACCTTGTCTGGATATTCTGCATCAATGAAGCCTGGAGGTTGTGAAACATACACCTCTTCTTCAATAGTACCATATAAAAAGGCACTTTTGACATCCATTTGGTAGACAGTGAAGCCTATGTGTCACACCCCCAAAATACCTGAATGGCAGCGGAATGGAATACCTGAGGGTGTAACGGATCATAGCACACAAACCAAGATATATTGAACGACCTAAAGTGTCGTTTAGAAAATATATCGTTTGATTCATTCAAAATATTCAGAGTTATAAAACATAGGTCCCAAAAGTTGGAAAAGGTTTAAGGAAATAATTTAGTACAATCAAACGATAGTTCATAAGTGCATGAAATCCAAAAAGAGACGCGTCATCCTTGATACACAAAGTGACTCCATGCATGCCATGAGAATATGCCTTAGTTACCTGAGAAATACATTGCGAAAAACGGTCAACATAAAGTTGGTGAATAATCATAGGTTTATAAGTAAATCGTAAGTACATAAACCACAAGTATAAAGTAAACCGACAAAAATGTCAAAAATGCTACATTGGCTCTTAAGCTCATGACCCCGAAGCTAGACTTTGTAATGGCCCCACCAGAGTGTTTACCAGACACTCAATTTGTTAAGACATGAAATGCATTCGTCCCGTTGGAGCAACCCAAACACGAATGGAGGCGTCACCCTCGATAGATCTATCCACTCACTCTCGCTTAGCAATATAATTAACGGTCCATGATATATAAGGGGACTTAACTTGGTAGTAAGGCAACTTAAGCAATGTATGGAATTTGATACTTGGGCATGTACAAAAATAATTGTGCAATGTATTCTCCCCCGTGGGATTTAAAATCAAATAAGTAATTAAAACGGGGCTATGAGAACTCACCTCGAAAGGATGGTACAAAGATGGTACAATGATGGAAATGTAGTCGGGACAATGAGGCGCGAACACTAGCCGCAACCTAAATGAATAATCGTGATCTAATTTAGATCAAGCCGTAATGTAATGAATGCACATGCACATGATACCCATACCACTCGTAATTTGGAAATACTAGTTATCGTCATAGTAAAATAGTTTCCATACTTAGGAAAAATAAGTCCATATATAGAAGTATATAACTTGTCGTACTATCTTGTATGAAAATGTTGGCGTTATATTCCTCGTATCGAAAACCTTAAAATAACGTCGTTAAGTCGTATAAATATTCTCTTGGGTCATACGTATTCATTTGTTAAGAATATAGTCCTTAGTACCATTTCTAGAAAAATATACCATTTAGTGCGTAAGTTATTATTTTTATTTGTGACCAAATATATATATATATAGTTTGACGATGTTAAAACGGGTATAACTTGGTCGTTTTAAGCTCATTTTCCTCGTTCTTTATATCCACGGATTCGTTTTTGTATATACTAGTATATTTTTGATAACTCGGCTCCACTAGGTTACGTTTAATGCCTCTATTTACCCGTCGAAATCTGCCGAACAGCATGCAGTTTTTATAAAAATAGTTTTCGTCGTTAACTTTGCAAAAATCATATCTCCTTCGTTATAAGCTCGTTTTAATCCATTCTTTCGCCTAAAGTTTCGTTTTTGAAAGTATTTTCTAAATCTTTGGTCAAAAATTAACCATCAACCACTGATTTTCCCACGAAATAAAAATAAGGACAGTAGGTATTTTTATTGTTTCAAAAATCGTTTCTAGGGTTCTAATCTAGTTCCATCTTCAATCAAACCACTTTCAATCACCACAAAACTAGTCTAATCCTACCATACACCTTCTTAGGGTGTCATGGGTTCCTAAACATCAAAACCAAGTAGATCTAACAAGGATCTAATAAAAAATCACTTTCTGGGGCTTGAAAGTTAAATATATACAAAATGGAGTGGTATAAGCCAATATATGCATGAGTTCTTGTAAGAAAAACATATAAACATAGTAATAACTTGTAAAAATTATGAAATGAGTTTTGTAAACTTACTTGGAAGATTAATGAAGTTTGGATGATGAAAACCTAACAATCCTTGAGTTTTTATCTCAAAACCCTAACAAGGACAACTATAAGAACAAGATTATACTTAGATCTTTGAAAAATGATGTTTTCTTGCTTCTTGATTACCCTAGGCCGAGCACCCTTATGAGAGGAAAAGAGAAGAAAAAGTTTTCTTGGCTAGTTGCAAATGAGATAAAAAAATCTAGTTTTTAGTATATGTATTATTAGTATTATTATTATTATAATAGAGTTAGTATAGATTATTAATGAGGTTGGAGTGAGTTAGTAAACTTGTAAGAGATTAGCAAGGGGGGGGGGGGGGGGGGCGGCAAGTCAAGGGGGGGGGGGATGAATGTGTAAGACTTGTAAGACTTTATGTATTATTGTGTTTAGTTGTAGTTTTAAAGTGTACCGGGTACCGGGTTAACTAAAAATAAATTTTAACGGAGTTAACCGGGACAAAATAAAGTTATAAAAATTATAAAAATAGGTTGGGTAAAATTATTGGGTGTTTAGATAATTATAGTGTAATTTTTATGAAAACCGTCGAAATTAAATTAGACGTACGATACGAAATAAATAAATTTCCAAAATACCGGGTAAATTAATATTATAATTTTTATATTATAAAAATAAGTATAAAAATATATTGGGATCATAGTTGGGAGTGTCGGACGTGTTAGTCACATTTATAGTTCGCGTATTAGTGTTTATTTAAAATAAACATACGTAATTCGTTAATTATATTAAAAATATAATTTGAATATCCTACGAGTGGAATAGTATGCAAGTGCCCTAATGATGATATGCAGACTATTTCTAGTCCGTATGAAATGTCCCTGATAATAATGCATGAATTCGCTCCTGAACCAATACGGTTACGCGAATTTGAATACTCGTAAACTAAATTTACGATGACATGAGTAATGCACGTGAATAGTGGTTTTCTCTCGGAAATGAATAGTGTCAAGTGAATAGTAAAATTTCTGAATGTGTCTCGGAATGTCAAATTGACCTAAAAAATGATGAATAGTAAAACGATGAATAGTGATCGATGAATAGTAATTTGTGAATAGTAGAATGTCGAAGTTTGGAAAAATGACCTGAAATTGTGGGTTGTGACAGTCGCCCATCCAAAAAGGAATTCAGTCCCTGAATTTAGTTAGTGTTGGACTCGGAAATTGGCTTGGTGAAAAATTGTGGATACTTGCGTCGCATTTGGTCTTCTCATTCCCAAGTAAACTCGGGTCCTCTTCGAGAATTCCAGCGAACCTTCACGATCGGAATTCGACTTTGTTTCAACTGTTTGATCTCGCGGTCCATTATTTCAACTGGTTCTTCCACAAAGTTAAGCTTGTCATCGAGTTGTATTTCGTCTAATGGTATAATGGCAGACTCGTCCGAAAGACATTTCTTGAGGTTCGAAACATGAAACGTGTTGTGTACGTTGCTAAGTTCTGACGGAAGTTCAAGCTTGTAAGCTACTGGACCAATCCTTTCCAGTATCTTAAACGGACCAATGTATCTCGGGTTCAATTTCCCACGTTTTCCAAATCGTATCACGCCCTTCCAAGGCGAGACTTTCAACATGACCTTGTCTCCGACCTGAAATTCCAATGGTTTGTGTCGAACATCTGCGTAGCTTTTCTGTCGACTTCTAGCAGTTTCGAGTCTCTCTCGAATCTAAATTATCTTTTCTGTTGTTTCTTGAACCATTTCTGGGCCAGTACATTGTACTTCACCGACTTCGGCCCAACAAACTGGAGATCGACACTTACGACCATATAGTGCCTCGAATGGTGCAGCCTTTATGCTTGAATGGTAGCTGTTGTTATAGGAAAACTCGATCAACGGCAAATGGTTAGCCCAACCATTTCCAAAGTCAATCACACATGCTCTAAGCATGTCCTCAAGTGTCTGAATAGTTCTCTCGCTCTGACCATCGGTCTGAGGATGGTAAGCAGTGCTCATGTCTAACGTGGATCCAAAAGAATCTTGTAATGACCGCCAAAAGTTTGATGTAAAACGACTATCTCTGTCGGAAATGATGGAAACTGGGGCACCGTGTCTTGAGACGATTTCCTTGACATAAAGTCTAGCAAGTTGTTCCATTGAATAAGTCTCTCTAATGGGTATGAAATGAGCTGATTTGGTAAGTCGATCAACGATTACCCAAATAGCATCGAAACCTCCTGACGTCTTAGGAAGTTTAGTGACAAAGTCCATAGTAATACGTTCCCACTTCCATTGTGGAATCTCTGGTTGTTGAAGTAACCCTGACGGTTTCTGGTACTCGGCTTTCACTTTAGCACAAGTAAGACATTTGCTGACATACGTAGCTATTTCTGCTTTCATGTTCGGCCACCAATAAAGCTTTTTGAGATCCTGATACATCTTATCAGAACCTGGATGAATAGAGTACTTCGACTTGTGTAATTCATGCATAATCAATTCTCGCACTCCACCATAGAGTGGTATCCAACTTCGGTCCTTGAAGCATAACACTCCATCTGATCTCTTTACAAAGCCATTTTCGCTTTCTGGCATACCATAAAGTTTCTCATGTGGTCGATTTTCTTCTTTGAGAGCCTCAATCTGAGCTTCTAAAATTTTTGATGGTAATGGCGAAATGATAGTCATTCCCAATGACCTAACTCTCAAAGGTTTGAGTCGTTCTTTTTGGCTAAGTGCATCTGCTACAACATTTGCTTTTCCTGGGTGATATCGGATTTCACAATCGTAATCACTCAACAATTCTAGCCAACGACGTTGTCTCATATTAAGTTCCTTCTGATCGAGTATATGCTGTAAGCTCTTGTGATCGGTAAAAATTACGCACTTGGTACCATAAAGGTAGTGTCTCCAAATCTTGAGTGCAAAAACTACCGCACCCAACTCCAAATCGTGCGTAGTGTAATTCTTCTCGTGTGTCTTAAGCTGTCTAGATGCATAAGCTATCACCTTCTCGTTTTGCATTAGCACAGCTCCAAGTCCTTGATGCGAAGCATCGCAATATACCACAAAGTTCTCAATACCTTTAGGTAGTGACAAAATCGGTGCGCTACAAAGCTTTTGTTTCAATAACTGAAATGCGGACTCTTGTTTCTCTCCCCACTCGTACTTCTCATTCTTTTGTGTCAGCTTTGTCAACGACTTCGCTATCTTAGAAAACCCTTCAATAAACCTTCTGTAATATCCAGCAAGTCCTAGGAATTGACGAATTTCCGTAGGAGACTTGGGCGTAGCCCAATCCTTAACTGCCTCGATCTTTGCTGGGTCGACTTGTAAACCTTGGCTATCAATAACATGGCCAAGAAATTGAACTCTTCGTATTTAAAAATCACACTTAGAAAATTTGGCATACAATTGCTCCTTCCTGAGTAGTTCCAGGATTGTTCTGAGGTGTTCTTCGTGATCTTCCTTACTCTTGGAATAAATCAAGATATCGTCAATGAATACGATCACAAACTTATCAAGATACGGTTTGCACACCCTATTCATGAGATCCATAAATACCGCAGGTGCGTTGGTTAATCCGAACGGCATTACTTGAAACTCATAATGACCATAGCGTGTTCTAAATGCCGTCTTCGGGATATCCTCTTCCCGAACTCTAAGTTGATGATAACCGGATCTTAAATCAATCTTGGAATAAAAACTAGAACCTTGTAACTGGTCGAACAAGTCGTCAATTCTGGGGAGTGGATAACGGTTCTTAACCGTTAACTTGTTCAGCTCACGATAGTCAATGCACATTCTGAAAGTTCCATCCTTCTTCTTCACAAACAAAACCGGCGCTCCCCAAGGCGAGGAACTCGGTCTAATGAATCCTTTGTCCAAAATTTCTTGTAGTTGATTCGATAATTCTTGCATCTCCGAAGGTGCAAGTCTATACGGTGCTCGCGCAATTGGTGCAGCTCCTGGCACTAATTCAATTTGAAACTCAACTTGGCGTGTAGGCGGAAGTCCTGGCAATTCTTCCGGAAAAACTTCTGGAAATTCCTTAACAATTGGCACATCTTCAAGTCGTTTCTCATCCGACTTCTTCTCCGTGATGTGAGCCAAGAATGCATAACAACCCTTCTTTATGTACTTCTCGGTTTTAATGCACGATATAATACTGAGTCTAGTTCCACTTCGCTCTCCACGAACAACCAAAGTTTCACCGTTATAAGGAAGGTGAACAACTTTCTCATCACAAATAATTCTTGCTCGATGCCGAGATAACCAATCCATACCGATAACAACGTCGAAACTTCCAAGTTCTACGGGCATAAGGTCTATATTGAATGGATGGTTTAGGAAATTTATGGTGCAACCACGAACAATGGTGTTGGTGTTAACTAAAGACCCATCGGCTAGTTCAACGATATAGGAAATGTCTAATGGGGTTGGTTCTATGTTAAGTAAACGTGCAAATGCAATAGAAACAAAACTCGTATCCGCTCCTGAATCAAATAAAATGGATGCATAACGATTATTAACGAGGAACGTACCCGCAACAACATTCGGGTCTTCTTTGACATCTTCTCCTCCCATAACATAAGCTCTTCCTCGAGCCATTCCATTTTGGTTTCCAGTTCCTTGATTCTTCTTCTTTGGGCACTCATTCCTAAAGTGTCCAAGTTCTCCACAGCCAAAGCATGTTACCGGTGGTTTCTGATTGCCACCAAAGTTTGGACTCTTGCAATCTTTGGTGTAGTGACCAGCCTTCTTGCAGTTGCCACATAGATCTAGGCAACGTCCTGGGTTATGATGCTTCTGACACTTTTCACACTTGGGTAGATTACCCTCATATCCTTTCCTTTTAGTCGGTTCTGCAGCATAGGCCCTTGCCACTTCTTGCCTCTTAGGTGGCGGCTGAACAGCGTTTCCACCTTGGTTGTAGTCAAACCTTCTCTTGTTATTGTTGTTATTGTTTGGGTTGTTGTTTCGGTTATTGGGATAGTTGCGGTTTCGATTGTTGTTATAGTTGTTGTTGTTTCGAGTGTTGTTGTAGTTGGTGTTGTTTGAACGGTTATTGTTGTTGACAGCAGATTTTCCTTTTACCACTTGGACCATGAGTTTCTGAGTTATACGAATAGCCTCTTCCATTGATTGGGGATCAAAAGAAATCACATCTCCTCGAACACTTTCAGGCAATCCACCAACAAAGTTTTCCATCTTTTTCTCATCATCAGGTACCATAGTTGGACATAGTGCAGCCAACTGCTGAAACCTCCTGAAGTAGGTCTCGATGTCATCACCTTTAGTCACAAGCTCATAAAATTCTGCTTCCAATTTCTGTATCTCAGTACGAGGGCAAAACTTCTTAGACATCAGTTTCTTGAATTCCTCCCAAGTGAGCTTGTAAGAATTCTCCATACCAATCGGCTGAGCATACGAATTCCACCAAGACATAGCTTCATCAAGAAGCATACCTGTAGCAAATTTTACCTTGCTGACGTCCGGGCATCCGCACATAAGGAATACATTCTCAGTCTTTTCAAACCAGCGGATCAAAGCAACCGCTCCTTCAGTGCCCTTAAACTTGACAGGATCACTAATCTTGAAATCTTTCCATGTACATTCACGCCTAATAGCGGTTGGTTCAACTGCCCCTGTATTAGAAGCAGTCTCAGCAGCCCTAGCAGCAACCTCAGCTCTCTCAATCTCCAGAGCTTCTGCAATACTATCCCTGACCAACTTGCGGATAGCGGCTTGAGTCATAGCGGGTGTTTCTGGTGCAGTCTTACTCTTTCTTGGTGCCATACTTCTGATAAATCACAATGGAAATAACCATGAGAAAAATCATAATAGAAATAGTCATCGAACCAAAGATATACACCCACAACATGTATATATATACAACCACAACCTGTATAAATACGATAATAATAATGAGCAACCACGAAACATCATAAATATAATCACAACACATGAATATAATACATGAAAATTTCGGCCTACATGGACCGATATAATATATAGCACAACATTTCCAACATAGTAGAGTCGCACTTGATACATTTGTTTGTACAACAACCAAAAGACTACAAGTTCTTGAACTATGTCCCACACCTCGGGACTAGGAAAATAATAAAAGCTAATATAATACCAGTCTATGTCTAGGCTCCTCCATGTGCTCTAGATGGTCCAGGCTCTCCCCTCAAGCGGCGAATCTCACGATCCATCGCAACCACGATCTCCTCAAGATGCTGAACTCGTAACTGAAAAGAAGCATCTCTGCGCTCCAATACAACTAACCTCTCTCGAATCAATGCCAACTGGTCTACCTGCTCCCACTGAGTCTCCTGTGTCGCCTGAGCTCTATCTTGAATCTTAGGTAACTCATCCCTAAGTAGATCAATATACTCCTGGTGCCTCAACTGTCGTGCCTCGAGTCCATGGTACGACACATCAATACCAACTCTGCCCTGAATCAAATCCTCAACCTGCTCCTCGACAGCCTCAAGTCGAGTAGTAATAATCTCATCAACTCTATAACCCAGCCTATCAACTTGCTCCTGCTGAGCACCTAACTGATCCTCCAATGTAACAGCTGTAGGATCCCTAGCTGCAGCCGCTCTCGAACTCTCACCTATGTGGTATACTGGTGGTGGTGAAAGGTCAGCAGTCTCAGTGGTAGGTGAATCTGGAGTGGTAAACCTTGCACGCTTCCTGAGCGGCAAGAGTGAGGTAGATATAGGAGTAGTAGTGGGTATGGCTGGTGGTGGTGGTGTAGGCACAGTAGGACTAGGGAGGGTCCTAAAAGTAGATGTAGCATAACGAACACTCTTCCTAGCAACCTGGATAGTCTTACCCCTAGGAAACATAAGTCTCGGTTCTGAATAAATAGTAGTAGTAGGAGATGGTATGTCAGTGGGTACACGGGTGACATCAAGTGGTACAGTAGGATGGACATGAGGAGTAGGAGCCGTCTCCTCCTCCTCGAAAGGCTCAGTGTCATCATCTGATGCCAAAAGTGGCAACTCAGGTGCAGGAGAAACAAATGGTGAAACAGCAGTAGAGGACATAGAGCCCTCATCATCAGAGTCTGATATAGAGTAAAGTATGACAGTGTTTGGATTCGAAGACATGTCTCTGTGATAATCAAGGTGAAATAAAAATAAATAACTCGTATAATGGCATCACCTAAAAATAAGTAAATATACACTTATGATGAAATGATGATATGCTATGATGGTGTGGTTATAGTCTAGGGTCCATGATGCATCCTAGTTCGCTATAACCTTAGCTCTGGTACCAATCTGTCACACCCCCAAAATACCTGAATGGCAGCGGAATGGAATACCTGAGGGTGTAACAGATCATAGCACACAAACCAGGATATATTGAACGACCTAAAGTGTCGTTTAGAAAATACATCGTTTGATTCATTCAAAATATTCAGAGTTATAAAACATAGGTCCCAAAAGTTGGAAAAGGTTTAAGGAAATAATTTAGTACAATCAAACGATAGTTCATAAGTGCATGAAATCCAAAAAGAGACGCGTCATCCTTGATACACAAAGTGACTCCATGTATGCCATGAGAATATGCCTTAGTTACCTGAGAAATACATTGCGAAAAACGGTCAACATAAAGTTGGTGAATAATCATAGGTTTATAAGTAAATCGTAAGTACATAAACCACAAGTATAAAGTAAACCGACAAAAATGTCAAAAATGCTACATTGGCTCTTAAGCTCATGACCCCGAAGCTAGACTTTGTAATGGCCCCACCAGAGTGTTTACCAGACACTCAATTTGTTAAGACATGAAATGCATTCGTCCCGTTGGAGCAACCCAAACACGAATGGAGGCGTCACCCTCGATAGATCTATCCACTCACTCTCGCTTAGCAATATAATTAACGGTCCATGATATATAAGGGGACTTAACTTGGTAGTAAGGCAACTTAAGCAATGTATGGAATTTGATACTTGGGCATGTACAAAAATAATTGTGCAATGTATTCTCCCCCGTGGGATTTAAAATCAAATAAGTAATTAAAACGGGGCTATGAGAACTCACCTCGAAAGGATGGTACAAAGATGGTACAATGATGGAAATGTAGTCGGGACAATGAGGCGCGAACACTAGCCGCAACCTAAATGAATAATCGTGATCTAATTTAGATCAAGCCGTAATGTAATGAATGCACATGCACATGATACCCATACCACTCGTAATTTGGAAATACTAGTTATCGTCATAGTAAAATAGTTTCCATACTTAGGAAAAATAAGTCCATATATAGAAGTATATAACTTGTCGTACTATCTTGTATGAAAATGTTGGCGTTATATTCCTCGTATCGAAAACCTTAAAATAACGTCGTTAAGTCGTATAAATATTCTCTTGGGTCATACGTATTCATTTGTTAAGAATATAGTCCTTAGTACCATTTCTAGAAAAATATACCATTTAGTGCGTAAGTTATTATTTTTATTTGTGACCAAATATATATATATATATAGTTTGACGATGTTAAAACGGGTATAACTTGGTCGTTTTAAGCTCATCCTCCTCGTTCTTTATATCCACGGATTCGTTTTTGTATATACTAGTATATTTTTGATAACTCGGCTCCACTAGGTTACGTTTAATGCCACTATTTACCCGTCGAAATCTGCCGAACAGCATGCAGTTTTTATAAAAATAGTTTTCGTCGTTAACTTTGCAAAAATCATATCTCCTTCGTTATAAGCTCGTTTTAATCCATTCTTTCGCCTAAAGTTTCGTTTTTGAAAGTATTTTCTAAATCTTTGGTCAAAAATTAACCATCAACCACTGATTTTCCCACGAAATAAAAATAAGGACAGTAGGTATTTTTATTGTTTCAAAAATCGTTTCTAGGGTTCTAATCTAGTTCCATCTTCAATCAAACCACTTTCAATCACCACAAAACTAGTCTAATCCTACCATACACCTTCTTAGGGTGTCATGGGTTCCTAAACATCAAAACCAAGTAGATCTAACAAGGATCTAATAAAAAATCACTTTCTGGGGCTTGAAAGTTAAATATATACAAAATGGAGTGGTATAAGCCAATATATGCATGAGTTCTTGTAAGAAAAACATATAAACATAGTAATAACTTGTAAAAATTATGAAATGAGTTTTGTAAACTTACTTGGAAGATTAATGAAGTTTGGATGATGAAAACCTAACAATCCTTGAGTTTTTATCTCAAAACCCTAACAAGGACAACTATAAGAACAAGATTATACTTAGATCTTTGAAAAATGATGTTTTCTTGCTTCTTGATTACCCTAGGCCGAGCACCCTTATGAGAGGAAAAGAGAAGAAAAAGTTTTCTTGGCTAGTTGCAAATGAGATAAAAAAATCTAGTTTTTAGTATATGTATTATTAGTATTATTATTATTATAATAGAGTTAGTATAGATTATTAATGAGGTTGGAGTGAGTTAGTAAACTTGTAAGAGATTAGCAAGGGGGGGGGGGGGGGGGGCGGCAAGTCAAGGGGGGGGGGATGAATGTGTAAGACTTGTAAGACTTTATGTATTATTGTGTTTAGTTGTAGTTTTAAAGTGTACCGGGTACCGGGTTAACTAAAAATAAATTTTAACGGAGTTAACCGGGACAAAATAAAGTTATAAAAATTATAAAAATAGGTTGGGTAAAATTATTGGGTGTTTAGATAATTATAGTGTAATTTTTATGAAAACCGTCGAAATTAAATTAGACGTACGATACGAAATAAATAAATTTTCAAAATACCGGGTAAATTAATATTATAATTTTTATATTATAAAAATAAGTATAAAAATATATTGGGATCATAGTTGGGAGTGTCGGACGTGTTAGTCACATTTATAGTTCGCGTATTAGTGTTTATTTAAAATAAACATACGTAATTCGTTAATTATATTAAAAATATAATTTGAATATCCTACGAGTGGAATAGTATGCAAGTGCCCTAATGATGATATGCAGACTATTTCTAGTCCGTATGAAATGTCCCTGATAATAATGCATGAATTCGCTCCTGAACCAATACGGTTACGCGAATTTGAATACTCGTAAACTAAATTTACGATGACATGAGTAATGCACGTGAATAGTGGTTTTCTCTCGGAAATGAATAGTGTCAAGTGAATAGTAAAATTTCTGAATGTGTCTCGGAATGTCAAATTGACCTAAAAAATGATGAATAGTAAAACGATGAATAGTGATCGATGAATAGTAATTTGTGAATAGTAGAATGTCGAAGTTTGGAAAAATGACCTGAAATTGTGGGTTGTGACAGTCGCCCATCCAAAAAGGAATTCAGTCCCTGAATTTAGTTAGTGTTGGACTCGGAAATTGGCTTGGTGAAAAATTGTGGATACTTGCGTCGCATTTGGTCTTCTCATTCCCAAGTAAACTCGGGTCCTCTTCGAGAATTCCAGCGAACCTTCACGATCGGAATTCGACTTTGTTTCAACTGTTTGATCTCGCGGTCCATTATTTCAACTGGTTCTTCCACAAAGTTAAGCTTGTCATCGAGTTGTATTTCGTCTAATGGTATAATGGCAGACTCGTCCGAAAGACATTTCTTGAGGTTCGAAACATGAAACGTGTTGTGTACGTTGCTAAGTTCTGACGGAAGTTCAAGCTTGTAAGCTACTGGACCAATCCTTTCCAGTATCTTAAACGGACCAATGTATCTCGGGTTCAATTTCCCATGTTTTCCAAATCGTATCACGCCCTTCCAAGGCGAGACTTTCAACATGACCTTGTCTCCGACCTGAAATTCCAATTGTTTGTGTCGAACATCTGCGTAACTTTTCTGTCGACTTCTAGCAGTTTCGAGTCTCTCTCGAATCTGAATTATCTTTTCTGTTGTTTCTTGAACCATTTCTGGGCCAGTACATTGTACTTCACCGACTTCGGCCCAACAAACTGGAGATCGACACTTACGACCATATAGTGCCTCGAATGGTGCAGCCTTTATGCTTGAATGGTAGCTGTTGTTATAGGAAAACTCGATCAACGGCAAATGGTTAGCCCAACCATTTCCAAAGTCAATCACACATGCTCTAAGCATGTCCTCAAGTGTCTGAATAGTTCTCTCGCTCTGACCATCGGTCTGAGGATGGTAAGCAGTGCTCATGTCTAACTTGGATCCAAAAGAATCTTGTAATGACCGCCAAAAGTTTGAAGTAAAACGACTATCTCTGTCGGAAATGATGGAAACTGGGGCACCGTGTCTTGAGACGATTTCCTTGACATAAAGTCTAGCAAGTTGTTCCATTGAATAAGTCTCTCTAATGGGTATGAAATGAGCTGATTTGGTAAGTCGATCAACGATTACCCAAATAGCATCGAAACCTCCTGACGTCTTAGGAAGTTTAGTGACAAAGTCCATAGTAATACGTTCCCACTTCCATTGTGGAATCTCTGGTTGTTGAAGTAACCCTGACGGTTTCTGGTACTCGGCTTTCACTTTAGCACAAGTAAGACATTTGCTGACATACGTAGCTATTTCTGCTTTCATGTTCGGCCACCAATAAAGCTTTTTGAGATCCTGATACATCTTATCAGAACCTGGATGAATAGAGTACTTCGACTTGTGTAATTCATGCATAATCAATTCTCGCACTCCACCATAGAGTGGTATCCAACTTCGGTCCTTGAAGCATAACACTCCATCTGATCTCTTTACAAAGCCATTTTCGCTTTCTGGCATACCATAAAGTTTCTCATGTGGTCGATTTTCTTCTTTGAGAGCCTCAATCTGAGCTTCTAAAATTTTTGATGGTAATGGCGAAATGATAGTCATTCCCAATGACCTAACTCTCAAAGGTTTGAGTCGTTCTTTTTGGCTAAGTGCATCTGCTACAACATTTGCTTTTCCTGGGTGATATCGGATTTCACAATCGTAATCACTCAACAATTCTAGCCAACGACGTTGTCTCATATTAAGTTCCTTCTGATCGAGTATATGCTGTAAGCTCTTGTGATCGGTAAAAATTACGCACTTGGTACCATAAAGGTAGTGTCTCCAAATCTTGAGTGCAAAAACTACCGCACCCAACTCCAAATCGTGCGTAGTGTAATTCTTCTCGTGTGTCTTAAGCTGTCTAGATGCATAAGCTATCACCTTCTCGTTTTGCATTAGCACAGCTCCAAGTCCTTGATGCGAAGCATCGCAATATACCACAAAGTTCTCAATACCTTCAGGTAGTGACAAAATCGGTGCGCTACAAAGCTTTTGTTTCAATAACTGAAATGCGGACTCTTGTTTCTCTCCCCACTCATACTTCTCATTCTTTTGTGTCAGCTTTGTCAACGACTTCGCTATCTTAGAAAACCCTTCAATAAACCTTCTGTAATATCCAGCAAGTCCTAGGAATTGACGAATTTCCGTAGGAGACTTGGGCGTAGCCCAATCCTTAACTGCCTCGATCTTTGCTGGGTCGACTTGTAAACCTTGGCTATCAATAACATGGCCAAGAAATTGAACTCTTCGTATCCAAAAATCACACTTAGAAAATTTGGCATACAATTGCTCCTTCCTGAGTAGTTCCAGGATTGTTCTGAGGTGTTCTTCGTGATCTTCCTTACTCTTGGAATAAATCAAGATATCGTCAATGAATACGATCACAAACTTATCAAGATACGGTTTGCACACCCTATTCATGAGATCCATAAATACCGCAGGTGCGTTGGTTAATCCGAACGACATTACTTGAAACTCATAATGACCATAGCGTGTTCTAAATGCCGTCTTCGGGATATCCTCTTCCCGAACTCTAAGTTGATGATAACCGGATCTTAAATCAATCTTGGAATAAAAACTAGAACCTTGTAACTGGTCGAACAAGTCGTCAATTCTGGGGAGTGGATAACGGTTCTTAACCGTTAACTTGTTCAGCTCACGATAGTCAATGCACATTCTGAAAGTTCCATCCTTCTTCTTCACAAACAAAACCGGCGCTCCCCAAGGCGAGGAACTCGGTCTAATGAATCCTTTGTCCAAAATTTCTTGTAGTTGATTCGATAATTCTTGCATCTCCGAAGGTGCAAGTCTATACGGTGCTCGCGCAATTGGTGCAGCTCCTGGCACTAATTCAATTTGAAACTCAACTTGGCGTGTAGGCGGAAGTCCTGGCAATTCTTCCGGAAAAACTTCTGGAAATTCCTTAACAATTGGCACATCTTCAAGTCGTTTCTCATCCGACTTCTTCTCCGTGATGTGAGCCAAGAATGCATAACAACCCTTCTTTATGTACTTCTCGGTTTTAATGCACGATATAATACTGAGTCTAGTTCCACTTCGCTCTCCACGAACAACCAAAGTTTCACCGTTATAAGGAAGGTGAACAACTTTCTCATCACAAATAATTCTTGCTCGATGCCGAGATAACCAATCCATACCGATAACAACGTCGAAACTTCCAAGTTCTACGGGCATAAGGTCTATATTGAATGGATGGTTTAGGAAATTTATGGTGCAACCACGAACAATGGTGTTGGTGTTAACTAAAGACCCATCGGCTAGTTCAACGATATAGGAAATGTCTAATGGGGTTGGTTCTATGTTAAGTAAACGTGCAAATGCAATAGAAACAAAACTCGTATCCGCTCCTGAATCAAATAAAATGGATGCATAACGATTATTAACGAGGAACGTACCCGCAACAACATTCGGGTCTTCTTTGACATCTTCTCCTCCCATAACATAAGCTCTTCCTCGAGCCATTCCATTTTGGTTTCCAGTTCCTTGATTCTTCTTCTTTGGGCACTCATTCCTAAAGTGTCCAAGTTCTCCACAGCCAAAGCATGTTACCGGTGGTTTCTGATTGCCACCAAAGTTTGGACTCTTGCAATCTTTGGTGTAGTGACCAGCCTTCTTGCAGTTGCCACATAGATCTAGGCAACGTCCTGGGTTATGATGCTTCTGACACTTTTCACACTTGGGTAGATTACCCTCATATCCTTTCCTTTTAGTCGGTTCTGCAGCATAGGCCCTTGCCACTTCTTGCCTCTTAGGTGGCGGCTGAACAGCGTTTCCACCTTGGTTGTAGTCAAACCTTCTCTTGTTATTGTTGTTATTGTTTGGGTTGTTGTTTCGGTTATTGGGATAGTTGCGGTTTCGATTGTTGTTATAGTTGTTGTTGTTTCGAGTGTTGTTGTAGTTGGTGTTGTTTGAACGGTTATTGTTGTTGACAGCAGATTTTCCTTTTACCACTTGGACCATGAGTTTCTGAGTTATACGAATAGCCTCTTCCATTGATTGGGGATCAAAAGAAATCACATCTCCTCGAACACTTTCAGGCAATCCACCAACAAAGTTTTCCATCTTTTTCTCATCATCAGGTACCATAGTTGGACATAGTGCAGCCAACTGCTGAAACCTCCTGAAGTAGGTCTCGATGTCATCACCTTTAGTCACAAGCTCATAAAATTCTGCTTCCAATTTCTGTATCTCAGTACGAGGGCAAAACTTCTTAGACATCAGTTTCTTGAATTCCTCCCAAGTGAGCTTGTAAGAATTCTCCATACCAATCGGCTGAGCATACGAATTCCACCAAGACATAGCTTCATCAAGAAGCATACCTGTAGCAAATTTTACCTTGCTGACGTCCGGGCATCCGCACATAAGGAATACATTCTCAGTCTTTTCAAACCAGCGGATCAAAGCAACCGCTCCTTCAGTGCCCTTAAACTTGACAGGATCACTAATCTTGAAATCTTTCCATGTACATTCACGCCTAATAGCGGTTGGTTCAACTGCCCCTGTATTAGAAGCAGTCTCAGCAGCCCTAGCAGCAACCTCAGCTCTCTCAATCTCCAGAGCTTCTGCAATACTATCCCTGACCAACTTGCGGATAGCGGCTTGAGTCATAGCGGGTGTTTCTGGTGCAGTCTTACTCTTCCTTGGTGCCATACTTCTGATAAATCACAATGGAAATAACCATGAGAAAAATCATAATAGAAATAGTCATCGAACCAAAGATATACACCCACAACATGTATATATATATATACAACCACAACCTGTATAAATACGATAATAATAAAGAGCAACCACGAAACATCATAAATATAATCACAACACATGAATATAATACATGAAAATTTCGGCCTACATGGACCGATATAATATATAGCACAACATTTCCAACATAGTAGAGTCGCACTTGATACATTTGTTTGTACAACAACCAAAAGACTACAAGTTCTTGAACTATGTCCCACACCTCGGGACTAGGAAAATAATAAAAGCTAATATAATACCAGTCTATGTCTAGGCTCCTCCAAGTGCTCTAGATGGTCCAGGCTCTCCCCTCAAGCGGCGAATCTCACGATCCATCGCAACCACGATCTCCTCAAGATGCTGAACTCGTAACTGAAAAGAAGCATCTCTGCGCTCCAATACAACTAACCTCTCTCGAATCAATGCCAACTGGTCTACCTGCTCGCACTGAGTCTCCTGTGTCGCCAGAGCTCTATCTCGAATCTTAGGTAACTCATCCCTAAGTAGATCAATATGCTCCTGGTGCCTCAACTGTCGTGCCTCGAGTCCATGGTACGACACATCAATACCAACTCTGCCCTGAATCAAATCCTCAACCTGCTCCTCGACAGCCTCAAGTCGAGTAGTAATAATCTCATCAACTCTATAACCCAGCCTATCAACTTGCTCCTGCTGAGCACCTAACTGATCCTCCAATGTAACAGCTGTAGGATCCCTAGCTGCAGCCGCTCTCGAACTCTCACCTATGTGGTATACTGGTGGTGGTGAAAGGTCAGCAGTCTCAGTGGTAGGTGAATCTGGAGTGGTAAACCTTGCACGCTTCCTGAGCAGCAAGAGTGAGGTAGATATAGGAGTAGTAGTGGGTATGGCTGGTGGTGGTGGTGTAGGCACAGTAGGACTAGGGAGGGTCCTAAAAGTAGATGTAGCATAACGAACACTCTTCTTAGCAACCTGGATAGTCTTACCCCTAGGAAACATAAGTCTCGGTTCTGAATAAATAGTAGTAGTAGGAGATGGTATGTCAGTGGGTACACGGGTGACATCAAGTGGTACAGTAGGATGGACATGAGGAGTAGGAGCCGTCTCCTCCTCCTCGAAAGGCTCAGTGTCATCATCTGATGCCAAAAGTGGCAACTCAGGTGCAGGAGAAACAAATGGTGAAACAGCAGTAGAGGACATAGAGCCCTCATCATCAGAGTCTGATATAGAGTAAAGTATGACAGTGTTTGGATTCGAAGACATGTTCCTGATTTGTGGATCCAAAGATAATGTCATCAACATAAATCTGCACCAGTAAGATATCTTTCTTGGTTCTTTTGATGAACAAAGTTGGATCAATCTTGCCTCTTTGAAATCCATTTTCCAATAAATAGAAAGCCAATGTTTCATACCATGCCTTGGGAGCTTGGTGTAGACCATAAAGAGCTTTGGTAACCTTGTACACCTTGTCTGGATATTCTGCATCAATGAAGCCTGGAGGTTGTGAAACATACACCTCTTCTTCAATAGTACCATATAAAAAGGCACTTTTGACATCCATTTGGTAGACAGTGAAGCCTATGTGTCACACCCCCAAAATACCTGAATGGCAGCGGAATGGAATACCTGAGGGTGTAACGGATCATAGCACACAAACCAGGATATATTGAACGACCTAAAGTGTCGTTTAGAAAATACATCGTTTGATTCATTCAAAATATTCAGAGTTATAAAACATAGGTCCCAAAAGTTGGAAAAGGTTTAAGGAAATAATTTAGTACAATCAAACGATAGTTCATAAGTGCATGAAATCCAAAAAGAGACGCGTCATCCTTGATACACAAAGTGACTCCATGTATGCCATGAGAATATGCCTTAGTTACCTGAGAAATACATTGCGAAAAACGGTCAACATAAAGTTGGTGAATAATCATAGGTTTATAAGTAAATCGTAAGTACATAAACCACAAGTATAAAGTAAACCGACAAAAATGTCAAAAATGCTACATTGGCTCTTAAGCTCATGACCCCGAAGCTAGACTTTGTAATGGCCCCACCAGAGTGTTTACCAGACACTCAATTTGTTAAGACATGAAATGCATTCGTCCCGTTGGAGCAACCCAAACACGAATGGAGGCGTCACCCTCGATAGATCTATCCACTCACTCTCGCTTAGCAATATAATTAACGGTCCATGATATATAAGGGGACTTAACTTGGTAGTAAGGCAACTTAAGCAATGTATGGAATTTGATACTTGGGCATGTACAAAAATAATTGTGCAATGTATTCTCCCCCGTGGGATTTAAAATCAAATAAGTAATTAAAACGGGGCTATGAGAACTCACCTCGAAAGGATGGTACAAAGATGGTACAATGATGGAAATGTAGTCGGGACAATGAGGCGCGAACACTAGCCGCAACCTAAATGAATAATCGTGATCTAATTTAGATCAAGCCGTAATGTAATGAATGCACATGCACATGATACCCATACCACTCGTAATTTGGAAATACTAGTTATCGTCATAGTAAAATAGTTTCCATACTTAGGAAAAATAAGTCCATATATAGAAGTATATAACTTGTCGTACTATCTTGTATGAAAATGTTGGCGTTATATTCCTTGTATCGAAAACCTTAAAATAACGTCGTTAAGTCGTATAAATATTCTCTTGGGTCATACGTATTCATTTGTTAAGAATATAGTCCTTAGTACCATTTCTAGAAAAATATACCATTTAGTGCGTAAGGTATTATTTTTATTTGTGACCAAATATATATATATATAGTTTGACGATGTTAAAACGGGTATAACTTGGTTGTTTTAAGCTCATTTTCCTCGTTCTTTATATCCACGGATTCGTTTTTGTATATACTAGTATATTTTTGATAACTCGGCTCCACTAGGTTACGTTTAATGCCTCTATTTACCCGTCGAAATCTGCCGAACAGCATGCAGTTTTTATAAAAATAGTTTTCGTCGTTAACTTTGCAAAAATCATATCTCCTTCGTTATAAGCTCGTTTTAATCCATTCTTTCGCCTAAAGTTTCGTTTTTGAAAGTATTTTCTAAATCTTTGGTCAAAAATTAACCATCAACCACTGATTTTCCCACGAAATAAAAATAAGGACAGTAGGTATTTTTATTGTTTCAAAAATCGTTTCTAGGGTTCTAATCTAGTTCCATCTTCAATCAAACCACTTTCAATCACCACAAAACTAGTCTAATCCTACCATACACCTTCTTAGGGTGTCATGGGTTCCTAAACATCAAAACCAAGTAGATCTAACAAGGATCTAATAAAAAATCACTTTCTGGGGCTTGAAAGTTAAATATATACAAAATGGAGTGGTATAAGCCAATATATGCATGAGTTCTTGTAAGAAAAACATATAAACATAGTAATAACTTGTAAAAATTATGAAATGAGT
This sequence comes from Artemisia argyi, assembly GCA_030686995.1. Lineage (NCBI taxonomy): Eukaryota > Viridiplantae > Streptophyta > Magnoliopsida > Asterales > Asteraceae > Artemisia > Artemisia argyi. The sequence goes on from CM060698.1 coordinate 47,090,785, forward strand.
TTTGTAAACTTACTTGGAAGATTAATGAAGTTTGGATGATGAAAACCTAACAATCCTTGAGTTTTTATCTCAAAACCCTAACAAGGACAACTATAAGAACAAGATTATACTTAGATCTTTGAAAAATGATGTTTTCTTGCTTCTTGATTACCCTAGGCCGAGCACCCTTATGAGAGGAAAAGAGAAGAAAAAGTTTTCTTGGCTAGTTGCAAATGAGATAAAAAAATCTAGTTTTTAGTATATGTATTATTAGTATTATTATTATTATAATAGAGTTAGTATAGATTATTAATGAGGTTGGAGTGAGTTAGTAAACTTGTAAGAGATTAGCAAGGGGGGGGGGGGGCGGCAAGTCAAGGGGGGGGGGGATGAATGTGTAAGACTTGTAAGACTTTATGTATTATTGTGTTTAGTTGTAGTTTTAAAGTGTACCGGGTACCGGGTTAACTAAAAATAAATTTTAACGGAGTTAACCGGGACAAAATAAAGTTATAAAAATTATAAAAATAGGTTGGGTAAAATTATTGGGTGTTTAGATAATTATAGTGTAATTTTTATGAAAACCGTCGAAATTAAATTAGACGTACGATACGAAATAAATAAATTTCCAAAATACCGGGTAAATTAATATTATAATTTTTATATTATAAAAATAAGTATAAAAATATATTGGGATCATAGTTGGGAGTGTCGGACGTGTTAGTCACATTTATAGTTCGCGTATTAGTGTTTATTTAAAATAAACATACGTAATTCGCTAATTATATTAAAAATATAATTTGAATATCCTACGAGTGGAATAGTATGCAAGTGCCCTAATGATGATATGCAGACTATTTCTAGTCCGTATGAAATGTCCCTGATAATAATGCATGAATTCGCTCCTGAACCAATACGGTTACGCGAATTTGAATACTCGTAAACTAAATTTACGATGACATGAGTAATGCACGTGAATAGTGGTTTTCTCTCGGAAATGAATAGTGTCAAGTGAATAGTAAAATTTCTGAATGTGTCTCGGAATGTCAAATTGACCTAAAAAATGATGAATAGTAAAACGATGAATAGTGATCGATGAATAGTAATTTGTGAATAGTAGAATGTCGAAGTTTGGAAAAATGACCTGAAATTGTGGGTTGTGACAGTCGCCCATCCAAAAAGGAATTCAGTCCCTGAATTTAGTTAGTGTTGGACTCGGAAATTGGCTTGGTGAAAAATTGTGGATACTTGCGTCGCATTTGGTCTTCTCATTCCCAAGTAAACTCGGGTCCTCTTCGAGAATTCCAGCGAACCTTCACGATCGGAATTCGACTTTGTTTCAACTATTTGATCTCGCGGTCCATTATTTCAACTGGTTCTTCCACAAAGTTAAGCTTGTCATCGAGTTGTATTTCGTCTAATGGTATAATGGCAGACTCGTCCGAAAGACATTTCTTGAGGTTCGAAACATGAAACGTGTTGTGTTCGTTGCTAAGTTCTGACGGAAGTTCAAGCTTGTAAGCTACTGGACCAATCCTTTCCAGTATCTTAAACGGACCAATGTATCTCGGGTTCAATTTCCCATGTTTTCCAAATCGTATCACGCCCTTCCAAGGCGAGACTTTCAACATGACCTTGTCTCCGACCTGAAATTCCAATTGTTTGTGTCGAACATCTGCGTAGCTTTTCTGTCGACTTCTAGCAGTTTCGAGTCTCTCTCGAATCTGAATTATCTTTTCTGTTGTTTCTTGAACCATTTCTGGGCCAGTACATTGTACTTCACCGACTTCGGCCCAACAAACTGGAGATCGACACTTACGACCATATAGTGCCTCGAATGGTGCAGCCTTTATGCTTGAATGGTAGCTGTTTTTATAGGAAAACTCGATCAACGGCAAATGGTTAGCCCAACCATTTCCAAAGTCAATCACACATGCTCTAAGCATGTCCTCAAGTGTCTGAATAGTTCTCTCGCTCTGACCATCGGTCTGAGGATGGTAAGCAGTGCTCATGTCTAACTTGGATCCAAAAGAATCTTGTAATGACCGCCAAAAGTTTGAAGTAAAACGACTATCTCTGTCGGAAATGATGGAAACTGGGGCACCGTGTCTTGAGACGATTTCCTTGACATAAAGTCTAGCAAGTTGTTCCATTGAATAAGTCTCTCTAATGGGTATGAAATGAGCTGATTTGGTAAGTCGATCAACGATTACCCAAATAGCATCGAAACCTCCTGACGTCTTAGGAAGTTTAGTGACAAAGTCCATAGTAATACGTTCCCACTTCCATTGTGGAATCTCTGGTTGTTGAAGTAACCCTGACGGTTTCTGGTACTCGGCTTTCACTTTAGCACAAGTAAGACATTTGCTGACATACGTAGCTATTTCTGCTTTCATGTTCGGCCACCAATAAAGCTTTTTGAGATCCTGATACATCTTATCAGAACCTGGATGAATAGAGTACTTCGACTTGTGTAATTCATGCATAATCAATTCTCGCACTCCACCATAGAGTGGTATCCAACTTCGGTCCTTGAAGCATAACACTCCATCTGATCTCTTTACAAAGCCATTTTCGCTTTCTGGCATACCATAAAGTTTCTCATGTGGTCGATTTTCTTCTTTGAGAGCCTCAATCTGAGCTTCTAAAATTTTTGATGGTAATGGCGAAATGATAGTCATTCCCAATGACCTAACTCTCAAAGGTTTGAGTCGTTCTTTTTGGCTAAGTGCATCTGCTACAACATTTGCTTTTCCTGGGTGATATCGGATTTCACAATCGTAATCACTCAACAATTCTAGCCAACGACGTTGTCTCATATTAAGTTCCTTCTGATCGAGTATATGCTGTAAGCTCTTGTGATCGGTAAAAATTACGCACTTGGTACCATAAAGGTAGTGTCTCCAAATCTTGAGTGCAAAAACTACCGCACCCAACTCCAAATCGTGCGTAGTGTAATTCTTCTCGTGTGTCTTAAGCTGTCTAGATGCATAAGCTATCACCTTCTCGTTTTGCATTAGCACAGCTCCAAGTCCTTGATGCGAAGCATCGCAATATACCACAAAGTTCTCAATACCTTCAGGTAGTGACAAAATCGGTGCGCTACAAAGCTTTTGTTTCAATAACTGAAATGCGGACTCTTGTTTCTCTCCCCACTCATACTTCTCATTCTTTTGTGTCAGCTTTGTCAACGACTTCGCTATCTTAGAAAACCCTTCAATAAACCTTCTGTAATATCCAGCAAGTCCTAGGAATTGACGAATTTCCGTAGGAGACTTGGGCGTAGCCCAATCCTTAACTGCCTCGATCTTTGCTGGGTCGACTTGTAAACCTTGGCTATCAATAACATGGCCAAGAAATTGAACTCTTCGTATCCAAAAATCACACTTAGAAAATTTGGCATACAATTGCTCCTTCCTGAGTAGTTCCAGGATTGTTCTGAGGTGTTCTTCGTGATCTTCCTTACTCTTGGAATAAATCAAGATATCGTCAATGAATACGATCACAAACTTATCAAGATACGGTTTGCACACCCTATTCATGAGATCCATAAATACCGCAGGTGCGTTGGTTAATCCGAACGACATTACTTGAAACTCATAATGACCATAGCGTGTTCTAAATGCCGTCTTCGGGATATCCTCTTCCCGAACTCTAAGTTGATGATAACCGGATCTTAAATCAATCTTGGAATAAAAACTAGAACCTTGTAACTGGTCGAACAAGTCGTCAATTCTGGGGAGTGGATAACGGTTCTTAACCGTTAACTTGTTCAGCTCACGATAGTCAATGCACATTCTGAAAGTTCCATCCTTCTTCTTCACAAACAAAACCGGCGCTCCCCAAGGCGAGGAACTCGGTCTAATGAATCCTTTGTCCAAAATTTCTTGTAGTTGATTCGATAATTCTTGCATCTCCGAAGGTGCAAGTCTATACGGTGCTCGCGCAATTGGTGCAGCTCCTGGCACTAATTCAATTTGAAACTCAACTTGGCGTGTAGGCGGAAGTCCTGGCAATTCTTCCGGAAAAACTTCTGGAAATTCCTTAACAATTGGCACATCTTCAAGTCGTTTCTCATCCGACTTCTTCTCCGTGATGTGAGCCAAGAATGCATAACAACCCTTCTTTATGTACTTCTCGGTTTTAATGCACGATATAATACTGAGTCTAGTTCCACTTCGCTCTCCACGAACAACCAAAGTTTCACCGTTATAAGGAAGGTGAACAACTTTCTCATCACAAATAATTCTTGCTCGATGCCGAGATAACCAATCCATACCGATAACAACGTCGAAACTTCCAAGTTCTACGGGCATAAGGTCTATATTGAATGGATGGTTTAGGAAATTTATGGTGCAACCACGAACAATGGTGTTGGTGTTAACTAAAGACCCATCGGCTAGTTCAACGATATAGGAAATGTCTAATGGGGTTGGTTCTATGTTAAGTAAACGTGCAAATGCAATAGAAACAAAACTCGTATCCGCTCCTGAATCAAATAAAATGGATGCATAACGATTATTAACGAGGAACGTACCCGCAACAACATTCGGGTCTTCTTTGACATCTTCTCCTCCCATAACATAAGCTCTTCCTCGAGCCATTCCATTTTGGTTTCCAGTTCCTTGATTCTTCTTCTTTGGGCACTCATTCCTAAAGTGTCCAAGTTCTCCACAGCCAAAGCATGTTACCGGTGGTTTCTGATTGCCACCAAAGTTTGGACTCTTGCAATCTTTGGTGTAGTGACCAGCCTTCTTGCAGTTGCCACATAGATCTAGGCAACGTCCTGGGTTATGATGCTTCTGACACTTTTCACACTTGGGTAGATTACCCTCATATCCTTTCCTTTTAGTCGGTTCTGCAGCATAGGCCCTTGCCACTTCTTGCCTCTTAGGTGGCGGCTGAACAGCGTTTCCACCTTGGTTGTAGTCAAACCTTCTCTTGTTATTGTTGTTATTGTTTGGGTTGTTGTTTCGGTTATTGGGATAGTTGCGGTTTCGATTGTTGTTATAGTTGTTGTTGTTTCGAGTGTTGTTGTAGTTGGTGTTGTTTGAACGGTTATTGTTGTTGACAGCAGATTTTCCTTTTACCACTTGGACCATGAGTTTCTGAGTTATACGAATAGCCTCTTCCATTGATTGGGGATCAAAAGAAATCACATCTCCTCGAACACTTTCAGGCAATCCACCAACAAAGTTTTCCATCTTTTTCTCATCGTCAGGTACCGTAGTTGGACATAGTGCAGCCAACTGCTGAAACCTCCTGAAGTAGGTCTCGATGTCATCACCTTTAGTCACAAGCTCATAAAATTCTGCTTCCAATTTCTGTATCTCAGTACGAGGGCAAAACTTCTTAGACATCAGTTTCTTAAATTCCTCCCAAGTGAGCTTGTAAGAATTCTCCATACCAATCGGCTGAGCATACGAATTCCACCAAGACATAGCTTCATCAAGAAGCATACCTGTAGCAAATTTTACCTTGCTGACGTCCGGGCATCCGCACATAAGGAATACATTCTCAGTCTTTTCAAACCAGCGGATCAAAGCAACCGCTCCTTCAGTGCCCTTAAACTTGACAGGATCACTAATCTTGAAATCTTTCCATGTACATTCACGCCTAATAGCGGTTGGTTCAACTGCCCCTGTATTAGAAGCAGTCTCAGCAGCCCTAGCAGCAACCTCAGCTCTCTCAATCTCCAGAGCTTCTGCAATACTATCCCTGACCAACTTGCGGATAGCGGCTTGAGTCATAGCGGGTGTTTCTGGTGCAGTCTTACTCTTCCTTGGTGCCATACTTCTGATAAATCACAATGGAAATAACCATGAGAAAAATCATAATAGAAATAGTCATCGAACCAAAGATATACACCCACAACATGTATATATATATACAACCACAACCTGTATAAATACGATAATAATAAAGAGCAACCACGAAACATCATAAATATAATCACAACACATGAATATAATACATGAAAATTTCGGCCTACATGGACCGATATAATATATAGCACAACATTTCCAACATAGTAGAGTCGCACTTGATACATTTGTTTGTACAACAACCAAAAGACTACAAGTTCTTGAACTATGTCCCACACCTCGGGACTAGGAAAATAATAAAAGCTAATATAATACCAGTCTATGTCTAGGCTCCTCCAAGTGCTCTAGATGGTCCAGGCTCTCCCCTCAAGCGGCGAATCTCACGATCCATCGCAACCACGATCTCCTCAAGATGCTGAACTCGTAACTGAAAAGAAGCATCTCTGCGCTCCAATACAACTAACCTCTCTCGAATCAATGCCAACTGGTCTACCTGCTCGCACTGAGTCTCCTGTGTCGCCAGAGCTCTATCTCGAATCTTAGGTAACTCATCCCTAAGTAGATCAATATGCTCCTGGTGCCTCAACTGTCGTGCCTCGAGTCCATGGTACGACACATCAATACCAACTCTGCCCTGAATCAAATCCTCAACCTGCTCCTCGACAGCCTCAAGTCGAGTAGTAATAATCTCATCAACTCTATAACCCAGCCTATCAACTTGCTCCTGCTGAGCACCTAACTGATCCTCCAATGTAACAGCTGTAGGATCCCTAGCTGCAGCCGCTCTCGAACTCTCACCTATGTGGTATACTGGTGGTGGTGAAAGGTCAGCAGTCTCAGTGGTAGGTGAATCTGGAGTGGTAAACCTTGCACGCTTCCTGAGCAGCAAGAGTGAGGTAGATATAGGAGTAGTAGTGGGTATGGCTGGTGGTGGTGGTGTAGGCACAGTAGGACTAGGGAGGGTCCTAAAAGTAGATGTAGCATAACGAACACTCTTCTTAGCAACCTGGATAGTCTTACCCCTAGGAAACATAAGTCTCGGTTCTGAATAAATAGTAGTAGTAGGAGATGGTATGTCAGTGGGTACACGGGTGACATCAAGTGGTACAGTAGGATGGACATGAGGAGTAGGAGCCGTCTCCTCCTCCTCGAAAGGCTCAGTGTCATCATCTGATGCCAAAAGTGGCAACTCAGGTGCAGGAGAAACAAATGGTGAAACAGCAGTAGAGGACATAGAGCCCTCATCATCAGAGTCTGATATAGAGTAAAGTATGACAGTGTTTGGATTCGAAGACATGTTCCTGATTTGTGGATCCAAAGATAATGTCATCAACATAAATCTGCACCAGTAAGATATCTTTCTTGGTTCTTTTGATGAACAAAGTTGGATCAATCTTGCCTCTTTGAAATCCATTTTCCAATAAATAGAAAGCCAATGTTTCATACCATGCCTTGGGAGCTTGGTGTAGACCATAAAGAGCTTTGGTAACCTTGTACACCTTGTCTGGATATTCTGCATCAATGAAGCCTGGAGGTTGTGAAACATACACCTCTTCTTCAATAGTACCATATAAAAAGGCACTTTTGACATCCATTTGGTAGACAGTGAAGCCTATGTGTCACACCCCCAAAATACCTGAATGGCAGCGGAATGGAATACCTGAGGGTGTAACGGATCATAGCACACAAACCAGGATATATTGAACGACCTAAAGTGTCGTTTAGAAAATACATCGTTTGATTCATTCAAAATATTCAGAGTTATAAAACATAGGTCCCAAAAGTTGGAAAAGGTTTAAGGAAATAATTTAGTACAATCAAACGATAGTTCATAAGTGCATGAAATCCAAAAAGAGACGCGTCATCCTTGATACACAAAGTGACTCCATGTATGCCATGAGAATATGCCTTAGTTACCTGAGAAATACATTGCGAAAAACGGTCAACATAAAGTTGGTGAATAATCATAGGTTTATAAGTAAATCGTAAGTACATAAACCACAAGTATAAAGTAAACCGACAAAAATGTCAAAAATGCTACATTGGCTCTTAAGCTCATGACCCCGAAGCTAGACTTTGTAATGGCCCCACCAGAGTGTTTACCAGACACTCAATTTGTTAAGACATGAAATGCATTCGTCCCGTTGGAGCAACCCAAACACGAATGGAGGCGTCACCCTCGATAGATCTATCCACTCACTCTCGCTTAGCAATATAATTAACGGTCCATGATATATAAGGGGACTTAACTTGGTAGTAAGGCAACTTAAGCAATGTATGGAATTTGATACTTGGGCATGTACAAAAATAATTGTGCAATGTATTCTCCCCCGTGGGATTTAAAATCAAATAAGTAATTAAAACGGGGCTATGAGAACTCACCTCGAAAGGATGGTACAAAGATGGTACAATGATGGAAATGTAGTCGGGACAATGAGGCGCGAACACTAGCCGCAACCTAAATGAATAATCGTGATCTAATTTAGATCAAGCCGTAATGTAATGAATGCACATGCACATGATACCCATACCACTCGTAATTTGGAAATACTAGTTATCGTCATAGTAAAATAGTTTCCATACTTAGGAAAAATAAGTCCATATATAGAAGTATATAACTTGTCGTACTATCTTGTATGAAAATGTTGGCGTTATATTCCTCGTATCGAAAACCTTAAAATAACGTTGTTAAGTCGTATAAATATTCTCTTGGGTCATACGTATTCATTTGTTAAGAATATAGTCCTTAGTACCATTTCTAGAAAAATATACCATTTAGTGCGTAAGTTATTATTTTTATTTGTGACCAAATATATATATATATAGTTTGACGATGTTAAAACGGGTATAACTTGGTCGTTTTAAGCTCATTTTCCTCGTTCTTTATATCCACGGATTCGTTTTTGTATATACTAGTATATTTTTGATAACTCGGCTCCACTAGGTTACGTTTAATGCCTCTATTTACCCGTCGAAATCTGCCGAACAGCATGCAGTTTTTATAAAAATAGTTTTCGTCGTTAACTTTGCAAAAATCATATCTCCTTCGTTATAAGCTCGTTTTAATCCATTCTTTCGCCTAAAGTTTCGTTTTTGAAAGTATTTTCTAAATCTTTGGTCAAAAATTAACCATCAACCACTGATTTTCCCACGAAATAAAAATAAGGACAGTAGGTATTTTTATTGTTTCAAAAATCGTTTCTAGGGTTCTAATCTAGTTCCATCTTCAATCAAACCACTTTCAATCACCACAAAACTAGTCTAATCCTACCATACACCTTCTTAGGGTGTCATGGGTTCCTAAACATCAAAACCAAGTAGATCTAACAAGGATCTAATCAAAAATCACTTTCTGGGGCTTGAAAGTTAAATATATACAAAATGGAGTGGTATAAGCCAATATATGCATGAGTTCTTGTAAGAAAAACATATAAACATAGTAATAACTTGTAAAAATTATGAAATGAGTTTTGTAAACTTACTTGGAAGATTAATGAAGTTTGGATGATGAAAACCTAACAATCATTGAGTTTTTATCTCAAAACCCTAACAAGGACAACTATAAGAACAAGATTATACTTAGATCTTTGAAAAATGATGTTTTCTTGCTTCTTGATTACCCTAGGCCGAGCACCCTTATGAGAGGAAAAGAGAAGAAAAAGTTTTCTTGGCTAGTTGCAAATGAGATAAAAAAATCTAGTTTTTAGTATATGTATTATTAGTATTATTATTATAATAGAGTTAGTATAGATTATTAATGAGGTTGGAGTGAGTTAGTAAACTTGTAAAAGATTGGCAAGGGGGGGGGGGGGGATGAATGTGTAAGACTTGTAAGACTTTATGTATTATTGTGTTTAGTTGTAGTTTTAAAGTGTACCGGGTACCGGGTTAACTAAAAATAAATTTTAACGGAGTTAACCGGGATAAAATAAAGTTATAAAAATTATAAAAATAGGTTGGGTAAAATTATTGGGTGTTTAGATAATTATAGTGTAATTTTTATGAAAACCGTCGAAATTAAATTAGACGTACGATACGAAATAAATAAATTTCCAAAATACCGGGTAAATTAATATTATAATTTTTATATTATAAAAATGAGTATAAAAATATATTGGGATCATAGTTGGGAGTGTCGGACGTGTTAGTCACATTTATAGTTCGCGTATTAGTGTTTATTTAAAATAAACATACGTAATTCGTTAATTATATTAAAAATATAATTTGAATATCCTATGAGTGGAATAGTATGCAAGTGCCCTAATGATGATATGCAGACTATTTCTAGTCCGTATGAAATGTCCCTGATAATAATGCATGAATTCGCTCCTGAACCAATACGGTTACGCGAATTTGAATACTCGTAAACTAAATTTACGATGACATGAGTAATGCACGTGAATAGTGGTTTTCTCTCGGAAATGAATAGTGTCAAGTGAATAGTAAAATTTCTGAATGTGTCTCGGAATGTCAAATTGACCTAAAAAACGATGAATAGTAAAACAATGAATAGTGATTGATGAATAGTAATTTGTGAATAGTAGAATGTCGAAGTTTGGAAAAATGACTTGAAATTGTGGGTTGTGACACTATGAAAGAAGCATAGGCCAAGAATAGCCTAATTGCTTCAATTCTTGCAACTGGAGCAAAAACTTCTTCATAGTCCACTCCTTCTTCTTGAGTATACCCTTGGGCCACCAATCTGGCTTTGTTTTTTATCACTATTCCCCTTTCATCTTTCTTATTTCTGAAAACCCATTTGGTTCCAATTGCCCTGTAACCTTTGGGCAAATCAACCAGTACCCAAACCTTCTGCAGTTTGAATTGAAGTAGCTCTTCTTGCATTGCTTCAACCCAGCTTGAGTCATCTAAGGCCTTTGTAATGTTTTTGGGTTCTACTTGAGAGAGAAAGCATGAAAACAAGCATATGTGGGCAACTTCATGGTTCTTTTCTTCATACACAGCTAGGACAAACCCATCTTTGTCAGAAGATAAGACTTGAGTTCTTGTTTTAACACCAGAATCAATGCTGCCAATCACATTTTCAATGGAGTGATCTTTGAGAATTCTTGGGTTGTGTGTTGTAGGAACATCATAGGAAATTGGAAGGTTTCCAATCCCTGTATCTTCTGGTAAGGAATCATCTGATAGAACATTTAATGGTTCAGCAGGACCAATTTATGAACTGGCAGTACCATCTGTTGAACTAGCAGTACCATCTTGTGAATTGGCAGTACCATTTTCATTTTCAGAATTTTCTTGATTCCCTTGATCTTGAGTTCCATGATCATCTTCAACATCTTCATTTGTAGTATTTGAAGGCTCTTCAAGACTTGAAGATGAATCCAATCCTGTCCAAATTGGCATCAAGATGTAATCTTGATCTTCAGATGTTTCAACATTGTCTTCATGACCTGCATTATCATTAGTATTTGTACCTGTGACAGGCACATAATTCATAGATTCTGAAAGCTTATCAATGTCAAAACACCAATCTGGTCCAATGCCTGCAACATTTGGTAGTTTCTCTTGAAACTCTATGTGCAGGTTTTCTTCCACTAGCCTAGTGCATTTATTGTACACCCTATAGGCCTTACTTTGCAAAGAATACCCTATCATGTAGCCTTCATCAACTTTTCCTTCAAACTTTCCTAGATGATCTTTGGTATTGAGAATAGTGACATGACATCCAAAAGGTCTCATAAAACTTAGAGATGGTGTTCTACCAAACAAAAGTTCATAAGGAGTCTTTCTATGAGGTTTAATCACAAGAACCCTATTCTGTACATAACAAGCAGTACCTACTGCTTCAGCCCAAAATGAAACAGGCAACTTAGAATCTACTAGCATTGTTCTAGCAGCCTCTATAAGTGTTCTATTTTTCCTTTCTGCTACTCCATTTTGCTGTGGGGTTCTAGCTACACTATATTCTCTTTTTATTCCTTTTTCTTTGCAAAAGTCATCCATAACTCTATTCTTGAATTCTGTCCCATTGTCACATCTAATTACTTTTACTTTCTTATCAATTTGGTTTTCTATTCCTGTAATGTAGGACTTAAGGATCTCACTTGTTTCATCCTTAGTTCTTAAAAAGAAAACCCAAGAGAATCTGCTGTAATCATCAGTAACAACAAGACAATATCTTTTACCATTCAAGCTATTCACAGAAGTAGGACCGAAAAGGTCCATATGAAGCATGTATAAAGCTTGAGAAATTGAGTTATGGGTCTTGGGCTTACAAGAAGCTCTATGTTGTTTGCCTTTTAGACAATCAACACAGGTTAGGTCATTTTGAAAAATCTTTTTGGGTAAACCTCTAACCAAATCATATTTTGCAATTGTATTGATTGTTTTAAAGTTTACATGACCAAGTCTTCTATGACATAGCATAGATTCATCCAATGAGGCTTTTGCTACAAGACAGGTTAAACTCTCTTTAGGAACAATGTTCTTTAAATCAACAATGTACATATTGTTCTTTCTAGGGATTTTAAGAAGAATCTGACTTTCATCAGGAATTTTAAAATCAGGAGAAAGTACAATGCATTCAGTGTCAGTAAAAAGAACTTTGTTCTTTGTGTCACACATTTGTGAGACACTTAAGAGATTAAACTGTAGTTCTTTCACAAAGTACACATTTTCAAAATCTAATTTACTGGTTTTAATTGTACCTCTACCAGTAATCTTTCCTTTGATTCCTCCCCCAAAGGTAACATATCCTCCGTCAAATGATTTGAAGTCTGTGAGGTAAGACATGTTGCCTGTCATGTGCCTTGAACATCCACTATCTACATATCCTTGATCTGCAATATCATTTGAATGTTCCTGCACATGTATACACATATTAGTTTCCTTGGGGTACCCAAGCCATGACTGACTTGGGTTTGCCTCGTGCATCAATGTATTTAAACCTTTTTAGGACTGTTGATGCACCATTTGGTTGGAGTGGTCTCCAAATCCAACATGCTGAGGACTTAACAACATTTTCATTTTTGGCACATTTTGTGGTTTTTGGTCTAACAGTACCAATTTTGGCAGTACCAATTGGTTTACCATTTGGTCTAGCAGGACCATATGGTCTAGCAGGACCTTTTTGTTTTGGTCTCCAGTCATGAGTTTTATCCACAAAATTTCTTTCAATGTAACTTTTCACAACTTTTGGTGCATGTTTGAAAGTATTTCTTGCACCCTTAGTAGTGAATTTTGGGTAAACAGGCTCATTTGTTCTAACAGTATGTTTAACTTTTGGTGTGTTAGATTTCACAGAACCTTTTCTGGGGTTTGTTTTACTTGTTTTAGACCTTGATGTACTCCCAGAAACCCAATTTTTACAATAAGCATGAGTATGATTAAAACTACCACAGTAATAGCATGCCTTATTGTACAAAACAAAGTTATCACCAAGTTGATGTGACTTAAGATTGTTCCAATTTCTCTGACTACCTCTAGGTTTGCTATTACATTTAGCACAACATTCAACTGTTTTTAGAACAACTTTAGTCTTTGTGATACTTTCTACACTTTTAGGACTGCTTGGCCCTACTTTGTTTCCTTTCTTAGAAACAGTCTCTTTTCCACTGTCATCAGATGTACAACTTTCAATAGATGTAACATCTGAGCTCTTATCAGTGAGCACCTTTTCTTTGGAGAGAGAAGTATTACTTGTACTCTCAAAAGGTTCACTATTTTCTATAGGTTTTACTTTTTCTAGTGGTTTATTTGTGAGTTCATGTAAACCTGATTCAGCAAGATCTAAACCTGGGGGACAAGGAATTCCTCTGTAAGGAGGTGGACATGTTTTGTATCCAATCCCAGATTTGATTTTCTTGTTCATTTGATTTTCAACTATACTTTTAGTACATGCAGAAGCATTTTCTAATGTTGTAACAGTTAGTTGAATATTATCTTTTGCTTGTTTCACTTTAGCAAACTCAGTTCTTAACAGATTTATTTCAGCATCTTTAAGAAATATGTCTCTATTAAGAATAGCTTTTGTGTCAGAAAAGGTGAGTTCATTTTCTCTAAAGTGAATTATCTGTTTTTCAAGTTTGGACATACCACACTTATGATTAACTAGATCTTGATAGGTTTTTCTTTGTTCTTCTTTCAGTTCATCATAAAGTTTTCTTAAGATTTCTAGTTCTTTAAAAACTTCACAAGTAGCAGAACATTTAGTAATTTGTACCTCAGGATTGGAGAGAGCCATTAAAGCCATTTCATTTGAGGATGACTCTTCTTCACCCATAAAGCTCCAATCAAAACCCAGCCCATCAATAGCTACCATAGCTTTTGTTTCAGTGATGTCCACTTCTTTGCTCTTGTTCTCATTGTTTCCCCTGTTCTTGCTCTCAAAACCTCTTCCCTTATCACCCTGCTTCTTTGGTCTTCTACATTCTCTTGAGTAGTGACCCTTTATGTGGCAGTTGTAGCACTCCACTTTAGACTTGTCATACCCAGCAGGTTCATTGCCATTGATGACAATCTTCTTTCCAGTCCTCATCAAATATTTCTTAGCCCTCATGCTAAGAAGTGAAAGCTGCCATTTTATGTCCATTTCTTCAAGATCATCATCACTGATCTCTTGAAGATCTTCAAAGGTCAATGTGGAACCATTGTGTTGTGATGTTAGAAAAGCACAACCAACTGTTTTATCTAAAATGGTTTTGGTACTGCTGGAAGTACTGGCAGTACCAAAATTTGTGTTGGCAGTACCTTCTTCTCTACCATCTTCTTCATCAACTTTCTTGGAAGGACCATGAGATGACATAAATGCCATATTTCCTGAGCTTGAGCTAGTAGACTTCTTTAGTTTATGCTCTACTATTTTAAAGTTGCTGTAAAGATCATTGAGACTCATGGAATCAATATCTGGTTTGTTTTTCCAGACAATGACATGCATGGCCCATTCAGAGGGTAGACTTCTAAGAAATTTGGAGTTTAAGTCTTCTTGAGATATTATCACTTCATGAATGGCTAACTGACTAGAAAGCTTTTGTAGTCTATTGAACATGCTGTCCAAAGACTCATTTGGTGTGGCTGAAAAGTTTTCAAACTGTTGTTTTAAAAGTGTTTTCTGGGTTTTCTTGGTGGCATCATTACCACCAAATCTAGCCACAATAGCTTGAAAAAGGGTTTTAGCACACTTGTATTTGTTAAAGACTAGAAGCTGGTCATTTGGAATAGACATGAGAAGCATACTCCTGGTTTTAAGATCATTTCTCTTTTGAATTCTTTCTTCAGCGGTTATTGGGTTTACTTCTTTTACTGTGGAGGTGGTGGTTGCTGGCTTAAATGAGTTTCCTTCTTCAATAATCTCCCAAAGTGCATAGTCTTGCACTTGGAAGTATTGTTCAACCCTCAGTCTCCACATTTCAAACTCATTCTGTTTGAGTAATGGAAGTTTTGCAGCCACATTGGTTTGAATGTGCTCAACATCCATTTTTGCTTTGTTCTTATATGTCGTAAATATCAGCCTCGCTCTGATACCACTTGTGGGAAAGGATTCGTCCAAACACTTGGGATGTTAATCTTAGTAATGTGTTTGGGATATTTATGAATGGATGTGATTTAGCATGCGGAATCTACTAAAACACACTAAAGGAACAAAGGTGGTGAGTAAGTAAAAGAGAATGAGCACAACAAGAATAACACAAAACGATTCAATATTATTGATGAAATAATACGGGTGATCTAAACTATCACCAGGATTACAAGTGTAACCTTGAATCTTTGATACGTGAAAAGGTTAAAGATAGAAGTTATGCATGGGAAAGCTATGAAAGCTGTAAGAAAGATATATCTGAGATGTGTCTAAGAAGGTGTCTTAAGGGTTCCTTTTATAGCATAAGGAGCCCTTATTACAAGTGGTCAAGTTGCTTAATATAATATAATAGAGGCTTATCTTATCCTAATATTACACCTTTCAAGGTAAAACACTCCATTATATCTACTGAGTTTTCTGTACTACTTCTACTAAACGTATAACTTTGTACAAAGACTAATAATACAAGTAAATATCTCTAATTAAAATATAGCAACTTGTCGTAAAAACTGGCAGGACCTTCTTTAACTAGCAGTACCTTCTTACCCAAAAGGTACTGTTAGTATATCTTCAACATCAGCAGAAATGAGAAGGCAGGCTTAACTATCACTAGCAGGCTCTTCTGGCAGACTCTTTACTCTGTGCATTTTATTCCCAACATATATATATATATATATATATATATATATATATATATATATATATATATATATATATATATATATATATATATATATATATATATATATATATATAATTACTTGCACATAACCTAGATATGTCATTAGTTGACTTTCTAGAACTCCAGGAAATTGTTCATTATCGAACCATTTCCTTCCCCCCTCGCATTATTCTATTAAGTCCTCTTTTAGAAGACTCATGATGATGAAGGGATATGAGTCAAGTGGACTTTTATCATGCAAGAACGCCTTCGCACGTGAACACTATGGATGAAACAAACTCCTCTCGCCGACTATATCCTATCTCCGCTATTATCTTTCAAACCTCACCCATCAACCCATCTTTCACTCACATTTATACTTATATACATATATATATATATATATATATATATATATATATATATATATATATATATATATATATATATATATATATATATATATACACTTATTCACATATTCCCTAACACACCTCAAACCCCTCATCAACTTAACACTTTGATCATTTTATCCAAAATTGTCAAAAGTACATTTTAATTATCGAAACGGTAATTAAAAATTGTAAAGTATCTTATCATCGTGCCAATAAATGTTTACGTACTTTTGATATATTATAAATCTAATTATATACGTATAAATATATTTGTTCCAGAAACTAATTCCGCGAAATTTCAAAAATTTCAAAGGCGGCCCCCTTAAAGATTAAGGGGACCGGCTTGTTATCGAGGGCGGTCCCCTTAATGTTTAAGGGGACCAGCCATCTGACACTTCCAAATACGTTTTCCACCTTATTTTCATTCCCAAACACTCCATTTGCTCATTCATCTCTTCCCCATTACTGCTGAGTACGAACCAAAACACCCAAAACCATCAAAATCCTCCACCATATCACCAATCCGGGGTTGTTTTGCAAGGGGCAAACGTTAACCAAACATATAACAACATCTTTTGTAAGTTTTCAACATGCATTTCATCACATTTCATTCGATTTGGTGTCTAATCAATAATTATGCATTTTATTAAAATTTATTTTAATTCGAATTTTAGTGAAATAGAAGCTAGAAATTGAACTACCAAATGCTTCCCATAGGATTGGGATGATGTATTGCAACTCAAATTTAGTATAACATATCATTTTGTCAAAATCATTAATCGCCCATAAACCCTTGTTGAATTTTATTTTTCAAAAGGCACATTGTTGATATAACTCTTAAAAACTATTTAAAACTTACTACATTACATTGTTTTAATGTTATAAACAATCAAAACATACTTTTCAATTCGTTATAAAATGGTTCATGAAGACAACATGGGCGTTTGGTTCATGAACAAACTATAACTATATGTAGTTATTTGAAACTTAAAACTAGTTCATAAAATTTGTTAATACTACTAGAATCAATAGACGTCATCAAGATATATAATCAATATATATATATATATATATATATATATATATATATATATATATATATATATATATATATATATATATATATATTGATGTTTTAGGTTGTTTTTATCTAGTTAAGGGAGCGTTTGGATTATCTCGAAAATGATATTTTTGAAAACTAAAATTCGCATTTTAATCTTTTAAACAAGCTTATGTTGTGTCAAACTCTTATGAAATGGAAGATATATAATCTAATATATATCTAGCCTTACTTCGAAATGTATTATGATATCATACTCTTTGATATCATATATTATAAACGAGTTTAACATCAAAATAAAAAGTAACATTATGAAACTACTTCATTGAATATTTTTTTTGTGTCGAAGTAGAATTTCATTCCACATATATTGCATATAATTATATATATATATATATATATATATATATATATATATATATATATATATATATATATATATATATATATATATATATATAGGGTGAGGATCAGGTACGTTTTTGTCTTTTAGTGCGGATGGTACGGACGAATCTCAGCCCTCCATCTAGTCAACCATCTGAAAAAGGCGGAGTGGCAATATCGTAAATATCCCGTCTTTTTTCAAAATCGTTACTATTGTATTAGCTTTTTTTCTGAAAAAAATTCAAAAAAATCTGAAAAAATTTAAAAAATAAAGAGGACAACAAATAATTAAGAATCGCTGAAAAAAATTTAAAAAAAAAATCGTTTTCATCGTTAAAGGTATTGTGATATTAGCGTACGATTTTGACTTTTGTAAAAAAGTCAAAATCAGATTCTGAAACTTTTTTTTAATAAAAAATTTAATATCACAATAACTTTTTTAATATCGTAAAAACTTTTTCTTAATAAAAATTGTTAATATCACCGTAACTATCATGCTTTTTTAATATCATTCTAATACTCATACATTCTTTTTCAGTTTTTTTAATATCACCGTAAGTTTTTTTAATATCGTAATAAAAAAAACAATTATATTAAGCTTTTCACTAATATCATGGTTCATTTTTACATGTAAAAAAGTTTAATATCACGTTGGTTTTACAATATCACCGTAGCTATCATGGGTTTTTAATATCACGGCTCATAATATTGTTAATATCACGGTAGAACTTATAATATGGTTAATATCACGGTAGCACTCATAATCAAAAAAACAAAAAGTTCTCAGAAAAATCTGAAAAAATAAAAAAATGAAAGAAGATAACAATATTAAGGATCGCTCAAAAGGAAAAAAATTAAAAAAATCGTTTGAATGGTGATTTGGTACCGTGATAGTTGCGTAGATCTTGACTTTTTTACAAAAAGTCAAGATCAGATCTGGATTGGACGGCCTAGATCTATCCGCACGTCCGCACTAAAACAAAACATCCGCACGTGATCCTCACTATATATATATATATATATATATATATATATATATATATATATATATATATATATATATAACATATGCATGATAGTTGTTTTTATATTAATTTTATTTTTGTTGTTATATTGTTTAGGTGAAAATGCCTAAGACCACGGTTGGTGATGTCTCCGAAACAAAACAATACATTCCAAATGTCTCTTCTACTCCCGGCATGTCTCCTTCAGTTGCATGTTTCTATCGTCCTATTGAAAATAGAAACATTCACGAAGGAAGAATTGTCGATCCATCTTTCTATGAAAATGATCAAACAGAACGAATGTTCTCCAATATTCGTTTTGAATGTGTTTTCCAAATCAACGAACCAATCATTCCTCGTTTTATCCTCGACTTCTATAACCAAGTGACTGTGCAAACCGATCCCTATGGTCATATCCTCATTTCCTTCATGATTCAAAATCAATTCATCACTCTTACTCTTGCTCAATTTGGACAAATTCTTAGAATCCCATTCAACGGCCAAGCCGTTTTCTCAAATGAATGGGATCTTTCCTCTCTTGAAAGAAATCGTCCTCAGGATGGCCCCTACTATTCTGAGATTCCTAGTCCTGAAGACATTCGTCGAATGCTTGAACTAGAACGTCGTACGACTAGTCGAGTAATCAAGTCGAAGAATGTCGATATTCATGCAAATCAAATCCTCCTCAAAGAGTTAAGCCAAGATTTGAAAAAGTGGGAAGAACTCATTCGCGAGAATGCGTTTGGTACGGGTGGTCACCGTGATCATGTCACGGCGAGCATTGCCCACATGTTGTATTGTGTAGTTGCTGAAGAGCAATACAACTTGGCTTATCTTTCTATTCATCGAATCATGTCCGCCAAAAACACCCCAAATGCAAATCTTCCTTACGGTATGTTCCTCATACGAATTTATCGTTATGTGATGGAACATTACCCACATCTTCAACGAGATTACTACGTTCATATCCTTCCTACTTTGAACCAACTTACTCGTGTTCGTACTCGTCGTTTTCGAAGTGACAAAGGAAAATCTCGTGCTCCTTTGTATTCTAGGCCTCGTGGTTCTACATCTCATTGTGAGGACGATGATGATGAGGAGGAAAACACCTCACGTGTTAGTACTCCATCCCCCACGACCTTTGTTGAAAATCTTTCCGATATTGATGATACCGAGTATCAAGTTCCTCTTCCTCATGAACGTACCGATGAGCTTCTCTTCACTCGTCAAACGTCCATCATCAACCGTCAACAACAAATGCATGAAGAACTTCGAGGAGGATTCAAATCCGTTGGGAAGATGTTTAGGAAGATGCTTGGAAAGAAGAAGAAGTAGAAGATATTGACGTATTGCTACTTGTTATTATTTGGTTCTATTAGACACTTGTATGGTTTGCTATTTGTCCGATTAATTCGGAAAACTTGTGTTATTTCTTGTTTATCTCCTGAATGATTTTTAGACTCTAACTATTATCATGCTACTATCTTAATGTTATGCTATGCTTCTTTTCAATGTGGATTATAATATGTAAATTTGCATGCAAATTTGGTTATTTATATATGTTTATATATCATCATTCCTAGAGTATATACTTCTAATAGAGCTTGCTGGAAAAACACACTTGAAAAATCACCAAATTCTACAAATTTTGGGTTTCTGGTCGTCTGGGAAAACACCAGTGGGCGGCCCCCTTAATTCCCTAGGCGGTCCCCTTAATAATTAAGGGGGTCGGCATACAATTAAAGGGACCGGCCATCTGGAACTGGTTTCACTGTTTTCTTTTGCATCTTGTGAACCCTTTCTCTAGTATCAGCTACCATTTCCTATTTTAACCCAACTGATTTTAGCATCTCATTCAACCATTTCAAATACATACCTAAAACAACCATTTCCATACTATAAATTCCCTCCATAATCATCATTCGTCTTCTCATCATTCATCATCTAAATCATCATGACTCCACCAAGCACCTCACACTCCAAAGCCTCCAAGAAACAAAAGCTTGTGGTCATCCCCCCAAAACAACTCTTCATTGACTTAACAAATGAAGAAGATAAAACCCCATCACCTCCACCCAAATGCTCATCCCCAAGTGCACCCAATGCACCATCTAAAACACCTTCCACTCATGGAACTTCCTCATCCTCCATACCCTCAACTTCATCAATCAATGACTACATCAACTCACACTTGTCACCACAAGTATCATCACCACTTCCTACACAAGAACCTATGTCCACCCATCTTACCATCTCACTTTCACCAATAACACCTTTTGATACTCATCTTTCATCTCCACCAATTACACCACCATTCTTTGCCAATCCCGTGCCTTGGAGGCTGCTTGAATCCCATGGGGATACTTGTCTTTGTTGTATCCACAACCGCACCGTCATCTTTGGCCTTAGAGATGAAATTCAATATATGTTTTCATATATTGAACATTTGCTTACCAACCCACCACCACCACCAACTCCACCATCCTCTCCAATCATTCCTCCACCATCACCATCATGCTCTCTAAATTAAGCATTTGATATGCTTAATAAATAAAGCCTCTACCACCCTTTTGCTTGCAAGCTCTATGAAGACCATGTACTCTTTGCATGATGATGTATTCTCCTAGTTGTTTATTTGTGTACTAGCTTTTCTACTTGTAATCCTTATTGCTACTTGTATGTTGTGTCTTAACACAATCATTTCTTTTATATGAATGCTTTCTTTAAACCATGCATATTTCTTTTTATCACCTAATATATGTTTGCATGAATATACTTGTGCTTCTAATATTTTTGTGTTGCAAAGCATTCCATAGCTCGTTCTCTTGGTGCCCCCAAACGAGGGGGAGTACACATCAAGGGGGAGATAGCTTCCCGTCAAATTTTCATGTTTGAAAATTGTCGGCATAACCTTTTTGATTCTACAAAAAAGGGGAGAAGTAAATATAAACTCACTAAAATACTTGTTTAAAAACTAATTTTTGAGCTAATGAGTTTAAGTTTTGTAATCATCAAAAAGGGGGAGATTGTTGATATAAATAATGTTTAAAAATGTTATTAATATCTCTCAATAAACCTATGTTTTGATAATCACAAAACTCAAATCAAATTAAGTCAAGATTAAGACGTATTTGGTAACAAATATTTACCTCTACATCTAATATCACTTAAGGTATGCATAAACTAAGCATCTTATGCATTACATGATCAAAGGAAATTTTGTCTTAAGACATAACATCTTATAAAATGATATAAACATTTTATATATATATTTGTAAATCATTTTTGGTAATGCTATATTAAACTACAAAGATATGATTTCAAATTTCCAACCAAAAAGGGCAAATTTTATCCAGAAAAACTTTTCCAACGTTCAGGAGGGCGGCCCCCTTAATTTTACTAGGCGGCCCCCTTAATCATTAAGGGGACCGCCCCCTAATTAAGGGGACCGGCACGCTCCAGAACAGTATTTTCTGGCTCTATAAATATTGGATCATTTCACATATTTTTCTTACCTTTTTGCACTATAAACTTTCTGATCCAACCTCCATTTCTAGATCTAAAATCCTTTGATCATATAATTCATAAGTCTTTGTTTCCAAGTGATCCAAAGCTTCATCCACTCAAGTGCAAGAAGAAGAACACTCCTCTACATCCATCTAATTGTAGTAGTGTTATGAATAGCTAGTTTCATATTGTAGTAGTGTTAGATATTTGTAAAAGTGTTGTGTGAATTTGTTGATTGTAGAAACTAGCTGTGTTGTAAAGTAGTTTAGAAGTTGTGACTTAGTTGTGCATAGAAGAAGGTGTGAAGAAGGGGTGAAGTCTTGAAGAAGTTGTGAAGGTGTGAAGCCTTTGAAGAAGTTGCGAGATTGGTTCTAGCTACGATTAGAACTCGACATTTAGCTTAGTGTCGTTAACTCGTGTAAGCCAAGGTGTGTAAGGTTTCTCCACCATAAGGAGTTTGTTGACATAGTGAAGAAAACTCTCGAGTGTGGTACTCGGGGAGTGGAGTAGGGCAAGGAAGGTGTCCTTGTAGCCGAACCACTATAAATTCGCGTGTTGTGGTTTGATCTTTCTAACTCTATCTTTTCTTCATTACATTTCAATACTTTCATTATTAGATTAGAATTGCTTATATTGGTTGTCACTTGAATTCACTTGAGATCGAATCGAAAGTTTTTAATAAGCTACAAAATATTTTGGTAAAAAATTTAAAAGGACATAAAACTATTCAACCCCCTTCTAGTTTTCCACAGCTTCGTTGTGCAGGGATAGGGGGATTATGTTGATAGGGAGGTTAGGATCTATGTGAGTATCGGTTATGAGCTTCTTCCTAGTAGTGTAGGAAATCTTTAAAACTTCAGAGCTGCTTCCCTTAATCCTATTACTACTCCCTATAGTAATATCCACCATATTATCCTCTAGTTCCTTTATAATAGATTTACCCAAAGTTGCTGGATTCTTCGTGTGCCCTTTTGATTTCTCATTCAACTCATCCCCTTCGCCCGACTTTTATGTGATGGAGTCCTTGAATGAGTTAGCAAGGCTCTTGGCCAATTCGTGGTCTATCTCATCCTTAACTTCATGACCCTTATTCCCAGTTAGTTGTTGGCTCTAGTTAGGTGTAGGAGCAGATATTGTGGTGATGGTATTTACAAAATGGATTGGTTCTAGGGGGTCAACATGGTCCCTAACATCCTTCACCTTTGGTGACAGATGTTTAAAGAGTTTACAAGGACTTTTTGTTTTCATAGGAGATGTTGGCTGATTCATGAAGGTGACAGATTTGACCTCTTAAGCCTGAATCGGTTTACTAACAGCGTGCTCTGTAATAGCGGTTAACAGATTACAAATCTTGTCATTCATATCGGCTTGCTGTTGTCTAAATCGGGTCTCGAGCGTGGAAAGTTGTAACTCTTGAGAGAGAATGAACTTTTGCAAGGCATCTTCATAGCTTTGACAAGGAGTGCTCCCTGATGGAAAATGCTCGGACCATTCGAGTGGAGGAGAATCATTGAAGGATATGCTCCGAGTTTTGTATCCTCTGAAATTTGGTTTATCCTTCCATGCCTCATAGGCCTCGTCAAAGTTTCGAGGACCTCGATTAGTGGCGAGCTCTCTATCCTTTGTTTTATTAGCGCGTGATGATGTGAATTCCTTAAAAGCATATTTTGGAAGTTCCATGCAGTTATGAGTTTCGTGAGGGCCGTTACACAATTTACACGAAGAAGTGATCTTGTTCGCTTGGCTTGAAGGCTTGGGAGCTTCGTAAGATTTCATGAGAAACTTGACTTGGTCCTCAAGTTCCATGATCCTACGGTCGGGAGTGCTAGAATTGATCGAAGGCAAAGATATTGCCTTGACCATTTTGTTCAAATCACGGGGATCATTCCAACTTTCGTTGTCATAGAGAGCAAGATCTTCTATGAGTTCCCATGATTCTTCCGCACTTAGATCACGTAGCTTGCCACCGGCCGATTGGTCAATGGTTCGCCTTGTGGAGAGATCGATATGGTCATAGAAGATTTGGACTTGGAGCCAAAGATCTATGCCATGATGAAGGACTTTTTGGAGTAAGTCCTTGAAACGAGTCCATGCTTTATATAGAGTTTCACCTTGACGTTGTTGAAACATCAAGATATCATTTCTAAGCTTGGTAGTTCTCCCCGGTGGGAAAAATTGAGCAAGGAAACGAGTGGGGAGATCATCCCATGAGGTGATGGATCCCGCAGGTAAACGTTCAAGCCATTGACTAGCTTGATTACGTAGAGAGAATTGGAATAGGCGTAATCGGGTCGACTCTCTAGTTGTAACATCAAGGTCTATAGATTCTACGATTTTAAGGAAATCCTTGTGATGTTGATTAGGATCTTCGGAACGAAATCCATGGAATGCACATCCGCTTTGCACCAACCGGATGGTGTCGGATCGCAAAGGGGACACATTGGCTCCTTGAGTGAGCTCAATAGTGTTTCGATAGCCTTGGTGGCTAGGACGGGAACACTCTCCTAAGGTTCGGGGCCTAAGAGGTTGGTTTGCTAGTGGTAGGTTTTGTGGGTGGTTTTGTTGAGGTGGGTTGATGGGTTCAAAGATGTTACCACCTTCCATAATGTCGGATGGTAAAGGTTACGAACAAAGACACGAAGAAATAAGATAGACTAAAGAAAACATATAAATAAAAATAAAATCTTGCTAGAAAGGAGTCTAGCAAGTAGACCTAATAAAAAGAAATCCTAACCTAGACAATAACTATTCTCCGGGCTGCGGCGCCAAAAACTTTATACGTGGAAATCGCACCAGGCTTTACCTCTCGAGGGATCTCGAGAAGCTTACAACCCCCACCAGGCAGTGTACCTGATTGTTGTAGTATAGTATAGTGACAAGTACCGGGGGATTGATCGTTCAACTCAGGAATAGTGTCGTTAGGATTAGAAAGCCTAAAAACTAGGTCTAGAGGTGAGGGATGATTCTTTTTGTATTTTTTATATTTTATAAAAGCAATAAAATCTCGGGTTTTTGGAAGAGTGGGCGGAATTAGTTGCTAGTCAACTAACCCAATAACTAAAGATGCAATAAAAATAAATTAACAGAAATGAAAATAAATCTAATTATACTAGTGTGGTGTAACAATAATGGGAAAAGTTGTGTTTACTTAGGTTTCATTACTCCCTAGATATCTTTTACAGGTTGATACTTTGTTACAATTGCATGGATGACGGATCGTATTCCTTAATACTAGTCGTAGGGCCATGTACAATATTCCCTAACTCTATAGGATCCTACTTCACTCCTATGTCGAGCCGTTAGAAGCTCCTAACATGGGATCATTAGAATTCCCCTACGCATTAAATACAACCAAACATCATAGTACACCTCTGATCATGTTTCTTAAGATGTTCAAGCATGTTACCAATGGAAATCTGCCAGTTTTCTTAAGCCTAACATCGAATACAATCATCCGTAACAACTATAAACAAACAATCAACCCATAATTAACATCTAGGTTTCACTACATCTAAGCAAACAAAAGAGAGATCTAGCCGAGCATGTTAAATTGAAGACAAGTGTAAGATATATTCAAGCAACACATAGACATATTGATTGAATTGAAAGAGTACTTCTCTCAAATTGACATGAAAAGTTCAAAGGGTTGAAACCCTTGAAAAAGCTGGAAAAATTCGTCCTAGGGTTTTTCCCTCAAAGTTGCACACTAATGAATGAAATTTGGAAAACTATATATAGATAATACAGGGTTACGGCGTCATGTGTAAACATGTGATGCCGTCAACTCGCCGCCCATAATGAAATCGGATTGCCTAGATCCACTTTTGACGCCGTCATGTATAATTTTCTTCTGGACCGTCACTAATATATGGACCATGACGGCCTTGGGTGACGCCGTCATCTCCTTAGTACAAAACTCTCTGGATCGTTACGTGTATAGTCCACTTCCACCTCTTGTATTACTCTTGACGCCGTCAAGTAGAAGCTTGTGACGCCGTCAGGTACTGTTCCCAGCAAGGAAAATTAAGACTTTGCTGTTTTCTTCACTTTTATGCTCCAAAAACGTCCAAAATGCTTCCTTTTTCTGATTTCACTCCAAAAGTACCTAAAATGACAAAAGGAACGATTTAGGGCAATATTTGATCAAATAAATTCGAATTCGGGCTAAAATGACCCCTTAAAAAGGTTCATTTTTCGCCTCATCAAAATCTATCAGAGGTTGACTAGAGTAATGAATTTGATGATGAACCAGTAACCTACTCTATGGTTGCATTGGAAGAGTTTGATTGGAGCACAGCTTTTGATGAGGAACCAGGATTTGCTGCTTTGGAGTCAAGAGATGGTCTAGGAAGCTTTGATTGGAGCATGGAAAGTGAAGAAGAATCTGTTCAGATTGCTATGGTAGCTATTTCACCAAGTTCATCCACTATTTCTGAGGTATGCTCTAAATGTAGTAATTGTTATCAAAAACTGCTTAAAGAATATGAGACTGAAAGAGATAATTTTAGAAGGGCTAGGTCTGAAGTAGCTGGTTATAAATTGACTTTAGTGTCAATGGAAGCCAAAATAATCACTCATGAAAATAATGAGATGGCTTGGGCAGAAAAATATGAGCAAGAAAACTATCAATTAAAACTGAGTGAATGGAAGTTAGGATGTAAGGTGTCTGAACTTGAAAAGGTCACTAAAGAAAGGGATAAGTTGTTAGCAAAACTTGCTAGTTGGAAAGAATCAGGCCTGTCACATGTTAGTTTTATAGAGAAACAAAGAACAGCAAACATTAAAACTGATCTAGGTTATGATGCTGAATATAGTAGTTCAGAAGAGAACCCAACTAGTGATAAGGAACAAATAAATTCAGAGGACATCTCAACTAGTGATGAAGAATTCATAAGCTTAGAAGAGAACACATCTAGTGATGAGGAATCACCTAGTCAAACACCTCCTGAATTTAAGAAAAACAAGGGATATAATGAAGTTCCTTTACCCACTGGTAGTTTTCAACCACCTAGGACACATGTTTCTTGTTTTGGAGTAGATAATTTGGAGTTTAGAAAGAAGCTTACAGGTCAATCTAATTCAAGTCCATCTAGTTCTGAGTCTTTAAGAGAAACAGTTGAGAAACCTAAGGATGATAACAAAGGTTTAGGGTGTGTTAATTGTGATAAAAAGTTTTCTAAAGAACTTTCAAAGCCTCAAAGTACTGTTGGTCATTCGGCAGTACCCTCAAGAAAAACTTTTCAAAATACTGCTAACTTTAGAAAACCTTTTCACCATTCACCAAAAAGTCAAGCTAGTTTTGGTCATAGGACTAATGGAAGAGGATTTGGGGATCAAAAGTTATGTTTTATTTGCTATAGTCCTAATCATTTGATTAAGGACTATGACTTACATTCAGATTATTTAAGTAAATTCCCAAAGTCCACTAACCACAAGCCAAGGGAGAATAAACCAGTTTGGAATCATTCACATAGGGTTAACCATAGTAATTTCTCAAAAGACTATAGGTACCCTCACCATAGAAGATCATTTTCTAAACTACCAGTATCTTCTCAAAGTATTGCTAAGTATTCACCCAATCAAGGTACTACTAGCATTGGTTCTAATGTAAGACCAAGGAGATTCAATTCCTATAAACCTAGAAGGCATTACAGCTCAAGAAGAGTACCTAGATCAAAGAACCCACCACCAACTGTCAAAACTAAATGGGTTAAGAAAGAAAGTACTGATGGGGGACAAACAATACTTTCAGCAGGTAAGGAAGAAAAAGGTGTAACACCCCCAAAATCGTCACGTCAGCGGAAGACTTAAAATGTCAGCGGAAGACTTTTTGGGTGTTACTTCGAGGATCTTTGTCACAATCATAGAAAACGACACAAAAATGTGACGCTTTAAAGTTTAATTCATTCAAAATACCAAATATTCGAGACATCAAGATGTTTCATAATTTAAACAACAAGTCTATTTGAAATATGTCAAAATGTTTATTTAAGCCCATGCCGGGTTACAAGCCCACTCCGTGCCTTCAAGTTCCTTCTCGTATAGTTACCTGAGATAAACACATGCTAAAAAGTGTCAACACAAAGGTTGGTGAGTTCATAGAGTTTATAGTTTCGAATATCGATTTCCAAAATCAAAGAGTTTATAAGTTCACAGTGTTTATAATAAGAGTTGATTATCCAAATTAAAGTGTGAGGAAGTCCATAGTGTTCATGGTTTAAATCGTTGATTTATCAAAATCAGAAAATGAGTGATTTCCTTATTAATTCAAAAATAGTCAGTTGGGTTACCCTTCACCGGGTCAACTCCCAAAATAGTTAGTTGGTTTATAAATCCATTTAACATGAGGTTCGAATCACAAGTTAAGAGTGTATTGTAATCACATACAATCAATAAGTTTAAATCAATGTTCCTGTTATTGCCTTAAGCTCATGAAACTCAACGATTAACAGCCAATCATAATCTCAAGTTATGACGGTAAGTAGTAGGCCCTCAAGATAGGTATTTGCCAATAACCTATTTATAAGAACAATGAAGTGCGCCTGGTGTTTTCTCCAACAACCAAACGAGGATTGTCAATCACTAATAGTACTATCCACATTTATTTACGTTCACCCTTTAAGTGATTAAGGTTCATGATCGAGGGACTTTTGGCAATAGTAACTTAAGCAAATAACATTGGCCTGACGGTATTTCAATACCCGGTATAAAAGACTTGTGATCGAGTTTTAAGCATGTATCTCCCCACTGAAAAATAGTTAAAGAGTGGGCTATGAAATCACAGTAACATGTATATAGTTAACGAGTACTTATAAAAGTATAAAACAGTAATTAAGCATGTATCTCCCCCAAAGAGTTTACAAAACAATTAAATGAGAAAAGGTGGAGCTATGACTCACCTTAGTAGTACAGTAGTAGTGGTAGTAACATAATCTCAACGATGCAAGGCAATGGCTTCACACACAACCTAAAAGATATGGTATATTTTAGTTGATAGTCTAAATCTCGTTTTATCGCGAATATTAGTCATTCAGTTTGTTATTGAAACTCGTGTTCGTTTAAATGTTTGAAGTTCAGAACAAAGTTATATATACATATAACTTGTGAGTGTAATGATCGATGCTCGATGTGCGATGGAAAATCATCAAGAATAAGTCGAAGTATGTAGACGATGTCTTATGATGTTAGTTTTAAAAGAAAAGAAATAAACGTATCGTTATATATATATATCGTTAAAGTTAATTATAGTTACGCGAATATTTATAACGTATATATATAAGTTAAATTTATAAGAGTTTTATACTAAACATGTGTATTTATATATAAAATATAAATATTATTTTTATAAAATAATATTTACAGAAAATCTTTTAAGTTTTACCAAAGTTACACTTTTAACCCTAACGAATATAATTTTACACCGTTAGTCCGTAGTTAACAATCGTTTCATTTTAAATCCAAGTAATATCAATATTTACCTTTTTCAACTCCAATTATCATTATTTATAGTTTTAAACTTAGAAAATCAGAAATTACAGTTTTGACCCAAAGTTTGCAAAGTTTACACTTTTAGTCCCCGGTTATGAAAATTTTGCAAAGTTAGTCCAAATTTCACCAAACTTGAAACTTAACATTTTCACTTTTTCTATAAGCTCAGAATAATCAGATAAGTTTATTTCAAAAGCTTATTTTCTCAAAAAGTACTTATTTTTACAAATGGGCTTAACGAGCTTAACTTTAAGGCCCGTTAAGGTTTCGTGATCCAAAGGGCTTACGAGGGGTTTGGGCCTGGTCTCGGGTTCATTTTTATGTTACAAAAACATTACAAAAGTGCTTAAATGGTCAGCTTATACGAAAAGCTTAAAAATAGCTTAATGGATTATTAAGCCCAAAATCAAGTTATAAGGTATTTATGAAAACATGTTTTGGTCGATCAAAAGGGGTCAGGAAAATAGCTTATACGAGCTTATGGGATCAAATAAAATATGTTTCCTAATTGTTTACTAAGTGGTTAACGAGGTTAAGCTTTAAAATCGTGGTGTTATGTGTCAAAATTAATATTTACGAGGCCAAAGTATATGGCCAAAAATCAATTCTGAAAATAGTTTACTCAAAATATTCTAAGTGTTTTAAATTTAAAATTCGTATAGGTCCAAAGGAATAAAGGAACGTGTGATTTTTATGTACTTATACGTTAGTATGGTTTCCAAGTTGTTATAGGAGCTCATTAAGGACTTATTGAATAAGTAGTTTAATAAAGAAAATGTACATGTCGTGTTTAAGATTAACGAAATAATGGTATCAAGTGTATGTGCTAAAATCAAAATAATGAAATGTATAAATAGAAAGGTAGTTCACAAGGTCTTACCTCATCTAAAATGGTGGGGTAAAAACGTTCGTAGAGATTGAATTAGTACAAAGAAGATCGTGGTATGGTTTACTTCACGCCAAGGATACAAAACGAACTAACGTGGTACTCTTGTTTCACTTCTATACTTCGAACTAGATCCAAACCTTATGTCCCAAAATTCGACACTTGAACTTCACAAAATGGAATTATGGTACGTTTGTGTGTGTGTGTTCGACTGAGCTTGTATGGTGGTGTTTTATAGAAGGTTTTGTATGAGAAGATGGATGTGAAGTAACATGGAAGAGTGTTGTTGGTTTGTAAACGTGGAGTGGCACCTCTACTAGTATCCAATCAAGTTATTACAAAGCGTATGTGTGTAAGGCTTTACCTCTGAACGTTTCTGACATTCTCTGACACTCCTAGACGTGTAGGGATGATTTGATGTGATTGGGAGGCTTGGGTGGCTCGTAAGAAGGTTTGTGATACGTTGGGTGAAATTTGCCAAAGGTGAGTTTCGGGGTTTGCTTGGGTCGTTTTTAGGGTAGTGAACGTGTGAGGGAGGGTGTATTTCTTACCATTCGTGTTTCTAGGGTACTAGATGAAACGAGAGGAGCAATAATACGTAGGTGTTGTTTGTAGAAATCGCAAAATAAAGAGGTGGTTTGTGGCTGGTCGCGTCAAGAAAACAAAGGAAATGAAATCAAATAATTCCCACGCTGGGCTTATGGCTGGTGGGCTGGTTGTGTGAATTGGGCCCAAACGAAATAAAGAAGGAAATAAGGAGTCTGTTAGCAGCAGTTGGGATTAATTCAGGCCCATAGGGTCACGGGGGCCCACAAGGCAAGTTTCGAGAGTCGGGTTACAGTCTAATAATATTAGTGAGCAATCTCGGGAATTTTCGTAGGCTCCGGAATGATATAAATAATGTACGTTAAATGAACGAAACGTATTGTTTTAATTATTAACGTTTAAAATATAAATATATATATATTTGTGATATTAAATCTATCAAGGTTGTGTGTAATCATCGTTCCTAGACAAAAGGTCAATCATAAATGTCGTAGTAGTTCACATAATATGTCATGCATATATAATAAAAAAAAAATTTTGTTCCTGTAAAAATGGTTAATCTATGTTATGGTAACGTGTTAATCGTAGGAAAATTTTACGAGGTGTTATATTACCTATCCGTTAAACGGAATCCCGTCCCGGGATTCTAAGATAAGGTAGTTGTAAAGGTGAGAGGTTAGAGGTGAATAAATAGTTATTCCAAATGATTTATCTTTTGAGCGATTTTGAATTGTCCTTTCTAGCTTAACATATCTACTACAATATCAGCCTTTTCTTAACTCTTAATATGATTTTTATGAAAACTTTGGAAATACTTTGGTTCAAACTTTAAATCTTTCTTGGTAATGCTAAATATAATTTCTAGGTGTAAATAGTGTTTTACTACAGTGGTGTACAGTACCCAATTCTTTTTCTCTTTATATCTTTCACTAGTGCGTTTTCTTTATTCCTAAAAGTAACCTTCTTCTTAGTGTTTGCCGACATGCCGCACATCATCACTTCCCTCGCGATTTTATACCTTATTGTTGCTACCTTTCTCTTGGCATTCATTCCGAGAGAAGATCGTGCCATGATGGTTGGAATCTTATTGTTTATTGTACCGCTCGTTGTTGTATCTATCATTATTGACAAGTTCTGGAAATGAGGCATAATATTGTAGTGTAATGGTAGGATTGTTGTAATAAGGTTCGTTGTGTTTCTATGTAATCTCTAGTGTATGAATAAAATCTTCTTTGTTTCCTAATGCCGTTGTTTATGTTTGCTTTTATTGCTTATAGATCATTAAATTTGCATTATGTGTTAAAACATTGGTTTGATTGTAGTTAGATTTGGTGGGTTTTAACAAATTTTGACCGAAAGTGTTAATAAAAGTTTGTTTGGTTTCGTGGGAAGTCGATTATTTAGATAAGTACAAGTTTTTGTATCGTTGGATAGTTTGGAGTTCGTACAAAATGAGGTGATGATATCTTGACCGTCCTAAGATTGATTTAAGTGATAAAGGTTCGTTTTAGTTGATTCTTAGGTATATGATAATTTGAAATGTACAAAACATTGGTAGAGTGTTAAGAAAATGTCACGGAAAATGACTCGAAATTATTCGACATGAATTTGTTTGGGAATATGATTTAATTTCTGGGATTCGAGCAACATCGGGCTCGAGTTATTGATCTAGTTTAAAATACAACGAAGTGTTGGGTTATTGAAATTCTGAGGCCCAAGTTGAGAGGGTGCGTTCCGTCTGGTTTAAGCGAGTATGAAGTGTTTATCGATACGTACATTATCATTTCATGTTATATCAGATCATGAGGTGGTCTAATATTTGTTATATAATGTTTGAAAGTCCATAGGGATTTATTTGATATGTTCAAAATTTCTTAAGGGTTAAGGGTATTATTCATACGTGGTGTGTTTATGATTTAGTTGTAGTGTTACGTGTTTAACATGATCTGTTTCTTGCCACTTGTGTTAAAATGCGAAAGCCAAGGTAGAATTTTCACCACGTATTCTAAAAATTTATTTATTTGTTTAATAGATGTAGCCTTTTGAAAGTTTTTACCGTTTGAATACAAACGGTTATATTAAATAAAATAATATATTTCAATCTTCTATAAATACTACTGGTACGTTTGTGTTATCTTCACACACACACACACAAAATGGTTTGTAGATTACCACATACCGCTGAACAAATTCAACAATATATCAAAGCAGAGACCGAAAATAGTGATGTGGATCGCAAAAATGCTATTTTTGAGGGTCATCCTGGAGTTGGAGGTGGTGAAACAATCGAAACAACGGCTTAGAGAACGCTATGCAAAGTGTACGGATATATCAGATGATCGGAAACGTGTGATTGATACTTTCTTGCATGACGGATATCGTAAGGATGCGGCTATTATTGAATCGTTATGGGTTTGTGTTCATCAGATAGAGGACCATAGTTCCAGCAAGATCTGTTGGAGTTTTAAAGAGAATGTTGAAGCTGCTAGGATTGAACAACAACAGCAACAGCAGCAATGGCAACAGCAACAACAGCAACAGCAACAGCAACAACAGCAACAGCAACAGCAACAACAGCAACAGCAACAACAGCATCAACAACCAAATCCACTACCACCATCACAACATCCACAACAGCAATCATTTCAACAAGGTGCATCGAGTTCTTCGGCACCAAGAGTGACTGTGCAACAACAACAATTTCCTCATCTGGATCAATTCCAGCCAAGTTTTGAGGAAAATGTGGCGGTCGATGATGGTGGTTGGACTTCTGACATGGAGCGGGAGCTGAGTAGGTTGGAGGCTCAAATAGAAGAAGAGAGGTTGGCAAGCTTCGACCCTTATGATGATGGATATGATTCTAACAATTCTCAGACTTGGGATCACCCAGACTACCGCTGAAGTGTGATGTTTAATTTTTAGTATCGTTTGTAATGTTTTTATGTGTTTCAGTCAAGTTTAATAATAATATGTCGTTTGAATCCATTGTGAGCAAAATGAGGATGATAATTTATTTATTCTTCATGTTTTAAAATTACAAAAATCTGTGCGGGTAACCTACCCGTTAAACAAAAGAGTTTTGTTGATACAAATTTTTACAAAGAGAATAGTGTGGAGAAAATTTTCGAATTATTTAGTTCTTGTGGATAGATATTAACTTGGGGAAAAGTGAATGCACATGGCAAGAATAGTGATTCATGGCAACATGTCTATATATTTCCTGATTTTTCTCTTTATCGTTCATTTTGTCTTCAATTAACAATTTTTTTTTTTTTTTTTTTTTAATATGTCTTATACTTATATTGTTCTCATAGTTGCGTATTTTGTTGTAACTTTCTTCCCGAAAGAAGATCTGGAGTCCTTGGATTGGATCATAGCATTACCGATGCTAGTTATATCGTTGTGTATTAATATTCGCGGTTTCTAATGAGATTTAGGTTTTCTTGGTTTCATATGTCTGTTAACTCAGAAGTAATTAAACCTATTTATCTATATTTCGTTATTTACATAGAGAAGCGTCCCAAACTATGTAATTAAGGAAATATAAACTTATGGTTCAATGATTTATAATTTCTTGATTTGAACAAAAGGGCGTCCCAATCTATTCAAATTAAGACGTTGTAAATCATTTTAAGATTCTGACTTAACCATCTGACAAAATAATTTATGTGCGGATATGTCGTAAGCATCTATAAAGATGAAAGCGAGACAATTAAAGAGGATTTGCATAGTACTCAAAATAGTTGGGGGAGCATATAAATATATATATTAATATACTAGAGTGTAGTTGTACCATAAACTATTTAAAGGTCACATAATAGTCTAGCGGATGGAAATATGAAGACACGGTATTTGTAATAATCCCGATTAATAATTTAGCATAATCATAACATGTAAGCATATATCAAGTTATATAAGTAAGAAATAATGAAAAGTAACTTTTCTACCAGATGTTGGAATGTAGGCACGGAGGGCATGAAGTGGTATTTTGTAAAAATGGTCCAGTTAAAGTGTGGTTATAGTCCAATGTTTAAAAACATCTGGTTCTCTATAACCGTGGCTCTGAATACCAATCTGTAACACCCCCAAAATCGTCACGTCAGCGGAAGACTTAAAATGTCAGCGGAAGACTTTTTGGGTGTTACTTCGAGGATCTTTGTCACAATCATAGAAAACGACACAAAAATGTGACGCTTTAAAGTTTAATTCATTCAAAATACCAAATATTCGAGACATCAAGATGTTTCATAATTTAAACAACAAGTCTATTTGAAATATGTCAAAATGTTTATTTAAGCCCATGCCGGGTTACAAGCCCACTCCGTGCCTTCAAGTTCCTTCTCGTATAGTTACCTGAGATAAACACATGCTAAAAAGTGTCAACACAAAGGTTGGTGAGTTCATAGAGTTTATAGTTTCGAATATCGATTTCCAAAATCAAAGAGTTTATAAGTTCACAGTGTTTATAATAAGAGTTGATTATCCAAATTAAAGTGTGAGGAAGTCCATAGTGTTCATGGTTTAAATCGTTGATTTATCAAAATCAGAAAATGAGTGATTTCCTTATTAATTCAAAAATAGTCAGTTGGGTTACCCTTCACCGGGTCAACTCCCAAAATAGTTAGTTGGTTTATAAATCCATTTAACATGAGGTTCGAATCACAAGTTAAGAGTGTATTGTAATCACATACAATCAATAAGTTTAAATCAATGTTCCTGTTATTGCCTTAAGCTCATGAAACTCAACGATTAACAGCCAATCATAATCTCAAGTTATGACGGTAAGTAGTAGGCCCTCAAGATAGGTATTTGCCAATAACCTATTTATAAGAACAATAAAGTGCGCCTGGTGTTTTCTCCAACAACCAAACGAGGATTGTCAATCACTAATAGTACTATCCACATTTATTTACGTTCACCCTTTAAGTGATTAAGGTTCATGATCGAGGGACTTTTGGCAATAGTAACTTAAGCAAATAACATTGGCCTGACGGTATTTCAATACCCGGTATAAAAGACTTGTGATCGAGTTTTAAGCATGTATCTCCCCACTGAAAAATAGTTAAAGAGTGGGCTATGAAATCACAGTAACATGTATATAGTTAACGAGTACTTATAAAAGTATAAAACAGTAATTAAGCATGTATCTCCCCCAAAGAGTTTACAAAACAATTAAATGAGAAAAGGTGGAGCTAAGACTCACCTTAGTAGTACAGTAGTAGTGGTAGTAACATAATCTCAACGATGCAAGGCAACGGCTTTACACACAACCTTGATAGATTTAATATCACAAATATATATATATTTATATTTTAAACGTTAATAATTAAAACAATACGTTTCGTTCATTTAACGTACATTATTTATATCATTCCGGAGCCTACGAAAATTCCCGAGATTGCTCACTAATATTATTAGACTGTAACCCGACTCTCGAAACTTGCCTTGTGGGCTTGTAACCCGGCATGGGCTTAAATAAACATTTTGACATATTTCAAATAGACTTGTTGTTTAAATTATGAAACATCTTGATGTCTCGAATATTTGGTATTTTGAATGAATTAAACTTTAAAGCGTCACATTTTTGTGTCGTTTTCTATGATTGTGACAAAGATCCTCGAAGTAACACCCAAAAAGTCTTCCGCTGACATTTTAAGTCTTCCGCTGACGTGACGATTTTGGGGGTGTTACAAAAGGGAGTGTTGATGAAAATCCAACACAGGTTTTGCGATCAAAGACACTAATTCTTGATAATGTTTTCAAAAACAGTGGTGATTACATACTCAAAGAATTTGAGTATGTGATTGGCTCCAAACGGTCAACCTAAATTGACCAGGTGATGGTCAACAAGGTCAAACTGCCTAGAATCAATCTCCGTGGAAGTATAAGGGTTCCCCGGGTCGTTATGTCCCGACGAGGTGTGATGGTATCAAAAACGGGTTTGTGATCGGGTGAATTTGGACAGAAAGGGGTTTGAGTGATTTGTATGATTACACTAAGACATGAGGGATGAAAATAACTTAGAAACACTATATTAACAATTACTGATTATCAGATATACTAAAAACGTGAGCTAAGTCTAAAAACGCGTAGGTTTGATTTAAAGTAACGTTAACGTATGAAATAAAACGCGAGTTTTGTGAAATAAAATACCCACGGATATGAAAATTACATTTTTACGATCCTAATGATAAAAGAAAATTTTTAGAAAAAGAAAAATTATTTCTACAACTATTTAATTAATTACTATTAATTAATTATTAATTACTAATTACTTTTTAATTAACTAAATTACATTAATTATTAATTAATTATGAAAATTAACAAGAAAAATGAAAATTAAATTTAGAAAAATCTAAAATATTATAAAACTAATTTTAAATTAGAAAACCTATTTTTACTACTTTTTAATTATTTATTATTAATTAAAACTAATTATTTAATTAATTTAAACTAAATTAAATTATAAAAAATACTAAATGACCAAGGAAAAATCTGAAAAAAATCGTAAAATCATTTTAACTAAAAAGGAACCTGAGAAAAATTTAAAAATGATAAATGCTTATAAATAAGCAGAAAATAGGCCAAAAAGGCTTAAATAGAAGCTATCACTTTAATTATTTTTGTCTTTTCTTGATTTTTATTTTACAAAACTAATTTACTACTAGAATTGAACAACTTTTGTGAAAACAAACTTTTTCAAACTCTCAAATAAGCTCAAACTGAGCTTTTGAGCTTATTAGGACTTAAAAGTGAGTCAAAGTGGGAGTTTAAGCTTGAATAAGCTTGTAACAAGCTCCCACTACTGAACCAAAGGTATTTAAATCCTCAAACAAGTTACAGGAACCAAAAAGAAGCTAAACCAATGGGTGAGTTGTACTGAGTTAGCCAGAAGCAACAAATAAGCAATCCAACAACGCTAATGACCAAGCAGGCCTAAATGGCAATGTGCAGCCCACTGTGGGGCCCGCAGGAGTGACTTGAAGGCCAAGTCAAATGGAAATCTAGAAAGGAGACCTGAGGGGCTTTCCAACTAGCCCACAAGCTCAGGATAAGCTCAAGTGGTGAGGAACTAGGGGCTTGTGAGATAAGCTCAGTTCACTGACTTGGGAGGACCAATCAGTTGAACCAAAGAGTTCAAAAATGCCAATTCAAAAGTAACCAAGCAAGTAACACAGGTGCACAAGCTATGAAATGACTATAAGCAAACAAAGTAAACTTGATTTGACAGATTTGTAAGCTGAAATAGGCTTGCACAAGTTCAAAAGGGTCCAACAGTTAACTTTATGAGTTCAAGTGAGGTATTTGGACAAGGAACTTAAACAATGGGTCACACAAGCTAAAGCCAAATCAAACACAGGCTTATTCTAACTCAGCAGAGACAAAACAAGCTCAAATCAACAATCAAACAAGCTAGCTCAAGCAGACATCTAATTCAACATACTTTGTGTACACTGATTCCCCAACAGAAACAGTGACCAAGGATCAATTTATTGTTGCCAAGATAAGCTAATGAATAAGCTTTTAATGATAAACCAAATATTGACCAATCAAATTAAACTAACAAGCTTCACAAGGGACTAAAAATCAGGCAATGTGATCCACAATTGATCAAGTAACAGGTCAATGAAAATGGGTCAAAAAAATGAAGTCTGGGTGCAGGGCAAGCCTAAGTGCAAACAGGTCACTTGGGACTCAATTTCAAGGGACCAAATGGAATTTAAATTGCAATCTTCCTTTTGATAATGATAAACAAGCTACCAAAAATTATAAAACAACAAACTTTATCAATTTCTAACCCATATTAAATCCTAGAATTGATTAAGAAAACTGTCCCATATTCATCAGTCAAGAATTTGACTTTTTGATTTTTTTAATGCAAGTTTGACTATTGTGACTTTTTACTGCTTCTAATAAATTGAAAATCACTAATTAACACTAAATGGAACTAATACAAGCAAGATTAACAGGTTTGCAAACCAAAATGGTGATTTGGTTTCCACCAATGCCAACAGTGAACTGCCATAAAACCATAAGAGAGATTTTTGACTTTTTACTCTAAAACTTCCAATGTTAAGGCTTATCTGAACTAATATGATACCGAGAAAGAACTCCCAACCAGATTTATCGACTAAAAAACTCAAAAGCACAGTCAAATAACTAAATCCAAACACCCCTTTTGTATGGACTGCCTTTGTGTTTTCAAAAGGAGCAAATGTTTTGGACTTCTAATTGGATAAATAAGCAACCACTAACCTTTGTTATTACATATTAAGCACTAATGACTCACTAATAAGCAGTATACAATAAACAAACATGAATAAGCTAAATAAGCTAATCTAACAGTAAAACATTAGGAACCTGAACTAAAGACTTATGGGCTATATAATAAGAATACTAAGCATCATAAATCATCAACAAGTTATTCTAACCAGAAATAAGCATATATATAAGCTGAGGAGCAATTAAAATTAGAGGAATGGCTCACAGTGTGCTTCCAGCTCTAAATCATGAAACCAAGAACCACATTACCATACCTATTGAATCCCCACAGATTCACTAAACCATATCCATCATACTTGCTCTGCTTCCATTACCATGAAATCCAGGATTGTCTTCTTCATAACCTTTTTATTTTTTATTTTTTTTATTTTTAACTATTTTTTTGTATTTTTGCTTTTTCCAACTACAACTAGTCATTTTTTTTTTTTTAGTTTTGAGCAACTTTTCAAGGTTATATAAGATACTTATATGAACTCATCAGTTCACATCAACAACTTGTAACCATTTCAAACCATATTGAAATTTTAAGATAAAATAAGCATATACTAAATTTAAAGGAAAAACTCAAATTTGATTGATGAAGTGAATTGAGAATACACTGAGAAAATGAGGATTACAATTTTAAAGCTGACCTAAACATTTAATAAGCTAAATTGACATAAATCAACATACAAGATTACAAAAACTAAAAACTAACTAACTTTGCTTCATGCATTTCTCTTCCCTTTTATAGCCTCCAAATTAGGGTTCCAGGGGTTCCCTTGGACTTTCCCAGCTTTACTCTTGACCCTAGGATCACCAATTTTCAATCTTGACCGTTTGTGAATTTTCGCGCCCAAATGGTGTTTTGGCTTTTTCCTCAGATAATTGGAGCCAGGGGTGTTGATTTAGAGTTTTGTGTTTGTTTGAGTGTAGGAGGGGGGATAGGGCTTATGATGGAGGAGTGTTGAGTGGGTTGTGATGATGAGGTAGCAGTTTGCAGAGGGGGGGGGGGGGGGGAAGTCACGGGTTGTGTGAGGTGGATGATGGTCAAAGTTGGGGTTGACTGAGGGGTTATATTAAAACGGGGGATGGAGTGTTGGTGGGCTGGTGAGGATGTTGGGCCAAAGGTTTGTGTGGGCTGGGTGTTAGGTTTAGTGGATTGGATTTTAGGGGTTTGGTTTATATAATAAAGTTGGTCCGTTTGTTTTGTAATTGCACAAGGACCAAATTTGTAATTTACTGAAAGTATAGGGACCTGTTGTGGCAAGTTTACAAAATATTTTCAAGGACTAAACATGCCAATGTGTGATAACCAAAGGACCAAAGTTGCAAAACTCCAATTTTCAAACCCCAGGGACCATTTATGCAAATTTTGGATTTTGAGGGATCAAAGGTGTAATTTTCTCAAACTTTTCACCCAAGGACTTGTTTTGACAATTTTTGAATTCCAAAGGACTTGGGTTGACTTTTCTTTCATTTCAAACTTCCAGGGACTAGTTTTGTCAATTTTTGAAACTTGAGGGACTGAAACTGCCAATTGTGCAAACTTTGTTCGTTTTTCATTTGTTTTTAAACATTTTGCATCTAAAACATATAAAACACACTTTTGGGATAATTTCTGTATTTTGATACATTTCTGAGTGTTTTTGGATGTTTTGGCAGTTCAGATACGATAAAAATAATGAGTATTTACACATTCATCAATCCCCCACACTAAACTATTGCTAGTCCCTAGCAATCTTTTGAGAAAACTTAATGGATTTGAAACTCTTTACCAAAACCCATCACTTCTAGAGTAGCCATATGTATCGATTCAAGTAAGAACTATGGTCCACCTGATAACCATGTGATTTTGAGCAAACCACCAGCTGTCAACGGATTTGATTTGTCTTTACCAAAAGCCGTTTGCTTCTGGACTAGCCAACTCTTGATGGAATAGTCAACATCTTGGTGAGCTGATTACCAATTATGGTTTTTCCACTGCCTTTACCACAAGCCATAATCTTGCGGGCTAGCCAACTCATTCACTTTTTTGGATATGGCGAGTTGATTTACCATACAATTTTGGGCAAATTGCAAGCCATCAACGGATTTAAGATATCTTTACCAAGAGCCGTTTGCTCATGGATTAGCCAATCCTTTTGTCGTTTAGACACGGCGGACTGATAACCACAAAAATTTTGAAATAAAGTGAAATTTTTGAAAATTTTAGGCCAAAATAGGGGTACTTGAAAGTATTTTGTGATAAAATTCGCTAGAATTTCCCCCCCCCCCATACTTAGAATTGAATATTGTCCTCAATATTCAAAGTCCCGGCTATTATGCTGAATCTATGAACATAAAAAGATAATATTCTAAACTAACTGCGGAAATACTATTTTTCACTTTATTTATATTTACATACAAACACACATTTTTTTTGGAACTTATATACATATATACATTTTCAAACAGCGGGGGGGGGGGGGGGGGGGGGGGTTGGCCATTCCCCCACACTAGGATGGTGGAAAGTAGAAAGAAATCAGAGATACGGGTGAAAACCCGTATTGTGCTATTGTTTTTGTTTATCGAGTCGCTAGCTTGACTCGATCCCCGAATTCAATTGTCCTTGGGGAATGTTTGGAGATCCGGGACAACCATGGATGGTATGTCCTCTCCAAAGTAATGCTTCAAACGATGTCCATTCACTTTGAAATTAGGACCGTCATTTTGAGATAATTCGACGGTGCCATAAGGATAAACCTTAACGATAGTGAATGGACCAGTCCATCGGGTTTTGAGCTTTCCTGAGAAGATCTTGAGTCTAGAGTTGAAAATAAGGACTCGATCACCAACGTTAAAAACGCGGTTTTTGATTTTGGAGTCATGAATCTTCTTTTGTCTTTTCCTTATAGATCAAAGAGTTCTCGTAAGCTTGATCACGAAGTTCATTTAATTCATTCAATTGAACTTTCCGATAATCACCCGCAGTTTTTAGGTCAAAATTTGCATGCTTGAGGGCCCAATAGGCTTTATGCTCAAGCTCGATCGGAAGATGGCACGCTTTCCCGTACACAAGCTTGTAAGGCGTACACCCGATGGGTGTTTTGTAAGCTGTACGGAAAGCCCAAAGTGCATCATCT
The DNA here is from genome assembly GCA_030686995.1 of Artemisia argyi. Taxonomy (NCBI): domain Eukaryota; kingdom Viridiplantae; phylum Streptophyta; class Magnoliopsida; order Asterales; family Asteraceae; genus Artemisia; species Artemisia argyi. Next base: position 47,133,448 of record CM060698.1, read on the forward strand.
AATTTATCCGACCACGATGCATGATTTTCACCAACGGTTCTTTCCAAAATTCTCTTGATGCCTCGATTGGAAACTTCTACTTGTCCACTTGTTTGAGGGTGGTACACAGTAGAAAGACGGTGAGTTACACCATACTTTTGCATGACTTTATCAAATTTGTCATTGCAAAAATGCGTACCACGATCACTAATTATAGCACGTGGAGTTCCAAATCGAGCAAAGAGAGCTTTCAAGAATTTCACAACAACTCGGGCATCATTTATGGGTAAAGCTTTCGCTTCAACCCATTTTGACAAATAGTCAACAGCCACGAGTATGTACTTATTTCCATGAGATGATGGAAATGGCCCCATAAAGTCGATGCCCCATACGTCAAAGATTTCACAAACTTGGATTGCATTTTGTGGCATTTCATTCTTTTGTGAAATATTCCCATAACGTTGACAAGCGTCACAGGATTTGACCAATTCTTGGGCATCCTTATAAATCGTGGGCCAATAGAAACCGGAACCTTTTTGGAGGTGTAATTTGGATTGTGGTGGCCCCCCGTGGGACCAGCATGGCAAGCCTTGAGAATTTCAGTGGCTTCTTGACCATATACACACCGCCGGATGACTTGATCCGCACAGATTTTGAAAAGGTAGGGGTCGTCCCAGAAATAATGTTTCACATCTTTAAAGAACTTGTTCTTTTGTTGGGACGACATCCCTTTCACAATAAAGTTGCCCGCAAGGTAGTTTGCAAAATCAGCAAACCATGGGGTAACAGAATCTCCACGAAAGGCAACCGCATTGAGTGTCTCGAGAGGGAAGGTTTCATTAATTTCCTTCTTTTCGAAGACATCTTGATGGGGGTTTTCCAAACGGGAGAGATGATCAGCAGCTAGGTTCTCAGCTCCTTTTTTATCACGAATTATGATATCAAATTCTTGTAGGAGGAGAACCCAACGAAGTAGTCTCGGCTTTGCATCTTGTTTTCCAAAAAGGTACTTCAAAGCCGAGTGATCCGTATACACTATGCTTTTGGTCAAGATCAAGTATGACCGAAATTTTTCAAAGGCATACACCACAGCTAATAATTCTTTTTCAGTGGTGGTGTAATGACTTTGAGCCTCGGTCATCATTTTGCTTGCATAGTGTATAGGCTGAAAGTGTTTAGACCTGCGTTGCCCCAATACTGCCCCTATTGCATAATCGCTAGCATCACACATAAGTTCAAAGGGCAAGTCCAAATCGAGGCAACAAGAATAGGTGCTTCAGTAAGATTTTTCTTTAGAGTTTCAAAAGCTTCTACGCACTCAGGTGAGAAGATAAAAGGAGCATCCTTTTCGAGGAGATGGGTCATATGCCGGGCGATTTTAGAGAAATCTTGAATAAACCTACGATAGAAACCGGCATGACCCAAAAAGCTCCTAATACCTTTGACGGTAGTGGGATGAGGTAATTTTGCAATGACATCGATTTTGGCCTTGTCAACCTCAATCCCATTCTTTGAAATTTTATGGCCGAGGACAATGCCCTCTTTGACCATAAAGTGACTCTTCTCCCAATTGAGACACAAGTTTGTGTCTTCACATCATTTCAACATATTTTCCAAGTGGGAGAGACAAGATTGGAACGAATCCCCAATGACCAAAAAGTCATCCATGAATACCTCCATTGTTTTTCCGATCATGTCGGAAAAGATTGACATCATGCACCTTTGGAACGTGCCAGGAGCGTTGCATAAACCAAAAGGCATGCGACGGTAGGCAAAGGTTCCGTAAGGGCATGTGAAGGTAGTTTTCTCTTGATCCTGTGGATCAATGGGGATTTGAAAGTATCCCGAGAAACCATCGAGGAAACAATAGTACTCATTCCCCGCTAATCTCTTGAGCATTTGATCCATGACGGGTAGAGGAAAATGGTCTTTACGGGTGGCTTCATTGAGTTTTCTATAATCTATACATACACGCCACCCCGTAACCAAACGAGTTGGAATCAACTCGTTATCCTCATTAGTGACAACAGTTATGCCACCCTTCTTAGGAACACAATGAATAGGACTCACCCAAGGACTATTAGAAATAGGGTAAATCAATCCAGCATCAAGAAGTTTTAGAACTTCTTGTTTGATAACTTCGTGAATTTTTGGATTTACCCTCCTTTGATGTTGCACCGCGGGTTTGAAGTCATCCTCCATCAAGCTTTTGTGTGAACAAAATTCAGGGTTGATACCCTTAATGTCGGGGAGTCTCCAAGCAATTGCTCGCTTGTGTGACTTCAAAACCTTTATGAGCGCGGTTTTCTCCTCATCTTTCAAGTCTTTAGCAATAATGACGGGTAATTTATCATCACCCTCCAAAAATGCATACTCAAGATGAGGAGGCAACTCTTTGAGCTCGACCTGAGGAGAATCATCAGTTTTTTCAACATATTTGATCTCCTCTTTATGAAGTGTTTGTGGTAGAACAGGAAGAGGAGAGGGATCTTTGTTTAGTAATTTCTTAAGCAGGAGAATATCCCTCTCGGGGTCAATCTCTTGGTTATCGATTCCATCGGGAATCGAATCACTTTTGAGAAAGGCCTCAATTTCTTCTAAGATGAAGTCACTTCCCTCAAACGGAGTGAGGGAAGGAGAAGAATTGGCAATGATGAGGTAAGAAGATGGGGTAAGAAGATGGAGTGAAGTTTTCACTCGAAGAATTATCATTGAAACCTAGAACCTCTTGAGCGTACTCCTCAGAAGCAACATCAATGACATCGATTTGGTTAACCGATTCAGTGTCATAATTTGAGGAGTACCTCGAAGTTTGATCGAGGTTAAACGTTACTGCTTCATTACCAACACGAAGAGTTATTTCCTCTTCGTGCACATCGATTAGAGCACGGCCCCTTCTCAGGAATCCTCTTCCAAGAATGAGAGGAACCCTTGGGTCAGCATCGAACTTAACAACAACGAAGTCAGCGGGGAAATGGAACTTTCCTACTTTTACGAATACGTCTTTAGCAATGCCGAATGGACGAGAGATTGAACGGTCGGCAAGCTCAAGAGTCATGCACGTAGGAGTAAGTTCAGGAAGATAGAGTTTCTCCCATACAGAATGAGGCATCAGGTTGATGCTAGCGCCAAGATCGTCCAAGGCGAAGCATTCAACCATCCCAGGAAAAACACATGGAATGAGAAATCTCCCAGGGTCTCCAAGCTTCTTAGGAAGCTTCTTTAAGATAACTGCTGAGCAGTTTTTGTTCAATGGAGTCTTTGCCATTTCGTACAATTTTTCCTTGTTGCTTAACAAGTTCTTGATCATCAATGCAAATTTGGGCATCAGGATGATAGCATCCGTAAGGCTTACGTCAAAATGCAAATCTTGAAAGATTTGATAGAACTTATCCATTTGGTGACTAGCCTTTTCGCGGAGCTTTTGCTCATTAAGACGTGATGGATATGGTATTGAAGGTTTTGATTTAGGGTTCTCAACAGGAGTTATTGGTGGTTCAAATACAACTCCTGGTTTGGTCTTTGGAACAACCTGAGGGTGGACGTGTGCGGTACTTCGTGGGCTAGTAGATTGCACCTTGTCCTTGGTTGCCTCAGGTTCACTTTCCACTACTTTAGGAGGAGAAGAAGTAGTAGGAAGTGGCGGTTCATCATAAGCTTTACCACTACGTGTGGTAATGGCTTTGAGTTCACCCTTAGGGTTGACAACTGTATTACCAGGAAGTCCTCCCGAAGTAGAGGGTGGAGCGAGATGACTCATGAGACTAGCAAACATATTCTCAATCTTGTTTTGAGATTGATCAATTTTGTTGTTTGTTGCCATAAGCTCATTCTTCAGCTCGTTACCTTGCTTGGTTATTGAAGATTGAAATTCATTCTTCAAAGTTGAGATTTGATTCTGCATTGCCCTCATTTTGGTCTCATTAACTTTAATGTAGTTATTGAGCTCATTAGGGAGAGGTTCTTGGTAATTAGGAGCTAAATACCCTTGATTACCCCTTTGGGGTAGGTATTGATTCACCGGGGCATGAGTTTGATTTTGCATGTTATTCCCCCTTGGTGGATTAGGATTAAACCTATTTGGATTTTGCGGAATCCGGGTGGTCCACTTTGGTTGCTAGCGCGGTAGTTTGGTTCCACTTGAGGACGGTATTGGTTACCTCCTTGGTTGGAACTTCCGGCTATTGCATTGACTTCAAATGGATTGCCTTCGGTGGCAGTGCAATTGTAATACGAGTGTGGACCACCACAAGTGACACAAACTTCTACCTTTTTGATTTCAGCTTGTAGAGAAGGTTGAGAAGAAGAAACTATCTTATTTTGGGTGAGAACCAAAGCATGAATAGCTTCCGTGAGTTTGTCAAGTCTAGCATCGGTGCTAGATTGAGCCACGGGTGATGAGGTAGAAGGACTAACATTCACTTGAGAAACAACCGGCTTGCTCCGTGGAATGCGGACCTTAGACTTATTCTCAATGATCGCTAAAGCATCCTTTGTGGTTCGATTCAAGAAATTACCTCCCGCGGAGGAATTGAGAGAGTCTTGATCGAGTTGGCTCACACCATTGTAGAAAGTGTCAAGCTGCATGAGATAAAAAAAACCATGATGAGGGCATTTCCGAAGCAATTCCCGATAACGATCCCATGCCTCACTGAATGATTCATCAAATTTCTGTGTGAATTTCATGATCTCATTCTTGAGACTCGTGGTTTTGGAAGGAGGAAAGAATTCATTCACGAACGTTTTTACCAAATCTTCCCATGTTACAATCGATCGAGGGGGTTGTTTATCAAGCCAAATCCGGGCAGCCCCATCGATGGAAAATGGAAAGAGAATAAGTTTAATCGCCTCTTCAGGGAAATTTTTGCATTTGATGGTTGATGTAATTTTGTTAAACCATCGAATGTGGTCTTGAGGATCGTCCCTCTCAAAACCGTAAAATTGACGTGAGGTGACCAGATTTATCAATCCGGTCTTAAGCTCAAAATTCTTGGCCACGATGGCCGGAACAACGATAGCATCTCCATAACCCTCAACGGGTGCTTGGAGAAGCTCGTTCATAGTTGGCTCAGCAGCCATGATAACGGAAGATGTGGGAACAGTGCGGATCTCAGATCCGACTGTTGGTGTTGAACGTCTACGAGGACTTCTAGGTTTTCTTACAAGCTCACGTAATGGGCTCGTGGACCTAGAAGAACGAGTGCGCATGCACTAGGGATAAAAACCAATCAAAACAAAATCGAGGCAAATCAACAGTGAACTTAAACCAATAATCACAAATGAATGGCTTCTTTAAGAAAGGTACACTACTCACAAGGATACAAAGGCAAGTTTTAAATCTTTGGTTTGGGAACTTATTATGTCCACACCCCCAGTTGGTAGGTGTTCTGCCTTGGTTTGCGATGGTTTATTTTTATGTAGTTTATTATTCAGAAGAAAGAGACGAATGTTTTTGGGTTTTTGTGTATGGGTTAAAAACTTTTGGACAATATTTTTGGTATCGTTTCGTTTACCAAAATCGTATCTCTTTAAGAATCACCTTAAAAGAAACACGATATAGAAAACGTAACGATCTGTTTTGTTTGTTTTTGTTTTTTTTTTTTTTTTTTTTTTTTTTTTTGGTGTTGTTAACACTTTAGGAAAAGTGTTAATGCCGTTTTTGTTTTATGATTAAGATTTACAAAAAGGTGGTGGTGTTTATACAGTGATGAATGAAAAACCACTAATCTCTAAAAAACGTTTTGACTACGCAGCTACGTCGCCAGCAACGGCGCCAAATTTTGATTGGCTACAAACGGTCAACCTAAATTGACCAGGTGATGGTCAACAAGGTCAAACTGCCTAGAATCAATCTCCATGGAAGTATAGGGGTTCCTCGGGTCGTTATGTTCCGACGAGGTGTGATGCTATCAAAAACGGGTTTGTGAGCGGGTGAATTTGGACAGAAAGGGGTTTGAGTGATTTGTATGATTACACTAAGACATGAGGGATGAAAATAACTTAGAAACACTATATTAACAATTACTGATGATCAGATATACTAAAAACGTGAGCTAAGTCTAAAAACGCGTACGTTTGATTTAAAGTAACGTTAACGTACGAAATAAAACGCGAGTTTTGTGAAATAAAATACCCACGGATATGAAAATTACATTTATACGATCCTAATGATAAAAGAAAATTTTTAGAAAATTAAAATTATTTTTAACACTATTTAATTAACTACTAATTACTAATTACTAATTACTTTTTAATTAACTAAATTACACTAATTATTAACTAATTATGAAAATTAACAAGAAAAATGAAAATTAAATTTAGAAAAATCTAAAATATTATAAAACTAATTTTAAAACAGAAAACCTATTTTTTCTACTTTTTAATTATTTATTATTAATTAAAACTAATTATTTAATTAATTTAAACTAAATTAAATTATAAAAAATACTAAATGAACAAGGAAAAATCTGAAAAAATTCCTAAAATTATTTTAACTAAAAAGGAACATGAGAAAAATTTAAAAATGATAAATGCTTATAAATAAGCAGAAAATAAGCCAAAAGGGCTTAAATAGAAGCTATCACTTTAATTATTTTTTTTCTTTTCTTGATTTTTATTTGACAAAACTAATTTACTACTGGTATTGATCAACTTTTGTGAAAACAAACTTTTTCAAACTCTCAAATAAGCTCAGAATGAGCTTTTGAGCTTATTAGGACTTAAAAGTGGGTCAAAGTGGGAGTTTAAGCTTGAATAAGCTTGTAACAAGCTCCCACTACTGAACGAAAGGTATTTAAATCCTCAAACAAGTTACAGGAACCAAAAAGAAGCTAAACCAATGGGTGAGTTGTACTGAGTTAGCCAGAAGCAACAAATAAGCAATCCAACAACGCTAATGACTAAGCAGGCCTAAATGGCAATGTGCAGCCCACTGTGGGGCCCACAGGAGTGACTTGAAGGCCAAGTCAAATGGAAATCTAGAAAGGAGACCTGAGGGGATTTCCAACAAGCCCACAAGCTCAGGATAAGCTCAAGTGGTGAGGAAACTAGGGGCTTGTGAGATAAGCTCAGTTCACTGACTTGGGAGGACCAATAAGTTGAACCAAAGAGTTCAAAAATGCCAATTCAAAAGTAACCAAGCAAGTAACACAGGTGCACAAGCTATGAAATGACTATAAGCAAACAAAGAAAACTTGATTTGACAGATTTGTAAGCTGAAATAGGCTTGCGCAAGTTCAGAAGGGTCCAACAGTTAACTTTATGAGTTCAAGTGAGGTATTTGGACAAGGAACTTAAACAATGGGTCACACAAGCTAAAGCCAAATCAAACACAGGCTTATTCTAACTCAGCAGAGACAAAACAAGCTCAAATCAACAATCAAACAAGCTAGCTCAAGCAGACATCCAATTCAACATACTTTGTGTACACTGATTCCCCAACAGAAACAGTTACCAAGGATCAATTTATTGTGGCCAAGATAAGCTAATGAATAAACTTTTAATGATAAACCAAATATTGACCAATCAAATTAAACTAACAAGCTTCACAAGGGACAAAAAATCAGGCAATGTGATCCACAATTGATCAAGTAACAGGTCAATGAAAATGGGTCAAAAAAATGAAGTCTGGGTGCAGGGCAAGCCTAAGTGCAAATAGGTCACTTGGGACTCAATTTCAAGGGACCAAATGGAATTTAAATTGCAATCTTCCTTTTGATAATGATAAACAAGCTACCAAAAATTATAAAACAACAAACTTTATCAATTTCTAACCCATATTAAATCCTGGAATTGATTAAGAAAACTGTCCCATATTCATCAGTCAAGAATTTGACTTTTTGATTTTTTTTAATGCAAGTTTGACTATTGTGACTTTTTACTGCTTCTAATAAAATGAAAATGACTAATTAACACTAAATGGAACTAATACAAGCAAGATTAACAGGTTTGCAAACCAAAATGGTGATTTGGTTTCCACCAATGCCAACAGTGAACTGCCATAAAACCATAAGAGAGATTTTTGACTTTTGACTCTAAAACTTCCAATGTTAAGGCTTATCTGAACTAATATGATACTGAGAAAGAACTCCCAACCAGATTTATCAACTACAAAACTCAAAAGCACAGTCAAATAACTAAATCCAAACACCCCTTTTGTATGGACTGCCTTTGTGTTTTCAAAAGGAGCAAATGTTTTGGACTTCTAACTGGATAAATAAGAATCCACTAACCTTTATTATTACATATTAAGCACTAATGACTCACTAATAAGCAGTATACAATAAACAAACATGAATAAGCTAAATAAGCTAATCTAACAGTAAAACATTAGGAACATGAACTAAAGACTTACGGGCTATATAATAAGAATACTAAGCATCATAAATCATCAACAAGTTATTCTAACCAGAAATAAGCATAGATATAAGCTGAGGAGCAATTAAAATTAGAGGAATGGCTCACAGTGTGCTTCCAGCTCTAAATCATGAAACCAAGAACCACATTACCATACCTATTGAATCCCCACAGATTCACTAAACCATATCCATCATACTTGCTCTGCTTCCATTACCATGAAATCCAGGATTGTCTTCTTCATAACCTTTTTATTTTTTTTATTTTTATTTTTAACTATTTTTTTGTATATTTGCTTTTTCCAACTACAACTAGTCTTTTCTTTTCTTTTTTTTTTTAGTTTCGAGCAACTTTTCAAGGTTATATAAGATACTTATATGAACTCATCAGTTCACATCAACAACTTGTAACCATTTCAAACCATATTGAAATTTTAAGATAAAATAAGCATATACTAAATTTAAAGGAAAAACTCAAATTTGATTGATGAAGTGAATTGAGAATACACTGAGAAAATGAGGATTACAATTTTAAAGCTGACCTAAACATTTAATAAGCTAAATTGACATAATTCAACATACAAGATTACAAAAACTAAAAACTAACTAACTTTGCTTCATGCATTTCTCTTCCCTTTTATAGCCTCCAAATTAGGGTTCCAGGGGTTCCCTTGGACTTTCCCAGCTTTACTCTTGACCCTAGGATCACCAATTCTCAATCTTGACCGTTTGTAAATTTTCGCGCCCAAATGTTGTTTTGGCTTTTTCCTCAGATAATTGGAGCCAGGGGTGTTGATTTGGAGTTTTGTGTTTGTTTGAGTGTAGGAGGGGGGATAGGGGTTATGATGGAGGAGTGTTGAGTGGGTTGTGATGATGAGGTAGCAGTTTGTAAGGGGGGGGGGGAAGTCATGGGTTGTGTGAGGTGGATGATGGTCAAAGTTGGGGTTGACTGAGGGGTAATATTAAAACGGGGGATGGAGTATTGGTGGGCTGGTGAGGATGTTGGGCCAAAGCTTTGTGTGGGCTGGGTGTTAGGTTTAGTGGATTGGATTTTAGGGGTTTGGTTTATATAATAAAGTTGGTCCGTTTGTTTTGTAATTGCACAAGGACCAAATTTGTAATTTACTGAAAGTATAGGGACCTGTTGTGGCAAGTTTACAAAATATATTCAAGGACTAAACATGCCAATGTGTGATAACCAATGGACCAAAGTTGCAAAATTCCAATTTTTAAACCCCAGGGACCATTTAAGCAAATTTTGGATTTTGAGGGATCAAAGGTGTAATTTTCTCAAACTTTTTACCCAAGGACTTGTTTTGACAATTTTTGAATTCCAAAGGACTTGGGTTGACTTTTCTTTCATTTCAAACTTCCAGGGACTAGTTTTGTCAATTTTTGAAACTTGAGGGACTAAAACTGCCAATTGTGCAAACTTTGTTCGCTTTTCATTTGATTTTAAACATTTTGCATCTAAAACATATAAAACACACTTTCGGGATAATTTCTGTATTTTGATGCATTTCTGAGTGTTTTTGGATGTTTTGGCAGTTCAGATACGATAAAAATGATGAGTATTTACACACTCATCAGTATGTCACTCTACAAGGGGAACACAAGTCAGTAATGACATGGGTTCCTAATAGAAACTAACCCTTTTCATCTTTATGCAGGGCAACCCAGAAGAGGAGCTTAAGGATCATATTATCATTGACAGTGGTTGCTCTAGAAGCATGACAGGAGACAAGGAGCTTTTGTCAGATTTTAAGGCTTATTTTGGAGGAAGAGTTGCATTTGGGAATGATCCTAATGGAGGGAGAATCACTGGAAAAGGAACCATCAAGACTGGATCCATTGATTTTGAGAATGTTAGATATGTGAAGGAGCTTAAATTCAATCTTCTGTCAGTATCTCAGATCTGTGACAAGAAATATCATGTATTATTTCTTGACACAGAATGTCTTATTCTCTACCCTGAGTTCAAGTTAGTTGATGAAAACTTGGTAATGCTGAGAGTACCAAGAACCAATGATGTGTACAGCTTAGATTTGAAGAATATCAATTCTACTAAAAGAGCAACATGTTTGGTTGCAAGGGCAACAATGGAAGAAGCACATCTTTGGCACAGAAGATTAGGACATGTGAATTTCACGAATATCCACAAGTTGGTCAAAGGCAATTTAGTTAGAGGTTTACCTTCTAAAACATACAAGAATGATCATTCATGTCTCGCCTGCAAGAAGGGTAAACAATACAAAGCTTCATGCAAGAAGATTGAAGAAAGAACCATTAGAGAACCTTTGGAGTTGTTGCACATGGATCTATTTGGACCTGTTTCTGTGTCTAGCTTAAACAAGAAGAAATACTGCTTAGTTATAACAGATGATTGTAGCATATTTAGTTGGGTCTTTTTCTTGGGATTTAAGGATGAAACCTTTGATGCTATTCATGATCTTATAATAGCCCTTGAAAATCAGTTAAGACTCAAAGTAAGATCCATTAGATGTGATAATGGGACTGAGTTCAAGAATCAGCTTATGGATGAGTTTTGCGCCAAGAAAGGAATAAAGAGGGAGTTTAGCATTGCTAGAACTCCACAATAGAATGGAGTTGCAGAAAGAAAGAATAGAACTTTGATAGAAGCAGCAAGAACCATGCTTGCAGATTCTCAGTTACCTATTCAATTTTGGGCTGAAGCTGTAAGTGCTGCTTGCTATGTGTTAAATAGAGTTTCTGTCACTAAACCTCAGATGAAGACACCTTATGAGTTGCTTATGGGAAATAAACCAAATATCAAATTTATGAAACCTTTTGGATGTCCTCTAACTATTCTCAATACTGTTGATTCTTTGGGCAAATTTGATGGCAAGTCAGATGAAGGATATCTATTGGGTTACTGTACCAATAGCAAAGGATTTAGAGTGTACAACAAGATTACCAAAAAGGTTCAAGAATGTCTTCATGTTGAGTTTCTTGAAGATCAAGATAGTCAAAAAGGCAAAGGTCCTGATTGGATGTTTGATCTTGATATCTTGGCTTCTTCTATGAAGTATGTGCCTGCCAGAGAAGAAAATCAAGTTGTTCATAATGAAGAAGAGTTACAATACATTGTTCATGGAGTCAATATTAGATCTGATGATGTTCCTGATGAAGAACCAAAGAAGAAAAGTACTGCTGAGCCACAAAGTACTGTTGATCATCAAAGTACTATTCAACCAACTACCATAGTTTCTGATGAAGATTAAGCAATTCAAGATGAACTTAATAGGATGATTTTTCAAGAAACCATTGCAAAATCCTATGAAGATGATCAAAGGAGAGCTTATGAGGCAGAAAAGAAGAAGGCCAAAGTCTCAGACAACTATGACAGTACTTTTCATCAAAGTACTAATGAACCAGTTGACAGTACTTCCAATGTCTTACCAACATCAAATTGGATCAACACTGATGATTTGAATGATCCAAACATGCCTGATTTAGAAGACATTGATGCTGAGCTTCCTAAGGAAGGAATTTTCTCAAATTCCAATGAAGATCCTGATCTCACAAATTTAGAAGATGATCTTGATGTTCCACCAACTCCTACATTAAGAATTCATAAAGATCATCCTACAAGTAAAATCACTGGACCTTCCACTTCAGGAGTGCTCACAAGGACAAAAGCTAAGAATCTCTCTAAGTAACATAATGCTTTACTTAGCTTTGTCTATAAACAAAACAGGGTAAATCATAAGGATCAACAATTGTACCTATTTGCTTGCTTTCTATCTCAAGTAGAACCCAAGAAGGTATCTCAAGCATTGGCTGAAGAAAGTTGGCTTGAAGCCATGCAAGAAGAACTATTACAATTCAAACTTCAAGAATTTTAGGTATTATGTGATTTTCCAGATGGAAAGAGATTAATTGGTACAAAGTGGGTCTTCAGAATCAAGAGAGATGAAAGAGGGAATGTCATCAAGAACAAAGCAAGATTGGTTTCACAAGGATATAGACAAGAAGAAGGAGTGGACTATGATGAAGTGTTTGCTCCTGTGGCAAGGATAGAAGCTATAAGGTTGTTTCTAGCTTTTGCATCTTATATGGGCTTTCCTGTTTATCAAATGAATGTCAAGAGTGCTTTTCTTTATGGTACAATTCAAGAGAAAGTCTATGTTAAACAACCTCATGGTTTTGAGGATCCTGCACACCCAAACAAAGTCTATAAAGTGATTAAGGCTCTGTATGGTCTTCATCAAGCTCCTAGAGCTTGGTATGAGAGACTGTCCACTTTTCTATTGCAACATGGTTACAGGAGAGGTGCAATTGATAAAAATTTGTTTATTAAAAGAGACAAGAAGGATATTATGCTTGTTCAAGTTTATGTAGATGACATCATTTTTGGAGCCACAAAACAGTCAATGGTGAAAGAATTTGAAGAGCTCATGCAACAAGAATTTCAAATGAGTTCCATGGGAGAATTAACTTTCTTTTTGGGGCTTCAAGTTAAACAATCAAGCAGTGGAATCTTTATAAGTCAAGTAAGTATGTCACTGACATTCTTAAAAGGTTTAATTTCACCACTGTCAAGCCAGCATTCACACCTATTGATGCCAATAAACCATTAGGAAAGGATGAAGATGGAGATGATGTGGATGTTAAGCTTTACAGATCTATGATTGGTTGTCTTATGTACTTGACTGCATCTAGACCTGACATCACTTTTGCTGTATGTTTATGTGCAAGATATCAGGTCTTACCCAAAGTTTCACATATGAATGCAGTCAATAGGATTTTTAGGTATCTCAAGCATCAACCTAAGTTAGGATTGTGGAATCCTAGGGATTCACCTTTTCACTTGGAAGCTTTTTCAGACAGTGATTATGCAGGGGACAATTATGATAGAAGATCAACCACTGGAGGATGTCAATATCTTGGAAGAAGATTAGTCTCATGGCAATGTAAGAAACAAACAATTGCAGCAAGATCATCCACTGAAGCAGAATATGTTGCAGCTGCAAGTTGTTGTGGACAAGTACTTTGGTTGCAGAATCAACTCTTGGATTATGGATTCAATTTCAAGAATACTCCTATCAACATTGACAATGAGAGTACAATTTGTATTGTGAAGAATCCTGTTCATCATTCCAAGACAAAACACATTCAGATTAGGCATCATTTTATTAGAGATTTCTATGAGCACATACTTATTAATGTAGTTAAAGTTCACACAGATGATAATGTAGCTGACTTGCTCACAAAAGGATTTGATGTTTCAAGGTTCAATCATTTGGTGGTAAGCATTGGGATGATTAATTATTGAGCTACATTTGAGGAGAGGCTTTAGAACCTATTCTGTATTTGAGGGGAGGTAACACAATTGTATTTTTGAAGATGATTTTGTCTGATGCAAAAAGGATGGAAAGTACTTTTGAGTAAAGTATTGCTTAACATTGGCTTGAAAGTACTGCTTGGCGCTTAATGGAAAGTACTGTTTTGTCAGGGTACTGTTCCAACGCTCAAAAATAGGGGATAACTAATTTACGGAAGAGATACTTGCCAAGAATAACGGTAAAATCATTTATTGGGCCGCGATTTTTTTTTCTTTTTTTTTTTTTTATATTATCCATCTTTGTGATTATTTCCTCCATATTCTTTTACTCTCATTGTTATCCCTTTCCATATATTCAAACCTTCATCCAATTCAACGCTGCCGCACACATTTCTTCCACAAAATCAATCCATGGCTACTCGTCCGACTGTCAACAAACACAACATGATTGCTAACCTAGACAAGACTCAATTGAATGTTGATTTTCATGGTATAATTGATTTCCTCACTGGGTCTTCAATTAACTATGCTGTGTTGGTCAATCCTGACATCATTGGACCATGGATCCAAGAATTCTGGGCTACTGCAACATCTGGTTTGGAAGAAGAAGAATCTTTTATTCGTGCTATAGTGGCTGGAAGATCCATTCATATCACAGAGGCTACTATCCGAGAGGACTTACTATTCAATGATGAAGGAAGTACTGTTCTCTTTAATAAGCAAGTACTTTGGGCTACACTCAGGGATATAGGGTGTGAAGGTGCACTTACTAAACTAACTTTTTAGAAACCTTTATTTAGCCCTTACTGGAAGCACCTTGTTCATGTTTTACTTCATTGTCTGAGCCCTAAAAGTATTGCCTGGGATCAATTTGGTCAATACATATCTTCTGCATTAGTGGGATTAGCTACCAATGGACCTTTTAACTTTTCCAACATGATTCTAGATGGTATGCTTACCCATATGAATAATGGTTCACCATTCTTGATGTACCCTAGATTTATTCAGGTCTTCCTGAACAAAAAGCTTGAGGATTCACCTAAACCTCAACATTTTTTACCCTCTGTTGCACTTCCTGCAAAGGTGTTTACTTTTATGGCTAACAAGAGTGTCAAATTTTCTGGAAGAAACACACCTTTGACTGATCATATTTTGGAAGTGGCTCAAGCTGTTAGAGATCAAGCTGATGCATCTAGTGCATCTAAGCATCTGCGAATTCTAAGCATTCTGATTCAGCTCACACTCCAACACCACCTCTTGCATCACCTGCACAAATTGCTTTAAGTGCAAGAAGTACTTCACCACCAGTTCATGTTTTAAGTGAAAATGCTTCTCAACATACTACTTCAAGAAAAAGTACTTCTTCTTTGCAAGGTACTGCTCATTCTGACTCAGAGCAAGATATCAATCAACCACCTACTCCCAATGATTATACTTCAACAGATGGGTCTCAAACATCTGGAGGAGGTGAGGGAGAATTGGACACTTATGCATTGACAAGAGAATTCAGAAGACTGAAGAAGGTGGTTAATGCTCAAGTTGATCAGATTTTAAAGTTAAAGACTAAGTTAAAGAGGTTGAGAAAATCTGTTTGGCCCCTAGTCAAACATCATAGATTGTGGGTAAAGCATCAAAAGAAGAGTGGTCTGAAGAAAAAGAAGAAATCTAAATCTAAGCCTAAGAAGATTTCTAAGACTAAGCAAAAGATACACAGCAAGCACTCTTCATTAACATTGGGGAGGAATATAGAAGAAGAGAATTTGAATGAAGATGCTGCAACTTATGAAGATTTAGATGAAGATGCTAATCTATGGCATTATCAAGATACTGTTCAAAGAAAGAGTGATGAAACTGAACAAGTTAATCTTGAAGATGAGACTGTTAATATTGATAATGGAGATACAGAATGAATAGATTTGGAAGGTACTGCTGCTCAAAGTACTGGTATTCAAAGTGTTGATGCTCAAGGTACTGCTTCTCAAAGTACTGATAGGCAATTTCTAATCACACCAAGGACTTTGAATTTTGAAGAAGAAGCTGGTCCTTCAAATCCTATTCAAGAAGAGCCTCGAGAACATACTGCAAGTGATGATAAGATGATTGCAGATATTATGCTAAGCATCACAAGGCCAAGGGGTATTAGTATTCCTGTGGTTGAACAAACTCAAGCTTTACAGTCTTCTTCTCAACCTACTCAAGAGGTGGATCCTAAAGACAAAGGAAAAGGGATCATGCAAGAATCAAAGAAGTAGAAGAAGTAGTTCACTCTAGCACAGTTAAGAGCTATAGAAGAAGCTAAAAATGAAGAAGCTGCTAGAAAATAACAAGCTGATTTGGATGCTGAGTATGAAAGAGAATCAAGGAAGCCAGTTGTTCAAACAGGAAGACCACTATCCATTGCTCAAGAGAGAAATTCAATGATAAGTTTTTTGAAGGGCAGAGGACATAAAGGTTTACAAAGACTCAGATATCCATAGGTGAAAGAATTATATGATGCTGTTCAAGAATCCATTAAAAGAGTGCTTGAAAGTTTTGTTCCTATGGATTCTGAAAAGGAAAAGAAGCTGGAGGAAATAATGAAAGAACAAGCTGATAAAAGAAGGTTAAAGAGAAAGAGAGCAGTTCATGATGATCAGTTATCAAAGAAGCTTAAGTTTCTGAGAACTGATACTGTTGATGAACTGAGGAATCATCTAAGAGTTGTGGATTTTGAGAATCCAAAGAAAACAGAAGATTCTGAGAAAAAGTATAAGATTTCTACCTTTTCTGTTATTGAATCATCTGAAGGAGATTATCTCATATTTCATAGAGAAGATGAAAGCTTCAGGGTATTTAATTTGTTATGGGACATACTGCACATGATAGACAGAGAAGATCTATATCATTTGTATCTACTAGTGCAAGCCAATTTTGAGAATACTGAGCCAACAGGAGTGGGATTAATCTTATTGGGAGATCTAATGACCATCTAGGATATAAATGAAATAAGTACTGATGCTCTATGGAATGCTCTAGAGAACTGGGAAATTACAAGATGGAGATTCTTTGAGTCATCAGGAGTACATTCACTTGAATTAGAAGATGGGACCATGATTTACATGCTAGCAGAGAGAAGATATCCTCTTACTAGAGATCTTATGATAAGGATGTTAGATCATGGTATGGAGGTTGAACAAGAGAATAAAGTAGCACTGATGGTGATTGAGCTATTTATCAAGTGGACTACTTCAGAAGATGATGCATAATTACTGGTATGATTTGTATTATATAAATCTTTTTGAATAATAAGTACTTTATTCAAAGTACTTTCAGACAAACAGTACTTTCTCAAAGTACTGCTTGCTGCATAAAACCAGTAAAAGTCTTTTGATTAAGTTTAAAATAAAAAATAACTTTTGAAGCACAAGTTAATAACAACAAAATGTTTTGAAATACATGGTGTTAGTTTCTGTACTACACAGCAAATGGTAATCAACTCGCCATGTTTAATAGATAAGAAAGAGTTTGACTCATCATGAGGGTACGACTTTGATGTGATTTTCAAATCCGTTTTTAGTTGAAAATTTACTAAAAATTGTATGGTTTTCAACTCACCATATCTGTAATAGTGAAGAGTTGGCTAGCCCACAAGAAAATGGCTTGTGGTAAAGGCTGTGAAAAAACCATTTATATGGGAATTAGTTCACCATGGTTATGATTGTACTAAAAGAACTAACTAGTCCATAAGCAAACGGCTCTTGGTAAAGACTAAACAAATCCGTTGATAGTTGATGATTTGCTAAAAATCATATGGTTATCAATGTACCATGGTTTTTGTGCTTAAATCTAAACATTGGCTACTCCAGAGTTAATGGCTTTGGTAAAGAGACATCTAAATCCATTAATTTTCAATGATTCACCTCTCACAGGATGTTACACACCTGGAAGTGATGAGAATAGTATGAAACTTTATGATTTGATGTACATTTGCCATATGTTGCTGAGTTGCTGAAAAAATTAGTTGCTGTGAAGATATTATTTGTTGCTGATGAAAAGTACTTTGATATACAAGTCAGAAAGAAGATAAAGATTCAATCTTTCCTTGAAGATAAAGATGTTAAAGTCAAAGAATTACAAAGAAACTTGAAATCAAGCAAGCAGCATTCAAGTTAGGGGAGGATTGTTGGGATATGAAGATCAAAAGTACTTCTGAAGATCAAAGTACTGCTTGTGTCAAAGTACTGCCTATGTTGAAAAGTCAAAGTACTGCTTGTGCATAAAGAATGTTAAAGTACTTCTATGTTAAAGGACTGATATGCAATATCGTGAAAGGATTGTAATGCAAAGTTATTAGAATATTCTAGAATTAAGTTAGAATTAGTTTACTTGTCGTACAAGGATTGTAAAATGACTTAAGGTTTTCTTTATGCCTATAAAAGGAGCCTTAGGAGGGTATTAGAGATACGCTTATGCATACGTATGATACTAAAGTTATTTAGCGATTAGAGTTTGTTAGTGAATCTGTATAAGAAAGCAGGTTCAAAGTTTGGTTTAATATAATCATTGAAAGTTACTATTCTTAGCTTTGTTTTAGTAGATTCCGCATACTTAACAAGGTTACATCAGTGTTTTAATATTAATAGTTTTGGATTTATTCAAGATTGTTAAACCTATTACAAGCTACATAGTTAGTTTGGTCAGAGTATATCGATCCAACATATTAATTGACTAACGCGCCAGTGATCTGGTGTGTGACTTGGTGACCATTCGTTATGTAAATAATGCGCCAGCGATCCAAAAAGCACATTAGTGACCATCCGTTAGTTGAAGTGTCGAAGACTCGCGCCAGCGATCTACCAAGTTTGTGCATGAAATATTTGAACAAAGCTAGGTTAAATCCTTAAGCCTCAAAACCCTTTTTACCGCTTTAGACTTGTAATTCTTTAACTTTAGTAGTGGAGATGTGTACCCTTGCCAAGCATATGATAGACTATCTGTCATGACGGAGCAATTGAGCGAATAAGATTAGTTGAGAGATTAAGAGAAATATTTTATTTCTAGTTCATTAAGTGTTTGGTTGTGTGATTCTGATTAAATGAATAAATGCTTAAATATAAAAATACATCCTAATCTCTTTTAGGATATATTTTCATAATTATCTAAGGTTTACTTGGGGACAAGTAAAGTTCAAGTGGGAGGATATTTGATGACATCAAATAAGTACATTATATTGTCACATTTGTCCTATTTAATTGTCTTGTTTTATTATATTTTGTATGAGAATTGGTGCTTAATCATTTACTTTTGTAATTTTCAGGTAAAAACAAGCAATTTGTGAAACTTGGCGATTTTGGACGAAATATAAAGATAAATGATCAAGATTGGAAAAGTCTGCTGAATAGAAGAAATTAAAGACCATTGCCTGACTTTGAAGCATGCACCGCATCTGATTTTATCATGTGCTGCATATGAAACTTTGGTCAACGAAGAAGAACCAGCTTGTTCTATTCCAGATACGCTGCATCTCATTATCAACATGCGTCGTATCACTATCAAGACTTTACCAAATACAATCCAAGATGTTGAAGGACATGTGCCGCATAGAGATTCAAGATACGCCACATCTGAAAACGGTGTACGATTATTCCAGAATATATTAATCTTGGACCCCATGCAAAGTTAAGTAGATGCGCCGGATCTACCCCTCTGACAGAAACTTTAAATACCCCAAGACCTAGACGAATTTTATATAAAACCAAACCGTAAGGAGACGAATTCAGACGACAATACAATACAAGACACACCCTAAACGAAGATTTTAGAGCAGTAAGGAGGTCCTGCATGTATTTAATTCATTAAGTAGTTTTGTTTTATTGTATTAGTAAACTATAATCCATCAGGATTGATGGGCTTATGGCCGCCATACTACTCCCCATAAAATTGCTTTCCCATCGATTTTTAGTTTATATGATGTTTTTTTGGTAACTTGTATATGTGCTTTGATAACCTCTGTGTCTAGCTATGTTTTGCTTAGGCTGCCATACCCCCTCCATGCTTACTTATCTAACGTCTAGAAAGTAAGATAGGCATAAGTGATCATTAAGAGTTTACTCACCTATATTTAGGATCCAACGAGAGAGAAGAGTTTACGATACTCATCATATAATACTAGCAATAAACAAGTGACAAGCTACTTAACAAAATGACAGGACTTCTATCTGTATCTATCATCTATCTGTGTATGTGTTAGTCTTTCGCTGTTTCATTCTCATTAGTTTTATTAGTTTAATTAATTAACCAAATATGTGTTAGTCTCTAAGGCTAAAAACCTTCCTTTGCGTTATATTAGATTGTAAAACTAAGTTAGTATATTTAAAATACTGATTAGATTAACTAGATATTACGTTCCACTCTTAGTGATCGACACTATGCTTACCACTATATACATATTGATCGGGTACACTGCTCGTTAGTGTGTGTGTTATATGATAACTCGGCTAAATATAAATGTAAAACTTGAATTGGCAAAATCACTCTATACTACATGTGACACAACACGCATCAGCCACAAAAAACGATCCCTAAACAAAACCCTAACATCGCTGTTCCAGAAATCCAAAAAAAAAAAAAAAAAAAAAAAAAAAAAGAAAAAGAAAAAGAAAAAGAAAAGAAAAGAAAACCACGCTTCTTTTTCATACCTGTTCATTAATTTGTGTGTTGGTGATTTGTGCTTAGGTCACAAATCCACACGTAATATATGTTGTTCATGCTTGCTAAGGTCACGAGCATGGTTTATTATTTGCTACGCATCTACTGTTCATTTTTTCCCACTTTACAGCCCTTACAACATTCAAACCCTAACTCAAAACTATACCCTATCACCATAACTGAATTAGATGCAACTATGGGGGATAAAACTGCTGACTTATTGGTTAAATTATTGGGGCACTTAGGCATGACTCATAACTTACCACAACCTATTAGGAACAATAACTTTGCATAGCCTACTGCTTTTTACACCGACGCTAGTCCAGCACTTAATGCTAGCCCAAGTCCATTAATTTACCCAGTTACAACCCATTACCCTCACACAATCCACCAGCCTGCTCCTATTAGGCCACCACCAGTCTTTGGCTGTCAACCAGCTGCACAGCCCGCCTATACTCCTTACCACATCCTGATACATGCTCAACCTTCTGGTCCAATAGCGTTTGTTACTCCAGTCACACCTCATGGTTATCTGGTTGTGAACCCGATCCAACAGGCCCATTCCGGATCAACAGCTCCTTCTATCAGGTCTATGGGACCCACTCAAGTCTCAGGCCAAGCTAATACACTTCCACATGCATTTACTACCGGGACACTTCGGGACTTTCTAATGGTGCGTAGAATATGGACACAGGTGTGAGCTCACATCTTAATGTTTCAGTTAATGGTCTTAGTCATGTTTTTAATACGTGCATGTATCCGTCCATCTCGGTTGGTGATGGGCATTCTATTCCTGTCACAAATACGGGTCATAGTATTTTTCCAACTCCCTGTCGACCTCTTCACCTAAATAATGTTCTTATTACCCCGCATATTGTCTAAAATTTAATATATGTTCGTCAATTTGTTCGTGAAAATAACTGCATTGTTGAATTTGATCATTTTAGATTTTCTGTTAAAGATTTCATGACACGTCGGGTGCTTCTCTGATGTGATAGCACGGGGTACCTTTATCCAGTCACAGCCCCGTCTCCCATTCCTCAATCTCTCCTAGTGAGTCAATATACGTGGCATAAGCGTCTTGGACATCTAAGAAGCGAAGTGTTACACCGTCTAGTTTCCAATAATTTCATTTCATGTAATAATGAGAAGCCTCCCATGTTTTGTCATGCCTGCCAGCTTGGCAAACACGTTAGACTTCCATTTGCTAGTTCCAATACTATCGTTAATGCTTGTTTTGACATCATTCACTCGAATGTATGGACTTCACCTATTCTAAGTCTTTCAGGTTTCAAATATTATGTATTGTTCCTGGATCATTATTTGCATTTTGTTTGGGTTTATCCTTTAATTAAAAAATCTGATGTTTTGTCTAAATTTATAATATTTTGTAATTATGTTCACACTCAATTTAAGTGTGAAATCCGGTCTCTCTAGTGTGATCATGGTGGTGAATTTGACAACCGTAACCTACATACACTTTTTGCCGACAATGGCATTCAGTTTCGGTTTTCATGCCCCAAAACATCACAACAAAATGGCAAGTCTGAACGGATGGTTCACACCATCAATAATCTCATTCGGACCTTGCTTTTTCAAGCCAACCTTTCACCAACATTTTGGGTTGAAGCTCTCAATATGGCTGTTTACTTACTCAATATCTTGCCCTCAACTGCTATTGCCAATGAAATCCCTTATACCTGATTGTTTGGCCAAAACCCGGATTATAGCCTTATACGCACATTTAGGTGCTTATGTTACCCCCACTTATATCCTAATCACAAACTTGAACCACGAGCCACACCCTCCATCTATTTGGGTCAAGCTTTAAACCATCGTGGGTATCGTCGCCTTAAATTAAATAATGATAAAATCATCAGTTCTCGCCATGTAACCTTTGATGAAACTGTTTTTCCATATGGCATTTCTAAACCAACATCGGCACCCAAATACAATTTCTTGGATGACTCACCCGATATAAATCCTCCATTTATTCTACCCACCCGTATTGTGTAACCCATTGTCCCTCAACCCATAAATGAGCCAACAACACCAATTCCCACCAGTCCCAATACAACCCAACATGACGTAGCCCATGACCCATCACCACCCTCCGCCTAACAACATACACCAAATCCATCACCACCCGCTAACCAACACCCACACATTATCCCAGACCCTCCTCACAACCCAAACCCTATATCGATTCATCCCATGGTCACATGATTTCGTGTCGAGACTAATCGTCCTACTGAGCATCTCAATATTCATGTGTCTTCGGTTTTACCATTACCAAAAACCTATCGTGAAGCATTTACTGATCCAAATTGGCTAAATTCTATGTGTGATGAATACACTACACTTATTAAGAATTGGACTCTAGTGCCTAGACCCACAAACACCAACATTGTTCGCTCTATGTGGCTTTTTCGCCATAAGTATTTGGCTGATGGCACTCTTAGTCGCTACAAGGCTCGTCTTGTGGCAAATGGTAGTAATCAATTAGAAGGGGTTGATGTGGATGAGACCTTTAGTCCGGTGGTTAAACCGGGTACTATTCAGACTATTTTGAGTTTAGCTACTTCTCGACATTGGCTTATTCATCAGCTTGATGTCAAGAATGCTTTCTTACATGGTGATTTATCTGAGACAGTTTATATGCGTCAGCCACCGGGGTTTCGAGACTCTGTACATCCTGATTATGTATGTTTATTGCAACAGTTTCTGTACGGGCTCAAGCAGGCCCCTAGAGCTTGGTTTCAATGATTTTCATCTTATATCACTTGTATTAGGTTTTCTCATAGTTGTTGTGACTCATCTTTTTTATATACAAACAGGGGAAGGATACTGCTTACCTGTTATTATATGTTGATGATATTGTTCTCACGGCTTCTTCTGAGAGTTTATTGCAGCGGATTATTGGATTCTTACATCAGGAGTTTGCTATGACAGATCTGGGTCCAATTAATTATTTTTTGGGTATATCTGTTACACGTGATTCTTCAGGGTTGTTTTTATCTCCAAAGAAATATGCTATTGAGGTTTTAGAGAGAGCACATATGGTTAATTGCAATCCCAGTCGGACTCCGGTTGACACTGAGTCTAAACTAGGGGATGATGGTTGATAATGTATCCTCTGATCAGGTCGAAGGACTCCCCTTCGAGCATGTTCGCAACCTACATATCGAAGGCTCTAGTCAACCTCCTTAAATCTTCAATGGCGTAAAACTATTCATCCTTGATATAGTTACCAGTTGGGAATTTGCGAATGGAATGCCTAAGCCCTCTGGGTATGTCCTCCGATGATATTAGGACGGGGCTCTAGCAAGACCAAGTCTCACCCACGTCCCCTCTTTCTCCCAGGTTTTCCCGCTAAGATAGGAAGAGTGGAACACTAAGCCTTAGCGGTTACCACAAATCATGGGACACCCCCATGATCTCCTAAATTCGTGCAAACGCTCTCCAAGGTTATTTCGTCCCCTGTAAATAGCTTGGATGAGCTGAGAACAATGGTATGCAATCTTTATTACTTCACTTTACTACTACTTTGTTAATACAAATAATGTCAAAATCGTCATTTGCATTATTCGGTCTCTACTAGCTTTGATAATCACAAAATAAATACACGTTATGTAAAACTATGACTAATAAGTTTTTGATCGAGAAAACTCGTTTTCGACTTCAACATCACTTAAGGTATGTATAAACACCTACCAACTTGTGTATGTGAACAAAGGATTTATTTTCCATCAAAACATTACATTTTCATGTCACAAAACATTTTAACAAAAGTATTCTTGCATAATTTTAAGAAATGTTTTATTAAGAAAATGTTTTCAAATTTCAAATGCATAACAACCATTTTTCCCGCTCAAAACCGACAAGAATTTTTCACCAGATAAATTTTCATCACGTCAGGACAAAAAGAGGAGTGTCTGTCGGGACGGTCCTTTAAAGTGGTCAGCAGTCCCTTAGCGATAAAGGACCGTCGCATATTTAAGGGACCGTTCGTCTTTTTTCCTGGCGTCAATAAATACAGAACTTTTCTCTTTCAGAAAACTCACCTCTTATGCACAAAAACTTTCTGTATTCCCAAATTCATTCCATATTATCTTCTTTGATCACATTATCGGGTTCTAAGTTGTTTCCAAGTGATCCCACTCATCATTCCTCTAAAGTACAAGAGAAGAACACTCGTTGTAGTCAAGAAATGAAGTGTTGAAGAAAAATCTTTCTCATCTCACACCGTTGTTGCGGATCTCTTTTAAAATCACCATCCTTATTCATTGATTCTTGTATGTAATTGGACTTGTGTGCAAGTCTTGTATTGTGTGTTGTATTGTATCGTGCCATCGTGTTGATACGAGGTGTGAAGCCACGTGGGCTTTGATAGATTGGTTCTAGCTAGGATTAGGACTCGACATTCCGCTTAGTGTCGTTAAACTTGGTGTAAGCTTGTGTAAGGTTTGTTCCGTCATAAGGGAGCGTGTTGATATAGTGTTTGTGAAACTCTCGAGTGTGAGACTCGAGAAGTGGAGTAGGGGCGAAGAGAGAGCTTCGTGGCCGAACCACTATAAATCTCCTTGTCCCGGTTTGATCGTTTCTTTCCTCATCTTTACTTACTTACTTATTATTGCTTCTATTTATTGTTGAGTTGCTTTCACATAAAGATCGAATCAAATCATTTTCATAAACATAACTTGTAAAAGTAAATTTTCTAAAACGTAAATAAAAACGATGAAACTATTCAACCCCCCTTCTAGTTTCTACATACTTCATTAAAATCTTCTCATACAAAACACTTATTCGCACGCCGGAGATGGTTCGCAGGGTCCAACCCCTGCGCAATCACTTAACGTAGTGTCTTCGTATTTCTTATTTCAGGTTAATCACAAGCTTGGTGTATTCGATCATCATCGTAGGCATGGTAGTGCAAATTATTGTACAATCAATGGTGATCCGGTATCTGATCCTACTTTATATCTGAGTCTTGCAGGTTCTCTTCAGTATCTCACCTTTACTCTCCCAGATATATCTTATGCCGTTCAGCAGGTTTGCCTTCATATGCATGATAATCGCGAGCCTCATTTCTCAGCTCTCAAACGGATTCTGTTATATGTTCGGGGTACCTTAGACTATGGGTTACAATTGTTTGCTTCTTCTACTTCATCATTGGTTGCCAATTCTGATGCGGATTGGGCTGGCTGCCCTACTACTAGGAGATCGACTTCGGGTTACTGTGTATTTTTTGGTAACAAGTTGCTCTTTTGGTCCTCTAAATGTCAGCCCACGTTTTCTTGTTCCAGTACTGAAGCGGAATATCGTGGTGTTGGCAATGCTGTGGCTGAGACTTGTTGGTTGCGAAATCTTCTTCGTGAGTTCCATACTCCTTTATCCTCCGCTACGCTTGTTTACTGTGATAATGTTAATGTTGTGTACTTGTCCTCTAATCCAGTTCAACATCAATGTACGAAGTATATTGAGATAGACATTCATTTTGTTCGGGATTTAGTTTATCCTTAAAATGCTCCAAAAGATTGCATTCCAAACATAATGTTCTCATAAATAAACAAGCTCTTGAAAAGTTCCAATAAATGCTTCATCACGAGGAAAAGGATATCATACAATTTAACATTTCTCCAATTTTCACTTTTTGTTCATTTATCAATTCGTACGATACTACTAAAATACGTTTTTTTTTTTAAAACTAAATACTAAAATATGTTATGAGCAAGTAATTTATGAGTAAACTAATCAGGCGCCATTCATAATAATAATGATGATAATAATAAATGAGGGTTTAGGTAAGGGTCTTATGTTTTGTAATGATCGCAATGGTGGCGCGTGGGGCACACAGTTAGCTGATAGTGGGTGTCAACGGCGGTCAAATTGGTGAGGTGGTGAGCCCAAAAGATGTTGTAGGGTCTATTTGGTTACCAAGAGCCAGCGATGAAGTAGCTGTGTTCAAGCAGTCTTTTGAATAATGTTAAAATATTTAATGTAAAAAATTCATATCTTTTGGTTGTTAAATGTTCACATCAATAGTTTTATTTTCAGGAGAAGCATCTTCGTGTCGTGGAATTATTACAACTTTACAAGGATGACCTTTATGATAAGCAATATTTACAAAACACGTTGTTATGCTTTTATCATTCTTAATTATGTTAGTTACTTTTTTTCTAAGTAATTATGAATTTTAGTGTTTTAGTCGACATATGTTTACAGCGTTTAAGCCGTCGTCATAAAAGCACAAACCGGGTAAAACTCTTTCCTTACGAAAAGATTATTGTGATCACATCGAAATTATTTGCACGAAATATGAATTAACATGTTACTTACCTTGAATTAAACTAGTCAAGCTAATGAAACCAATGTAAATCTATATAATGACAATGAGTAGATTTGTTTCTCGATCTTTATTTTATGGGTAAAAGGCAAAAAATAATAAAAAATAAAATAATAAAATAATTAAGTTGTCACTTTTTGTTATATATATATATGGGGCAATTTTATTTATATCCTTGCAAAATTCAAAAATTTCATATATATCCTTTTGATGCATTAAATGCATTGTACTTTATGCATAAAAAACTAGTAAAAATGATATATGTGAAATTTTTGAAATTTTCAAAGATATAAATGAAATTTTCCCTTATATTTTTTTAAATTCCGTCTATTATGTGTATCTTGTGACCATTTACCCTCTCTTAATAGGAGTGTTGATAAACGAAACTACGAATGGATAAAATGGTTATAAAATACGAACAAGTGACTGAAATTCAAAGATAAAATCATACAATAAGAAAAAATAAAAACACCAACACAACAAAGCATAAAATGACAAATTAGTTATATTTTTGTGTCATCCCTTATCTTAAAAACCCTCGTGTAAAAGCTACGAGCCTACGAGCATATGTTAAAAGTCATGTTTTGTTGGACAAGGGCCAAATTATATTACTTAATTATAAATTTTTCTTTCAAAAGATAGAATAGCTCAATTGTTATTCCAATCGTTTTTACAGTTTTCTTTCACGAATTTAACAAGTTAGGGTGCTTGGTGTGGTAACGTATTATTCATCTACCACATCAGCGTCACCTGATTCTCTTCTCAATAACTAAAACACCAATCGTAAAAAAAAAAAAAAAAAAAAAAAAAAAAAAAAAAAAAAAATACCTATAGGTTCCACAAAAAATACACACTTACTCATAATAAATAAATAAAATCAACAGCGTGTGTGATTGCTTTAGCTAAACTGTCATAGGCTAACGAACAACTAAACACACGATGTAGAATAATGTGTTATTCGTACGTTATTGGTGCATTTGGCGATGAAAAATGTCCCATACTGAGCACTCTTATTAACTCATTATGTATACCAGAACTAACCGACAAAATATGTGCAAATTTTAATGTTCATGAATCATTAATAGAAGAGTTATCGTACATCGACAAAACAACCACAAAGAAACATCCACTAAAATGACGTAACATGTTTTGATTGGGTTAATCAAAAAGAAGAGAGAGAAATTATTTGAAAACATACAAATCAAAACATGTCACCTCATTTTTGTGAATGTTTTTGAGTTTTTCTAGCTTATGCCTTTAGACACATGATAAGATTGATAGATATAAAGATGAAGGATATAATGAATGTTTTCTGTGTCTGCATTACAACTCAAAACGTCCCATATATAGGGATTACAAAACCTTAATTATAGACAATCCCATAAATTACTAGATATACAAAACTCTAATTGATTTATACATATCACTAATTTACTCTAATTGATTTATACAAATCACTAATTTAATGTGGGAGATTTGGACATATCAAAACGTATTTTGCTAACACTCCCCCGCAGTCGGAACGGGAGGACACCGGACGCTGAGACTGGTGCGAAATTTCTTGAATAGAGCGGATGGTAATCCTTTCATGAAGATTTCTGCATATTGGTAGCGAGAGAGAACATGAAGAACCCAAACCTGACCAACCAAGTCACAAACAAAATGTATATCAATTTCAATGTGCTTCGTTCACTGATGTTGAACCGGATTACATGATAAGTACACTGCGCTGACATTATCACAATAAACTAGCGTAGCGGAAGATAAAGGTGTGTGTAGCTCCCTAAGTAAATTCTGAAACCGACAAGTTTCGGCAACATCATTAGCGACCCCACCGTACTCCGCCTCTGCACTGGATCGAGAAAGTGTGGGTTGACGTTTAGAGGACCACGAGAGTAAACTGTTGCCAAGAAAAACACAATATCCAGAAGTCGACCTCCTAGTGGTAGGACAACCAGCCCAATCAGCATCCGAATAAGCAACCAATGATGTAGAAATTGTTGCCAAGAAAAACACAATATCCTGAAGTCGACCTCCTAGTGGTAGGATAACCAGCCCAATCAGCATCGAATAAGCAACCAATGATGTAGTGGAAGATGCAAATAACTGCAGCCCATAATCTAATGTACCTCGAACATATCGCAAAATCCGTTTAAGATCTGATAGATGGGGCTCTCGAGGATCATGCATATGAAGGCAGACTTGCTGAGCTACATATGATATATCTGGGCGAGTAAATGTGAGATACTGAAGAGATCCTGCAAGACTCTGATATAACGTAGGATCAGATACCGGATCACCATCATCCCCTAGTTTAGACTTAGTGTCAACAAGAGTCCGACTAGGATTACAGTTAACCATGTGTGCTTTCTCCAAAATCTCAATAGCATACTTCTTCTGAGATAAGAACAACACTGTGGAATCACGTGCGACTGAGATACCCATAAAATAGTTAAGCGGACCCAGATCTGTCATAGCAAACTCCTGACGTAAGGATCCAATAATCTGCTGCAAGAAACTCTCAGCAGAAGCTGTGAGTACAATATCATCAACATATAATAGCAGGTAAGCGGTATCCGTCCCCTGTCTGTATATAAAAAAAGATGAGTCACAATGACGTTGAGAAAACCCAACCCGACGTTGAAATCAAGCTCTGACACAAAAAACATTCATTATATCCTTCATCTTTATATCTATCAAAGATGTGGGCCCATATGTCCTTTTTATTCAGTGATTTACAAAAAAGACATAAAAAAATACCATACTTTTTAATTTAAAAATGACAAAAACCCACAAAAAAAAGACATCAGAGTCCACTTTTTATCATGTGCATAAAGACACAAGTTAGAAAATCCCAATGTTTTTTTATGGTTCTTTTGTTGATTTAGCATAGCGCTCTTAATATTACATACAATTACTTTATAAAAAGAGTTTGTTGGTTGGTATACAAAGAATATAGAAAAGTGATACGCTCTCTTTGAGCTTTAAGATAAACATATTAAAGAGATAATTATGAAGAGTTTGTTGATTAAGATGATGCTCTTGCAAAATGACTAAATGAGATATATTGTTATCTATACTACCTTATAATGTATTTAGGACATCTATATTTAGAAGTCTTAAAATTTTATGACCAAAAACATTTCTTTATTAAGAAATTGAAATTAACAAGCCAACCTTCAAATGTAAATTAAATGTCTTTAATTGTGCCAACTTTAATATTCATAAAACCCATTTACTTGAGCTGTAACAGCCCATTTAATCCATCATCATCATGTAGTAAATGTGTTGATGGATTAGTAGTTGGACTATTCGAAAATCTGGATCATTAATGGGCTTATCCACATGGGCGGGTAGTTTTATCCTAAAAGTTATGGTAAATGTGTTGATAGATTAGTAGTTTAGTCATTTTATTTGAAGATTTATTTGTAATGTTTTAGATGTATTTGAATTACTATGTAATGGTTGAAAAAAAAGTTGAAAAAAAAAAGATGTTTGGTCGGCTTACTATGCTTAAAAGAGGACATGAAAAACATTTGTTCGTGATAAAAATAATCATCGAGTACCCGCCACCACATTACGCGGGTACTCTTCTAGTTTAATCTAAAGTATAACTAATTTTGCAAGACTCGGTCGTGCAAACGACCGAGTCGTGGGAAGTTTGTTTTGTGTGTATTTATTAAATGGTTTTTGTGAGTGTATTTGTGTTTAAGTGAAATATGTTTCGGTGGTGAAGTTGGTTGTCTTATTATACTAAGTTGGTGATAAAGTTGGTTGTAGAGAGAGAAAACTGATATGATAATAACGAATGCGATTTTAAGGGCTCGTTTGGTTCGTAGAAGGGATTAGGATTTGAATTTGGGTTAGGATTTGAATTTTGATTTTGATTTGGATTTAAATTTGATATAAATATATAATTAATTATTTTAAAAATTGATATATAACTTATTATTTGAAAAAAATAATATTTTATGAAAAGTGAAGTGAGAGAAAGAGAGAATGATAAAAGATGGTCCAACTAAATTATAAACCTAGCTCCTCTTTAGGATTTTAAAATGGTGGGACCTTTGGGTCTCATGCCTAATTTTTAAACCCAACATTTAAACCAATCATAGGTTTTTTATTTCTTTGACTTCAAACCCAAATAAAAAGAGGATACCAAACGGGCCCTAAATACTCCTTATTACACCCAATCTTTAATGACTGACATGAAAACACATATATAAGTTCCATAAGTTATGTTATGATTGTAGGCATACGCTTACCAATTTTTGTTTTAATTCAAGACTATGTTCCTTAGGGGGGTGGCAACGTAGTCGGTATGGGGCTCGGCATTTTTCGGCGTGGATCGGCAAAACAAAATCACAAGGTCGGCATGAGCTAATCGGATAGCAATCGGTATACATTACCGATTCGAGGAAGAATATGAGCATTTAATTTTTGTACCGTTGCAAATGAATAGGGAGTTACCGTTTCAACAAATTAACAGCCTCAGCTCCAGACCCACCAGAGTTTTTTAGCCCACGCAAGATCAAACCCATTAGAAAAAAACCTCCCTTCACCGATAGTAACAAGTACTGATCCTGGAGTGGCTTATGACTTGGCTTCTGCGAGTAGTGATCGGATGGAGGAGATGAGAGTTGGGTTGAGATGGTGGTCTGTTGGGCTGGTAAGTGTTAAGAGGAAGATGTTGCGTTTTTGTAGAGTGCACATGGTGGTTAATCGGAGGATGGAGTTTGGATCTTGGTTTGATCGGATAAGTTGGTGATGATGATTTGGTGTGAAAAAATGGGAAGGATATGTTTTTTTATACTATTTGTAGTAGTAAATCATTTGCACCAAGTCAATAAATATATTTCAAAAAAATAAAATAAAAAATAATAATGTTTAGGCATCGATCAGCATAACATTGCTACTAAACATATGGAATTAGGCATCCAAAGGCATGAAATGAGTTGGTTGAAGATGATTGGCTAATTACATTAATTTTCTAGGTATCCTTAGGCATGGTTGCCACCCCCGTTAATCATGCATTTGCTACCAGGAATGAAATGAACATCCTTATAATTTGTTAGGATGTGAAACGTCTCAATTCTTGACCACGAACCATATTCCTACCAGATTATCAGTCTGTCGCGTAAAATAACCAATCTTTCATGGAATCGTTTGTACAAATCCATGGATGTTTATATACTGGGGGGGGGGGGGGGGGGGTACGGACACCCATTTTGAAAGTAACTGGAGTATATAGTATTACTTTAGTTTTAAATCCTTCTATATTGTAATTTTATTCAAAGTTAATTCAAGCATGAACATAACAGTTTAAAGTTCTAAAAACATCAAACCAAGACATTAAACAGATTTATCCCAAAGAAAAAATATGTATCACTAACCTGTTTGCGAGCCCTTGATCTAGCAGCAGACTCTCAATTCTTTATCATGCGCCTTTGCCTCCATTCCACAACTTTCTCAATAGCACTAGTTCTCCAACCCCTCATAACACCGTTAAAAGGATAAGGAGCTGGTGATATAGAAGATATATCACCATTACTCTTTGCTAACCCGTCCGACGAAACTGCTGGTGACCCTATAGCAACCGTGACCCTACCGACCCCACCTAGCCCAACCATGGGTCCCATCCCACCTTGCAAAGTAGTAGCCGAAACCAAATTACCATTCATCACCGGATCAGCAAGACCCACAACTCCATTCCTATTAGCAGGACTCCCTAGCTGATTACTTGTTAGTATAGCCAATTGAGGACCTCCATACGGCTTCAGAAACAACGGTTGTTGTTGACTTGGTGCTGATCGAAATCTGTTCCCACTTAATGGTAAATTCGCAGACTGAAATGATATCTGATTACTACCACCATCGCCAACAACTGCATTCTGACCACCAACCACCTGTTGGAACCCGATAGCACCAAACCCCGTGTTATTTAGGGAATCCCCTAAATTTGTGAACAACCCGTTATCATTTGGTTTATCACCTAATTGTCCTTCTTCCCTAACAACACCAGCTTTAACTAAAAATTCCTTCAAAGTCATCTCTCTTAAAGTCTGCAATTTTTTGCACTAGCTAGCTACCGAAACCCACCCATTTCAGCCCCCAAAACCCACATGCATGTGAGCCCCCAACAACCCATTTCAGGAGCTAAACCCCACCCGTTTCAGTCCCCATTTCAGTGCCCAAAGATTGTTATCTACACGTGAAACTGCTTCGTTCTGGTAATCGTGTATGTTCTGTTTAACTGAAGTGTGTCGTCAAGACAGATGCGTTTACGTGATTCGACGTTCGCTTGTATCGCTCCTCCCTGCAAGATATGGAGTTAATGTAATGAATAGCTGTAACTGATATGTATATGAACATATATTGTGGTGCACTATTAAACCTGTTGATCAAGCAACATCAAGCAAAGAACATATATTGTGTTTGGATATAAACAACTATGATAATCACATTCTATTGAGTAAACTCATAATATAACCATCCAGTCTAAGAAAACTCGAGGTTAAATGGGTAGCTAACAAAATAAAGTTGCACACCTTTATGGCTAATCCAATAATTTGGGGCCTGCTTTATTTTAAGAAAATATTCTAAAATAACTAATACCAAAACTCATTCTAGCATCTAAGACAAATTGTGCTGTAATATTTTGATGGGCACAGGGTTTACCTCGTGGAAATGGGTTGCTGCTATCCGCTACCATGTTATACATCCAAATGATTCATAACCTGCATGTTAATACCAAAAAATATAAGCACATATGAATAGCAATTAAAACATCATTGAAGGTTCATTTATATGTAATATCCATTTGATATGCCACTGACATAAACTATCCATTTGATATGTCATATGCCTAATGAAATTAAAACATCATTGAAGGTTCATTTATATGTAGATTTCACAACAATCCTAGGGATTTCACAACAGCTATATATCAAGTTGTAGATTTCACAACAGTAAATCTGTTAGGAATACGAATATTCATATAAAAGACTCGGTCACCCCGAGTATCTAATAGCATTAAGTTAGCTTGTAGTCGTTACTATCATTAGTTAATATTAGTGTAGGTTAAATAACATCGTGGAGGAAGGACGGGTCTTTACCCACTGTACACCCGATCCACAGCCTGACAGTAGGGCGTTTTGTATTGTACTATAAATACCCCTCTCCCACCACAGGGAGAGGGTTGGACCTTTCATTTGAAGCTAATACATTCTACTTATTTCTCTCTCTAAAAGGCTCCCATTGTTCTTCCTCTCTCTCTCTAAACCAACGAACCAAACCACCCTAGTAATCATGTTTGTGACTTAGTGTATATCTTACAATTGGTATAAAGAGCCATGGTTTCATCTTAGGGCCTTGGATATTCGGATTTGGTGTGGTTTTCTTTGGTTTTTGTTGGTTAAAATAGCTTTCAAGGAAAACATCTTGGTTTGATCGTGTTGGTGATATATGAAGTGTTATGGGTGTACTTTAGTGATTAGTGGTGTTAGATTTACTTAGTTTTTTTGTTGGATAGGCTATATCATTCGTTAGTTTGGAGTTTGAGTGATTTTGGGTCGTTTTTCTTGTTAGTGGTGAGCTCTTCTGTTTGAGTTTCTTCTCAGCGGTTAGCTCAATTTGAGCAGCGATTAAGTCCAGCAATTAGTGTGATTTTGCTATTTTCGGGCATACAAACAAAACGCTAGAAAGTGACTGTTTTGGCGGTTAGCGTTAGCGATTTGTACACTCTGTCGTTGAGTGAATCTAGCGGTTACCTCCTTCCAGCGGTTACCTCCCACCAGCTTTTAGCTCATGTTAGTGAGTAACTATTGGTTGCGATAAGCTCCTTCCAGCGATTAGCCTATTCCAGCGATTAGCTCCTTCCAGTGATTAGCGTACATCAGCGATTAGCTCTAGCCTAGCGTTTACCTACTTCCCAGCGATTAGCTCTGACCAGTGATTAGCTCCAGCCAGCGATTACTTCTCGTCAGCGACTTGCTCTTTAGCGATTAACTCAGTTCTGAGATTCTAGTGATTTGTTAATTACTTTTATTTGGTGAATTGTTGTAACTTAAGTCGTTTCGATTAATCTGATTGTGATTTGACGTTGTGAGTTAACTCTTACGACTTGACTTATTACGATCGGATATATTGTAACTTGACTTGTCGCGACTTAACACTTAGTGTAAATTGTGACTTATCCAAGATCTCACTCTAAGTCTAACTCGCATATTACATCTTTCGGTTTCTTTTGTTGACTTTAGTAAAATCTCGGGAAAGAATCGATTTCCCGGTTTAAGTCACAAGAGTTGTAAAATCCCGTTTAAGATTATATCATGGCAATTACGGCTTCAACTGATGACATTCAAGCTGCTGGGTCCGATACCCGACCTCCTATACTTGATAGGACTGACTATGAATCATGGGCACAAAGAATTCGACTATATTGCCGGGGTAAGGAAAATGGTGAGAACATTCTTCGATCAATTGACGAAGGTCCCCTGCAGATGGGTACAACAAGAGATGTTATCTCCACTACTGATGATGGAACTGTCACCTTTGGAATTGATAGACCACGTACTTACAATGACCTGAGCGATGCTGAAAAGAAGCGCTATGATGCAGATATTCGAGCCTCCAACATTGTGATACAGGGATTACCCAGGGATGTGTACAGGCTCATTAACTTCAATACAGATGCCAAAGCTGTTTGGGATATTGTCAAGATGCTTTTAGCTGGGTCAGAACTCACCAAAATAGATCGTGAGTCACAGCTGTATGATGAGTTTGAACATTTCAAGATGAATCCTGGTGAAAACATCACTGATTACTATGTCAGATTTCACAAGCTTGTTAATGACATGAAGATGATCCGAATGACAATGCCCAACATCCAACTCAACTCAAAGTTTGTCAACAACATGTCACCTGAATGGGATTGGTTTGTCACAACAGTAAAACTCAACAAGGGACTTAGAAACACCAACTATGAACAACTCTATGCTTACTTACAACAACATGAGAAGCATGCAGTGTATGACCATCAATTGAGGGACAAGCTCAACCCAACCTCCACAACTGATCCTCTTGCATTCATATCCAATGTTCAAACACTCAACAAACCATCTCATGATCAAGTCTTTCACCATCCTGTACCAACCGCACAGAACCAGTCATCCACTATTCAATCATCTGTGCAATCACCAAGTGTCATGAGCACTCAACTAGACTCGGGATACTCTCACACTAATAAGATGATTGATAACCTATCCAACCAAGTGTCTCTACTTGTTCAGCAATTCAGAATGATACTTCCTCAGACCAACAACCAACTTAGAACATCATCTAACCCACGTAATCTTGCTGTTGTGGAAGATGGACGTGTTGTGGTTCAAGGAAGGCAAAATGTCAATCAAAGGAATGGAGTACGGGGGTTTGCTCAGAACAGAGTTGGTAATGCTAATCAGGGACAAGGAAGACAACCCAAATGCTACAACTATGGTAGGTTAGGTCACATTGCTAGGAATTGCACTCAACCAAAGCATCCCCAGAACTCAGACTACTTCAAGGATAAGATGCTGCTGATGCAAGCACAAGAAATCGGAGTGGCATTGGATGAGGAGCAGCTCCTAGCTGGTGATGAAGGAAACGCTTTTGATGTTGATGTGGATGACCAACCTGTTCAGGACTTAGCACTTAATGATCCAAACATCTTTCAGGCAGAGGATTGTGATGCTTTTGACTCAGACGTTGATGATGAACCCACTATACAAACCATTTTCATGGAAAATTTATCATCTGCTATCTCATCACCTCAACAATCCAGTTCCTCCAAGTCATCCATCGTATCTGAGGTACTTAAATTGTATGATGTATGTAAAAGTGTTGATGAACCAAAGATTCTCAATGATATACACCAGATTAATGTTGCTGATTCAAATGAGGTTGAATTGGAAAGCAACAATGTTTCTCCAATTGAGCAACATATGGATCTCAAAAAAAAAATCTGATGTATCTAGTGGAGCATCATCGATTGTATGTGATAACGATGTTATACATGAACAAAGGATTCCTGACAAAGTATAACAAACAAACGTGGTGGGATTAGATATTGCTAATATGGGAAATAGCAATGTTGTCCCATATGAACAATATGTAATGCACGACGTTGAGTCTGTTGTACCAAGTGATGCATTCTCTGTTGATGATAATGTGTGTGAATTAGATGAGTACACTGCTGTTGCACCCGATGACTCTTTGACCACTAGGATTAATATTCTTAAGGATCAGGTAACTTGTAATGAACAACGTGCAAAATTTGAGCTAACCGAATGTGAACAAAAAATGGATTGGCAAATGCGTGCATATATAACAGAATATAGCTTAAGGGAAGAAAAATTAAAACAAGAGTTAAAGTCTGTATAAAATCAACTTGATCAAGCTGTTAAACAAAAACAGGAGATTCAGGATAGTGTAAGTGTACTAAAAGGTGATTCTAAAGAAAAAGAAACTAAACTCTTAAATGATTTTTCCAATCTTAAGACATTGAAAAAAAACTTGAAAACAAATTGTACACTCAAGGCCAAACCATACAAACAGCTCAAATGATGCAAAAGCACATTAAATTGCGGGATAAGCACAATAATAAGGATTTAGGAGTGCCTAAAACAAACTTCCTTAAGAGCGTTAGTGCCTCTCAACCTGCCTTGTATGATGCTAATGTGATGTTTAAACCTGATCATGTCCCCCCCCCCCAATTGCTGGTCTGATGAAGAGATGGATGAGATAGAATTGGTCAATAGGGAAAAGTTAGAAAACAAAATGAAGGATCCAAAGTACATTAAAAAACGTGTCAATGTCAAACCACACAATTACTATGAACAGAATCGATTAACTGTTTTTGCACCCCAATCTAAGGTAACACCTGAGCAAGCATTTTGGTCCCTAGACATGGAAGAAATGAAAGCTGAAGAACTTAAGACCAAAACCCCTCTTAAGGTTGCTGCCCCAACGGTGTACCCCCCCCCCCCAATACACCTATGCACTTAGTTCAGTTATCACTTCCCACTCAATGTAAGATTCTTATTAGCATATATGTACTATGTCAAATGTTTTCCGACTTTGATAAAACTTGTAAAAGGAGAATTACTCCAACAGGAATTACAGAGGGTGAAAGGGGTTTTGAGCTTACGAAAGAGTGTTACTTAGCGGAAGTTATCCCATTTTTTAAATTGATCAAAGAACACTTTGAGGGCTTACAATACTCCCTTGAAATTGAAGTGAAAGAAATGAAAGAGGTATTTAAAAATGAGGGAAAATAAATTGCAATAGATCTTCAATATAGTGAAATTGCGAGGAAAAATGCCCTTATCATGAATGACAATTTGATTGCTAAGTGTATTGCATAAGATGTATTCTACACTGCTACCGACTCTACATTAACTGCTTGTCAATTTCATGAAATGTCTGTTGCTTTTAATGTTCTCCAAAATCGTGTTGTTGAGCTTGAGGGGGAGAATTTCAAACTGCATGAAAAAATTCAAAATGATGATCATGATAACATGGTCAAGCACTTTTCTAAACTAGAAGTTGATAATCTTATCTTACAATTAAAATATCAACATTTAGAAGAAAGGATTAAAATCTCAAATGCCAAGACATCTTCGGATACTCCTGAATTTGATGCATATTTTGAATTAGCCAAAAGGGATGAAAAAATTCAATCTCACACCAACACTATTCGGAAATTGAGCGCGCAAATTGCCCAATTGAAATCTCACAAGGGTGATGTGATCGGCCCCCATAAACCTTAGTCTGCAGATTCTAAGGATTTTCAATTTAAAGACATGATCAACAAACTCAATTATGAAAATGATTGTTTTCAAGCAGAAAATTCTAAAGTCAAACAACATTACAAAGAGTTATATGATTCAATTAAGATCACATGTACTCAAACCAATGAAAAATAACTTCTTTGCTAAATGAAATTGAGAACCTAAAGACCAAGGTGAAAGGGAAAATGCCAGCCACTATATGTGACAATATCACATCAAAGGTCTGTGAATGTAAAAAATATGCTTGTGAGGCCGTGAATATTCCGCTTCCCCTTAGGAACAATGAGTTAGTCCATAGTGATTACCTTAGACATCTTAAGGCTTGCCTTGACATGATTCGTGAGACCATTGAAGAAGATAGAATGGTGAGACCTTCTGATAACACCTTATTAGACGGTAGTTTTCTCACCAATCGGTCGCAAATACTTTTAGAGTATGCCATTGGTACATGTCCTAAGATCAACAATATGCGAGACAAAACTACTTCATCTTCCTCTAAGGTAGTGAAAAGGCATGTTACATTTGACATACCTTTGGCAAGATCTGAACATAACACATCACCTCCTAGAAAACAAACAACAATGCAAAAATCTAATGTTCCCATCGTTAATTCTACAAGAGTAAGCAATGACACTAAAGCTAGCAGGTCAAAGCCTAATGGTAATACAAGGAATGATAGGACTTCGCCAGCTAAGAGTGCTTAAGGGAATAAAGTAGAAGATCACCCTAGCTTTAAGCATACTGTAATTAATTCGTATTCAAATGCTACATGTAAGACATGTAATGGTTGTTTGATTTCTGGTAATCATGATGATTGTGTTGTGTCATTTTTGAAATCTTTTTACGTATCCTCAGTTAAGATTGCTAAGACACATAAACTGGAAACCATACTTGGAAAACTACAGGAAAGATTTTCACCAGTGTAGGATATCAATGGAGACCTACGGGAAGAAAGTTCACTTTAGGAAGTCAGTGTCCATTAACAAAAATGACCAATTCCAAGCCTGTAGACGTTATGAAATGGAAGGCAACTGGTAGAAAATTCCATTTAGTGACACAATGCCTTGATGATAAGTCAGTAGCACCCACTAGTATCGTTTCCTCTAAGAAAACCATTGCAAATACTAATCCTGTTTCTCCTAAGTTTGTTTGTGCTAACCAATTGTATCCCAACTACACTTGGGGATCCACATTTTTCAGTTATCCATATTTGTCTGGTTTCAAATGCAGGTCGTACAAATCGTCCTGTGGTATTTGGACACAGGCTTCTCTAAACATATGACTGGGGATCGCTCTCGGCTCAGAAATTTCGTGAAAATTTTTATCGGGATTGTCAGATTCGGGAACGACCATTTTGTAGCCATTACGGGCTATGGTGATTATGTGTTTGGTGACAGTGTGATTTCTAGAGTTTACTATGTGGAAGAACTTGGGCACAATCTATTCTCTGTTGGACAATTCTGTGATTCCGATCTGGAAGTGGCCTTCAGAAGGCACACTTGTTTTGTTATAGAATTGGATGAAGTTGATCTTCTTAAAGGAAGTCGTGGCACTAATCTTTACACCATCTCTATCGAAGATATGATGCGGTCCTCTCCCATTTGCTTGCTCTCTAAGGCCTCGAAGAACAAATCGTGGTTATGGCATCACCGATTGAACCACTTGAACTTCGGTACCATTAATGAACTTACCCGCAAGGATCTTGTTCGAGGCATGCCCTGATTGAAGTATGAAAAGGATCATCTTTGTTCAGCATGTCAATTGAGTAAAAGCAAGAAACACACTCACAAACCCAAGCCGGCCAACTCCATTACAGAAGTTCTCCATACCCTTCACATGGATCTGTGCGGACCTATGAGAGTGCAGAGTTTCAATGGGAAAAGATACATTCTCGTGATTGTTGACGATTACTCACGATTTACATGGGTGAAGTTTTTGAGATCCAAGGATGAAACTCCGGAGATCATCATTAAACTTATCAAGCAACTGCAAGTAAGGCTCAACAAAACTGTTAGAATCATATGCACAGACAATGGAACAGAGTTTGTCAATAAACAACTCACTCAATTCTATGAAAGTGTTGGCATCAGTCATTAAACAAGTATTCCTCGCACTCCTCAAGAAAATGGAGTTGTTAAAAGACGGAATTGTACTCTAGTTGAAGCTGCACGTTCTATGCTGATATTTTCTAGAACTCCAATGTTTCTATGGGCTAAGCGTATTGCTACTGCTTGCTATACTCAATATCGATCATTGATACATCCTCTCCACAGCAAAACACCTTATGAGCTGGTGCATCTCAGAAAACCTGATCTTTCCTTTCTTCGTGTGTTTGGAGCTCTTTGTTATCCAACAAACGATAGTGAATACTTACGTAAGCTAAAGGCTAAGGCTGATATTGGGGTATTTGTTGGTTATGCACCAGATCGAAAGGGGTACCGAATCTACAACAAGAGAACCCGACAAATCATGGAAACAATCCATGTCACGTTTGATGAGCTGACGGAGCATACGGTTTCAGGATGCACAAGTTCTGGACCCGCACCAAATCTCTTATCTCCCGGACCGATTAGTTCGGCCCTTTTACAGAATCCCAATCATGCCATTCCTTATGTACCTCCCACTAGTGAGGGATTGAAGAAGTTATTTCATCCTATGTTTGATGAGCACTTTGAGCCAGATCATCCTCACGAACCTAAACCACCTGTGGCAGACCCCAATGATTCGGTTGTTAATGCTCCACATGCTACTAATGATCCATCCTCTTCCATCTCTCTTGGTCTGGATGCTCCAGTATCTAGTCAATCTCAACATGCATCTAATGTACAATCATCTTCTGAACATCAAGGAATGGCGGCAGATAATTCATGTGAAGTTAATCCTTTTGCTCTACAAGAAGATGAGCCGTTTGAAAATATTTTTGCTCCTACACTCTCTAATGATGCATCCTCCTCAGGAGAATCAAACTCTGCTACATCAGTTCACTACCCTTAACCTCATGAACATCTCAGAAAATGGACCAACGATCACCCTATTGGCAACATCATAGGGAATCCCTCTCGACCAGTGTCTACAAGAAAACAACTAGCCACTGATGCCTTGTGGTGCTTCTTTAACTCCATTCTATCCAAGACCGAACCCAAAGATTTCAAGGATGTTTTGTCAAAAGAATGTTGGTTCACAGCAATGCAAGAAGAGATCCATGAATTTGATCGTCTTGATGTATGAGAATTGGTGCCTCCTCCGGAATACGCAATGATCATTGCTCTCAAGTGGATATTTAAAGTAAAACTTGATGAGCTTGGTGATGTTTTGAAAAACAAGGCATGGTTAGTTGCTAAAGGATATAGTCAACAAGAGGGAATTGACTTTAAAGAATCGTTTACACCTGTAGCTCGTATTGAGGCCATTAGAATATTTCTCGCCAATGCTGCTAGCAGTAACATGATTGTCTACCAAATAGATGTTAAGACTGCTTTCCTGAATGGAGATTTAAAAGAAGTGGTCTATGTTACTCAGCCTGAAGGATTCGCGGATCTGGAAGGGCCAAATCATGTGTATCATTTGAAGAAAGCTCTCTATGGCTTAAAACAAGCACCCAGGGCTTGGTACGACACCTTGTCCAAGTTTCTTCTAGCAAAACAATTCACCAAGGGTGTCGTTGATCCTACCTTATTCACTAGGAAGACTGGAATTCATCTACTTCACGTTCAAATTTATGTAGATGACATCATATTTGCATCTTCTGATCCTACCGAATGTGATCGATTCTCTAAGGAAATGAGTTCCAAGTTTCAAATGTCGATGATGGGACACATGTCATTCTTCTTGGGGCTACAAATCTCACAAAATCCAAGTGGCATCTTCATTAATCAAGCTAAATATGCTAATGATATTCTGAAGAAATTTGGCTTTGATGCAAGTGACTAAATTGACACTCCAATGGTTGAGATATCCAAACTTGATGATGATTCATCAGGAGTACCAGTTGATCAAACCAAATACAGAAGCATGATTGGATCTCTTATGTGTCTCACTGCAAGTAGGCCGGATCTTCTATTTTCTGTATGCATGTGTGCTCGGTATCAATCCAAGCCTACCAAAAGGCACTTAGAAGCAGTCAAGAGGATATTTAGGTATCTACAAGGAACCATTTACATGGGTCTCTGGTACCCCAAAGACACTGCTATGGCTCTCACGGCTTACTCAGATGCTGATCATGCGGGGTGTCAAGATACTCGACGAAGTACGTCAGGAGGTGCTCAATTTCTGGGTGAGAAACTTGTAAGCTGGTCATCAAAGAAGCAAATGTGTACATCCATATCATCCACAGAAGCTGAATACATCGCTATGTCCTCATGTTGTGCTCAAATTTTGTGGATGCGATCTCAACTATCGGACTACGGCTTTGTCTTCAACAAAGTTCCGGTGTATTGTGATAACAAAAGTGCCATTGCTTTATGCTGTAACAATGTCTAGCATTCCAGATCCAAGCATATCGACATCCGTCATCACTTCATCAGGGAACAAGTAGAGAAAGGGGTGGTGTAACTTTACTTCGTGATGACAGAGTTTCAACTGGCTGACATCTTTACAAAGGCACTTCCGCGAGAAAGGTTTCAGTTTATTCTTCCACGACTAGGGATGAAGAGCCTTACGCCAGA
The DNA here is from genome assembly GCA_030686995.1 of Artemisia argyi. NCBI lineage: Eukaryota > Viridiplantae > Streptophyta > Magnoliopsida > Asterales > Asteraceae > Artemisia > Artemisia argyi. The sequence continues at coordinate 47,176,611 of CM060698.1, forward strand.
ATCTCTTAAGTGTCTTCAGGAAGAAAATGAGGAGTAAAGGATTTTCCTCACATATCCTTTGTATATAGTTTAAAACAAAAATAAAATAGAAAAATATAAAACCTACAAAAACCATAAAAATCTGAAAAATCTTTAAAATGCAAAAATGTTCTTCTCACGACATGTATCCTGTGTAATCAATATTATGTACGTTTCTAGAAATGTCATTCAATAATGACACGGAAACATACATATGCTTGAGCAAGAGTTTTTCTTTTAACTTCAAATAATGTTTTTTCTAAAACATGTCGTTTTGATGCGTGGTTTTGCAACCTTGCAAAAGGTTTTACCTCTCAATGGATCTTGAGAAGCTTGCAATCCCCACCAGGCAGTGTACCTGACAGTTGTAGTATAGTATAGTGGCAAGTACCGGGGGATTGATCGTTTAACTCAAAGAATAGTGTTTGCTAGGGTTAAAACTCAATTAAACTAGGTATAGAGGTGAGGGATGATTCTTTTTGTATTTTTATATTTTATGGAAAGCAAGTAAAAATCTCGGGTTTCAGAAGAATGGGCGGAATTAGTTGCTAGTCAAGTAACCCAAATAACTAAAAATGCAAATAAAATAAAATGACACTAAAGTAAATATGGAGAAAAACAATAATAAGAGAAAATGTGTTTACTTAGATTTCACTACTCCCTAGCTATCTTTTACTGGTTGATTAGTTTGTTACAATTACATGGATGACGGGTTATATTCCTTAATACCATTCGTAGGGCCGTATACGATCTTCCCTAACTCTATAAGCTTCTACCTCTTCCTATGTCGAGCCGACTACTAGCTCCTAACATGGCCTCCTTAGTAGTTACTTATGCATTAAATATAACCAATTTATCGTAGTACACATCTGATCATGTTTCTTAAGACGTTCAAGCATGTTACCAATTGGAAGTCTGCCAGTTTTCTTAAGCCTAACATCGAAATCATTCATCCACAACAATTATAAATAAACAACCAACCAATAATCAATAACTAAATTTCATTACATCTAAGCAAACACAAAGAAAACCTAGCCTAGCATGTTAAAGTAAAGATAAGCATAAGATGGAATCAAACAACACATAGACATATTGCATGATTATTGGAAAACTTATCTTCAATTAAACATGGATGAAACAAGGGTTTGGAACCCTTAAAAATAAGGTAAAATTCGTGCTAGGGTTTCTCCAAAGTTATCCTCCCAAAGTTACACTTTAATGAATGAAAAATCAAAAACTATATATAGAGTTTTGAGTCTGACGGCGTCAAGAGTAAATTCTGTCGCCGTCAACTCGCCGCCATAAAAATACTCATATGACGCCGTCATGTGTAAACTATCTCTTGGCGGTCACTTGTATTTTGTACGTGACGGCCTTGGTGACGCCGTCATGTGTAAATCCTCCAAAAACATTTTGGCGCGTCATGCATAACTTGATTATCCACCTCTTTGCCAATGAGTGACGGCGTCACATACAAATCCTGATGCTGTCAGGTACCAAATTCAACATGATTTGGAGACTTTGTCGTTTTCTTCACTTTTTCGCTCCAAAAACGTCCAAAATGCTTCCTTTTCCAAATTTCTTCTCAAAAGTACCTAAAATGACAAAAGGAATGATTTAGGACAATATTTGATCAAATAATCTCGACTTTGGGCTTAAATGACCCCCTAAAAGCGTAACACTTTTCGCCTCTTCAAATACCCTTTCACTTGAGATTTGCTTGTCCTCAAGCAAATACGCTTTTATTATAATCAAAATACAAGCTAGGGGTCATTTAACACTAATATAAAAGTAATTACAACAAATAATCGTTCTACTTGAACCAAAACAAGCACGGAAATTATACACTAGCACCTAACAAATAGTGTTTAGATACTCACATCTCTCGGGTGTAATAAAAGTATATATATCACAATATGAAAATGGAATATATCTCTCACTACCTGTCATAGCAAATAGATTACCATAGGCTTGGGAAAGGATCAAACCTCCACCATTTGGCGTAAGCACCTAGGATAAACTATCAAAGAGGTCTTTTAAAGAGTTATAACGTGAGGTGTAGGGATATGATAAACACGGTTTTGTTGGATAAAGGCAATATTTACTGGTGGCGAGTTAATCATCTTGGCCAATTACATGTATAATGTGGCGTTGCTAAGCCAAGACTCGAATCGACTTAAGCTAATCATAAACTTACAAAAACATTAAATAAACATGAAAGGAAATGGGATGGTAGTCCGTATGTTTTTCTCTTTTTCTTTTTCTATTTTTTTTCTTTTTCTTGATTTCTTTGATTTTTTTTTCGTACACTCTTGCCCTACCGTCCAAAATAATACATCATAGGGAATTTGCATTCCCCTTACACTTGAACTTTTACATACTTTAAGATTAACTATTCTAATGACTCGAATTAAGATAATCAAAACACTTGGAGTACTTTTTAAGATTAACGTACATATGGGGGTAATATATGATGTTCTTCCCCATTACTCCATAATACTAGTACTTTACCCATGAGTCCCAATCGTCCCAAAACATTATGTACAAGATATGACTCGACTTAGCTACCATGTAATCAATTAGACAATTAACTAAGGGTTTAAACATATAACAATAATGCACTAAAGATGAGTGCATACAAGGAAGGCTAAGGCGATTTGGTTGCACATTTGGGGTGGATTGTAAACAAATTCTTCCTTTAAGTAAAATGCTTAAAGTTAGAAATGAAAAAGATAGGCTCGGGGGGGGGGGGGGGGGGGGGGGCGTACTAGGGGTATCGTGTACTAAAAATGAGTACAACGCAAAGGTGTGGGAAAAATTAATTGACTTTATCAGTCAAGTAATTATGACTTCATTGGTCAAGTAATTATGATACGGGTTTAACACAAGGGTTATTCTAATGCCTCTTATCATGTAGTAAATCCTACTACATGAATGTAGTCTCACTAGCGGTCTCGGGATGCATCACTAACGCAAGTTCTAGAATCTAAGTACTACCGGTATACTCATAAGCATCTTTTCCTAACAAATCTAGGGGCGAACCTCAAATATTTGATGTTGAAAATTTTGAGTGGTACGGTTTTTGTGCTAGTCATACAACTCCTATCCATTAGACACTCATTAACGCTAAAGCTTCACTCCTAAATGTTGTAAAAAAATTTAAATTGGCGCTAAAATTGCCCTAACAAGTATTTCTCCTAGTTTTATTACACACCTACTATTGAAGAAACAAACTCAAGTGCAATTGTATTCTCTAAGGTATCATTATTTACCCTCCCCTTACACTTAAGCTGAACATTGTCCCCAATGTTCAATAAAAAGGATGTAAAAGTAATAAAGATAAAAGAATAAAACAAATACTCCCCTGATTCGTTCGGTGTGGATAATGTGATAACATGGTTAAATCCTCCTCCAAGAAAAATGAACGTTGAAAGCTTCCCTCCAGAAATATAAATCATCTTCTTGTCCAATATAACCTGTTAAACCTGAGAAAACAATCATGGAAAACCTCGCGTAAAATCGGCGGCAATCTATATATAATAAGGATATAATTCTTGTGGAATGAATGTTTGCAGATTTCCTAGAGTTTATAAAACTAAAGAATTAAAAAAAAACTTTAAGACTCCGGTAGAAAAAAAAAACTCGCAAAAATTTTCACGTAGGGTTATAACCCTGACGCCGTCAGAGTGTTCTGACAGAAATCTTATGTTAAGTTTCCGGAAAATTTCTGGAAAAACTCATGCCTTAATTCCTGGAAATCCTGCAAAACATCATTATGACTCGATACAAGCATTTGACTCAAACAAATACTAATATGCATATTCATTTAATATTGTTGTGGTCCATGTCCAATTCCGTTCTTAGAAACAAATTTAGATTTCCCTTACACTTATCTTTTGCAAAATACCTTTATATGAAGTTAAAACAAAGTTAAACAACAAGGTAAAGTATTTTCACAATTTATTTTAAAACATGAGCCACAAACAATAAAAATAAAACATGCATACGAAAACAAATAAAATCAAACAAACAAACAATCAAACAAATAAAAGCTTGGGTTGCCTCCCAAGAAGCGCTTGTTTTTGTTCGAGTCACGAGCCTGACTCTACCCTTATTTAACGGAAATAGAGGAGGTTTTCCCTACACTTAGGATTAAGTGCGGGTGGAAGTAGCGATACATACCCTTAGGGTAGAAATATGCCACATGTGGTGAGAGTGGTGGATGAATTATATGCTCAAAGGGGTGTGCAGCTTTCATCAAGACCTTACCTAGTTCACTTAGGTTAATGGGTGAGTTAAAGTTTTCTCCTAAAAAGGGATCATCTTCTATCAACTTTGAGAGACTCCTAGTTGGGAATCCATCTTGACCTAATAAACCTGGTTTAAACCCATAATGTTCTTATGATTAATCATGAATGGGTGACGTAAGTATGTAAGGTCATGGTTCACTCCTATGTCAGCTTCTACTACACAAGGCTTATAGTCTACTAACTTTATCCCAAGACTATCCGGACTATATGGTTTGATTGGTGGATCGGGACCTTTTTTAATTTCTAAATTTTCATCCAAGGATGGAAGATTAGGTAACGGATTTGGTTGAGGCTCCGGTTCATCAAAACTAGGAACTTCCTTAGAACTAAGAGAAAGGTTGTGACTATGAGTATTCAAACCTATTTCATCTAGTTGTGTTTGGTCCAAGGGCTCTACCTCTATTGGGGCTCCTGTAGGATCTACCCTTGATAGATCTTGAGCCAATGGATTGATAGCTTACTAATGTATTCACTAGCAAAACTATATGGAAAATCTCTGTGAGCTTGTATCTATTGCGGAATATAAATACAAACAGTATACTAAACACTTTGATCCTCTATGGATCGTTTTATTATTCACTAAGAATGTTTTTGAAACGTACAGAATACAATGACCTTGGGTTCCATTTATACTATAAGAAACCCTAATCTCTTTTACAAGAAACGTATATTCATTAAACTCTAGAAGATATTCTATATATCTTATCCTAAAATAACAAACTCTTATCTACGGATTAACTATATCCGCAGAAACTAATGCATCAGCAGAATCCAGATCATCAGCAGAATCTTTCTAAGCTTCAGCAGAATCCTGTCAGCAGTATCCATCAGCAGTATCTATATGCTGACTTCAATAATTCCTTACAATCCTCCCCTAATCTTGTAGTTGACACGGTTAACTCCAAGATTCTTGAAACATCTTTAAAGTCCAGAAGAAGAGGATTGAACATGAACTTCAGCAGCAAAGAACATTCATCAGCAGCATCTCTATGATCAGCAAAAACTTGAAATCTCCATTCTTTGCAGCAACAAATGAACAAATGTACATCAAAACATAAGTTTCATACTAGTCTCATCACTTCCAGGTGTGTTAACTCCTGTGAGAGGTGAATCATAGAAAATAATGGATTTGATGTCTCTTTACCAATAGCCATTACTACTGGAGTAGCCAAATGTTTCAGTTCACAAACTATGGTACACGGAGATCCATATGATTTTTAGCAAATCATCAGCTATAAACGGATTTGAGATTTCTTTACCTGTAGCCGTTTGCTCAGGACTAGTCAATTATTTGGTTGATTAAATCACCTTGGTAAATTGAACACCAAATATGGTTTTCCACTGCCTTTACCACAAGCCATACACATGTGGGCTAGACAATTATTTGGAATCCATAAGGAAAAATCCATGGTCAATTGACAACCATCCAACTCTCAGCTGTGAAGCATAGGTGAGTTGAGAACCTAATAGTTTTTAGCAAACTATTACAGCTATCAACAGATTTGACTTGTCTTTACCAAAGATGTACCCTTTGGACTAGCCAACTTTTTGATGGAATAGTCAACATCATGGTAGGTTGAAAACCGGATAAGGTGTGGTGTATAACCAACACCAAAACCTGCATACAACAAACATAATACTATACAAATCTGTTAGTTTTTTTTTTTGTTTTTTTTTGTTTTTTTTGTTTTTTTTTTTGTTTTTTTGTTTTTTTTTTGTTTTTTTTTTGTTTTTTTTTAAGAAAGAAAAAAAATATACAATACCATTATCCAATCATCTCAGAGAATTCTCAAGATGAATACCATGCTGAGCTTCCAATTCCATTTTAACCAGAAGACTTCATCTGATTGCTCTAACAAGTTGTTCAGCACGATGCATATCATTCCCAATCATATCAGGAGGAACATTTAACTTCACCTCCAACATTTGCTTCATAACATCTATAGTGATTGGATATATAACATCTCCCTACATGTATAAGGTTTTACCAGTGGTAGTGAAGATCATATGAACATTAGGGAGAGGAAAATATTTCCAATAATCTACTACCCAATCTTTCTGACCCTTCCAAGCATGAAATCCCTTGCCCACATAAGTAGAAGAATCACACAGCACATATAGATCTCCAACCAAAAACATACCAATTCCTTCAGGCTTATGAGATTTATAGTGATCTGTAACCCAGCCATACAATGAAATGATGTCCTGTCTATCCACTATGTGTAAAATTTCACTAAGAAAAGTGAAATGCTTGGTAGAACCATCTTGTCTATGAAGCACATTGACCTGTCCTTGACCCACTGAGGATTCAATAAGCTCCCATCTAACCACCTTTTCCTAAACAACAGGGTCTTCATCATCAGAATCAAACTCAATGAAAGTGCTATCTTCTGCTGGCTTAGCAAGACCTTTAGGTGCCTTCCTCTTCTTTGCAACACTCTTCTTCCTAGTACCAGGAGTAGAAGGAGAAGAAGTATGTGTATCAGCTTGAGTGTCAGCAGAAGCCTCATCAGTAGTTTGAGGATCAGTGTGAACTGATTCTGAAGCATCAGCAGGAATAGTCTTTGGGTTATCAGAAGAAAGAGTCTCAGCAGTTGGAACATCAGTAGAAACAAACACGGGAACCTTTGGAACATCAGAAGAATCATCAGTAGGGACAGAAGTATGTCCACCAGTATCCTTAGGTTCAGAAGGCTCTTCATCCTTATTAGCAGATGGTTTGGCTGAAGTATCAGCAAGATGAATGTTATCCTTTGGCTGAAGGATCAACAACCTGAGTTAAGACTAAGGGAGAATGAATGTTATCCTTATCAGCAAACAAAGACTCAGTAGAATTCTAAGGAATGGCAGCAGAATCATCAAGTTTCATCCTTTTAGCTCCAGGCTCACCCAGAAGTCTGCCATGCTTCTCCAAGGGATCTTGAACATTGATGCCTGACTTATGAAGAATAGAAATGAGCTTTTCATATTCTGTAGATAAGTTAGTGTCTGAAAAACCCCAAAATTTCTTCCTGGTCCACCCTGAACCATACATAGCACAACCCTGGTTCTTGACAAAAGTTCTCATGTAGTCTCTGATATGTGCTCTAGTCCATGGTTTGTCTCTCTTCTCCTTGGCTTTTCTCTCTGCCTCCATTTTCTTCTTGAGTTTAGCACCTTCAACCATCCTCTCAGCAAAGTCATCATCATGAAATGGATCACCAAGTACAGACTTTGCCAGATCAAGCCGAGAAGAGACTTGAGTAGCCAAGTTATCCCAATGCTCAGCAGATAGATGTTTGGCTATTTCATCCAGCTCCTTTTGTCTTTCAGCAGGTAGAGTATGAGTAATTAGTTCACCCATTTTATCTAAATCATCCTGTATCTTTCTAGTAAGAGCCTCAGATTCCTTCATTTCTGCAGCCCTCTTAGCCTCAGCATCATCCTATTTAGCTTGCAACTGTGCTGCTAACAGCTCACTCAGCTTTTCATTGGCAAGTTCCTATTTAGATTTCTTTCTTGAAGGAAGATCTTGTTCAACCACAACAAATTTTCCTTTATCCATCTGAATGGAAGTAGCATCAGGAGGAATAGAAGGTTGATCAATAGAAACATTGTCAATAGAAGCATCCGAAGCATCAATATGTGTATCTGCTGATTCATCAGTAGTAACCACCTTAGGCATTGGATTAGCAGTTATGTCTCTATCAGCAGATTCTTGAACAATTGTCTCCTTGCTAGGTGAAGCCACATATTCTTTACCAGCAACAAAGAAATTTCTTCGTGACTGAGTAGCCCTTGTAGGAACATTGTCAGCAGAAACACCACTTATATCAACATCAACAGAATAAGAAGTATCAGTCTTTATTTGATGTTCTGCCAAATACTTTCTCCTGACATAAAGCACCTTCTTTGCCTTGGGAGAGGATGTTTCAGCAGGTGGATCATTTTGTACATCCATAGCATCACCAGCATCATCCTGAGCACTCTCTACAGTGGTGGTAGCAAGTAGATGAAGTCTTTCCAAGTTAATTTTATTAGATTCCTCAGTAATTTCTTCATCTGATTCAACCACAACACCTTTCCTTCTCTGTGTCTTAAGCTGAGTTTCCAATTTCTTTACTTTCTTCACCAAGGTAACCACTGCCTTTCCATGGATTCTCTTAGTGTGCTTAAGATCTTTTTCCAATGTGTCCACCTTTTGCACATACCTGTTCAATAAAGGAGACAAGGAGGTGAGAGTAACAGGACCTTCAGCTCCACCTACAGGGTTATCTGAGGTATTTTGAGCATCATTAGTCTTGACAGGAGAATTATAAAATCCTGCATCTAGATCCACATTTTCCTCAGAAGAAGGTCTCAATGGACTTGGTGTGGCAAGTCTTGTTATCTGTGGAGATTGTACAGGTTGGTCAGGGCCAGAAACCTCAGGTGCCACATGCTCATTAGGAGCGTCAACACTAGGTGAGGGTATTGGTGTGGGAGGTCTAGGTGTGGATGGCCTTGGAGACAGAGGTGGTTGGGCATCAGCATCAACTGATGTACTGGCATTAGGAGCAACTGAAGGACCTTCAGCAGAAGCTACTGGTGCATTAGCATTAGCAGGTTCTTGACCACCAGCAGCTGCATTTCCAGCAGGCAACATAGCAGGTAATAAAGGCCTATGGTCCCCATTGTATTTTATTTGCATAGAAGCAAATAGTTTGCTAGACAAACACTTAACAGGCATATGGGTAATGTCATTGGTCTGAATTCCTAAGATTATTTGAAGAAACCTAGGATACATTAAATATTTAGGTTTGGTATCCTTAACATTTTTAACCATTTCATCAAATATGTACTTAGAGAAATTAAAAGTTCTACCTTGAGATAAGCATACAATGGCAAGAGCAATATCTGTGGAGAATTGATCCCAACCTCCAGACTTAGAGCTCATACACTGAAGCAGAGTGTGTGTCAGGAATCTCCATTTAGGGCAAAATTGATTTTTGTACGAGACCTTTCCATCTCCAGCATATCCAATAGCCCGAAGACCTGCAAGAATCTCCTCCTTAGATACCTCATGTTCTCCACCTTCATCATCCAGCTGTAATTGAGCCCTAACCAATGACTCTGTAACTACATATTCTTCCCCAACAATAGTAGCCACAATTTCCGTTGGTCCTTCTTCAACAGACCTCACTTGAGCCGTTCCCCAAAATTGTTTAATCAAAGATTCATGTATAATGTCAAGGTATTAGGTTAAAGCAAAGTGAATCTTTGACCTTTGGAGAAATTCCATCATCTGAACATAATGAGCATCCCCTTTACCATGACCTAAGAAAGCTTGTTTGTTGTGATCACCTTTGAATAAAAGTTCTGCCATTGATTGATAAGAGAGAGTAGGGTTTGAATACTGAGAGGTTTTGAAATGGTTTTTGAGTTTATAAGGAGAGGGAATCAGTTATTTGTGAGTGGGATTTGCACCTCTAGGTTATTTGAAGTAAATTTCCAAACGTGGAGTGTAATTGGCAAGAATCGTGGAAACAATCTTTGACCAATATTTGACTTTAATAAAATCCCAAATAAAACTGACTCGTCAGCAGAAACCAAGTCAAACAGTAGGAATCATATGGTCAATCAGCAGAAACCTACTTACTGTTGACTATGGTCAACCATTCCATCTATCAGCAGCAATGATATGGGTCAATCGGCAGAAACACTCCATCAGTGGTAACCATTATTTAGTAAAAATCTATTTTGTTAGTCAAACTTTCTTTCCTAATTACGTGTAAACTGCCTAGCATTAATGATCAATAACTACTCCTAAACACGAGGATTAATTGGGCTTATAAATAGAGGGTAAAAATCCCCAAATCTTCACCAATCACATTTTCAATCCGAATCCCTAATTAAAATTCCATAACCTCACATTTAGAAGCAACCATGAAATCCAACCAGAGTGTCATCAATATTTCTTCTGACTCTTCTGATTCATCTGAATCATTGACATCACCACCACCATTCCAAGTGCCAACCCAACCAAGAAGGCTCACAAAAGAACAAGCCAAAAAGAAGAGGCATGATGTGGGTGCTTCAAGCAGAGGCCCTCATCCTGCAAGGCCCTCAGAGTCTTCTGAGGATCCCAATCCATGGATCCCTTATCAACCACCACCGCGTGAACTCGTGTCACCCTTCATCTGGACCTCGTTTGATGAAGAAGAAGATGATGATCTTTACCAGCCTCCCTCAACACAAGAGAGACCCCAATCCTCCCGTCCAAGACCACCACCAAGACAAAGAAGATCAAATCCTCCTCTGCCAGAGGCAATTGGGCTGCCTTGCCCTCAACAATATGATACCTTCACCAAGAACAAGGGCAAGACCAATGTTACAAAGGTGACAGGGAAGGGAAAAGGGAAAGTAGAGTAGTGGTGTCAGGGTTGATAAGCTAGGTCTTAGGTTTTGGAATTGTTTTGCTTATTTTCAGTATCTTGTAACTTCATCCTTCTTGTACTTTTGATGATCATAAATAAAAACTTTGTTTCTACTTTATTATCTCTAGATAGCCTTGTTTGAATGAAAGTTAGTTTTCCACTGATGAATACACATTCTACTGATGTAAAGACACTTGGCAGAAGCTATAAGCAGAAACACATATCCAACTTCTTTTATGATCATACTTCTGATATGTTTTAAGAGTATCAGTAGAAAGGCAATAGCACTGATGAGGCGAAAAGTGTACCGCTTTTAAGGGGTCATTTAAGCCCGAATTCGATATTATTTGATCAAATATTGCCCTAAATCGTTCCTTTTGTCATTTTAGGTACTTTTGAGGAAGAATCTTTAAACGGAAGCATTTTGGACGTTTTTGGAGCATAAAAGTGAAGAAAACTGCAAAGTCTCAAATTTCCTTGCTGGAACAGTACCTGACGGCGTCAAGCCTTTACACATGATGACGTCAAAAGTTACAAAAGAGGTGGATATGGAACTTATAACGTGACGGCCCAGAGAGTTTTCAAGCTTATGGCCAGACGACGTCACCAAGGCCGTCAGGATCCAATTACTAGTGACGGCCTAGAGTATTTCTCCACATGACGGCGTCACAAATGGATCTAGGCAATACAATATTTATCATGGCGGCGAGTTGACGGCGTCACAAGTTAATACATGACGCCGTTAAGATGTAATATCTATATATAGTTTTCCAAATTTCATTCATGAGTGTGCAACTTTGAGGGAATAAACCCTAGGTCGAATTTTAACAGCTTTTCAAGGGTTTCAACCCCTTGATTCTTCCATTTCAATTAAAGATAAGTACTTATTCAAATCAATCAATATGTCTATGTGTTGTGTGATTATATCTTACGCTGGTCTTCTCTTTAACATGCCAGGCTAGATCTTTATTGTGTTTGCTTAGATGTAGTGAAACCTAGATGTTAATTATGGGTTGATTGTTTGTTTATAATTGTTACGGATGATTGTATTTGATGTTAGGCTTAAGAAAACTGGCAGACTTCCATTGGTAACTTGCTTGAACGTCTTAAGAAACATGATCGGAGGTGTACTACGATTTTCGGTTGTATTTAATGTGTAAGAGAATTCTAATGATCCCATGTTAGGAGCTTCTAAAGGCTCGACATAGGAGTGAAGTAGGATCTTATAGAGTTAGGGAATATTGTACACGGCCCTACGACTAGTATTAAGGAATATGACCCTTCATCCATGCAATTGTAACAAGCTAATCAACCTGTAAAAGATATCTAGGGAGTAACGAAATCTAAGTAAACACAACTTTCCTCATCATTGTTTCCACCACATTAGTATAATAGTTTCATTTTCATTTTTGTTATTTTATTTTGATTGCATCTTTAGATTAATTGGGTTAGTTGGCTAGCAAGTAATTCCGCCCACTCCTTCAAAACCCAAGATTTTAATTGCTTTCCATAAAATATAAAAATACAAAAAGAATCATCCCTCACCTCTAGACCTAGTTTAATAGGCTTTCTAATCCTAGCGACACTTTTCCTGAGTTGAACGATCAATCCCCCGGTACTTGTCACTATACTATACTACAACGATCAGGTACACTGCCTGGAGGGGGTTGTAAGCTTCTCGAGATCCATTGAGAGGTAAAACCTGTTGCGAGGGCACAATTCCCACGTATCAAGTTTTTGGCGCCGCAGCCCGGGGAATAGTTATTGTCTAGGTTAGGATTTCTTTTTATTAGGTCAAATATTGCCCTAAATCGTTCCTTTTGTCATTTTAGGTACTTTTGAGGAAGAATCTGGAAAAGGAAGCATTTTGGACGTTTTTCGAGCATAAAATTGAAGAAATCGGCAAAGTCTCAAATTTCCTTGCTGGAACAGTACCTGGCGGTGTCAAGCCTTTACACATGATAGCGTCAAGAGTTACAAAAGAGGTGGATATGGAACTTATAACGTGACGGCCCAGAGAGTTTTCAAGCTTATGGTCTGACGGCGTCACCAAGGCCGTCAGGATCCAATTACTAGTGACGGCCCAAAGTATTTCTCCACATGACGGCATCACAAATGGATCTAGGCAATACGATTTTTATCATGGCGGCGAGTTGACGGCGTCACGAGCTAATACATGACGCCGTCAAGATGTAATATCTATATATAGTTTTACAAATTTCATTCATTAGTGTGCGACTTTGAGGGAATAAACCCTAGGTCGAATTTTTCCAGCTTTTTCAAGGGTTTCAACCCCTTGATTCTTCCATGTTCAATTGAAGATAAGTACTTATTCAAATCATTCAATATGTCTATGTGTTGTGTGATTATATCTTACGCTTGTCTTCTCTTTAACATGCTAGGCTAGATTTCTATTGTGTTTGCTTAGATGAAGTGAAACCTAGATGTTGATTATGGGTTGATTCTTTGTTTATAATTGTTACGGATGACTGTATTCGATGTTAGGCTTTAGAAAACTGGCAGACTTCCATTGGTAACTTGCTTGAACGTCTTAAGAAACATGATCGGAGGTGTACTATGATTTTTGGTTGTATTTAATGCGTAAGAGAATTCTAATGATCCCATGTTATGAGCTTCTAACGGCTCGACATAGGAGTGAAGTAGGATCTTATAGAGTTAGGGAATATTGTACACGGCCCTACGACTAGTATTAAGGAATATGAGCCGTCATCTATGCAATTGTGACAAGCTAATCAACCTGTAAAAGATATCTAGGGAGTAATGAAATCTAAGTAAACACAACTTTCCTCATCATTGTTTCCACCACATTAGTATAATAGTTTTATTTTCATTTCTTTTATTTTATTTTGATTGCATCTTTAGTTAATTAGGTTAGTTGGCTAGCAACTAATTCCGCCCACTCCTTCAAAACCCGAGATTTTACTTGCTTTCATAAAAATATAAAAATACAAAAAGAATCATCCCTCACCTCTAGACCTAGTTTAGTAGGCTTTCTAATCCTGGCGACACTATTCCTGAGTTGAACGATCAATCCCCCGGTACTTGTCACTATACTATACTACAACTATCAGGTACACTGCCTGGTGGGGGTTGTAAGCTTCTTGAGATCCCTTGAGTGGTAAAACCTGTTGCGAGGGCGCAATTCCCACGTATCAAGTTTTTGGCGCCGCTGCCCGGGGAATAGTTATTGTCTAGGTTAGGATTTCTTTTTATTAGGTCTACTTTCTAGATTCCTTTCTAGTAAGGTTTTATTTTTATTTTTAGGTTTTCTTTAGTCTACCTTTTTTCTTCGTTTCGTTGTTCGTAACCATCACCATCCACCATCATGGCAAATGAAGATCTCTCTAACCTTAGAATCACTAGGAGTCGTAGTTCCGTAAGAAATCTCGTTTTGCCATATGCAGAACCTGAAAGGGAAATGCATAAGCTAAAGCAATCTCTCTCAACACCCGAACCATCGAGCATAACCATCAACTTTGATGAGGCCCTTTCTGAAGAAGATTCAGATAATCACCTCACACCCTCTAGCCCCCAATCCAACAACGATATGAGCACCCCCGAAACTCCCACCCCTAAGTACCTTAAGGACTACTCCTCCCTGAATCCTCGTGGCTTCTCAAATGCCATTGTTTTCCCAAACGAACACACCTATGAGGTCTTGCGTGCAAACGATGTTTGGCTTGTCCAAAGTGTATGCAAGTTTCGTAGACTAGATACCGATGACCCAATTCAATAAATCAGGGATTTCTTGAAGATAGTGGACACCCTCCATACGGATGGGGCCACTAGAAACACGTCCCGATTACGATTCTTCCATTTCTCTCTTTATAAAAAAGCCAAAGAGTGGTATGATAGACTTCCCTCCGAATCTATTTTTACATGGAAGCAACTTATATCCAAGTTTTATGAGAAGTTCTTCCCAGCAGGGAAAACCTCAGCATTTAGGGATAGGATCCTCCGTTTCCGAAAGGGAAAGGACGAACCCATCCATAAATCAGGGATTACATTCAAGGATTTAATAAGACAAGTTCCCCATCATGGCATCGAACTTTGGCTTCTGGTCCAAATCTTCTACGACAATGTCTCCCCAAACGACCATAACGGAATCAATAATTCAAGAAAAGGGAAAATAGCTAATCTGAGCGCCGAGGAAGGGTGGAATAGGATTGAGGAATATGCTCAAGACTAGGACGATACTTGGGATGAACCCGATTCGACTATGAGTACATCCGAAATCACACAAACACCCTCAGATCGGCTAAGGAAAATTCACGAAAGGGTGGAATACCTTGCAGGGTCACGAACAACTAGACAACTTTTAAATCCTTACTTGATCTGCGACTACTGTGGGGGTCCGCACGAGGTAGAGGAATGCGGAGGTGAAACCATGACCGAACATGCGTGTTTGTCGGGACATGACATCTATGCTGACCCCTCCCTTTTACCTTTTTACCAAAACGATGATTATACCCTTTGGGGGAATTTGGTGAAAAGAAAAGATGGAGAGGAAGGCCCTGAATACAAAATCAGGAGCACTTTTGAGGATGACCTTGGGCACTTTACACAGGAAAAAGGCTTACAATTGAAAGGGCTTGACGAGCTCATCGCTGAACAATAGAATGACATGAAAAAATGGTTCAACAAGCTTAATGCCACCCTGGATGGCCATAACAGGCCCCCAGTAAGCCAAAAAGATCCCCTGCTCACGGTTACTACTCGAGCTGGAACAACAACTAAGGACCCTCCTTATCCGAGCCAACATCCTGTCACCGTTGAGCCAAATGATCCCTGTGAGGAGGAAGGTAATGTGAGCAACGAGGCTCCTGAACAACCTCCTCTGGTGACCGCATCTCCACCAACTCCATCTAACCAACCTGTGAAAATCCCATTTCCATCCCGCCTAAAAAACCAGAAGATTGAAAACGATAATAAGAGATTCTTGTCATATCTAAAAGATTTAGTGGTCACCATACCTCTCTTTGATGCTTGCTATCACATGCCCAAGTATAGCTCATACTTTAAAAGATTGCTTGCCAACCGAAAGAAACTCGAGGGTCTTGTGACTCTGGGAGAAGAATGTTCGATAGCGACCCAATGAGGGCTACCAAAAAAGATAGACGACCCAGGCAGTTTCACTTTGCCCTGTTCCATAGGATCTCTATCGATAAAGAATGCTCTTGCCGATTTAGGGGCAAGCATCAACCTCATGCCCTACTCCATGTTCCTCAAACTAGGATATTCCGGACTAAAACCTACCCGTATGAACATCCAGCTAGCCGATAGATCGGTCAAATATCCCTTGGGGATATGCGAGAATGTGCTAGTCAAAGTAGGGAAGTTCAAATTTCTGGTTGACTTCGTGATCTCGGAGATGGAGAAGGATGACCTGGTGCCCATCATCTTAGGGAGACCCTTTCTTGCCACCGCTAGTGCAGTCATTGATGTTCACGATGGCAAGTTAACCTTACGAGTAGGGACCGATAGCTTGACCTTTGATATCAAAGACACTATGAATCTATCTCTCGAAGCAGCTAACTAGCTCTATTTCATCGGAGAGGTCGATGAACTAACTGATGTCATTGACAACTGTGTTGATGAATAAATCGAAGAAGGCTGGTTATGGGATGAGAGTTTCCTCCCCATAATGGAGGAGGAGAAGACGAAGGGCGCTAGCGCAGTCTACTTCTACCCCAGACAAGAGACCACTGAACAGCTCGAACTCCGTAAACCCGAAAATAAGCTAAAGCCCTCCATTATCGAACCACCTAAGCTAGAACTTAAAGAACTCCCAAACCACCTGGAGTATGCCTTCCTCCAGGGAGAGGATCAACTGCCAGTAATCATAAACTCTTTCCTTGAACATGAGCAAAAGGATAGACTCTTAGGAGTTCTAAAGAAATATAAAGGAGTCCTTGCATGGAGTGTAGCCGACATTAAGGGGATTGACTCAACCTTTTGCACGCATAAGATTCTTATGGAAGAAGACTATAAACCAGCCGTGCAACCCCAGAGGCGGGTGAATCCCAACATTAAGGAGGTGGTGAAAAAAGAAGTTATCAAACTCTTGGATGCAGGGCTGATATACCCGATTTCGGATAGCCCGTGGGTTAGTCCTGTACAGGTTGTACCAAAGAAAGGAGGAATGAATGTGGTGAAAAATGACAACGGTGAGATGGTACCCCAGAGAACGGTTACTGGTTGGCGGGTATGCATTGATTATAGAAAGCTCAATGATGCCACCAGAAAGGATCACTTTCCCCTCCCGTTCATTGACCAAATGTTGGAAAAATTATCCGGGCACGAGTACTACTGTTTCTTGGATGGATTCTCAGGATATTTCCAAATACCCATAGCCCCTGAGGACCAAGAAAAAACCACATTTACTTGCCCTTATGGAACATTCGCCTATAAGAGGATTCCTTTTGGGCTGTGCAACGCTCCTGCTACTTTTCAGCGATGCATGACCGCAATCTTTCACGAGTTAATGGAAGACATCATGGAAGTTTTCATGGATGATATCTCAGTCTTCAGGGACTCTTTCAACTGCTGTCTCGCTAACCTCGAAAAAATGCTCAAACGTGCGAGGAAACCAACTTGGTCCTAAATTGGGAGAAATGCCATTTTATGGTAAAAGAAGGGATTGTGCTTGGGCATAAGGTCTCAGGAAATGGGATTGAGGTGGACCAAGCAAAGGTTGAAGCTATATCTAAACTACCTTATCCCACGACTGTTAAAGTAATACGTAGCTTCTTGGGTCATGCCGGGTTCTACAGGAGGTTCATTAAGGACTTCTCTAAAATAGCTCAGCCAATGACTCAATTGCTTGTAAAGGATGCCCCTTTCCATTTCTCTCAAGAATGCAAGGATGCATTCAATATCCTGAAAAAGGAACTCACGCAAGCCCCAATCATGGATACACCCAACTGGGAGTTACCTTTCGAGATCATGTGTGACGCTAGCGACTATGCTGTTGGGGCAGTATTAGGCCAAAGGTGTAATAAACAATTCCAACCAATGTACTACGCTAGCAAAACTATGAATCCCGCTCAAGAGAATTATTCTACCACCAAAAAAGAACTATTAGCCGTGGTGCTCGCTTTCGACAAATTCCGCCAATATCTTGTCCTTTCAAAGACGGTCGTTTTTACTGATCATTCGGCTCTCCGATACCTTTTTGCTAAGCAAGACGCTAAACCACGACTAATTCAGTAGATCTTGTTGTTACAAGAATTTGATGTTGAAATTCGTGATAAGAGGGGGGCAGAGAATTTGGCTGCTGATCACCTCTCTCGTCTCGAAAATCCCATCCTTAGTGAGCTTGACAAAAGTGAGATTCGGGATTCATTCCCTGACGAACAACTCATGTCAAAAACAGATTCTGAACCATGATACGCTGATTATGCTAATTATCTTGCAAGCAGACTCATTCCGGAACACATGACTAGACACGAAAAGAAAAGTTTCTTTGCCCAACTAAAATACTACTTCTGGGACGAACCCTTCTTATTCCGAAGATGTCTTGATCAAATAATCAGGCGCTGTGTTTCGGGAAAAGAGGCTATGAAGATTATGAAAGAATGTCATTTAGGCCCTTCTGGGGCCATCATGGGATAAACACCACCGCACGAAAGATTTTCGATGCAGGATTCTATTGGCCCACAATATTTCGTAATGTAAAGGAGATGATACAAGCATGTGATGCATGTCAACGAGCTGGGAATATATCAAGTAGAGATGAAGCGCCTCAGAATTTTATACAAGTTTGTGAGGTTTTCGATGTTTGGGGAATTGATTTCATGGGACCCTTTCCATCTTTAGGGGGAACGAATACATTTTAGTGGCCATTGATTATGTTCAAAATGGGTGGAGGCACAAGCCCTAAGGACCAATGATGCTAGGGTAGTTATTCATTTTCTAAAAAAGCTGTTTGCTAAGTTCGGCATTCCTAAAGCTCTCATTAGTAATAGGGGGACCCACTTTTGCAATGCGCAAATGGAAAAGGTCATGAAGAGGTATGGAGTTTCCCACCGGTTCTCCACCGCTTATCACCCACAAACCAATGGTCAAGTCGAAAACACCAATAGGGCAATTCAGAGAACATTGGAAAAGATGGTTAATCAAAACAGAAAGGACTGGTCATTTAAACTCGATGAGGCCTTATGGGCATTCCGAACGGCCTACAAGACGCCTATTGGAACGACCCCGTTCCACATGGTTTATGGCAAGGCGTGTCACCTTCCGGTGGAACTTGAACACAAGGCTTATTGGGCACTTAAGACATGTAATTTGGATTATACAATCGCTGGAACGAATAGGTTCTTGCAACTTTATGAGCTTGATGAGTTAAGGCTAGAAGCGTATGAATCCTCCGTTACATATAAAGAAAGGGCAAAAAGATGGCATGACCAGCGAATTAAGAAACCTAAGGACTTCTCAGAAAGAGACAAAGTTCTATTGTATAATTCTCGATTAAGGTTATTTCCCGGGAAACTTAAGTCTAGATGGTATGGGCCCTTTACAGTGAAAAGTTCCTCTAAAATGGGTGTTGTTGTGTTAATAGACGATGAAAATAGAGAGTTCATTGTCAACATACAACGCGTAGAAAATTATCAAGAAAGTGGTAATGCGATGATTAGTGAGGAGGATATAACATTTGAAGATGAGGTCACGTAATAGCCCATGACCTTGAGTCTAGCTACAAGACTCGTAAATAAAGAAAAGCGCTTCTTGGAAGGCAACCCATGTTTTGTGTGTTTTTATTTGTTTCCGTATGTATGCTTTAATTTTATTGTTGGTAGATCATGTTTCAAACTAAAATTGTGAAAATGCTTTATTTTGTTGTTTAACTTCGTCTTAACTTCATATAAAGGTATTTTTCAAAGGCTAAGTGTAAGGGGAAACCCAAAATTTGTTTCTAAGAACAAAAATGATCATGATTTGCCACAATATTAAATGAACATGTATATTAGTGTTTGTTAGAGGCAAATGCTTCTATCGAGTCATAATGATGTTTTCCAGGATTTTCCAAGAAGTAGGACATAAGTTTTTTCAGAAATTTTCCGGAAACTTAACATAAAGATTTCTGCAGGTCACTTCTGATGGCGTCAGGATTGCGTCACGTATAAAATTCTGGAAATTTTGCGAGTTTTGTTTTTCTAACGGAGTCTTAAAAGTTTTTGTTAATTCTTTAGTTTTATAAACTCCAGGAAATCTGCAAATATTCATTCAACAAGCATTATATCTTAAATCAGTTTCTAGGATTTGTTAGTATATATATAGATTGCCGCCGATTTTACACGAGGTTGCCTTGATTGTTTTCTCAGGTTTAACAGGTTATATATGACAAGAAGATGATTTATATTTCTAGAAAGGAAGCTTTGAACGTTCATTTCCTTGGAGGAAGATCTAACCTTGTTAACACACTATCCACACCGAACGAATCAGGGGAGTATTTGTTTTCATTCTTTTACCTATTTTACTTTTACATCCTTTAATTGAACACTGGGGACAATGTTCATCCTAAATGTAAGGGGAGGGTAAATGATGATACCTTATAGGATACTATTGCACTTAAGTTTGTTTGTTCGATGGTAGGTGTGTAATAAAACTAAGAGAAATATTTGTTAGTGTGATTTTAGCGCCAAATTTAAAATTTTTTACAACATTTAGGAGTGAAACTTT
Source organism: Artemisia argyi (assembly GCA_030686995.1). Lineage (NCBI taxonomy): Eukaryota > Viridiplantae > Streptophyta > Magnoliopsida > Asterales > Asteraceae > Artemisia > Artemisia argyi. The sequence continues at coordinate 47,197,036 of CM060698.1, forward strand.
AGCCATAGAAAGCATCTCATGGATAGGAGATTGTATGACTAGCACAAAACCGTACTATTCAGAAAAATTTTTCACCTAAATATGTGAGGTTCGCCTTTAGATTTTATAGGAAAAGCATTCATTATTAGTGCTTATGAGTGTACCGGTAGCATTTAGATTCTAGAACTTGCGTTAGTGATGCATCCCAAGACCGCTAGTGAGACTACATTTGTGTAGTAGGATTTACTACATGATAAGAGGCATTAGGATCACCCTTATGTTTAAACCCGTATCATAATTACTTGACCATTTAAGTTATATTACTTGACTAGTAAAGTCAATTAATTTTTCCCACACCTTAGCGTTGTACTCATTTTTAGTACACGAAACCCCTAGTAAACCCCTCCGAGCCTATCTTTTCGTTTCTAACTTTAACCATCTTACTTAAAGATAGAATTTGTTTACAATCCTCCCAAATGTGCAACCAAATCGCCTTAGCCTTCCTTGTATGCACTCATCTTTAGTGCATTATTGTTATTTGTTTAAATCCTTAGTTAGTTATCTAATTGATTACATGTTTGCTAAGTCGAGTCATATCTTGTACATATTGTTTTGGGACGATTGGGACTCATGGGTAAAGTACTTGTGTTATGGAGTAATGGGGAAGAATGATGAGTGCTCAAACACTCATCATTTTTGGTCAAATCCGAGCTGCAAAACATTTAAAAACAATCAAAAATGCATCAAAATACTAAAAATATTCCAAAATTGTGTTTTATATGTTTTAGATGCAAAATGAGTAAAAACAGATGAAAAACGATCCAAGTTTGCATAATTGGCAGTTTCAGTCCCCCAACTTTCTAAAATTGGCAAAAATAGTCCCTCAGCACCTATTTTAAAAGAAAAGTCACCAAAGGTCCTTTTGAAATCATAAGTTGTCATATTTAGTCCTTCGGTGAAAAATTTCAAAAGTTTTGAGAATTTACAAATTTAGTCCCTAGAGTTTCACTTTTGGCAGATTTGGTCCCTGGTTGGAAATTTTTGGAAGAAAAATCATTATTGGTCCCTGGAAAGTCACAAGTGTCAATTTTGGTCCTTGGAATGAAAGTTTGAAGAAAATTACTTTTTGGTCCCTCAAGTTTCCACATTTGACATTTTTAGTCCCTAAAGGACCAAAAGTGAAAAATTACAGTTACAACCCTTGGAATATTCATATATGGCAGAAAAGACACTTGAATCAACTTTGGGAATAATACAAAACCAACCTTCAATTTCAGATTTATTACAAGTTTGGTCCGTATGGTTTTAAACTTAAATAAACAAACAAACCCAATCCAAACTCCAAATCCAGTCCACCCTACACAACCCAAGGCCCAATCCTCCAAGGTCCATCTCCCTACCCGTTTAATATTACACCCCAAGTCAAACACCCCGGTCAACCTCACTGTTCATCACCCCTAATCCCCTCAAAATCTGCTTCCATGTCCCCCCCTCATCCATTAACTATCTCCACCAAATTCTCACCTTCCCACACTCATGTCCCTTCCAACCCCCTCCTCATTAACTTCACCCAACTACCAAACCAACCCCCACTCAAACCTGCCAAACCTAATTTCTTGCCAAAAAGGATTTGAAGGCCAGGATTAAAAGAAGTGATCCAATGGCTGAGAAAAGAAGTGGGAAAGAAAGAGAGAGACCCCAGGTTCTATAAAAGTCAAGTAAAAGGAAGACAGAAGGGGAGTTAGAATAGTTAGTTAGATTTTTAGTTGTAGTTTAGTTTTAGTTATGTTTTTTTATGTAATTTTCATTCCCAGTGTTTATTTTATGCTTCGAATTGTACTATTAAGATTTCTTAATGTAACAAGAATCTATTTAAGTCAGTAAATAAGTTCAAACTTTTGTGATTCACAAGTTGCGAATTTTTATTTGAAAACTTCATTTTCATCTGTGATGATTATAAAAGTTGTTTTTTTTATAGTTATTGCAGTTAACATAAGTTATTTATAAGCTTTCATAAGCTCTGTAAAGTTTAAAATAGGTTTTAGCACAAAAAAATCCAAAAGTCAACAAAAGTCAATAGGAAGGTATTATTGTGATAAAGAGACTCAGCAGGGTGTTTATGATTGCTTTCTGTTTCATTCAGCTTGGTGACAAGTTTTTGTGAGCTTTAGGCTTCTATTTGAGGTGTATAACTTTGATTTTTATCATTAATCACTCTTGTGGTTCATGTACTAGTTTCCATTACTTATTTGTGCCTGTGTTTGTTGTTGTGCTCACTTCCTGTTCAATATAGCTTATAACTAGCCCCCATAGCTTATATCCTAGGTTAGAATCAGTAAGGATTGCCTCAGTCACCAATTACCGTTCAAATCATTAAAACATGCTCATTATAGGGTGTTTGGTTCAGGCTGTTTGGAGGACTCAGGGGATTCATTGTTGTTGTTTATGCTCATAACATGCACCCTTAGGTTATTTTAGGTCATAGTAATCATAAGATTTAGTGCCAACAGTTTCTAAAGTCAAAAGTACCTTCTAGCTTCAATTGTATTCAACTGTTTAGTTTTTAGGATGTCATAATCATCATTTAGGTTTAGAACTTGTTTAGTTAGCCTACTTTAGTCTCATTTAAGCTTATTATTACCAATTCAGTCATCAAAATAGGAATCTAAGTTCAAAATAGTCAAGTTTCAAGTTTATCAAAAAAGTCAACTTTTTCTTTTGGTAGAAAAACCAAAATTTCCATGAATTATTGTGATTTTTGTGTTAGGAGTTAGTGTTAGGAATTCTGCTAAGTTAGAATTCTACTGACGGTTACTGCTGAAGGATACTGCTGAAGAGCTGGTTCCTGCTGAAGCAGTGTATCTGCTGAAGTCTAGTTTCAGCATTATTAGTTTCTACGGATATAGTTATTCCGTATTTTATGTAATATAGTTAGGATATGCATGAGTTTATTTAGGAAGTGATACTGCATATTGATGCGTGGGAATCGCACCTTGCTTTACCTCTCGAGGGATCTCGCGAGGCTTACAACCCCCACCAGGCAGTGTACCTGATCGTTGTAGTATAGTATAGTGACAAGTACCGGGGGATTGATCGTTCAGCTTAGGAATAGTGTCGCTAGGATTAGAAAGCCTAATTAATAGTTCTAGAGATGGAAGATGATTATTTTTTGTATTTTTATATTTTTATGAAAGCAATTAAAATCTCGGGTTTTGAAGGAGTGGGCGGAATTAGTTGCTAATCAACTAACCCAAAAACTACTTTATAACTAATTAACTAATGAAAATGAAATTAAACTAATATTAGACTAAGGTTGTGAGCAGTAATTGGAGAAATTGTGTTTACTTAGACTTCATTACTCCCTAGATATCTTTTACATGTTAATTACTTGTTACACTTGTATGAATGACGGGTTGTATTCCTTAATACCATTCGTGGAGTGGCATACATAACTCCCCAACTCTATGAGCTCTTATCTCCTCCTACACCATGACCCAGCACAACTATAGGGATTGTAAACAGTGGCTCATGCATTAAATACAACCAATAAAGACCTAGTACGCCTCGGTTCATGTTTCTTAAGACGTTCAAGCATGTTACCATTTGGAGATCTGCCAGTTTTCTTAAGCCTAACATATAATATCATTCATTCAAAACAAGAATAGACAAGTAATCAACACATAATCAACATCTAGGTTTCATTAGATCTAAGCAAACACAAAGGAAATTTAGCCTAGCATAGTAGAATTAAGATAAGAACAAAAGATAGACAACCAACACATAGACATATTGATTGAATTAAGAGTATACTTATCTCAATTACAATGCAAGGTCTCAAGGGTTTGGAACCCTTGAAAAACCTGTAAAAGAGGCACCAAAATCGTCTTTAGGGTTTCACCAAAACTTCTCCCTTTTATGAAAAAAAAACTAGAAAACTATATATAGGAAAATCGTCCTGACGGCGTCAAGAGTTAAATCTGACGCCGTCAACTCGCCGCCATACACTTCCTCGGACGCCCTAGATAAAATCGTGACGGCCTATGTGACGCCGTCACCACCCACGGTAAATTATTCTTGGCCACTTTGACGCCGTCATAACTCCATCTGACGCCGTCACCAGCTACGGTAATTTATTCTTCATGTCTGACGCCGTCAAGAGTAAATCCTTGACGCCGTCACCTTGTAATTCCAGCTTGGATTTGGTACTTTGTTGTTTTCTTCACTTTATGCTCCAAAAACGTCCAAAATAGCCTCTTTTCCAGAATTCACTCTCCAAACACCTAAAATCACAAAAGGAACAATTTAGGGCAATATTTGATCAAATAAATTCGGATTCGGGCTTAAATGACCCCCTAAAAACGGATCATTTTTCGCCTCATCATATACCCTTACACTTGAGATTTGCTTGTCCTCAAGCAAATGAGCTTTTATTCTACTCAAAAGACAAGTTAGGGGTCATTTAACACTAATATAAAAGTAATTACAACAAATAATCGTTCCACTAAAGACCAATAGACAAGCACGGAGGTCATACACAAGCACCTCACAAATAGTGTTTAGATACTCACATCTCTCGGGTGTAATAAAGTAATATAACATTATGGAAATGGAAGATATCTCTCACTACCTGTCATAGCAAAATAGATTACCATAGGCTTGGGAAAGGATCAAACCTCCACCACATGGCGTAAGCACCTAGGATAAACTATCAAAGAGGTCTTTTTAAAGGGTTATAACGTTAGGTGTAGGGATATGAATTACACGGTTTTGTTGGATAAAGGGGATTTTACTGGTGGCGAGTTAACAATCTTAGTTAATTACATGTACAAGATGGCGTTGCTAAGCCAAGACTAGACTCGACTTAAGCTAATAAATGAAAAATAACAAAAACATAAAATAAACATAGAATGAAAACGGGATGGTAGTCCGTATGTTTTTTCTCTCTTTCTTTTCTATTTTTTTTTTCTTCATACACTCTTACCCTACCATCCGAAATAATACATCATAGGGTTTGAGCATTCCCCTTACACTTGAATCTTTACATACTTTACATTAACTAATCTAATGACTCGAATTAAGAAAATCAAAACACTTGGAGCACTTTTAAGATTAACGTACATATGGGGGTAATAATATGATGTTCTTCCCCATTACTCCATAAAATAAGTACTTACCCATGAGTCCCAATCGTCCCAAAACAATATGTACAAGGATATGACTCGACTTAGGAACCATGTAATCAATTAGAAAGTTAACTTAGGGTTTAACAAATAACAATAATGCACTAAAAATGAGCGCATACACGGAAGGCTAAGGCGATTTGGGTGTACATTTAAGTGGGGTGTAACAAATTCTTCCCTTAAGTAAGATGCTTAAAGTTAGAAACGAAAAGATAGGCTCGGAGGGGTGTACTAGGGGTATCGTGTACAAAAAATGAGTACAACGCAAAGGGTGTGGGCAAAATTAGTTGACTTAACTAGCCAAGTAATATGACTTAAATGGTCAAGTAATTATAATACGGGTTTAACACAAGGGTGATCCTAATGCCTCTTATCATGTAGTAAATCCTACCACACGAATGTAGTCTCACTAGCGGTCTCGGGATGCATCACTAACGCAAGTTCTAGAATCTAAATGCTACCGGTACACTCATAAGCACCAATAATAAATGCTTTTCCTATCAAAACTAAAGGCGAACCTCACATTTTTGGGTGGAAAATTTTTCTGAATATACGGTTATGTGCTAGTCATACAACCTCCTATCCATGAGACGCTTGCTATGGCTAAATTTTCACTCCTAAATGTTGTAAAAAATTTTAAATTTGGCGCTAAAATTACACTAACAAGTATTTCTCATAGTTTTATTACACATCTACTATCAAACAAAACAAACTCAAGCGAAAGTGCATATGTAAGGTATCATCTTTTTACCCTCCCCTTACACTTAAGATGAACATTGTCCCCAATGTTCAAGTAAAGAATGTAAAAGTTAAAAAGTAAAGAGAATGAAGTCAAATACTCCCCTGGTTCGCTCGGTATGGATTTTAGGTTGGCCAGGTTAAATCTTCTTCCAAGAAAACGAACAATCAAAGCTTCCCTTCCAGAATATAAATCATCTTCTTGTCACAAATAATCTGTAAATCCTGACAAAAGTAGACAAGGCAACCTCGCGTAAAATCGGCGGCATCCTATATAAGTTACTAAATCCTAGAAAACAAAATAAGATATAATGCTTGTGGAATGAAGTTTGCAGATTTCCTGGAGATTATAAAACTTAATAATTCACAAAAACTATAAGACTCCGTTAGAAAAACAAAACCGGTAAAATTTCCAGATTTTTGACTCCTGACGCCGTCAAGAGCAATTGCCTGACGCCGTCAGAATGGACCTGCAGAAATCTTTATGTTAAGTTTCCGGAAAATTTCTGGAAAAACTTTGTCCTACTTCCTGGAAAATCATGCAAAACTTCATTATGACTCAATACAAGCATTTGACTCTAACAAATACGAATATACATGTTCATTAAATATTGTGGATAATCATGATCGGTTTGTTTCTTAAAAACATATTTGGGGTTTCCCCTTACACTTATCTTTTGCAAAAATACCTTTAGGTTGAAGTTAAGACTAGTCTAAATAACATAATAAAGTATTTCACATTTTAATTGAGAAATATGATCAACCATCAATAAAAATAAAACATGCATACGGAAGCAAATAACAATCAAACAAATAAAATTCACACAAAACATGGGTTGCCTCCCAAGAAGCGCTTGTTTTTGTTCGAGTCACGAGCCTGACTCTACCCTTATTTCACGGATAAATGCGAGGTTTTCCCTACACTTAGGATTAAGTGCGGGTGATAGTAGCGATACACACCATCTCGGTGGAAGTATGCCACGTGAGGAAAGAGTGGTGAATGAATTATATGCTCAAAGGGTTGTGCTCCTATCATCATAACCTTACCTAATTCAGTCGGGTTAATGGGTGGATTAATATTTTCTCCTAGAAAGGGATCATTTTCTATCAACTTCGAAAGACTCCTAGTTGGGGATCCATCTTGACCTAATAAACCTGGTTTAAACCCATAATGTTTCTTATGATCGATAATAAATGGGTGATGTAAGCATGTAAGGTCATTTTCCACTCCTATATTTGCTTCCTCTCTACAAGGCTTAGAGTCCACTACCTTCAACGTAAAACTACCTGGACTACATGGTTTGATGGGTGGATCGGGACCTATTTCAATTCCTAAATCTTCATCCAAGGATGGAAGATTAGGTAATGGTTTTGGTTGAGGCTCCGGTTCATCAAAACTAGGAACTTCCCTAGAACTAGGAGTAAGGTTATCATTACAAGTGTTCAAACCTATATCCTCTGGTGGTGCTTGGTCCAAGGGTTCTACCTCAATTGGGGTTCCTATAGTCTCTTCTACTTCTTCCGGGTAAGTCACGGGCGGTGTATGTGCCTCAAATGATGGTAGGACTTGTGGGGTACTTTGTGGGCTTGGATTATCCACCTCATCCTCCATTGTACCTAGATTACCTATATGTTTGTTTTGTACTATGATATTAGGTGCCATCCAACTAGGTATCTCAACATGAGTATATTCATCCCCCAACAAACTTCCTGTTTGCTCCATCAAACTTGTTTTTGATTGATTTGTGATGTTGTTTGTTGGGTTGTCTACTCTATAATAATATTGGGCACAGTTTTCTATGGTATCCCACGCTTCTTCATCATTTAATTCCCTAGGGCCCCCTTCGGCAAAATCATCGATGCGCATTTGGTCACATTGGCTGACACGATAGTAAAAGGTTTCGGTTAGGGATGATAAAGAGAAACTATGATGAGGGAATTTTCGAAGTAAAATTTTAAAACGAGTCCATGCATCATATATGGGTTCATCTCGATATTGTTTGAAATTCAAGATGTCAATAGGGTAGAATGGCCTTTGTGGTTGGTGGTATGGTGGATTCGCGTACTCCATAATGGTGAACGGAAGAGTCAATGGAAATTACGAACAAACACACAAAGAAAAAGATAAACTAAAGAAAACCTAAAAATAAAAAATAAAAATCTTACTAGAAAGGAATCTAGCAAGTAGACCTAATAAAAAGAAATCCTAACCTAGACAATAACTATTCCCCAGGCTGCGGCGCCAAAAACTTGATGCGTGGGAATCGCACCTTGCTTTACCTCTCGAGGGATCTCGCGAGGCTTACAACCCCCACCAGGCAGTGTACCTGATCGTTGTAGTATAGTATAGTGACAAGTACCGGGGGATTGATCGTTCAGCTTAGGAATAGTGTCGCTAGGATTAGAAAGCCTAATTAATAGTTCTAGAGATGGAAGATGATTATTTTTTGTATTTTTATATTTTTATGAAAGCAATTAAAATCTCGGGTTTTGAAGGAGTGGGCGGAATTAGTTGCTAATCAACTAACCCAAAAACTACTTTATAACTAATTAACTAATGAAAATGAAATTAAACTAATATTAGACTAAGGTTGTGAGCAGTAATTGGAGAAATTGTGTTTACTTAGACTTCATTACTCCCTAGATATCTTTTACATGTTAATTACTTGTTACACTTGTATGAATGACGGGTTGTATTCCTTAATACCATTCGTGGAGTGGCATACATAACTCCCCAACTCTATGAGCTCTTATCTCCTCCTACACCATGACCCAGCACAACTATAGGGATTGTAAACAGTGGCTCATGCATTAAATACAACCAATAAAGACCTAGTACGCCTCGGTTCATGTTTCTTAAGACGTTCAAGCATGTTACCATTTGGAGATCTGCCAGTTTTCTTAAGCCTAACATATAATATCATTCATTCAAAACAAGAATAGACAAGTAATCAACACATAATCAACATCTAGGTTTCATTAGATCTAAGCAAACACAAAGGAAATTTAGCCTAGCATAGTAGAATTAAGATAAGAACAAAAGATAGACAACCAACACATAGACATATTGATTGAATTAAGAGTATACTTATCTCAATTACAATGCAAGGTCTCAAGGGTTTGGAACCCTTGAAAAACCTGTAAAAGAGGCACCAAAATCGTCTTTAGGGTTTCACCAAAACTTCTCCCTTTTATGAAAAAAAACTAGAAAACTATATATAGGAAAATCGTCCTGACGGCGTCAAGAGTTAAATCTGACGCCGTCAACTCGCCGCCATACACTTCCTCGGACGCCCTAGATAAAATCGTGACGGCCTATGTGACGCCGTCACCACCCACGGTAAATTATTCTTGGCCACTTTGACGCCGTCATAACTCCATCTGACGCCGTCACCAGCTACGGTAATTTATTCTTCATGTCTGACGCCGTCAAGAGTAAATCCTTGACGCCGTCACCTTGTAATTCCAGCTTGGATTTGGTACTTTGTTGTTTTCTTCACTTTATGCTCCAAAAACGTCCAAAATAGCCTCTTTTCCAGAATTCACTCTCCAAACACCTAAAATCACAAAAGGAACGATTTAGGGCAATATTTGATCAAATAAATTCGGATTCGGGCTTAAATGACCCCCTAAAAACGGATCATTTTTCGCCTCATCACATATCTTTTAAATGTTTTTAGAATATACGTTTCTTGTGAAACGGTTTAGGGTTCCTTTTGTATAAAAGGAACACACGATTATGTATTGGATACATGTTTTTAGAAAACACTTTCGTTATTATTAAAAGATCATAGAGGATCAATTGTTCTTAGTATTCAGTTGTTAATACTTGTGTTTATTTCCGTTTTAGAATACAAGTTACAGAGATTATCTTTTAGTGTGTTAGTGATTACATTAACATAACTAACGATCCACGAGTGCTCAAAGATCTATCAAGGTCTAAGATTCAACAAGTGGTATCAGAGCCTCGGGAGAGTTTCTGTGATACTAAGAAACATCAACTTTACACCCTCTCAATCAAAAACAACCAAAAACAATGCATGGATCAGATGATGAATCTGATGCAAATCAGAACCAAAACACCACTTCTCTCCAACAACTCACTCTCTCAAACAGTAATGCCAAATTCCCATACCTTAAGAATGCAGAGGAGTATGAATTGTGGTCCATGAAGATGCAAAACTGGATCACAAATATTGACTGGAATCTTTGGGAAGTTGTCCGTAAGGGTAACAGCTTGAAGAAACATGTCAAAGATGCTGATGGGATTGTTACCATCGTAGGTCCCAAAACTGCTGAAGAAGTTCTAGCCGTGCAGAGGGAGAATAAAGTCAGAACAATTCTCCTTCAGGCTATACCAGATGACCAAATGGGTGACTTCCACTTAATGGAAGATGCCAAGGACATTTGGATGGCCATCAAGGCTAGATTTGGTGGGAATGATGAATCAAGAAGGATGAAGAAGTCAATGCTGAAGCAACAGTTTCAAGAGTTTTAGATATCTGAGGAAGAAGGAATCCACAAGGGTTATGACAGGTTCCACAAGATCTTGAGCCAACTTAATCAGCTGAAGGCTAGGCCAGATAATGAGGACTGCAATGCTAAGTTTCTAAGATCTTTGCCACCATCCTGGTTACAAGTTAGCATTGCTCTCAAAACTAAAGGTGGATTGGACATGATCTCTTTTGATGACCTCTACAACAAGCTTAAATCTCTTGAGCCTGATGTTAGAAGTCCCATTCATCCATCCACTCACTCAGCCTTTGTTAGCATCACATCCAATCCGGTGCTTCATGCCTCAAGCTCTTACACCTCAGCATCATCTTCTCATGCACACTCTAAACCAACTCCTAAATCAAAGTCCAGTAATATAATGGAAGATGTTCTTCACTCTTTTGTTGCTGAATATGAACATCAGCAGTTTATAGCTTATGAGGATTTTGAATAGGTGGATCCATTGGAGATGGAAGAGATGAACTTGAAATGGCAGTTGGCAATGATTTCTCTTAATATCAAAAGGTTTGAGAATAAGTCAAGGAGAAAGTTTGGTTTCCAGGGAAGAGATGCAGCAAGATTTGACAGAAGGAAGGTTAAGTGCTACACTTGTGGTCAGATGGGCCACTTCTCAAGAGAATGCAAGGATAAAAATCCTGGTGATGAAGTTAGATATGGCTCATATCTATTGGAATCAGGAACTTCTAAAGCTGGACCTTCTAAAGCTTTGGTGACTGTGGATGACCATGTTGATTGGACTATTCATGAGCCTGCTGAAGAGGAAGCTTCTACTTCTGAACAAGTGAATATGCTGGCATACTGCCCCACAGAGGATAAGAAGGATCAAGTTTCCTTGATGGGCATCTCTTAGGTACATAACTGTGTTTTTGGCTGTAGTGTAAGATATAATGAACTTAAACAAGAATATGATGAATTGAAACCTAAATACAATGAATGTTATGTAGAAGTTGAGGCTTATAAAAAGGCTTTAAAAACTTTAGAAAGACAAAAGGTTCGGTTTCAAAAGAATCAGCTCAAATATGAAGAAAAGATAAGAGTCTTAGAAAGTGATTTAGAATGTGCTAAGATTGATTTAAGGCGTACTGAAAAAGAAAAGGCTGATGTTGTTTCAGAAAATCTAGTGCTTAAACAGAAACTAGATGAAGAGGTAGCTAGACATAAACAATGGTTAATATCAGGTGATAATCTAGCTAGTGCACTTTATGGTAGTCAGGCTGTAAACTCTGGAATAGGTTTAGGTTTTCAAAAATATGTTGGTTTAGAAGCTAGGAATGACCTAGGTAAATCAACACCAGCAGGATTAGCTAACTATATTACATAAAATACGGAATAACTATATCCGCAGAAACTAATAATGCTGAAACTAGACTTCAGCAGATACACTGCTTCAGCAGGAACCAGCTCTTCAGCAGTATCCTTCAGCAGTAACCGTCAGCAGAATTCTAACTTAGCAGAATTCCCAACAATATAAAAGAAGGTAAATTACATGCTGTCCCTGGACCTATTAGAGGAGAACACATGCCCACAGACCTGTCCATAACTGTTGACTTTGATGGATCACACCATCTTTATGGCAAAAAGTCAATTGACTTGCCAGACCCTGATTCTAAATCTACTGACTTTTTCTCTTGTTGTGACAGTGACAAGTCGTCTGACCAAGGGTCTACTTCATATACCAGTTGTGATTCAAGTGAAAAGTCAGACCTTCCCAAGACCACACCCAAGACATCACCCAAGTCTCCCTACAAGCCTGTTAGAGTTACTGCTGATTCCAAGATAGTTTCTTCTGAAGACATGTTATTTAATTCTTTGCAAAACAATGTTTCTACTTCTGTTAAAAACAATTCTATCAATGTTTGTGGTTTGAATGCTTTTTCATGTTATGGAACATCTTTCACTTTGAATAAATCTTCTAAAAAGAAGAAATGTTTTGTGTGTGGAAGTAAATTTTATTTGATTAAGGATTGTACTTTTCATGAGCAAAGAATGGGTGTATACGCTAGTCAAAGAAAACCTAGGAAAATGTGGACAAATGTTAATGACATACCATCTTTTGTTCCACATCAGCAGAAACACAATTCTGCTGAAAAACATTCTTCATGGAGAAGAACTGGTACTAGACCTTATGTGCGACCCACTAGTTCTTTCTTTCATAATGGTTATTGGCCTAGACAGTTTGACTCTATGTATGTTGGTGGAGGGTTTTGGGATACTGTTGTGAAGCCCTCAGCAGGTTGTTCTTGGACAAAGAAGGGACCTAATTTGCAATACAGGCCCAAGAACAATGGTGGATCTAAAACGTCTACATGGCCTACTTCTTATGATCCACAAGGCAGGCTCAAGTCAGCAATGACTTGAGTCTCCAAAGTGTACTAACTTTTGTATATTTATATTGTTGTTGTTGTAGGATCATCCCCTGAAGAGTACTGAAGTAGGCATAGTAGATAGTAGTTGTTCCAGAAGCATGTCAGGGAACAAGGATAAGACGCATGACTTTGTGCCTATAGAAGGAGGAGGCAATGTGACTTTTGGTGGAGGAGCTGGCAAAATCACTGGGAAAGGCACTATCAAAACACCTCTGTTAGATTTTGAGAATGTTTATTATGTGAAGGAACTTCAGCACTTCAATCTGTTCTCTGTATCACAAATATGTGACACCAAGAATAAAATTTTCTTATCTGAGGATGAATGTCTTGTGCTCTCAAAGGACTTCAAACTTCCAGAAGATACAAATGTCTTGCTAAGAGTTCCTAGAACTTTCAATTTGTACACATTCAATCTAAATGATGTTCAACCAGAAGGTGATCTAACATGTTCGGTGGCCAAAGCTTCCCTGGATGAATCTACAAGATGGCATAGGAGGATGGCTCATGTGAATTTCAAGACCATTAACAAGCTTTCTAAACTTGGTCTGGTCCAGGGACTTCCTTCAAAAGTCTTCACCAATGAACATAATTGTGTTGCATGCAACAAAGGAAAGCAACACAGAGCCTCATACAAAGCTATAACAGCTGTGAGCACCATCTCAGAATCTCTTCAGTTGCTGCACATGGATCTCTTTGGTCTAACTCCTATAAGAAGTATTGATCATAAGTACTTCTGCCTGGTTATCACTGATGATTATAGCAGGTTTTGCTGGGTATTCTTTTTGAAAACTAAAGATGAAACAACTCCTATTTTAAAAGAATTTTTTACCCTTGTTGAAAACCAGCTAAATAAAAAGGTTAAAGGCATTAGGTGTGACAATGGGACAGAGTTCAAAAATGTTGTATTCATAGAATTCTGTAAGTCTAAAGGGATAAAATGGGACTACAGCACTCCAAGGACCCTACAACAAAATGGGGTTGCTGAAAGGAAAAATAGGACCTTAATAGAGGCAGCAAGATCCATGCTTGCAAACTCTAAGTTACCCACTATGTTCTTGACTGAAGCAGTAAGCACTGCTTGTTATGTTTTGAACAGGGTATCCATCACTAGACCTCATGTCAAGACACCTTATGAACTTCTCACTGGGAAAGTACCTGATATTCATTACCTTAAATCTTTTGGTTGCAAAGTGACCATTTTGTTTACTGCTGATACACTGGGAAAGTTTGATGGAAAAGCTGATGAGGGATATATTGTGGGGTATTCAGCTCATAGTAAGGCATATAGGGTTTACAATTTGCATGCTAAAAGAATTGAGGAAACCCTTAATCTGAGATTTCTAGAAGATCAGCCTAATGTTCAAGGACAAGGTCATTCTTGGTATTTTGACCTAGATTACTTGGGGTACACTAGACATGTCTCTAATCCAAATGCAGGTACTAAAGATACAATTTCTAACCCTGCAGGTTCCCTGGATGATGACTCAGAGAGTGACTCTGAGAAAGATGAACAAACAATTGTTGTACCTTCTTTTCCACCTAATCATTTTGCAGGTAATCATTCTGCTGCTGAACATGAAGATGAGTCACATTATGCAGAGGATCTTGCTAGACTCAAGAAGCAAGAACATGCAGCCACTCAGGAAGCTAAGAGACTCAGTGAAAAGTTTGCAAAAGAGACTGATGCCTTACTTCAACAATCAGCACAAGCAGTCAGTGGAAACCAGGTTGCTGCTGACAGTTCTGCTGAAGGCTCTCCTATTCCTGCTGATGTGATCAAAACTACTGATTGTCCTGCTGCACAATCTCCCATTTCTACTGAAGTGTCTACAGACTTTGAGAAGCCATTTACCAGATTTCCAAGTCCTTCTGATCTTGGTAATTATCAACCCAAGGCTGGCATCTTTAACTCAGCTTCCTATGATAGTAAGTTTGGACCCACTGTCAACAACCTTGACACCACAATCAATGTCAACCCCACAGCAACAAAGAGGATCAATATTGCTCATCCCCTATCAACGGTTATTGGAGATCCTCAAGCACCTATTAGAACTCGAAGTACTGTGAAGAACACTACAAATGGTGAAGTTGCTTTCATTTCCTATGTCTACAATCAACAAAGGGACAATCATACAGACTTCAAACATTGTCTATTTGCTTGCTTCCTTTCTCAAATAGATCCAACCAGTGTTCCTCAAGCACTTGCTTATTCAAGTTGGCTTAAAGCAATGCAAGAAGAGATGCTGCAATTTAAGAATCAGCAGGTTTGGATACTGGTCCCTCTTCCTGATGGTAAATATGCAATTGGGACAAAATGGATTTTGAAGAATAAAAGAGATGAAAGGGGTATTGTGGTGAAAAACAAAGCAAGGTTAGTGGCTCAGGGGTTCAGGCAAGAGGAAGGCATAGACTATGATGAAGTCTTCGCACCAGTGGCCAGAGTTGAAGCAATCAAGATATTCTTGGCCTATGCATCTTATATGGGTTTTATGGTATATCAGATGGATGTAAAAGGTGCTTTTCTGTATGGTGAGATTGAAGAGGAGGTTTATGTGACTCAACCAAAGGGTTTTGAAGACCCAGATCATCCTGATTATGTTTATAAGGTTGTTAAAGCTCTCTATGGACTACATCAGGCACCTAGAGCTTGGTATGCTAGGCTTTCTACATTTCTGCTGAAGCATGGTTATAGAAGAGGTGCCATTGACAAGACTCTCTTCCTTAAGAAAGACTCCAGGGATATCATTCTTGTGCAGGTTTATGTGGATGACATCATATTTGGTTCCACAAAAGAAGAATGGTGTAGAGAGTTTGAGGATTTGATGAAGGGAGAATTTCAGATGAGTGCCATGGGGGAGCTCACTTTCTTTTTAGGTTTACAGGTTCAGCAGAAACCTGATGGTATCTTTATCAGTCAGGATAAGTATGTACAAGATATGTTGAAGAAATTTGATATGGACAATGTCAGAATTGCCACTACTCCATATGAAGCTCCCAAACCAAAGAACAATCTTAAACCTGATCTTCTTGTGAATGTCCATTTGTACAGGTCCATGATTGGTTCTTTGATGTATTTGACTGCTTCTAGACCTGATATTACATTTGCTGTGAGTGCTTGTTCTAGGCACCAAGTCACTCCACTTACTTCTCACTTGAATGCTGTCAAAAAGATCTTTAAGTATCTGAAAGGCCAACCCAAATTAGGTCTTTGGTACCCAAAAGAATCTCCTTTTAAGCTGGAAGCATATAGTGATAGTGACTATGCTGGTGCCAATATGGATAGGAGATCCACAACTGGAGGTTGCCAATTCCTTGGAAAAAGATTGATTTCTTGGCAATGCAAGAAACAGACCATTGTTGCTACCTCTACTACTGAAGTAGAGTATGTTGCTGCTGCCAATTGTTGTGGACATGTTCTATGGATTTAGAATCAATTGCTGGATTATGGGTTTAATTTCATGAATACCACCATTTTTATTGACAATCAAAGTACCATTTGCATTGTTAAAAATCCAGTTTTTCATAATAGAACCAAACATATTGAAATCAGGCACCACTTTATCAGGGATGCTTATGAAAAACATTTAATTAAAGTGGTTAAAATTCACACAGATGATAATGTGGCAGATCTGTTAACTAAAGCTTTTGATGGACCTAGGTTTCAACACTTAGTGGTCCATATTGGTATGCTTAACCCTTGAATGCAAAGTTTGAGGGGAGGAATAAGCCTCAGGGGAGGCATATACCTCAGGGGAGGATTGTGATTGTAAACTTTGTAGATAATTTGTATAATTTTGAGTTTTAACACTAACCAACTAATGTATTGTATTGTAAGTTTGTTTGGATTGTTTGTTAGTCTGTGTCTATTTTGCAGGATGCCATTATAAGTTGTTGCTGAGTTGATATTCACCAAGATATTTTAATGTGGATGCTGAGATGTGTTTCTTCTGAAGTATAATGGATGCTGAGATTTGTTTCTTCTGAAGTATAATGGATGCTGAGATTGATTTCTACTGAATAAATAAAGAGATCAAAATTGGAAAATGATTTTTCATTCATTCAAGGACCAAATTACAGCTGACAAACAACTTCAAATGGAAATACAAGATTCAATCCTATACAAGTCTATCCAAATTATTCAAGCTCCTATCATCTATTACAAAAGCTGATTGATGCATAACCAGTATGATGAAAACGACGAAGATGGATTAATGAAAACGAAGGATGGATTGATGAAAACGACGAAGATGCTCAAGAACCTAGTTTTACATCTTTGGTCCTTGGCAACATCCCATCATCACCTATTCCATTTTCCCTTTCCCTTTACCCACCACCTTTGCCTTCTTGCCCTTTCCCCTGTGTCCATGGTATGAAGCACCAGATTCTGGAGCAGGAAGACCCAACACCACACCCCGTGATGTTGGAAGAGATGGATTTCTCTTCCTTGGCCTTGGTTGGGATCTCTCTGGTGTGGAAGGAGGAAGAAATGATGGATCTTCGTCTTCATCCTCTGAAGAGTCTTCATCAGAAGTAAAGATGAAGGGAGAAACATATTGTCTCTTAGCAGGAATGGGGACATTACTTGGTTCCCCCTTCTCCAAAGCATTCCATCATCTCTCCATTTCTCTAGCATAATCTGAATCATCTAATTCAGATGGATATGGTGGGAGATCCTCTGATGATGAAGAGGAAGAAGAGGAGGAGGTTAGGTCAATAATTTCAGGTTTGGAAGACATTATTTGGTGATGAATTAGGGTTAATTGTGAAATTAGGGTTTTTGGGGGTTATAAAATAGGCAAAGTCTAGGCTTTATGATCATTAATGCGAGTTGGGCGGCACAGTAAAAATCAAGATATTCACTGAAGATATTTTTACTCTTGATTGGTTTCTGCTGATTGACTATCCATCAGTAGATTGACTTTCATTTATGCTGAAGGGTAATTTTGAAATTGGATGGATCCACTTTACACGTCAGACTTGGTTAACAGTTTGTTCCGATAATCTTGACCACAGTTCGGGAACTTCCAAACATAACCTACTTTGCATATCTTTGCCTAAACTAAATTATTCACCCATCACTCCATTTAAACCCATCATTCTTTTCATAATTCATAACCATCTCTCGCAAAATTATTCAAATGGCACGACTTCAATTCAAGAAAGATCATAACAAGTTTGCTATTTTGAAAAAGGCTAAGGGTCATGAAGAATATGACTCAATGGTGGAATTTTTACAGCATTCAAAGATTCACTTTGCTTTAACACATTCTCCAAATGTGATAGATGAATCTATGGTGAAGCAGTTTTGGGCATCTGCTAGGAAAAGATCTGACACAGAGATCGTGGCTGACGTTGATGGTAATGAGTATCTGGTGACTGAAAGTTTGATCAGGACAAAGCTTCAGTTGGATGATGAGAATGGTGTTTATCACTCCAACACTGAAGAGATACTTGCTGGGTAGAGGGAAGCTGGTTGTCAAAGCACTGACACAACTAAGTGGTTGAAGAATTAGTTCTGTCCTAAGTGGAGGTATTTGGTGCATTTGCTGCTCCAATGTATTAGCAATAAGTGTGGTGGATGGGATCAGTTCTCTGCCCAATTGGGTTATGGTATTGTCTGTCTCTCTAAAGGGTTAACTTATAATTTCTCAAAGTTTATTTTTGCTAATATGCTAGAAAATATTGAGAAACAAAATCATAAGTTTTTAATGTACCCTAGGTTTCTACTAATTATTTTAGACATTACTACTGAAGACAGAATTCATGTGCCCATTAAGAGCCTTGGTCCTAAGTTATTTGCCTCTATGAAAACTAACTATAATGGGGAACATCGCCTTCTGTTAGCTGCTATGTTGGCACATGGCAATGATGATGCAGTTGAGGGTGATGCTACTGGTCATTTGCCCTCTCCAAATGCTGCTGATGATGGTAATCCATCATCTTCTGGTGTTGCTGCTAATGGTAATCCTTCAGTGGTAAATGAGGGAGGGCCATCTACAAATGCTGAACCATTACCTGTTTCTTCTGACCAACCTCCACCTTCCACTTTACCTCTGTCACCTAGTCATGTTCCTTCACCATCTCAGGTTGCTCCTGTTGAGCTAACTCCTGGGGTTGAAGAGACAATTCAGTCTCTTGGTACACAGGTACCTACACCTCTTGAGCCTGAGATTGCTAGATTACCTACACCTAGTCCTGTAAGAGAGCCAGTTGATGAAGGCTCTCCTAATGTTGTACATATGTCTGTTTCTCCTGCTAGGTTCAATGAAGCTCCTTTTACCATTGAGCAATCTGTTGGTGGAGCAGAGGACCCTGTTACTCTCACTTCTGTACATGGTTTGCTTTGCAGGTATATTAGAACGACAGATGCTCTTCAGAAAGGGCTTGATGATACCAAGTCTACTCTTGGTGGTGAGATTGACTTGCTGAAAAGCAGGGTTCTGGATTTGGAGGCACAACTTAATCAGCAGAAGAAAAGAAAGATCGTGACAGATGCTGCTGAAGTGCCTCAGGAGGGTAACTTGGATTCCCTTGAGATTTTGGCTTAAGTTGCTAGACAGACACATGCTTCTTCTATCAAAGTTACTGAAGTATCACAACCTAAGCCGACAATCCACTTCAGCAGAAGAAGTAGAAGACAATATTTGGCAAAGAAAGTTGATGAATCTTCTAAGGCGTCCAGTGGTGATGAGATTCTTATGGCAGAAGCTGATGATACTCTTCCGGAGAAACAACCAACTAGTGTCATTGCTACTGATAAGACTACTGATGGGCTTCATGCATCAGTAGATACATTCTTTGTAGCTGGTAAAGAGTATATGGATTCCCCTGGCCATGATCCATCTGTTCTTAAGCAAGTTTCTCCTGATGACACCACTGCAACCCTGAAGCCTACAGGATCTGCTGATAATCTACATGATTCAGATGTTCAAAAGTTAACTGTTGATCCTATGGAAGGTTTAGATATTCCTCATGTTGATTCAGCTGAAGGTGATGAAGTGTGTGCTGATGAACTTATTTCAGAAGAAGAAAGAGTTGAACAAGAAAGACTCTTAAAAGAATGGGAAGATTATAAGAAGAGTACATACTTGGCAGAAGCAGAACAAGCCAAATATGATTCAGAATATCTGTCTACTACAAAAAGGTATATTTCTACCTTTCCTATTGAAAGACAGAGATAATTGGATGCTGCTATTCAAAATTTTGATGAATCAGACTGGCAGCATATTGGAGAACAAGTGATTAGTACTCCTGGTTTAGCTGCAGATATTCTTGGAAATGAGGTGGATAAAAAGGACTGGGTTTCTGAAATAGTGAAGAAGATGAAATTAAGAAAGAAAGAAGCAGATGAGCAAAAAGCCAAAGCAAAAAGGGATAAACCAATGACTCAAGCACAGCAGAAGGATTATATGAGAACTTATGTGAAAAGTCATAGCAGTGCCCTATATAATAATGCTTGGACTAGGAAACAAGTTTAGGCTATTTCAGATGAACAATTGGTTCTTATGTATAATAGAATCAAGTCTAGATGTGAAAAGGATGGAATGAGTGCTCCTAAGCTTGTTCCTACCATTCTTGCTAATGATGCAGAACCATCTTCTCAAAAAGTTCAACTTGTTCTTCTAGTGTGCCTGCTAGGTCTCCATCATTGCCTGTTGATGTTGTTTCTAATATGCATGTGGATGTTCCTGTTGTTGATCAGGTATCTTTACCTGCTACTTCTGCTGATGTGACAACTATTGCTGCTTCATCTAGTGTTGATAAAGGTAAATCTAAAGTTGTAGCAGAAGCTCTTCCTTCTAGAAAGAGAACCAGGAAACAAATGGAGGAGGAGAGGTTGGGTGAAGAGGTTGCATAAAGGTTAGCTGATGAACAATAAGCTAAAATGGCAAGATTTCATGAGCTCAAGGAAAGAGAAGTAGAGCTTGCAGCTGCTAAGGCTAAACAGATAAGGAAGGCCATGGATGAACAATATGCATCTGCTGCACTTGATTCTTCTCAGGATTCTACTGATGAACAAATGGATATTCCATCAGTAGAAACTAATGTTGCAGAAGATGTATCTACTGGAGATGTAGCTCATGAGGAATCTTCTTTACCCCATGATTCAATTTATGTTCCTGGAAGAAGGGCTAAGAGAATGGCTAGAGTGAGAACTTCACATTCAGCACAAAGACTAGTAGATGTGAATGCTCCTGATGCTTCATTTATCAAAGAAGGATCCCCTGATGATTGGCCAGAGGGAGTTAGAGATGTTTTGGTTCATTGGGAATTATCTAAGAATGGTCATATCAACACCATTTATAGACTTGATAAAAATTCTCTCTCATTCACCTTTCTACAAGAAATATTACATCTTGTGGATCATCAGGACTTGCTCACTCTAAATGATTTGGTTCACAAATATTATGCAACTCATACTCCTACAGGTTCTGGATTGTATTTATTGGGTGATCTCAGAGTGCTTTTGGATTCTTCTACTCCCACTGGTGCTGGTTATGATGTGTGGAAAAACAATCAGAGGTGGAAAGTTCAGAGTTGGAAGTTTTACCCTATGCCCTATGTTCATGTGTTGGAAACTACATCTGGACTCAGGTTTCTCATGGTTCTTGGGAAAAGGTATCCTCTGACAGTGTCTCTTATGGAGAAAATGCTTCAACAAAAGTTGGAGATTCCTCCTGATCCAGCTGGGAATGCTAGGTTGTTTGCTGAATCTCTGATTAAAGTGTTCAAACTCAGGATCAGGACTTCCAGAGCTGCTTCTACTTGATGATATTTTGTTATATATGTGTTTTGTTCTTAGTTAAAAAAAAAAAAAAAAAAAAAAAAAAAAAAAAAAAAAAAAGACTATCAGATTTGTATAGTATTGTGTATGTTGTATACAGGTTTGGTGTTGGTTATTTCCACACCTTCTCTGGTTATCAACTTACCTGATGTTGACTATTCCATCTAAAAGTTGGCTAGTCCAAAGGGTACAGCTTTGGTAAAGACATGTCAAATCTGTTGATAGCTGTAATAGTTTGCTAAAAACTATTGGGTACTCAACTCACCCATGCTTAACAGCTGAGAGTTGGATGGTTGTCCATTGACCATGGATTTTTCCTTTATGGATTCTCAATAATTGGCTAGCCCACAAGTATATGGCTTGTGGTAAAGTCAGTGGAAAACCATATTTGGTATTCAATTGACCAAGGTGATTCAATCAACCAAATAATTGACTAGTCCTTAGCAAACGGCTGCAGGTAAAGACAACTCAAATCCATTTGTAGCTGATGATTTGCTAAAAATCATATGGTCATCAGTGTACCATAGTTTTTGAACTTAAACATTTGGCTACTCTAGTAGTGATGGCTATTGATAAAGAGACATCAAATCCATTATTTTCAATGATTCACCTCTCACAGGAGTTAACACACCTGGACGTGATGAGAATAGTATGAAACTAATCTGTTTTGATGTACATTTGCTAATTTGTTGCTGCAAAGAATGGAGTTTTCAAGTATACGCTGATCATAGAGATTCTGCTGATAGTGATTCTTTGCTGATGATGTTCGACATCAATCCTCTTGGTTTGTCTTTTTAAAGATCTATCAAGAATCTTGAACTTAACCATGTCAAATTCAAGATTAGGGGAGGATTGTTGGGAATTCTGTGAAGTTAAAATTCTGCTGACGGTTACTGCTGAAGGATACTGCTGAAGAGCTGGTTCCTGCTGAAGAAGTGTATCTACTGAAGTCTAGTTTCAGCATTATTAGTTTCTGCGGATATAGTTATTCCGTATTTTATGTAATATAGTTAGGATATGCATGAGTTTATTTAGGAAGTGATAATGCATATCTTTTAAAAGTTTTTAGAATATAAGTTTCTTATGAAACGGTTTAGGGTTCCTTGTGTATAAAAGGAACACACAATTATGTATTGGATACATGTTTTTAGAAAACACTTTCATTATTATTAAAAGATCCATAGAGGATCAATTGTTCTTAGTATTCAATTGTTAATACTTGTGTTTGTTTCCGCTTTAGAATACAAGTTATAGAGATTATCTTTTAGTGTGTTAGTGATTACATTAACATAACTAACGATCCACGAGTGCTCAAAGATCTATCAAGGTCTAAGATTCAAAAGTTAGGACTTGTGCTTTTCACATGTTGTATTATTCCACCTAGACTTTAGAGTCCCACCACCGGCTTATTTTAGTGATTTTTCTAAGTGCTTATTTAAGTAGCTTTAAGTGGGCTGCAGGGCAAGGTGATGCCCTGCACCAGGGCATCAGATTTTAATCTCATTTTCCCTTATTTGTCGTGACCTCTATAGTGGACCCCACCTGTTTGTTATTGGCTTATTGGAAAGCCAATAAGCCATTCTTCAAGGCTTATAGCTTACTTCATTGTTTTTAGCTTATTTACTTGGGCTGCATGCCCCATTTGTTTTGTCCAATCTCACTTGTATGCTGCATACTCAGATTTTGAGCCTAAGTTTCATGCCCTCTCCTGGCTTCAATAGTGGGACCCAGAAGTTGAGCTTCAGCTTTTTGAAAAGCCAATAAGCTCAGCTTATTGGTTTCACTTTTGTTTTGGGCTTCCAATCCATCCAATGGGCCCCACATTAGCCTAAAGTTGGCCAAGCAGGCCTGGTTTGGTGCTCAGGATTTGGTCCTTGTGCTTATTTGCTTTTGTAGCTTATTTCCTGAGCGTATTGGCTTTCTCTAGTTCCTTTCTTGTGCACTTAACTTATTTACAACTTACTTTATCCTTGGTTCCTTTGTGTGGCTTCTTATTAGCTTTCTCATTACCTACAAAGTCCTAATAAGCTAAAAATCCCATCTGCCAATCCATTTTGCTTTTCATAGTGCTTAATTTTGATATTTAGCCAAGTGTCCTTCATTAAAGTTTTTCATTTTAAGTGTTTAAAGAGTTTTGTAAAAGAAAATTTCAGAAAAGTCAAAAATAAAATAAGTGATAGCTTCTATTTAAGCCTCTTGGCTTATTTTCAGCTTATTCATTAAGCACTTCTCATTTTTATAATTTTCATAGCTTCCTGTAGTCATAAAATAATTTTAGGAAAATTTTCATATTTTTCACTGTTCATTTGCTATTTTTATTAATTTAATTTAGTTTTAGAAATTAATAAATAGTTTTTAATTTAATTATTTAAAAAGTCTAAAAAATATATTTTCTATTTTAAAATTAGACTTATATTATTTTAGATTTTTCCAAGTTTAAATTTTATTTTTCTAAGTAAATTTCATAATTATTTGTAATTTAGTATAATTTAAATAATTAAAAGTAATTAGGAAATTAGTAATTAATTAATAATAAGTAATTAAATAGTGTAAAAATTAATTTTAATTTTCTAAAAATTTTCTTTTATCATTAGGATTGTAAAAATGTAATTTTCATATTCGTAGGTATTTTATTTCTATAAAACTCGCGTTTATTTCGTACGTTCACGTAACTTTAATCTGAACGTACGCGTTTTTAAGTTTTAAACGTTTTTGGGTTTTCTAATTTTACAGTCTTGTTAATATAGCTTGTTTAAGCTATTTCTTTTTATATTTCAGTAGTGTAATCATTCACAATCCCTTTCTGTCTAAATTCACCCGATCACAAACCCGTTTGGATACCATCACACCTCGCTGGGACATACAACCCGGGGAAACACTGTATTCCGCGGAGATTAAGCTCTAGGTTTTCTGACCTTGTTGACCATTCATATTGGTTGATTTAGGTTTACTGTTTAGAACAAATCAAATTTTAAATTTAGTTTTCAACGAACAAAAAAATAAAATAAAAAAAAATAAAATAAAAAAAACCGAAAAAGATTTTCTTTCTTACAAAATGTTTTCCAAAAACTCCAAAAATATTCACCTTTACCCTCTCACATCTTTGGTTCTTCATCCCTACCCCTCTGTAAACCTTTGATTCTTTCTATGTCGTATCCACACCATTGTGGTTGTAATGGTGTGGTGGTCCTCATAATGGTGGGAATTGTCCCGGCTGTAGCATGGTAGAATCTGGAGATGGGTCTGTCTATAACCAAGCTCCCTATCCTTACCATGACACATCTGCTTCAGTCTACCAGCCACCACATCATGAGATACAGACATATCTGTGTGAGTTTTGTGAAGGTCCTCATCAAGGATTTGAGTGTCAATCCGGAAACACGTTTGTCTATGAATAGTTCTCCGGTGATGCTCAGAATTTTGGTTATGACCAATATCCATACAATTCACCAAACCAGCCACATCGGTTTTACTTTTGTGATTACTGTAGAGGTTCACACTTCAGCTCAGATTGTCAAATAGGGAATCCACTTCCCTGTAACAATTTTGACACATCGTATTATGACGAACCTCCAACTCAGCCAATTCCTCAAAGTCTTCTCCTTGATCTTTTGGATTTAGTGAAAAATTTGAAAGGAATCATACATACCCCAGATAATCCAAAACAAAAATCGATGGAAGAATTGTTAGCTGAAGAACAGGCTGCTAAAATAAATCCCTAGATTGCCATTGAGAAATCTATTAGGGAATCAATTGAAAAAGAAAAAGCAGCTAGATTTAGCTCTCGATTTCGTTTCATTCCTGATGACAGTAATGATGAAGATACACTTGATATTCTTCAATTTTAAAAAGATTCATCAAATGAAATTCCATCAGTTGAGATTCCATCTCAATCTACTATTATCACACCCGAGGTTCCCACTCACTCTCCGAGCTTGGGGGACGAGCATCTTAACACTGTTCCTGAAAAGGAATCAGACGAATTCATAAAGTCTAGTGTTGAGAACCTTGTCCCAATCCCAATAGAGTCACAGGGAATTCTTGATCATTTACGTGATATCCCTCCTCCTCTTATTTTCCCAACAAATCATGTTGAGATGTTCTCTGATTCTACTGATGACGATTCGTTATCTTGTGGAGACATCGTTTTTATGGAAGAGTTACCTTCTGAGCTAGTCAGCTTAGAAGAAGAGAATGATGAGATTGACACTGAAATCAAAGATTAAGCTCTTCGGGCTACATTATTGAATGTTAGTCTCCTCATTTCTAAAATCGAGGCTTTCAAAGAGAAACCTATTTCATCTCCTATCCCCATTAAGGATAGTGACATTTTTTCCGATGATTCTATATCGGAATTTGAAGCCTTCACTTTTGATCATATGGGAGAGAAGATTAGTGGCAGTACCACTTCTCATTCTTATAATGCTCTCCCCAAGTATGATTCATTCACCTTTGAGGAGTTCTCCTGTGAACTCACTCATATCATATCTCCACCGGAGTATGATAGCTTTTACTTCGATCTAGACAAATATGATCTTTGTGTTCCGGAGGGAAATATTCTCAAACCAGAGAATTTGCTTGATATCAAAATCCCAACCCTCCCTCCCATAATATGTCTAGACCATACGAGCTTCAATGATGAGATTCATGATATACCAATTATGAATTCTCTTTCTGATGATGATGAGTCAATCTTGATTGTTATCAAGATTTTCCTCCCATTCTTCACCTACCGGGTGACTTCTCCTGTTCTTCACTCCTTCGGGAATGAAGACATTATCTTTGACCCCGGCATCACCACTTATAGTTTATACTATTTAAAGCCGGGTACTTATCTCATCGGTGTGGAACTTTCACGTGCTTCAAATGTTTGTCCAAATATCTTGAATGAAAGTCCGATGGAGATTGTCTCTTCCACATGTTGCTTCCCCAAAAACAAATTAATTCGGGGTCGAGTCAAGTTAGTGACTCGGTAAACAAAAACAGTAGCATGTATACGGGGTTTTCACACTAAGTGTGGGGGAGTTGCCCATGCTGAAAAAAAAATGTATGTATCTATATAAATAAAGTGAAAGATGGTATTTCCACATTTAGCTTGAAATGTTTCCTTTTTACGTTCAAAGAGTCGGCATAATAGCCGAGACTTTGAATATTGAGGATAATATTCAATTCTAAGTATGGGGGGGGGGGGGGGAATTCTAGCGAATTTGATCACATTTTACCTTCTAGTACCCCCGTTTTTGGCCAAAAATTTTAAAAATTTTTCACTTTATTTCAAAATTTTTATGGTTATCAATCCACCATGTCTAAACCACAAAAGGACTGGCTAATCCAGGAGCAAACAGCT
This sequence comes from Artemisia argyi, assembly GCA_030686995.1. Classification (NCBI taxonomy): domain Eukaryota; kingdom Viridiplantae; phylum Streptophyta; class Magnoliopsida; order Asterales; family Asteraceae; genus Artemisia; species Artemisia argyi. The sequence continues at coordinate 47,223,946 of CM060698.1, forward strand.
CTTGGTAAAGATATATCAAATCAGTTTATGGCTGACAATTTGCCGAAAATTGTATGGTATTCAACTCACCATATCCTAAAAAGTGAAGAAGTTGGCTAGCCCGCAAGATTATGGCTTGTGGTAAAGGCAGTGGAAAGCCATAATTGGTAATCAACTCACCAAGATGTTGACTGTGTCCATCAAGAGTTGGCTAGTCCAGAAGCAAACGGCTTCTGGTAAAGAGAAATCAAATCCGTTGACATCTGATGGTTTGCTCAATATCATATGGTTATCAGTGTACCATAGTTCTTACTTGAACTGAAACATTTGGCTACTCCAGAAGTAACGGCTTTTGGTGAAGAGATTCAAATCCATCATTTTTGGTCAAATCTGAGCTGCAAAACATTTAAAAACAATCAAAAATGCATCAAAATATTGAAAATATTCCAAAATTGTGTTTTATATGTTTTAGATGCAAAATGAGTAAAAACAGATGAAAAACAATCAAAGTTTGCATAATTGGTAGTTTCAGTCCCCCAACTTTCTAAAATCGGCAAAAATAGTCCTTGAGCACCTATTTTAAAAGAAAAGTCACCAAAGGTCCTTTTGAAATCATAAGTTGTCATATTTAGTCCTTTGGTGAAAAATTTCAAAAGTTTTGAGAATTTACAAATTTAGTCCTTGGAGTTTCACTTTTGGCAGATTTGTTCCCCGGTGGGAATTTTTTTGAAGAAAAATCATTATTGGTCCATGGAAAGTCACAAGTGTCAATTTTGGTCCTTGGAATGAAAGTTTGAAGAAAATTACTTTTTGGTTCCTCAAGTTTCCACGTTTGACATTTTTAGTCCCTAAAGGACCAAAAGTGAAAAATTACAGTAACAACCCTTGGAATATTCATATATGGCAGAAAACACACTTGAATCAACTTTGGGAATAATACAAAACCAACCCTCAATTTCAGATTTATTACAAGTTTGGTCCTTATGGTTTTAAACTTAAATAAACAAACAAACCCAATCTAAACTCCAAATCCAGTCCACCCTACACAACCCAAGGCCCAATCCTCCAAGGCCCATCTCCCTACCCGTTTAATATTACACCCCAAGTCAAACACCCCGGTCAACCTCACTGTTCATCACCCCTAATCCCCCCAAAATCTGCTTCCATGTCCCCCCTCATCCATTAACTATCTCCACCAAATTCTCACCTTCCCACACTCATGTCCCTTCCAAACCCCCTCCTCATTAACTTCACCCAACTACCAAACCAACCCCCACTCAAGCCTGCCAAACCCTATTTCCCACCAAAAAGGATTTGAAGGCCAGGATTAAAAGAAGTGATCCAATGGCTGAGAAAAGAAGTGGGAAAGAAAGAGAGAGACCCCAGGTTCTATAAAAGTCAAGTAAAAGGAAGAAAGAAAGGGAGTTAGAATAGTTAGTTAGTTTTTTAGTTGTAGTTTAGTTTTAGTTATGTTTTTTATGTAATTTTCATTCCCAGTGTTTATTTTAAGCTTCCAATTGTACTATTAAGATTTCTTAATGTAACAAGAATCTATTTAAGTCAGTTAATCAGTTCAAACTTTTATGATTCACAAGTTGCAAATTTTTATTTGAAAACTTCATTTTCATCTGTGATGATTATAAAAGTTGTTTTTTTATAGTTATTGCAGTTAACATAAGTTAATTTTAAGCTTTCATAAGCTCTGCAAAGTTTAAAATAGGTTTTAGCACAAAAAAATCCAAATGTCAAGAAAAGTCAACAGGAAGGTATTATTGTGATAAAGGGACTCAGCAGGGTGTTTATGATTGCTTTCTGTTTCATTCAGCTTGGTGACAAGCTTTTGTGAGCTTTAGGCTTCTATTTGAGGTGTGTAACTTTGATTTTTATCATAAATCACTCTTGTGGTTCATGTACTAGTTTCCATTACTTATTTGTGCCTGTGTTTGTTGTTGTGCTCACTTCCTGTTCAATATAGCTTATAACTAGCCCCCATAGCTTATATCCTAGGTTAGAATCAGTAAGGATTGCCTCAGTCACCAATTACCGTTCAAATCATTAAAACAGGTTCATTATAGGGTGTTTGGTTCAGGCTGTTTGGAGGACTCAGGGGATTCATTGTTGTTTTTTATGCTCATAACATGCACCCTTAGGTTATTTTAGGTCATAGTAATCATAAGATTTAGTGCCAACAGTTTATAAAGTCAAAAGTACCTTCTAGCTTCAATTGTATTCAACTGTTTAGTTTTTAGGAGTTCATAATCATTATTTAGGTTTAGAACTTGTTTAGTTAGCCCACTTTAGTCTCATTTAAGCTTATTATTACCAATACAGAAAAACCAAAATTTCCATGAATTATTGAGATTTTTGTGTTAGGAGTTAGGACTTGTGCTTTTCACATGTTGTATTATTCCACCTAGACTTCAGAGTCCCACCACCAGCTTATTTTAGTGATTTTTTCTAAGTGCTTATTTAAGTAGCTTTAAGTGGGCTGCAGGGCAAGGTGATGCCCTGCACCAGGGCATCAGATTTTAATCCTATTTTCCCTTGTTTGTCCTGACCTCAATAGTGGACCCCACCTGTTTGTTATTGGCTTATTGGAAAGCCAATAAGCCATTCTTCAAGGCTTATTTACTTGGGCTGCATGCCCCATTTGTTTTGTCCAATCTCACTTGTATGCTGCATACTCAGATTTTGAGCCTAAGTTCCATGCCCTCTCCTGGCTTCAATAGTGGGACCCAGAAGTTAAGCTTCAGCTTTTTGAAAAGCCAATAAGCCCAGCTTATTGGTTCCACTTTTGTTTTGGGCTTCCAATCCATCCAGTGGGCCCCACATTAGCCTAAAGTTGGCCAAGTAGGACTGTTTGGTGCTCAGGATTTGGTCCTTGTACTTATTTGCTTTTGTAGCTTATTTCCTAAGCTTATTGGCTTTCTCTGGTTCATTTCTTGTGCACTTAACTTATTTACAACTTACTTTATCCTTGGTTCCCATTGTGTGGCTTCTTATTAGCTTTCTCATTACCTACGAAGTCCTAATAAGCTAAAAATCCCATCTTCCAATCCATTTTGCTTTTCATAGTGCTTAATTTTGATATTCAGCCAAGTGTCCTTCATTAAAGTTGTTCATTTTAAGTGTTTAAAGAGTTTTGTAAAAGAAAATTTGATGGATCTAGACACCTTGAACTTGTGTTAGATTGATACTTTGAGTTATATCACTAAGTATGCGGAATCTACTTAGTAACACTTAGAAGTTTGATTGTGAGTAAGACAGTTGTATATGAATAAGAACAATGTATGTAAACAAACTATAAGCTCCAATATTAATAATAATAATAATAATACGAGTGATCTTTGATATCACTAGGGTTACACCTTGAAGCTCTAGAAACGTATATCAAACCTTTAACCTAGGATCTCCTTTTATAGCATAAGGAGTCCTCTTCTACAAGATAAGTATAAAGCTAATAGAATAAGATATGCACAAGATCTATTCTATATTTATCTAAACACATTTCCTAACAGTTATCTAATAAGCAGTGGTAATATATGTTCTTGCAGTGGTAATGAGTTTCCACTGCAAGTACAATCTTCAGCAGTTGTAACATCTTCACTTAGCCGTGGTAACTGTTAGTATAATTCCCAACAATCCTCCCCTAACTTATGATTAATAAATGAATCAATAAGTTTCTTTAAGTATTCAGCAAACATGAGGATATGGGAATTCTTCCAAACACTTATCTTTTTCTTCTTAACTCTTTGTCAGCTCTCACACTTTGATCATAAATCCTTTGTAGAAAATCTTCTATGACTTCAGTTCTTTCCCAGCACCTAAGCTTCACTGACATCATCACAGTCAAAACTCCAGCTCTCAATGGATATTCTTTCTCAGCCAGCATAAAAACATCAACTCCATCTTGAGTAGAAAGATGATGCACAGCACTTGAGTCATAAAACTTCCACAAGGTATTCATGTTGTGAGCTTCAAATCTCCAATGTCTATCACTTGGGTCAGGTTCATATAATCTTCTAAAGTGAACCCATAACTCCTTAGCCTTGACATCAACAAGTTCATCCATCTTGAACTGATCTTGAACAATCCTCCACAAAGTATCCAAGTCTTCTCTATCACAAGATCTAACAATATCTTCAAAATCTCTGCAAATGCTTGTGACACTTCCAGTTCTGATGATCTTCCAAGCTACACCAAAACTATCAGAAAATATCTCCCAAACAACAACTGGATATTTTGCTTGTAGAGGTTCAATATTAAGTACATCAGTCTCTATGAACATCATGTTTGTAACTTGCTCTTCTGTCAACTTACTAGGACCCTCTTCTGCTTGAGATAATTCCTGAGACTTCAATTTCTTTGCATCTTTTGATCCAAGACTCACTCCAGACCTTTTTGTTTTCATTACAATAGGTTCTTGATCCATTGGAATGAAATTACTATCTTGTCTTTTGATCCAGTAGTAAATACCTTCAATCTGATCATGTGACATTCCTTTGAATTGAGCCATCTTCATATTACCAACATGGCAGCAAAAAGTCTTCATCTCAGCAATGATCTGTGCCTTTGTAAGTTTCCTTGGCTTCTTTTGACCTTTTCTAACATCCCCAATGATTTGATCAAGAGCCTGCTGATTCTTCATTTGAATGAAGTCTTTTAATTGAGCAGACCTTTGTTCTTCATTCAAGGTTGTATTTGCAATCAATTCAATTGCCTTCTTCCTGATTACTTGATCATTATTAATCAAGTAGTCAATCTCTTCTTCTGTAGGCACATAAGTGAATAATGGAGGTTTCTCATGTATGACAATTGGTGAGACACTTGAAATAGGTTCTGCTATTACAGCTTCAAGTTTATCCAACCTCTTAGCTTCCATAAAACTAGCAACTTCATCTTCCTCTAGCTTTCTCTTTCTTTCATTCTCTTGTTGTTGCTCTACCAACCTTGCATCAAAGTCAATCTAAGCTTGTTCTTTCTTAGAAATCTTTCTTGACTCTTGATCTGAAGCAATCACAATAGCTTTTCCTTTAATTGATCTTATTCTGGCAGCTTCTACCTCTGCAGTGGTAATTTCTTGAGTAGCAGTGGGAACTTTTTCACTTGCAGTGGTAATTGGTTGATCAGTGGAAACTTGTTCTGCTTCAGTGGAAATTGGTTGAACAGTTCCAACTAAATCATCAAATTTAAAACCAGCATCAGCATCCATATCTTCAAAATCCAATTTCCTCCCCTCAGTCTCAGGTACATCATCTTTTGCTTGAGCATTATCAGAATCAGTGAGCTCAGCAAACTCTTTTTCAAAATTTTTACTCCTCCCCTTAAGCTCTGCATCTGTTTTCCTCCCCTGTTTGGAAGAATCTCCCAAAACTTTAGTAGAACTTGCTGAAAGCTCATCCTGACAACACAACTTTAGATCTTTTCTTCTTGAGATTCTCAACTTCATTCTGCAATCTTTGAATCTCAGCCTTCAATTTATTCAGCTCTGTGGCATGTTGTTCTTTGGTCTGTGCCAGATCTTTCTCTAGAGCTTGAACCTGCTTGACTAATTTGGTACAAATTTCCATCAATTCAGGTAGTTGCACACTACCTTCATCACTTCCAACTGTGTAACCTGCTAGGAGAGGTGAATCTTGAGGCATTGATTCAGGCTCTTCCCTAGTTGGACTAGGATTAAGCCTTGAACCACCACTGCTTGTTCCTAAACCAAAAGGTTCAGCAACATGCAATGTTGAGATGAGAGAAGTTGGCTGTTTAGACCTTCTCTCATAAGTGTGAGTTACAGCAGGGGTATGTTGAATTGGTGGAACAACAATAGTGGGTGTGTTTTGAGATACAACTGGGATGGTTGCATCTTCACCCTGTACTTGAGCAATTTTAGCAAGCATTTGAGGAAAAAGTGGATGAACCTCCCCATTCCAAAGATCTGAAGCCTTACACAAGTTTTGAAAAACTTTTGGCTTTAGGCTGGAAGGTTCATAAATTCTATTGTGAGGTCGCAGTTGAAACTCATTTAACACTGCTTGCACAAACCTTGGATACATAAAAAATTTATATTGACTCTTTACATTGCCTTTCATATTATTGAAAATAAACTTTGAAAAATTGAAAGTCCTATCAGTTGCCAAACAAACCAAAGGATAAGCCATGGTTGATGCAAATTGTTCATAAGATGTTTTCTTAGGACTTAGGCAATGTAAAAGAGTATGAATCAAAAATCTCCAATGGGGACAAAAACATCCTTTTCTGAAAGTAACTTTTTGTTCAGATGTATCATACCCCATTAAAGCAATATTAGTGAAAATTTCTGAATTAGGTAATGTGATGATACCATTGAGATCATCCAATTAGAGAAGTCTCCTCAAGGATGACTCAGTAACATCAATAGTTACCCCATCAATTGTGGCTCTTAGAGCATCCACAGATTCATGTGTGTCTCCCTGTTCAAGAGTTATGGACTCCACAGTGTTCCAGAACTGTTTGATATGAGAGACATAGATTGTGGAATTAATACTTAAGGCATACCTTATATGAGTTATGTTTAGAAAATCCACAATCTGATGAAAAACAGGGCCACTCTTCTCGTTTGACTTTTGTAAGTAGGCCACTTGGTTGTGCTCCTCGACAAATTTTAGAATCGCCATGATATTTGTGAAAAAGAGAATAAAAGTGTTAGTAATCAAAATAAAAAGCAAGCCGTATGATAATCAATTTATACTAATAGGGTTTGAGGAGGTTGCGCAATGTGAATTATCTTTAGAAAGAATTATCTTTGGAAAAAGAATAATTTATAATAAGTAAGTAGATAATTCACAAAAGATTTTACCCTATTAATAAGGAAAGACGGTTATTTTTACAACGGCTAGTAAAAAAATGGATTACTGACACAACAGTTGTAACGGCTAGTTCATCAATGGAAAAATTACTCTTGCAGTGGTAACTAATGAACTAGCAGTGGTAAAATTTTCACAACATATCAAAGAGCAGTGGTTAATAAAACATGTAAATTTGCTGCTCTTATCATAGTTTTTAGCAAACTACCAGCTATCAACGGATTTGATATGTCTTTACCATGAGCCGTTTGCTATGGACTAGCCAACTCTTGATCACTTGGATGTATGGTGAGTTGATGACCTAGTTTTTTGGTAAACTATCAACCATAAACGGATTTGATGAGTCTTTACCAGTAGTCGTTTGCTCTGGACTAGCTGATTCTTATGTGGATTAGACATGGTGAATCAATAACCATTTGTTGTGTGTCTATGATACACACCTTATTACTCCAATGACTCCAATAATATGGGTTGTATGCTGCAAACCAAAGTAACTTTCAACTTAACCCATAAAGATTAACCCAAAGTAACTTTTTAACCAAGTTACTATTCACAAAAATATCTTCCAAAAGTCAACCCGATAATAACCAAATTTACTCCTCCAACCTACCAAAACAAGTAGGAGTAAATATTCTTCATTAATTAGAATTCGACCTTGACTTTGCATATAAAAGGGGGCTCAAAACCTTTATCTCTCATCAACAAATAACTTTAACAACACAAACCCTAAGCGTCATCATGAGTTGGTTTCCTTTAATCTACATCTCTTCTGATGACACTTTAGATGATGAAATCAGTTACTACTCAGACTCTGAAGAACTTTCTGCTGGATGGAGTGGATATTTTCCACCAAGTGTAGCAACTGCTACATCTTCAAGCATGAAGCTCAACAAGAAGATTTCAGCTGATCCTGCTCCATCATTTGAGTTTTATTCAAGCTCTTCATCTGATGATGATAATGATCCAACCTTTGATCTTTCCAAAGAGCTTCCAAAGGCCCTCACCACAGCATTGACAACTGCTATAAACAACATGAAGTGACCAGCTGTTGAAAAGCCTACTCAAGCACCAAGGCCTCACAAGCAAGTTCTGGGACTTGCTTGTCCAAGGAAACAACTTTCTTTTGATGACAAGAGAAAGAAGACTTCCAAGGGCAAGCATCAGTATGAAGGAAAAGGAAAGAAACCTATGGAGTAGGTGTTAGGTTGTAGGGTCATGTCTTGTGTGATGGTTTTCTATTTTGGTGACAATGTTTTCTTGATGGTTGTAATGTACTCTTCTTATGATCAATAAAAGTACTTCTTTGTTCTTGCTATTATCACCAAACTTTCCACTGTTGTACGTTAATTTCCACTATGCCCTTGATAACTCTGCATACAAATTAGTAGAAAACCATACATACAATACAAACAATACTAGTACCTTGAAAACTATCCTGCAACACTGAAAAGTATTAGACATAATAGACTTATGGATTTAGCATTCCAATACCTGTTACCAAGTATTGAAATCTACCCACATCAAGCCCTTTTGTTAATAAATCAGCATAATTGTCATCAGTATGAATTTTGACAACATTAATAAGCTTTTTCTCAAAACAATCTCTAATAAAGTGATGTGTAATTTCAATATGTTTAGTTTTAGTGTGTTGTACAGGATTTTTAATAATGCATATGGTACTACTATTGTCTATATAGATAATGGTGTTCATAAAATTGTACCCATAATCCAATAATTGATTCTAAAGCCAAAGGATCTGAGCACAACAACTAGCAGCTGCAACATATTCTGCTTCAGTGGTTGAAGTAGCAACCATAGTTTGCTTCTTGCACTGCCATGACACCAATCTACATCCAAGAAATTGACATCCTCCAGTAGTTGATCTTCTATCCAAACTTGCACCAGCATAGTCACTATCTGAGTATGTGATCAATTCCATTGGAGAATCTCTTGGATACCATAATCCTAAATTAGGATAAGTCTTCAAGTACCTAAAAATCTTTTCCACTGCTGTCATATGTGATGTCTTTGGAGTCACTTGAAATTTTGCACAAGCACATACAGCAAACATAATGTCTGGCCTTGATGAAGTAAGATACATCAGAGAACCAATCATAGATCTGTAAGTGTGAACATCAACATTAGCACCACTAGCATTCTTTAACAATAAGTGAGTGGTCTTGTCAGCAGGGGTATTTGAAGGTTTTGCATCAGTAAACTAGAACTTCTTAATGATCTCAGCCACATATTTGTCTTGACTGATAAATATGCCTTCCTTACTCTGTTGTACTTGCAGCCCCAAAAAGAAAGTAAGTTCTCCCATAGAACTCATTTGAAATTCATCCTTCATCAGCTTCCCAAACTCTTTGTACATCTCTTGTTTAGTAGACCCAAAGATAATATCATCAACATATACTTGCACAAGTAAAATATCACCCTTGTCTTTCTTGATGAACAAAGTTTGATCAATCTTGCCTCTATGAAACCCATTATTCAACAAATAATTAGCTAAGGTTTCATACCACTTCCTTGGAGCCTGATGTAGGCCATAAAGAGCCTTAACCACTTTATATACTTTATTTGGGTGTTGAGGGTCTTCAAAGCCTGGAGGTTGAGAGACATATACCTCCTCATCAATAGTACCATACAGAAAGGCACTCTTAACATCCATTTGATAGACTGTAAAGCCCATAAAGGATGCATAGGCTAAAAACAATCTAATAGCCTCAATCCTTGCAACAGGAGCAAAAACTTCTTCATAATCAATACCCTCCTCTTGAGTGTATCCTTGAGCAACCAATCTAGCTTTGTTCCTTATTACAATACCTCTTTCATCTTTCTTGTTTCTGAAAACCCATTTAGTACCAATGACCTTCATACCATCAGGCAAGTCACAAAGAACCCAAACCTTTTGAAGTTTAAACTATAGCAACTCTTCTTGCATAGCTTCAACCCAGCTAGATTCTCCTAGAGCCATATACACATTCTTAGGCTCCACCTGTGAGAGAAAACAGAAAAATAAACACTCATTCTTCTTACTGTGTTTCTTGGACTCATACACTTCACTTATGAACCCATGAATGTCATTTTTCTTTGTCTGTCTTCTAGTCTTCACACCTGATTGAAGTTCACCAATAACATTATCAAGTGGATGCACTTTGTGAATTGAAGACTGTGATGTGCTAGGAATATCATATGTTGTAGGCATGTTTAAGATCTCTACATCATCACTTGGTGATTCCTGAGAAGTATGTTCCACATTTGGGCTGACAGTGGAAACTTTTGGTGTAGCAGTGGAAATGGAGTTACCACTGCTAGTAGGAATATCTTTATTTACATCAAAATTCACACCATCTGCATCACTTGTCTTTTCAGAATTATCAACAAAGTCCCAAAGTGGCATAACAATTTGATCTTCATCATTTTTACAAGCTTCATCTTCATCAATGAATTCTTCTGAATCTTCAAGATCTTTGTCACCAATGCTTGAAGTGAGAGGAACATAATTCATTGTATTTGATAATGTTTCAAGATCAAATAGCCAATCTGGTCCTGAACCTGCGATGTTTGCTTTATTTTCAAGAAACTGAACATGCAAGTTCTCTTCAATCTTTTGTTCTTAAGTTATAGACTCTAAAAGCCTTGCTAACCATAGAGTATCCAACAAAGAAGCCTTCATATGACTTTTCTTCAAATTTACCCAGATGATCAATGGTATTGAGAATAGTAACATGACACCCAAATGGCCTCATAAACTCCAAAGTAGGAGGTCTTCCTCTGAATAACTCATAAGGTGTCTTGTTCTTTATTTTGACTACTAAAACTCTGTTCTGAATGTAACAAGCAGTGTTAACTGCTTCAGCCCAAAAAGTTATTGGAAGCTTGGAATCAGCTAACATGGTTCTAGCAGCCTCAATTAGTGTTATGTTTCTTCTTTCTGCAACTCCATTTTGTTGAGGAGTTCTTGCAACACTAAATTCTCTTTTAATACCTTTGTCTCTGCAGAAATCATCCATAACTTTATTCTTGAACTTTGTCCCATTGTCACACCTGATGATCTTGATCTTCTTTTCATATTGATTTTCAACTTCAGTGATGAATGTCTTAAGGATGCCAGTGGTTTCATCCTTGGTTCTTAAAAAGAAAACCCATGTGAATCTACTAAAATCATCAGTCAAAACAAGACAATACTTCGTCAAATTGATGCTGCTCACAGAAGTAGGACCAAACAAGTCCATATGCAGCATAAAGAGTGGATGATCAATAGAATTGAATGCTTTGGTCTTGCATGAAGCTCTGTGTTGCTTTCCTTTGAGACAGGCAACACAAGTTTGGTCATTTTCAAATCTTTTCTCTGGTAGACCTCTGACAAGTCCATCTTTCACAATCTTGTTGATGGTCTTGAAGTTGACATGACCAAGTCTTCTATGCCAAAGCATTGATTCATCCAAAGTGGCTTTAGCAAGCAAGCAAGTAACATCATTATTAGCCACTATGTTCTTTATGTCAATGCTATATAGATTTCCTTTTCTAGGGATTTTAAGCAAAATATCACTTTCATCTGGAAGCTTATAATCCTTAGATAAGATATAGCATTCATCTTCTGTGAATAGAACTCTATGCTTCTTGTCACACATCTGTGACACACTAAAGAGGTTGTACTTGAGTTCTTTCACATACTGCACATCTTCAAAATCAATGTTTCCAGCCTTGATTGTTCCTTTGCCAGAAACTTTGCCACCAATTCCTCCTCCAAAGCTGACAAATTGTCCATCATAAGGTTAAAAGTCTGAAAGATAGGACTTATTGCCAGTCATGTGCCTGGAATATCCACTGTCTGAGTATCCTTGATCATTAGTAGTCTTTGAATGTCCCTACACACAAAATAAAGGAATTAGTTCCTTTTGGGGACCCAAGCCACAAATGACTTGGATCTGCCTCGTGTATCAATATAGTTATATCTATCAAAGGTCATTGATACACCATTGGGATTGTTTGAGGTGATGGTTCCTTTTGGTTTCCATTCCCAACGTGCTGAGGCCTTAACAACATTTCCCATATTTACCCTTTTCTTGTTAACAGACCCACCAGTGGTAACCTTTGGCCTTACAGTGGTAACTGCTGGTTTAGCAGTGGAAACTGCTTGTTTTGAAACTTTGGGTACCCACTTTTGATTATTGTTAACTTTCTTTTCAAAATTGGTCTTTTTCCCTGTTTGAGTAGATTTAACAAAAGTAGTAACAGGGGGCTTAGGGTAAACTCTGTTTTTATTTCTGGCAGTAGCAACTGCTGGTCTAGCAGTGGAAATTGGTTTAATGCCAGAATGAAGCAAAACAGACCTGGGAATCATCTTGCTAAGTGGATTTGGGTGAGTTAAGTTATTAGCATTTTGTCCATTCACCCTAGTATTCCCAAACACTTCTCTTCTTCCCAAGTGGTAGGTACAGCTATAAGACAAATGGTTAAAGCTACCACATATATGACAGGGTTTGTTATTGAACACAAAATCACTACTAAATTGCCTAGATTTAACATGATTCCAACTCCTCATATTACCCCTAGGAGTTGGTGACCTACTTCTGTACATCTCTGCATATCTAGTAGTGGGCCTAGTGAAATTAGGTTGTGACCTAGGCTTCTCTTTGACTACATCAGGAATACTTCTTTTAACCTCCACTTTAACATTCTCAGGAACACTAGGTTTAGACTCAACATTTAAATTTTCATCTTTAAGAGATGAGTCACTAGCACTATCAAATATATCAACCTCAACATGACCCTTTTCAATTTCAACTGGTTTAACAAACTTTGGTCCATAGGTCATAGGTGGTTCCTGGAATTCCTCTAATCCTGTATGAGCTAAGTCAATGCCAGGAGGTGATGGAACATCTCTTAGAGGTGGTGGAACTGTTTTGTATCCAACTCCTGATTTGGCTTTGCTCACAACTTGGGCTTCCCAAATTTTGTCAATACACTTGGATTGATGATCCAGTGTTTGCTTAGTTATCATTATATTTTCACTAGCCATCTTAACCTTTTCTAGTTCTTCTCTAAGAACCTTATTAACAGCAAACTGATAATCTAAGTCCTTTTTTAATACTGCAATATCATCATTGAACTTAGATTCATTTGCCCTATAATGCTCTAATTGAGTTTCTAAAACTCCTAGGCCTCTTTTATGATTTGCTAAGTTATAATTAGTATGAGTTAACTCTAGCAATTGTTCATCATATTGTGCTTTAATTTTCTCATACTCTTTTAAGGCCTTACAAGATTTAGAACAAGCATTATCAGTTTGTACCTCAGAGTCAGAAAAAGCCATTAGTTCAAGCTCTGTAGCAACCATTGCAGACTCTAAATCATCTTCTTCTTCATTAGTCATAAAGCTCCAATCAAAGCTCTCTCCATCAATAGCTAATAACCCCTTTGGCTCATCAGTAGTAGGTTCCTTCTTCTTGTCCTGCTTATACCAAGTTGACCTGTTGTCAGATTTCCTTGGCTTCCTGCACTCCCTGGCAAAGTGCCCCTTCTTATGACAATTATAGCACTCCACCTTCTTTTTGTCAAAACCTACTGTTTCATTGCCACTGATGTTGATCTTTCTTCCAGTCTTCTTCCAAAACTTCTTTGTCCTTAGGCTTAGTAATGCCACTTGCCATTTAATGTCCATTTCCTCCATATCATCCTCATCAATTTGATCCAAATCCTCATGATTGAGAATTGAACCACCCACTTGACTTGATATAAAGGCATAAAAAGTAGTGTCACTAAGTCCTGCAATCTGTCTCTTTGAGCTACCAGTGGAAACACTTCCACTACCAGTGGAAACAACAATGTTAGCACTGTCATCATCACTATCACTTTCTTCATCTGAACTATCATCAAGAGATGATGATATGAGTGCTACACTTCCTGAACTTGAGCTTATTTTGCCAGCTTTCTTCAATCTTTGTTCAATAACCTTGAAGTTAGTGTACAAATCATTGAGTTTCATGGTCTCCAATTCTGGCTTATCTTCCCACACAGCAACATTGGTTCCAAACTCAGAGTGTAAGCTTCTTAAGAACTTTAAATTAAGGTCTTCCCTTTCCACCTCTATTCCAAAAACAGTGAGTTGAGTAACAATCTTTTGTAGCCTTGTGAAGATGCTATCAAGAGATTCATTACTTGTTGAACCAAAGTTTTCATAAGTCTGCTTCAGCAAGGTCTTTTGAGTCTTCTTGGTGGAATCATTACCACCAAAAACTTCACAGATCTCATCAAAAAGAGTCTTTGCAGTCTTGTACTTGCTGAATGCAAGAACTTGGTCTCTGGGAAGTGTCATCAGCAACAAACCTCTGGCCTTTAGATCATTCTTCAGCTGAAGTCTTTCATCATTAGTAACAGGTCCAGTGTTGACCTTAATTACTTCCTTGCCATTAACCATCTCTGATGTAGAACTTGGTTTGAAAGAATTTCCAACCATAATGATCTCCCAGAGTGTGTAGTCTTAGACCATAAAGAATTGTTCGATCATTAGCCTCCACATCTCAAAGTCATTCAACTTAAGCTTTGGAAGCTTAGCAGCAATGTTTGAGTTACTGGTTTCTGTCTCCATTGATTCTTCTGAGTGAACTAGAATCTTCTAAATCAAAGTATCAAAGCCTGTCTCTGATACCACTTGATGGATCTAGACACCTTGAACTTGTGTTAGATTGATACTTTGAGTTATATCACTAAGTATGCGAAATCTACTTAGTAACACTTAGAAGTTTGATTGTGAGTAAGACAGTTGTATATGAATAAGAACAATGTATGTAAACAAACTATTAGCTCCAATATTATTAATAATAATAATACGAGTGATCTTTGATATCACTAGGGTTACACCTTGAAGCTCTAGAAACGTATATCAAACCTTTAATCTAGGATCTCCTTTTATAGCATAAGGAGTCCTCTTCTACAAGATAAGTATAAAGCTAATAGAATAAGATATACACAAGATCTATTCTATATTTATCTAAACACGTTTCCTAACAGTTATCTAATAAGCAGTGGTAATATATGTTCTTGCAGTGGTAATGAGTTTCCACTGCAAGTACAATCTTCAGCAGTTGTAACATCTTCACTTAGCCGTGGTAACTGTTAGTATAATTCCCAACAAAATTTCAGAAATGTCAAAAATAAAATAAGTGATAGCTTCTATTTAAGCCTCTTGGCTTATTTTCAGCTTATTCATTAAGCACTTTTCATTTTTATAATTTTCATAGCTTCCTGTAGTCATAAAATAATTTTAGGAAAATTTTCATATTTTTCACTGTTCATTTGCTATTTTTATTAATTTAATTTAGTTTTAGTAATTAATAAATAGTTATTAGTTTAATTATTTAAAAAGTCTAAAAAATATATTTTCTGTTTTAAAATTAGTTTTATATTATTTTAGATTTTTCCAAGTTTAAATTTTATTTTTTTAAGTTAATTTCATAATTATTTGTAATTTAGTATAATTTAAATAATTAAAAGTAATTAGGAAATTAGTAATTAATTAATAATAATGAATTAAATAGTGTAAAAATTAATTTTAATTTTCTAAAAATTTTTTTTAATCATTAGGATTGTAAAAATGTAATTTTCATATTCGTAGATATTTTATTTATATAAAACTCGCGTTTATTTCGTACGTTCACGTAACTTTAATCTGAACGTACGCGTTTTTAAGTTTTAAACGTTTCTGGGTTTTCTAATTTTACAGTCTTGTTAATATAGCTTGTTTAAACTATTTCCTTTTATATTTCAGTAGTGTAATCATTCGCAATCCCTTTCTGTCCAAATTCACCCGATCACAAACCCGTTTGGATACCATCACACCTCGCTGGGACATAACGACCCGGGGAAACACTGTATTCCGCGGAGATTGAGCTCTAGGCTGTCTGACCTTGTTGACCATTCACATTGGTTGATTTGGTTGACTGGTTTGAGCCAATCAAAGAACATCATATATTTCCCCCATATGTACGTTAATCTTAAAAAGTACTCCAAGTGTTTTGATTATCCTGATTCGAGTCATTAAAATAGTTTATTGTAAAGTATGTAAAAATTCAAGTGTAAGGGGAATGTACATTCCCTATGATGTATTATTTTGGATGGTAGGATAAGAGCGTATGCAAAAAAAAAAAAAAAAAAAAAAAAAAAAAAAAAAAAAGAAAAAAAAAAAATCGTAAAGTTAAAAAAAAAAGAAAAAAAATTAGAAAAAGAGAAAAGAGAAAAAACATACGGACTACCATCCCGTTTCATTCTATGTTTGTTTTATGTTTTTGTTATTTTTTATTTATTAGCTTAAGTCGAGTCGAGTCTTGGCTTAGCAACGCCATATTGTACATGTAATTAACCTAGATGATTAACTTGCCACCAGTAAATATTGCCTTTATCCAACAAAACCGTGTTTTCCATATCTCTACACCTAAAGTTATAACCCTTTTAAAAGACCTCTTTGCTAATTTATCCTAGGTGCTTACGCCAAGTGGTGGAGGTTTGATCCTTTCCCAAGCCTATGGTAATCTATTTTGCTATGACAGGTAGTGAGAGATGTTTTCCATTTCCATATTGTGATATATACTTTATTACACCCGAGAGATGTGAGTATCTAAACATTATTTGTGAGGTGCTAGTGTATGACCTCCGTGCTTATTTTTGGTTTTTAGTGGAATGATTATTTGTTGTAATTACTTTTATATTAGTGTTAAATGACCCCTGACTTGTATTTTGATTAGAATAAAAGCGCATTTGCTTAAGGACAAGCAAATCTCAAGTGTAAGGGTATTTGATGAGGCGAAAAGTGTACCACTTTTAAGAGGTCATTTAAGCCCGAATTCGATATTATTTGATCAAATATTGCCCTAAATCATTCCTTTTGTCATTTTAGGTACTTTTGATACGTGGGAATTGCGCCTTCGCAACAGGTTTTACCTGATCGTTGTAGTATAGTATAGTGACAAGTACCGGGGGATTGATCGTTCAACTCAGGAATAGTGTCGCTAGGATTAGAAAGCCTGCTAAACTAGGTTTAGAAATGAGGGATGATTCTTTTTTATATTATTATATTTTATAGAAAGTAATTAAAATCTCGGGTTTTGAAGGAGTGGGCGGAATTAGTTGCTAGCCAACTAACCCAATTAACTAAAGATGCAATCAAAATAAAATAACAAAAATGAAAATAAAACTAATATACTAATGTGGTGGAAACAATGATGAGGAAAGTTGTGTTTACTTAGATTTCATTACTCCCTAGATATCTTTTACAAGTTGATTAGCTTGTTACAATTACATGGATGACGGGTCATATTCCATAATACTAGTCGTAGGGCCGTGTACAAAATTCCCTAATTCTATAAGATCCTACTTCACTCCTATGTCAAGCCGTTAGAAGCTCCTAACATGGGATCATTAGAATTCTCTTACGCATTAAATACAACCAAAAATCGTAGTACACCTCCAATCATGTTTCTTAAGACGTTCAAGCAAGTTACCAATGGAAGTCTGCCAGTTTTCTTAAGCCTAATATCGAATACAATCATCAGTAAGAATTATGAACAAACAATCAACCCATAATTAACATCTTGGTTTCACTACATCTAAGCAAACATAATAGAAATCTAGCCTAGCATGTTAAAGAGAAGACAAGCGTAAGATATAATCACACAACACATAGACATATTGAATGATTTGAATGAATACTTATCTTCAATTGAACATGAAAGAATCAAGGGGTTGAAACCCTAGAAAAGCTGTTAAAATTCGACCTAGGGTTTATTCCCTCAAAGTTGCACACTAATGAATAAAATTTGGAAAACTATATATAGATATTACATCTTGAAGGCGTCATGTATTAACTTGTGACGCCGTCAACTCGCCGCCATGATAAAAATTGTATTGCCTAGATCCATTTGTGACGCCGTCATGTAGAAAAATACTCTGGGCCGTCACTAGTATTTGGACCCTGACGGCCTTGGTGACGCCGTCAGGCCATAAGCTTGAAAACCCTCTGGGCCATCACATTATAAGTTCCATATCCACCTCTTTTGTAACTCTTGACGCCGTCACGTGTAAAACCTTGACGCCGTCAGGTACTGTTCCAGCAAGAAAATTTGAGTCTTTGCCGTTTTCTTCACTTTTATGCTCCAAAAACGTCTAAAATGCTTCCTTTTCCAGATTCTTCCTCAAAAGTACCTAAAATGAAAAGAAGAAAAAAGAACGATTTAGGGCAATATTTGATCAAATAATCTCGAATTCGGGATTAAATGACCCCTTAAAAGCGATACACTTTTCGCCTCATCAAATACCCTTACACTTGAGATTTGCTTGTCCTCAAGCAAATGCGCTTTTATTCTAATTAAAATACAAGTTAAGGGTCATTTAAAACTAATATAAAAGTAATTACAATAAATAATCATTCCACTAAAAACCAAAAGCAAGCACGAAGGTCATACAACAACACCTCACAAATAGTGTTTAGATACTCACATCTCTCGTGTGTAGTAAAGTATATATCACAATATGAAAATGGAAAACATCTCTCACTACCTGTCATAGCCAATAGATTACCATAGGCTTAGGAAAGGTTCAAACCTCCACCACTTGGCGTAAGCACCTAGGATAAACTATCAAAGAGGTCTTTTAAAAGGGTTATAACGTTAGGTGTAGGGATATGGAAAACACGATTTCGTTGGATAAAGGCAATATTTACTGGTGGCGAGTAAATCATCTTGGTTAATTACATGTACAATATGGCGTTGCTAAGCCAAGACTCGACTCGACTTAAGCTAATAAATCAAAAATAACAAAAACATAAAACAAACATAGAATGAAACGGGATGGTAGTCCGTATATTTTTTCTCTTTTCTTTTTTTTCTAATTTTTTTTTCCTTTTTTCTTAATTTTTTGATTTTTTTTTTATTATTTTTTTTTGTTTTGCATACACTCTTACCCTACCATCCAAAATAATACATCATAGAGAATGTACATTTCCCTTACACTTGAATTTTTACATACTTTACAATAAACTATTCTAATGACTTGAATCAAGATAATCAAAACACTTGGAGTACTTTTTAAGATTAACGCACATATGGGGTAATATATGATGTGCTTCCCCATTACTCCATAACACAAGTACTATACCCATGAGTCCCAATCGTCCCAAAACAATATGTACAAGATATGACTCGACTTAGCAACCATGTAATCAGTTAGATAATTAACTAAGGGTTTAAACAAATAACAATAATGCACTAAAGATGAGTGCATACACGGAAGGCTAAGGCGATTTGGTTGCACATTTGGGGTGGGTTGTAACAAATTCTTCCTTTAAGTAAGATGCTTAAAGTTAGAAATGAAAAGATACGCTCGGAGGGGTGTACTAGGGGTTTCGTGTACTAAAAATGAGTACAACGCTAAGGTGTGGGAAAAATTAATTGATTTTACTAGTCAAGTAATATGACTTAAATGGTCAATTAATTATGATACGGGTTTAAACACAAGGGTGATCCTAATGCCTCTTATCATGTAGTAAATCCTACTACACGAATGTAGTCCCACTAGCGGTCTCGGGATGCATCACTAACGCAAGTTCTAGAATCTAAATGCTACCGGTACACTCATAAGCACTAATAATGGATGCTTTTCCTATCAAATCTAAAGGCGAACCTCACATATTTGGGTGAAAATTTTTTCTTAATGGTACGGTTTTGTGCTAGTCATACAACTTCTATCCATGAGACGCTTGTTAAGGCTAAAGTTTCACTCCTAAATGTTGTAAAAAATTTTAAATTTGGCGCTAAAATTACACTAACAAGTATTTCTCTTAGTTTTATTACACACCTACCATCGAACAAACAAACTCAAGTGCAACAGTATCCTATAAGGTATCATCATTTACCCTCCCCTTACACTTAGGATGAATATTGTCCCCAATGTTCAATTAAAGGATGTAAAAGTAAAATAGGTAAAAGAATGAAAACAAATACTCCCCTTATTCGTTCGGTGTGGATAGTGTGTTAACAAGGTTAGATCTTCCTCCAAGAAAATGAACGTTCAAAGCTTCCCTTCCAGAAATATAAATCATCTTCTTGTCATATATAACCTGTTAAACCTGAGAAAACAATCAAGGCAACCTCGCGTAAAATCGGCGGCAATCTATATATACTAACAAATCCTAGAAAGTGATTTAAGATATAATGCTTGTGGAATGAATGTTTGCAGATTTCCTGGAGTTTATAAAACTAAAGAATCAACAAAAACTTTTAAGACTCCATTAGAAAAACAAAACTCAAAAAATTTCTAGAATTTTACACATGAAGCCGTCAGGGGTTAAATCCTGACGCCGTCAGAAGTGACCTGAAGAAATCTTTATTTTAAGTTTCCGGAAAATTTCTGAAAAAACTTATGTCCTACTTCCTGGAAAATCCTGCAAAACATCATTATGACTCGATACAAGCATTTGACTCTAACAAATACTAATACACATGTTCATTTAATATTGTGGCAAATCATGATCATTTTCGTTCTTAGAAACAAATTTGGGGTTTCCCCTTACACTTAGCCTTTGCAAAACACCTTTATATGAAGTTAAGACGAAGTTCTACAACAAAATAAAACATTTTCACAAATTTAGTTTGAAACATGATCTACCAAAAATAAAATTAAAGCATGCATACGAAAACAAATAACATCAAACAAATAAAAGTCAAACAAATAAAAACACACAAAACATGGGTTGCCTCCCAAGAAGCGCTTTTCTTTATTTACGAATCTTGTAGCTAGACTCAAGGCCATGGGCTATTACGTGACCTCATCATTGGTC
The DNA here is from genome assembly GCA_030686995.1 of Artemisia argyi. Classification (NCBI taxonomy): domain Eukaryota; kingdom Viridiplantae; phylum Streptophyta; class Magnoliopsida; order Asterales; family Asteraceae; genus Artemisia; species Artemisia argyi. The sequence continues at coordinate 47,244,598 of CM060698.1, forward strand.
TCATTCTCTAAGTCATCTCCAATCTTAGTTTTATATTCCGGACCTAGTTGCAAGCATTCCTTGTAGAAACCGAGTATTCTACTCATGATATAATCTACTCCTCTACGTCTATCCTCATCATTCCTATAATAAACCGCTTGCTTGTGTTCCTTTTCTAGGTTTGATAGAAGACGGTATTGTTCAATCTTATAGGGTATTTGGTAAGCAATCTCATCATTCTCATCCTTGAATCTAACTATCCCTAGGGACGGGTCATAACTCATCTTAGAGGCCTCAACAAACGGTTTTCCGAACACTACTTGACTTAGGCAACCATCTATTACCGGACGAATATCCTCTACAATAACAAAGTCAGTAATATAAGTGAAGTTTCCTACAAAGACATGTAATCCTTTCACTCTTCCTACAAAGTTGCTCATCCAATTCGTGTTAGGCATCATCCTATATCCAAGTTGCTTCTTCATTACCCAATTATAATAGGTCCTAGTCATGATGTTTATAGGATACCTAAGATCGATGTAAGCTTTCCACATATGCATATGCCCAATGTTGCATGGTATGTTGATGTTAGAGGGATCTCCTATTTTGATGAGTGGTGAACCAAAGACGTAAGGTGTCTCGGGGTCATCGAATAGATCCTTATGATATTCCCGTTCTTCCTTGGTGGGTAACTTATCGAAGTATTCCTCTACGTTTTCTACTTCCTCTAACTTTTAGTCCTTAATATCCTCAACTTCCTTAATCTCATCCTTAGTCCCGGTTTCAATTCTAACTTCATCCTTGTCACTTTCTTCTAAAATCTTATCTATTGGCTTAATGGTGACAACGTTGACAAAGTGGACGTGTTTGGATGATGAGGGGGTCCTTAATTTGGTTTCCGCTACTAGTGTCCCTAGTGTCCTTCCTAGGTGTAGTTAGCACTTGGTTGTTGAGGGCTTTCAACAAGTTGTCAATCTTATTGGTCATCTCAGTTTGTTGTTGATTGAATACGGTTTCAAACTTAGCTATGCGAGCTTCTTGAGATGCCATGAACTTGGACATCAATCCTTCAAGATTATTGGTACTACCATAGTTATTGGAAGGATTGTTGTTGAAAGTACGGTTAGAGGGTGGACTGTTTGGTTGGTAACGATTAGGTGGATTGTAAGAATTGTTTTGGGGCATGTTTTGGTTTTGTTTCCACCTAAGGTTCGGGTGATTTTTCCAAGAAGGGTTGTAGGAATCACCGTACGGGTTTGGCTCGGGTTTGAAAGTGTACCACTTGTCTCCCGCTTTGTCGGTACGCGAGGATGCGTAATCCGCAAAAGCTTGTCCGGGGAGTTCAACGCAATCACGATTGTCATGGGGACCACTACATAATTCGCATGAAGAAGTGATTTTGTTCACTTAGCTTGAAGGCTTAGGAGCTTCGTAGGATTTCATGAGAAACTTGGCTTGGTCTTCAAGTTCCATGATCCTACGGTCGGGAGTGCTAGAATTGTTCGAAGGCAAAGATATTGCCTTGACCGTTTTGTTCAAATCATGGGGATCATTCTAACTTTCGTTATCATAGAGAGCAAGATCTTCTATGAGTTCCCATGATTCTTCCGCACTTAGATTACGTAGCTTGCCACCGGCCGATTGGTCAATGGTTCGCCTTGTAGAGAGATCGATATGGTCATAGAAGATTTGGACTTGGAGCCAAAGATCTATGCCATGATGAGGGACTTTTTGGAGTAAGTCCTTGAAACGAGTCCATGCTTCATATAGAGTTTCACCTTGACGTTGTTGGAACATCAAGATATCATTTCTAACCTTGGTAGGTCTCCCCGGTGGGAAAAATTGAGCAAGGAAACGAGTGGTGAGATCATCCCATGAGGTGATGGATCCCGCGGGTAAACGTTCAAGCCATTGACTAGCTTGATCACGTAAAGAGAATTGGAATAGACGTAAGCGGGTCGACTCTCTAGTTGCAACATCAAGGTCTATGGAATCTACGATTTTACGGAAATCCTTGAGATGTTGGTTAGGATCTTTGGAATGAAGTCCATGGAATGCATATCCGCTTTGCACCAACCGGATGGTGTCGGATCGCAAGGGGGACACATTGGCTCCTTGGGTGAGCTCAATAGTGTTTCGATAGCCTTGGTGGTAAGGACGGGAATACTCTCCTAAATTTCGAGGCCTAGGAGGTTGGTTTGCTAGTGGTGGGTTTTGTGGGTGGTTTTGTTGTAGTAGGTTGATGGGTTCAAAGATGTTACCACCTTCCATGATGTTGGATGGTAAAGGTTACAAACAAAGAAACGAAGAAATAAGAGAGACTAAAGAAAACCTAAAAATAATAATAAAAATCATACTAGAAAGGAATCTAGCAAGTAGATCTAATAAAAAGAAATCCTAACCTAGACAATAACTATTCCCCGGGCTGCGGCGCCAAAAACTTGATACGTGGGAATTGCTCCCTCACAACAGGTTTTACCTCTCAAGGGATCTTGAGAAGCTTACAACCCCCACCAGACAGTGTACCTGATCGTTGTAGTATAGTATAGTGACAAGTACCGGGGGATTGATCGTTCAACTCAGGAATAGTGTCGCTAGGATTAGAAAGCCTGCTAAACTAGGTTTAGAAATAAGGGATGATTCTTTTTTGTATTATTATATTTTATAGAAAGTAATTAAAATCTCGGGTTTTGAAGGAGTGGGCGGAATTAGTTGCTAGCCAACTAACCCAATTAACTAAAGATGCAATCAAAATAAAATAACAAAAATGAAAATAAAACTAATATACTAATGTGGTGGAAACAATGATGAGGAAAGTTGTGTTTACTTAGATTTCATTACTCCCTAGATATCTTTTACAAGTTGATTAGCTTGTTACAATTACATGGATGACGGGTCATATTCCTTAATACTAGTCGTAGGGCCGTGTACAAAATTCCCTAACTCTATAAGATCCTACTTCACTCCTATGTCAAGCCGTTAGAAGCTCCTAACATGGGATCATTAGAATTCTCTTACGCATTAAATAAAACCAAAAATCGTAGTACACCTCCAATCATGTATCTTAAGACGTTCAAGCAAGTTACCAATGGAAGTCTGCCAGTTTTCTTAAGCCTAACATCGAATACAATCATCAGTAAGAATTATGAACAAACAATCAACCCATAATTAACATCTTGGTTTCACTACATCTAAGCAAACACAATAGAAATCTAGCCTAGTATGTTAAAGAGAAGACAAGCGTAAGATATAATCACACAACACATAGACATATTGAATGATTTGAATGAATACTTATCTTCAATTGAACATGAAAGAATCAAGGGGTTGAAACCCTTGAAAAGCTATTAAAATTCGACCTAGGGTTTATTCCCTCAAAGTTGAACACTAATGAATGAAATTTGGAAAACTATATATAGATATTACATCTTAACGGCGTCATGTATTAAATTGTGACGCCGCCAACTCGCCGCAATGATAAAAATCGTATTGCCTAGATCCATTTGTGACGCCGTCATGTAAAAAAATACTCTGGGCCGTCACTAGTATTTGGACCCTGACGGCCTTGGTGACGCCGTCAGGCCATAAGCTTGAAAACTCTCTGGGCCATCACGTTATAAGATCCATATCCACCTCTTTTGTAACTCTTGACGCCGTCACGTGTAAAACCTTGACGCCGTCAAGTACTGTTCCAACAAGGAAATTTAAGACTTTGCCGTTTTCTTCACTTTTACGCTCCAAAACGTCCAAAATGCTTCCTTTTCCAGATTCTTTCTCAAAAGTACCTAAAATGAAAAAAAGAACGATTTAGGGCAATATTTGATCAAATAATCTCGAATTCGAGCTTAAATGACCCCTTAAAATGGCATTTCTCCCAATTTAGGACCAAGTTGGTTTCCTCGCAACGTTTGAGCATTTTTTCGAGGTTAGCGAGACAGCGGTCGAAAGAGTCCCCGAAGACTGAGAAATCATCCATGAAAACTTCCATGCTGTCTTCCATTAACTCGTGAAAGATTGCGGTCATGCATCGCTGAAAAGTGGCGGGAGCCTAGAGAGGCGTAAGCAGTATCTTCTAGGGCGAAGCCGAGCCACTAGTGGAGTGGCCAAATTAGGTCGGGGTGGCTGGTATACTAACATAATGAAACTACCTTTTCTTTTGGTTCCCGCGTTACACAACCCAAAAGGCGTCCTCTTATAGGCGAATGTTCCATAAGGGCAAATATTTGTTTTCATTCTTTTACCTATGTTACTTGTACATTCTTTAATTGAACATTGGGGACAATGTTCATCCTAAGTGTAAGGGGAGGGTAAATGATGATACCTTATAGGATACAATTGCACTTGAGTTTGTTTGTTCGATGGTAGGTGTGTAATAAAACTAAGAGAAATACTTGTTAGTGTAATTTTAGCACTAAATTTAAAAAAATTTTACAACATTTAGGAGTGAAACTTTAGCCTTAACAAGCGTCTCATGGATAGGAGTCGTATGACTAGCACAAAACCGTACCATTTAGAAAAATTTTCCACCCAAATATGTGAGGTTCGCCTTTAGATTTGATAGGAAAAGCATTCATTAGTAGTGCTTATGAGCGTACCGGTAGCATTTAGATTCTAGAACTTGCGTTAGTGATGCATCCCGAGACCGCTAGTGAGACTACATTCGTGTAGTAGGATTTACTACATGATAAGAGGCATTAGGATCACCCTTGTGTTTAAACCCGTATCATAATTACGTGACCATTTAAGTCATATTACTTGACTAGTAAAGTCAATTAATTTTCCCACACCTTAGCGTTGTACTCATTTTTAGTACACGAAACCCCTAGTACACCCCTCCAAGCCTATCTTTTCGTTTCTAACTTAAAGCATCTTCCTTAAAGAAAGAATTTGTTACAACCCACCCCAAATGTGCAACCAAATTGCCTTAGCCTTCTTTTTATGCATTCATCTTTAGTGCATTATTGTTATTTGTTTAAACCCTTAGTTAGTTGTCTAATTGATTACATGGTTGCTAAGTCGAGTCATATCTTGTACATATTGTTTTGGTACGATTGGGACTAATGGGTAAAGTACTTGTGTTATGGAGTAATGGGGAAGGACATCATATATTACCCCCATATGTGCGTTAATCTTAAAAAGTACTCCAAGTTTTTTGATTATCTTGATTCGAGTCATTAGAATAGTTTATTGTAAAGTATGTAAAAATTCAAGTGTAAGGGGAATGTACATTCCCTATGATGTATTATTTTGGATGGTAGGGTAAGAGCGTATGCAAAAAAAAATAATAAAAAATAAAAAAAAAAATCGAAAAATTAAGAAAAAAAAAAAGAAAAAAATAGAAAAAGAGAAAAGAGAAAAAACATACGGACTACCATCCCGTTTCATTCTATGTTTGTTTTATGTTTTTGTTATTTTTGATTTATTAGCTTAAGTCGAGTCGAGTCTTGGCTTAGCAACGCCATATTGTACATGTAATTAACCAAGATGATTAACTCGCTACCAGTAAATATTGCCTTTATCCAACAAAACCGTGTTTTCCATATCCCTACACATAACGTTATAACCCTTTAAAAGACCTCTTTGATAGTTTATCCTAGGTGATTACGCCAAGTGGTGGAGGTTTGATCCTTTCCCAAGCCTATGGTAATCTATTTTATTATGACAGGTAGTGAGAGATGTTTTCCATTTCCATATTGTGTTATATACTTTACTACACCCGAGAGATGTGAGTATCTAAACACTATTTGTGAGGTGTTAGTGTATGACCTTCGTGCTTGCTTTTGGTTTTTAGTGGAATGATTATTTGTTGTAATTACTTTTATATTAGTGTTAAATGACTCCTAACTTGTATTTTAATTAGAATAAAAGTGCATTTGCTTGAGGACAAGCAAATCTCAAGTGTAAGGGTATTTGATGAGGCAAAAAGTGTACCGCTTTTAAGGGGTCATTTAAGCCCGAATTCGATATTATTTGATCAAATATTACCCTAAATCGCTCCTTTTGTCATTTTAGGTACTTTTGAGGAAGAATTTGGAAAAGGAAGCATTTTGGACATTTTTGGAGCATAAAAGTGAAGAAAATGGCAAAGTCTCAAATTTCCTTGCTAGAACAGTACCTAACGGCGTCAAGCCTTTACACATGATGGCGTCAAGAGTTACAAAAGAGGTGGATATGGAACTTATAACATGACGGCTTAGAGAGTTTTCAAGCTTATGGCCTGACGGCGTCACCAAGGCTGTCAGGATCCAATTACTAGTGACGGCCCAGAGTATTTCTCCACATGACGGCGTCACAAATGGATCTAGGCAATACGATTTTTATCATGGCGGTGAGTTGACGGCGTCACAAGTTAATACATGACGCCGTCAAGATGTAATATCTATATATAGTTTTCCAAATTTCATTCATTAGTGTGCAACTTTGAGGGAATAAACCCTAGGTCAAATTTTAACAATTTTTCAAGGGTTTCAACCCCTTGATACTTCCATGTTCAATTGAAGATAAGTACTTATTCAAATCATTCAATATGTCTATGTGTTGTGTGATTATATCTTACACTTGTCTTCTCTTTAAAATGCTAGGCTAGATCTTTATTATGTTTGCTTAGATGTAGTGAAACCTAGATGTTAATTATGGGTTGATTGTTTGTTTATAATTGTTACGGATGATTGTATTCGATGTTAGGCTTAAGAAAACTGGCAGACTTCCATTGGTAACTTGCTTGAACGTCTTAAGAAACATGATCGGAGGTGTACTATGATTTTTGGTTGTATTTAATGCGTAAGAGAATTCTAATGATCCCATGTTAGGAGCTTCTAATGGCTCGACATAGGAGTGAAGTAGGATCTTATAGAGTTAGGGAATATTGTACACGGCCTTACGACTAGTATTAAGGAATATGACCCGTCATCCATGCAATTGTAACAAGCTAATCAACCTGTAAAAGATATCTAGGGAGTAATGAAATCTAAGTAAACACAACTTTCCTCATCATTGTTTCCACCACATTAGTATAATAGTTTCATTTTCATTTTTGTTATTTTATTTTGATTGCATCTTTAGATTAATTGGGTTAGTTGGCTAGCAACTAATTCTGCCCACTCCTTCAAAACCCGAGATTTTAATTGCTTTCCATAAAATATAAAAATACAAAAAGAATCATCCCTCACCTCTAGACCTAGTTTAATAGGCTTTCTAATCCTAGCGACATTATTCCTGAGTTGAACGATCAATCCCCTGGTACTTGTCACTATACTATACTACAACGATCAGGTACACTGCCTGGTGGGGGTTGTAAGCTTCTCGAGATCCCTTGAGAGGTAAAACCTGTTGCGAGGGCGCAATTCCCACGTATCAAGCACTTGGTCAATCCATGAGATAACTCATTTGTAGAATCTTCTTTATGGTCAACTTGCTAAATCAGTAAATATCACAGACTCAACTACCTCCCATTAATTTACATTAACTCTCATTACTCTCCAAATCAGATCTATATAAAGAAGCCTTTAAGTCACAAGCTACCCAAATCAAATACACACTAATTCCACATACACCAAATATCTTCCCAAGAAAAGAAGCCATGAACCCCAAATCCAATGTGATTGAAATTTCTTCTGACTCTACCTATGATATACCCCAAATCAGGAGGTTATATTACACCATTGGTGAGGGACCTTCTGAGGTCAATCCATCTCCTGCTTCATCAGAGGAAACTCTAATTCCAACTCCCCTAGCAGTTATTCTTCCAGACTTTACTCCTGTCACTGAGTTTCTCACTAGTGAGATGGAAAGAGTTGTTGCTGATATGAGCAAAATCTCAGTCCCTGTTGAGCCTCAATCTTCCTAAAGGTACAAAGGTCCACTCAAAGTTCTCCTAGGGCTTGCTGCTCCTAAACCGTGGGACAAAGATATGCAATCCAGAGGGGTCCACAAGAGGATGCCTGACCCCAAGGACATGGGAAAGGGGAAGAGGAAGATGGAGTAGGAGTTTGGGGTAGGTGTAGGTAATGGGGTAGTTGTCTTTTGAGGTTGTTAGTTGTCATGTTGTTTGTTGATCTTGCTTGTAATCCCGAATCACTGTTTGGTTAAAGTACTCCTTGTAATGAATCCTAATAACGAATAAAATTTCTAGTTTCTATTTTTCTTTTATTCTACGTATATGTGATATAGTGATCTTTGTCCATCAGCAGAAACAGAAACTTGCAAACCAAACACTAAAAACAAAACACAGAAAACAAACTTATACAAAATTGTTAGTCTAATAAAAAATAAACCTGCAAAACAAAGTTAGTATACATAGTCATGAAAATATACATAATTTACAACATTAATATCAATCCTCACCAAAGGCATATGCCTCCCCTCAGGCTTATGCCTCCCCTCAAACACAGCAGTTAAGGGTTAACCATCCCAATGTGGACAACTAAGTGATTAAACCTAGGTCAATCAAAAGCCTTTGTTAACAAATCAGCCACATTATCATCAATATGAATTTTAAGCACCTGTATTAAATGTTTCTCATTTGCATCCCTGATAAAATAGTACCTAATTTCAATATGTTTAGTTCTTTGATGAAAGACTGGATTTTTAACAATTGAAATGGTACTTTGATTATCAATATAGATTTCAGTGTTCATGAAATTGAACCCATAATCAAGCATTTGATTTGAATCCAAAGTACCTGACCACAACAGTTAGCAGCAGCAACATATTCTGCTTCAGTAGATGAGGTGGCTACAATGGTTTGTTTCTTGCACTGCCAAGAAATTAGCCTTCTGCCAAGAAATTGACAACCTCCTGTTGTGGATTTCCTGTCCAAATTAGCTCCAGCATAATCACTGTCACTATATGCTTCCAACACAAATGGTGAGTCTCTTGGATACCAAAGACCTAACTTAGGTTGGCCTTTTAGACACTTGAAAATCTTCTTCACTTCATTCAGGTAGGAAGTCAATGGAGTGACTTGGTGTCTTGAACAAGCACTAACAACAAAAGTGATGTCAGGTCTTGAAGCTATGAGGTACATGAGTGAGCCAATCATGGATCTGTATAGAAGAACATTGACAGCTTCATCTGGTTCATTCTGATTCTTAGGCTTTGGAGGTTCATAGGGAGTAGTTGCAGTCCTCAATAGTTTAAAGTCAAACTTCTTCAAGATGTCTCTAACATATTTCTCCTGATGGATAAAGATCCCTTCAGTTTGTTGTTTGACTTGTAGCCCCAAGAAAAATGTCAGTTCCCCCATTGCACTCATTTGAAATTCACTCTTCATTAAATCTTCAAATTCCCTGCACCAGGCTTCTTTAGTGGAACCAAAGATGATATGATCCACATAGACTTGGACAAGAATGATATCCCTGGAATTCTTCTTGATGAAGAGAGTCTTATCAATAGCTCCTCTTCTATAGCCATGCTCCAAAAAAATGTTTATAACCTTGCATACCAAGCTCTTGGTGCCTGATGAAGACGATAGAGTGCTTTGACAACCTTGTACACCTTCTTTGGATTCTGTGGGTCTTCAAAACCTTTTGGCTGAGTGACATAAACTTCCTCTTCAATCTTGCCATAGAGAAAGGCACTCTTCACATCCATCTGATACACCACAAAACCCATGTATGAAGCAAAAGCCATAAAAAGCATAATCAATCCCTTATTCTTGTCTAAAACCCTGAGCAACCAATCTTGCTTTGTTTCTGACCACAATTCCTCTTGCATCCCTTTTGCATTTTAAAATCCACTTGGTCCCAATTGCAAATTTTCCTGCAGGCAGATCAACAAGTACCCATACATCTTGATTCTTGAATTGTTGCATCTCTTCCTGCATAGCCTCTACCCAACTAGGATTATTCAAGGCTTGTGAAATACTGGTTGGTTCAACTTGAGATAGGAAACAAGCAAACAAACAGTGTTGTTGATCTGTATGATTGTCTCTTTTCTGATTAGTAACATAGGTGAGAAAAGCACATTGTCCAAACTGTGTATTTTTCACTGTACTTCTGGTTAGAACCATAGCATTGGGATCACCAAGGATATTGGTTTGAGGATGAATGGTATTCATCCTCTTAGTGGGATTAGGGTTAACCTCAACATAAGTGTCAAGATTGGTCAGAGTTGGAGCAAAATCATCATCATAAGAAGCTGATTGGAAAATTCCAGCACTTTGTCTATGATTGCCAAGGTCTGAGGGGCTGGGAAACCTTGTAAAAGGTTCTTCTAAGCTTGTGGATGTAGCAGTAGAAATAGGTACAACAGCAGAAATGCCATCAGGAGTATTGGCATCAAAAGCAACAGGGGATCCATTAGCAGAAACCGTGTTTCTGCTGGCATCAAGAGCAGCTTGTCTCAAGAGTGCCTCAGTATCCTGAGCAAACTCAAGACCAAGCCTTTTAGCTTCTTTATTTGCTGCATGCTCTTGCTTTTTAAGTCTAGCAAGATCTTCTGCATAGGTTGAGTTATCCACATCATCAGCAACTTTGTCATCAATGGCAACTTTATTAGGACCTGCAACATGAATAGGGGAGAAGAAACAACAATAGTAGGTTCATCACATTCTGAATCACTGTCTGAGTCATCTTCCAGGGTACCTGCAATGTTAGTGGGTGACTCTTGTATACCTGAAGATGGGTTAGTTTTAAATCTAGTATATCCCAAATGATCTGTCAAGTAGTCAAGGTCAAAGTACCATTCTTGACCTTTTCCCTGAACATTTTCTCTGTCTTCCAGAAATCTTAGGTTAAGAGTCTCCTCAATCTTCTTAGCAGCCAAATTATATACCCTGTAAGCCTTACTATGAGCTGAGTATCCAACTATGTACCCTTCAGCAGCTTCTTCTTCAAACTTTCCTAGGTGATCACTTGTATTCAGGATTGTCACTTGACATCCAAAAGGTTTAAAGTATTCAATGGTGGGTATCTTCCCAGTCAGAAGCTCGTAGGGTGTTTTATTATGTGGTCTTGTAATCAGCACCCTATTAAGAACATAACAAGCAGTGCCTACTGCTTCAGTCCAAAACATAGTGGGAAGTTTAGAGTCAGCAAGCATGGATCTTGCAGCCTCTATCAGGGTTCTATTCTTCCTCTCAGCAACTCCATTTTGTTGTGGAGTCCTGGCATTGTTATAATCCCTTTTTATACCCTTTGTCCCACAGAGTTCAATGAGATTGGCATTTTTGAACTCTGTCCCATTATCACACCTTATCCCTTTTATCTTCTTGTTAAGTTGGTTTTCAATGAGAGCCATATACTCTTTTAGAATCTAAAAAGTTTGGTCTTTAGTCCCAAAAAGAATACCCAACTAAACCTACTATAAGCATCAGTGATCACTAGACAGAAGTATTTATGGTCAATACTTCTGATGGATGTTGGACCAAAAAGATCCATATGAAGCAGCTGCAAAGGTTCTGAAATGATGCTCACAGCAGTGATGGCTTTATAAGAAGCCTTGTGTTGCTTTCCTTTGTTGCATGCAACACAGTTGTGTTCATTAGTGAAGATCTTGGAAGGAAGTCCATGAACCAGTCCATTCTTAGCAAGGTTGTTGATAACCTTGAAGTTTACATGTGCCATCCTTCTGTGCCATTTTGTAAATTCATCCAAGGATGCTTTGGCCACCAAGCATGCTAGATCACCTTCTAGCTATACATCATTCAAGTTGAATTTGTAAAGATTATGATTTCTTGGAACTCTTAGCAATACAAGACTCTCATCAGGCATTTTGAAGTCTTGTGATAGAATAAGACAGTCCTCCTCAGTGAATAGCACAGGAATCTTTTTGTCACAAATCTGTGAAACAGAGAACAAATTAAAATTTTGTAGCTCTTTCACATAATAGAAATTCTCAAAATCCACTTTTGGAGTTCTGATGGTTCCTTTTCCATTGATCCTTCCTTCTCCACTTCCAAATGTCACTTTGCCTCCATTAAAAGGAACAAAATCATGCAGCTTCTCTTGATTCCCAGACATGCTTCTAGAGCAACCACTATCAACAACACCTAAATCTTTATTTAAAAGAGGATGTTCCTACAACAAAAAAATATACAACAACATGAGTACCATAGAGAGACTCAAGTCATGAATGACTTGAGCCTGCCTTGTGGATCATTAGAATGAAGACATGTAGATGAGTTAGATCCACCAATGTTCCTGGAACCCCTATGTATAAATGGTCTATTAAATTTCCAAGAACAATCTACTGAGGGCTTTACAGCAGAATCCCAGTATGCCCTTCCCAAAAACATTCGGTCATTACATCCAGGCCAATAACCATTTTGAAAGTAATTATTGTTATATTCAGAAAATGGTCTAACAACATGTCTATTCCTATCAGCAGTAAAATATCTACCAGCAGAAACAGACCCACCAGCAGGAACAGACCTATCAGCAGAAACTGAGTTGGTTCTGCTGGTGGTGTGGGTTGCGTGTGGAACATATGAGGGTTTGGGATGAACATTGGTCCACTTTGGTCTAGGTCTATGATGAGCAACAGAAACACCCATCCTCTTTTCATAAAGCTCACAATACTTAAACAAATGCAATTTACTACAACAAACAAAACATTTCTTCTTTCTAGAAGATTTATTCAAACCAAAAGATGTCTTATCAACCACAGAATTATTCAAACAAACAGTAGAAATAGAATTGTTTTATAATGACTGAAAGGAATTGTTTTTAAAAGAATTAAATGACAAGTCTTCAGGAGAAGCTGTCTTTGAAATAACCTCATCAGTAGCAACTCTAGAGTCAGCAAACTTATAAAAGGACTTGACAGAAGACTTTGGTGAGGACTTGGGTGAATCTGACTAGTTCTTGGAATCACAACTGGCATAACTAGTGGTAGAGGTCTCTGAGGTCTTATCATTGAAAGAACAAGAGACACATTCATTAGAATCATTTCTTAAGACATTACTAGAGTTAGGGGAGTCATTAGTCCTAGTGCCAGTTTGCATCTGTGATTCAACTAAGTCCAAATGGTGGGATGTGCGCTTAGAGGTTCTTATGGCAGAGTCCTTAGTTTTACAAACAGGGTCTGGCAAGTCACCTGACTTTTTTCCATACAGATGATGTGAGCCATCAAATTCTGAGGTAGTGGTGGTGGGCATAAATACTCCTCTAATTGGTCCTGGATTTGCATGCATCTCACCTTCTTTTAAGAATATTTTATTGCCTACAGGTTCAGGGTTATACTTACTTTTCTTATCTGAATTATGGTGTGCCTCTGCACCTACATATTTCTAAAAACCTAAACCTATCTCAGATGTTATAGACTGACTACTATAGAGAAAACTAGCTAACTTATCACCAGAAATTAGCAATTCTTTATGCCTAGCCACTTCCTTATCAAACTTATCTTGCAAAACTTGTTTCTCTAATTCAACTCTAGCCTTTTCTTTTTCAGAAAATTTTAACTCATTACTAGTCATCTCTAAATCCCTTTTTAACACTCTAATTTTCTCCTCATAAGCCAATTGATTTTGTTGAAACAAAACCTTTTGTTTTTCTAATGTTTTAACAGCTTCTTTATTAGCTTGAGCCTCAATAAAACTAGTTTTATATTTTGATTCCATATCATCATAAGCTTCTTTAAGTGCATTATATTTTCTATCACACCCAAAAACACAATCAGATACCTGAGGAGATATGCCCATGAAGGCAAATTCTGCATCATAACTAGCCAGGCAAGAGATTTGCTGAGAAGTACTGCTTGCAGCATCATCAGTATCATGCTCATTCCAATCAATGCAAGCATCCACAGCAGTCACCAAAGCCTTTGTATCTCCAGCTTCCAACTCCTTCTTCTTGTAGGCTGAATATCTTGTGTTGTCTTCAGCCTTCTTAGCATTGCACTCTCTTGAAAAGTGTCCTATCTCTCCACATGAATTGCACTTCACCTTTCTCCTGTCAAATCTAGCTGGATCGCTTCCTTTAACGTTGAGCTTTCTCCCAGCTTTTTGCTCAAACCTTCTGACTTTGAGAGAAAGCATTGCCATTTTCCACTTTAAATCCAACTCTTCCAATGCTAGCTCTTCAATCTGCTCAAAATCTTCATAAGCTAGTTGCTGCTTTTGATCATACTCAGCAACAAACGAATGAAGTACATCTTTCATCACATTACTAGTCCGTGGATGACTCTTTGGACCAGTAGATGTGAAAGATAATGTTGTAGAGGAAGAGCTTGGACTTGGAGCATGTGACACTCTGTTTGAATTAGTGCTTACAAATGCAGAGTGTGATGGGGTTGCTGACGAGGCGAAAAATGAACCACTTTTAAGGGGTCATTTAAGCCCGGAATTGAATTTATTTGATCAAATATTGCCCTAAATCATTCCTTTTGTGATTTTAGGTACTTTGGGAGTGAATTCTGGAAAAGGAAGCAATTCGGACGTTTTTGGAGCATAAAAGTGAAGAAAACGGCAAAGACTTAATTTTCCATGCTGAGAACAGTACCTGACGGCGTCAAGAAGACAATCATGACGGCGTCAAGAGTAAAATCCATGACGACCCAGTGAAAACCTGAAGGCGTCACAACAAGGGCGTCAAGACAATTTTTGGTGACGGCCTGCATAAGGAGTATACATGACGGCGTCAGACTTTTGTTCTTGACGCCGTCACCTATCAGAATCTATATATACTTTTCTATTTTTCATTCATTAAGAGACGAACTTCTGTGGAGAATACTAGGGCCGAACTTTGTAAACCCTAGGTCGTATTTTAAAGTATTTTCAAGGGTTTTCACCCCTTGAATCCTTTCATGTTCAATTGAGATAAGTCTTCTTTCAATTCAATCAATATGTCTATGTGTTGTTTGAATATATCTTATGCTTGTCTTGATTTCAACATGCTAGACTAGATCTATCTTGTGTTTGCTTAGATGTAATGAAACCTAGATGTTAATTATGTGTTGATTACTTGTTTATAGTTGTATTGGATGAATGATTTCAATGTTAGGCTTAAGAAAACTGGCAGATCTCCATTGTGTAACATGCTTGAACGTCTTAGGAAACATGAACCGATGTGTACTAGGTTTTATTGGTTGTATTTAATGCATGAGCAAATTCTAATGATCCCATGTTAGGAGCTTCTTAGCTGGCTCGACATAGGAGTGAAGTAGGCGCTTATAGGATTGGGGAAGTAAGTACGACACCCCTTGAATGGTATTAAGGAATACAATCCGTCATCCACGCAACTGTAACAAGTAATTAACATGTAAAAGACATCTAGGGAGTAGTGAAATCTAAGTAAACACAATTCTCCCATATATTGCTCACACCTTTAGTATAATTTAGTTTATTTTCATTTCTAGTATTTTATTTTGATTGCATCTTTAGAATTGGGTTAGTTGACTAGCAACTAATTCCGCCCAACTCCTTCAAAACCGAGATTTTTATTTGCTATCATAAAATATAAAAAATACAAAAAGAATCATCCCTCATCTCCAGACCTAGTCTTTAGGTTTTCTAAACCTAGCGACACTATTCCTTGCAGAACGATCAATCCCCCGGTACTTGTCACTATACTATACTACATCGATTAGGTACACTGCCTGGTGGGGGTTGTAAGCTTCTCGAGATCCCTCGAGAGGTAAAGCCAGGTGCAATCCCTACGCATCAAGTTTTTGGCGCCGCAGCCCGGGGAATAGTTATTGTCTAGGTTAGAATTTCTTTTTATTAGGTCTACTTGCTAGATTCCTTTCTAGTAAGATTTTATTTTTATTTTTAGGTTTTCTTTAGTCTATCTTTTCTTTGTGTCTTTGTTTGTAAAAACCTTTCCATTGACTATTCCGTTAGCCATTATGGAGAACGTGAATCCACCATACTACCAACCACGAAATTCACCCACTCCAAATGACATTTTGATGTTTAAACAACATGTGGATGAACCTGTCTATGATGCATGGGATCGTTTTAAATATTTACTCCAAAAAGTCCCTCATCATAATTTCGATCTGTGGTCCCAAATTGAAATATTTTTCCATCGTGTAATGGACATTGACCATGCCGCAGATGGGGACCTTTGGGGATTAAGTGTTGATGAAGCATGGGAAACCATAGAGAATTGTGCCAGACTTGCCAAAAAAATGGACAACCCAACAAACATTGTTACGGATCAATTGATAGCAAGTTTAAGGGAACAGGCAAGAAGATTGTTTGGGGATAAGTGTATAGATGAGATAACTGGGTGCACGAAGTGGTTTGATTTCACCACAATACAAGCTTGGCACATTGGTAATCTTGATAAGATGGAGGATAGAGTTGAAAATCTAAGCCCACCAAGTACCCCACAAGTCCTACCATCATTTGAGGCATACACACCGCCCGTGACTTATTTGGATGAAGTAGATGAGACTTTAGGAATCCCAATTGAGGTAGAACCTTTGAACCAAACACAACTAGAGGATATAGGTTTGAATGCTTATAATGATAACCTTACCCTTAGTTCTAGGGAAGTTCCTAGTTTTGATGAACTGGAGCCTCAACCAAAACCGTTACCTCATCTTCCATCCTTGGATGAAAATTTAGGAATTGAAATAGGTTCCGATCCACCCATCAAACCATATAGTTCAGGTAGTCTTAGGATAAAGGTAGTGGACTCTAAGCCTTGTAGAGAGGAAGCCAATATAGGAGTGGAAAATGACCTTACACGCTTACATCACCCATTTATGATTGATCATAAGAAACATTATGGGTTTAAACCGGGTTTATTAGGTCAAGATGGATCCCCAACTAGTAGTCTCTTGAAGTTGATAAAAAATGATCCCTTTCTAGGAGAAAATCATAATACACCCATTAACCCGATTGAATTTGGTAAGGTTATGATGATTGGAGCACACCCTTTTGAGTATATAATTCATCCACCACTCTTTCCTCACATGGCATATTTCCACCATAAGGGTGTGTATCGCTACTTCCACCCGCACTTAATTCAAAGTGTAGGGAAAACCTCCCCTATTTCCGTTAAATAAGAGTAGAGTCAGGCTCGTGACTCGAACAAAAACAAGCGCTTATTGGGAGGCAACCGAAGCTTTATTTATTTATTTGTTTCTTTGTTTGTTTATTTGATTTTATTTGTTTCCGTATGCATGTTTTATTTTTGTTGCTTGTGGCTCATGTTTCAAAGTAAATTGTGAAAATGCTTTATTTTGTTATTAACTTCGTCTTAATTGCATATAAAGGTATTTTGCAAAAGATAAGTGTAAGGGAGATCCAAATTTGTTTATAAGAACGAAATTGAGCATGAACCACAACAATATTAAATGGACATGTATATTCGTATCTGTTAGAGTCAAATGCTTGTATCGAGTCATAATGATGTTTTGCAGGATTTTCCAGGAAGTAGGACCAAGTTTTTCCAGAAATTTTCCGGAAACTTAACATAAGAATTTCTGCAGGTCACTTCTGACGGCGTCACGAGTTTACTGTTGACGGCGTCACGTGTAAAAATTCTGGAAATTTTACCACTTTTGTTTTTGTAATGGAATCTTAAAGTTTTTGTTGAATCATTAGTTTTATAATCTCCAGGAAATCTGCAAACATCATTCCACAAGCATTATATCTTATTTTGTTTTCTAGGATTTATTAGCATATGTAGATTGCCGCCGATTTCATGTGAGGTTGCCTTGTCTGTTTTCTCAGGTTTTACAGGTGATGTATGACAAGAAGATGATTTATTTTTCTGGAAGGGAAGCTTTGATTGTTCATTTTCTTGGAGGAAGATCTAACCTGGCCACCTTATTATCCATACCGAGCGAATCAGGGGAGTATTTGATTTCATTCTTTTTACTTATTTCACTTTTACATTCTTTACTTGAACATTGGGGACAATGTTCATCCTAAGTGTAAGGGGAGGGTAAAATGATGATACCTTACAGATACACTTTCGCTTGAGTTTGTTTGTTTAATAGTAGATGTGTAATAAAACTATGAGAAATACATGTTAGTGTAATTTTAGCGCCAAATTTAAAATTTTTTACAACATTTAGGAGTGAAACTTTAGCCATAGCAAGCGTCTCATGGATAGAAGATTGTATGACTAGCACAAAACTGTACTATTCAGAAAAATTTTCCACCCAAATATGTGATGTTCGCCTTTAGATTTGATAGGAAAAGCATTTACTATTAGTGCTTATGAGTGTACCGGTAGCATTTAGATTCTAGAACTTGCGTTAGTGATGCATCCCGAGACCACTAGTGAGACTGCATTCGTTTGGTAGGATTTACTACATGATAAGAGGCATTAGGATCACCCTTGTGTTAAACCCGTATTATAATTACTTGGCCATTTAAGTCATATTACTTGGCTAGTTAAGTCAATTAATTTTTCCCACACCTTAGCGTTGTACTCATTTTTAGTACACGAAACCCCTAGTACACCCCTCCGAGCCTATCTTTTCGTTTCTAACTTTAAGCATTTTACTTAAAGGAAGAATTTGTTACACCCCACTTAAATGTACACCCAAATCGCCTTAGCCTTCCGTGTATGCACTCATCTTTAGTGCATTATTGTTATTTGTTAAACACTAAGTTAATTATCTAATTGATTACATGGTTGCTAAGTCGAGTCATATCCTTGTACATATTGTTTTGGGACGATTGGGACTCATGGGTAAAGTACTTATTTTATGGAGTAATGGGGAAGAACATCATATTATTACCCCCGTATGTACGTTAATCTTAAAAGTACTCCAAGTGTTTTGATTTTCTTAATTCGAGTCATTAGATTAGTTATTTGTAAAGTATGTAAAAATTCAAGTGTAAGGGGAATTTACATTCCCTATGATGTATTATTTTGGATGGTAGGGTAAGAGTGTATGCAAAAAAAAAAAAAAAAAAAAAAAAAAAAAAAAAAAAAAAAAAAAAAATCAAAAAAATCATGAAAAAGAAAAAAAATAGAAAAAGAGAAAAGAAAAACATACGGACTACCATCCCGTTTCATTCCATGTTATTTTATGTTTTTGTTATTTTTGATTTATTAGCTTAAGTCGAGTCTAGTCTTGGCTTAGCAATGCCATATTGTACATGTAATTAACTAAGATTGTTAACTCGCCACTAGTAAAGACTGCCTATATCCAACAAAACCGTGTATTCCATATCCCTACATCTAACATTACAACCATTTAAAACACCTCTTAGATAGTTTATCCTAGGTGCTTACGCCATGTGGTGGAGGTTTGATCCTTTCCCAAGCCTATGGTAATCTATTTTGCTATGACAGGTAGTGTGAGATGTTTTCCATTTCCATATTGTGATATTACTTTATTACAGCCGAGAGATGTGAGTATCTAAACACTATTTGTGAGGTGCTAGTATATGACCTCCGTGCTTGTCTTTGGTCTTTAGTGGAACGATTATTTGTTGTAATTACTTTTATATTAGTGTTAAATGACCCCTAACTTGTATTTTGATTAGAATAAAAGCGCATTTGCTTGAGGACAAGCAAATCTCAAGTGTAAGGATATATGATGAGGCGAAAAATGAACCACTTTTAAGGGGTCATTTAAGCCCGGAATTGAATTTATTTGATCAAATATTGCCCTAAATCGTTCCTTTTGTGATTTTAGGTACTTTGGGAGTGAATTCTGGAAAAGGAAGCAATTCGGACGTTTTTGGAGCATAAAAGTGAAGAAAACGGCAAAGACTTAATTTTCCATGCTGAGAACAGTACCTGACGGCGTCAAGAACACAATCATGACGGCGTCAAGAGTAAAATCCATGACGACCCAGTGAAAACCTGAAGGCGTCACAACAAGGGCGTCAAGACAATTTTTGGTGACGGCCTGCATAAGGAGTATACATGACGGCGTCAGACCCAGATCTAGGCAGTCCGAGAAACTATTTGGCGGCGAGATAACGGCGTCAGACTTTTGTTCTTGACGCCGTCACCTATCAGAATCTATATATACTTTTCTATTTTTCATTCATTAAGAGAGGAACTTGTGTGGAGAATACTAGGGCCGAACTTTGTAAACCCTAGGTCGTATTTTACAATATTTTCAAGGGTTTTCACTCCTTGAATCCTTTCATGTTCAATTGAGATAAGTCTTCTTTCAATTCAATCAATATGTCTATGTATTGTTTGAATATATCTTATGCTTGTCTTGATTTCAACATGCTAGGCTAGATCTATCTTGTGTTTGCTTAGATGTAATGAAACCTAGATGTTAATTATGTGTTGATTACTTGTTTATAGTTGTATTGGATGAATGATTTCAATGTTAGGCTTAAGAAAACTGGCAGATCTCCATTGTGTAACATGCTTGAACGTCTTAGGAAACATGAACCGATGTGTACTAGGTTTTATTGGTTGTATTTAATGCATGAGCAAATTCTAATGATCCCATGTTAGGAGCTTCTTAGCTGGCTCGACATAGGAGTGAAGTAGGCGCTTATAGGATTGGGGAAGTAAGTACGACACCCCATGAATGGTATTAAGGAATACAATTCGTCATCCACGCAACTGTAACAAGTAATTAACATGTAAAAGACATCTAGGGAGTAGTGAAATCTAAGTAAACACAATTCTCCCATATATTGCTCACACCTTTAGTATAATTTAGTTTATTTTCATTTCTAGTATTTTATTTTGATTGCATCTTTAGAATTGGGTTAGTTGACTAGCAACTAATTCCGCCCAACTCCTTCAAAACCGAGATTTTTATTTGCTATCATAAAATATAAAAAATACAAAACGAATCATCCCTCATCTCTAGACCTAGTCTTTAGGTTTTCTAATCCTAGCGACACTATTCCTTGCTGAACGATCAATCCCCAGGTACTTGTCATTATACTATACTACATCGATCAGGTACACTGCCTGGTGGGGGTTGTAAGCTTCTCGAGATCCCTCGAGAGGTAAAGCCTGGTGCAATCCCTACGCATCCGTTGCTGTATATGTGGAGTACCCCTTGATATCAAGCTCCAGGCACCTGAGCTTGTTATACAAGTCATCAAAAGAAAGATAGTCCAGGCCACCTTTTGTTTTAGCGATATATTGACCTGGGACCATGAAGGAGTTAAAGCCCTTAGAAACTTGGAATTAACTTCCTCATTGTCAGGCTTGGCTTGAGGCTGATGCAGCTGACTTAAAATCTTTTGGAATTTATCATAACCCTTGTGAATGCCCTCCTCATCTGTTATCCTGAATTCTTGAAATTTCTGCTTAATCATGGATTTTCTCGTTTTTTTTAGATTCCTCATTGCCCCCGAACGTTGCCTTTATAGCCAACCAGATGTCTCTGGGATCATCAAGGAAGTGAAAATCTCCCATGTGATCATCTGGTATTGCTTGAAGCAAGATGGTTCTTGCTTTGTTCTCCCTTTGTACAGCAATGATTTCTTCAGCAGAAGAAGGAGGATATATGGTAATAAGGCCATTACGGTCTTTTCCTCTCTTTTTAGGACTGTTTCCATTCAAGATCACATTCCATAGATTGAAGTCAACACTAGCAATCCAATTCTTCATCTTCATAGCCTATATCTCATACTCATCTTTCTTGAGATAGGGAAACTTGGCATTGCTGTTGGAAAAAGCAACCTGCTGAAGCTGTTGTGTGAGGGTGTTGTTGTTGTTTTGAGTGACATCAGAAGAGTCTGTATCTCCCATGGGTACTGAATGAAAAGGTTTGTGAAGGAAAGTTTGATTACAGAGATTATCCTGTGGCTCTGATACCTCTTGAAGGATCTACCCTTGATAGATCTTGAGCCAATGGATCTATAGCTTACTAATGTGATCACTAGCAAAACTATATGGACAATCTCTGTGAGCTTGTATCTATTGCGGAATATAAATACAAACAGTATACTAAACACTTTGATCCTCTATGGATCGTTTTATTATTCACTAAGAATGTTTTTGACACGCACAGAATACAATGACCTTGGGTTCCATTTATACTATAAGAAACCCTAATCTCTTTTACAAGAAACGTATATTCATTAAACTTTAGAAGATATTCTATATATCTTATCCTAAAATAACAAACTCTTATCTACGGATTAACTATATCCGCAGAAACTAATGCATCAGTAGAATCCAGATCATCAGCAGAATCTTTCTAAGCTTCAGCAGAATCCTGTCAGCAATATCTATATGTTGACTTCAATAATTCCTTACAGCTCCTATAGTCTCTTCTACTTCTTTCGGGTAAGTCACGGGTGGTGTGTATTCCTCAAGTGATGGTGAGAGTTGTGGGGTACTTTGTAGGTTTGTGTTATTTACCTCATCCTTCCTTATCTCAATATCACCTATATCCTCATAAAGTGTTTTAGTAGAATCTAACCCAAACATGTGCCTAAGTATCTCAAATCCATCTCTAGCCATTTCAAGTTCTAAGTCTGATTCATAAGAATCTTCCTCCATAACTTGATTACAATGTTCAATTTGCCTAAAGGATTTATCATGTGTACCTTGAGATTCAAAGTCATTGATCATAAAACCTAGGTCTTTTTGCTCAATATGATCATGCTTGGCTAAATCCTCAATTGTTTCCTTAAGTTGTGATGTGTACAAACCCATCAATTCATTGAACTCATGGTTCACGATTAGGAGGCTTTCCTCAAAAATTTTCCAAAGGGTCTTGCTAAAAGGAATTGATCTTAACAATGATTGTTTAATATAGGCCACACATGCGCATAACTCATCAAACCTATCAAAATTTACACCCATCTCCTCTTGTATATATCTAAGATCACTTAAAAATTCATTGGAGCAACAGGAAGCAAATCTATCCGAGTAAACTAATTGTTCCTCTATTGTTAGTGATCTAAATAGAATTTCATCCGCCATGGAGACAAATGAAAATGGATTTACAAACAAAGGGCAGATGAAGCGAAAAGTGTACCGCTTTTGGGGGGTCATTTAAGGCCAAAGTCGAGATTATTTGATCAAATATTGCCCTAAATCGTTCCTATAGTCATTTTAGGTACTTTTGAGAGGAATTTTACAAAAGGAAGCATTTTGGACGTTTTTGGAGTGAAAAAGTGAAGAAAACAACAAAGTCTCAAAATCACGCCGTCAAGTGTTCCTATAGTCATTTTAGGTACTCTTGACGCCGTCAGATTACAAAATCTATATATAGTTTTCTAGTTTTCATTCATTGTGTGCAACTTTGAATGGAGTAAACCCTAGACGAATTGTACAGCCTTTTTTAAGGGTTTCAACCCTTTGTTTCTTCCATGCTTAATTGAAGATAAGTCCTTTATCAAATCATTCAGTATGTCTATATGTTGTTTGACTGTATCTTACGCTTGTCTTCTCTTTAACATGCTAGGCTAGGTTTTCTTTGTGTTTGCTTAGATTTAATGAAACTTAGATATTGATTATGGGTTGGTTGTTTGTTTATAATTGTTGTAGATGAATGAATTCGATGTTAGGCTTAAGAAAACTGGCAGACTTCCAATAGGTAACTTGCTTGAACGTCTTAAGAAACATGATCGGATGTGTACTACAATATTTTGGTTGTATTTAATGCGTAGGGAACTACTAATGAGGCCATGTTAGGAGCTAGTAGTCGGCTCGACATAGGAAGAGGTAGAAGCTTATAGAGTTAGGGAAGATTGTACACGGCCCTACGAATGGTATTAAAGAATATAACCCGTCATCCATGCAATTGTAACAAACTAATCAACCTGTAAAAAATAGCTATGGAGTAGTGAAATCTAAGTAAACACATTTTCTCTCATTATTGTTTACACCACAAATTAGTTTAAGTTTAGTATATTTTATTTTGATTGCATCTTTAGTTATTTGGGTTAGTTGATTAGCAACTAATTCCGCCCACTCCTTCCAATACCGACATTTTACTTGCTTTCAATTAAAATATAAAAATACAAAAAGAATCATCCCTCACCTCTAGACCTAGTTTTAGTGAGTTTTAACCCTAGCGAACACAATTCTTTGAGTTGAACGATCAGTCCCCCGGTACATGTTACTATACTATACTACAACGGTCAGGTACACTGCCTGGTGGGGATTGCAAACTTGTCAAGATCCCTTGAGAGGTAAAACCTTTTGCGAGGGTGCAAAACCACGCAACAAATTTTTGGCACCGCCGCCGGGGTATAGTTATTGCTTAGGTTGAAATTTATTTTTATTCGGTCTACTTGCTAGATTCCTTTCTAGTAAGATTTTTATTTTTATTTTTATAGGTCTTCTTTAGTCTATCTTTTTCTTTGTTTCCTTTGTTCGTAACCGTTGCCATCCGCCATCATTTAAGGTGGTAATCTCTACGACCCCATCAACCCACCGCAACAAAACCATCCACAAAACCCACTACAACCAAACCAACCTCCTAGACCCCAAACTTTAGGAGAGTACTCCCGTCCAAGCCACAAAGGTTACTCAAACGCCATTGAGCTTCCCAAAGAAGCCATTATAGCCCACCTGCGACCCGACACCATCCGGTTGGTGCCGAACGGATGTGCATTCTACGGACATATGTCCAAAGACCCAATTCAACACCTTAAGGACTTTCTTAAAATCGTAGATGCCGTTGACCTTAACGGTGCTACTAGAGATACTACCTGATTGCGTCTCTTCCATTTCTCTCTTCGCGACCAAGCTATCCATTTGCTTGATCGTCTACCCGCAGGATCTATCTCGACTTGGGATAATCTCACCAATCGTTTCCTTGCTAAATTTTTCCCACCGAGGTGAACTACCAAGCTAAGGAATGACATCTTGATGTTCCAACAATGTCAAGGTGAAACTCTTTACGAAGCATGGACTCATTTCAAGGAACTACTCCACAAAGTCCCCTATCATGGCCTTGATCTTTGGTTTCAAATCCAAATCTTTTATGATGGAGTTAATCACCAAACTAGAAAAGCTATAGATCACGCTGCCAATGGTAGACTGAGCAAGCTCAGTGTTGATAAATGCTGGGAGGTCATTGAGGACTTAGCACAATACGAAGAAGAAGAATGGGAGGATCTAATGTTTTTGGAGGAAGGGAGTTTAGATTACATGAATGCAACCCAAGAACAGTTATTTGAGAACGTCAAAAGGCAGGTTGAGGAATTGATGAGAGCCGAATGCAGACAGTAAATATACGTTTCCTGAATATTCACGACAAGAGGAATTCGAAGGGATAATGCTGACATTTGTAAACAACCAAGAGAGGCAAATCCAATAATTAGAAGCCCACATGGAAAACACACAAAGTGTTTTCATGGACTTGGCTGATAAGTTTATATCAAGGATTAAAGAGAAAATTAAGGAAGAAGCTATACCCAAGAAGATCGAAAAGATTTTTTAACTCTCAATCCCTAATGAAACAAGCAGCGATGGGCACAATGAAACACCTCTCTGTGAGTTCAACCCAGAATAACTTCTATTCTCATAAGCTTCCTTTTGAGAACGGGAACTCTCACACCTATACCATAACCTCTAAATCGCTCAAATCAACCTTGATGCATAGGGTCTTGATGATTTCTCAAACCAAACCCATTACCAACAAAACATCTTTCCAACATTCCAACTTCAAAACGCCAACACTCCACTTCTTTGATGAAAGCAAGTTTGAGTACGAAGACGAAGATGACGTTGAAATAAAAAAGATGGGAACCGGAATGGATGAAGAACCGTTAGAGCATACTATTTATGAAAATGGCAAGAGCTCAAATCTTTGTCATAAAACTCTTCTAACTTCAAATCCACCCATCAAACCAAAGGATTCGGGTAACCTAACAATGAAGGTGGTAGACTATTTCCCCATTCACTCACCCTCTTCACATCACGTGGCATATTTCCACCCTAAGGATGTGTATCGCTACTTCCACCCACACTTAATCCTAAGTGTAGGAAAAACCTAGCCTATTTCCATTAAATAAGGGTAGAGTCTGGCTCGTGACTCGAACAAAAACAAGTGCTTCTTGGGAGGCAACCCAACCCATGTTTTAAATTGTTTGATGCTTTTATTTTATTTATTGGTTTGATTGTTTGTTTGTTTGATTTTATTTGTTTCCGTATGCATGTTTTATTTTTATTGTTTGTGGCTCATGTTTCAAAGTAAATTGTGAAAACGCTTTATTTTGTTTTTAACTTTGTCTTAACTGCATATAAAGGTATTTTGCAAAAGATAAGTGTAAGGGAAATCTAAATTTTTTTATAAGAACGGGATTGAACATGAATCACAACAATATTAAATGAACATGCATATTAGTATTTGTTTGAGTCAAATGCTTGTATCGAGTCATAATGATTATTTTGCAGGATTTCCTAGAGTTAAGGCATAAGTTTTTCCAGAAATTTTCTGGAAACTAACCAAAGAATTTCTGCAGGTCACTTCTGACGGCGTCAGGATTAACACCTGACGGCGTCATGTGTAAAATTCTAGAAATTTTGCAAGTTTTGTTTTTCTACCGGAGTCGTAAAAGTTTTTGTTAAATCTTTAGTTTCATAAACTCTAGGAAATCTACAAATATTCATTCCACAAGCATTATATCTTTAATTGTTTTACTTTTATTTCTAAGACTGGAATTACATCTAGTTGTGAGTTTTCTTTGTTCGGTTTGATGCCTTGGGTTTTTGTGTTTGTTTTCTCAGGTTTAGCAGGTTATATTGGACAAGAAGAAGATTTATTATTTCGGAAGGGAAGCTTTCAACGTTCATTTTCTTGGAGGAGGATTTAACCATGTTATTCATTTATCTACACCGAATGAATCAGGGGAGTATTTGTTTTCATTCTTTTACCTTATTTACTTTTATATCTTTTTATTGAACATTGGGGACAATGTTTAGCCTAAGTGTAAGGGGAGAGTAAATGATGATACCTTAGAGAATACAATTACGGTTGAGTTTGTTTGTTTAATAGTAGGTGTGTAATAAAACTAAGAGAAATACTTGTTAGGGCAATTTTAGCACCAAATTTAAAAATTTTTACAACATTTAGGAGTGAAGTTTTTGCCTTAATGAGAGTCTCATGGATAGGAGTTGTATGACTAGCACAAAAACCGTACCACTCAAAAATTTTATCAAAAAAAAAGGGAGTGACCATCCGAGTATTAGATTAATTGGCTAACGCGCCAGCGCTAGTGTATGACTTGGTGACCATCCGTTATGCAAGTAACGCGCCAGCAATCCAAGAAGTGCACTAGTTAGCATCCGTTAGTTGAGGCGTCAAAGACTCGTACCGGCCTTCTACTAAGTGAGGTTCGCCCCTAGACTTGTTTGGAGAAGCCTTAGAGCTTATGAGCGTACCGGTAGTACTTAGATTCTAGAACTTGCGTTGGTGATACATCCCGAGACCGCTAGTGAGACTACATTCGTGTAGTAGGATTTACTACATGATAAGAGGCATTAGGATAACCCTTGTGTTTAAACCCGTATCATAATTACTTGACCAATGAAGTCATAATTACTTGACTAATAAAGTCAATTAATTTTTCCCACACCTTTGCGATGTACTCATTTTTAGTACACGATACCCCTAGTACACCCCTCTGAGCCTATCTTTTTCGTTTCTAACTTTAAGTATTTTACTTAAAGGAAGAATTTGTTTACAATCCACCCCAAATGTGCAACCAAAATCGCCTTAGCCTTCCGTGTATGCACTCATCTTTAGTGCATTATTGTTATTTGTTTAAACCCTTAGTTAATTGTCTAATTAATTACATGGTTGCTAAGTCGAGTCATATCTTGTACATATTGTTTTGGGACGATTGGGACTCATGGGTAAAGTACTATTGTTATGGAGTAATGGGGAAGAACATCATATATTATCCCCATATGTGCGTAATCTTAAAAAGTACTCCAAGTGTTTTGATTATCTTGATTCAAGTCATTAGAATAGTTGATTGTAAAGTATTTAAAAGTTCAAGTGTAAGGGGAACGTAAATTCCCTATGATGTATTATTTTGGATGGTAGGGTAAGAGTGTATGAAAAAAAAATAAATAAAAAATAAATAAAAAACGGACTACCATCCTGTTTCATTTTATATTTGTTTTATGTTTTTTGTTAGTTTGTAATTAGCTTAAGTCGAGTCGAGTCTTGGCTTAGCAACGCCACATTGTACATGTTATAACCCTTTAAAAGACCTCTTTGATAGTTTATCATATCCCTATACCTCACGTTATAACCCTTTAAAAGACCTCTTAGATAGTTTATCCTAGGTGCTTACACCAAGTGGTAGAGGTTTGATCCTTTCTCAAGCCTATGGTAATCTATTTGCTATGACAGGTAGTGAGAGATGTTTTCCATTTCCATATTGTGATATATACTTTATTACACCCGAGAGATGTGAGTATCTAAACACTATTTGTGAGGTGCTAGTGTATAATTTCCGTGCTTGTTTTTGGTTGAAGTGGAATGATTATTTGTTTTAATTACTTTTATATTAGTGTTAAATGACCCCAAACTTGTATTTTGATTAGAATAAAAGAGCATTTGCTTGAGGACAAGCAAATCTCAAGAGTAAGGGTATTTGATGAAGCGAAAAGTGTACCGCTTTTGGTGGGTCATTTAAGGCCAAAGTCGAGATTATTTGATCAAATATTGCCCTAAATCATTCCTTTTGTCATTTTAGGTACTTTTGAGAGGAATTTAAAAAAAAAAAAAAGCATTTTGGACGTTTTTGGAGCGAAAAAGTGAAGAAAACAACAAAGTCTCAAAATCATGCTGGAAATGTACTTGACGGCGTCACATCTTGCAAGTGACGGCGTCATGAGTTGACAAATGGGTGGATAAATTAATTACACGTGACGCGCCAGAATGTT
The DNA here is from genome assembly GCA_030686995.1 of Artemisia argyi. Classification (NCBI taxonomy): domain Eukaryota; kingdom Viridiplantae; phylum Streptophyta; class Magnoliopsida; order Asterales; family Asteraceae; genus Artemisia; species Artemisia argyi. The sequence continues at coordinate 47,273,280 of CM060698.1, forward strand.
TTGTGAAGAGATCGTAACGGCGTCACATATTAAATTGTCAAGGCCATCATGAGTTAATGCAAAGAGTGACGGCCCAGAGTCTATAAAGAGTGACGGCGTCAGAAGTGGATCTAGGCAATACGAGTTTATTTTGGCGGCGAGTTGACGGCGTCACACATTACTCTTGACGCCGTCAGATTACAAAATCTATATATAGTTTTCTAGTTTTCATTCATTGTATGCAACTTTGAAGGGAGTAAACCCTAGACAAATTTTACAGCCTTTTTTAAGGGTTTCAACCCTTTTTTTCTTCCATGCTTAATTGAAGATAAGTCCTTTATCAAATCATTCAATATGTCTATGTGTTGTTTGATTATATCTTACGCTTGTCTTCTCTTTAACATGCTAGGATAGGTTTTCTTTGTGTTTGCTTAGATGTAATGAAACTTATGTATTGATTATGGGTTGGATGTTTGTTTATAATTGTTGTGGATGAATGAATTCGATGTTAGGCTTAAGAAAACTGGCAGACTTCCAATTGGTAACTTGCTTGAACGTCTTAAGAAACATGATTGGAGGTGTACTATGATATTTTGGTTGTATTTAATACGTAGGTAATTACTAATGAGGCTATGTTAGGAGCTAGTAGTCGGCTCGACATAGGAAGAGGTAGAAGCTTATAGAGTTAGGGAAGATCGTACACGGCCCTACGAATGGTATTAAGGAATATAACCTGCCATCCATGCAATTGTAACAAACTAATCAACCTGTAAAAGATAGCTAGGGAGTAGTGAAATCTAAGTAAACACATTTTCTCTCATTATTGTTTACACCACAAATTAGTTTTAAGTTTGGTTTATTTTTATTTTGATTGCATCTTTAGTTATTTGGGTTAGTTGATTAGCAACTAATTCCGCCCACTCCTTCCAAAACCGAGATTTTACTTGCTTTCAATTAAAATATAAAAATACAAAAAGAATCATCCCTCACCTCTAGACCTAGTGTTAGTGAGTTTTAACTCTAGCGCACACTATTCTTTGAGTTGAATGATCAATCCCTCGGTACTTGTCACTATACTATACTACAACGGTCAGGTACACTGCCTGGTGGGGATTGCAAACTTCTCAAGATCCCTTGAGAGGTAAAACCTTTTGCGAGGGTGCAAAACCATGCATCAGGGCACAAAGAAAAAGATAGACTAAAGAAATCCTATTAAAAAGAAAATAAAAATCTCACTAGAATGGAATCTAGTGAGTAGACCTAATAAAAAGAACTTTCAACCTAAACAATAACTACTCCCCGGGCTGCGGTGCCAAAAACTTGATGCGTGGTTTTGCAACCTTGCAAAAGGTTTTACCTCTCAAGGGATCTTTAGAAGCTTGCAATCCCCACCAGGCAGTGTACCTGACCATTGTAGTATAGTATAGTGGCAAGTACCGGGGGATTGATCGTTCAACTCAAAGAATAGTGTTCGCTAGAGTTAAAACTCAATTAAACAAGGTCCAGAGGTCAGGGATGATTCTTTTTGTATTTTTATATTTTATGGAAAGCAAGTAATAATCTCGGGTTTTAGAAGTATTGGCGGAATTAGTTGCTAGTCAACTAACCCAAATAACTACAAATGCAAATAAAATAAAATGACACTAAAGTAAATATGGAGAAAAACAATAATAAGAGAAAATGTGTTTACTTAGAATTCACTACTCCCTAGCTAGCTATATTTTACTGGTTGATTAGTTTGTTACAACTGCATGGATGGCGGGCTATATTCCTTAATACCATTCGTAGGGCCGTATACGATCTTCCCTAACTCTATAAGCTTCTACCTCTTCCTATGTCAAGCCGACTACTAGCTCCTAACATGGCCTCCTTAGTAGTTACTTATGCATTAAATATAACCAATTTATCGTAGTACACATCCGATCATGTTTCTTAAGACATTCAAGCATGTTACCAATTGGAAATCTACCATTTTTCTTAAGCCTAACATCGAAATCATTCATCTACAACAATTATAAACAAACAACCAACCAACAATCAATAACTAAGTTTCATTACATCTAAGCAAACACAAAGAAAACCTAGCCTAGCATGTTAAAGTAAAGATAAGCATAAGATGGAATCAAACAACACATAGACATATTGAATGATTATTGGAAAACTTATCTTCAATTAAACATGGATGAAACAAGGGTTTGGAACCCTTAAAAATAAGGTAAAATTCGTGTTAGGGTTTCTCTAGAGTTATCCTCCCAAAGTTACACTTTAATGAATGAAAAATCAAAAACTATATATAGAGTTTTGAGTTTGATGGCGTCAAGAGTAAACTCTGACGCCGTCAACTCGCTGTCATAAAAATACTCGTATTGCCTAGATCCAAATCTGACGCCATCATGTGTAAACTATCTCTTGGCCATCACTTGTATTTTGTACGTGACGGCCATGGTGATGTCGTCACGTGTAAATCCTCCAAAAACATTCTGGCGCGTCACGCGTAACTTGAGTATCCACCTCTTTGCCAATGAGTGATGGCGTCACATACAAATCCTGACGCCGTCAGGTAACAAATTCAGCATGATTTGGAGACTTTGTTGTTTTTTTCACTTTTTCGCTCCAAAAATGTTCAAAATGCCTCCTTTTTCCAAATTTCTTCTCAAAAGTACCTAGAATGACAAAAGGAACGATTTAGGGCAATATTTGATCAAATAATCTCGACTTTGGGCTTAAATGACCCCCTAAAAGCATAACACTTTTAGCCTCATCACGTTTCCCAAAATATTCTTTCAAATGGCTTGCTATTACTTCAGATAGCAACCCGCTTTTCAAATTAAGGAAAATACTTTGCCAAAAAGACGATTGTTCCTTTTACCGGGTGAAGTTCACCTGGGCATGGATTACTTTATATCCATGTTTTCTCGACTTAAGGTACGTTTCAGTGCATCATTTCTTGTAAAAGAAGAGAAGTCTTCTTTACATCACGAATACTTTTCCTTCAATGATTCTTCGGAAAAGTATTTGTTCAAAACTTGGTGGTATCATGATTTTTGAAAATCAATCAAAATTGAAATTGAACTTTTTTGTATTAATTTGCCACTCAATCGATGCTAAATGATTAATGTTTTGAGTAAAATGATATTTTGAAAATGGGTCATCGATTGAGGGGGAGAACGATTTCAAAAATTGTATATCATCAAAACATGATCTTTGTACATAAAATGCAGTGAATAATATGTGATTGTTATGTGTTAGAATATGAATTTTTCATGAGTTTTTCGTTAAACTCGAAATCATTTATAAACTCATTATTTCTGACACATAACATGCTCCCTCAAGGATTGAAGGGGAGCAAATGTATCGTCTCATTATCAGTGTATCCTTAATCAGACCACATTTTTCTCCCAAACTTTTCTAACTTATTTAAATCACTTGGGATCACAAATCTCAAATGGTCTGAAATTTTTGATTGGGGGAGAAAATGTGATTTAAATATGAAATCTGATAAAAAAAATGTGATTGTTTTGGACTTATACAAATGCTCTCCCATATGTGCTAAACTCTTTCGTACATCAATGCACATATTGAGGTGGAGCAAATGGTTTGTGAAAATGGTTCCTAGCATCTCATGTGAGTGAGACTCAGACTTAACCTATGAATTTAAGAAACAAAAATTGTCATCAATCGAAAGGACTAGTCCTGGACGGGTAATAACTTCAAGCTGGTCTAACCAGTGATGTAAGCGTGTCTCGAAAAGGACTTGTCTGAGTAGAGTGTACCATTTTGAGAAACCTTTTGTGGACTTAATCGGGCCGGGTAATAACTTCAAGCTAGTCTAACTAGTGATGTAAGCGTGTCTCGAATGCCCATTCATGTTCACTAAAGGTGGATCAATTCAAAAGTGCAAACTCTTCCCGACATGTGCAAATTTATGAATCAAAACATATGAGCACATGTTAAGGGGGAGCATTTGAAAATGATAAAACTCTCAACGTGTTAACAAAATGTATTTCTTAATCATAAACACGTTGAGAGAATTATCAATGATTTGTTTTATGGAAACATAGGATAGTCATGAAGTTATAAGGTGGCTAAGGTTTGGTAAACCGTCTTATGTTCCGCCTGAGCCGGAGGGATCTACCCAAGGACAATATCCTCTAGTTAGAATAGAAGTCCTTAGGAATGATTTAAAAAAGGAGTAAAATGAGAAAGGAGAAAGAAGGGGTTGAAGAATTAAAAAGAAATGAAATGAGAAAGGGTGAAAAGCAATAGCCCTCCCATTATTCAACCTTAGGGCAGAAACCGGGTTCAATTCATTTGCTACTGGTGGTTACTAAGGTAACACCGGTATTGAAGACAAGACGTCATGGACCCAGTAACGCACTGCACTAAACCTTCTAACCACTCAAGTTCTCTTAAAAGAGCTTGTTTCATTCTCACGGGGAACCCTGCATAATCTATCGACCGCTCATTACGATCCATGTTGATATTGAAACAGGAGACACAGCTCCAGTCTTCGAATACCAAATTCTGCATTTATCGAGTCTAGAGCCTCGAGATGCATAAAAAGATCTCAATAGGAACACTGGATACTTTTGCACTGGTGGTTCATTATCAAGGACATCAGTTGCACTTTGAGAGTCCTACGTAGATCTTAGCAATCTACCAGAACATTCATGAGGAATTATTAACGTAATTTTCAGTGATTGAATGGAAATTCCTGCCAGGGTCAACATCAAACAGCCCTGAAAGCATGTCACTTAGGTAATTCCTTATGGATTGCGCTTAGTGGTTGCGGCGGTTACAAACGGTCAACAATCATGGAGTGATATCCAGCGACTCACCTAATCGTTGATCTACTTAGGTAGATCGTACAAATCCTCTCGAGGGTTACCTATTGGGAACGGTCTTGGTAAGGGTTAGAAGGAGTCTTCACACTATGTTGTTGACGATCTCCAATTCCAAACCTGTAAGTACCGGTCGATTTATTGCTAACTGTTTGCTTACAGGAATTCCTGATGATTGCTGCTAATTGCTATTAAGATTCAAATCCGTCACTCCGTGCTCACACTTCATCATCCATGTCAAAGATATCATGAGAACTCAAAGGCCTTCACCCAAAGCTTCTGCTACTCTGATAATGAAAACATGATTCAAGGAAAGTGTGAGCACGCCAAATCCTCAATCACAACTTCACATGGAGACAATGATGCTAAAGATGACTTGAAGATGAAAGTTGGATGACTATCTCAATGAACTCTCGAAGATCATCCTAGTTATACATCGAGTCATCTAAAGCCTACTTCCTAAAGTACAAAGATCAAAGACTTTGAAGAATCAAGGACTACGTACTACGAAGTTTACTCCAAAGATTAGAATGCTAGAATTCATGTTGTAATTTCCGGGGTGACCTCCCTTAGGGGAAGATTGTTAGGAATACGAATATTCACATAAAATACTCGGTCACCCCGAGTATCTAATAGCATTAAGTTAGCTCATAGTCGTTACTATCATTAGTTAATATTAGTGTAGGTTAAGTAACATCGTTAAGGAAGGACGGGTCTTTACCCACTGTACACCCGATCCACAGCCCGACAGTAGGGTGTTTTGTATTGTACTATAAATACCCCTCTCCCACCACAGGGAGAGGGTTGGACCTTTCATTTGAAGCTAATACATTCTACTTATTTCTCTCTCTAAAAGGCTCCCATTGTTCTTCCTCTCTCTCTCTCTAAACCAACGAACCAAACAACCCTAGTAATCATATTTATGACTTAGTGTATATCTTACAATCCTAGGGATTTCGCAATAGCTAATCTCGGGTTTTTTCAACTACCGAAATACCTAAAATGGGAACATCCTCATTTACACCGCATTAAAAATTCATATTTTTCAGAAGGCCTTATTCATATATATTTACATATACAATATAGAAGAACTACCTAGTATATGCATTTTATACCCAAACAAAAGAAAAAAGGTTATATGATCACATTCAACTAACCTTTGTGGCTTTTCTGATTTTGGATAGCCTCTCCTTACTTTCTTCCTTCTTCCTACTCAGAAAATCATGTACGATATGAGTATTTGGCGAAACCTATATTCCAATTTACTCACAATCACGATAAATATCAACATGATTAAACGCTTACATGTAATAAGTAAAAATTAAGGACTCTCTGAAACATGAAGCGAAAGAAATGGCTATGTTGCTCAAATGCGAGATGATCTGATTTGCCTTGCATGATGAGTAAAAAAAATTTGTTACTATTTTGATTTGAATGCAGACCAAAAATTTGTTTGCTGACCTTAACCCGTTTACCCAACCCATCATTTGTACTGTATTTGAGCAACATAGGTTGGTGTAAATCATATAATAGCTACAAATACTCCACACTGATTACAAAAAGCCAAGAATAAGGGTTAAAACATCCGTTGAATAAGGGTTACACACAGAAACTGAAAGACATTAGAAAATTACCTCCATCGAGTTTTCTGAGGTAGAAACTTCAACGTTCGGGTCATTTATGTGGTAGTCGAAGCTCAATCCACCATATTCAGTCTCATAGTGGCTATCATCTATGCTATTTTCGTAGTCAGTAAGAAAAACGAACTCCCTTTCATCATCTTGAAACCCACTGTAATCAACATGCAAAAAATGAAAGTAATATTAGAGTCACTTACCTTCGTAAGCCTGTGTGTAAATCAACTAATGACATTTTTCATCAAAACCACAATTAACTGGTTTAGCCCACTTAAACAGTCCTTCCTGTAAAGCAACAAAAACGATATAGATTGTAACCTGAAATGACAATGAACTGAATGAATCCTACGCCTAGATCCAGGCAACATCATCTTCGAAGCAATCCTGAATAAGGCCTACACAAAAGACAAATGTCAAAGATCAACCAAACCCACCCGTTTCATCCCCTATTTCAGCACCTAGACCCGGCCACCCTGGGCTGAGTAACGGGTAAAAGGTGTAAATTTGTGAAAATTGTCTTGTGTAAATTTGTCATCTTTAAAATCACCATTATCAAAGGTAAAAGGTGTGTTTCGTTAAACAAAAACAAGTCTTTAAAACCTTGTTAATATGCATGAATATATTAAATACACAATGTATGAATACCGATAGCAATAATTAAATATCGTTGAAACAGGAGAATAAATTTTACGTAGTTGTTGCCATGGTGAATGAGAAATCAGATGAGCTAAAACGATTTTGGTAGCAACGAACCTATCACACAATTAAAACAGAAACATAAATATAAGAGAATTATTAAACAATACGCTTCTTTTAGTTATTACCTTAAATACGATAAAATATCATTAACCTTATACCATTACCTTAAACGATTTTAGTTCTGACAAACAATGTTTGGTGGTCAACTGCAGACTCACCCATTTGCTCCATTGGCAGACCTTGAAAGTGATGCTGAATAACATTTATTGGCTGGAACCCTTTTTGTTCAACTGTTTCAGCAGGCAACATGAGACTTTAGGCGCCTTCCTGCAATAGTTTTTAACTAAACAAATCAGGTAATTGATTGAATACTTGAGCTTTTTATCAAACATTTATTGCAGCTATAAAACTCACATCAAAAACTAATTCGTAACATGTATTTGCATGTTTTCTCAGCTCATTATCTTTTTTTTTTTTTTCATCCACTACAAACCAATCAATAAAAATATCCATTGAAAGAAATACCTCATTGTTGAAGAATGAAGCCTCAACCATTTAGTGTCCATATAATGTTACTTACGGTTTCAAGCAACGTAACCTCAATTAAAGTAGAGAAAATATAGAAAAACATGAGGCCATAAATGAAAACTATATTACACTAAATAAAAAAAACTCACCTAAATCACTAGTGTTCTGAGCAAATACAGTAATTCCTTCGCAGGCGCCACTAATATTTCAGTTGAACAACCATTGATCTTCCACCCTTGATGCCCTTAATGCCTGCTCCATTAATACATCAGCTAGCATGTCAAAACTTCATAATCTTTCACTGATTCTACCCACCTTTCGAGCTGTAATTGAAAAAAAAAATGATTATTTTTCCTGAAAAGAAAAGTTAACCCAAACATACTATTAAACGGTTATCGTGCATACTATTATGCCAAACTTTTTCTATCATCATAACAACCTTCTCTACACCTACACACAAATTTATGAATTAAAAGTATCGATGAATGCTGGCTGTGCTCCCATTGGCCGAACTACAGCTGCCCTCGTTGTTGGCACTTCTTGTGTCTTTGATATGCCTACAATGAAAGTAACATAAAAGGTGTAATTGAATTGTAACCGATATCATGCTAACAAAATAACATTTATGAATTCAGAGCCAATAACCACAGATTACGCATACACAATACAGACAAATCCGAAATATTACACGACAATTACATCACACAACGATCAAGACACCCTTCCATTTTGCCAAAACCACAAAAAGAATGCCTTAATACAAATACAACAACACAAATTTCAAGGGTCAGTGGAAAATATACAGGTGACGAAGCCGAATCATTCTTGTACTCAATATTCCCTCCATCACAACTTGCTAAACATATCGTGTGATGAGGCAAAAAATGAACCATTTTTAAGGGGTCATTTAAGCCTGAATTCGAATTTACTTGATCAAATATTGCCCTAAATCATTCCTTTTGTCATTTTAGGTACTTTTGGAGTGAAATCTGGAAAAGGAAGCATTTTGGACGTTTTTAGAGCATAAAAGTGAAGAAAACAGCAAAGTCTTAATTTTTCTTGCTGGGAACAATACCTGACGGCGTCACAAGATTCTACATGACAGCGTCAAGAGAAATACAAGAGGTGGAAGTGGATGATACACGTGACGATCTAAAAAGTTTTGTACTAAGGAGATGACGGCGTCACCATAGGCCGTCATGGTCCAAATGTTAGTGACGGCCCAGAACAAAATTACACATGACTGCGTCAAAAGTGGATCTAGGCAATCCGATTTCATTATGGGCGACAAGTTGACGGCATCAAAATTTTCTTCTAGACGCTGTCACCCTGTAAAATCTATATATATTTTTCCAAATTTCATTCATTAGTGTGCAACTTTGAGGGAGAAACCCTAGGTCGAATTTTTCTAGCTTTTTCAAGGGTTTCAACCCTTTAAACTTTTCATGTCAATTTGAGATAAGTATTCTTTCAATTCAATCAATATGTCTATGTGTTGCTTGAATATATCTTACACTTGTCTTCAATTTAACATGCTCGGCTAGATCTCTTTTATGTTTGCTTAGATGTAGTGAAACCTAGATGTTAATTATGGGTTGATTTTTTGTTTATAGTTGTTACGGATGATTGTATTCGATGTTAGGCTTAAGAAAACTGGCAGACTTCCATTGGTAACATGCTTGAACGTCTTAAGAAACATGATCAGAGGTGTACTATGATTTTTGGTTGTATTTAATGCGTAGGAGAATTCTAATGATCCCATGTTAGGAGCTTCTAACGGCTCGACATAAGAGTGAAGTAGGATCCTATAGAGTTAGGGAATATTGTACATGGCCCTACGACTAGTATTAAGGAATACGACCCGTCATCCATGCAATTGTAACAAACTATCAACCTGTAAAAGATATCTAGGGAGTAATGAAACCTAAGTAAACACAACTTTCCTCATTATTGTTACACCACATTAGTTTAATTAGATTTTATTTTATTTTGATTGCATCTTAGTTAATTTGGGTTAGTTGATTAGCAACTAATTCCGCCCACTCTTCCAAAAATTGAGATTTTTATTTGCTTTTATAAAATATAAAAATACAAAAAGAATCATCTCTCACCTCTAGACCTAGTTTTTAAGCTTTCTAATCCTAGCGACACTATTCCTGATTTGAACGATCAATCCCCCGGTACTTGTCACTATACTATACTACAACGATCAGTTACACTGCCTGGTGGGGGTTGTAAGCTTCTCGAGATCCCTCGAGAGGTAAAGCCTGGTGCGATTCTCACGTATCAAGTTTTTGGTGCTGCAACTCGGGGAATAGTTATTGTCTAGGTTAGGATTTCTTTTTGTTAGGTCTACTTGCAAGATTCATTTCTAGTAAGATTTTAGGGAGCTTAATAGGTTAATTAATGTTGAGCTCGATCATGCATTTAGTGACCTAGCGACTGCCTTGTATTCAAATAAGGACCTAGGACCTAATGAGTCTGAGGATGTGGTTGAGGAACTTGAGGAAGGGGAGATAGATCCAAAGCTAGATGACTATTTCAATCTATACCCCACTAAGGAGGAGATTGCGTACTATAATAATCTTATTGATAATCCTCGACCTCCTTTCACTAGAATTGAACCTAAGATAAAGAGAGGCGATCCTAAGAATGCTAAGATACCATGTATGATTGGGTATAAACACATTGACAATGCTTACATTGATTTTAAATCCCCAATCAACATTATGTCCTCAAGTGTCTATAATGATATAGTAAAAACAAGACTTGGACCTAGAAGAGATCTCAAATATCCCGGTGGAGTTTGTAACTTTGTCGGGAGAATTAAAGGTTTACATGTCTTTGTTGGGAACTTTACTTATATCACTGACTTTATGGTTGTTGAAGACCTGGCTAGTGTTATTGATTGTCGCTTATCCCATGTTGTGTTTGGTAAACCATTTGTTGAAGAATCCAAGTTAGAATATGATGAGATAGAAGGGACAATCTGATTTGTTAGTGAAACCGATAGGATCACATATGGGATGCCTAATAGAATGAAAGAATTTCGTTTTGTACCTCGAATTGACATGGATAACATTGGTGCTTTTGAGGACAACAATGAAGAGGATAAGAAAAAGGGCATGGACTATGTATGGGAGAAGAAGAGCCTTTTCTATAAAGATTGCTTGACTCTAGGACCAAAAAATAAAGTTGATAAGGAATTTGCCAATAGGATTATAGGAGCAATTGAGAAAAAGGTGGTTGTTCTCTATAAAGAACATTTACAATCGGGTCCGGAATACATAACTAAGATTGGAGATGACCTAGAAAATGAGACCAACGATGAGGTCACGTAATTGCCCATGACCTTGAGTCTAGCTACAAGACTCGTAAATAAAGAAAAGCGCTTCTTGGGAGGCAACCCATGTTTTGTGTGATTTTAATTGTTTGATTGTTATTTGCTTCCGTATGCATGCTTTATTTTTATTGTTGGTAGATCTTGTTTCAAACTAAATTGTGAAAATGCTTTATTTTGTCGTTTAACTTCGTCTTAACTTCATATAAAGGTATTTTGCTAAAGATAAGTGTAAGGGGAAACCCCAAATATGTTTTTAAGAATGAAATTGATCATGATTCTCCACAATATTAAATGGACATGTGTATTAGTATGTGTTAGAGTTAAATGCTTGTATCGAGTCATAATGATGTTTTGCAGGATTTTCCAGGAAGTAGGACATAAGTTTTTCCAGAAATTTTCCGGAAACCTAACATAAAGATTTCTACAGGTCACTTCTGACGGCATCAAGAATTAATTCCGGACGGCGTCATGTGTAAAATTCTGGAAATTTTGCGATTTTGTTTTTCTAACGGAGTCTTAAAGTTTTTGTTAATTCTTTAGTTTTATAAACTCCAGGAAATCTGCAAACATTCATTCCACAAGCATTATATCTTAATTTGTTTTCTAGGATTTGTTAGTATATATAGATTGCCGCCGATTTTACGCGAGGTTGCCTTGTTTGTTTTCTCAGGTTTAACAGGTTATGTATGACAAGAAGATGATTTATTATTCTGAAAGGGAAGCTTTGAATGTTCATTTTCTTGGAGGAAGATCTAACCTTGTTACCACACTATCCACATCGAACGAATCAGGGGAGTATTTGCTTTCATTCTTTTACCTATTTCACTTTCATATTCTTTAATTGAACATTGGGGACAATGTTCATCCTAAGTGTAAGGGGAGGGTAAATGATGATACCTTATAGGATACAATTGCACTTGAGATTGTTTGTTTGATAGTAGGTGTGTAATAAAACTAAGAGAAATACTTGTTAGTGTGATTTTAGCGCCAAATTTAAAATTTTTTACAACATTTAGGAGTAAAACTTTAGCCTTAGAAAGCGTCTCACGGATAGGAGTCGTATGACTAGCACAAAACCGTACTATTCAAAAAAAATTTCCACCCAAATATGTGAGGTTCGCCTTTAGATTTGATAGGAAAAGCATTCATTATTAGTGCTTATGAGTGTACTGGTAGCATTTAGATTCTAGAACTTGCGTTAGTGATGCATCCCGAGACCGCTAATGGGACTACATTCGTGTAGTAAGATTTACTACATGATAAGAGGCATTAGGATCACCCTTGTGTTAAACCCGTATCATAATTACTTGACCATTTAAGTCATATTACTTGGCTAGTAAAGTCAATTAATTTTTCCCACACCGTTAGCGTTGTACTCATTTTTAGTACACGAAACCCCTAGTACACCCCCTCCGAGCCTATCTTTTCGTTTCTACCTTTAAGCATCATACTTAAAGGAAGAATTTGTTACAACCCACTTAAATGTACAACCAAATTGCCTTAGACTTCCGTGTATGCACTCATCTTTAGTGCATTCTTGTTACATGTTTAAACCCTTAGTTAATTATCTAATTGATTACATGGTTGCTAAGTCGAGTCATATCTTGTACATATTGTTTTGGGACGATTGGGACTCATGGGTAAAGTACTTGTGTTATGGAGTAATGGGGAAGAATATCAATTATTACCCCCATATGTGCGTTAATTTTAAAAAGTACTCCAAGTGTTTTGATTATTTTAATTCGAGTCATTAGAGTAGTTTATTGTAAAGTATGCAAAAATTCAAGTGTAAAGGGAATGTACATTCCCTATGATGTAATATTTGGATGGTAGGGTAAGAATGTATGAAAAAAAATAGAAAAAGAAAAGAGAAAAACATACGGACTACCATCCCTGTTGATATAAATAAACGACTAAAAACGTTATTCATATCCTTCGATATCTCTATGTTTTGATGATCACAAAACGAAAACACATTAAATCAAAGATAATGACGTAAACAAGTATTTAGTAGTTAATAATCACTTTCACCATCTAATCACTTAAGGTATGAATAAACATAGTGATTAAAGCATTATAAGATCAAAGGAAAGTTTAATTAAGTATTACAAAGTTTACTTAATTATATAAACATATTATATATTTTTGAAAAACACTTTTGGTAATAAAGAAAAATGTTTTATTCATACTAAATATATGAATTCAAATTTTTAACCAAAATCAGTTAGTTTTTCACCAAATAAACTTTCCCCACTAAAAGACAAAGAATCTGGCCGTTTCAGCTGGGCGGCCCCCTTAATTATAAAGGGCGGTCCCCTTAATTTTAAGGGGGCCGGCCATGATTTAAGGGGACCGGCCACGCTCCTCTGTCAGATTCTGTTGCCTATAAATACCACCTTAAACCTAGATTTTTCCTCACCTTTTTGCACTAAAACTTTCTGATCTAAACATCCCTCTACAACTTCTAAAAATCCTTTGATCTTATATACTTTGATTTTTGTTTCAAAGTGATTCAAGCCTCAACACTCAAGTGCAAAGAAAAGAATACTTCTACTAGGAGTATTACAACTTAGTATCATCTTGCTATCTAAGTTTTTTGTTTAGTTCATCTTGTATATCATTTATTTCTTTGTGAACATTGTGTATACATTGGTTAGATAGATTTAGATATTGGATCTAGATCTATTGAAGGTGTGAAGTAGTATTAGTAGTGAAGAAGTAGAGGTGGATAGGATTTGTGTTAGAAGATATAAGTCGTAATAGCATATTGAAGTGGAGATAGTTGTGAAGACAAAGAAGTTGAAGCTTTGAAGTTGAAAAGACCTTGAAGCCTAGAAGTTGTGAAGTAGTATATATCTTGGAGTAGTGGATAGGACTTAGTAGTGAAGGTGTGAAGAAACAAGTGGCGTGAAGAAAAAGAGTTAGGAAGTATTAAGTTGTGAAGAAGCTAGGAGCAAAGTAGAAAGTTGTGAAGATATTTGAAGTGTAGAAGATTGGTGTGTAGAAGTTAGGTGTGAAGAAGATTGGTGTGAAGAAGTTGTGTTGAAGTTGTGATTGTGGTGTGATATCGTTGTGGTGTGCTAATTGGTGTGTAAGGTTTTCTCCGCCATAAAGGAGGTTTTTGAACTAGTGAAGAAAACTCTCGAGTAGGTGACTCGGGGAGTGGAGTAGGGCAAGGAAGGTGTCCTTGTAGCCGAACCACTATAAATCCTTTGTCTCTCGGTTTGATCTTTCCATCTCTCACTCTTTGATTTATAACTTACTTGTATATCATTCATAGTTACAATTGCTTGTGTGTTGTGCATATATTGATTTCACATAAAGATCAAACTAGGTTCCATTCAAAACAAAAATTATACATTAGTAAATTAAAGTATATACAATCATTAAAACACATATACATATATAAATACAAACTTATATTTAAGTGAGATATATGAAATTATAATTTCTATTTAACACTTTAAATAAGAAGTATTTATGTGACATATGTGAATTAACTTGTATCTGTACTTTAGCTTCAAAGGGTTTTTACAAACTACCATTAATTACTTGAAAGAAAAATCTTATTGAAACGAAAAAAACGCAAAACTATTCAACCCCCCCTTCTAGTTTTCTACAATCCCGTTTCATTTTATGTTTATTTTAGGTTTTTGTTATTTTTCATTTATTAGCTTAAGTCGAGTCTAGTCTTGGCTTAGCAACGCCATATTATACATGTAATTAACCAAGATGATTAACTCGCCACCAGTAAATACTGCCTATATCCAACAAAACCGTGTATTCCATATCCCTACACCTAACGTTATAACCCTTTAAAAGAACTCTTTGATAGTTCATCCTAGGTGCTTACGCCAAGTGGTGGAGGTTTGATCCTTTCCCAAGCCTATGGTAATCTATTTTGTTATGACAGGTAGTGAGAGATGTTTTCCATTTCCTTATTGTGATATATATTTTATTACACCCGAGAGATGTGAGTATCTTAACACTATTTGTAAGGTGCTAGTGTATGACCTTCGTGCTTGTCTTTGATCTTTAGTGGAACGATTATTTGTTGTAATTACTTTTATATTAGTGTTAAATGACCCCTAACTTGTATTTTGATTAGAATAAAAGCGCATTTGCTTGAGAACAAGCAAATCTCAAGTGTAAGGGTATTTGATGAGGCGAAAAATGAACCGTTTTTAAGGGGTCATTTAAGCCCGAATTCGAATTTATTTGATCAAATATTGCCCTAAATCGTTCCTTTTGTCATTTTAGGTACTTTTGGAGTAAAATCTGGAAAAGGAAGCATTTTGGACGTTTTTGGAGCATAAAAGTGAAGAAAACGGCAAAGTCTTAATTTTCCTTGCTGGGAACAATACCTGACGGCATCACAAGATTCTACATGACGGCGTCAAGAGCAATACAAGAGGTGGAAGTGGATGATACACGTGACGATCCAGAAAGTTTTGTACTAAGGAGATGACGGCGTCACCATAGGCCGTCATGGTCCAAATGTTAGTGACGGCCCAGAACAAAATTACACATGACGGCATCAAAAGTGGATCTAGGCAATCCGATTTCATTATGGGCGGCGAGTTGACGGCGTCAGAATTTTCTTCTTGACGCTGTCACCCTGTAAAATCTATATATAGTTTTCCAAATTTCATTCATTAGTGTGCAACTTTGAGGGAGAAACCCTAGGTCGAATTTTTCCAGCTTTTTCAAGGGTTTCAACCCTTTGAACTTTTTATGTCAATTTGAGATAAGTATTCTTTCAATTCAATCAATATGTCTATGTGTTGCTTGAATATATCTTACACTTGTCTTCAATTTTACATGCTCGGCTAGATCTCTTTTATGTTTGCTTAGATGTAGTGAAACCTAGATGTTAATTATGGGTTGATTTTTTGTTTATAGTTGTTACGGATGATTGTATTCGATGTTAGGCTTAAGAAAACTGGCAGACTTCCATTGGTAACATGCTTGAACGTCTTAAGAAACATGATCAGAGGTATACTATGATTTTTGGTTATATTTAATGCGTAGGAGAATTCTAATGATCCCATGTTAGGAGCTTCTAACGTATCGACATAGGAGTGAAGTAGGATCCTATAGAGTTAGGGAATATTGTACACGGCCCTACGACTAGTATTAAGGAATACGACCCGTCATCCATGCAATTGTAACAAACTATCAACCTGTAAAAGATATCTAGGGAGTAATGAAACCTAAGTAAACACAACTTTCCTCATTATTGTTACACCACATTAGTTTAATTAGATTTCATTTCATTTTGTTATTTGATTTTGATTGCATCTTAGTTAATTTGGGTTAGTTGTTTACCAACTAATTCCACCACTCTTCCAAAAACCGAGATTTTTATTTGCTTTTATAAAATATAAAAATACAAAAAGAATCATCTCTCACCTCTAGACCTAGTTTTTAGGCTTTCTAATCCTAGCGACACTATTCCTGAGTTGAACGATCAATCCCCGAGTATTTGTCACTATACTATACTATAACGATCAGGTACACTGCCTGGTTGGGGTTGTAAGCTTCTCGAGATCCCTCGAGAGGTTAAGCCTGGTGCGATTCCCACGTATCATCGTGACATAGGTAACTTAACAACCAATTGCCAAAAATTTCCACAACCAATAAAAAAGATAACTTGGAATACTATAACAGCCTTAGTAGATGTAATCTTATAGAAACTCAAACACATGTCCACGAACCCTAAAAAAATACAACATAGCAAGCCATATAAACTCCCAACCTGGTATTACATATCACACTTATGACAAAGTTTAAACCCACATACAAACACATATCCAGATATCCAGAAACTAAAAAAAGAAAGGAAAATACCATGCATAAGATATGACAGGGATGAAGCCTGGAGTTAGATTCTTGAAACAATGAAACCCTATACAAACACTAAAACCTGCATCAACCGTATAAAATCACAGTTTCTCCTCCACCAATCAATTACCCAAAATTTTCAAATACAATATCAGCACCAAATGACAATCTTCATATCTCTAAAAAACATCATAAATAACGCACCTCAAATTTCTTATTACACATAGCAAAGTATCAGAAAACCCTTAATTATCAACCATTAACACGAAAACAACAAACTCTCCAAATTACAATAAAACCCTAATCTGAAAATCCATAACCTTATCAACCCTAATTACAACCCCCAAATTCTAAATCGAACCACAATTTGTTTGATTATTGATAAATTAAATACAATGACATAAAAATTATAGCTAATTAATTCATTAGGTGAGTCTACCCATTTTTTAAGGTTTGATTAGAAATATTTTCTAAAAGTGTTTAACATAATCAATACAATTTTATACAATATATATGAATCGATACAAAATTAATTTAAACATAATGGAGGTATCACATATTTGGATCGAAACAAAATTAAACTGAAGAACAATTGAAACTTACCAATTTTAATGACTGGGGAAGCGTTGTAACCCCAAAAAAATTCTTGGTTGTGTGTTTTTTTTTGATGATATAATTCATGGAAGGATCTGTACGTGGGTTTGCTGCCTTTTTTGTGGGGGGGGGGGATTGGTATAATTCATGGAAAGATCAAGAGTGACTGGAAGAAGGAAGTTGGAGCACAACAATTCACTATTGCTAGCACTGTACACCTACACATAGAGCACTTTGAGCCATGAATCGGAATGTACCTCATTTTAGTCTTGAGCCATAAGAGCTACCTCGTCATTTATCGGCTATTCGTCATCATTCTCACTATCACTCCAAGCACCACTTAAAAAAGCACTTTGAGTTTTGCTTTTGGATGGTTTTGGACATTCTCCTATTAAATGGCTTATATCTCCGCATCTAAAATACTTTCTTTCATTCTTGACTTTCTTTATATCACGATCTTTTCATGAAGATTTCTTTTCATCTTTAGGTTGCCTTACAAACTTTCCTCGTCTTCGAAAGAACTTCTTGAAGTCTCTAACCGCCATGGCATATTCTTCATCTTCACTATCCGAACTTGATTCCTCATCGTCACTTGATTCTACTCTAGCTTTTAAGGCAATGGATTTGATCTTTTCTTTCTTGCCTTTAACTATATCCAAATCTTTTTCCATTACCATTTCATGAACTTTGAGGTTTCCAATTAGCTCGTCAAGTGCCATGCTTGAACCATCCTTAGATTCTTCAATAGCCGTTACTTTTGCTCTCCACTTTGGATAGAGTGCTCTAAGGAATTTCCTGACAAAATTCTTGCTACAAAAAGATCTATTAAGTGCTTTAAGTGAAGTAATAATAGTGTTAAATCTAGCAAATGCACTATAAATAGTCTCATCTTCGGGAATAGAAAATTGTTCATATTGTTGGACAAGAAGATCAATTTTGTTATCCTTAATTTGTGAGTTTCCTTGATGAGTACTTATTAAAGATTGCCAAATTTCTTTAGCGGTTTTGCACATAAAAACTCTTTCATACTCTTTCTTTAGTAAAGCATTATAAAGCATCATTTTAGCTTCATTATTTTTGGCAATTAGTTTCTTTTGATCATCACTATGTTTAGTGAGTGAACTATCCTCATCCCGACCACTTCCAATATCCGTAAAAGTAGCCTTATGATCACCTTCAATAATAATATACCATAGATCTATGTCCTTTGATTTTACGTAAGTTTCAAAACGGTTTTTCCAATATATAAAACCATTTGATTCAAATAGTGGTGGTCTTTGCATAGATTGCCTTTCTTTGAAGTTTTCAAAATCCATGGATCGTTCCAAGTTTTAAGATACAATATATTTTAAAATCTTGAGTAACGTAGCTCTGATGCCAATTGTGGAAAACTAGAAGGGGGGTTGAATAGTTTACCAGTTTTTAACTTGATTTTCTTTAAAAACTTTTACGTGTAATCGACAACTAAAACTTACCAAACAATAAATAATATGCAAGAATAAAAGTAATAAACGATCAAACCATAACATGGATGTTTATCGTGGTTCGGCTACAAGGACTTTTTTCCTTACCCTACTCCATGCCCCGAGTATCCAACTCGAGAGTTTCTTGCACTAGTCAACAAGCTCCTTTAACCAGCGGAGAAAACCTTACAGGTCGCTTACACACTATTTCCGACACTAATCTAGATGTCGAGTTCTTTCACAAGGGTTCAACCACTCCCAATAGTACTTTTACAAGGGTACAACAACTCCCGATACACTATGTATTTTGAGGACTAAAATACTAACCGATTACTACAAGTGGATACAATAAAATGGTGTATAAACTTTACAAGTTTACACTATGCTAAGCATAACAAGTCTTGCAACGTTGTGTTGAAGCTTGTGAAGTCGTGATCTCCTTGCTACAAAGAAAGCTTACAAAATATGAAATGGAACTGAGTTAGAAGAGAAAAATAAAAGTATATGTACTATTTTATGATTGTAAGTGATGATGATAACACAAAGAGTTGGTTGCTATTTATAGGCAAAATTCCAAACCAACCCATGGATACGGCGGAGCCAATCCTTTGGTTCCATCCGTTATACCCATTGGTTCCGCCAGCATGTCTGACAGAATCTTGCAGAAAATTTTTGACAATCTAACTCAATATTCTCAAGATCTCACAAAGTCAACTTTGAGATCTTTGAGTATGAATCTAAGCAAAATAAAATATGTCTCTTACACGTATGTTCTTTGATAAGACCTGTGTGATACAAGTGATGATGTAAGTATATCTATTATTTCAAATTTTAGATATACTTTAAAAAAAGTATTCTTGTAAAAGTGTTTATGTAGAGACTTTAAAAAATGTTTGTTTGAGATGTTTAGCATGTGGAAAACTAGAAGGGGGGTTGAATAGTTTTCCCTTCTTTTTGATTTTATAAAAACTTTGTTTCAAAATGTTGATTCAAATTTATTCAATTGTTTGTTTGGAAAACTTCAATTAGAGTTTAGTATGAAAACAACATATAATCAATATGATCAATTATATATGTAAGCTTTTGGAGAAACTTAGTTTTATGAATGGAGCTTTGGTCGATCTTTATGTGAATACGTTTTCCTTTTAAAATCTTAAAACGTTTTGTATCAAATTATCTATCAAGTTAAACTTAATATGAGAAGTGTGAATAATAATCTATTTGACCATATCATGCAATTATACACACAATCACAATATTAACTACTATGTTCAACACAATCAATCATCACAACTATATAAGCAACAACTAAGACATGTAGGCAAGCATAGAAGTAAAGCGAGAAATGCAAGAACAAATGATAAGAGATAAGAGAAAGAAAATGCAAACCGGACACGATGATTTATAGTGGTTCGGCTACAAGGACACCTTCCTTGTTCCTACTCCACTCCCCGAGTCACCTACTCGAGAGTTTTCTTCACTACTCAACAAGCTCCCTTTTGGCGGAGAAACCCGTACACAACTTTTGCTTACACCATTTAACGACACTAAGCTAAATGTCGAGTTCTAATAGTAGCTAGAACCAATCTCACAACACAACTTCGATCACTACACAACTTCTACACAACTTCACGACTTCATCACAACTTCTTCTAAACTTCTTCACGGCTTCACAACTTCTTCACGTCTTCACGACTTCATAACTTCATCACAACTTCTTCTAAACTTCTTCACGGCTTCACAACTTCTTCACGTCTTCACGACTTCACAGCTTCATCACAACTTCTTCTAAACTCCACTACTTAATCACACACCTACATCTTCACAACTACATGTTTTCTCCACACTACTACTTCCTCCCACTACTTCTTACTCACTCATTGAATCACTACTAAGTAAGATCATCTTGATCTACTTATTACATATACATAACTCACAACTTCTCATAAGCACTAACTAGATCCTAATACATCTTTGGCTTTATGATAGGGAGAATTCTTCTCTTGCACTTTGAGTGATGAGAAATTGGATCACTTGAAACAAAGATTAATAATCTTATGATCAAAGGGTTTTAGAAGGATGTTTAGAGAGAATTGGATCTGAAAATTTTTGTGCAAAAGGTGAGAAAAATTCCAGGTTTGAGGTGGTATTTATAGGGAAAAATTTCTGACCAAATCTGACAGGGGAGCGTGGCTGGTCCCCTTAATTGTGTGCCGGTCCCCTTAAAATTAAGGGGGCCGCCCTACTGAAACGGCCAGATTTTCTGTCTTTTAGTGAGGAAAGTTTATTTGGTGAAAAACTAACTAATTTTGGTTAAAAGTTTGAAATCATATATTTAGTATGATTAAAATATTTTTCTTTATTACCAAAAGTGTTTTTCAAAAATATATAATATGTTTATATAATTAAATAAACTTTGTATTAGTTAATTAAATACCCCTTTGATCATGAGATGTATTAAACACTTGTTTATCCATACCTTAAGTGATTGTTGAAGCATACTTGAGACGTTGAGATGTCGAGGCTTGTTGACGTAAGAATGCATAGAAGAATTGTGATCACAAGTAACTTAAGCACTTTACGTTATATGTTGTAACTTACATCTTTGTCATCATCAAAACATGAAGAGGATGTTTAGATTAAATATCGTAATATTCATGCCAACAATCTCCCCCTTTTTGATGATGACAAACTATGTAAACTATAACTTATAGTAAAATGTATAAGTTACTTGTTTACACTTCTTCTCCCCCTTTTGTCGAAGCAAAAAGGTGGACTCTAAGACGAGACTTCTACTACGCTTGAACTCTTGAGATAGAATGTAAAAGGCGAGCTTGCATCATCGTAAGTGAAGCCTTGATCCTATCAACCTCAATGCTCCCCCTTGGTGTATGCTCAAAACTTGTTTTGGCTACCAAAGAATCGAGCGGTGAAGTAATCCTTCAAAACAAAGTTAGTAGACAAGTGCACATATATATAATGATGATAATAGATATATGCATGAAACTAATAGGGGAACAATATATGGACATATTAGGTATATGCACTAAAAGTATGACACATGCAATTATTGTTTTAAAAACAACAACCTAAATTAAAAAAAAAAATTAGAACCTAATACAAAGATTAGAACCTAGGAAAATGTAGGAGAATGAGGAGGGATGATCGTGAATGTAAAGGGAAGGTGATAACAAAGGGTTGACAATTATGGTTTAGATTAATATATCGTTCGACAAGGGTGGATGATAGTGAATCATGGGATTTTTAGGTGTTTTGTTGATGGTGGTGGAGGTGTTGTGTTTGTTGTTGGTGGTAGAGGATGCAACAAGTTTTCAATGTGAGAAAACATGTATTGTATTTCATCTCTTAGTTCGAACACAATTGTTCGGTTGTTGATGCAACAAAGGCAAGTGTCTCCATGAGCTTCAAGTAAGCTCCATGGGACGGGGTTATAGGTTGGTGGATTGATAAGAGATGATGAGAATGGTATGGAGGAGGTAGAGGTTCCTTGAGTTGATGGTGTTTTGGATGGTGCATTGGGAGCACTAGGAGATGAACATAGAAGTGGTGGTGATGGAGTGTTGGTGTAATCTTGAGTCGTCCTAGTGAGTAGATACTCAATCCAATTGAGATGTTCATTGAGAACAAAGGTTTGTTTTTCAAGGTAGGTGCAACAAATGCAATTTATGATATGGTTTTCAAGATGGATTAAATTGTTTGATGGAGATGAGTTGGTGGAGGTAGGTTGTTGATCCAAATTGCGTTGAATAAGATGCAACGCAAGAAGAGCATTAAGCTCATGAGCTTCTTTGAGCTCTTCAACGAACTTTTCATGTTCGGAGGAAGGTGATGATGGTGGAGTTGGATTGTGATTAGGGATTGAGGTTTGGTCATGAAACTTATGATTCATGTTTGGATGAGATTGATGGTTATTGTTTTGATATTGAGTATGATCCTCAAAAGGGTCATTTGGTAGAATTGAGTGAGATGAATGTGGAAGTTTATTAGTGAGGGTGATAGTTAGGTTGTCTTGTTGAGCTAAAAGAATGGTTTCATTTGGGTGATCATGAAAGCATGATGAAGGTATGGATGAAAGTGATTCTTCATGTGTGGATGGTAGTTTGGATGTTGTATGTGGGGTGATAACAATGATGTTAGGTTTGTTGGGAGATGACATGATGGGTTGAATGATGATTTTGATTATGTGTTTATGGAAGGATAGTAGGTGTTGGATTGGTTAGACAAAACGTGTTGGTTTAGGAGGTATTAATAAGGAGTGATTTAGGAGGTATGATATTGATTCTTGGTTTCTTTGAGGACATGGAAACGGTGGATGACTTAAGATTGGTAGTATAAAGGATGACTCGGTTTTGGGTGTGAGGTAGAAGGATATATGTGAGTGATGTGATTTCCCTTCCCATTAAATTCATGCTCATCCGGATATATTATGAGATTAATATGACCTATCGGATTATGACACTAAGGTTCTCATGAAATGAGGGTGTAGGATCTAAAGGTAAGAAAAATATACCTAGATGAATGATACATATATAGTAAACCATGTAAAGGCATACAATCAAATCACATAGGAGCAAATAATCATCTAGAAATAACATATATGCGATATGCCATAAATCTAGGAATGAAAGCATCTAATGAGGAGCAAAGTTCATAAAAGTAAACTAGCATTAGGTATATTTAGGAAGAGCAGTTTAATCAAGTTGGAGAATGAGTATGAGACTATTACTAGTGGTGCTCAATTCAGGCTAAACACGACCATTTTTACGGGTTACACACACCCAACTTCTCACATAGAAGCAATTCAACCGTTAGGTTAAATTGAATTTCTAGTCAATAGATTCTCCAGTAGTCATTCTCTTTTTAGAAGAAATTGAGTTCCTAAATTTACCTATCGAAGAGTACCAAATATGAAGTTTGCTTGATTCACTAATACTTGTCTTAATGTGACTCAAACATCATGTTTTTATGAAGGTACGTCTACATGATATATTTTACTCACTATCCCAATAGAGATGTGTTAAATGTTTAGATAAGAGTAAACGCAAAGTTTTAATCTTTTGTTCATGATTAACCGGTTATTTGGTTTTGATGGCATATTACTTCATTTAATAAATGTGCTTGATTTAAGAATGCTCCTTAGCATATCTTGAAAAATGAATCTCATTATGATTATTTATCTTAAATGAGATTGTGATTCACAAATGATATCAAAACTAGACATTTATAAATTCTAAAGCAAATATTATTTTCTATGATTTTTGCCAATGTTATATATATCATAATTTTAACTAGTATTTGAAACAAAATGAATTATACTTGTTTATGCATTGTGACAAGTTATTTTTCAATTCTAATAACTTAAATTATTTCAAAAAGAAAAGTGTAGTGCATTATCTTGTAACACAACCATTCATGCTACAAAGAAAATGAAGTACATATAATATATAGTGTGTATTGTTCTTAAATATGTATTTTAGCTTGAAGTGATGATCTTAAGTAGTGTGAGCAAAGTTTACATATGTTGTTAGTTTGCTCATGTTTGGTTTTTTGGATATGACACATTTATCCATTGTTTTATATTTCGGATGAAACATCCAAGTCGTCAATCCTACTTCACTGTATATTTTATGCATGTGTTAAACATGTTATTCTAATATTTGGAACACAACTATTGGACAAGTAGATTCAATATGGCATTGTCAACACAAGTGTGAGTTATGATCCAATGCATATTCTTTTCATCTACAAAGGATGTAAATATTTTCATATCAATCTAGTGTGATTGAGTATGTAGATTCAAGACTATATCCTTTGTTAAAATTTGGTGTAATCTTGAAACTAAACAAATAACAATCCAATTTCTTGTCCATACTCAAAAACATGTCAATTAGATTTGATGAATATATCAACCATAATTTGAATAATGAATTGATATAATATCAAGATCTTTCTTGACCCTTCATTTAAAATAAATAGACATTTTGATAGTGTGTTCCATTAATCCTAAGATTATTAATGAGTGTGGTTGGTGAGTGATTGAAATTTGACTTATTACTTCATGATTGTTATAAGTTTTGTTTATGTGAAAGACTCTTCATTGTTACTTATAATGAACACACTTTAGATTTTGAAAATACTTTTTCTTTTGTATTACTACTAATGTTTTACAAAGATTCAATTTCTCTTATTAAACAACTTAAGGTAAAACAAGGTAATTTGTTGAAAATATTTAAGTGTGTTGTTAAGAATAGATTAAATTGTTTGAAATATTTAGGTGATTAGATTTAACTTATTTACAGGATGTTTGAGTAACATTAAGCCATCTATACCTATATGCAATGCAAGCATAATATTGCAATCCTAACGCAAGAAATCTAGCATAAGATCTAGTTAAGTATAAGCCAGAAAACTAGCTATAAACTAATAGAGTACAAGGCACATATGCTAAGATATTCAAATAGCTAAATTACAAATAGCAACGATTAACAAAGTAAAATCACAAATGAGTTCACATAGCACATAAAACACTTGTCGTCGTTTTGTGTATTATATATACCAATGTTTACTTATTTTATTTGAAAATAAAATAGTTTCCTATCCATTTTAAAATTTAATTAAGACCAATATTTTGAAAACATAAATACTTAATTTTTCAAAGATATATCGACAAGGAATGCCCGACTCGAAGGAAAAGGTAAAATACAAGTTTTACGTTAAAACAAGACTTAAATTTTTGACCTTCGTGTAGTATTTTAACTTTCTGACTTATTTAAGTTTGTAATGGTTACTTGTAAGTATTTTTAAATGAAAGTAGACTCAATTACCTTTAAAACGCCGGGTGACGCGACTTCTACGGAGTTACGGTTAATTTTATATGATTTTTCAAAGTTTCTGAAAAACTGTCGAACAGACAGGCGGACCCCTTAAATTTAAGGGGGCCGCCCAGTATTTAAGGGGGCCGCCCAGACAATTAAAGGGGCCGCCCATCTGATACTCAAAAATGCAATTTTTGTTAAAAAATTGTTTTCTGACTTTGTGGAAAGGTGTGTAACTTTCTGATTTTAAGAACGAACATATAACACTTGTTTTAAGCATAATTCTTATCTCGAGCTAGTATAATTAGTGTATATAATATCAAAACTAATACAAGTTAATCAACAAAACACTTTTCATATTAAATCCTCCTTAATGGGTAATTTGATGCATGGATCGTACTCAATTTTTAAAACCATTTGTTTTGAAAATTTGAGCGACGTGGCTCTGGTACCAATTGTGGAAAACTAGAAAGGGGGTTGAATAGTTTTCCCTTCTTTTTGATTTTATAAAAACTTTGTTTCAAAATGTTGATTCAAATTTATTCAATTGTTTGTTTGAAAACCTTCAATTAGAGTTTAGTATGAAAACAACATATAATCAATATGATCAATTATATATGTAAGCTTTTGGAAAAAACTTAGTTTTATGAATGGAGCTTTGGTCGATCTTTATGTGAATACGTTTTCCTTTTAAAATCTTAAAACGTTTTGTATCAAATTATCTATCAAGTTAAACTTAATATGAGAAGTGTGAATAATAATCTATTTGACCATATCATGCAATTATACACACAATCACAATATTAACTACTATGTTCAACACAATCAATCATCACAACTATATAAGCAACAACTAAGACATGTAGGCAAGCATAGAAGTAAAGCGAGAAATGCAAGAACAAATGATAAGAGATAAGAGAAAGGAAATGCAAACCGGACACGATGATTTATAGTGGTTCGGCTACAAGGACACCTTCCTTGTTCCTACTCCACTCCCCGAGTCACCTACTCGAGAGTTTTCTTCACTACTCAACAAGCTCCCATTTGGCGGAGAAAACCGTACACAACTTTTGCTTACACCATTTAACAACACTAAGCTAAATGTCGAGTTCTAATAGTAGCTAGAACCAATCTCACAACACAACTTCGATCACTACACAACTTCACGACTTCATCACAACTTCTTCTAAACTTCTTCACGGCTTCACAACTTCTTCACGTCTTCACGACTTCATAACTTCATCACAACTTCTTCTAAACTTCTTCACGACTTCACAACTTCTTCACGTCTTCACGACTTCACAACTTCTTCTAAACTCCACTACTTAATCACACACCTACATCTTCACAACTACATGTTTTCTCCACACTACTAATTCCTCCCACTAGTTCTTACTCACTCATTGAATCACTACTAAGTAAGATCATCTTGATCTACTTATTACATATACATAACTCACAACTTCACATAAGCACTAACTAGATCCTAATACATCTTTGGCTTTATGATAGGGAGAATTCTTCTCTTGCACTTTGAGTGATGAGAAATTGGATCACTTGAAACAAAGATTAATAATCTTATGATCAAAGGGTTTTAGAACGATGTTTAGAGAGAATTGGATCTGAAAATTTTTGTGCAAAAGGTGAGAAAAATTCCAGGTTTGAGGTGGTATTTATAGGGAAAAATTTCTGACCAAATCTGACAGGGGTGCGTGGCCGGTCCCCTTAATTGTGTGCCGGTCCCCTTAAAATTAAGGGGGCCGCCCTTTATAATTAAGGGGGCCGCCTTACTGAAACGGCCAGATTTTCTGTCTTTTAGTGGGGAAAGTTTATTTGGTGAAAAATTAACTAATTTTGGTTAAAAGTTTGAAATCATATATTTAGTATGATTAAAACATTTTTCTTTATTACCAAAAGTGTTTTTCAAAAATATATAATATGTTTGTATAATTAAATAAACTTTGTATTAGTTAATTAAATACCCCTTTGATTATGAGATGTATTAAACACTTGTTTATCCATACCTTAAGTGATTGTTGAAGCATACTTGAGACGTTGAGATGTTGAGGCTTGTTGACGTAAGAATGCATAGAAGAATTGTGATCACAAATAACTTAAGCACTTTACGTTATATGTTGTAGCTTACATCTTTGTCATCATCAAAACATGAAGAGGATGTTTAGATTAAATATCGTAATATTCATGCCAATATAGCAAGTGAATGTTTTACTAAAAAGTGTTTGATTATTTATATCCTAATAAGACACACTATTTAGAAAACATAC
This sequence comes from Artemisia argyi, assembly GCA_030686995.1. Lineage (NCBI taxonomy): Eukaryota > Viridiplantae > Streptophyta > Magnoliopsida > Asterales > Asteraceae > Artemisia > Artemisia argyi. The sequence continues at coordinate 47,301,329 of CM060698.1, forward strand.
TAAATATACTTATATGACATTTTTAACACATGAAATTATACTAAAGTATACATAACCATTTTACAATTTGAAATCACTTTATGAAAACATGTAAATGAAGTTTGAGTGATGTTCAGTAAAAGACTTCTAAACTATATTTTTGATTTGCTAAAAATAAACTTTACCTTTTGTCGTTAACAAAACTAAGTAAAGATTGTAAAATATAAATAACGTTTTTAGGCGATATTTGTTTTAACAGTGTGGAATAAAAAAATATAAAGTTTAAAAAGTTAAAAGTATAAATTTAACAGAAAAATACAAAATAGAAACTGATAAAAAGCTATGTTAGAAGGTAAAAGGGAGTAGAAAGTACAAAACATTTGTACTTTTTGTGGGCTAACAAGGTACCAATAACATAACCAGTATTCAAACTAGACGTACCAATGAAGGTCGACCGAATGGTCGCTGGAGGTCGTGTGGGTTGCGGCTAGTGTGGCCATTTGGTCCTCAAAGGTCGACAAGTTGGGTTTGGGGCGAAGTAGATGAGATGATGACCTTTTTGACATTAATAATAATAATAATAATAATAATAATAATAATAATAATAATAATAATAATAATAATCTATACTACCTTATAATGTATTTAGGACATCTATATTTAGAAGTCTTAAAATGTTTAAGACCAAAAATATTTCTTTAATAAGAAAGATGCATATACATATAATTAAAAGCCTAAAAATTTAAGTGTCTTTAAAAATTATTGGTTGTTACAAGTATAGCTTTCAATGCTTGTAATTTTTTAAGACTTACAAAAAAATAAATATAGTGTACACCACTTTAATGCACATAATTTTAAGACTTACAAGACAAGAAGCATAGTCTACACCACTTTAATGCATATATTAAAAAAACATATTAATGATATTTAATGTACTCAATTAATTAACTGCTCAATAAATATAATTAATACAGCTATTAAAACACCCTTTACATAAGAATTACAAGTTATCAAGCATATTATACAACCAAATTAAACACAATTGCTACATTAAATGTCACTAATATAAATAATAAAGCACATTATATAAATATTCAAGCCCGAAGGGGCAACGGGCCAAATAGGCTTGAGCCCGAACGGGTGCAGGCCAAACGGGCTCGAGCCCGAATGGGCACGGGCAAAACGAAATTCTTGATATCCGTAAATTTATTGTCAAAACGAACATAATAAACAAAAATACATGATTAACCGAAAAATTTAATTTCAGAATACCCATCGCTGCAACGCGCGGGTATCCTGCTAGTAATAATAAAGTGTGCGTATGTTAATCAATTAAAAAAGATTATTTGTGGCGTATGTTTTTTTGTAGTGTCGGTCTTTTTGATGTGGTAAAAAGTCGTCTGTCAGTTACCGGAGAGAGAAAGCTGATTGAGGCAGACAAAATGAAGGTTGCTGAAAGAGGTGTGCCCAGTCTTATCCATGACCTTTTTCTTCATTTTTTAATGAAATAGTGAAGTACTGAAGTGTATCATTGATGATAGAAGATTGTATGATTAAAAACAGCAAGTACGAGAATGCATGAGGGCAAACTTAGAAGGAGATGTCAAACTAATGGGAGACGATTGCTTTGATTTGCAAATTCATATGTATACCGGTTAAAGTAGTGTATATACATAATACAACAGTTTAATGCGTTATTTTGAGTGTCTCAATCAAAAAATAAAGTGTGTAAATCATTTCCCCAAACTAATACGTGCATAAAATGTATGGAGTACCATATAATATACACTTTGGCATAGTGCCAAGCATAATATATCGTAGATCGAACCGAACTGAGAAACCGGTCCGAATCGGACCAGATAAACATATTTTGGTCTGGTCCTCGGTCTACCATTTTTCTAGAGTCTTACGCAAAATCGGCCGGCTATTATGCTTTGATGAGCCTGACCGGACCGACGAACTGGACTTAACCAGACCGAACACACTTCGGTCTGGTCCTCGTTCCGTTTGTTTTGAGCAATTCAATTTACTGTACAGTCTGGTTTCTTACCATGATCAGCTATACTTAGGCATTTTCGCAAATCCACGATCAAAATTATGTAGTGATTTTGCATTAGTATCGGGTAGAGGGTCGGAAATAATCACAGGAACTTAAATATACGTTGCCACTTTTTGTCATTGTATGTAGCGTCCTACTTGTAGCGAATTGGTAAAAAAAGGCATCATACTTGCCACTTTTTGTCATTGTATGTAGCGTCACTTTTTTTATTGTAGCACTAACTTTTCAAATCCGTGTCATTGTGTGTACCAGTGACCTGTTTGACCTGTGGAGCAGGTTGAGTTAACGATCATTTGTTCTATTATTGCAGCGTTAGTCCTTTATACTAACGACCGTTTATAAATAATTAAATGAAGCTTGTTAACTTAACGATCGTCTATTTTATTATTGCAACGTTAGTCCTTTACAAGTTTTCGCACATTTTCGACCATTTTTACACGTTTTCGTCCGTTTTTACAAGTTTTTGTCCGTTTTCGCACGTTTTTGTCCGTTTTTTACCGTATTTACACGTTTTCGTCCGTTCTTACACGTTTTCGCCCGTTTTTACACGTTTTCGTCCGTTTTCGCACGTTTTCGTCCGTATTTACACGTTTTCGTTCGTTTTTGACCATTTTTACACGTTTTCGTCCGTTTTTTCACGTTTTTGTTCGTTTTCACACGTTTTCGTTCGTTTTCGCACGTTTTCGTCCATTTTCGCATGTTTTGTCCGTTTTCGCACATTTTCGTTCGTTTTTGCACATTTTCGTCCGTTTTCGCACGTTTTCGTCATATGTTTTCGCCCATTTATGTCCGTTTTCACACATTTTCATCTGTTTTTACATGTCCTTGAATATGTTTAATCATTTCATGCATAATCCATCACTACAAAAAAATTTCCAAAAAAATATTTTCAAAAAAAATATAGAAAATCAAAAAAATCAAAAATATTTTTGAAAAAAAAAATTCAAAAGTTTTTTAAAACATTTTAAAAAAATGTAAAAAATATTAAAAAATTCAAAATAATTTAAAAAAAATTAAAAATTAAAAAATATTCAAAAAAAATTTCGAAAATATTTTTTCGAAAAACAAAAATTAAAAAATAAAAAAAATATATATATTTTTCAAAACTATTATTTTCTAATTTTTGTTTTTCGAAAAAAAATTTTGAATTTTTTTTTTAATTTTTTTATTTTCTTATTTTTGTTTTTCGATTTTTTTTTTAATTTTTTAATTTTTTTAGAAATTTTTTATTTCTATTTAATTTTTTTATTTTCTAATTTTATTTTTATATTTTTTAAAATTTGAATTTTTTTTTCAAAAAAAATTTTTGATTTTTTTTATTTTCTAATTTTTTTATAAGAAAAACGATGGAAAATGTATAATAATACGAAGAAAAATGGACGAATATGTGCGAAAACGAACAAAAAAAAAGACGAAAATGTGCGAAAACGGACGAAAACGAACGAAAACATGTAAATACGGACAAAAACGAACGAAAACGTGCAAAATCGGAAAAAAAAACGTGTAAAACGGACAAAAACGTGTAAAAACGGTCGAAAACGTGCGAAAACGTGTAAAGGACTAACGTTGCAATAATAAAATAAACGATCGTTAAGTTAACAGGCTCCATTTAGTTATTTATAAACGGTCGTTAGTATAAAGGACTAACGCTGCAATAATAAAACTAACGATCATTAACCCAACCTGCTGCAACATGTTACAATCCAAAAAAAAAATGACGCTACATAGAATAACAAAAAGTGACAAGTATATATATATATATATATATATATATATATATATATATATATATATATATATATATATATATATATATATATTTTTTTTTTTTTTTTTTTTTTTTTTTTTTTTTTTTTCAATTTCCCTATAATATTAGAAGGAATAGGAACTCACTCGTTTACCTATTTTAGCATTTGCTCACCATGGATTTTCTTACAATTAATGATCTAAACTTCATTACAAGGATATAAGACAATTTTACCTTAACATGTGCTAAAAAAAGCCCCAGTTGGTTGGATAAGTCGCTGTTCATTACATGGTTGGAGCACCTTGGGTCCTATCAAATAGAATGTCCTGAAAACTGAAAAGGATCTTGTAAGAGATGTCGCGTTAATATCACATCGACCAGTTTCAGTGAGGACGACAACAGAAGTTATGATCATTGATCATATGTACGTCATTTATAATCACTTAATTAGCGTGTTGTAATTTATGTGAAGATTGTATCATAATTCTTTAGTTTAAACCAAGTTATGATCGACGATCATAATTTCATCTAACCAACCTATTTACGCATGTCAAATTAAACACCTGATATATGGTATATAGTAGTTTGGATGTATATAGATGATAATGTGGATATTGTGTAAAATAGCCGAAGAGTCACTATTTTACTGAATTTGCACGTTACGTAAATATATGCAATAATTAATGTAGTTTGCATGTTATTTTCTAAAGGAAAACTATAACACCAAAACGAACTTGAAAATGAGTGGTTAAATCATTTTTTTTTTAAAACAGCGGATATATGAAAAAACTAGCAAGAAGCCAAAAAAACATTACAAAGGCTTTAAAAGTCAAGAGTTCCAACAACTAACATTTAAGAAAAAGTTTAATTAACACTCAAACGATAATATATAGTGGTTGTATGTTATCATAATATAAAGGTTGCATGTTATCATAAATGATTAAATCACATACATTTTTCTTCGTATAGATACGTACTTTAGCAGTTTAATTTAAATAAATACGTAAGATGACATTGTCGATTGTATAACAAAATTGTTGCATCTTCAATTAATGATTGTTTCATTATGTCATGTCAAAGTGAATGAATTATTGAGTTCTGCTTTTAGTGAAAACCTAAATAGTTGTGCTTCACTTTTCACGTAATAATCCAAAAAAAGAAGTGGTTCATAAAATCCACTACCTAGTTTCTATGAGGCAACCATAGAACCAATATATTGATATAGATGGTCCACCATGCCTAGTATGTTGTAAAAATTTAATCTCTTAAAATAGTTTAACAGCTTCTAATATTCATATTAAATTTGGAGTTTTTTTGTTAATCTAGCGTCCACAGCAAGCATCGAACCTTTTGGCCACCAAGCCGTGTCATCAAAAGTCATAGCTAAACCCGTTATCTTTGAAGTGTTTTCGATTCTTTTGAGTGACTAGATGGTAAAATCTTACCCCGTAAGGTAAATATATTCATTTGGCGTCTTATATTAGATAGACTTCTGAATCATTTAAATTTATCTTTGCGGGGTTTAGAAATTTTTTCTACTTCATGTCCTTTATGCAACGTGGGTGTGGGTGTGGAATCGAATGATCACATCTTTCTCAAGTGTGATATGGCTTAACATATGGCGGCTTATTCGTGTTTGGATTCATGTTAATATGCCTCCATTTCATTCTTACTTTGATTGGTTGCAATGGTTCGAAGATTGGAGAGCTTCTAGGGTCTTCTAGGCTCGTGAAAGATCGGGTATATTGCATATCTTCGACAGTTCTTTGGTCTATATGGCGATATCTGAATAGTGTCGTCTTTAAGGCTCATCCTATGAAGAAAAGCGACTTGTTTGATTTTATTCGTATGATTTTTTTATTTTTTTTTTGGTTTAAGCATAGATGTCATAAAGTTCTAAGTTTTATGTAGGAACTCTTGGCTAAACAATTCTTTGTAATTCCTTTTCTAGCTCCTTGCTAGAGTATTTATAAATTCCGCTGTTTAAAAAAAAATGTTTGGAAATATTGATATAACCACATGTTTGTTTGCACCGTTTATAAATTAAACAAACAAAAAACAAGAATGAAAAAAGACACACAACTATCTTTCAACCATCTTAACATTGAGTCTTTAAGATAAGACACCACTGAAATAACAAGCGTGTGTTAACCGGTGCTAAAATTATAACGCACTTTGTATAAGCAGATTTAATTATATTACAAACAATCAACATATGACTTTTTGTCACCTCCAATAATGTGAATGAAAATTTTATATGACAACTTCTTCCAAGTTAATTTATAAAGGGTTACGTACTACGTGATAGACGAAGACATATGACGTAGAAGACTGAGAAAAATTAGACGTATGATTGAACCTTTAGAATTGTTTTCCACCAAAATATTTATTGTTTGGTCCCAGCTGCTCGATAGATGTATTATTAGAATTTACTTTTCTTCGCTATTTAATTATGACTAAAACGACAGCATAAAATCCCAAAGGAACCCTGACAAGTGACAAGTGATCAGTGATATGAGCCTACAGTGCATTGTTGCACTTTGTTAATAATCAAATGCGGGATTCTATGAGTATCGTCCTTCAAGGTGGGCGACTGATCAGGACGAGCGGTGAAATTATTGAGCAACCACAAAGACGAAAATTGTAAAAAAACATAACAAAAATGAGTTGACCAGATATAGCAGGTAACCAAGTCAAAACAACCGGCTATCAACCAGTTCCATTAATCAGAATGAGCCGTTTCTATGTTGGTTATTCATGATGAATCATAAGAAAGTAGGCTAAGCATCTTTAGCTTTTACCCTATTTCAATAGAAGAATAAATCAATAAAGGGATAATACGCATATAAGTTTATAGACTACATCAGAACAAATATTAGCCCATTAATAAAAATGGAGTTAAGATTAAAAGTGTGTTAAGTTGCTGTTTTGTAATCTGCTATATTTTATGTGAAAATGTCCATTTTTTGTCACTAGAAAAGGTACTAGTTATTAAGAGGTGAACACTTTTTACCCATAATATTTATGTACAGAGTATAGATGACAATAAAAAATTGAGAATAACTTTGCTACAATTTTTGTAGTCAATTAGCTACAATCTTTCACCAAAATACACAAGAAAATAAATCAGAGACCCACAAAAAGAATTCATGAATCCACAAAATGACTCAGGACCCACAATTTGTAGCATAAATTGTAAATAATTAGCTACAATTCAATTATAGCTAATATATTCCCTAAAAAATATCGAGATTGGTGGTACTAGTATTAAAAGTTTCGTATAAATATTAATATGTAAATGACTAGTATCGAACCCGAGACCTCGGGATTGCACACTTTACAAACAAAAATAATGTATGATAAATATATATATGTTAAATGTATCGTGTATATATATTTATAAACACTTAAGGGACTAAATAATCATTAATATTAAACGTAAGTATTAATTATTATTAAAGGACAAGAGAACGAGGACTAGAATGTAACTTGGGAGTCAAGAAAGATCTAGAACACCCTTTTGGGTGCTATGGCCGGTCGAATCCAACCATATGGGTCGACCCATGCCTATCTTGTGCTCCAAGGAATCCTCTAGTATAAAGACAAGGTCAAGGATTAGGGTTTCTCATCTTTTGTGCACACACACAACCCTAAACTCTTTTCTTTTCCTCCTTGTTTTTCTTGGCCGATCGACACAACCCCAACTTAGGGATTTGGGTCGATTTTGGTTCATCCAAAATTAAGTGTTTTGTTTACTTGCATCAAACCTTTATTCGTTGGTAGTTTGTGTGTACAAGAACGAGGTAATTACTTACTTTAGTAATTATCAAGAGATCGATAAACAAAACGGTAAGGGGTTTATCATTGATCTATTTGTACAAGAATCAAGGTTTATTTGAAGTGCATCGGGTATGTTTACTATTTATGTTTTAGTTAATCTTATACGTGTTATTACTTGATCCTAGCTTCCGCAATATGTGTACTTTGATTGTCAAACTATAACAGTGGCATCACGAGCCATGGATAACATGTAATTGATTACTAAAACGTAATAAAAATCGGATCTTTAATTGTTTTAGATACATGTTTTTTCTAGGGTTTTTCTTTAAAATTTTTTTTAATAAAATTTAAAACCCTAACCCTAATTTTAGGGGGGGTCGATTTCCATTTAAAAACCCTAATTAGGGTTTGTGGTTTTCTTGATTAAATTGTAATCACATAGAAACCCTAGGTCTTAAACCGGTTTTTTGTGAACGTACTTGTGACCTATGTGCTAATTGTTAGGTTAATCCGTAACGAAACATGCATGTTAGTCATGGATCTTGCTTGTTTATTTATTTGTCACATGTTTTATATAGATCTAAAATTGGGGAAGACTCCAATTAATATATATATTAAAATCAATTTATATGCTATGTGGTGTGTATATTGATTTTGGCCTACGCAATTGATACGTCAATGCATGTGGCTCTCCTCCACTAAGAGGAGAAGGCCTTAATTGATTACATGCGTTTTTATACCTAGAATTGATTTTATTATGATCTTTTTAAAAAGGTTTGCATGTGGCTAATTGTTTCACGTTTTATTATTAGTTGTTTATTTTTCTTTAAATTACTTGTTTTTATTGTTTTCTTAATTATTTGACTTGATGTAAGCAATAAAAAGGGTAATTTTCATAAAAGAAAATAATATGGACTAATAACGGTGAAACTAAAGTGATAAAGTAAGAATCTTGCAAGGTCTTAAGTGCCGATAGTGGTCCGATTCGCACGGTAATCAGCTCCCAGGCGAGACTAGCAAAATTCATACTTTATTACATGATTTTGAGATTGAATCCATAAACTTTTGCTTGATTGATGTTTTGTACAAATATGCTTTTAAAATTAAGTCCTTTAAGATGATATTCATAACCGTGATTTGAAGGCTTAGAAAAGAGCCTTAGAGTCTGCCTTGGTTATCACAATCTTGAATATGTCTTAAACGAATTACTTTTAAAATCATAATTGTAGAAAGTCATCTTATGGTTTTATTAAACCTCAAGTAAAACTTTGTGTATTAATTTCACGAATTGGTAATAAAAATGTTTTGAAAACTTATGCTATAAAGATGAGTGCATGCATCTTTGTACATATTTTGATTTACACATCAAAATTAAATACCCTTAAAATTTAAGTTACATGCCATCTATCGATAAGGAACACTTGGAATTTTAATTTAGTAAACGTGAGACCTAGGCTAAATTACTATAACAAGGTAAAATTCTTTTAACGCGTGAGACCATAATTGTAATTTTACAGTTTCTAAGGTAGACGACTTAATTAAGTTGTGCGTGAGACCTAGAACTTAAGGCATGAGATGGGATGAAACATGCTTACAAGGCAAATTGATGAATCAATTTGATGTAATTCCCATAATGATCTAGGAATTGGAAATCTTGTTTGCCAATTATTGTTCGACAGATTACTATCTTTTGTACTTTCACCACTAGCAGATCAACTGATGTGGTGGAACTATGTAAAGTTAGATCCTAGGTTTTCAAGAAAATTTTGGTGGTTATATGAATATAACTTTGGGTATTTTATTTTCTTGAAGATATTTATTATCGAAAATATTAATGTTTGAACTTTTATCTGTAGATATGGCTCAACCCGATACCCCATCTGTGATTTCTGCTTTCAAGAGTCATCTTGAGAGAGAAAAACTGACTGGAAAGAATTTCAATGATTGGTACCGCTCACTTAGAATTGTCTTGAGGTCGACTGGTAAGATGGATTATTTGACCGATGAATGCCCAGCTGAGCCAGCTGCTACTGAACCAGAAGCAGTTAAGGCGGCATGGAGGGTGGAACATGCTAAGTTTAATGAGGTTGCTTGTTTAATGCTCACTAGCATGAGTGCTCAGTTACAAAAGAAGTTTGAGTACTTTTTCCCTAAAGATATGCTTGAAGTACTTAGGCAATCTTATGAGAAACCACCTGCAGTTGAATTGTATGATGAATTGGACAAGCTACACAACTGCAAGCATGGTGATGGAAAACCAGTTGAAGATTATGTGACTGAGATGAAGGAATCTTTTGATCAGCTTCACAGAATTGGATTTGGTTACCCTGACAATGTGCAAGTGCACTTGATCAACAGGTCCCTTAACAAGGACTTTGCTGGTTTTGTGCAGAATTTCAACATGCACTGCTCGGGGAAGACAGTATCAGAATTACTCGCACTGCTTGTTGAGTATGAGAAAAGTCTACCAGCCAAGGTCAAGGCTCCTACCCCACAAGTGTTGGCAATTCATGGTGGGAGAATCCAGAAGAAATCGCATGTGAACAAAGGCAAAGGGAAGGGTAACAAAGGCAAGCAGGTCATGGCCTATCAACCTGAACCCAAGATGAAGCAACATCAGCCTAAGCATAAAAAAGTGAATCCACCAAACAAGAAGGATCAGGCATGTCACCATTGTCATGAAAAGGGCCATTGGAAGCGCAATTGCCCTCTCTACATTCATGACTTGCGACTCAAGAAGCAGGGGAATGAAGCTGGTAACCCCAGCTCATCAGGTGCGTTCTTTATGATTGAATTATTCACTCTTACTCCTAAATTGAATTCATGGGTATATGATACGGGATGTGGCATTCATATTTGCAATACCTTGCAGGGGTTTAGAGTTGAGAGAAAGCTGGCCTATGGACAACAATTCTTGCACGTTGGTAACGGAGCGCATGCAGGAGTTGAAGCTATAGGAGTTTATGATTTAGTGTTGCCTTCGGGCTTAGTACTATCTTTAAATAATTGTCATTATGCACCGTCAATTGTTAGAGGTGTAATTTCATTTTCATGTTTGTTGAACCTTGGTTTTAAGCATACTATTTCTAGCAATGGAATTTCAGTTTCTTTAAATGGTGTTTTTTATTTTAATGCTATTGCTGTGAATGGTGTGTTTGAAGTTGATATGAATGATAATGATAATGCTTTTGTTACAAATAATTCAATGTATAGCATCAACAATAAGAGAATCAAGAAAGGTCTGGATTCGTCTTATCCTTGGCATTGTCGACTTGCTCACATTGGCAAAGATCGCATGAAAAAGCTGCAACATGATGGGCTTTTGGATAAGATCAATGATGAATCATTTGATAAATGCGAATCTTGCATTGCTGGGAAGATGACTAAGAAACCCTTTAAAAATAGGATTGAAAGGGCTAATGATCTACTTGGTCTTATTCACACAGATGTGTGTGGACCACTTAGACATGTGTCAAGGAGAGGTGCTAGCTACTTCTTAACATTTACGAATGACTACAGCCGTTATGGTTATGTTTATTTACTTAAACATAAGCATGAGGTGTTTGAAACATTCAAAGTGTTTAAAGCAGAAGTAGAGTTGCAACTAGGAAAGAAGATTAAAGCTCTTCGATCCGATAGAGGTGGTGAATACCTGAGTCAAGAGTTTATAGATTACTTAGCAAAGGAGGGAATTGTCCAGCACCTTACTTCTCCATATACTCCACAACAAAATGGTGTATCTGAAAGAAGGAATCGTACATTGCTATATATGATACAATCTATGTTTAATCTAACAACTCTCCCTTACTCGTTTTGGGATTATGCCTTGGAATCTGCGGTTCGCATTTTAAATATGGTTCCAACAAAGAAGGTTGATAAGACTCCATATGAGGTATGGACTGGAAAAGCTCCTAACTTGTCTTATCTAAAGGTTTAGGGTTGTGAGGCGTATGTTAAACGTGACTCAGCAGACAAACTCCAACAAAGATCTGTAAAGTGCATCTTCGTAGGATACCCTAAGGAAACTATGGGTTACTACTTTTATTACCCAGCTGAAAACAAAGTTTTTGTTGCAAGGTATGGAGACTTCTTAGAAAAGGAGCTCATATCTCAAGAATTCAGTGGGAGAGTATATGATCTGGAAGACGATCATGAAGATGTAACACCTTCTGAAAACACTAGCCAACTTCCTGAAGAACCTGATAGTTTAGGTCCTCCACCTGAAGTTGAAGTGGTTCCCGTTCGCAGATCTTCAAGATCTGTGAAGGCTCCTACACGTCTATGTCTAAACGTGGAGTGTGATGACAACTTGATATGGGATCTTGATGAACCTACAAGTTATAAAGCTGCTATGAATAGTCCTGAAAAGGAAAAATGGCAGGGAGCTATGAATGGGGAAATGCAATCCATGAAAGACAATGATGTCTGGGAAGAAGTAGACCTACCTCCGGGTGCCAAGCTAGTTGGGAGTAAATGGCTCTACAAGAAAAAGACTGATATGGATGGCATTGTACACACCTATAAAGCCCGTTTGGTAGCTAAAGGCTATACTCAAACTTTTGGTGTTGACTATGAGGAGACCTTTTCTCCTGTAGCTGACATAAGGGCTATTAGGATTCTTATAGCCATAGCTGCTTACTATGACTTTGAGATTTGGCAAATGGATGTCAAAACCGCCTTCTTGAATGGTAGCCTAGATGAAGATATCTATATGGCGCAGCCTGAGGGGTTTGTGAATCCAGAATTCCCAGATCGTGTATGCAAACTTAAAAGATCCATTTATGGATTAAAGCAAGCATCACGACAATGGAATAAGAGATTTGATAGTGAGATTAAGAAGTATGGATTCACTCAAAATCTTGATGAGCCATGTGTATATCACAAAGCTAGTGGGAGTAATGTAATTTTCCTTATATTGTATGTCGATGACATATTGATCATGGGAAATGACATTCTAAGTTTGCAAAAGGTTAAGGCATATCTTAGAAGTTGTTTTTCTATGAAAGATTTAGGGGAAGCTGCATTTATTCTGGGAATCAAGATATATAGAGATAGATCTCAGCGATTAATTGGATTAAGCCAAAGTGCTTACATTGATAAAATATTGAAGAGATTCAGTATGCAAAATTCCAAGAAAGGATATTTGCCGATGCAAGAGCAACATGGCTTGAGCAACAAAGTTTGTGCTTCAACACCTGAAGAGGTGCAACGCATGAAGAGAGTCCCTTACGCTTCGGCTGTGGGATCTATTATGTATGCGGTGAAAAGCACAAGGCCTAATGTGGCGTTTGCTCAGAATTTAACCAGTCGATATCAGCAGAATCCAGGTGAAAAACACTGGACTGCTGTTAAGAATATTCTTAAGTACCTTAGGGCTACTAAAGAGATGTTCTTGGTTTATGGGGGTACTCCATCTGCAGAGCTTGATGTAACAGGTTACTGCGATGCTTCTTGGAAAGGTGATAAAGATGATACGAAGTCTCAGACGGGTTATGTCTTTGTCATTAATGGAGGAGCTGTTGATTGGAGGAGCAGAAAGCAGAGTGTATTAGCGATGTCTGCTACAGAAAGTGAGTATATAGCTGCTTCAGAAGCTGCAATGGAAGCTGTTTGGATTAGGGAGTTTGTTTCAGGGCTTGGGGTTATGCCTTCGATTCAGCGACCTATAAAAATGTATTGTGACAACTCAGCTGCAATTACATTTGCCAATGAACCTGGAATCATGAAAGGCACCAGACATTTCCCGATTAAACACCACTATGTCAGAGAACAAGTTGAAATAGGTGAAATCGAAATGCTCAAAGTTCACACAGATGATAACTTGGCTGATCAATTTACAAAGCCTTTACCTGGCACCAAGCTTTACAAGCATGCTGAAGGAATATGACTTAAATTAGCTGATAGTTTCATGCCCATTTGTGATTAGTATTTGGATAAAGGATGTAATGTACAATTATTAATGTTTAATGAAATAAAGTATTGGTTATGTTTATTTATTCAAGTCTTAATAATATATCTTATATTTGCATGTTTAAGATCCATGAATAATTTATTATTCTAAATGGTCCGTTGTTGATTAATGATATGGGAATATCATTAAACTAAGACAATTTTGAGTATTGGTTAAGGATATACTTGAAAGTATATTGATGCGTAGTCATACCAATTTCACATGATATTCAATGAATTGAGTATTGGACTTATCCCAACAATATGATTTAAATTTAATGTGAGAATCATATTTAACAGTTATCCTCAGACTTGAGATACTAGATAAGTGTCATGGATGTAGTGCATTTTGTGGAGCAATCTACCGCTTACCGTAACTGGAAGTCATAAGGGTTGTTTTCAGAATGTTACAAAGTTCATGGGTTATTCTTGTAGTCAAGAGAGAATTCGTTCCTTCTGATTTGTTCAGAAGTTTGATACTACTGGGCCCCTCGTAGGGTTGACAAAATGTTTGCGTGGCCACGCCCAAAGTCTATCTGGAATTGTAGAACCCAAGAATCACCTTCTGGAGGACGAGGTTGATCAAAATATGCCATGTTTCTAGAGAGAGAAAGTAGAGAGAAGGTGAGGTAAAACAAAGATGTTTTTATTATGATAAATTATGTTGCACACCCACACCCCTCAAGTGAAACCTTGAGGGGTATTTATAGGCCTTACATAAGACAACTATTAGAGTATTACATTAGTAGTCCCTGCACTTTATGCATTCTAGTTGTCTACTCCAATTCACGTAAATATCGCTCAGCTTCATTTCTAACAATCTCCCTCCAGCTGGAGATATACGTGAATTGGTTACAATGATTCCTAACAAGTAAAATAAAAACAATCAAAGTAAGCGCAACAATGCTGAGGAGGACTTCATAGCTCTTTTCTTCATAAATATCCCCAACAGTCTTTGTTTACTTGTAGACGAATCACTTGCTAATCTAATTGGGTTATTACTCCCTCCCAATTAGTAAACCATTTTCTTTTACATGCTCCCTCCCAAATGGACAACTCGTTTGATATAACCTTGATGCTTGTCGAAGAAGTATCTTTGAATTCTGCCCATATAATCTTCAGTCTCATGCACAGCGGAAAATGAATCTTAGACTGATAATATGTAACTTCTTCACAGGTTTGTTTGGGGAGCATCATATCGTCATCTTCAACTCACTTAGAATGCTTTCAGTTCTTCAATAAAAGCCCCGATGTACACATTTCTCCCTCCTGGATGATGACGATCTCTCGAAATCATCATAAATATGTGTACATAAACATATCAACTGGAAGCAACATACAAATCAATACCCCATGAGTGAAATGGCAATAACTATTCTCTCTACAATTCATCTCAGATCAACCTCTTTTCACTTCCATTGGCTAATAGTAAGGGACCACGTGTAGAGACAACCCGATATGACAAACTTGAGTGTGAAGTAAAATTCCCCAGACTTGTGACTTACACTTGTACTATCCTGATTAAGAACCTATATGAGCACAACAACGTAACTCCTTACAATATAGGTAGTGGCATATACCCAACCATCCATCCTTTATTGTATATCCGTCTCTTGAACAACCACAACCTTTTGTGACACTGAGCACTACAACGTAACTCCTTAAAGTGACAGCTATTGTGAGCATTAAGAACCAACTTATGCATTTATAGATCTCACACATAGCTAGATGTCCAAGTCTTAATCACTATCCCATGAATGCTCAAACAAGGATCTTCAAAAGTCTTCATCCAACCAACCCCTAGACCTTGAGATACTAAGTACACGCACCCGTGAAACGTCACTTCAAGCTCAAATAAGTAATAAACAAATTATCCCCGTAGTCACCTTTTGATAACGTTCAAAATTTAGCCTTTGATCTTTGGTGAATCTTGATCAGGATCTTTTAAGCAATTCGTGGTGTGTTTTTGGTGAAGCTTCAAATTCAATCTCGTTGATTCGTAGTGATTTCGGATTTTCCCTTCAAAAATATAATTGGAAAATTTTCTCCCTCAAAATTTGGAAATCACTAAGAAATACAATTCTAAGGTTACCAGAAAAATTTGAGTTTTGAAAATTTTTACGCAAAATTTCACCGAAAAAATTTGAATTTTAGCCTAAAAATTTGAATTTCGGGCCAAAATTTTCAACGTTATACCAAAATTAAAATCTCGCGTAAAAATTGAACGTTTAGTCTCCTCTCAAAAATAAATTTTACTCAAATTTTCCCGCCAAAAAACTTTTTATTATTATTATTATTATTATTTTTTTGCTAACTCGATAACATCATCCTAACACGGTAACCTTTGAAACTCGGAAACATTCTTGTAACTCGATAAAGCTCCCAAACTCGCAAACTTTGCATAATGTCTCCCTAACTCGATAATACCCTAACTCGGTAAGTCCCTTAACTCGGTAATGCCCCTTAACTCGATAAGTCCAATGAAATTTTGGCAGAGTTTTGTTAAGTGTTAACCAAATAAAAACCTTACTCGATGAACGATAAGGATGAGCCATGCCTAACTCGGCAAAAAAATATGAAAATTCCAAACTCACAAGTTTCTAATTCGCTAAATCATGACCCAAACTCGGTAAAACACCAAACTCGGTAAAAATCAAACCCAAACTCGGCAGAAACTTTTCAAACTCGGTAAAAGCTTTTTCAAACTCGAAAACTTTTTTTATCAAACTCGACAAAAATTTTCCAAACTCGGAAAATTAAATCCAAACTCGATAACTTCCTAACTCGCAAGGATCCAAACTCGCCAGAAATTTTTCAAACTCGACAAACTTGCGATGAACAGTACCAGATCCGCTTATTTCACCCAAAAACACGATTTTGTTGATATAAATAATGTATAAAAACGTTATTAATATCTTTCGATATCCTTAAGTTTTGACGATCACAAAATATAAGAACATTAAACGCAAAGTTAATACGTAAACAAGTTTTAAGCAAGTTTATATCATCTCATCCAACATAATCACTTAAGGTATGAATAAACAAGTGACTAATACATTTTATGATCAAAGGGATGTTTATTTAAATAATAAAAAGTTTATAAAATTAAATAAACTTATTATATATTTTTGAAAAACATTTTTGGTAATAAAAGAAAATGTTTTATTCATAATAAATATATGAATTCAAAATTTTAACCAAAATCAGTTAGTTTTTCACCAAATAAACTTTCCCCAGAAAAAGACAAGAAAACTGCAGTTTTCGTCTGGGCGGCCCCCTTAATTATAAGGGCGGCCCCCTTAATTTTAAGGGGGCCGGCACACAATTAAGGGGACCGGCCACGCTCCCCTGTCAGAAACTGTCAGATTTCTTCCCCTATAAATACCACCTTAATTCTGGAATTTTTCCTCACCTTTTGCACGAAATTTTCAGATCTACAATCATCTAAAACTCATCAAAAACCCTTTGATCATTTGTATATTAATCCTTGTTTCAAGTGATTCAATCCCTCATCATCCATTCTCATTCTAAGTGCAAAAGAAGAACTCTCTACAACCAAGTTCAAGAAGTGTTGAAGAGTTGTTGTGTATAGTGTATATATATTCATTTGTGAATATTGTGTTGTGCTTGTTATTATTTGTTTAGAAGATATAGAAGTTGTGAATAGAAGTAGTGAGATATAAGTAGTGGTGTGAAGAAGATTGTTGGGAGGTAGATAGTTGTGATGAAGATTGGTGTGTAGAAGATAGGAGTGAAGAAGATTGGTGTGTAGGAAATAGGTGTGAAGAAGTGGTGTGATTAAGTAGTAGATTGGTGTGAAGTAGTTGTGAAGAAGGTGTGATTTCGTTGTGACGAAGCTTTGGTGTGTAATTGGTGTGTAATTGGTGTGTAAGGTTTTCTCCGCCATAAGGGAGCTTGTTGATATAGTGAAGAAAACTCTCGAGTAGGTGACTCGAGGAGTGGAGTAGGGCAAGGAAGGTGTCCTTGTAGCCGAACCACTATAAATCCTTTGTCTCGCGGTTAGATCTTTCCATATCTTACTTATTATCTTGCTTATATCGTTATTAATTTTGTAGACGTAGACGTATATATATAGTTGCTCATATAGTGCTAGTATTGATTTTACTTAAAGATCAAACGAAAGTTTTATTCACAAAACAAAGTTTTTACAATCAAACTAAAAAGGTTACATACATATAATTGATCATTTCGATCAAGTATAGTTTTCATACAAAATATAACTAAGGATTATAAAATAAACGATTACGTACTTATCTCTCGTATATAGCTACAATTGTTTATATAATACATGTGTTGATTTCACATACTTAGCATACATTATTATTATTGTTTATACTTAGATATACTTGTTCATATTGTTCAAGATTTGAGTTCACATAAGATTGAATCAAAGTTTTAAAAGCAAACAAGATTTTAAAACTAAACTAAGTTTTCAAAATAAAATTAAAAAGACGTAAAACTATTCAACCCCCCCTTCTAGTTTTCCACAATTGGTACCAGAGCAAGGTCTAGCAAGATTTTTAAAATATATTGTATTTTAAAACTTGTAACGATCTATGGAATCTGAAAAATATTTAGAAGGGCAATCTATGCAAAGACCACCACTATTTGAAAGTGATGGATTTTTATATTGGAAAAATCGATTCGAAACTTATGTGAAATCAAAGGATCTAGATCTTTGGCATGTTATTACTAATGGTGATTTTTTACCTACTCAAAATAATCCCGAAACAAATAAAGATGAAATAGTACCTTTTGAAAAACAAAATGATGATTTAAAAAGAAGACTTTCTAAAAACAATGAAGCAAAAATGGTTATTTACAATGCGTTACCACGTAAAGAATACGAAAGAATTTTTATGTGTAAAACCGCAAAAGAAATTTGGGATTCTTTACTAATCACTCACCAAGGTAATAGTCAAGTTAAAGATAACAAAATAGATCTTCTTGTTCAACAATATGAACAATTTACGATTCCGGAGGAGGAATCAATAGATAATGCTTTTGCTAGATTTAACACTATTATCACAAGTTTAAAAGCACTTGATGAGAATTTTTCTAGTAAGAATTTTGTTAGGAAATTTCTTAGGGCTCTTCATCCAAAATGGCGAGCTAAAGTTACGGCGATTGAAGAATCGAAGAACTTGTTAACTCTTCAACTTGATGAGTTGATCGGCAACCTGAAAGTCTACGAAGCAATAATAAAGAAAGACTCCGAGATTCTCAATGGAAAAAGGGAGCAAAGCAAATCAATTGTGTTGAAAGCTAAAAAGGACTCTAGTGACGAAGAATGTTCAACCTCCAAAAGTGACGATGAAGAGTATGCTATGGCCGTACGAGACTTCAAGAAATACTTCAAAAGACGAGGAAGATATGTTAGGCAACCATATAATGAAAGGAAGTGTTTTAAATGTGGCAATCCAAATCATCTCATCGGAAAGTGTCCAATGATGTCAAGAGATCAAAATCAAAAGGCGTTTATCGGAGGTGCTTGGAGTGATAGCGATGAGGACAAGAAAGAAACCACAAATGAAGAAAAGTGTCTTATGGCTAAGACATCAAGCGAGGTACGTTTCGAAACCGAATACTTTAGTGACAAAAATTTATCATTAGACGAAAAAGACCTAGATAGTGAATATAATAGGTTATGCAAATTAGGTCAAAAGGTTATAGCTAAAAATAAGTCACTAAAACATATTAATAATCAATTAGAAAATGAAGTACTCGAATTAAAAATTAAACTACAACATTTGGAAAAAGGAAAAGAAGTTTTTGTAAAATGTAAAACTTGCTTAGAGGTTAAAAATGAAAACGAAAAACTTAAAGATGAAATTTTCAAACTTGACAGGTTTAAAAATAGTAATAACCCACTTAAGAAAATACTAAGTGCTCAAGAAACTTCGGGAGATAAAACCGGTCTAGGATTAACTTCAACTAATGTTTCAACTAGTGAAAATAAAAGTATAAAGTTTGAATGTGAATCTAGTAAACAAAAATTATTAGAATCAAATCCTAAGTATATACTTACAAAAGATAGAAAAATACCCATTGCGAATGATGAAAAAGTTAAAATTTTTTATAAACCATCCTTAAAGACCGAAGTAGGATCCTCTAAACCTAAATTTAGATCTAAAACTCCACCACCAAGAAAAACTAAAAATCATCATCCAAGATCTAAAACATCTCAACCTAGAAGAAATCAAAATAGACAATATTACAATAACACTAGAAATCAAATGTGGAATTATCAACCAAGTTACAATCCTTGGGAAATATTACCATCATACATGCATCCTAGCCAAATGTTAAATATGTTTGGACCAATGAGACAATGGGAAATATTACCACCATACATGCATCCTAGCCAAATGTTAAATATGTTTGGACCAAACAACTTTGGACCAATTAGACAATGGGGACCAAGTGGCTAAGTTGTCAATCTTGGAAGAAGTTGGAATATCATCTACAAATGACTTCTATAAGTCAACATGGTCACTTGAAGTGCTTGAAGATATTCCATTGAAGACTAAAAGGTACGCGTTTCTTTTAAGTTCATCACTATAATTTGCATGCTTAGATAAATGATTAGTTAGATTAATGCTTAGTACATAATTGCTTATATTCTTATAACCTAGAAACATCATTGGTTGACTTTCCTAGGAATAAGATAAAATTGTTCATTGCCGAACAAAATAGAAAATGGAAATCTTCTATATCCACTATTAGGAAACTCATGGTGATGAAGTGAAATGAGTTAAGTGGATCAATCGTAAATATAGAAGTAGGATTAGATCCCTCACGTAAGAAAACTATGGATGAAACAAGCTCTCGTAGACTATGGCATTAAGTCAGATAAGCGTGCGAAAACAAAAGAACTATAGATGTTAGGTTATACCCCATTCAACACTCTCGCATCTAACATATAAATTATCGTCTTCATTTCCTTCAGGATCATAGGATATGTAGAAACGATAGCATGAGATAATAATAGGCTTAACCAATCCTCTTGAGCATGAGATCTTTAATAAACATTTTTTAAAATATTTGATTTATGATATTTGTTGTTAAAAATCTAATATCTCTAAAAATATGCAAAAACCTCACATTTTGGAAAATAGTCTTTCAAATAACTATCCCACTTTTAAATAACATGTTTTCACTATCAATATTCACAATTTTGTTTTGATCAAAACTAAAGATTGGGAAAATATTCTTTACCGTTCATTCACACATTTTGAAGTAAAAACCCAATCTATTTTATTCAAATAACTCTCACATCCAAGTGAAAACTTACTTTCAAACATTGTTGAATAATGCTAAAAACGTCTCTTTTAAAATCATGCATGATGATCTCATATTTGTCATCTATATTTATATAAATGACACTTATAAGTGAACTAAATCAAATCAAGAGGACCATGGTTTGTTCATTAAGACTTTGTTTGTAACAAGTCTAGAAATACATGCTATCATAACTACCCACTTATTGCACATTGATACACATTAGAATTAATCCTCATTGTTATGTAGTTATGAAATACTTGATGTTGCTTATTGTTTCCTAGCACTTATATTTTACTTGCTTCATGAGTATGTTTGCATGCTAGATGAAATTGCTTGTTTACTTAATCTCTTTGGTTAATATGATTTGGCTACATAATTAGTATATGCTTGATTGCCTCAAAGAGTTGGACTTGTTTGAAACCAAAAACACAACCTTTCTGCAATTCACTACCAAAAACCCTTTTCTGGCAATCTGGGAATCACCAGATGGGCGGCCCCCTTAAATCATAAGGCGGCCCCCTTAATTATTAAGGGGACCGGCCTCCAATTAAGGGGACCGGCCATCTGATGGTCGAAGGTGTTGTTTCCCTTTTCTATTTTTTTTAGCCCATTTCATCCTACACTTCCCAAAATTCACAAACCTATTTTATCTTAAACCTTCCATCAATATTTATCCATCCTTGATCCCACCAATCCTACACTATAAACACTCTCATTCCTCTCAATCTCCACTCATCTCATCATTTCCTCTCCCATTAAACCAAAGCCACCAAGAAACTTGTTTGGAGAAGAAAGCCTAACTTCCTTTAAAATTCCGTCAAATCAAATGACGTTGTCAAACATCTAACACCAAATTCCTCCTATGTTTTCAAACATTACTTACCTAACACCTCACTTTCCTTCTCACCAACATTACATATCAACAACCTTTACTCACCCATATCCTTCTACCTTTACACACTCAAACCTCATAACCTTTACTCACCTAACCTCAAATTTCATCTCCTAGTGCACCTAATGCACCATCTATAACACCCTCCTACCAAGTAATCCCTTCCATGAACATCGCTCTTTCACTCTAACCTACATCACTTGATACTCATTTACCATCTTCACCAATAACTCAACCTAGTCATCCTCACAAAAGATTCAACCATATACCCTACAAAGTGTGTCATCACCACTACAACTTAACCCATGAAGGTCAAACCATATTTCATGATACATAAACCTCATGTTCACTTAAAATGAACCCTTTCACAAACCTCATCATAATAACCAAACATCCATCCTTGTTCCTAAAAATACACCTTCATCTTACCAACATAAGCCAAATGAAGAGCATGTTCAATCTCGAAACAACAATCCCAATCTCATTCCTAACACCTCACATCTTGTTCAACCTACCAATCTACCATCCAAAACATCCTCCACTCATGATACATCCTCCACAACTTCATTATCATCCATTCATGATTACCCAAACTCATAAATATCTCCACCACCAAGAGTATCACCACCACCTTCTACTAACACACATGTTATCCCTATGTTGCATGTCCTATCACCTTCCTCCGAACACTTGAAGTTCATTGAAGAACTCAAGGAAGCCCATGAGCTTTGTGCTCTTGTTGCCTGACACCTTGCTCAATGCAACTTGGAACAACTTTCCTCTAGCTCTCCTTTCATTACCCCACAACTTGAATCAAGTTGAAAAACATGTCAACAATTGACCTTGTTGCATCTTTCTCCTAAAAACCATTGCATTCAATGAACACTTCACTTAGATTGAATATCTTCTCACTAGATCACATCCAATATCCTCACTTGAACAACATCCAAAACCTTAATCAACCTCTTCCGCTACAAACTCTCCACCACCAAACTCTCCAACATTCATGACCCAAACATATACCTCCATTAATCCAACAACCTTACCCTAACTCAACCATCTACATTTCAAACACCTCATCATCAACCATCTAATCATACCATATGCTTATGATTTTCACTCTCAAATACGAATCAACCAACCTTTTGTTACAAGCAAGTCCGATGGCTCTCTTTGGCAAATTAGGATCTTTAACATAATCACTTTGAATTAATTGTTATGCATCCTTAATATTTTTGCTATGCTTGTTATTTGTATATTGCATATTCTTCTGTATATGCTTGCGCTTCTATTATTTTTCTTGCGAGCATTCCATATCTCGATCTCTTATGACCTCAAAACGAGGGGGAGTATACTTCAAGGGGGAGCTATACATTCTTCGGGATAACCTTTTTGATGTTAACAAAAAGGGGGAGAAGTGATATAAACTCACACTAAAAACTTGCATATATATTAATTTTTAGTTTAATGAGTTTAGATTTTGTAATCATCAAAAAGGGGGAGATTGTTGATATAAATAATGTATAAAAACGTTATTAATATCTTTCGATATCCTTAAGTTTTGACGATCACAAAATATAAGAACATTAAATGCAAAGTTAATACGTAAACAAGTTTTAAGCAAGTTTATATCATCTCATCCAACATAATCACTTAAGGTATGAATAAACAAGTGACTAATACATTTTATGATCAAAGGGATGTTTATTTAAATAATAAAAAGTTTATAAAATTAAATAAACTTATTATATATTTTTGAAAAACATTTTTGGTAATAAAAGAAAATGTTTTATTCATAATAAATATATGAATTCAAAATTTTAACCAAAATCAGTTAGTTTTTCACCAAATAAACTTTCCCCAGAAAAAGACAAGAAAACTGCAGTTTTCGTCTGGGCGGCCCCCTTAATTATAAGGGCGGCCCCCTTAATTTTAAGGGGGCCGGCACACAATTAAGGGGACCAGCCACGCTCCCCTGTCAGAAACTGTCAGATTTCTTCCCCTATAAATACCACCTTAATTCTGGAATTTTTCCTCACCTTTTGCACGAAATTTTCAGATCTACAATCATCTAAAACTCATCAAAAACCCTTTGATCATTTGTATATTAATCCTTGTTTCAAGTGATTCAATCCCTCATCATCCATTCTCATTCTAAGTGCAAAAGAAGAACTCTCTACAACCAAGTTCAAGAAGTGTTGAAGAGTTGTTGTGTATAGTGTATATATATTCATTTGTGAATATTGTGTTGTGCTTGTTATTATTTGTTTAGAAGATATAGAAGTTGTGAATAGAAGTAGTGAGATATAAGTAGTGGTGTGAAGAAGATTGTTGGGAGGTAGATAGTTGTGATGAAGATTGGTGTGTAGAAGATAGGAGTGAAGAAGATTGGTGTGTAGGAAATAGGTGTGAAGAAGTGGTGTGATTAAGTAGTAGATTGGTGTGAAGTAGTTGTGAAGAAGGTGTGATTTCGTTGTGACGAAGCTTTGGTGTGTAATTGGTGTGTAATTGGTGTGTAAGGTTTTCTCCGCCATAAGGGAGCTTGTTGATATAGTGAAGAAAACTCTCGAGTAGGTGACTCGAGGAGTGGAGTAGGGCAAGGAAGGTGTCCTTGTAGCCGAACCACTATAAATCCTTTGTCTCGCGGTTAGATCTTTCCATATCTTACTTATTATCTTGCTTATATCGTTATTAATTTTGTAGACGTAGACGTATATATATAGTTGCTCATATAGTGCTAGTATTGATTTTACTTAAAGATCAAACGAAAGTTTTATTCACAAAACAAAGTTTTTACAATCAAACTAAAAAGGTTACATACATATAATTGATCATTTCGATCAAGTATAGTTTTCATACAAAATATAACTAAGGATTATAAAATAAACGATTACGTACTTATCTCTCGTATATAGCTACAATTGTTTATATAATACATGTGTTGATTTCACATACTTAGCATACATTATTATTATTGTTTATACTTAGATATACTTGTTCATATTGTTCAAGATTTGAGTTCACATAAGATTGAATCAAAGTTTTAAAAGCAAACAAGATTTTAAAACTAAACTAAGTTTTCAAAATAAAATTAAAAAGACGTAAAACTATTCAACCCCCCCTTCTAGTTTTCCACAGATTTTTTCACCACAAAACACCACGATTCGCCCCCGGTTAGCTCTGATGCCAATTGTAGAAACCAAGAATCACCTTCTGGAGGACGAGGTTGATCAAAATATGCCATGTTTCTAGAGAGAGAAAGTAGAGAGAATGTGAGGTGAAACAAAGATGTTTTTATTATGATAAATTATGTTGCACACCCACACCCCTCAAGTGAAGCCTTGAGGGGTATTTATAGGCCTTACATAAGACAACTATTAAAGTATTACTGATGAGTGCTTATTCACTCATCCTTTTTAGGCTTTATTTCAGACCAAAAATACCAAATACTAACCAAAAATGCCAAGAGAATGCATGTTTTTGTATTTGTGTATGTGCAGGTACGGATATGAGAAAAATGGACAAAAACACAGCAAAACCGACAAAAACGAGCACGAGAATGGAAAGTGTCAAAAGCCGGAGCCGGGGAAGTCAAATGGTCAAAGTCTAAGCTCAAGATGACAAAATCAACCTCAGAGATTCATCATTTTCCAAGTTCAGTCCCGGGGCAAAAGTTTGAGAGTTTGACGATTTTAGTCCTCCAAGTTTCATCAAGTTGTTAAAATTGGTCCTTTGAGGAAATCATTTGAAGAAAAGTAAAAATTGGTCCTTCATGAATCAGGGAATTACAACAAATACCCTTGAGGAAACTTTGGATAAATTACAGTATTGGTCCCTGGAAATTCGGATTGTACATTTATAATCCTTATAATAATTTTACTATCCTAATCCTAAACTAAATAAAACCTTACATCCGGATCCACAAATAATTTTAGTCCAAATTAATAATAAGCCTAATCCAAAAACTCCCCAAGCCCATCTCAGCCCACTATCCCTTTCCACTATACCCGGCCTGCTATGCTTAACCTTGGTCAACCCACCTTTTTAACCCGGTCAAACATAAATAAACTAACACCCCAAACAAACACACACCCCGCCCTTTTTTTTTACCCCCAAAGTAACCCAGATTTCTACTGTTCGATGAACCCTAAAAACACCCACCTCAAAATTACCTCACGTAGGTAATTAATACCCAATGATTACACCTTCTAGAAGATGTCAGGAGTGGTCAGGGAATGTAAGCGTGGACGCGTGGACCAATAGGACAACATCACGAGGATAGGTCTCCATCAATCAATCAATCAAGGGCCACAAATCATTGGAAGCATCTGGGACATGATCTTACGGTTGAGATGAGCTTAGAGAAGCACAAATGACGCGGATAGCCAGCCTGGACTCAACCCTCACCTCACCTCAGCTCAGCTATATATACCCCCTCCATATCATGTATCAAGTGTGCCTTATTTTGTATTGTTATGCTGCTTATTTCTCTTTTGTAATGAATCCCTTTTATTAATAAAAAGTTTATTTAAGTTTATTATCTCTTGTTTTAATTTTAGCTTTTCTTATTAACTGCTTATTTACTTAATTTGTCTTCAGCTTATTGTTCTTATTTACCTATTGCTTTTAAATTCAGCTTTACTTTTCAGTTATTCACTTATTGTTGTTCAAGTTTACAAAAATATATATATATATATATATATATATATATATATATATATATATATATATATATCAAGGTCTTATTTACAAAGCTTCAATAAGCTTTTATTTAAATCATTCAGTTCCATATTAGCTTCTAATAGCTATTGTGGAGCTCTATTTGGCACAAATTATTCAAAGTTCTCATCCATTAAAGTTAAACTGTCAAGAGATTATAGCATAAGCTAAGCTTATTTGGTGATATAAGGCAGCCAATTGGAGCTTTTGGCCTGTCTAAAGACAGGCTGTGAGGGATTGCACCTCTCTGTTTGGCTGAGAGGTGCTTGGTTAGTTTTCGTCTTAAATTTCATAGTTAATTTTTGCATCTTTTAATTTAGTAGTGTAGATCTTATAATAGTTTGTTTGTTTTTGTTTACTTTTGATTACTTGCATCATCATTAGATAGTAGCTATTTCTGTTTGCCGTTTCATATTTGTTAGTGATTATTGGTTATTAATTGTTTCATTATTGCACTTATCTGTCATATCATTTGAATCTGTGTTTGTGAGGTTAGTAGCTATTTAGATCTAAGATTTCTGGTTCATTAAGCATTATTGAGTATAATTGTTACTATAGTCAAGGTTTGGATTGCTTTGTCACTGAGTTGCTGCACACTTGTTGACAGTTAGCATATTAGGGAGTGTTTGGGTTAGTATAGGCTAGTGGTCTTTGAGTGGTTACTGATTATTAGTCTAGTACAGTTAGCTTAAAATAGATATATTAAAGTAGTAGTAAGCTATAATTCATAGGTCTCATAGCAATAAGTCAATAATAGCTTGATACTTGATTTCTACTTGCTTAATTTCATATCTGATCTTGCTATCTTAGTAATTAGTTGTAATTTGTGTTTACTTAAGTAGTATTAGTGGTTCAACATCATTAGAATACACCTTAGGATAGATCTCTGCTACTAAATTTGGTATTAGTCAAAGTAAAATTGTAATCCAAAAGTCAAAATCATTTTTATAAATCAATTTGAGGACAGCATTTTGGGATCTCTTGTAGGATTTAATATTATTTGGAAATACATTTGGTTTGTTGTTTTGAATAGTTTGGTAGTAGGTTTTATAGTATCAAAAAGAATTTTGAGGTTTGGAGCTTTTTAGCTTATCTGAAAAGCTTGTGGAAGTTGACTGATTCAGCATAATAGTGCCCTGTGCACTCAGTTGTACACCAAAATCCTAAGTTGATTTAAAGGTCTTAAGTGGTTTGGAAATCCAACTTATTGGTGGTTTTGTGATCTCTGGTTGCTAGTGAGTTAATAGGACCCATAAGTTTCATTTCATCAGCTTATTTGCATTGCTTATCAATCTCATTAAGTGGGGTGTTTAATACTAGCATCTGTTTCACTTTTGAAGGCTGCATTTGTTTACTTCTGATCTTAATTTGAGTTTTGTGAGTTATCTGAGATCATTTGTGCCCTAAGAAGTTGCTCTGAGTTGGCTTGTATCTAGTGCTTATTTTCTATTCAGCTTATTGCTTTTCTCGTTTAGCTTATTTGATCTCTTTGGTTCCATATTTGTGTTTCTGAGTTCAATTTGGTTCTTAATTGTTCCATTAAGCTTAATTGAGTCTAAAAATACTTTGGAAAAAGTTTGGTCAACCCTTGGTCAAGTTTGCTTACAAATAAGCACTTTTTATTAAGCAGTTTTAAGCTAATCAGCACTTCCAGTGCTGATTTTTCAATTTTTTTATTTTTCCTAGCTTTTAAATATAATTTTAGAATTTCCCTGAAATTTTCAGATTTTTCCAAGTTCATTTGCTATTTTTCTTATTTAATTTTCAATTTTAATCATTTTTAATTACTTTTTAATTACCAAAAATTCCAAAAAAATCAGAAAAAGTCCAGAAAAATCCAAAAAAATATTAGAAAATTATTTTTAGTTATTTTAGATTTTTAGAAATTTATTTTGTATTTTTCTCATTTAATTTGAATTTCTTTTGAATTTTTAATTAGATTTAATTGTTTTTAATTTCTAGAAATTACATAAAAAGCCAAAAAAAAAATTAGTTTTTAGTTTTAAAATTTCTTTTTAGTTATTTTATAATTTTCAAAATTTAATTTTTATTTTTCTCACTTTATTTGCATTTTCTTTTATTTTTTAATTAGTTAAAATAGTTTTTAATTCATAATAAATCCATAAAAAGTTAAAAAAATATTTTTCTTTTTCTCAAAATTTTCTTTTATCATTTTTAATTTTTGAAAATTATTTCCAAGTCCGTAGGAGTAGCGTAGCTTAAAAGTCGCGTTTTATTTTGTACGGTTACGTTTATTTTACGTTTTAATTTACGGTTTTCGTTTCTACGTTACGTTTTTGGTTTGTTTAGTTGAATTACGTGCTTAATTGATTACTTGTGCTTCATTTAATATTTCATTAGTGTTATCTCATTCACATCATTTTTTTACACTTTTCACGACGCGTTTTCCGAATCGGAAATTCGGAATTCCATTCACCCTTCACACGGAATACGACCTCGGATTATCCGTATTTCTTTGAGCTTACTATCTATACTATAATATTGATATTGTGTTTTTTCACGAATCAATTTTGGCGCCGCTGCCGGGGAAGGTTGAAGTGAATTTTTGAATATTCGTTTTTGAAAAATTGTGTTTTGATAAGCCTTCCTCTATTTTGTATATATTATATAAATATCGAAAAATCAAAAACACTTTTCCTAAAGTGTTTTCACAAAAATACCAAAAAAATAATAAAGTTACAGCCTCGTTCCGATCGAAAGAAAGGGCGTTGTAAACCAAATAAGCTTCTCAATATAACTACGCGTGAAATTAGTTGCTAGACGGATTACTTTGATTCTACAACCGAATAAGCGGAAAATACGGAAGCTTTGACATTAAATTGCAAACTGAAGAGAGATCCATTCTTCTCTCCCGTTCCGTCGCGAATAGATTAAGGGAAACGTTTTACAATTAACGTAACGTTTGAAAAAGAAAAAAAAAAACAAAAGTATAAGTTTTTGAATTTTGCTTTATAAAAAACAAAAACACAAAAAGATTTTCCTTTTCAAATTTGTTTTTCCTTTTATTTTTCAAAATTTTGATTTTTGTGGTGTATGAACACACGATCTACGTCTAAACGACTTGTTTCACCACTTTCAAATCCGGAAAGTTTGTTTCGTCACACACACCGAGTTCTATTTCCTAACACGGAGGAAATGAACCCGAACGAACAACACTTGGGACCCCCGCCGATGGGTGGTATCCAAAACAATGTGATCCCGCCGATGGGACCACAACCGGTTTACGATCAACGTACTATGCAAGAATTGCTCCAGTGTCCTACCGAGGGATACGGGGATGCAATTGTTTTACCACCAATCCTTTCCGATAATTTTGAACTTAAAACTGGATTGATTCAACTTGTTACGTCAAAACAATTTCACGGTTTTGAGAGGGACGATCCTCACGCACACATCCGATGGTTTAATAAGCTAACTTCGACTTTGAAATTTAAGGATGTCCCTCACGATGCTATCAAATTGATGTTGTTCCCATTTTCACTCGAGGGTTCAGCCCGGATTTGGCTCGAAAAAGAACCCCCTCGATCAATTCACACATGGGAAGAACTCGTCTCGAAATTTGTTAATCATTTCTTTCCGCCGTCCAAAACGACTAATCTTAAGAATGATATAACTAATTTTCAACAACGTTTTGATGAGAACTTTGGTGAGGCTTGGGAACGCTTTAAGGATCTTCTTCGAAAATGTCCTCACCATGGTTTCTCAGAGTTACACCAAATCGACACGTTTTATAACGCTTTGACGCAAAACGATCAAGATTCTTTAAACGCAGCCGCCGGTGGCAATATCTTGAATCGTACGCCTAGGGATATTTTGACAATTATTGAGAACAAATCTAAGGTTCCGACTTCTCGTAACAAACCGAATGTTTCGAAAGTGACTTCTTTTACTCCTCCTTCACCTTCGTCGGTCCAATCATCGGAATTGGCCGAACTTACCGACGCTATCCGTTGTATGATGAAAGAGTTTAAGTCGCAGAATCAAAAACCCGAGCCCGTTAAAGCCGTTAATGAAAAATGTGTGATTTGTGGTGGACCGCATCCGTATTATGATTGTCAAGCCACCGATGGCCAAGTTTATAATGCTAACATAGCAGCCGTAAACTACAATCAAAACCAAGACTTTCGTGCTAACCAAACAAGTCCACCTGGGTTTCCACCCGTGCAAACTAATCAAAACCGTTATCCTCAAACTAACCAAGGTTATCAAAACCAAGGTTACAATCAAAACCGTGGAACGAATTATCAAGTCCCTCCACCACAACAAGTTTATCAACCACCGCAACCTTCTCCTGAGCTTTCTAATTACATGAAAACAAACGATGTTAACATTCGAGCAATGCAAAATCAAATCAACAACATGAGGGTTGAACTTAAGAAGGAGATCGACACAACCATGACTCGACAAACGAATGAGCTTAAGTAAATGATGAGCAGTTTTATGCAAATGAATCAAGCGTCGACGTCTGGCACTCTTCCAAGCAATACTATTCCAAACCCGAGGGGCGAGATTAAGGCGATCACGACTCGCAGTGGTGCTTTATATGAACCCACGATTCCGACTACCTCTTCTTCTCTTCCACCAAAGGTAGTGGACCGTGAGACCGAGGTGACAAAGGACCCGGTACCTCCTACTAATAACGGAGGTGCTGAAAACGTCCAACCTCCGGTTGTTCAAACGTCTAAAGAAAAGGAAAAAGTCGTTTTTGAGAATAATGTGAAATACAAGTCTAAATTTCCATATCCGTCACGATTTAATGATGAAGAGCTCCGTGCAAAATCTAAAAAACAAATGGAAAAGTTTCTCGATATTTTTCAAAAGTTGCACTTTGATATCAGTTTCATGGATGCTCTTGTTTACATGCCGAAATTTGCCTCAACGTTTAAGAATCTAATAAGTAATAAAGAGAAATTGCTCGAATTAGCCGAAACACCGATTAATGTTCAATGCTCCGCTATTCTTCTCAAGAAGCTTCCCGAGAAGCTTGGAGATTCGGGAAAGTTTCTCATTCCTTGTTCGTTGAAAGATCAAGAGGTTTGCAAAGCCCTGGCCGATTCAGGTGCAAGCATTAACCTCATGCCATTATCAATCTATAAACAACTTGGAATGGGAGAACTTAAACCGACCCGAATGACTTTAGAGCTTGCTAATCGTTCGATTACTCATCCGGTCGGAATTGCCGAAGATGTTTTTGTTCAAGTGAACTCGTGTACTTTCCCGGCCGACTTTGTCGTTGTTAATTTCGAACCCGATCCGAGAGTTCCTCTTATACTAGGGCGACCGTTTTTACGAACCGCAAAAGCCCTAGTCGATCATTTTGAGGATACTCTAACTTTACGACATGATGATGATATAATGATTTTTAAAGCCGATGCTCCGAAATCAAAGAAGTTTTCCGTCAAAAGTATTGATGTTTGCGATTATTCATTTGATGATTTTGTGAAAACGTTCGTCTCCGACTCTTCCCCATCATTTCCTCCGACTAAGGAACATGACTCTTTTTGGGAAGAGGTCGATGAATTTCTTGCTATTGATACGATTCCGTTTTCTGAGATTGACGATTCTTACTTTGATTCGGAGGGGGATATTATTTTTCTTAACAATTTGTTGAACGATGAATCATTAATCCCTCCGGATAAAGTTAAGACGAAGATTGAGCTTATAATTGACGATCCTCTGGAGCCCGAGCTCGAGGAATTTTTACCAGACTTTGAGAGTTTCTCTTTTGACACGACTGAAGAGATGAGTGGCAATCCCACTTATCGTCATGATTTTTATGATCCGACGTTTGAAGCTTTTCATTTCGATTACTCGGAAGAGACGAGTCGTGGCAGTACCACTTCTCATGCTTTTATCTCTCTTCCGGAATTTGAATCATTTAGTTTTAATAAATTTGAAATTAAAAAGTTTTCTAAACCTGAATATGAAAGTTTCAGTTTTGATCTTGAAATTGATCATGATCCGGGTGGTGTGCTTAAAAATGAAAATTTGAATGAAAAGTTTTTCCCAACCCTCCCACCCGGAAAGGATTTTAAAAGGAGCTTAAATAATAAAAGTCATAATTTCACAATTATGAAGTTCTTTTTTGAGGAGGATGAGTTTTACAAGATTGTTATCATGACTTTCTTGCCATTTGTAATGTTTGGTGTGGTTTCTCTTATCCTTCACTCCGTGGGGAGTGAGGATGTTGTATTTGATCCGGGTATCATTTCTAAACGTTTTCAACATTAAAATACCAGTGGTTATCTCTTCGGGATGGAACTTTCAATTAAGTCTTATGTTTTTCAAATTATTTTGAATGAAAGCCCGATGAAGATTATTTTCCATTTGCTCTCCCCAAGGACGATTAAATTCGGGGATCGAGTCAAGCTCATGTGACTCGGAAAACAAAAACAAGCGCTTCGTGGGAGGCACCCCATGCTTATCCATTTTCATTTTCTATATTTTCTATTTTCTAATAACGTGACGTGAGGGGGGCGACCCTTTCCAAACTTGTGTTTTCGTGGTTATTGTTTATGAATGTTCAGGAATTTCCCCGAAGTTTGAGGACTCTCGTGCTCGTGGTTTGTCGTTCTCTCCACTCGAGTCTCATCCTTCGCTGCTCTTTCAGAAATTCATCATATCCAAAATCTTATCGACTAACGTTTATCTCTTGGCATACTTAAAAAACGGCCTTAGATTTTACGTAGGATTACCCGTACCCTTAAAACATTGAGGACAATGTTTCACTTTAGTCTGGGGGGGTGAATCTTCGATTCGATTTGACCTGTACCATCGTCTGAGCTGTTAACTTACGCAACTCCGTTTTCCACCAAAAATTTAAATTTTTGTCACCGCTTTATTATGCAAAAAAAAAAAAAAAAAAAAAAAAAAAAAAAAAGAAAAAAAAAAAATGAATGAAAATGAAAAAAGATATATGATATGAATAATAAGTTTTGACACCTTGTTTTGACTTTCCTACCGGCGAGAGTAGAAATAAATGTTCCGACTTGACCGGGCGTGTTGAGCCCTAGCTTGTTTCCCTTAACCAATATAATCAAAAGATTATGGCTAAGCATCCGCGGATCTCATTATTTGGGATTTTAAATTTGCGGAGATCGAGGAATGATAGAGTTTATTTAGAAGTTTCGTGCTATACACGGATCGCATTACTGGGATTTAAAAAACCCACGAGAGGTACTTGTGGCCTCTTTGTTCCCATCAGCAACGTCACCAATATATATAATAGATGTCTAGGATTAATTAAGGGTATACGGTTTGGGCAATACTTAGTTTTTTCTCGTTCCCAACAAAATTTCTGCATACGGGGGTTTGGTACACATAGGGGTACTGCCAGTGTTACGGTGAAATAGACTATTGCATCTTGCCGGTTCGCAGCCGATGTTGTGATCTTAGTAAAGACCGTAGGACTTGGGGTTTGGTATATAGTTATGAATATCAATAATAATAGTCCAAAGCCAAAATAAAAAGGCAGAGGAATCCAAAGCTATAAAAAAGCAGCGGATAGAAATCCAAAGTCATAATAAAACTCTTACATCTTAGCGGCTCATAAACCGTTGACTGTAAAAGAATAAAGGACTAACGACCAAAGTATTATTAAAGTGCTTATGATTATGCAAAAATGCCAAACTTCGACTCCGGAGGTTTCCCTAATAAAAAGCTTCCGTTTCGGGTATCAAACATGGTATGTCTCGGTCGTAAATAAAAAGGGGACCTCCACAAATCGTGTTAAATCAGAGACCTTCATGTGGACCCGATTTCTATATGCAGGGATTTTCGAGGGAAAGTTTGGAAACTACTTAGCGTTCAAATTTTGTGCTCTTATCGGACTAACAAATATCGAAACGAGAAAATATGAAGCAATTCATTTCTCACAAATTAAAATCTTTAGATACAACTAAGGACCTGGGGACAAGAGGTAATACACAAGTAACTTTTGTGGGCAGTGTTAGCAACTAACTTCTGGTAAACAATGATTTCGATTTTACGCTTAGTTTGGGAGCTTGTGAAAAATCAAGGATGACGATTTTTATCCGTACGGTCTCTTCTCTGTGAGAAGTGTTTCTACTCGTAGACCCTGAAAGTTATCAACAGATAAGAATTGATAATGAAAGTCAAAGCAAACCGTCACATACATAAAAATGAAAAAGTACAAAAATAGTAGTTGTAGTTGTTATTCATGAAAATCGGAAAACGGAGCGTTTTTGAGAATAAATGATTTTACTATCTCTTTTGAACATCATTGCTACTTTACAACGTCAGTAAAGAGAGGTTTTGAAATTATTTAAGCGTGAGGTGATGACATTGCGTGAGGGCACGGCAATACCTTAGTCTGGGGGATTTTGATGAGTGCTTATTCACTCATCCTTTTTAGGCTTTATTTCAGACCAAAAATACCAAATACTAACCAAAAATGCCAAGAGAATGCATGTTTTTGTATTTGTGTATGTGCAGGTACGGATATGAGAAAAATGGACAAAAACACAGCAAAACCGACAAAAACGAGCACGAGAATGGAAAGTGTCAAAAGCCGGAGCCGGGGAAGTCAAATGGTCAAAGTCTAAGCTCAAGATGACAAAATCAACCTCAGAGATTCATCATTTTCCAAGTTCAGTCCCGGGGCAAAAGTTTGAGAGTTTGACGATTTTAGTCCTCCAAGTTTCATCAAGTTGTTAAAATTGGTCCTTTGAGGAAATCATTTGAAGAAAAGTAAAAATTGGTCCTTCATGAATCAGGGAATTACAACAAATACCCTTGAGGAAACTTTGGATAAATTACAGTATTGGTCCCTGGAAATTCGGATTGTACATTTATAATCCTTATAATAATTTTACTATCCTAATCCTAAACTAAATAAAACCTTACATCCGGATCCACAAATAATTTTAGTCCAAATTAATAATAAGCCTAATCCAAAAACTCCCCAAGCCCATCTCAGCCCACTATCCCTTTCCACTATACCCGGCCTGCTATGCTTAACCTTGGTCAACCCACCTTTTTAACCCGGTCAAACATAAATAAACTAACACCCCAAACAAACACACACCCCGCCCTTTTTTTTTACCCCCAAAGTAACCCAGATTTCTACTGTTCGATGAACCCTAAAAACACCCACCTCAAAATTACCTCACGTAGGTAATTAATACCCAATGATTACACCTTCTAGAAGATGTCAGGAGTGGTCAGGGAATGTAAGCGTGGACGCGTGGACCAATAGGACAACATCACGAGGATAGGTCTCCATCAATCAATCAATCAAGGGCCACAAATCATTGGAAGCATCTGGGACATGATCTTACGGTTGAGATGAGCTTAGAGAAGCACAAATGACGCGGATAGCCAGCCTGGACTCAACCCTCACCTCACCTCAGCTCAGCTATATATACCCCCTCCATATCATGTATCAAGTGTGCCTTATTTTGTATTGTTATGCTGCTTATTTCTCTTTTGTAATGAATCCCTTTTATTAATAAAAAGTTTATTTAAGTTTATTATCTCTTGTTTTAATTTTAGCTTTTCTTATTAACTGCTTATTTACTTAATTTGTCTTCAGCTTATTGTTCTTATTTACCTATTGTTTTTAAATTCAGCTTTACTTTTCAGTTATTCACTTATTGTTGTTCAAGTTTACAAAAAAAAAAAAAAAATATATATATATATATATATATATATATATATATATATATATATATATATATATATATCAAGGTCTTATTTACAAAGCTTCAATAAGCTTTTATTTAAATCATTCAGTTCCATATTAGCTTCTAATAGCTATTGTGGAGCTCTATTTGGCACAAATTATTCAAAGTTCTCATCCATTAAAGTTAAACTGTCAAGAGATTATAGCATAAGCTAAGCTTATTTGGTGATATAAGGCAGCCAATTGGAGCTTTTGGCCTGTCTAAAGACAGGCTGTGAGGGATTGCACCTCTCTGTTTGGCTGAGAGGTGCTTGGTTAGTTTTCGTCTTAAATTTCATAGTTAATTTTTGCATCTTTTAATTTAGTAGTGTAGATCTTATAATAGTTTGTTTGTTTTTGTTTACTTTTGATTACTTGCATCATCATTAGATAGTAGCTATTTCTGTTTGCCGTTTCATATTTGTTAGTGATTATTGGTTATTAATTGTTTCATTATTGCACTTATCTGTCATATCATTTGAATCTGTGTTTGTGAGGTTAGTAGCTATTTAGATCTAAGATTTCTGGTTCATTAAGCATTATTGAGTATAATTGTTACTATAGTCAAGGTTTGGATTGCTTTGTCACTGAGTTGCTGCACACTTGTTGACAGTTAGCATATTAGGGAGTGTTTGGGTTAGTATAGGCTAGTGGTCTTTGAGTGGTTACTGATTATTAGTCTAGTACAGTTAGCTTAAAATAGATATATTAAAGTAGTAGTAAGCTATAATTCATAGGTCTCATAGCAATAAGTCAATAATAGCTTGATACTTGATTTCTACTTGCTTAATTTCATATCTGATCTTGCTATCTTAGTAATTAGTTGTAATTTGTGTTTACTTAAGTAGTATTAGTGGTTCAACATCATTAGAATACACCTTAGGATAGATCTCTGCTACTAAATTTGGTATTAGTCAAAGTAAAATTGTAATCCAAAAGTCAAAATCATTTTTATAAATCAATTTGAGGACAGCATTTTGGGATCTCTTGTAGGATTTAATATTATTTGGAAATACATTTGGTTTGTTGTTTTGAATAGTTTGGTAGTAGGTTTTATAGTATCAAAAAGAATTTTGAGGTTTGGAGCTTTTTAGCTTATCTGAAAAGCTTGTGGAAGTTGACTGATTCAGCATAATAGTGCCCTGTGCACTCAGTTGTACACCAAAATCCTAAGTTGATTTAAAGGTCTTAAGTGGTTTGGAAATCCAACTTATTGGTGGTTTTGTGATCTCTGGTTGCTAGTGAGTTAATAGGACCCATAAGTTTCATTTCATCAGCTTATTTGCATTGCTTATCAATCTCATTAAGTGGGGTGTTTAATACTAGCATCTGTTTCACTTTTGAAGGCTGCATTTGTTTACTTCTGATCTTAATTTGAGTTTTGTGAGTTATCTGAGATCATTTGTGCCCTAAGAAGTTGCTCTGAGTTGGCTTGTATCTAGTGCTTATTTTCTATTCAGCTTATTGCTTTTCTCGTTTAGCTTATTTGATCTCTTTGGTTCCATATTTGTGTTTCTGAGTTCAATTTGGTTCTTAATTGTTCCATTAAGCTTAACTGAGTCTAAAAATACTTTGGAAAAAGTTTGGTCAACCCTTGGTCAAGTTTGCTTACAAATAAGCACTTTTTATTAAGCAGTTTTAAGCTAATCAGCACTTCCAGTGCTGATTTTTCAATTTTTTTATTTTTCCTAGCTTTTAAATATAATTTTAGAATTTCCCTGAAATTTTCAGATTTTTCCAAGTTCATTTGCTATTTTTCTTATTTAATTTTCAATTTTAATCATTTTTAATTACTTTTTAATTACCAAAAATTCCAAAAAAATCAGAAAAAGTCCAGAAAAATCCAAAAAAATATTAGAAAATTATTTTTAGTTATTTTAGATTTTTAGAAATTTATTTTGTATTTTTCTCATTTAATTTGAATTTCTTTTGAATTTTTAATTAGATTTAATTGTTTTTAATTTCTAGAAATTACATAAAAAGCCAAAAAAAAAAATTAGTTTTTAGTTTTAAAATTTCTTTTTAGTTATTTTATAATTTTCAAAATTTAATTTTTATTTTTCTCACTTTATTTGCATTTTCTTTTATTTTTTAATTAGTTAAAATAGTTTTTAATTCATAATAAATCCATAAAAAGTTAAAAAAATATTTTTCTTTTTCTCAAAATTTTCTTTTATCATTTTTAATTTTTGAAAATTATTTCCAAGTCCGTAGGAGTAGCGTAGCTTAAAAGTCGCGTTTTATTTTGTACGGTTACGTTTATTTTACGTTTTAATTTACGGTTTTCGTTTTCTACGTTACGTTTTTGGTTTGTTTAGTTGAATTACGTGCTTAATTGATTACTTGTGCTTCATTTAATATTTCATTAGTGTTATCTCATTCACATCATTTTTTTACACTTTTCACGACGCGTTTTCCGAATCGGAAATTCGGAATTCCATTCACCCTTCACACGGAATACGACCTCGGATTATCCGTATTTCTTTGAGCTTACTATCTATACTATAATATTGATATTGTGTTTTTTCACGAATCAATTACATTAGTAGTCCCTGCACTTTATGCATTCTAGTTGTCTACTCCAATTCACGTAAATATCGCTCAGCTTCATTTCTAACAGGAATACGTTCAGATGTTTTGGTAATTTTGTTCAATCATAAAGAGACGAGAAACAGAATTTAATAAAGAACCTCACATCTTTATTAATGTAGTATTAGAGGCGAAAGGATAATAATAATGATGAATCATTAAAGGTTTTCCAGGAAACCTAGCTCGGGTCGAACTGGGGGCATTGGAGTGTTGCAAGACGCTAACCAATGTCATTTT
This sequence comes from Artemisia argyi, assembly GCA_030686995.1. Taxonomy (NCBI): domain Eukaryota; kingdom Viridiplantae; phylum Streptophyta; class Magnoliopsida; order Asterales; family Asteraceae; genus Artemisia; species Artemisia argyi. Next base: position 47,340,288 of record CM060698.1, read on the forward strand.
ACTATTAATAGATATACGAGTGGGAGCTGTTAAAAGTTTCGTATAAATATTAATATGTAAATGACTAGTATCGAACCCGAGACCTCGGGATTGCACACTTTACAAACAAGAATAATGTATGATAAATATATATATATGTTAAATGTATCGTATATATATATATATATATATATATATATATATATATATATATATATATATATATATATATATATATATATTTATAAACACTTAAGGGACTAAATAATCATTAATATTAAACGTAAGTATTAATTATTATTAAGGGACAAGAGAACGAGGACTAGAGTGTAACTTGGGAGTCAAGAAAGATCTAGAACACCCTTTTGGGTGCTATGGCCGGTCGAACCCAACCATATGGGTCGACCCATGCCTATCTTGTGCTCCAAGGAATCCTCTAGTATAAAGACAAGGTCAAGGATTAGGGTTTCTCATCTTTTGTGCACACACACAACCCTAAACTCTTTTCTTTTCCTCCTTGTTTTTCTTGGCCGATCGACACAACCCCAACTTAGAGATTTGGGTCGATTTTGGTTCATCCAAAATTAAGTGTTTTGTTTACTTGCATCAAACCTTTATTCGTTGGTAGTTTGTGTGTACAAGAACGAGGTAATTACTTACTTTAGTAATTATCAAGAGATCGATAAACAAAACGGTAAGGGGTTTATCATTGATCTATTTGTACAAGAATCAAGGTTTATTTGAAGTGCATCGGGTATGTTTACTATTTATGTTTTAGTTAATCTTATACGTGTTATTACTTGATCCTAGCTTCCGCAATATGTGTACTTTGATTGTCAAACTATAACAACTAGTGGTACACCTTTTACACATTTAGGGTATGTTTGGCGCAATAGGCCGAGGCTGTGGCTAAGGCTTATATTATAAGCTGAAAGATGATGCTTATATTTTTACATACATTTTTGGCTTTTATATGATAAATCATTATATTTTTAAATGTATTTAAGTAATTTAACTAGTTACAAGCCCCTATAAACCCCTTTCTATTGACTTGAGCTTATGGAGGCTTATGACTTATTTTATAAGCCATAACCCTCCATAAACCTGTGTGACAAACGAGACTTATATTATAAGCCAACTTATTTTAAAAACCCAAGCCTTTATAAGCCTCCATAAGCCCTTTGCCAAACATAGCCTTAATATCACTAATATCCCCTAGCACATACTGTATTGACAATATTTTTTTATTTATTTTTCTTTTTATGTTTTTTATGGTATATTTTGACTTTTACTATTCAAACTTTCAAATTTCCGTTTCATATTTTTCTTCAGCAGTTTTACCTACATTATCATGGGTGCGTTCTATTCAGTATAAATATTAGATACAGTACTTTACAGTACCACTTTAGAGCAATCCAGACCTTTGGATCATTTGATCAATGGTTAATAATACATGATGGCATTTATGTAAATTGTTTTTAATATTCAAGAATTTTATTTAATTCAAAAAGGCATGATAGTAAAACTATAGTTTTACTTTTTATTTAATATTTTCAATAAAAAAACGTTTTTTTTAATACATTAATTTTCGGAATTAAAAAATAATTATTTGTAGGGAGGTTGTTTTTTTTTTTTTTTTTTTTTTTAAACAAATTTTCAAAAAACGTATGTGCATATGTGTTTTTCTAAGAAGTTTAAAAAAAAATGTGTGCATATTTGTTTTTCTTTATATGTGTTCATTGTATACAATTTACAATTTTTTTTTAACATTGAAGGCTTTTTGCTCAAGAAGGTAACCACGTATATGTTTCTAATATATATTCTTTAAACTTCAAAGTTTAAAGCCACCAATATAAACATTATACATATGACCTCTAAATTTATAGCAAATCAAAAACATAAATATCATATACAGAAATTGATATTAGGTAAAAAGACAATAAAAAACAAAAGATTATCAAATTCATTATAACATATGTGCACGTCTTCAAAAAACATATATGCACGGCTTTCGAGAACATATATGCACGTCTTCCAAAAACATATATGCACGGCTTCCAAGAACATATGTGCATGCCTTCTTAAAACATAAGTGCATTCATTGGTCATCTTCATCACACACCGTCTTTTCTATGATTGAGTCATCCCCACTGAAACAAATATATATTAAAAAATTATAAAAAAAATAAAAATTAAAAAACTAGTTATATCAAGTTATGCCATGTTAAATATTAAATTAATTGTAAAAGTAGTTGATAAAATAAAACTTAAACAAAAACATATATGTGTGGAACTATAACTCATGACCATGACAACCAAACGAGTCTATAATCATAACAACTATAGCATAACACAATTGCATAGTCTTTATTTATATCAAGTTATGAAAAATATATATATATATATATATATATATATATATATATATATATATATATATATATATATATATATTTATAACAACTAACACAACACATATGCATAGTTCTTATTCATGTAGTTATGTCAACTAAAATTTCAAAAATAACAACTAGATAACACATATGCACAATCCTTACCTATTTGGTATTATGTGCCTCAACTAGATAACAAATATGCACACCATACTTCATACTACCTTCTTAGTTCATCTATGCACAACCTAATTGGTTCCTAGTCAATTACAACAAAAAATGGATGAAACAACTAGCTATTTATTAACACCATTTACCAACACAAATACGAGTATATAATTTTTTGGTGACTTGGCGCACACCTACGAACCGTTTAAAATCGACGATATCCTTTAAAATTAACACTTTAACAGGCCCACCACTTAGAATGGAATTAAATCATAAAAGCCTTACCTTGAATCATACTCCTTTACATTTTTTTTTCCTTTGAACCGAAAATCGATTTCGAAATACGCCATCCATCTAATCTGATAGAAACAAAAGGTTGCTTTTAAAAACATTACAAGTAACATAACATATATGCACATCACAGATTCTTCACATCAATTTCACTGTACGTCTCATTACTTCATTTATCTTATTCCAATATTCATCTTAACCTTAATTTATATGGTATATACGGAGTAATTGATTTAGTTTCAGTGTTGTAATACAATAAAAATGAACCAAGAGATGTAAAATAATAACCAACTTGATTGTTCATTATTACTCGCACAAAGTGAAGTCTTACACAGCATATGATTGTGTTCAAATCATGAAAGAAGATATTGAATCTCAGTTATATATTCTGTCAAGGAAAATCGATATAGATCTACACATAAGAAACTATTTCAAAAAAACAAACATGTTATAGCCTTGGTAGATACCGAATTAAGATGATGTTGAAACCAAGAAAATCGAATTAATCCTATTACAACAATTGATTTTCGATAGGGGCGGCTAGGGTTTTGTAGGTTGAATTAAGGGATTGATAATTTTTATACCTAAAAAATATGTGATAAAGATTTATACGTAATAAATCTGTGAGGAAGTTTAAAACAAATAAAAACCTCTCCTTTTTTTAGGAGTAGTTGTGTTAATGTAAATTACCATAAGTAGCCTTGGATAAAACTTGAATTAAATAAATAGAAACTAATTTACTAATTTCTGATGGGTCAATGATGGTACTGTATAGAATACAACACTAGATATACATACATATATATATAGTTGTACATTAATTGTATGTAGGAAATGGTATTTGCTTAAAATCAATTATGTTTTACATAGTTGTACATTATGTTTTATAAGTAGTATTTACTTAAATTCTAATTTAGGAAATCTTAAAATAATAAATAGGAGAGAAGGTCTTATATGCTTTATATATATATATATATATATATATATATATATATATATATATATATATATATATATACACACGGGGCCATTCATGTGAGAAATCTAATTTTTGTGAGAACGCGAGAACTAATTCTAGCCACTCATTTTATCCTCCTTAAACTTTTATCTAATGGCTATTATTAGCTAACTATTTTTTTTTGAAAAATTTCAAAAAATTTTCAAAAAATTTCGAAAAAAATTCAAAAAATTTTCAAAAAATTTTTTGAAAAATTTTCAAAATTTTTTTTTCACATGTAACGGAATTTTTTTTCACATGTGACGAAAAAAATTTTTACATGCGACGAAATTTTTTTTCACATGTGACGCTTTTTTTTTCACACGTGACAAAAAAAATTTCGTGAAAATTTCAAATTTTTTTTCACATGTGACGAATTTTTTTTTCACATGTGACGGAATTTTTTTTCCACATGTGACGATTTTTTTTTCACACGTGACAAAAAAAATTTGGTGAAAATTTCCAAATTTCTTTTCACATGTAGACTAATTTTTTTTTTCACATGTGATGGAATTTTTTTTTCACATGTGACGAAAAAAAATTTACATGCGACGCATTTTTTTTTCACACGTGACAAAAAAAATATCGAGAAAATTTCCAATTTTTTTTTACATGTAACGAAAAAAAAATTTCAGAAAAAAAAAATTTCGTAAAAAAAAATTTCGAATTTTTTTTTTTCGGAAATATATATTACTACTTATCAAACTTTATATTTTATGTCTATTTTTTTATTTAACAGTTTTATGATAAAAATAAAATACTAAAAGAAAAAATTAATTATTTTATGGGGTATTACTTGCATTTTAGAGTTTGGTTGAAAATGAGATGCCAAAACTTATATGAATAAGTGATTGATTATTGGCACTCTTTCTAAAACGATTATAATAAAATTTTAGTTATTTTTATTTGTATAATTTTGTTTTTATTATAAAAATGCGAAATAAAAAATACAGATAAGAAAATATTAAGTTTGACAAGTCAAAAGTAGCAAAACACAAAAAATACGGAGCAAAAAACCAAAAAAAAAAATATCTTTTATGTTAATAAAGTGAATAAAACTAACGAAAAGTATGAAACATAAAATGTTAATTTTAACAAATCAAAAGTGGTAAAAAAAGAAAAAAAAATACAAACCAAAAATCATAAAAAACTATCTTTTCTTAGAGCCTTAGGCATGCTAACGCACCAACGCAGCAACGTGCGTTGGGCCGACATCGCACCGGCGTTGCCGGCGTTACCGTACCGGCGAACGAGTGTTTCCAACGGCGGTGAATTATGTGTTAACCCACCAACGCCTGTTGTTTACTTCTCTTTCTTTTTATTTTATTTTTTCATTTAAATGAGTTGTGTTTGTGTTGATTGTTTGTGTGTGTGTGCAGGTTGTGTCGGATAAGAAAAGAGTTTTTATTTTTTTTTTTATTTTTATTTATTTCTTTTCTCAAAATGGGTTGGGCTTTGATAGAATAAGTGGGTTCTTGAAAAATTGAATTTACATATTTTTTTTAGTTAAATTTATTTTTATTTTTTTTAGTTTTGTAATTTTTTTTAAAGTTATTGTATTTTCATTTAATGTATGAAAATTTTGATTTGTTTGAAAATGGAAAATAAATTAAAAGAGTGGGTCTTAGAAAAGGTGATGTTATGAACATTAATTAATGTTTTGAGTGAGAGATGTTTTTGGCTGTTGGTGTTAAAAGTGAGGATAGTGATGTGAAACTGATGTGACACTGAAGTGTGGTGTTTATATGTTATGATACCTAAAACTCTTATAAATAAAATGGATAAAAGAAGGGTAAAAATGATGGGAAGTGATTTGTATACTTTTATAATTTATTAAGACATTCTCTTTTATATTAAGTTAGTTGTATAAAACTCATACTATATTTCATTTGTTTGAACTGCAAAAATGTGCCAATTAATAAATTGAGTTCAAAAAAAGATATAGGATACGTATAATACTACTATATTAATAATAAAAAGATTGACCAAGTAATATGAATACACCGGACGTGTGTCACTTTCATGGTGGCTTTGTTATTATCCCATACGAAACACAATGTGAATGCGATATGCAAGTACGCTACATTTTGGCTAGGGGTACACAGCACATGTTTCATGACGAGGTGAATTATTTTAGAGTTAACTACATTTTTGGTCCTCGTGGTTTACCGGGTATAACGGTTTTGGTCCAAAACTTTAAATTGTAACGGATCCAGTCCAAGATCCGGTGACCCATAACACTTTTGGTCCATTTTTATTATCACCGTTAGTCAAACATAGTTTGACTGTTAAAAGAAAGGGTATTTTGGTCATTCCACTCAACCACTCACACCCTTTATATTATTTTCTTTATATTACTCACCCACCCCATGAACTAAACCACACCCTAACCCTAAACTCATTTTAACAGCGACCACTTGTATTTTTCGCCACCCAACAAAAATAAAACAAGAAAAATTCTTCCCTTGTTTTGATACCAGTTCTAATAAAAAAAACACAAACACAAATAAGAAACAAAAAATCGTGCCTTGATTCCTTTTGTTGTGAAGACCGTTAATAACCGAACCCCAAAAACCCTTTTCCTTTTATTCTAAGCAAACGAAGATCACAAGGTTGTGGCTTCTTCAAGATCCTTTTATAAGGGTCTCGGGTAGGTTTGATTTGTTTTCGTGTTCTAGATCGATGAAGAATATGTTTTCGAATGCTTATAATCTTGTAATGATGTTCGAAAAACTAACTGAGATCTAATTTTGTTTTACTTTTATCAGTAACTCACAACAAAAATCTTGTTTTGAACACTTAGCCACGAACACCAACTTTTTATTGTCTTATTTAGTGGGTTTTTGTTGGGTTTGATAGTGGGTTAATGGGGTTGAAGTTTGTTGTTATAGTTGGAGATGGGTTTGGACAGATTTGTTGTAGTTTTCTGTGAGGTGGGGAGTGAGATAGATGCAAACTTTTGGGATTATATTGTTTGATTGTTTGGTTTGTTGTGAATCTGGGTTTAAAAAGTTTACTGCTGAGGATTGCCGGAATCTGGGTTTAGAAACAAAAGCCACAACAAGATCGCAGGAATCTGGGTTTGGTTGTCGGGAAGATGAAAATGAAGAAAAAAAATGGGCGCAGATCTCTATCTTTATTCGTGTATAATGATGTTAACATTTTTTAGAATTAAGTAAATAATAATAATAATAATAATAATAATAATAATAATAATAATAATAATAATAATAATAATAATAATAATAATAATAATAATAATAATAAATGGAGGAAAGGGTATTTTAGTCATTCTACATCAACATCCGAGGGTATTTTAGTCATTTCACACTTTTTTAACTAGTCAAACTAACCGTCAACAAAAAATGAACCAAAAGTATTACGGGTCGTCGGATCTTGGACTGGATCCGTTACAATTTAAAGTTTTGGACCAAAACCGTTATACCCGGTAAACCACGAGGACCAAAAATGTAGTTAACTCATTATTTTATAAACTAAGTTTTTGTTATAAACTGAGGGACAAATTCTCACCATCCATTTTAGTTTGATCTAATAGTTGGGATTAACCTAAGATTTAATAAGACAACCTAAGTCAATGTTTTTTTTTCTTGTCCTTTTTGTCTTTCTTATTTATTCATTTTTTTTTCATTTTTTCTTTTCTTTCTTTTTTTTTTTCCTTTTTTTCCCTTCTTTTTAACTTCACGCTTTTATTTTTCCTTTAATTCAAGTTTTTTTTTTTTTTTTTTTTTTTTTTTTTTTTGCGTTTTTTTCGTTTTTCATATATATTGGTCGGCTTTTTATGTTTTCGTCAGTTTTATTTCGTTTTCTTTCGTTTTCATACATTTTCGTCCGTTTTTATACGTTTTCGTCTGTTTTCTTACGTTTTCGCTCGTTTTCATACGTTTTCGTCTGTTTTCTTACGTTTTCACCCGTTTTCATACGTTTCGTCCATTTTAATACGTTTTCGTCCGTTTTTTCACGTTTTCGTCTGTTTTTATACTTTTTTGACCGTTTTTATATGTTTTCGTCCGTTTTCATACATTTTCGTATGTTTTCAGGCCTTTTTGTCCCTTTTCATACGTTTTCGTCCGTTTTTTTACGTTTTCGACCGTTTTCAGACGTTTTCATCTACTTTTATATGTTTTCGTCTGTTTTTATACGTCTCCCTTCATTTTTTGTCCGTTTTCATACGTTTTCGTCCGTTTTATACGATTTTGTCCATTTTTATTTGTTTCCATCCTTTTTTATATGTTTTTGTCTGTTTACATACGTTTTCATATGTTTTCGTTCGTTTTCGGATGTTTTCGTCCATTTTCAGACGTTTTCGTCTATTTTTATACATCATTGTCCATTTTCAAACATTTTCGTCCGTTTTCGTACGTATTCGGCCGTTTTCTTACGTTTTCATCTATTTTCATATGTTTTCGTCCATTTCTAAATGTTTTCGGCCATTTTTAGATGTTTTCGTACATTTCTGAATATCGAAATTATTATTCTTTGATACTCAGAATATCACAAGTGATTTTCAACTAATGTTTTGTAACATGAAAATCACTTGTGATATTCAGAAAATCACAAGTGATATTCAGAAAATCACAAGTGATATTCTAAATATCACAAGTGACATTCTAAATATCACAAGTGATTTTCAACTAATGATTTATAACATAAAAATCACAAGTGATACTCTAAATATTACAAGTGATTTTCAGCTAATGTTTTGTAACATGAACATCACTTGTAATTTTCTAAATATCATTTGCGATATTCTGAATATCACTTGTGATTTTAATGTTACAATGCATTAATTGAATATTACTTGTGATATTTAGAATATCACAAGTGATATTCTGAATATTACAAGTGATATTTTGAATATCACAAGTGATTTTCAACTAATGTTTTGTAACATGAAAATCATAAGTGATATTCAGAAAATTACAAGTGATATTCAGAATATTACAAGTGATTTTTACGTTTTTTTTAATTCATGTTTTTTTCACTTTCATACGTTTTCGTTCGTTTTCATACGTTTTTGAATATCACAATTGATATTCAGAATATCACTTGTGATTTTCTGAATATCACTAATAATATTCTGAATATCACTTGTGATTTTCTGAATATCTATCACTTGTGAATATCACATGTGATATTCTAAATATCACAGAATATCACTTGTGATATTCTGAAATATATGAAAACGTCTGAGAATGGCCAAAAACATAGAATATCAATTGTGGTACTCAATATATCACTTATGATATTCAGAAAATCACAAAATATGACATGTGATATTCAGATAATCACTTGTGATTTTTCGAATTTCACTTGTGATATTTAATATATCACTGGGGTGATATTCTGAATATCACAAAATATCACTTGTGATATTCCGAAACGTATGAAAACGTCTGAGAATGGCCAAAGATATTGAAAAACAGACAATAACGAATGAAAACGACGATAATATAAGAAAACGGAAGAATATGTATGATGACGGAAGAAAATATATAAAAGCATAAAAACACGTATGAAAAAGGAAGAAAACGTATGAAAAATAGGATGAAAATGAAAGAAAACGGATGAAAATGGACGAAAACGCATGAAAACGCAAGAAAACGGATGAATAAATATGAAACGGACAAAAACACATGAAAGCGTAAAAACACGTCTAAAAGCGGATGAAAACGTATGAAAAATGGATGAAAACGGATAAAAACGAATTAAAACGTCTGAAAATGAACGAAAACGTGTATAAACGTATGAAAACGGATGAAAATGAATTAAAAAGTCTGAAAACGGACGAAAACGTAAGAAAGTGAAAAAAACTTGAATTAAAATAAAAAACATGAATTTAAAAAAAAAAATACACGTGAATTAGAAAAAAACGTGTTTTTTCTTAAAAAAAAGTGAATTAAAAAAATGCTTGGAAAAAAAAAAAAAACGTGAATAGAAAAGGAGGGACCAAAAAAAAAGAAAAAGAAAAGAAAAAAAAAAGAAGCAAACCTTGACTAGAAAACAAAAAAGACGAAAAAAAAAAAGACAAAAAAGGCCACGTGAAAGGCTAAAAAGACAAAAAAAGTAAATAAAAAAAAAAATGAATAAAAAGAAAGAGAAAAAGACAAGAAAAACACATGGACTTAGGTTGCTCTTTTAAATCTTAGGTTAATCTCTATCATTAAATCAAACTAGATGAATGGTGGGGATTTGTCCCTCAGTATCTAACAAAAACTTAGTTCACAAATGAACTTTTCTCGTTACATGAATAACAATTATATTAGTAATTAAACAACTGATATGTTGTCAAGCATGAACATACTCGAGTCAAAGCATGTGCCAGTTCCTACTCTTTAAACACAATTATACATAGCAAAAATTCTTATACCGGAAGGCAATGCATGGTAATGCCTTCATCTTTTTGCAAATTCACGCGGGACTTCCTTTTCCTTGGTTCCATCTAACGCGCGACACACACAAACCAACGCAACTAATGGTGAACGTTTCACCTTGTAGATTTACTAAAGAAAAAAAATGACCCCACTTGTACTTTGTTACCGTTTGGTTTAAAAAAAAATAATAATAATACTCACTACACCCTTTTCTTATAAATACCCACTAATTCATATTTTTTAAACCACTACTTCAGCAAAACATAACTCCACTAACATTAAGAAATCATCTAAACTTCTAATATGACTTGTCGTCTCCCCCATATCGTCGAACAAATGCAAAAGTATATTAAAAAAACAATGTGATAAAGACGATGCAACTCGACAACAGGCTATTGTCGAAGTTATCAAGCAGTTTGAGCTCGCAAAAGCACTAAAACAATGATTGAGACAACGATACGCGAAGTGCAAAGACATTTCCGCGGAAAGCAAATCTGTGATTGACCAATTTTTGAGCGATGAAGCCATGAAAGACAGCTGCATTAGTGAGACGTTATGGGGTGTGTTTCACAGATACAGTCCCAAATCAGCAACAAGATACATTGAAGCTTTGAGGAAAAGAAAATTGCTGGTTCTGTATCACGACAGATGAATCAACATGGGCAAGGTGGATCAACTTCATCTGATGCCCCAAGATTTATTGAGCAACAACAATATCAACCTCAACTGACTCAAACTTGGGACAAGAGTAGGGAGCAGGAGTTTAACACTTTGGAACGAGAGTACGAACATAGCAGGTTTGTGAACTACTCTACTTACAACGATGGTTACCGCTCAGACAAATCTAAAACTTGGGATCACTTGGATTAACTTTACGTATCGTAGTTTCTGTAATGTTTTAAATCTATGTGCTATTTTTATTCTAAGAAGTTTATGCAACGTTTTAATTTCGTACGTTATGTTTGTAAATTTGAACGTTTACGTTTTTATATTTTTTCATTTACGTTTTTAATTGTGTAAGTACAAAAAAAAAAAATTGAAGTTAAGGTGAAAATGAGTTTGTCTTGCCACTAAAAGGTGAAGTGAGGTGAGGAGAAGTGACAAGAGAGAGAAAGTTGATGTGGCGCTAAAATGTAAAGTGAAGAATACCTTACCTTGCCTTCTAGCCTTAAAGGCGTTTAAAGTTTAACACTAAACGCAAATGCTTTGTCAAAATTTTGGATAGCACTATATGTTGATCTCAAGTGAGTATTTAAACACATAATTAATACTTGCATAAGTGATTTTTACCCTAGGATAGTTACTAACCTTAAAATAAGTAAAGGAAAATAACAAGGAGGCGCCAACAAACACAGCAAGGTCAAAACCAATTTAAAATCCAAGGCAAACGATTGTTGGAAGACGTTTTAGACACGATGCCAGGAATGTTAACATGTTATTGCAAGGTGAGTTTTCATGTGCTTTTGAATTGAGTTGCACCTTTTATTGAAAAAATACTATCATGCAAACTTGTTTAAAGGATCATTATTTACTATGTGTTTTAGATATTTGATTATATGCAAAAGTTGTAAAATTTGATATGTTCATTTCAAAGTGGTACTATTAAAAGTATATGTAGTTTCGTGGATATATGTTGAACGGTTAGAATAATAATAAACGTTATATTGTAAGAGCAAATAAGGTCAGGTTTGCTATATTAAAAGAGGGATATATTGGAAGAGCAAACAAGGTCGGGTTTGCCATTTTTAAAAGCAAACAAGGTCGGGTTTGCCATATAAAAGAGGAAATATTATAAGAGAAAACAAGGTCGGATTTGCCATATAAAAAAGAGGAAATACTGTAAGAACAAACAAGCTCGGGTTTGCCAAAGAAAAAAAAAAAGGTTATGATATAAATATAAATTGTTGGAACCGTTGAACCGAACGGGTAAAAGTATGAATAGTTGGTACCGTTGAACCGAATGGGAATACGTTGGCACCGTTGAACCGAATGAAAATATGAATCGTCGGAACCATTGAACCAAACGGGTATATGTTGAATCATTGGAACCGTTGAACCGAACGGGAATATGAATAGTTGATGTATGTTGTATCGTGTTATAAGTTAAATCTTTGGTTTATATTGAAATTGTTGAATAAGTATGTGTGGTAATTTAATAGCACTTATGTGAATTTTAACAAATTGCATGATCGTTTTACAAGTTCGTTATTATTGGAAAAGTGTTTGATATTATATAATTTGTTTTGTACGTGAAAACCATGAATTCTCACTTGGCTTTTGGCTGACTCAAAACTCTTTTAAAATTTTTGCAACCCAGATGAGCTGCATGGGACTCAAGATATTATTTGAGACCGAGTAAGAGTTGACGCTTCCGTTGAGATAAAGTAAATAAGAGGGTTTAACGCTCTGAAAAGGTGGGTGTCACATATTCAACTCTCACACTACAACAAACATGTACTATTATGCTTACACATCTTGTTAGGCCATCTATAATGGATGGTCGTCCCACCCCGGTCACCAATAAGAGGACGCGTCCTCCTCGATCATCTCTTGTTACACGACCACGGTCTTCGATCAAACAATGCATAACTCGGTCGTGCAGACGACCAAGTCCTCCCCTTTGTTGTGTGCGAGTGTGTGTTTATTAAATTATTTTTGTGAGATATATTTGTTTTTAAGTGAGGTATGTTATTGCTGGTGACAGCAGTCGGCTTATTACATCCTTCAAAGTTTAAATTAAAAAAAATCATATTTGAGCAACCCTTCTCACAAAAAAAAAAAAAAAAAAAAAAAAAAAAAAAAGGATTTTTTATCTAACTTGGAAGGATATCATTTTAACACCATATTCGTTAAAACCATAGCCGTTAAGATCGCCATTCAACTTTTAAGATCGCACGAGTTTATGATTTTATTATTCGAAACCGAGTCGATCCTCTATATGATTTTTTTAAGACATAGGATCTTACCTTGGATCGTGATCTTATGATCTATCTCGATTTTACCATAGGATTGTAAGATCTCGATCCGATCCGTCCTATTTCCCTCAAGCTATTCAAACAAAAAAGTATAAACAAATGTATTTTGTTAAAGTGGAACAATAAAACAAGTATGAACAACCATAAATGTCGTATTAGTGTAAAATATATAGATTTCTAGACTAAAATAATTCATTTGAATCACCAATTAAAATATATTAGTATTCTAAGCCTATGTGAGCTTCATTTCCGTTATATTATAAATTTTTGAACTATTCTTTCTTCATAAATTTGTTATATTATCAGTTTTATACAAGATTTTGTAAGATATTTGAATATTTAAGTAGGACCTTGCGATCTTGTTTTGATTTTACAATTCTGATTTTGCAAATATAAAAATGATCCATAGTAAGTAAGAGTCTTGTTTAAAACATGCAAATAACAAACCTACAATATATATCACCTTTTGAAATGAAGATACTTTCATATGGGCCAAATAAAGGGATAAGACAATGTTCAGCCATAGTATATAAATAATAAGTTGAAATCAGCAACCCATCTATTACACTTAATAGTTGAACCCCTTAATTTAATGTGCAAGAGGTTTTGTGCATAAAAGAAAGTACAGTACAACCTAGAAATTGCACACCAATAAATACAATTTTTCATGAATGATTTAAGGTGTGAGAGGATTTGTGCACTAAGGAAAGTACGGTACAACCGATACATTGCACACCAATAACTACAAATTTTCGTTTAGTCTATGATAAACTCATTTTGAATGCTTATGATAAATCATCTTGAATGCTGAAAATGAAATCTGCAGTTATGGAACACAAAAGGGCTGCAGTTTTGCACCCTTAAAGAATCCGAACCACTTATCAGTTACATCTCTCTTAAATGGAGGTTACATAAATGAGGCATGAAGCCCATTGCCTATCCATACATTGTGAGTGAGACCAATAGGAATAAAACTAAAAATGTCCATTACGTATATTATCATGGCTACATAAGTTGGAGGCCCAAAGGGTGAATTGTTCCTAGACGAATTGAAGCTGGATGCAACTGGTACAATTGTGGTGTTGTTGTGTAGAATGTGGTGTTAGGAATATAAATATTCATATGAAGATTCGGTCACCTTGAGTATCTATTTAGCATTAATGTAGCTCGTAGACTTAATAGTTTTAGTTTATGTATAGTATAGTATACATTTAGTTTTAGTCTCATCCGTGGAGTTGGGTCGGGTCTTTACCCACTGTCAGCTCACTCCACAGCCCAAGTAGGGGTGCATACTGTAATTGTATATATACCCTTTTCGAGGGTTGGTTGTTTCACATAATACACATACCCACAAGGTGTTTTCTCTCACTAAGAAACTCCCCTCTCTTACTTTCTTTCTCTGACTCTAACAATGAAGAACTTGCTCTTCCACAATCCAAGACCTCCCGAATTCACCACATTAATCAACATATATCGATCTTACAATTGGCATCAGAGCAAGGTCGTGTTATTTAGTTGATTGATTGTGGTTCGTACTTGTATTTGCTATCCTTTTACCAGATTTTTAACTGGTCGGATTGTTTTTACATAAGTTTGTGGTAAAAAGTGTTGAGATAAACTGCTCCTATGGTCACTTCATCAAGTATTGCTCATCAGCTTGTGTGTAACTGTTATTTTGGTCTGAATATGGTCCATAAAATGTGGTCTGAATATTGGTTGTTTTTCCTGGAAATCTGATGAATTTCTTCCTAGCGATTTGTTATGTCAAGGGTAGTTGGTTGCTGCTGTTTGTCTTGGTCCTGAATTGCATCTTGGTTTGTAACTGAAATGGGAAAATGACAAAAAGTGGGGAAAGTAACATTTCTGTCTATTGCAATTTGGTATAGCGATTTGACAAAATGTAGCGATTTGGTGCAGCGAGTTGCCTACTCATAATAACTCATCAACAAAATAGAAATGTTATACTGCCAATTTTTACTCAAAAGGTAGCGATTTGTATATAAAGGTAGAAGACAATAGCAGTTGACCATAACCAAAGGACAACAACTCAAAGTGACTTCAGTGATTCCACATCATCAGTCCAATAAGTTGAACAAAAAAAATCAAATAGAAGAAGATGCATAAGTGACATCGAAATACAACAATCTAAACCCAGCCATATCTATCCTTTACCACATCCTCCTCATGTCACAACTTCAACAAAAAATCATTACAAAAGAATAAATCTAAAAAAAAAAGAAAAAAAAATTCTCAGAATCTATTCGTGTTTGGTTATGATGCATCAAGACCTTTGATTGGTCAAACACACGAAAAGTTATTTCTTCATTGATCCTAAACTGAAATTATCAAGAAAATAACAAGATATCAGAACCGGTTCAATGTTTAATCTTTTAAAGATTGTATTGATTTTTTGTTGAACCTTCATCATCACTGATCTTTTTGAGCTTTTGCTTTATTAATAAACGAATATTAAAGAAAAGAAATATAAGAAGTCATGTTATTTCTTTCTTCAATTCGTTCAAATAAAACACAAACGAAACAAAAGGTAAAATATAAAGATCTCAGTCCTTGTTCACTTTGTTACCAATCTTTAGAGACATAGCGTGTGAACAATGAAATCATCACCGATCTAATGTTTATTTGAAGACCAACCTTCCATTTTGCTAATATCCGATTACTTTTAGAAAGAAACAATAACAAGATTGTTATTGTTTCTTCTCTCAATCGGTGACAAACGATAGACACATCAGGACCTACTTACCTTTGATCACTATCATTGTTTAAATGTGATGATGAAGATGAAGACTGGTTTGTGTTATGGCTTTTCTGGATCAGTTAAACGAGAGAGAGGATTTGGTGACAGAAATTTGATGGGGGCGGAGCATAATATGTGTAGGGTTATCAAATGGTGATTAGTATAATTTTATACCGTATGTTTAGGGTGAGAACATATTGGTGTGTTGGGCTTGTAATTGGATCGTGATATATTTCTTGCTGGGCTTCGTTTTTCAGATGTTGGGCTTGCGGTGGAAAGGATGCAAATAATTGGACTATTGAAGTGTGGCTCTCTCCGAAAATCGACACATGATTTGGAATTGTAGCCGGATTGTGAGACTATTACTCGAGCTGCAAATTGTAAATATTTTTAAAAGGAAACCCCGAATTTTAGTTAGCTGTTGGTTGATTTGTGGCATAATTTGGCGGTTAATGGGTATTTGGACTTAAGTTTTGATGTTATGGGGTTATGTTAATAATTTTCACGGAGTTATGCATTTTTGACAAGAACGGAAATCTCAGCATACCAAATCCTAGTTTTCAAACCCTAATTTACCGAAAAAGGGGTTATCAAAGAATTTGGTGTACAAGAATTTAATCAAGATTCACTTAAACTATCACGGCTAGAATTTGGGTATATGAATGTCATAGTGATTACGGGGTTGATTTGGTATTACTAATTTGAGATTGAAGTGGAATTTCTCGAAGGCGTGTACTTATTTTATATTGAAGTCGGGGTTGGTTGGATGCATGACTTTCAATGATAACTTGATCGTGCTTAAGATTTAAGTTGAAGACTTGGTTTATCTAGTTTCCAGAAGTCGGGGTGGATGGTTGAAGACCTAGTTAACTATCACTTAAAGGAGTTACATTATAGTACTCAGTGTCACACGCAAATGACATTGTGGATAATCTCAAGAGGTGATGATAGTCTCATACTTTGTCGGGATAGTATTGAGTACTTAGAGATTTGCATGGTGCACAAATTCTCTACACCGTTTGATGAGTGTCCAAACACTCATCATTTTTATCCCATCTAGACTGTAAAAACGGCTAAAAACATACAACTACACCATATAATACTGCAAATATCCTTGGATTGTGTCTTTATGTGTTTCAGGTACAAAAGGATTGAAAACAGACGAAAAACGAGCAAAATTTGCAGAATTGGCAAAATTAGTCCCCTGACTTTCAAAAAATGGCAGAATTAGTCCCTAGTGGAATATTTTGGATGGAAAGTCAACATTGGTCCTTGGGAATTTAAAAATTGTCAACATTGGTCCTTGAAATTAAAGTTTGAAGAATTTACGCTTTTGGTCCCTCAAGTTTCAACATTTGACAGTTTCAGTCCCTTGGAAGTTTAAATTGGAAAATTATCTTCAAGGGTCCTTGTACTATTGAAAGTTGGCAATTTCAGTCCCTTTGATATCTTTGGAATGTTGGCAATCTAGGTCCCTCAAAAACCCAGATTTTACAATTTGGTCCCTAGCTTATTTAAACCTTACAAACCAAATGGACCATGTATTTAACCCTTTACGCAAAAATCCAATCCAAAATCCACTCCAAGCCCAAACCCCCAAAGCCCAGTCCACTTCCCCGTTTAATATTAAAACCACCCCGGTCAACACTCCCTTTGACCGTCTTCCACCTCACTCCCCACTCACCTGCAAATAACACCAACTCTCCATCATCACCACCCCTGCCACACTCAACCCCCCTCCTACCCTTATACCTCCAAACAAAACACCCCAGTCCAAAACCTTCTCCCCTGCCACAAGCTAACTGCCAATTGCAATATCTCACTTTCCCGCCAAAATCCAAAATAACGGCTGAGATCATCTTATCTTCATCCAAGGGTCCCAATTGAAGTGGGATTGCTCAGAAACCCTATCTGGGTCATTATAAGTGAAGAAAAAAAGCAAGAATGAAAAGAGTTAGATAAGTTTTAGCTTTTAAATGTAATTTT
Organism: Artemisia argyi; assembly: GCA_030686995.1. Lineage (NCBI taxonomy): Eukaryota > Viridiplantae > Streptophyta > Magnoliopsida > Asterales > Asteraceae > Artemisia > Artemisia argyi. The sequence goes on from CM060698.1 coordinate 47,358,224, forward strand.
TAGCTCAAATTCTCATATTAGCTTATAAAAGGGTTTAAATGGTTCAATCTCTTTCTCAGTGACTTATAATAAATATGCTTAGCTTAAATTAACTTTGAAATTTCAAAGTTGTCTATCTCAAATTCAATAAAAAATTAATAATAAAAAAAAGAAAAAGAAAAAAAGAAAAAGAAAAAGAAGAAGAAAAGGCCAGGGACATTGCATATTGTGGAAGCATGGTTTAGAGCTTATGGGAAGCATTAGGTTTATGTTGGAAATGGATAGAGTATCCTGAAAGATCTTTGGACCATTGTAAGTCCACTGAATGGTTTACTATAGAATCAGCTTAACTATTGCTTGTTCATGTCTATTTCCTATTCATTTGGTTAACTATGTTCAATTTAATGCTTAGTTGTTAGTTTACATGTTCTTTGTTAAGATTTGCATGTTAACTGTCATTTATAGTTTGATAATGCTTATTGTACCTTGCTTATTTTGACAGCTTATTCTGTGTTCTAAAGTGTTCAATTGAAGTTTTTAGACCTAGTTTGAACCCTCTGTATCCAAATCTCACCCTAAATTGGCATGTTGTAGTTTAAAATTCCAAGACAGTTTACAAAGGGGTGTTTGGTTTAATATGTGTTTCGGAGTTCTGGTTGTTAGCAAGTAGTACAGACAGTTCAGTCATGCCATAATAGGATCTACTAGCATAGGTTAGTCATAAATTATTTGGTGTATTCAGAAAATAGTCAAAGTCTGTATCAAAATCTCTTTCTGTTCATAATATGTGTAATTAGTAGCTCAACCCTTAGGATTAGGTCTAAAGTTGTTTCAGCTAGCTACATTAGGTCTGAAATCAGATTATTATTACATTTAGATTAAATTTAGATCACTAGCATTTCATTTCAGTCAAAGTTAATCAAACCAGAAAAAGTCAAATCTCCAAAATTCTCAAAAATAGAAGGATTTTTAATTAACTCATGGTTATGAGTTATGATCTGTAACCATTGGAGATTGTTCTTTGCCAGCTTGTGTTTTCAAATGCATTTTTCTCATAATTTTTGGATTTTTCTAGATAGCTTTTCCTTGGCTTCTATTTGGTTGTTTGATCACTGCCTCCTCTGCACCCAGTTTGACCCGTTTTTATTACCCCATAACTTGCTCATTTCTTGAGCTTAGGACTTGATTTTTGGTGCTTTTTGGAGCCTGCTAGGGTGTTTTGTTAAATCCACTATTTGTTTGCCCCTTAGTGCTTATTTTCTAGCTTATTTGGTGTCCCAAGCTTGCCCCTTTGCCCACTGTGATGCTGATGCATCAACATCAAAACTGAGCCTATTTGATTTTTGTTTTATCTTGTTTAAGCTTGCTAGATTGTTGTTATTAGCTTGTTTGTGATTGTTTAAAGCTGTGTTTTTGTATACTAGCCTTGGTTTTTACTCATGAGCTTATGGTGTTAACTGCTTATTTCAAAAAGCTCACTTAACACCTTAAACACTACCACTGTTGGATTTGTAAGCTTGCATAAGCTTCTTGAAAGCTTTTCAGTGTTCATTATTTTTCAAAAGTTGGTTAGTGTTAGTTGCTAAATCAGTTGCAAAAAGAAAATATTGAAAAAAAAAAGTTTTTGGTGAAAAGGAGGTGCTGGGATTCGAACTCAGGACCTCATGCTCACCCAAGACACAATACACACATTGCACTACCACTTGCCCTAGGGTCTTTTTCATTTTACCTCTTACACATTTTATTGTTATAATAGTGTTTAGTGTTCTAGCTTATTTAATAGTTTGCTTAATTCTAGCTTATTGCTCAGCTTATTTTCACCTTTTATAATTTTCTCTTATTCCTGTCAATATTAAGTAATTTCCAAAAAAGTTTCAAAATTTTCTAAATTAGCTTAGTATTTTTAATAATTAATTTTAGTTTAATTATTAATTAATTAATAATAATTATTTAAAAATTCAAAAAATTAATTTTCTTTTTTCCATAATTTTATTTTATCATTAGGATCTTAAAAATATAATTTTCATAACCGTAGGACTTTATTTTCTCCCGTTTCACTTTTTATTTAGCGCGTTTGCGTTTATTTTAAATTCAAATGCGCGTTTTTAGATTTAAATGACGTTTTTAGGTTATCTGATTCTCAGTAATTGTTTATATAGTGTTTTTAAGTCATTCTCAATCATAATCTCTTAGTGTAATCATAATAATCAAAATCCTAATCTTGCTGATAAATCACCCGATCACTTAAACGTTCACAAATACAATTGCACACCTCGTCGGGACACAAATGTCCCGGGGAAACTCCATACTCCTCGGTTAGTTGGTCTTAGCCATTTTGACCTTGTTGACCATTTACCTAGGTCAATATTGTCTGACTATTTAGAACCAATCAAAATTTGGCGTCGCTGCCGGGGAGGTTGCTGCGTACCTGAAAACGTTTTTTAGAGATTAGTGGTTTTTCATTCGTCATTGTATAAACTCCACCACTTTTGTAAATTTTTAATCAAAACACAAAAAAGTTATTAACACTTTTCCTAAAGTGTTAACAACACCAAACAAATCAAAAAACAAACAAAACAAATCGTTACGTTTTCTATATCGGGTCTCTTTTAGGTGATTCTAAAAGGAGTACGATTTTGCTTGACGAAACGATACCAAAAATATATTGCCAAAAGTTTTTTCACCCACACAAAAACCCAAAAACCTTCTTCTTTTTCTTGTTAATAATAAATACATAAAATACATTGTCGCAAACCAAGGCTGAACACCTACCAACTTGGGGTGTGAACATTAATAAGTTCCCAAACAAAAGATTAAAACTTGCCATTGTATCCTTGTGAGTGGTGTACCTTTTCTAAAGAAGCCATTCATTTGTGATTATTGGTTTAAGTTCACTGTGGTTTTGCCTCGATTTTGTTTTGATTGATTTTGTCCTTGGTGCATGCGCACTCGTTCTTCTAGGTCTACGAGCCCATTACATGAGCTTGTGAGAATTCCTAGAAGACATCGTAGACGTTCAGCACCAACAGTCGGATCTGAGATCCCTACTATTTCCACATCTGCTGTTACCATGGCGGAAGACCGCCCTATGTGTGAGCTTCTCCAAGCACCCATCGAGGGTTACGAAGATGCTATTGTTGTTCCAGCCATCGTGGCTAATAATTTCGAGCTCAAAACCGGGTTACTTAATCTTGTAACCTCAAGTTAATTCTATGGTTTTGAGAGGGACGACCCTCATTCTCACATTCGATGGTTTAACAAAATCATGTCAACCATCAAGTACAAGAATGTCCCTTCAGAAGCAATCAAGCTTCTTCTCTTCCCATTCTTCCTCGAGGGACAAGCCCGGATTTGGCTTGAAAAACAACCCCCTCGCTCAATTGAGACATGGGAAGATTTGGTAAAAAAGTTTGTGAATGAATTCTTCCCACCTTCTATGACCACGAGTCTTAAAAACGAAATTGTTGATATAAATAATGCCTAAAAACATTATTAACATATTTTCAATATCTCTATGTTTTAATTATTACAAAACATAAACCTATTGAACTAAAATTTATGACATAAACAAGTATTTAGTGATTAACATTCTCTTTACATCCAAATCACTTAAGGTATGAATAAACAAAGTGTTTATTGCAATCTATGATCAAAGGGGTATTTAATTAATTATTACAAAGTTTATTTAATTATATAAACATATTATATGTTTTTGAAAAACACTTTTGGTAATAAAGAAAAATGTTTTAATCATACTATATATATGAATTCAAATTTTTAACAAAAATCAGTTAGTTTTTCACCAAATAAACTTTCCCTACTAAAAGACAGAATTTCTGGCCGTTACAGCTGGCCGGCCCCCTTAATTATAAGGGGCGGTCCCCTTAAAATTAAGGGGACCGGCCATGAATTAAGGGGACCGGCACGCTCCTGTACAGTAATTTTTGTCTCTATAAATACTGGTTCATTTCTCAGATTTTCCCCACCTTTTGCACTCCTAAACTTTCTGTTCTAGATCTTCATTTCTATTCTCTTAATCCTTTGATCATACATTCATAAATCTTGTTTCAAAGTGATCCAAACATCATCCTCTCAAGTGCAAGAGAAGAATACTTCTATCCCTCAAGACAAGAAGTATTACAACTTGTTGTGATCTCCACATCCAAGTTGTTAAAGCATCATCCATTGTATCTATCTCTTTGTGTAATTAGTTGTGAATATTTGATAGAAGATAGTTTAGCTAGGTATATAAGTAGTGTGATTGGTGAGTAGTTTGTTGTGAAGAAGAAGAGTTAGGAAGTAGAAAGGTGTGAAGTAGATAGGTGTGAAGTAGATAGGTGTGAAGTAGAAAGGTGTGAAGAAGAATTGGTGTGAAGTAGATTGGTGTGAAGAAGTTATGTAGAAGTTGTGATCAAGTTGTGACGAAGTTGTGGTGTGTACATTGGTGTGTAAGGTTTTCTCCGCCATAAGGGAGCTTGTTGACATAGTGAAGAAAACTCTTGAGTTAGGTGCTCGGGGAGTGGAGTAGGGCAAGGAAGGTGACCTTGTAGCCGAACCACTATAAATCTCTTGTCTCGCGGTTCGATCTTTCCAACTCTCATTTATTTCTTTACTTACATTATTATTGGTATATCGTACATATTTATTGTTGTTCATATTGTGCAAGACTTGAAATCACATAGTATCGAATCTAAATTTTTGAAAACAAAGAAAACATTCAAACAATCTTTTGTAACAAATTAAAAAGACGTAAAACTATTCAACCCCCCTTCTAGTTTTCCACAATTGGTATCAAGAGCCACGTCTAGCAAGATTTTTTAAAATATATTTTATTTTAAAACTTGTAACGATCTATGGAATCTGAAAAATATTTAGAAGGGCAATCTATGCAAAGACCACCACTATTTGAAAGTAATGGATTTTTATCTTGGAAAAATAGATTCAAAACTTATGTGAAATCAAAAGATCTTGATCTTTGGCATGTTATAACCTTTGGTGATTTTCCTCCCACTCAACAAAATCCGGAAACTAAAAAGGATGAAATTGTACCTTTTGAAAAACAAAATGATGATTTGAAAAAGAAACTAGCTAAAAATAATGAAGCTAAAATGGTAATTTATAATGCGTTACCACGTAAAGAATATGAAAGAATTTTTATGTGTAAAACCGCCAAAGAAATTTGGGAATCACTACTTATTACTCACCAAGGTAATAGTCAAGTCAAAGATAATAAAATAGATCTTCTTGTATAACAATATGAACAATTTACGATTCCGGAAGAGGAATCAATTGATAATGCTTTTGCTAAATTTAACACTATTATCACAAGTTTAAAAGCACTTGATGAGTCATTTTCTAGTAAAAATTGTGTTAGGAAATTTCTTAGGGCATTGCATCCAAAATGGCGAGCTAAGGTTACGGCAATTGAAGAATCAAAGAATTTGATGACGTTATCACTTGATGAACTTATTGGCAACTTGAAGGTCCATGAAGAAATTATAAGAAGAGATTCGGAAACGATCAAAGTCAAGAAAGAACAAACCAAATCCATTGCTCTAAAAGCAAAAAAGGAACCTAGTGACGATGATGATTCGAGTGACGAGAGTGAAGACGAAGAATATGCAATGGCCGTAAGAGAATTCAAGAAATTCTTCAAGAGACGAGGAAGATTCACTAGATCACCACGAGACGAAAGAAAACCGTTCCAAAGAAATAGAAGTGATAACTACGGGAAAAGAAAGTGCTTTAGATGTGGAAGTCCAAATCATCTCATTGGCGAATGTCTAAAGCCGCCGGGTTATGAAAATCAAGGCGCCTTTGTTAGTGGAACATAGAGTGATAGTGACAAAGAAGAAGTGGAAAAACCAAGAGATGAAAAGTGTTTTGTGGCAAAAGCAACTGACGAAATATGTTTAGGAATTGACTTGGAGCCTGACGAATGGATCAAGGATAGCGGATGTTCGAGGCACATGACGGGTAACCGCAAGCTATTTTCTATGTACAAGGCATACAATGGAGGTAACGTTATTTTCGGTAGTAACTTACGTGGAAAAATCATTGGCAAAGGTACGATTTCTCAAGACTCACTTACTATTGAAAATGTAGAGCATGTAGATAATTTAACATATAACTTGCTTAGTATAGGACAAATATGCGATAATAAATGTAGAGTTACCTTTACCAAAGAGGATAGCAAAATAGTTAAGAATGGAAAAATTATAGGTAGAGGAATTAGGAAAGGAGGCATATATGTTATGAAACTAGGAAACAAACCTGAGGATAGGATATGCCTAACGACCCTAGACAAAAACTCCACATTGTGGCATAGGAGATTAGGACATGCTAACATGCAACAAATACAATCTTTGGCCTCTAAACAACTAGTTAGAAACTTGCCTAATCTAAAATATAACAAGCATTTTTGTGATGCATGCAAAATTGGAAAACAAGTTCATGCTAGTCACAAAGCTAAGAATATAGTATCCACTACTAGGTGCCTAGAACTATTACAGATGGATCTTTTTGGTCCATCTGCTGTGCGGAGCTATGGAGGAAACAAATATACCTTAGTAATAGTAGATGACTACTCACGATACACGTGGACTAGGTTTTTAAGTGACAAGACCCAAGCCTTTGAAAAATTCGAAATATTTAGTAAAATGATTCAAAATAAATTAGGATGCACAATAGTAGCCATTAGGACGGACCATGGTAGGGAATTTGACAACGAAGTACAATTCGGAAAATATTGTGATTTAAATGGAATATCTCACAATTTCTCCGCTCATCGTACTCCTCAATCAAATGGCGTAGTAGAAAGAAAAAATAGGTCATTACAAGAAATGAGTAGAACATTGTTAAATGAACAATCCATCCCACAAAAATTTTGGTGTCACGCTGTAGATACATCAACATATATTATTAATAGGGTATCAATTAGGAGAATTCTAGGAAAAACTCCTTATGAGTTACTAAGAGGTAGAAAACCAAACTTAAGCTACTTTAGGGTATTTGGAAGTAAATGTTATATTCTAAACACTAAGGATTACCTCACTAAGTTTGATCCAAAATCATATGAAGGAATATTTTTAGGATACTCACAAAATAGTAAAGCATATATAATACTTAATAACACTCCATGAAAGTAGAAGAATCACTAAATGTAACATTTGATAAAACACCACCACCTCCTAAAACATTACCTTTAGAAGATGATGACTTAGTCGAAGATGAAGCTATTGAGGTTAGTAAAACAAAACCGATAGGAAATGATAATGAAGACATTAACTTAGGAAATAACGAAATTGTAAATGTTAAAGAATCTAGATCACATCCATTAGATAATTTAATAGGACATCTTAACCAAAGAACCCTTAGGTCACAAGCCCAAGATAAAAATAATTTCTTTTGTTTCCTCTCAGCAATAGAACCTAAGAATATTAATGAGGCTTTAAAAGATGAAAGTTGGGTTATATCTATGCAAGAAGAATTAAATCAATTTAAGGCAAATGATGTTTGGGAATTAGTCCCAAATCCAATGAATATGACCATCATAGGAACTAAATGGATATATAGGAATAAGTTAGATGAAAATGGAATAGTAACTAGGAATAAAGCTAGGTTAGTTGCCCAAGGTTATAATCAACAAGAAGGAATTGATTATGACGAAACTTATGCCCCCGTAGCTAGACTAGAATCTATTAGGATATTACTTGCCTATGTGTGGAAAACTAGAAGGGGGGGGGGGGGTTGAATAGTTTTACATCCTTTTAAATTTATAAACACAAGTTTGTTTTAAAAACTTCGATTCTAGTTTATGTGAATTCAATACTTGCACTATATGAACAATTGTATGGTAACTAATTAACAAAACTAATATAGTAAAGGTAAATAAATAAGTAATGAGAAGAGTTAGAAAGATCAAACCACAACACAAGGATTTATAGTGGTTCGGCTACAAGGACACCTTCCTTGTTCCTACTCCACTCCACGAGTCACCTACTCGAGAGTTTTTTTCACTATGTCAACAAACTCCCTTTTAGCGGAGAAAACCTTACACACCAATTTACACACCACACAACTTCACAACTTGATCACGCCTTCTACACAACTTCTTCACACCAATATACTACACACCAATCTTCTTCACAACTATCTTCTACACACCAATCTTCTACTTCACACCTATCTTCACAACTATCCTACTTCACTACTTATCAACTTCTATTGTCTACACAACTAATCACAAGCACAACAAAATATTCACAAATGAATATATATATACACTATGCACAATTATTCTTCAACACTTCTTGAGCTTGGTTGTAGAGAGAGTGTTCTTCTTTTGCACTTTGAATGAGAATGGATGATTAGGGATTGAATCACTTGACACAAGGATTAATATACTAATGATCAAAGGGTTTTAGAGGATGTTTAAAGAGTTATAGATCTGAAAATTTCGTGCAAAAGGTGGGGAAAAATTCCAAAATTAAGGTGGTATTTATAGGAGAAGAATTCTGATAGTTTCTGACAGGGGAGCCTGGCCGGTCCCCTTAAATCATGGCCGGCCCCCTTAAAATTAAGGGGACCGCCCAACTGTAACGGCCAGAAAACTTGTCTTTTAGTGGGGAAAGTTTATTTGGTGAAAAACTAACTGATTTTGGTTAAATATTTGAAATCATATATTTAGTATGATTAAAACATTTTTCTTTATTACCAAAAGTGTTTTTCAAAAATATATAATATGTTTATATGATTAAATGAACTTTGTGTTAATTAATTAAATACCCCTTTGATCATGAGATGTATTAAGCACTTGTTTATCCATACCTTAAGTGATTAAGTTGGATATAGTGATATAAACTAGCTTAATACTTGTTTACGTAGTAATTATACGATTGACGATTTTACATTTTGTGATCGTCAAAATATAGAGATATCGAAAGATATGAATAACGTTTTCACACATTATTTATGTCAACAATCTCCCCCTTTTTGATGATTACAAAATTTAAACTCATTAATCGAAAATTAGTATATATTCAAGTATTATTTTGAGTTTATATCACTTCTCCCCCTTTTTGTTAGCATCAAAAAGGTTATCCCATGTGAATGGAAGCTCCCCCTTGAACTATACTCCCCCTCGTTTTGAGGCCAAACGGAATCGAGATATGGATATCTTGCAAAAATATTTAGTGGCAAGGAACATATATATGTATATAGCATGCAAAAGTGTAAACTAAACATAACCATATCATTAATCAAGTGAAATAAAATCAAGCATTACATCAACAAGTGAAATAGGTAATGCAACTAACAAAAGCCTTTAAAGGCTTACAATCATCATAGAAATAATAAACCAAGTCTCAAACATGAGAGTCCTCTCTAGAGCTTGCCATCCAAAAAGGTTTAACACAATTTTATTTGTGAAACACCAAGCATGTTTAATTGGGAGGAATGGATGGTGAACATGGAGATGGTGATGGTGGAGGTGTGTTTGTTGATGGTGGTGGAGGTGTTGTGTTTGTTGTTGGTGGTTGATGCAACATGTTTTCAATATGAGAAAACATGTATTGGATCTCATCTCTTAATCCGAACACAATTGTTCGGTTGTGAATGCAACAAAGGCAAGTGTCTCCATGAGCTTCAAGTAAGCTCCATGGGACGGGGTTATAGGTTGGTGGGTTGATAGGAGATGATGAGAAATGTGCATCAAGAGGTGTTAATGGTGATAATGAGAGAGTGAGTGAAAGAGATGTGTTCTCATTGGTAGGTTGTGATGGTTGATCAATTGTTGGAGGAGATAAGTGGGTGTTGATGTAGTCATTTATGGATGAAGTGGATGGTATGGAGGAAGTAGAGTTTCCATTTGTTGAAGGTGTTTTGGAGGGTGCATTTGGTGCACTAGGAGATGAACATTGAGGTGGTGGAGATGGAGTGGAGTTGTCTTCATTTGTAAGATCAATGAAGAGTTGTTTGGGTGGAATGATGACAAGTTTTTGTTTCTTGGCATTGTTTGAGTAGGTGGTTCTTGGTGATGACATGATGATGTTTGATGAATGTTTGAGGATGATGGAATGTGAATTAAACATGCATGGAGAATATATAGTGGGAAAACATGTTTAGAAGTGGAATTAATTTGAAATTGTAATATTATATTCCAAAATCAGTTTAGTTTTTAAGGGAAATGGTAGCTGGGACTAGCAAAAGGGATCACAAGATGCAAAAGAAAACAGTGTAAAAACTGTTCCAGATGGCCGGTCCCCTTAATTTTAAGGGGGCCGCCCTTTATGATTTAAGGGGGCCGCCCATCTGACGACCCAGAAACCAAAATTTTCAAAATTTTTTTGGAAAAATGTTATGTTCTGTTTTGTATTTGCAGCAAGCTCTATTTGGACATTTCACATTTATTTTGGTCTATTAGAAAGCATACATGTCATATAGTTTTATAAACATTAACTAATAATGCAAACATATATATAGATTAAGAGAAGCATGCATAAAAAAATATATATCAAAGATAATCAAGTTAGCATCCTAAACAAATATCCAAATAACAAGTACTTCCGAATATACTTTGGACAAATAGCACACAAGACATAAAAATTAAATATTGTTTAACAAACATAATCCAAGCACATTATTTCTTTTTCTTCCCGAAGATGCCCTTCAAAGTTTTTCCGATAGACTTGAAGCCACCTCTAACTTCTTCGTGCAAGCTCTTTTGTCTTCTAAGCATCTCGGTAGTTCGTTCATGAAGCACTTCTTTGTTTTGATCACTAGGAGATAGGGTAGAATACTCGGGATAGTCAAGATCCTCTAAATTGTCAACGAACTCAGAAAACGAAGGGGTACTAGCATCATGGATGTTTTCCTCCTCATCGTCATCGTCTTGCCTTGAGGATGATCCATGAAAGCTATGACGACGAGGTTTACCCTTGTCACTTCGAGTTCGTCGAGCTTGTTTTAGAGCGAGAGGACATAGAGTGGGGTAGATGGACTCATAGATACTATTGTCAAGATCGGGGTAGTACTCGATAACATGACGATAGATACGAGTAAGGAACATTCCATATGGAAGGTTGGCTTTGGGAGTTTTTCTAGCACACTCAATCCGTTTGATAAAGAAGTAGGCCAAATTGTACGGCTTTTCGACAACTATACAATACAACATGTGAGCAAGGCTAGCCGGGAGATGGTCCCGGTGACCTCCAATACCAAACGCATTCTCACGAATGAGTTCTTCCCAACGCTTCATGTGAGGGCTTAATTCTTTGAGGAGAAGTTGGTATGGAGAGATTTGAACGTTTTTGGATTTTATTTTTCGACTTGTGGTGGCACGATCTATACCAAGGACTTGACGAATTTCGTCGGGATGAGGAATTTCGTCGAGATAGGGACCGAAGGTTGGTCGATAGCGATTAAGAGATTCGAGGTCCCACTCGTTTGAGAAAACGGCTTGACCTCTAAATGGAATTTGGAGGATATGACCAAATTGTTCGAGAGTTAGGGTGATAAATTCATTTTGAATCATGAAAGAGATGGTGATGAAACCAAGATCATTGGCTTGGACGGTGACTTGGCTATAGAAATCCATTATGAAGCGAGGAATGATAGGTTCATTTATTTCATAAAGACAATTGAAGTTGATGCTTGAAAACAAGCGATTTATGTATTCGGATTGAGCAAAAGCAAGATCTACTACACGTCCCTCATGAACATTTCTATCTTCAATTTGATGATAGATAAGTCCAATGGAAGGAGATGTGGTAGGGAGTTGGGAAACTTTAGGAATGTAGTTTTTAGTGTGAGAAAGATCTTCGGTAGTTGCTTTGGGCATTTTCACCTAAACACATCAACAATACAAAAAGACCAAAATAAATATAAAGAAAGATAAAAGTATATGTTAATTGTTAAGGCTTATGTTGGAACGCAAACATACTTCGTTACTAATCCTAAGAAGTAGATTACCATGTTCCTTAATATTGTTTTTAACTCGTTCTAGATATACTTTACGATGTTTAATGAGTAGTTATGGACAAATCCAAACGCCCCTTTAAACATCTTAATATATCATGAAATTTACTAGATTTACATTAGATTGTAAAACTAGCTATTTCTTGCGAGTTTCTCATGCATGTGATTTGTTTTTGAAAAAGATGGTTTGTATTTTTACTTAAAAATGTCATTTTTAGTAATAAACCAAACGCTTCCTTAACTAATGACTTATACCCCTAGTATGTCAATATATATATGAATTATATATCTTGACGAGTTCGATTAGCAATTTTAAGGTTTATAGTTATAATAAAGTTTTATTAAAATTATAATGACAATGTTTCGATATTATTTGGACATAATCCAAACACCCCTATATTGTGAACCAATATAATTTTTCTTAGTCAAAAAAATGTAATTTCAAGTTTTACAAGTTACACAAGTATAATGTGATTAGTTTTAACACGTTTTTAAATCATTATTCAACAATAAGTTTACTAAAATTTTTGAAAAGGAGTGTATGAAATTTTTCAAAAATTTTCGACATGATAGTTTATAATAACTAGTTTCGAGTGTTGATCAATCATCCTAATCCTAGGGGAAGCATTTGGTTATGAAGTTTTAAGGCTTAATTCGAAAGAAATTATGAAAGTTGACGAATTTTATAAAACATGCATAATCATGAGTATGATCAAATAAGATGAAATTAGATGAAATGTGTTATGAAAAACTTACAATATGTAATGGTGATTGTGTTAGATGAATTTTCCCTTTGCGAATTAACCCGAATTGTGTGATTTGGAAGTGATTTGAGAGGTTTTTGGGTCTTGGTTTTCGTCACAACAGAAGCAAGGGAAGGGAAGTATGAAAAAGTGGAGTGTTTGGCAAAAGGAAAAAGGAGAAAAATGGGTTTGAACAATCAGATGGCCGGCCCCCTTAAACATTAAGGGGGCCGCCCTTCATTTGGCTGCCGGTCCCCTTAAACATTAAGGGGGCCGCCCTCCAAAATTCGATTTTTGTGATTTTGGGTTCTGGAAAGAGCAGAAAATTATTCATATGTGTGTATTAGATTTATATTTAATCAAAAATACGTTGGAGGGTATTCGCACGAAAGGAATTACTTGACACTTTCAATCGACAATTTGCCAATTAAATTTTCTTGATCGTTTCGGATGAAATTTATCAAATTGTCAAGTACACGAGAACGTTGTGGAAGGTTCATAAGTATATGTATATATATAAATATATATGTATGTAGTATGGGCTTATAAGACGAGAATAAAGGAAGGAGACGAATGCAACGGAAGCCGGGAGTTTGTTTCATCCATAGATTTTTCGACTCATCTCTCTTCATCAGCATGAGTGTTTTTGAACAATAAAGTTCAATAAGGCAAATGGGGAAAAGAAAAGGTTCGTAAACGAACAATTTCTAGTTCTAGAAAATCAACAAATGAGTTTTCTAGGTTATAAGATCCTAGATATAACTAAGTGTGTGTATATATATATATATATATATATATATATATATATATATATATATATATATATATATATATATATATATATATATATATATATATATATATTTAGATATAGTATAAGTAAATAAGTATACATATGTATAGAAGTAAAGACTAGAGAGAATAATGAACCAATCAAAATCACATAAAAGCTAGATACTAAATTAAGCATGCATTTGTTTACAAGGAAATAAAAGGAAATGTTTACCTTTCGTCTTCAATGCGTTAAACTTCAAAATCTTCAAAGGAAAGTCCGAACACGAGGTGACATCAAAGATTTCCATGTATGAATGGCGAAAGTTTTCTCGTTGGTCCCCATGGTCTCATTTGACCAAAGTTGTTTGTCCCGAATATGTTTTGTATTTGACTTGGGTGCATATATGGTGGAAACATTCCCCATGGATTGAAGTTCCACATTTGTTGATTATTGTTAAAGTTTTGTCTACTTTGGTTTACTCTTGGTTGAGGTGTTTTAGGTCTAGGATAAGAATTATTCGGTTTCCTAGGTGGTGGTGTTTTAGATCTTGTTTTAGTTTTGGACGATCCTACTTCGGTTTTTAAAGATGGTTTATAAAACGGTTTTATTTCTTCATTACTAGCTAGATGTATTTTCTTATCATTTATGAGTATATACTCAGGATTAGATTTTGAAGGTTTTAGTTCCTTAAGTTCGCTTTCAAATTTAACATTTTTAACTTCACTTGTTGAGGCTTCGGTTGAGTTGAAACCTAGACCGGTTTTATCTCCGGATATTCCTTGAAAACTTATAATTTTACTAAGTGAGTTACTACTATTTTCAAATTTATCAAGTTTACAAATTTCTTCCTTAAGTTTGTTGTTTTCGCTTCTAAGTGCTTGACATGATTTACATTCTTCAAAAGTTTCTTTACCTTTCTCAAGTTGATGTATTTTAATTTTTAGTTCAAGTACTTCATTTTCTAATTGGTTATTTATGTATTTTAGTGATTTGTTTTTAGCCATAACTTGTTGTCCTAGTTTGCATAATCTATTGTATTCACTATCTAAGTCTTTTTCATCTAATGATAAATTCGGTTTCGGAACGTACCTCACTTGATGTTTTAGCCATAAGACACTTTTCTTCCTTTGTTGTTTCTTTCTCATCTTCATCGCTATCACTCCAGGCGCCTCCAACAAACGCTCTTTGATTTTGATCTCTTGTCATCATTGGACATTTTCCAATAAGGTGATTCGGGTCACCACACTTGAAACATTTTCTCTCATTCTTGCTATACTTGTCATCATTATTCTTTTGAGATGTTCTTTCATCGTGTGGTTGTCTAACGAATCTTCCTCGCCTTTTGAAGAATTTCTTGAAATCTCTTACGGCCATGGCATATTCTTCGTCTTCGCTTTCGGAAGATGAGCTATCTTCGTTGTTGGATTCCTTTCTAGCTTTCAAGGCGATTGACTTGCTTTGCTCTCGTTTCCCTTTAACCATTTCGGAGTCCTTCTTTATTATAGCTTCGTAGACTTTTAAATTACCAATTAATTCATCAAGTTGTAGCGTTGACAAATTCTTCGATTCTTCAATAGCCGTCACTGTAGTTCGCCATTTTGGGTGAAGAGCTCTAAGAAACTTCCTAATAAAATTCTTACTAGAGAAATTCTCATTAAGTGCTTTTAAACTTGTGATTATGGTGTTAAATCTAGCAAAAGCATTATCAATTGATTCCTCTTCCGGAATCGTGAATTGCTCATATTGTTGAACAAGTAGATCTATTTTGTTATCTTTGACTTGATTATTACCTTGGTGGGTTATTAACAAAGAGTTCCAAATTTCTTTTGCGGTTTCACACATAAAGATCCTTTCGTACTCTTTACGTGGTAGCGTATTGTAAATAACCATTTTTGCTTCATTATTTTTAGCAAGTTTTCTTTTTAAATCATCATTTTGTTTTTCAAAAGGTACGATTTCATCTTTCTTAGTTTCGGGGTTATTTTGAATAGGTAAAAAATCACCATTGGTAATAATATGCCAAAGATCTAGATCTTTTGATTTCACATAAGTTTCGAATCGATTTTTCCAATATAAAAATCCATCACTTTCAAATAGTGGTGGTCTTTGCATAGATTGCCCTTCTAAATATTTTTCAGATTCCATAGATCGTTACAAGTTTTAAAATACAATATATTTTAAAGATCTTGCTAGACGTGGCTCCTGATACCAATTGTGGAAAACTAAAAGGGGGGTTGAATAGTTTTATGTCATTTTAAATTTATAAACACAAGTTTGTTTTAAAAACTTCGATTCTAGTTTAAGTGAATTCAATACTTGCACTATATGAACAATTGTATGGTAACTAACTAACAAAACTAATATAGTAAAGGTAAATAAATAAGTAATGAGAAGAGTTAGAAAGATCAAACCACAACACAAGGATTTATAGTGGTTCGGCTACAAGGACACCTTCCTTGTTCCTACTCCACTCCCCGAGTCACCTACTCGAGAGTTTTCTTCACTATGTCAACAAACTCCCTTTTGGCGGAGAAAACCTTACACACCAATTTACACACCACACAACTTCACAACTTGATCACGCCTTCTACACAACTTCTTCACACCAATATACTACACACCAATCTTCTTCACAACTATCTTCTACACACCAATCTTCTACTTCACACCTATCTTCACAACTATCCTACTTCACTACTTATCAACTTCTATTATCTACACAACTAATCACAAGCACAACACAATATTCACAAATGAATATATATATACACTATGCACAATTATTCTTCAACACTTCATTAGCTTGGTTGTAGAGAGAGTGTTCTTCTTTTGCACTTTGAATGAGAATGGATGATTAGGGATTGAATCACTTGACACAAGGATTAATATACTAATGATCAAAGGGTATTAGAGGATGTTTAGAGAGTTATAGATCTGAAAATTTCGTGCAAAAGGTGGGGAAAAATTCCAGAATTAAGGTGGTATTTATAGGAGAAGAATTCTAATAGTTTCTGACAGGGGAGCCTGGCCGGTCCCCTTAAATCATGGCCGGCCCCCATAAAATTAAGGGGACCGCCCCTTATAATTAAGGGGGCCGCCCAACTGTAACGGCCAGAAAACTTGTCTTTTAGTGGGGAAAGTTTATTTGGTGAAAAACTAACTGATTTTGGTTAAATATTTGAAATCATATATTTAGTATGATTAAAACATTTTTCTTTATTACCAAAAGTGTTTTTCAAAAATATATAATATGTTTATATGATTAAATGAACTTTGTGTTAATTAATTAAATACCCATTTGATCATGAGATGTATTAAGCACTTGTTTATCCATACCTTAAGTGATTAAGTTGGATATAGTGATATAAACTAGCTTAATACTTGTTTACGTAGTAATTATACGATTGACGATTTTACATTTTGTGATCGTCAAAATATAGAGATATCGAAAGATATGAATAACGTTTTCACACATTATTTATGTCAACACTATGCATGCGCCCTAGATTTTAAGTTATTCCAAATGGATGTGAAAAGTGCATTCCTTAACGGTTTTATCAATGAGGAGGTATATGTGGCACAACCTCCAGGATTCATTGACTTCGCAAAACATGATTATGTTTATAAGTTAAAGAAAGCTTTGTATGGACTCAAACAAGCTCCCAAAGCTTGGTATGATCGATTAAAAGCTTTCCATATTAAACATGATTATTCCATGGAAATGGTAGATAACACTCTTTTCACAAAAAGGAAAGACCCAAATCTCATCATTGTTCAAATATATGTTGATGACATTATATTTGGATCAACTTGTCAAGACATGTGTGATGAATTTGCCAAAATCATGCATGATGAGTTTGAGATGAGTATGATGGGTGAACTAAACTTCTTCCTAGGATTACAAATAAAACAATTAGAAGATGAAATATTTTTTAACCAATCTAAGTACATTAAGGAAATGCTTAAGAAATTTGGCCTAGAAGACTCAAAACCCATGAAAACTCCCATGTCTACGGAAGTGAAACTCACAAAGGATGATGAAGGTGAGTCCGTAGATAACACCAAGTATAGAGGAATGATAGGTAATTTACTATACTTGACGGCAAGTAGACCCGATATCATGTTTAGTGTTTGCCTTTGTGCCCGTTTTCAAGAGGATCCCAAAACCTCTCACCTAGAAGCGGTTAAGCGTATCTTCTGCTATATTAAAGGCACTATACACTTAGGATTATGGTATCCTAAGGGATCCGGCATAGAAACCATTGTCTATGCGGATTCGGATCATGCGGGAGACTACGTAGATAGAAAAAGCACTAGCGGTATTTGCACGTTTATGGGATGTTGTCTAACATCTTGGTTTTCGAAGAAGCAAACCGCTCTTGCTATTTCTACCACCGAAGCCGAATATGTAAGCGCTGGAAAGGCATGTCAACAAGCACTATGGATGAAACAAGCTCTCATAGACTATGGCATTAGGTTAGAAAATGTTCCCATTATGTGTGATAACAAAGGTGCGATAGATTTAAGTAAAAATCCGGTGCAACACTCTAGGACTAAACATATAGAAATACGCCACCACTTTCTTAGGGATAATGTACAAAAAGGAAACATATCTATAGAAAAAGTTGCATCGGAAGATAACATTGCGGATATATTCACTAAACCCCTTAAGCGTGAATTATTCAATCACTTGCGTTTAGGATTAGGAATGATGGAACAAGTTGACTAAATTCTATTGCATTTAGACAATTTTTTTTTCTTGCATAAAATTTACTTTTCTTCCACTTCTCCATTTCTGAGTCTAGGAATCTATTTCGCACAAAATTAAAGATTGGGAAATATTATTTTCTTTGCATATACTCTTTTGTAAAACCCAATCAAAATTTTTTTAACTATTCTCACATCTAGGAATTACATGAACATCATTTTCCTTGCATTGTTGACAAATGCTTAAAACCTTTTTCCGAAATCATGCATAAACTCTCACATAAATTGTCAAGGTATATAATCTAATATATATCTTTGACATTCATGATCGAGTAAAAATCGAATCAAGGAGATTTTGAATTGTTTCTTAAGAATTTTTTTTTTTGCATTTAGGAGTCGAAACAATCACAACTCCACATTTGTTGCATATTGGCACACACTAGGACAAAATCACTCATAATATTGTCATCTTGTTTCATCACTAGATTTTTGACTCACTAGTTACCTTTGCCTTTGATCTAAGATAGTTGCCTTAGGAAGATTAAGTGCCCTTGCCTTTATTTGTCTCCTCTAGCTTATTATTTGTTTCTTGTTTGCTCTTTTACTTAAGTGTTTTTGCATGCATGCTGTATCATGATTAGATTAGATGCTATATTGCCTAAAGGAATTGAACTTGCTTGAATCCAAATAAAAAAAACACAACCTTTCTGCAAATTTTCTGCCAAAAACCCAATTCTGGCAATCTGGAAATCACCAGATGGGCGGCCCCCTTAATTATATAAGGCGGCCCCCTTAATTATTAAGGGGACCGCCCCCTAATTAAGGGGACCGGCCATCTGCTGGACGGGTTTACAGAATCTTTTCTGCTTTTTAGCCCATTTCAACCTACATTTCTCAATTTTCACCAACATATTTTGTCCTAATCTCCCAAACAAACTTTATCCATCCATAAACACACAAATCTTACACTATGAATATCCCAAATCTTCAACACTCTCCATTCATCCCATCATTACTTCTCCAAACAAACCAAAACCAAAAGCCTCAAGGCTAGCAAGGATGACCGAAAAACCCGTTTGGCGAAGAAAAAGCCCTCGAAACAAATCCATTATAACCAATGAAGTTGGAAATCACTCAACACCTCCAACCACTTACTTCCCAAACTTTACACCAAATCCACAAGGACATTCATTTGATCCTCTTTACAAACCATACAACATTGGCCAAATATCTTCTTTCATGCCAAACTACACATCTCATCCTCCAACCACTTATAATGATCCATACAAGTTTGATCAACCATCAAACTACAATTCCAACTACACAAACCCAATTCATCCATATCCACACAATGATTCTCTCCACATTTCCACGGAAAAGCAAAATTTCCGTGATGAAATAACCCAAATCCATGATCTTAGTGATCTCCTTGCTATGCATCATGCACAACGCAACAACGGGCAACCTCCATCATCACCCTATGCAAATTGCCTACCCCACTCTCTCAACTTGGATCAAGTTACAAACCACACTCATTTTTGCCCTGGTTGCATCTTTCTTCAAAAACAAATTCTCTACTTGAGTGAAGATATTTCTTGGATTGAATATCTTCTCATTCGTCCTCATCCAATACCACCCTTAACTCGATATAACATTGTAAGATCCACCTCTTCTGCTCCATACCCCACTCCATATCCCTCTCCATCTAACAACTAAGCTCTATGCTTATGTTCCCCTTCAAGAAAATAAAACACTCAACCGCGGGTTGCAAGCAAGTCCAAGTGCTCTCTTAGGCAATCTAGGACTATGTCTTCTCTCTTGTTTTATTGTAATCAATATGCTTCAAGCATATTGAATGTTGTAATGCTAATCATTTCTATGATGCTTGAATGAATCTATTTTTATTTGCATAATTGTTGCTTTGAATATATATGTCTTGTTCTTTTCACATATTTTTTGTAGCCAAGCTTTCCATAGCTCGTTTCCTTGGTGCTCTAAAATGAGGGGGAGCATACATCAAGGGGGAGCATTCTACCCGTTTAACTTCTTCTATGAAGCTTACTCGGTTTAACCTTTTTGATTTTACAAAAAGGGGGAGAAGAGAATATTAAACTCTAAAATACTTGTCTAAAGATAAATTTTAGACCTATTGAGTTTAAGGTTTTGTAATAATCAAAAAGGGGGAGATTGTTGACATAAATAATGCCTAAAAATATTATTAACATATTATCAATATCTCTATGTTTTAATTATTACAAAACATAAACCTATTGAACTAAAATTTATGACATAAACAAGTATTTAGTGATTAACATTCTCTTTATATCCACATCACTTAAGGTATGAATAAACAAAGTGTTTATTGCAATCTATGATCAAAGGGGTATTTAATTAATTATTACAAAGTTTATTTAATTATACAAACATATTATATATTTTTGAAAAACACTTTTGGTAATAAAGAAAAATGATTTAATCATACTATATATATGAATTCAAATTTTTAACCAAAATCAGTTAGTTTTTCACCAAATAAACTTTCCCCACTAAAAGAGAGAATTTCTGGCCATTACAGCTGGGCGGCCCCCTTAATTATAAGGGGCGGTCCCTTTAAAATTAAGGGGACCGGCCATGAATTAAGGGGACCGGCACGCTCCTGTACAGTAATTTTTGTGCCTATAAATACTGGTTCATTTCTCAAATTTTCCCCACCTTTTGCACTCCTATACTTTCTGTTCTAGATCTTCATTTCTATTCTCTTAATCCTTTGATCATACATTCATAAATCTTTGTTTCAAAGTGATCCAAACATCATCCTCTCAGGTGCAAGAGAAGAATACTTCTATCTCTCAAGACAAGAAGTATTACAACTTGTTGTGATCTCCACATCCAAGTTGTTAAAGCATCATCCATTGTATCTATCTCTTTGTGTAATTAGTTGTGAATATTTGATAGAAGATAGTTTAGCTAGGTATATAAGTAGTGTGATTGGTGAGTAGTTTGTTGTGAAGAAGAAGAGTTAGGAAGTAGAAAGGTGTGAAGTAGATAGGTGTGAAGTAGAAAGGTGTGAAGAAGAATTGGTGTGAAGTAGATTGGTGTGAAGAAGTTGTGTAGAAGTTGTTATCAAGTTGTGACGAAGTTGTGGTGTGTACATTGGTGTGTAAGGTTTTCTCCGCCATAAGGGAGCTTGTTGACATAGTGAAGAAAACTCTTGAGTTAGGTGCTCGGGGAGTGGAGTAGGGCAAGGAAGGTGACCTTGTAGCCGAACCACTATAAATCTCTTGTCTCGCGGTTCGATCTTTCCAACTCTCATTTATTTCTTTACTTACATTATTATTGCTATATCGTACATATTTATTGTTGTTCATATTGTGCATGACTTGAAATCACATAGTATCGAATCTAAATTTTTGAAAACAAAGAAAACATTCAAACAATCTTTTGTAACAAATTAAAAAGACGTAAAACTATTCAACCCCCCTTCTAGTTTTCCACAGAAATCACCAAATTCACTCAAAAATATGATGAATCATTTGGTGAAGCGTGGGATCATTTCAAAGAATTACTTCGAAAATGTCCTCATCATGGTTTCTCCGAGTTGATGCAACTCGATACTTTCTACAATGGTGTGAGCCAAGCTGATCAGGATTCTCTCAATGCCTCCGCGGGAATTAATTTCTTGAGTAGAACCGCCAAAGAAGCTTTAGCTATCATCGAAAACAAGTCTAAGGTCCGCTCTACATGAAGCAAACCGGTTGTTTCCCAAGTGAGTGTTGGTCCTTCTACTTCATCTTCCATGAGTCAATCTAGCACCGATGCTAAGATTGACAAGCTCACTTAAGCTATTCAAGCTTTGGTTCTCTCCCAACAAAAGAAAGTTTCTTATCCACAAACCTCTCCACATGCTAAGGTTAAGAAAGTGGAAATCTGTGTTACTTGTGGTGGGCCGCATGCCTACTACAATTGCACAGCTATTGATGGTTCTCCGTATGAAACCAATGCTATAGCCAGGACTTCCAATCAAGGAGGTAACCAATACCGTCCTCAAATGGACCCGAGCTATCGTCCTAACCACTACCTTGGACCACCCGGATTTAATCAAAACCAAAATGTCTAAAACCGTTACCAAAACCAAAATCGAATGAACCAAGGTTTTCAAAACCATGGGAATTTCAATCAAGGTCACGGTTTCCAAAATCAAAATCAAGGTTTTCAAAATCAAGGTTTCCAACATCAAGGAAACTTTAATCAAAACCAAGGCCAGGGTAATTTTAACCAAGGGTATTTTCATGGAAATAACAACCAAAATGGAAATTTCCAAAACCAAGGTCCCAACCAAAACAACCGTGCTCAAAACGTTCCTAACCAAACTCAAGCCATTGTTCCAACTGGGCCTTCATCTGACGAGTTGTTAAAGCAATTCATGAAATCCCAAGAAGAAATGAACAAGTTGTTGGTCAGCCAGATTTCTGAGATCAAGAAGTCTTTAAATGATCGACCCTCGGGCTCAGGTACCTTACCTAGCAACACGATCGCTAATCCGAGGGGCGATGCAAAAGCGATCACAACTAGAAGTGGTGCTTCATATAATGAACCCGCGATTCCTACTACCTCTTCTTCCTCTCCTTCAAAGGTAGTGGAATGTGAACCTGAGGTGACAAAGGACAAGGTGCAATCTACTATCCCACAAAGTACCACACACGTCCATCCTCAAGTTATTCCAGAAACCAGATGCAAACCCGGAGTCGTCTTTGAACCACCAGAAACTCCAGTTGAAAACCCTAAATCCAAAACTTCTATTCCTTACCCATCACGCTTAAATGAACAAAAGCTCCGCGAAAAAGCGAGTCACCAAATGGATAAATTCTTTCAAATCTTTCAAGATTTGCATTTTGACATAAGCTTCGCGGATGCTATCATCTTGATGCCCAAATTTACATCAACAATCAAAATCTTGTTAAGCAACAAGGAAAAGCTGTTTGAAATGGATAGAAATCCGTTGAATGAGAATTGCTCAGCAGTTCTTTTGAAAAAGCTTCCTGAGAAGCTTGGAGACCCCGGAAAATTTCTCATTCCTTGTGTTTTTCCGGGTATGATTGAATGCTTTGCCTTGGCTGATCTTGGTGCAAGCATCAATCTGATGCCATATTCAGTGTGGAAGAAACTTTCTCTTCCCGAACTTACTCCTACCCGCATGACTCTTGAGCTTGCCGATCGTTTGATATCTCGCCCACTTGGCATTGCTGAGGACGTATTCGTGAAAGTAGGAAAGTTCCATTTTCCAGCTGACTTTGATGCAAATTCGAGGGTTCCTCTAATTCTTGGAAGAGGATTCCTTAGAACGGGCCATGCCCTCATTGATGTCTTTGAACAAGAAACCATGTTACGTGTGGGTACTGAAGCAATCACTTTTAACCTCGATCAAACTTCGAGGTACTCCTCAAATTACGATTCTAAGTCGGTTAACCGAATAGATGTCATTGATGTTGCTGCTGAGGAGTACGCTCAAGAAGTTCTTGGTTTTATTGATGATTCTCCGAGTGGAGATCCCACTCCATCTTTTCAAGCTATAATCGCCAATTCTTCTCCTTCCCTCACTCCGTTTGAGGGAAGTGACTTCATCTTAGAAGAAATTGAGGCCTTTCTCGAAAGTGATTCAATTCCCGTTGGAGTTGATAACCAAAAGATTGACCCTGAGAGGGATATACTTCTCCTTGAGAAATTATTAAACGAATATCCCTCTCCTCTTCCTATTCTACCACAAACACTTCATAATGAGGAAATCAAATATGTTGAGAAAACTGATGATTTTCCTGAAGTCAAGCTTAAGGACTTACCGCCTCATCACGAATACGCATTTTTGGAGGGTGATGATAAATTACCTGTCATAATTGCTAAGGATTTGAGTGATGAGGAAAAAGCTGCTCTCATAAAGGTTTTAAAGTTACATAAACAAGCCATTGCTTGGAAACTCTCCGACATTGATGAGTGTCTAAATACTCATCATTTTATACCAATTTGAACTGCCAAACATCCAAAAACACTCAAATATGCATCAAAATACTTAAAATATCTTAGAAGTGTGTTTTATATGTTTCAAATGCAAAATATTCAAAAACAGATGAAAAACGTACAAAGTTTGCATAATTGGCAGTTTCAGTTCCTCAAGTTTCAAAAGTTGTCAAAACTAGTCCCTGGTAATCCAAAACATACAAAATATCATCAAAGGTCCTTGGGGATTCACAAGTTGTCAAAATAAGTCCTTTAATGTAAAAATTGCAAAATTACAACTTTAGTCCCCCAAGTTTCAAAAATGTCAAAATTAGTCCTCGAGTTTTAAAAATTGGAGAATATCAAATATTACCCTTGTACTATTCTTAAATGACAAAATTGGTCCTTTTGATAAACTTTTGGGGAATTACATAATTAGTCCCTCAAAAATCCAAATATGACATAAATGGTCCCCGGGTGATTTAAAATGGGAAAATTGCAATTTTTGGTCCTTGGTTTATTCTAACATGGCAGGAATGGTCCCTTGATTAACTTTGGAAAAATACCATATCAGGCCCCTCAAGTTTCTGCAATTTACATTTTTGGTCCCTATGGTTTTCATTTCTACAAATACAAACGGACCCTTAATTAAAATACCCAAAACCAAATCAAATCCAAAACACAAACAACCACCAGCCCACTCCCTTGGCCCAACCTATCACCCAGCCCAATCCACCCCTTGGTCAAATACCGGTCAAACCCACCAATACTACTCCCCTTCTTCATTTTTCCCTCCCAACACACTGCAACCAAACCACCCTTCACCACCTCACTGGTTTCACCCCCAACTTGCTACCAGCTGTCTACCCACTCTCCTCCACCTCTACAACAAACCAAGCCCCATTAATTACCCTAAAAACCTCTCCACGCAAACTACAGTGTCCCAAGACTTTTTAGCGCGAAAAGCCATTTTGAACGGCTAGGATCAATCAGACAAAATCAAAGGTTCAGATGTGTTGGGAAAGTGTCAAAGGGTCCCATTTAACCCTAAATATCATCTACATAAGGAAAAAGAAGCAGGGATGAAGATAATGAGTGTAGCTTTAGTTAATTGTAATCGTAGGTAGTGTATTTTCTCATTTAGTTGTAATTTTTAGTTTAAATCACTTGTACTCAGTTCAATTAATGTAATATAAGCTATCTTTATCATTAATTTCAAGTTCCTTGTCCTAAAATCAGTTTTGACAATTTCAATTGAATTTGACAAATTCACTTGAGATTTGTTAATTGTTATTATTTCATGTTCTTTTAAGCATTTATAAGTTCACGTAAGCCCTGACAAAGCTTGTGAAGCTTTTAGAAACTTAAAATCAGTAATACTCATTTAAAACAGAAAAATATATAAAAAATCAAATAAATAGGAAATAAATAAAAAATTAGTAGAGATGAAGATTGAATCACTGAGCAGGGTGTGATTTGGATTGTTCATGGTATTAGTGACTTGTGGAAGTCAGTAGGGTGTGATTTGGTTCACTGGTTCATTCAGTTCTCAGCTTGGACTCATTTGTAAGTCATAATTGTAATTTTTGTTTTTTATTAAATATAGCTTGTAATCTGTTTTAGATATATTCAATTAAGTTTATTTAACCTTAATAAATAGATAAAAAGTAATTTCTTAATCATAAACAACCATTGGCTTTGTAAATCTCAAAACTGTGCTACAAAAGGGGTGTTTGGCTTATATGGTTGCAGTGTAATATGGCCTGTTTCAGATATTGTGGTTGGTTGTAATATGTTTCATTAGTTCATATTTAGGTAGTCTAAGTATAAAATCCAGGGGTATTTTGATAGAAAGTCAAATTCACATAGAAAATCAACCACACAGTTAACTGTGTGGCCTTTGATGGTCATAAAGCTTTGTATCAATGTATACCTTGTTGCTTTAACATAAAATGGTTTTCATTTAGCTTAATGTTATGTTCTTAGTCAATTAGAAGCAGCCAATTCTCAAAAAAGTCAACATAAGTAGTTTTCATTGAAAAGTCAATTTAGCTTTGACAGAAAAAACCAAAAATAGTAGGATTTGTTTAGAATTTTTTGTGGTGATTTAGACATTGTGCTTTTTAGGATTTGTAGTCTAATAGCTCATCTATAAGATTCCAGAGTTACCTTATTTTTAAGATTTTTGTTGTGGGCTCAGCAGGCCTCCAAACTCACTTGCAGGGAAGATACACTCCCCTGCACCAGCAGAACACAGCCAACACCACCACTTGGTGGTGTTTTTCTGGCCACCACAGTGGGCCCTACACCTCCAACTTAGTTCCTCCCAACCCCCCTCCTACCAGGCTTGAGACATTGACCAATTGTTTGACCTAGGACTCAGTGGACCCCACCTGAAATAAGCAATCAAACCTGTCCCATTTTCAGTTGTGTAATAAGAAGCCAAGTGCTTATTTTGAGCTTGTTAGCTTATTCAGTGAACACTTATTGCTTTTTCTTGCTTAAACAGGTTTGCTTAATTTATTTGAACCTGATTAATCCATAGTGGGTCCCACACAAGCTCAATTGAGCTTATTTGCTTCTTTGGTCAACCAAAGTCAACTGTGAAGCTATTAAGCTTCCACAGTGCTTATTATTAGCTTTTAAATTATTTGTTTTTACAAAAGTTAGTTATTTTTAGATAAAAAATAGGTTGGTAAAAGAAAAATCCAGAAAAACCAATATAAAAATAAGTGATAGTTTCTATTTAATATAATTTTCATTTTTAGATTTTTATTAAGTAAGTTGTATTTTTATATTTTTATTAATTTCCTTTTATATTAAAGTATTTTTAGTAATTTTATTAGATTTTTATATTATCATTTAGTATTTATTAGAATTAAATATAGTTTTATTAATAATTAATCGAATAATTAAGTTTTAAATAGCATAATTAGTTTTTATAAAGCAACACCTATTTTTTATATTTTTTATAGCTTTTATATGTTGTGAAACAATTTTAAAAATTTTCTTATAATTTTTACTGTTCATTTACTAGTTTTTATAATTTAAATAGTTTAATTGGTAATTAATTAATAATTAGAATAATAATTAGTAAACTAGTTTAAAAATCAATAAAATAAACTTTTTATAATTTTTTAGGATTCCTGTGATGGTTAATTAGATTTATAAAAATATTCTTAATTATCTAAGTCTTTTTAGTATTTATAATAATTTAAATCATATAAATAGTTAAATAATAATTAAATAGTTATTAATTAATAATAATTAGATAAATAGTAAGAAAAATATAATTTTATTTTTAAAATAAGTTTTATAATATTTTAGACATTTAGAAATTTTAATTTTGTATTTCTAGACTTATTTTACATTTTCCTATTTATTAGTTAATTATTAAATAATTAATAATAGTTATTAAATAATAATAATTAAATAATTAGTAATTATAAAATAAATATTTTAAGTTTATTTAATTTGCATTTAAGCCCCCTAAGGTATGCAAATTACTACTTTAGTTAAAATTGTTTTTGTTTCGTACGTTTACGTAGAATTAAATTAAACGTACACGTTTTTAGTTATTAAAAGTTTTTAAATATCTGGCTTTTACGTAATCGTTAAAATAGTTTATCTAAGTTATTTTGTTTTATAAAACCCTAGTGTAATCACTCACACACACACTTATACCCTTTCCTGTTCATAATCACTCGATCACAAACTCGTTTTTAATATCATCACAACCTCGTTGGGACATTACGACCCGGGGAAACACTGTATTCCACGGAAGCATTGGCTTAATTAGTTTGACTTTTACGGTTGACCATTCACAAGTGGTTGACTAATAAAAGTTGACTAGTTTAGACCCAATCAGACATCAAGGGTATTGACCCGGAAATTTTGTACGCATAAGATTTTAATGGAGGATGACTTTAAACCAACAGTTCAACAATAAAGAAGGGTTAATCCAAAATCCACGAGGTCATTAAACAAGAGGTTCTCAAACTTCTTGATGCCGGATTGATTTACCCTATCTCGAATAGTCCTTGGGTTAGTCCCATTCACTGTGTTCCTAAAAAGGGTGGCATTACTGTTGTCATAAATGAAGATAATGAGTTGATTCCAACTCGATTGGTGACGGGATGGCGTGTTTGCATTGACTATCGTAAGTTAAATGACGCCACCCGCAAAGACCACTTTCCTCTACCCTTCATGGACCAAATGCTCGAGAGATTAGCGGGGAATGAGTACTATTGTTTCCTCGACGGTTTCTCGGGTTACTTCCAGATTCCCATTGATTCGCAGGATCAAGAAAAGACCACTTTTACGTGCCCTATGGAACTTTTGCCTACAGACGTATACCATTTGGTTTATTTAATGCTCCGGGCACATTCCAAAGGTGCATGATGGCCATCTTTTCCGACATGATCGGGAAAACTATGGAGGCCTTTACGGATGATTTCTCGGTCATTGGGGATTCGTTCCAATCATGTCTCTCCCATTTAGACAACATGCTCAAGCGTTGTGAAGACACAAAATTATGTCTAAATTGGGAGAAAAATCACTTTATGGTCAAAGAGGGGATTGTCCTCGGCCATAAAATTTCCAAAAACGTGATTGAGGTTGACAAAGCAAAAGTCGATGTCATTGCAAAATTACCTCATCCCACAACTGCAAAAGGTGTTCGGAGTTTTCTGGGTCATGCCAGTTTTTACCGTAGATTTATTCAAGATTTTTTCAAAAATATCCTGGCCTATGACCCGACTTCTTGAAAAAGATAATCCATTTGTCTTCTCCTATGAGTGCATGATACGTGGGAATCGCACCAGGCTTTACCTCTTGAGGGATCTCGAGAAGCTTACAACCCCCACAAGGCAGTGTACCTGATCGTTGTAGTATAGTATAGTGACAAGTACTGGGGGATTGATCGTTCAACTCAGGAATAGTGTCGCTAGGATTAGAAAGCCTAAAAACTAGGTCTAGAGGTGAGGGATGATTCTTTTTATATTTTTATATTTTTATAAAAGCAAGTAAAATCTCGGTTTTTGGAAGAGTGGGCGGAATTAGTTGCTAGCCAACTAACCCAATTAACAAAGATGCAATCAAAACAAAATAACAGAAATGAAAATAAATCTAATTATACTAGTGTGGTGTAAATAATGATAGGGAAAGTTGTGTTTACTTAGGTTTCATTACTCCCTAGATATCTTTTACAGGTTGATAGTTTGTTATAATTGCACGGATGACGGGTCGTATTCCTTAATACTAGTCGTAGGGCCGTGTACAATATTCCCTAACTCTATAGGATCCTACTTCACTCCTATGTCGAGCCGTTAGAAGCTCCTAACATGGGATCATTAGAATTTTTCTACGCATTAAATACAACCAAAAATCATAGTACACCTCTGATCATGTTTCTTAAGATGTTCAAGCATGTTACCAATGAAAGTCTGCCAGTTTTCTTAAGCCTAACATCGAATACAATCATCCGTAACAACTATAAACAAACAATCAACCCATAATTAACATCTAGGTTTCACTACATCTAAGCAAACACACAAGAGATCTAGCCAAACATATTAAATTGAAGACAAGTGTAAGATATATTCAAGCAATAGATAGACATATTGATTGAATTGAAAGAGTACTTATCTCAATTGAACATAAGAGGTTTCAAAGGGTAAAAACCCTTGAAAAGGCTGTGAAAATCGGACTAGGGTTTTTCTCCAAAGTTGCACCCTAAAAGTTACACACTAATGAATGAAAATTGGAAAACTATATATAGATTTTACAGGGTGACGGCGTCAAGAAGGAAATTCTGACGCCGTCAACTCGCCGCCCATAATGAAATCGGATTGCCTAGATCCACTTTTGACGCCGTCATGTGTAAAGTTGCTTTGGGCCGTCACTAACATTTGGAGCATGACGGCCTATGGTGACGCCGTCATGTCCTTAGTACAAAACTTTCTGGACCTTCATGTGCACCATCCACTTCCACCTCTTGTATTACTCTTGACGCCGTCAGGTACTGTTCCCAGCAAGGAAAATTAAGACTTTGCCGTTTTCTTCACTTTTATGCTTCAAAAACGTCCAAAATGCTTCATTTTCCAGATTTCACTCCAAAAGTACCTAAAATGACAAAAGGAACGATTTAGGGCAATATTTGATCAAATAAATTCGAATCCGAGCTAAAATGACCCCCTAAAAACGGTTCATTTTTTGCCTCATCAAATACCCTTACACTTGAGATTTGCTTGTCCTCAAGCAAATGCGCTTTTATTCTAATCAAAATATAAGTTAGGGGTCATTTAACACTAATATAAAAGTAATTACAAAAAATAATCGTTCCACTAAAGACCAAAGACAAGCATGGAGGTCATACACTAGCACTTCACAAATAGTGTTTAGATACTCACATCTCTCGGGTGTAATAAAGTATATATCACAATATGGAAATGGAAAACATCTCTCACTACCAGTCATAACAAAATAGATTACAATAGGCTTGGGAAAGGATCAAACCTCCACCACTTGGCGTAAGCACCTAGGATAAACTATCAAAGAGGTCTTTCAAAGGGTTATAACGTTAGGTGTAGGGATATGGAATACATGGTTTTATTGGATATAGGCAATATTTACTGGTGGCGAGTTAATCATCTTGGTTAATTACATGTACAATATGGCGGTGCTAAGCCAAGACTAGACTCGACTTAAGCCAATAAAAAAAAAAAAAAAAAAAATGAAACGGGATGGTAGTCCGTATGCTTTTTTTTCTCTTTTCTCTTTTCTTCTTTTTCTATTTTTTTTCTTTTTCTTTATTTTATTTATTTATTTATTTTTTTTTATTATTTTTTTTGTGCATACACTCTTACCCTACCATCTAAAATAATACATCATAGGGAATGTACATTTCCCTTACAGTTGAATTTTTACATACTTTACAATAAACTAATCTAATGACTCGAATCAAGATAATCAAAACACTTGGAGTACTTTTAAGATTAACGCACATATGGGGGTAATATATGATGTTCTTCCCCATTACTCCACAACACAAGTACTTTACCGATGAGTCCCAATCGTCCCAAAACAATATGTACAAGATATGACTCGACTTAGCAATCATGTAATCAATTAGATAATTAACTAAGGGTTTAAACAAATAACAATAATGCACCAAAGATGAGTGCATACACAGAAGGCTAAGGCGATTTGGTTGTACATTTAAGTGGGTTGTAACAAATTCTTCCTTTAAGTAAGATGCTTAAAGTTAGAAACGACAAGATAGGCTCGGAGGGGTGTACTAGGGGTTTCGTGTACTAAAAATGAGTACAACGCTAAGGTGTGGGAAAAATTAATTGACTTTACTAGCCAAGTAATATGACTTAAATGGTCAAGTAATTTATGATACGGGATTAACACAAGGGTGATTCTAATGCCTCTTATCATGTAGTAAATCCTACTACACGAATGTAGTCTCACTAGCGGTCTCGGGATGCATCACTAACGCAAGTTCTAGAATCTAAATGCTACCGGTACACTCATAAGAACTAATAATGAATGCTTTTCCTATCAAATCTAAAGGCGAACCTCACATATTTGGGTGAAAATTTTTTCTGAATGGTACGGTTTTGTGCTAGTCATACAACTCCTATCCATGAGACGCTTGCTAAGGCTAAAGTTTCACTCCTAAATATTGTAAAAAATTTTAAATTTGGCGCTAAAATTACACTAACAAGTATTTCTCTTAGTTTATTACACACCTACCATCAAACAAACAAAATTAAGTGCAATTGTATCCTATAATGTATCATCATTTACCCTCCCCTTACACTTAGGATGAACATTGTCCCCAATGTTCAATTAAAGAATGTAAAAGTGACATAGGTAAAAGAATGAAATCAAATATTCTCCTGATTTGTTCGGTGTGGATAGTGTGGTAACAAGGTTAGATCTTCCTCAAAGAAAATGAACATTCAAATCTTCCCTTCCAGAAAAATAAATCATCTTCTTGTCATATATAACCTGTTAAACCTGAGAAAACAAACAAGGCAACCTCGCGTAAAATCGGCGGCAATCTATATATACTAACAAGTCCTAGAAAGCAATGTAAGATATAATGCTTGTGGAATGAATGTTTGCAGATTTCCTGGAGTTTATAAAACTAAAGAATTAACAAAAACTTTAAGACTCCGTTAGAAAAACAAAACTCGCAAAATTTCCAGAATTTTACACATGACGCCGTCAAGAATTAATTCCTGACGCCGTTAGAAGTGACCTGCAGAAATCTTTACGTTAAGTTTTCGGAAAATTTCTGGAAAAACTTATGTCCTACTTCCTGGAAAATCCTGCAAAACATCATTATGACTCGATACAAGCATTTGACTCTAACAATTACTAATACACATGTCCATTTAATATTGTGGATAATCATGATCAATTTCGTTCTTAGAAACAAATTTTTGGTTTCCCCTTACACTTATCTTTTGCAAAATACCTTTATATGAAGTTAAGACGAAGTTAAACGACAAAATAAAGCATTTTCACAATTTTAGTTTTGAAACATGATCTACCGACAATAAAAATAAAGCATGCATACAGAAGCAAATAACAATCAAACAAATAAAATTCACACAAAGCATGGGTTACCTCAAAGAAGCGCTTTTCTTTATTTACGAGTCTTGTAGCTAGACTCAAGATCATGGGCAATTACGTGACCTCATCTCTCGAGATGACGTATCCCATATAATTATGATCCTCACTATCGTGGTGGTGGTGTTTCAATCGATCTATTCTCGCAGTCACCTCTCCTCCTCCTTTACTGCTCAAGTTAGCTATCCCATCTTGGCCTACGCCTTCAATTGTGAATGGTCCATACCACCAGGGACTTGGTTTATTGGGAGGTACTGTTATCTCTGAGTGTCTTTAGAGTACCAGGTCTCCTATCGCGAATGGTACATGATTATCCGTCGGTTGACTACATTCAAACTTGACATGAACTTTGTTGCAGCTTTTGCCTCTCTCATGCTTAGTTTCTTTGTAACTTTTGATCCTTGTTTCCCATGCAAGAATCTTTTCTTGAACACGATTAGGCGATGTGTCAATGTTGTTTTCGAGCCTTCTCTTCATCAAGCTTTCTTGTGCACATCGTGGGGTCATGGGAAAGCTAACCTTTCTTTTCCTTGACTTAAGCTCAATTTCCCTTTTTTCATATCTAATAACAGCTCTTGCGGTGGTGAGGAATGGTGCTCCAAGGATTATTGGCATGCATCCACCTCCTTTATCATCGATGATCATGAAATCAACGGGATACATGAATCCTGCAACATTGACCAGCACATCCTCTGCAATTCCCAAAGGGTACACATAAGAGTGTCCAGCGAAGGATAGCCTAACACGGGTGGTGGCTGGCATTTCTGAGGTTAGTTGGGTGTAGACAGTTAGGGGCATAAAATTTACTTCCGATCCTTGGTCGGCAAAATCATTCAGACATTGCAAATTCCCAATGCTGGCTGGTATCTCAAAATTCCCACAAGCCATCTGCTTAGTAGCTACTTTTTGTACAAGTAGTTTCTCGAATACCGGTCCCCTAGGTAATGTTTCATACTCATCTTCCCCCTCTTTCTCCTTCTTTGAAACCTGTTTGGAGGATTGGTTATGCCCGTCACCTTTTATCCAATTTGTTATGGTATTCTCATTTATATCATGTTTTAGGTAGTAACCTAATGATTGGGATTTTGGCGGTTCCTCAATGGTTTGTTCACTAGGGATTTCTTTTTCCTCATTATCCTCGTGGATAATTGTGATAGAATTTACAGATCGGGTAGTGGGGGTAGCGCTTTCTTTCCTTAGTAACATCATTTCTGGAGTTTTCTGGTTTGCGTACTCCTCCACTAGGCTCATCATCTCCTTCATTTTCTCTTGCATCTCCTCCTTTTGTTTATAAACAGCTTCCTCGAATTTAGCAAGCTGCTCAAAATGGGTTGCCATGTACTCTCTCATTCGAGCTTCGAATTCCGGGCTAAGGCTTTGAGGAGGTGAATAAGGTGGAGTATAACTTTGAAAGGTTTCGACATTCTCTCTAGAGGGTGACTCAGGAAATGGTGTTGGGATCATTTTTGAGACAGAATTGACAGTTACCCGTCTGGGACTTAAAGGTCTCTTTTGTTTTTCCTCGAGATAGTCAACCTTTGCCTCAAGTTTGCAAAGGAGTTCTTCGGAGATTTGATTAGTCTCCCCAAATGTTGAGATTGCATTGATGGCCGCTTTTACAGCATGATTGACTTCCCATACTTCTTGATTATCGAAGGCAAGTTCATCAATAATTTCCCAAGATTCCTCGGCGTTCCTATCACGTAATCTACCTCCGGCGGCTCGATCAATGGTACGTTTGGTGTGAAAGTTGACATGGTCATAAAAGATTTGAACCAATAGCCAAAGATTTATACCATGATGAGGGACTTTTTGGAGTAAGTCCTTGAAACGAGTCCATGCTTGGTAGAAGGTTTCACCTTGACGTTGTTGGAACATCAAGATATCATTTCTAAGCATCGCAGTTTTCCCTAGTGGGAAATATTGAGCAAGGAAATGAGTGGTGAGATCATCCCACGAGGTGATGGATCCCGCGGGTAAACGTTCAAGCCATTGACTAGCTTGATCACGTAGAGAGAATAGGAATAGGCGTAATCGGGTCGACTCTCTAGTTGTAACATCAAAGTCTATAGAATTTACGATTTTAAGGAAATCCTTGAGATGTTTGTTAGGATCTTCGAAACGAAGTCCATGGAATGCACATCCGCTTTTTACCAGCCGGATGGTGTCGGATCGCAAGGGGGACACATTGGCTCCTTGGGTGAGCTCAATAGTGTTTTGATAGCCTTGGTGGCTAGGACGGGAATACTCTCATAAGGTTCGGGGCCTAAGAGGTTGGTTTGCTAGTGGTGGGTTTTGTGGGTGGTTTTGTTGTGGTAGGTTGATGGGTTCAAAGATGTTACCACCTTCCATAATGTCGGTTGGTAAAGGTTACGAACAAAGACACGAAGAAATAAGATAGACTAAAGAAAACCTAAAAATAAAAATAAAATCTTACTAGAAAGGAATCTAGCAAGTAGACCTAATAAAAAGAAATCCTAACCTAGACAATAACTATTCCCCGGGCTGTGGCGCCAAAAACTTGAAATGTGGGAATCGCACCAGGCTTTACCTCTCGAGGGATCTCGAGAAGCTTACAACCCCCACCAGGCAGTGTACCTGATCGTTGTAGTATAGTATAGTGACAAGTACCGGGGGATTGATCGTTCAACTCAGGAATAGTGTCGCTAGGATTAGAAAGCCTAAAAACTAGGTCTAGAGGTGAGGGATGATTCTTTTTGTATTTTTATATTTTTATAAAAGCAAGTAAAATCTCGGTTTTTGGAAGAGTGGGCGGAATTAGTTGCTAGCCAACTAACCCAATTAACTAAGATGCAATCAAAATAAAATAACAGAAATGAAAATAAATCTAACTATACTAGTGTGGTGTAAACAATGATAGGGAAAGTTGTGTTTACTTAGGTTTCATTACTCCCTAGATATCTTTTACAGGTTGATAGTTTGTTACAATTGCATGGATGACGGGTCGTATTCCTTAATACTAGTCATAGGGCCGTGTACAATATTCCCTAACTCTATAGGATCCTACTTCACTCCTATGTCGAGCCGTTAGAAGCTCCTAACATGGGATCATTAGAATTTTTCTACGCATTAAATACAACCAAAAATCATAGTACACCTCTGATCATGTTTCTTAAGACGTTCAAGCATGTTACCAATGGAAGTCTGCCAGTTTTCTTAAGCCTAACATCGAATACAATCATCCGTAACAACTATAAACAAACAATCAACCCATAATTAACATCAAGGTTTCAATACATCTAAGCAAACACACAAGAGATCTAGCCAAGCATGTTAAATTGAAGACAAGTGTAAGATATATTCAAGCAACACATAGACATATTGATTGAATTGAAAGAGTACTTATCTCAATTGAACATAAGAGGTTTCAAAGGGTAAAAACCCTTGAAAAAGCTGTGAAAATCGGACTAGGGTTTTTCTCCAAAGTTGCACCCTAAAAGTTACACACTAATGAATGAAAATTGGAAAACTATATATAGATTTTACAGGGTGACATCGTCAAGAAGGAAATTCTGACGCCGTCAACTCGCCACCCATAATGAAATCGGATTGCCAAGATCCACTTTTGACGCCGTCATGTGTAAAGTTGCTCTGGGCCGTCACTAACATTTGTACCATGACGGCCTATGGTGACGCCGTCATGTCCTTAGTACAAAACTTTCTGGACCGTCATGTGCACCATCCACTTCCACCTCTTGTATTACTCTTGACGCCATCATTAAGAAGCAAGTGACGCCGTCAGGTACTGTTCCCAGCAAGGAAAATTAAGACTTTGCCGTTTTCTTTACTTTTATGCTCCCAAAACGTCCAAAATGCTTCCTTTTCCAGATTTCACTCCAAAAGTACCTAAAATGACAAAAGGAATGATTTAGGGCAATATTTGATCAAATAAATTCGAATCCAGGCTAAAATGACCCCCTAAAAACGGTTCATTTTTCGCCTCATCAGTGCATTGAAGCCTTCCAAATTCTAAAGAAGCAACTTACAGAAGCACCCATCTTAGTTGCCCCCGACTGGGACCTTCCATTCGAACTTATGTACGATGCAAGCGATTTTGCGATAGGTTCCGTCTTGGGGCAACGAATAACCAAGCATTTTCGGCCTATTCACTTTGCAAGCAAAACCTTGACCGAAGCTCAAGCTCATTACACCACAACAGTAAAAAATTGTCAGCTGTGGTGTACGCATTTGAAAAGTTTTGGCCGTACTTGATCTTAACAAAATGCATAGTCTATACGGACCACTCGGCTCTAAAATATCTCTTTGCAAAACAAGATGCAAAGCCAAGATTGCTCCGTTGGGTTCTCCTTCTACAAGAATTTGATATCATTATACGTGATAAAAAAGGAGCTGAGAACCTGGCTGCTGATCATCTGTCCCGTCTAGAAAACCCTCATCAGGATGTTTCTGTGAAAAAGGAAATAAATGAAACATTTCCTCTCGAGACCCTCAATGCAGTTTCTTTTCGTGGAGATTCTACTACCCCATGGTTTGCAGACTTTGCAAATTACCATGCGGGTAACTTTGTTGTGAAAGGGATGTCGTCCCAACAAAAAAATAAATTCTTTAAAGATGTAAAACATTACTTCTGGGACGACCCCTACCTTTTCAAAATCTGTGCGGATCAAGTCATCTGGAGGTGTGTTTATGGTCAGGAAGCCAATGACATTCTCAAGGCTTGCCATGCTGGACCCACGGGGGGCCACCATAATCCAAACTACACTGCCAAAAAGGTGTTTGATTCCGGATTCTATTGGCCCACGATATATAAGGATGCCCACGAATTAATCAAAACTTGTGACGCTTGTCAACGTCACGGGAATATTTCACAAAAGAATGAAATGCCACAAAATGTAATTCAAGTTTGTAAAATCTTTGACGTATGGGGTATTGATTTTATGGGGTCATTTCCGTCATCTCATGGAAACAAGTACATACTCGTGGCTGTTGACTATCTGTCAAAATGGGTTGAGGCGAAAGCTTTACCTACCAATAATGCCCGAGTAGTTGTGAAAATTTTAAAGTCTTTTTTTGCTCAATTTGGAACTCCACGTGCTATAATCAGTGATCGTGGTACGCATTTATGCAATGAAAAATTTGATAAAGTCATGCAAAAGTATGGTGTAACTCACCGTCTTTCTACTGCGTACCACCCATAAACGAGTGGACAAGTAGAAGTTTCCAATCTAGGTATTAAAAGAATCTTGGAAAGGACCGTAGGTGAAAATCGTGCTTCTTGGTCGGACAAGTTGGATGATGCACTTTGGGCTTTTTGTACTGCATATAAAACACCCATTGGGTGTACGCCTTACAAGCTCGTGTACGGGAAAGCGTGCCATCTGCCGATTGAGCTTGAGCACAAAGCCTATCGGGCCCTCAATCATGCAAACTTCGACCTCCAAACAGCTGGTGATCATCACAAAGTTCAGCTGAATGAATTAAATGAGCTGTGTGATCAAGCTTACGAGAATTCTTTAATCTATAAGGAAAAGACAAAGAAGATTCATGACTCAAAAATCAAGAACCGCATTTTTAACGTTGGTGATCGAGTCCTTCTTTTCAACTCACGGTTGAAGATATTCTCAGGGAAGCTTAAGACCCGCTGGACTGGACCATTCACTATTCCAAAAGTTTATCCATATGGCACTGTCGAGTTATCTCAAAATGACGGTCCAAATTTCAAAGTGAATGGGCATCAGTTGAAGCATTATTTTGGAGGAGACATACCACCCATGGTTGTCCCGGATCTCCAAACTTTCCCCAAGAACGAATGAATTCGGGGATCGAGTCTAGCTAGTGACTCGGTGAACAAAAACATTAGCACAACATGGGTTTTCACCCATGTCTCTGATTTCTTTCTACTTTCTAACAACTAAGTGTGGGGGAGTTGTCCCCACTGTGCTTTTCTCTTGTGTGTTGTTTGCTCATGTTTTCAGGTATCCTTGGGATAGTGATGATTGACGCGCCTGTTTTCAATCCAGCCGCTCAATATCTTATCCTTTTGCTAACAAATATCTAAGGATATTGTTTTGATCCTTTTTGAGAATACGTAGATTTCCGTTTCACACTTGGCCATTAGTATTACCTTTTTACGTTCTAAGTGTCGGCATAATAGCCGGTACTTTGAATATTGAGGGCAATATTCAATTCTAAGTGTGGGGGGGGGGGGGGAATTCTGTCGAATTTTGTCACGTATATTGTACCGTCTAGTTCCCTAGTACCCCCGTTTTGGCAAAATTTTAAATTTTTCACATAAAAAAGAAAAGTGCTTTGCACACAAAAAAATGAAATTTTTTTGAAAATTTCTGCAAAAATATAATAAGTTTTGACGCCTTGTTTGACTTTCAGTTGGGTAGAATAGGAATAGAATTTTGACCTGACCGGGCACATTAAGCCCTAGCTGTTCCCTTAACTCTGTGAGGCTAAGCCTTCGCGAATCTCATTTCTTGAGGTAGTGACCATCCGATTATTAGATTAATTGACTAATTGCGCCAGCGAGCTAGTGTGTGACTTAGTGACCATCCATTATGCAAATAACGCGCCAGCGAGCCAAGAAGTGCACTAGTGACCATCCGTTAGTTGAAGCGTCGAAATATTCGTGCCAGCGAGCTACTAATATAGAGTTTGTTTAGAAGTTAGATGCTAAACATGGAGTAGTTGGTTCTCTTTAGAGCTCATCGTAGGTACTTGTGGCTTTTTGCTCCCACAATATTGTCTCACCCTATATCTGTAAAAATAATAATTAAAGACATTATGTTCTGACGAAACTTAGTTCTTTATCTTTTTAAGAGAATCCATGTTTTAAAAGTTGGGTACACATCAAGGTCATTCCATAAGTTGCAATTCTAAATACGGGACTTTGAACCTCTTTTCGGAAATATGTGAGGTCGTGACCTAAAACCTTTGGGTCCTCATTTCAGGAACGTCTAGAGTGGAAAAACCCCATGTTATGTAAGAAAAGTATTTCATCAAAAAAAAAAAAAAAAAAAATGAATAAGAGTGATTAGTGTTTAAGTGTTAGACAAAAGTTGATGGCGTATGAGGTGCATGTGCAGGGTCCTAGACCAGACGTATGACGTGCACGTGTATTTCTCCTCAACTAATGTTTATGAGTCAGTACGAATCCCAATCTCTTGATGTGGACCTCATTATTAAAGCAGCGATTCTCGAGAAAAGATAGAAAACTACTTAGCGTCTTAATATGGTATCTTTATTGGAATAAAAATGATTGAAACGAGAAACTATGAAGAAATTCAAATCTCAACAAAAATAAAATAAATAGAGGAAAATAGGAAAATGGGACCCAAAAGTTATTACACAAGTAACTTCCATGAGTAGTGTTAGCATCTACCTTGTAATCAAGCTATGACTTCTTTTTTACGTTTAGCATGGAAACTGGTGAAAAATCTGGAACGATGAATTCTATCCGTATGGACACTTTTCTCTGAACTGTGTTTCCTACTCTGTGACCCTAAAAGTTATTGAAAAATAATGAAAGTCAAACATCCTGTCACATAATAAATAGAAAAATACAAAAACAGTAGTGTAGATAATAAAGCCAAAATGGGTTGATCTTAGAATTTTGTATCCTTTCATTACTTCATATGATCGGATTGCTAGGAACTAGCAATAGTTTAGTGTGAGGGATTGATGAGTGTGCAAACACTCATCATTTTTATCCCATCTAGACTGTAAAAACGGCTAAAAACACACAACTACACCATATAATACTGAAAAATATCCTTGGATTGTGTCTTTAAGTGTTTCAGGTACAAAAGGATTGAAAACAGACGAAAAACGAGCAAAGTTTGCAGAATTGGCAAAATCAGTCCCCTGACTTTCAAAAAATGGCAGAATTGGTCCCTGGTGGAATATTTTGGATGGAAAGTCAACATTGGTCCTTGGGAATTTACAAATTGTCAACGTTGGTCCTTGAAATGAAAGTTTGAAGAATTTACACTTTTGGTTCCTCAAGTTTCAATATTTGACAGTTTCAGTCCCTTGGAAGTTTAAATTGGAAAATTATCATCAAGGGTCCTTGTACTATTGAAACTTGGCAATTTCAGTCCCTTTGAAATCTTTGGAATGTTGGCAAACTAGGTCCCTCAAAAATTCAGATTTTACAATTTAGTCCTTAGCTTATTTAAACCTTACAAACCAAATGGACCATGTATTTAACCCTTTACCCAAAAATCCAATAAAAATTCCACTCCAAGCCCAAACCCCCAAAGCCCAGTCTACTTCCCCGTTTAATATTAAAGCCACCCTAATCAACACTCCCTTTGACTGTCTTCCACCTCACTCCCCCCACTCACCTGCAAATAACACCAACTCTCCATCATCACCACCCCTGCCACACTCAACCCCCTACCCTTATACCTTCAAACAAAACACCTCAGTCCAAAACCTTCTCCCCTGCCACAAGCTAACTGCCAATTGCAATATCTCACTTTCCCGCCAAAATCCAAAATAACGGCTAAGATCATCTTATCTTCATCCAAGGGTCCGAATTGAAGTGGGATTGCTCAGAAACCCTATCTAGGTCATTATAAGTGAAGAAAAAAAGCAAGAATGAAAAGAGTTAGATAATTTTTAGCTTTTTAGTGTAATTTTCAAATCGAATGTAATTCTAAGTTGCTTCTTAATTATGAATTTTAGTTCACTGTTGTAATTGTAAGCTTTCAAAACTCTTGTAATTCAAATTTCAGCTAAAAA
Source organism: Artemisia argyi (assembly GCA_030686995.1). Classification (NCBI taxonomy): domain Eukaryota; kingdom Viridiplantae; phylum Streptophyta; class Magnoliopsida; order Asterales; family Asteraceae; genus Artemisia; species Artemisia argyi. The sequence goes on from CM060698.1 coordinate 47,399,777, forward strand.
GATCTCTCCTTTGTTCCTTCAGTTTATTAAATGGAATTCTTAGCTCAAATTCTCATATTAGCTTATAAAAGGGTTTAAATGGTTCAATCTCTTTCTCAGTGACTTATAATAAATATGCTTAGCTTAATTTAACTTTAAAACTTCGTAGTTGTCTATCTCAAATTCAAAAAACAAAAACAAAATTAATAATAAAAAAAAATAAAAATAAAAATAAAAAAAGAAAAAGAAAAAGAAGAAGAAAAGGCCAGGGACATTGCATATTGTGGAAGCATGGTTTAGAGCTTATGGGAAGCATTAGGTTTATGTTGGAAATGGATAGAGTATCCTGAAAGATCTTTGGACCATTGTAAGTCCACTCAATGGTTTTCTGTAGAATCAACTTAACTATTGCTTGTTCATGTCTATTTCTTATTCATTTGGTTAACTATGTTCAATTTAATGCTTAGTTGTTAGTTTACATGTTCTTTGTTAAGATTTGCATGTTAACTGTCATTTATAGTTTGATACTACTTATTGTTCCTTGCTTATTTTGACAACTTATTCTGTGTTCTAAAGTGTTCAATTGAAGTTTTTAGACCTAGTTTGAACCCTCTGTATCTAAATCTCACCCTAAATTGGCCTATTGTAGTTTGAAATTCCAAGACAGTTTAAAAGGGGTGTTTGGTTTAATATGTGTTTCTGTGTTCTGGTTGTTAGCAAGTAGTACAGACAGTTCAGTCAGGCCATAATAGGATCTACTAGCATAGGTTAGTCATAACTTACTTGGTGTATTCAGAAAATAGTCAAAGTCTGTATCAAAATCTCTTTCTGTGCATAATATGTGGAATCAGTAGCTCAACCCTTAGGATTAGGTCTAAAGTTGTTTCAGCTAGCTACATTAGGTCTGAAATCAGCTTATTATTACATTTAGATTAAATTTAGATCACTAGCATTTCATTTTAGTCAAAGTTAATCAAACCAGAAAATGTCAAATCTCCAAAATTCTCAAAAAATAGAAGGATTTTTAATTTACTCATGGTTATAAGTTATGATCTGTAACCTTTGGAGATTGTTCTTTGCCAGCTTGTGTTTTCAAATGCATTTTTCTCAAAATTTTTGGATTTTTTCTACACAGCTTTTCCTTGGCTTCTATTTGCTTGTTTGATCACTGCCTCCCCTGCACCTAGTTTGACCCGTTTTTCATTACCCCGTAACTTGCTCATTTCTTGAGCTTAGGACTTGATTTTTGGTGCTTTGTGGAGCCTGCTAGGGTGTTTTGTTAAATCCACTCTTTGTTTGCCCCTTAGTGCTTATTTTCTAGCTTATTTGGTATCCCAAGCTTGCCGCTTTGCCCAATGTGATGCTGATGCATCAGCATCAAAACTGAGCCTATTTGATTTTGGTTTTAGCTTGTTTAAGCTTGCTAGATTGTTGTTATTAGCTTGTTTGTGATTGTTTAAAGCTGTGTTTGTGTATGCTAGCCTTGGTTTTTACTCATGAGCTTATGGTGTTAACTGCTTATTTCAAAAAGCTCACTTAACACCTTAAACACCACCACTGTTGGATTTGTAAGCTTGCATAAGCTTCTTGAAAGCTTTTCAGTGTTCATTATTTTTCAAAAGTTGGTTAGTGTTAGTTGCTAAATCAGTTGCAAAAAGAAAATATTGAAAAAAAAATTGTTTTTGGCGAAAAGGAGGTGCTGGGATTCGAAATCAGGACCTCATGCTCACCCAAGACACAACACACAAACTACACTACCACTTGCCCTAGGGTCTTTTTCAGTTAACCTCTTACACATTTTATTTTTATAGTCGTGTTTAGTGTTCTAGCTTATTTAACAGTTTGCTTAATTCTAGCTTATTGCTCAGCTTATTTTCATCTTTTATAAGTTTCTCTTATTCCTGTCAATATTAAGTAATTTCCAAAAAAGTTTCATAATTTTCTAAATTAGCTTAGTATTTTTAATAATTAATTTTAGTTTAATTATTAATTAATTAATAATAATTATTTAAAAACTCAAAAAATCAATTTTCTTTTTTCCAAAATTTTCTTTTATCATTAGGATCTTAAAAATATAATTTTCATAACCGTAGGACTTTATTTGCTCCCGTTTCACTTTTTATTTAGCGCGTTTGCGTTTGTTTTAAATTCAAACGCGCATTTTTAGATTTAAATCACGTTTTTAGGTTATCTGATTCTCAGTAATTGTTTATATAGTGTTTTTAAGTCATTCTCAATCATAATCTCTTAGTGTAATCATAATAATCAAAATCCTAATCTTTCTGATAAATCACCCGATCACTTAAACGTTCACAAATACAATTGCACACCTCGTGGGGACACAAACGACCCAGGGAAACTCCATACTCCTTGGTTAGTTTGTCTTAGCCGTTTTGACCTTGTTGACCATTTACCTTGGTCAATATTGTCTTACTGTTTAGAACCAATCACCGTTCTTCCAACAATAGTGCAAGGTCAAATAACAAATTTGTGGAATTCTACTTCATTTTCCAGTTTGGTATATCGGGTTTACTTCACCAAGTGGTCACAATAATAGCATACAAAATACAAGGTTGGTTTGTTAGCTAATGGGTTTAAAGGTTGAGATGTGATCAGCAGTTCTCAAGGGATATTCGACGCTACTACACGTCAATGATACTTCACAGTCTAAGTAAAATCTTTCAAGATCCTTCAATGTCCTTTATGATTTTCCAAGATGTTTGCTTAAGACAAGAACTTCTCGTGTATATGGTCGTACACATCAATGATGCTTTCGAAAGTTCGAAACCATCATGGGGGAGAAATGTGTACTTTGAAGTTATATGGTCAACCTCCAGGGGGAAGTAGTTTATACTACTTTACTTAGCATGGTTTGTGAAGTATTCTACCTATGGGAGAAGAATTGTTGATGGTCTCTTGCATGTTTCCCCTAATAGTTATTCACCAAAACCAAATTTGTCAAAACACATTCAATTTATCATTGTCTCACGGTTTCTTCTTGGTTTTGTAAAATCCCGCCAAAGAATTTATTTCTCGGTTTAAATCTTAGATTTGTAAAATCCCGTGATGATGGAATTATCCTTGAGTAAGTAAAGTGCATTTACGGATCTTAATTGATTCTGGTGCTACGGTGTCACTTCGAAGAAGGGATTATACGTGCGCTTCATGTATTGGATGTTTTCTTGATATACTTCATGGCGTTATAACAAAGTTTTATGGGGAGATGCATTTTTGACATAGATCAGGATTAAACCATTATCAAAGTTCATTTAAAACATCAAAAAAGGCTAGATTTGGATATTTAAACTGCAAGATGTGACTACGGCGTTAATTCGTTATTATTTATTTGGATGAAGATTCTTCGGGATCCTTGCTCGAGCTTTTAACATGTGCAATGACGAAGACTTGGATATCTAGTTATTTTTGGTGACTCTTCTTTTCTATTACCACAAAATAACTATCACTTTAAGGAGTTACGTTGTAGTGCTCAGTGTCACAACTCACTTGTAGTTGTCGATATTCAAGAGGTGATGTACGTCTTATACTCGATGGTTGGTTGGTTGGTTGAAGAGTATAGAGTGCTTAGGGATTCAAAGTTGCACGAACTCTCTACACCACTCTTAGTCATACATTAGTGCAAGCTTAAGTCACAAGTTCGGGTTATTTTACTCCACTCTCAAGTTCATCATATTGGGTTTTTCTCCTTTAGTAGTCACGACAAACAGCCGACAGAATGATAATGAGGTTGGTAACGAGTTAGCGGAGAGAAGTTGAAAAGAGAGAAATGACGTCTGTTCACATCAGTTCAATCCTCGCTCTTCAACATAATGGCGTCTGCTGAAAACACTTCAGGCCCCGTTCCTCAAAGAAAAGAAAGGTGTACGTTTCAGTGTGCCTTATCTTGGGTAGAAGAGAAATCTTCTTGTTTATGACCATTCTCTTCAACAAGCTTCATGCTTTTCCCATGTTCGTACAGTCATCAAGTGGATCGACATACATTGGATTATATTTTTGTGCTTCACTTATTCAATCAAAAATTGAAAACAGGCATATGTAATTTTTGATGGGGAGAAGAGAAAGGGCGAAGAAACTACATATTGATGATGTTTGTAAAATGGTCATTTGGCTCTTGTACGTAGATATTTTTCTCCCTCTAAGGTTTAACACATTTCAACAAGTGGTTTAGGCATATTACAAGGTTCATTGAACTCTTCATTTTCTAAGCCATTGACGAGGAAACAAAAGAGGGGCTACTTCAAGAGTGTTTTAATCATCATCTTCTTCGCTGTAGTTTTTGGTGCCACACACATATTTATGCTGCATCTGATAAATTTCAACCATCACGGAATCTTAACTATAGCAAAAAATGTCATTGTATGCTATTTTTGAGGGAGAGAATAAGTGTATGTCCTTCTCCTTTTGACTATGGAAAAAATGTCATTAGCATGCCACTTTTGAGGGGGAGAATAGGCATGTGTTCTTTCTCTTCTTTCGTGGGAGGAGAAATGTGTATACTGGGGTTATAAATCACGAAGGCATTGAGCTTAATTATTCGTGTCGGGGGGATTGGTGTCTACCACTCTGAAATATTTTGTGGTTTGTTACTCTGTTCGAGTTCTATAGTCACTTCTGGGATTCGAACTTGGTGTTTTTAGTACTCTAGTTGATTGACTGATTCAGATAGAGAAGAAGATGGTTAATATCAAGACCCTCAAACATGATCATGATGTTAATGTGTTGAATCTATAAAAGGGGATGGTCAGTTTGAGGGGGAGCCGATTTAGAAACTTCACAAGTTATTGAAGAAGCTCTTTACATACGATGGCCTAATTGAGGGGGAGCAAACTCAATTAGTCATCATCTCATGACTCCTGAATACTTCAGTTTAGGACTCGTGAGGGTTTATCGACATCCTCTCATGGGCTGATATTATTAGTGATGAAGGGCTTCCAATTAATGCTTCATATACACATCATTATGATGATTCCAATTAATCGCAACCATCATGGGAGAGGAATGTGTACACCAATGACGCACAACAAGTTCATGTGATCGGGCTTAATCACTTATTCTGTGATTGATAACTGCAGAGATGATCAGTGGTTCAACTTGTTACTTTGGTTTTATCATTTCATGTGTACATCACGAGCTGATTAATCGTAACCATCAGGGGAGAGAAATGTGTACATCAAGGATGCACAACAGGTTCACGTGATCGGGCTTAATCATTTATTCCAAAGTTGATATCTGCAGAGATGATCAGTGCTTCAACCTGTTACTTTGGTGTTATCATTTCGACTTGTGTTGGGTACATGTGTGCATTATGGGCTGATTTGGTATATGTAATATAACTGGAATGCATTTGGCGAGATGAAGATGTTGATATTCTATTCCCCTAATGGACAACCTTGAAGAAGGTTGAGTCTACAGTCTGTTCTACATTTTCCGCTGCGTGTTAGAAGACTAAAGACGATATTCAATTAATTATCAAAAGACTTCTTCATATTCAAGGCACTCATCAGAAAGGTTTTCAGGTTGGAGGAGAGCACTAATTAGGGGAGAGTGAAATGTCTGATATTCTATTCCCCTAATGGACAACCTTGAAGAAGGTCGAGTCTATAGTCTGTTCTACATTTTCTGCTGTGTGTTAGAATACTAAAGACGATATTCAATTAATTATCAAAAGACTTCTTCATATTCAAGGCACTCATCAGAAAGGTTGTCAGTTTGGAGGAGAGCACTAATTAGGGGAGAGTGAAATGTTTAAGTTAATCCCTAATTAGATGTGCTCACATTGCTCTTTAGCAAGTTGATTCTCACAGGATACATTTGAGCTTATTTTGTTATTTTCACAAGATTTCAAGTATATGGGCGTGAAATGTGTTGCTGATTCTGAGGTATCAAAACCAGCAAGGGGGAAGGAGACATACATCGGAACACACAATGAGTACACGTGATGAGCTTTCCACTTCTACTTAATTGAAGTTATTCCAGGAAGACAAATGTCATAACTACAGAGAAGATCAGTGTTTTAACTCGTTCTTTTGGTGTATTATTCCAACTACGTGGGGGAAGAGATGTAAGAAACAGTTTCTAAAGATAAAAGAGGTACACAGTTGATTGAGTGTGTGCTTCAGGTTTTTTTGAGCCTCATACAATGAGACTGATTGCATCACTTCAACTACTTGGGGGAAGTGGTCTCTGGATACTTTTGGTACGCATTACTTCAGCCTTCAGCAGGGAAGAAAGATGAGAAGAACTATTCAAGCGTGAGATGATATGTTGCTAAGCTATCAAAGCTTCACATTGAGAAGGTTCAAGTTCAGACGACTATTCAGGAGCCTTAAACGCTTTGGTGGTGAAAGTTTAAGAGATGTTGACTACTGACTTCTACTACGTGCAGACCGATATTCTCTTTTTGGTATTCATGTCAACATCCTCTTAAACTGCATAATATCCTTTGTACATATTTTAAAACCAAAAAGAAAATAGAAAATTATAAAACCAACAAAATCCATAAAATTGGAAAAACATAAAAATTCCAAAAATATTCTTCTCGTGACACGTCGCTCGTGTAATCAATATTATGTATGTTTCTAGAAATGTCATTCAATAATGACACGGAAACATACATATGCTTGAGCGAGAGGTTTTTTCTATTTTTTTCAAATAATGTTTTTCTAAAACATGTCGCTCCTCAAAATCTTCTTTAAATATGTCTTACAGTTACTTCAGATTGTAACCCGGACTTAAAATTATGGCTTGCTATTACTTCAGATAGCAACCCGGTTTTCAAAATAAGGAAAACACGTCGCCAAAAAGATGGTTGTTCCTAGCAAAGGGTGCCGTTCATTCGAGCGTGAATTACTTTATATTCATGCACCCTCGATCTGATGTATGCTTCAGTGCATCATTTCTTGTATAAGAAGAGAAATTTTCTTTTTATCGCCAATACCTTTCCTTCTATGATTTTTCAGGAAAGTATTTGTGCAAAACTTGGTGGTACCATGAATTTTTTTGGGAAATCAATCTAAATTCAAATATTCATAAATTTTATCACTCAATCAATGACATCAACTTTTTCACTTTTAACATGGGTCATTGATTGTGCAAAACTTGATTGAGGGGCAGAGTGTTTTCAAAATTTTATGGATCATAAAACCTCGCCACTTTGTACATATCAAGCAGCTTTTAAATTTGTGATGGTTATGTGTCAATACATGAATTTTTCATAAGTTTCTCGTTAAACTCCAAATCATTTAAAAACTCATTTGTTCTGACACATAACCGTCCCCCTCACTGATTGAGGGGGAGCTCAAAAATGTTCCAACTATCATAAAAGATTAAACCTGACCACATTTTCTCCCAAAAAGCTTTCTAACTTATTTAAATCAATTGAGATCCAAAATCTCAAAATGTTTGATATTTTTGATCAGGGGAGAGAATGTGATTTAAATAAGAAATCTGATAAAATATGATCTTTTGGACTAAATGATAGGCTCCCTCATATGTGCTAAACTCTTTCATATTGCCAAAGCACATATTAAGGGGGAGCAAATGACGTATTATGGCAATTGTGGAAGAATACCAAAGACCGACCATTTTACTTTATGTAATGGAGTTATAAGGTTGATGAGGTTAGGTATTAGTTCCCATGATCCACCAGAACTGGAGGGATCTTCCCAGGGACAATTTTCTAGTTAGTGTAGAAGTCCTTAGATATGATGAAAAAAGGAGAAAAGTGAGAAAGGGAAGAGTGCCGACTGAGATAGAGCTAGAACTGGAACAAACCCAACAAGGTTCTAGTGATGAAGTCTTGGTAAGCACTGAAGGGGTTGAAGAATGAAAAAGAAATATAATGAAAAAGGGTGAAAAGAAATAACCCTCCATATATTCAACCTTAGGGCAGAAACTGGGTTAACCTCATATGCTACTGGTGGTTACCAAGGTAACACCGGTATTGAAGACAAGACGTAATGGACCAGTGACGCACTACACTAAACTTCCTAGTCACTCAAGTTCTCTTAAAAGGACTTGTTTCATTCTCACGGGGAACCCTACATAATGTATCGACCGCTTATTGCGAGCCATGTTAATACTAAAACAGGAGACGTCTCTCCAGTCTCCAGGAGCGAATCAAAATGCACTATTGAGTCTAGAGCCAAGAGATCATCCATAAATCTCATTAGGACACATTTACAATATGCTTACTATTTCACAAAACGTGGAAAGTAAGATATATTTAGAGTCCTATGCATTATCCTTGTGGTATTGCCAGAACATCTGAGTGATATGCAATTACTCACGATGAAGATGGAAATCCTGCTAGAGTGAACATCAATCAAGCTCTTGGTAGGTGAAATGTGAGATCCTTCATGGATCAAACTAGTGACAACTGGAAATCAACGATGGAGCGATTCATTATTGAATCAAACTTGTTCCAGGAAATGGATTGACGGATGACTGTGCTACGATTTCAATCAGTGAATACAATTCACTGGTTCACTCTACCGTGTTGTCTGCTTTGAGACGTTCCGGTATGATAACATGCTTAGTATGATGATTCTGAAGTGGATACTTCAGAAAATTCATTACTACAAACTGGAAATTCCTGTCAAGGAGAGTCTTCTTTAAAGAGGATTCTACCTGATCACAAGTCAGTCCTCACGGAACCGAAGGTTAATCCAACCACGCAGAACGAATGACCAAGTCATATTCGTTCTCCAAATTTATTGCTAACTGTTTTATTTCAGGTATAAATATAAAGATGGCAATGGTGGTACCCAATTCCAGCTGAATCATGTCAATCCATACCTCATGCTCACACTACCTACTCATTATTAATGAAGATCATGAATGATGAGAGACTTACAACATTGAATGTTGAGAGACTAAAAACAACATTTCCGCAACTTTGATGAAAAGTCTCCTGATCCAGAAGAGCGTGAGCATGATGGTTGATTGGCTCAGAAGTAGTCAACTAAAGTCAACCACAGATGTGGTCAATATAGTCAAACTACCTAGACCAATGCTTCCGGGTAATATAGAGTATCACCAGGTCGTTATGTCCCGACGAGGTGTGGATTGTGCTTTAGCGTGCTTGTGATCGGGTGATTATTCACAGAAAAGGGTTGTAATGAGAGTTATTTGAGAATTATAAACTGAAATAGCTTAGGAAAGCTATGTGATTGATTACGGGAATTTAGGTTAAGAAGAAATGATCTAAAACTTAAAAATGTACGTTTTAATTAAAAACGTACACTGACGAACGTGAAAGAAAGTACAACTGATGAACTAAAAAGGCTACGAGTTAAAGAAAATTTTTAGAAAAAGAAAAATTATTTTTACACTATTTAATTATTTATTATTAATTAATTACTATTTACTTATTAATTAACTAATTATATTGATTTAAATTATTAAAAATTACTAAAAAGACTTTAGATAATTAAGAAGATTTTTATAAATCTAATTAACCATCACAGGAATCTAAAAAATTATAAAAAGTTGATTTTATGTATTTTTAAACTAATTTACTAATTATTACTCTAATTATTAATTAATTACTAATTAAACTAATTATATTCTAAAAAATAGAAAATGAACAGTAGAAATTCTAGAAAAATTCCTAAAAATGTTTTAACTTATATAAAAGCTAGAAAAATTATAAAAACTAGGTGTTACTTAATAAAATCTAATTATGCTATTTAATTCTTAATTATTAATTAATAATTAATTAAACTAAGATTAATTCTAAAAACCACTAAATGACAAAAGAAAAATCTGGAAAAATTTCTAAAATTACTTTAATATAAAAGAGAATTAATAAAAATATAAAAATGCTAGAGTGCTTATAAATAAGCTAAAAAGAAAATTAAAAAGATAATTTCTATTAAATAGAAGCTATCACTATAATTAAATTTGGTTTTTTGTGTTTTTTCTTTTTCCAAACTACTTTAACACTAAAAACTAACAACTTTTACAAAACCACTTTTTATGAGACTCAGATAATAAGCACTTGAGTGCTTATTTAGCTCAAAGTTGACTTTCTTTAACCAAACAAGGAATTAAGCTCAAATGAGCTTATGTGGGGTCCACAATGGTGAAACTTGGTTCAATTAACTTATTTGGACATGTTTAAGCTAAATTCAAACAAACAAGCTACATGAATAAGCTAGGAAGCCAAATTAAGCTAAATGATTTCTTATTTCTGACTGAAAGTGGGACAAACTTTAGGGGTGAAACAAGTGGGGTCCACAGGGGTTTGAGCTCAAATGATTGCTCAATCTAGCAAGGTGTCCAGGAGGAGGGTTGAAGAAACCCAAAATTGGCCTGTGGGACCCACTATGGTGGTCAGGATGAGCCACCAAAGGTGGTGGTGTAGGGTGGTCTGCTGATGCACAGGGGACTCACTTCCCCTGCAAGTAAGTTTGAGGCCTTGGTGGGGTCCACACAAAAATCACAAAAACATAACAACACTGAGACAATGAAGAATAGCTGGGGGGTTGCAAATCCTAAAAGTTTTAGAGCATGAATCCACTCACAAAATTCTATAAAATTCTTTGAATTTTTGGAAAATCTGACCAATAATGCAATTTGACTTTTTTAGTTAAACACTATAGTTGACTTTGGTGACTTTTAATTGCTCCTAACTGATTGAAAATATGTTAATAAGCTAGAATAAGATTAATCTATGTTGAAACAACACTCTATGCAAGGTTATGAAGGATTTTGGACTTCCAAATCCTACACAGTAAACAACTAAGAATGATTAAAAGGCTTGTTGACTTTTTTAACTATTGACCACTGATTTATTGGTTTCACTGAACTAGTAGAACCTAAAGAAACATGACACAACCAACTTCTACCACAGGAACACACAATGACTCAGTCAAACTCACAGATCCAAACACCCTTTTAAACTTAGATTTAGATTATTTTTGAAGCAACAGTGAGATTTAATCCACAAAACCACAAAGTAAGCTCATACATTGATCCATATCACTGAATTAAACTCAAATTACAGTTTATAACAACATTACCAATGATTCAAATATTTACATAAGTTCTCACAGATTATGAACCAAATATTGAATTATGAACAAACTAACTATATTATAACTTGAAAACAAACAAATAAACTCAAATATGATCAGATCAAACTAATATAACAACAAGTAACTAGAAAATCAACAATGTAATCTATTTAACTAAGCTATGCAGCTAAGAGATTTGAAATTAAAATTTGAGACTTACAAACTTATCCTTAGCTTAACAGAGGAAACATTTAAACATTTGCCTATCTTTAGATAGGCCAAACACTTCCATTTCTCTGTTTGTACTATCAAATCACCCAGAATTCATCATCTTCCCTTAACTTTGACTTTCATTGACTTTTTATGAACTATGAGGGGATTGATCTGTTTTGAACTACCAACAAACTCACAGAAGCTATTAAGCTAATATGAGGTGTATTAAACTACAAACAAGCTTGGATGCAAGCTGGATTTAAGAAGTAAACAACATTTTTTTATATGTTTATATTTTCTGTTTTTATTTTTTTTTATTTTTAAAGATTTGAGAACAAACAAGAGTTAAGTTGTTTTTAGGTAATCTAAAATAAGCTTCTGTAAGGCTAGAGTAAACAGAATTTAAGCTTTTGGAACTATGCAATACACTAAAAACTAATTGAATTGAATAAGAAGACAAGCATTAATGAAAACTGAAATTGAAATTTTTATTAAAGCTACTAAATGATTTCAGAAGTTTATTAGGATCTTTTCCTTAACATTTGTGAATACATTAGCTTATATTGAGCTTGTGATAACTGATAACTTGTAACACTAATTTTGAGTGATTCATTGAAAATGACACAGGAAGTAAATGTAAAGAGTTACTTGCATTAATTTGATAAAAAGAGTACACAATAAGTAAATTACAACATAAAATGAAAACTAATACTAGCCTAGATAGATATCAAAATGGCTTACAAAGAGCTTATTTATACTAATGACCTAAACTGTCTCTTCCTTCTCTCTTTCCCTGAATTATTTGACATCTTTGACTTCTTTGCACCATCCTGAGCATATCCCATCCATTGGATTGGGTGGGGGTAATCTTGACCTTCAAATAGACTTTTGGCGCCATTTTTCTCATTTTGTTAGGCTGGGGTTGAGTGAGGGCAAGGGTTAGGCAATTAAAGCCTCTTGGAGCTTTGTTGATAGTCAATGAGACAGGGTATGGATGCTGAGATGGAGGAGGGGGAATGAGCAGGGTAGCAGGTTACCAAGTGGGAGGGGGGAGATGTTTTGACTTGTGTTGACTGGGAGGGAGTAATAAAAATGGACGGGGTTAATATTTTAGAAGGGAGTGGGCTGGGATGGTTGTTGGGCTTGGAGTGATAAGGTGGGCCTGGGGTGGATTGGATTTAGTTTGGTGTTGGATTTGTTGTTGGATTTTAATAACTAAAAGGGTCCGTTTGGTATTATTGAATCACAAGGACCATTTTTGTAATTTCTCAAAAGATGGGGGCTGAAATTGTACATTTCCCAAAGTGCTACCAAGGACCAATATTGCCAAGCTTTCTTATTCCAAGGACCAAATTTTGTTTTTTTTTTTCATTTTCCAAAATTCCCAGGGATCATTTTTGTCAGTTTTGAAATTTGAGGGACCAAAGATGTAATTTTTGAAACTTAAGACCCAAGTATTCTATTTTGTGATATTTGACTTTCAAAAGGCTTGGGTTGACTTTTCTTTCAAAAATAAATGCATAGGGACTATTTTTGACAAGTTTTGAAACTTGGGGGACAGAAACTGCCAATATTGCAAACTTTGATCATTTTTCATTTGTTTTTGCTCATTTTGCATTTAAAACACAATCCCTGGGATAATTTAAGTATTTTGATGACTTTTCGATTGTTTTTGTATGTTTTGGCAGTTTAAATACGACAAAAATGATGAGTGTTTGAGCACTCATCAACGGTCCAAAAGTCACTATACCAAATGAAGGCAATACAACGAAGGATGAGCTTGGAGATTTATGGTGGCTGATGATCTCAAAGAATGCTCAAAGATCACACATGCCAAAGGAACATTAATCACAAGATCATTGCTTGAAGTACAAAGTGAGCCAAAATTGAAGAATCAGAAACTACGAGCTACAAGATTACAAGAATGCTAGAATTCAGAATTTATTTTCCGAGGTGACCTCCATTAGGGGGAGATTGTTAGGAATATAAATATTCATATGAAGATTCGGTCACCTCGAGTATCTATTTAGCCTTAATGTAGCTCGTAGACTTAATAGTTTTAGTTTATGTATAGTATAGTATACATTTAGTTTTAGTCTCATCCGTGGAGTTGGGTCAGGTCTTTACCCACTGTCAGCTCACTCCACAGCCCAAGTAGGGGCGCATACTGTAATTATATATATACCCTTCTCCACTAATGGAGAGGGTTGGTTGTTTCACATAATACACACACCCACAAGGTGTTTTCTCTCACTAAGAAACTCCCTTCTCTCTAACTCTAACAATGAAGAACTTGCTCTTCCACAATCCAAGACCTCCCGAATTCACTACATTAATCAACATATATCGATCCTGAATGTGGGATGTAAATGCTACAACCGGCCGATACTTGAGCACCGATTTCTTGGTGTCTGATTCAAAGGTATATTGATATCTATCTTCCCAAAACCTGAGTAATAAGAATAGATAATAAAGGATAATAAAATATCTGTATTATTTAACGACAACTTTTAGCATGGTTTTGTTGCAGGGTAATGTTATCCATTGTACCGCCAAGGCAACCATGGCTCACAATTTCTTGAGGTTAAAAGAGGGGGGGTGTATACACAGCTAAAAATTTTGTTGTCATGCATAACAAGGAAGACTTTCGAGTTAGGAAGGATGATACCTTTATGCTTGAGTTTGATGGCTCAACATCAATAAGAAAATCCTTGGTTGTATCTGAAGGGTTTGTCAGGTATCCTTTTCAGCTGGTGGATTTTGATCATATCCAGCCTACAGACAACAAATATCTCATTGGTAATTTACTATTTTGTAGGTTTGTTCAATTAATTTGGCCTTAAATATTGTTGCCATAAAAACTATTACCTCTTAGATGTTGCAGGTTATGTGACCAATGTTGGAAGGATGAAACATACGAAAGCAGGCTCAAAAAGCATTGATTTCTACCTGGCCAATCATAGGTTCATATTTATGTTATTTACAATTGATGTTGTCAAATTGATAACTTTTCTTTTGCCAATATGTATTAAGGAACTAACCATTTGTTTATTTTTTTCCCATGCGAGAAGAGGCCAATCAATACGGGTGACTCTATGGGGATGGCTTGCTGATATGTTGATTGAAAAGAAAGCAAAATAAATAGGCATGTGCACTGTTGTGGTGATGTCCACATCTGCAAAGCATTATAATAGTGAGTTGGCTTGGACTATTTACCTTTTCCATATTAGACACCTTTCTCATGCTAATTTAGTTTTTAATGTTACCTCTCAGATAAGCTCTATTTATCGAGTAGTTCAGCCACACAGATACTAGATTCTATTGACATCCCTGCAATCAACGCATTGAAAACAAACACCGGGTAGGAAATTGTTTGAATATAAAATTTATTATTGAAAAGGTTCATACTGTTATCAAACTTATCAAAATAGTTTACCTGTTTGTTAGCAGTGTTGGGTCTTCAAAAGTATCTTTAGGTGTACACATCTCTGAACCAAGAGATGGGACGATCAAGAATCTGCTCATGTAGGCCCACAATCGAAAAAATGATGTATGTCTTCTTTTGCACCAGTCATCTATGTAGACTCCTTATATTGCATAATATTGATATATTTTATTTCTACATAGTCTGCAACTTTACTATGTAAGGCCAGGATTGATGATGTGCGTACTAGAAAGGGATGGAATTTTCTATCATGTGGAGGTTACAAATGCAAAAAAGAAGCTACTAGGAAGGGTGGGCGTTTTTGGTGTGATTCATGTGAAAGGCCAATTGAATACGCTGTGATAAGGTACTATTATGTTTGTAATTTATATGTTAAGCATTTGTATATAATAGATATAATTACTCACATTGAGACATACTATCTGCGACGTGTTTTTTGCAAGTATCGCCTTGAACTTGGTATCTCGGATGATACCGAACGTACTATGGTTGTCCTTTTTGATCAGCCCTCAGTTGAATTGATCAAGTTTCCAGCTTCAACATTATTGACAGATGAGGAAAAGGTACATCCATAACTTTACTGTTTATTTACACCCTGTTTCTCGTACCCCATTACTTATGACTTGCTATACAGAGTTTTGATAAGCACGCCAACTTGTCATCTCCCATACTTGATCTTATTGGCACAACACACCTATTTGAAATCAAAAGTCATACCTATTATGAGTACGGGACATTTGAGAGTTTACATGTTGGGCAGTGGACCCACCTCATCTGTCAATTGAAACTGGAAGCTCAAGCACCTTTGAAACTGTTGGTGCAGTCGCATCATCCAAGCCATCCACCCCTGCTCCATCCGTCGTTACACCGTCCAAGCCTAAAGAGGATAAGAACAAAAATAGGTAATCAAAGCATATAATATTTGTCTCCCAAAAATATCCTATAATGACAACATTCATTTCTTTAAAGACACTTAGTAATACAATAAAGTGTACCTGATAAACATGGTTTTGTTATTTTCAGGGTGGACCCTGAAGATTCAGAAGTGGATGATGAGCTGCTGCCTGCGGCTGATGGCCAAGATGATTAGTCCATCAACGCAGTTAAAAAGATAACTGCAGATGATAAGAAAAAAAAAGAGGTCATCACAACATATACCCTTTTGTGACACAAAAAATACAAAACATTTTAACATTTTTGCCTTAAACCTATTACTGATGCAGCAAAGTTAACATGAAAAACATGGTTTAATTGTTTGCAGGGCGGATATTGAACATTCAGACGCAGATGTTGAGCTTATATCTGCAGACGGTGACCAATATGGTGAGGACGACACCCCAACTGACAAGAAGAAAACAAGACGGTGAGCACATGTTGTGTAGCAGGTTTGGTCAGCTGTTGTTTTATATTCAGCCGCATATTAATACACCCCTCTTTGTATATTTTGTGGTCAGGTTTGTTGTGGAAGATTCAGAATGAGCCTTAGCTGGCTGTACCCCAAGAAGCATCTTTAAAATAAACAATTATGACATGAATATTACACTGGATTAAAAATGTTTTTGGGACCCTTTGTTTTTGTTGTTTGGAAGACACAAAACTCTTATGTTTCGTTGCATTAGATTTTATTTTTCTTTGATAATTTATTCTACCTAACTGTCATGCAAAATATTATTTCTTTTGTGCTTAATTTGATTTCAGGTACATCCAAGATGAGCCTACTGTGAGATGGACACTTTCCACGAGATATCAAATGGATATGCCTGTTACCGATTAATAGATCATCCAATTAACACAAGCATGGTCCATATAGATTTAGAGCAAATTGCCAATATTGTAACAATATATATATATATATATATATATATATATATATATATATATATATATATATATATATATATATATATATATATATATATATATATATATATATATATATTATTTCCTATGCTATGCGTGTAATTAAATCTCTACATAGTGAAACCCAATTCGTTAGACTTTTTGTACTTCCCTGTTGTAAATATTATTGTAACCAAATATTTAAGTAATGAAATCCAATATGATATAATTTTGTAATGTACTGCTGTAAACAATATTTTCATGCGCTTATTAAACTTTCCCAATTATTGACCAACATATCTTAAACATTAGAATGATGTGTATCCAGCAATGCACAGATGCATAAAGGGTCAATTAATTGCATAAAATCAGTTACATGATTCATTTTGAATACCTAATTAATAGTGTTTATGGAAAGCTAACAGTTACAAAAACTGTTGAACTATATGGAATGCCATTGGGTTACCAGTGCCTTTAAAAGTCCAACAATACCTTATTTCCATATTCATCCAGTAAAGTCATGGAATTCAGTATGGAAATGGTATCACAATACTACCACATGCCAATAGCACAAGCTGCAAAAGCATCCGGTGTAGGTTTAAGTATTTTCAAGAGGCGGTGTCGAGAGTTGGGTATTCAGCGTTGGCCTCATCGTAAGTTGAAGAGTCTACAATTATTAATTAACACCATCCAGGTCAGGATTCAATTGAATATAATGTTTTTTGTTTTGGTATTACTCGCAAAATTATATTGCATTATAGGCTGAAAATGGAGGTGCAGAAGTTGATGGAAACACACGGGAAATCATAACAAGGTTGGAAGAAGAAAAGAGACGGGTAGAAGAAAATCCTAATCCAGAGCTTGCAGAAAGTACCATAAGGTTGAGACAGTGTTATTTCAAATCTAGGCACGAAAAACAAAAAACCATGGGTTTGGGATTGTTATCAAGAAAGCGGCCAACACCAAGTGTGGATACAGATTTACATAATCCATCTTATAAGAATAACTTGGATGATCAAGATATTGAAGATGATTATGCTGCTGACTATATTGAACAAGATTGGCTGAAATTGTCTTTGGAACATCCCGGATAAATTGGATGTTGAATGTTATAAAGCTTTTTGGTTATGGTACTTAAAGTAGTTACGAATGTTAGGTGATGATTGGAGTTTGCAAACAAAAAATTATAAATGTTTACATATGATATTTCATCGCAGTTTATTATTAATTATATGGGTTTCCAACTCTCTTTCTATTTATATAGTTTTATATCCTATAATACATTTGTTTAATTTCCTTGTAAATTCCTTCCTTTAACCATAACAGTTGTCTTATAAACAATTCTTATGATCCATTTCTTAAAGACATTCATTCCTACCTTACATTATAACAGTCAAGAGTAAATTGCTTTTAGAGAGTTTGTAAATAAAATGCATTAGAGTGTAATTATTATAAAACTCAGTATCATTATTAAAAACTCAATAAGAATCTTAAATACCTGTAGACACTTACCATGATCTATAGGTAGCTGCCTTTTCATTGTACACCACACTTATTACATCAGTTAAACAATAGAATCCCAATAGGTGATCTAATAGACTTCTTCATTCTATATCTTGCCAAATTTGCAAGGTAATGTGTTGGAAAAGTGAATCAGGTCCTTTAAATAATAAATGGATATATGTACATTTGAATTTTACAAGTTTACATACCTCTCGATTATGTATATGATTAAAGCTATATTTGTCTTTGCGTTGCAGGGTCGCAGGCTAAACATTCTGAAATTCCATCCCAGTCAGACATATTGCACAAAACTTTGTTTATTCATTCAACAACAATTATCAATGAAAGTGGAAAGATGCAGAGTTTCTGTGGTTTACGGATGTCAGAAATTGTTGGACCATTTACAGGTACATGCCGTTTATAAACCTTGGCTTACATTATGCAATTACAAAAATTTTCCAACAATGCATACCTGATTTGCATTCTCAACATAATTTGTTAGGACAAGAATCACGCTCGGTAGGCACTTTCATAGACCTGCCACCGAACCAAATAGCTTCAACTTCCAAAAATTCCTTTGTCTATAAAAAAAGAAGATCGACAGATAATTAATTACTCATATTAAATTTGGCAGATAATCGATTTCATAAGATTGAATATTACCACAATGGTTATTCCTATAGGAACACTCTCTCATCATGCAGCTAAAAAAATCCCACATGGAGCTGCACATGCATCTGTAGGTAATTAAACGTTTTATAAGTGTTGCGTCCTGTTATTTAATGTATTAAAATATTGTTCTTCTCCATGATATTTACCTCTACTTGCAAGGTATTCCTGTGGTTTACCATGATATTGGCCCTCCATTGTTTGAATGTCAAAACTGCAAAGCGGTTATGTGGTACCAGGAAAGAGTTAACATAACAAAAACCTTTGTCAACCCAACTTTCTCCATTTGCTGCCAAGGGGGAAAACTGCTTCTTCTGATATTTAATGAAACACCTTCACCTCTTAATGAGCTTATGGACTATAGGAATCTTGCAAGTTCAAGTTTCAAAGATCAGATCATGGTATATAATGGTATGTTTTGTTACACATCTTTCAGAGCAAGAATAGACCATTCAATTAACACAGGCAGGGGTCCATATACCTTTAGAGTAAATGGCTAAAGCTATCATCGAATAGGTTCTCTACTCCCTAAACATGGCACTCAGCCTAAATATGCGCATCCATACTTTTTTGACACTGGAAATGAAATAAAGAACCGAATGGGAGCTTTTATAAACAAGGATGGTGGAGAAGTCGTGGATGAAAATATAGTAGCAAGCCTGATTCAAATGTTCAATCAATCAAATCCAATCACCAAGGCATTTCGAATAGCCCGGGATTGGTCTGAGTCCCATAATTCAGCCAACTTTGAACTACTTCTCCTAAGTGGTCGAGGTGCATCTCGGAAATATAACGCATCAACCATGCCAGAAATTGCAGCTCTGATTACTGAAGATTTTTGAGATGGTATTCCCACAAGAGATATTGTTGTAAGAAACAAGGAGGAAGGTCTGAAACGTATTTCTGAGTTACATCCGGAATACATGGCCCTCCAATATCCATTATTATTTCCATATGGAGAGGACGGGTTTCATGAAAAGATACCGTATCACAACAACAAAGGTGTACGCAAAACCAAAAGGCCTTTTGTCATAATGAAATAGTACTACTCATACATCATACAACAGCGAAATAATCAAGGTACTACCTTGGTTAGAGGTGGGCGATTATTCAAACAATTTTTGGTGGATGCATACACGGCTGTCGAGGAGCAAAGGCTTACATGGACTCGGCAAAATCAAGATACGTTACACGTGGATCTATATCACAACCTGTGTGACGCTGTAACAAGAGGTAATACAAATGCAGCAGGGTTAGGAAAATGAATCGTCCTACCAAAAAGTTTTATATGCAGACCAAGGTATATGATGCAAAACTACCAAGATGCAATGGCTATATGTTGAACCTATAGAAACTCGGACCTGTTCATCACTTTCACTGCTAATCCAAAATGGCCCGAGATTTCAGAAATGTTAAAGGACATCCCGGGACAAAAAGTCCATGCCCGTCCAGAAGTGGCCACACGTGTATTCAAGCTTAAGCTTACTGAACTGTTAAATGATCTTACAAAACACCATATTTTTGGCAAGTCGTGGGGAGGTAATGCACCTTAGCTAATAATGCCAATATGTCTACTCTTTTATACCAAATTTATGCATTATCTTATTCGTTTTTCAATTTTCTTTTAGTTGTATATGTCATAGAATTTCAAAAACGTGGGCTACCTCATACTCACTTCCTACTATGGCTAGAAGAAGAGTTGAGATACAAAACCCCATCCCAGATAAATGATATAATTACAGCAGAGATACCATGTCGAGTAAATGATCCAGATGGGTATAAAGTGGTAACTGAATTTATGTTACATGGTCCTTGCGGTAAAGATACTAAATACGTACCATATACAATTGAGGGTAAATGCTCAAAACATTTTTCTAAACCTTTCGTGGCTGAAACAATAGTTGATAGTGATGGTTATGCTATTTATCATCAGAGGGATAATAAAGCTTACGATATAAAAGGAAAATTCAAATATGACAGCTGATATGTGGTTCCTCACAACTGTTATCTCCTTCTTAAATACCAGGCCCACATTAACGTGGAATGGTGCAACAGATCAAAGGCAATTAAGTACTTATTCAAGTACTTGAATAAAGGTCCCGATAGAGCCGCAATTGTTATACAAGAAAATGTAAAAACAATGGTGATCAGGAAAACGTCCAAATTTTAGAGGTGGACAAAATAAAGAATTATTTGAATTGTCATTTTTTAGCTCCATGTAAGGCTGTGTGGCGTTTGTTTACCTATGACATCCATTACTCAGATCAATCAGTCATTAAACTCAATTACCACCTGCCAAATCAGCACGCAATCACACTTCGTGACTCAGAAAGCTTACCAGCCCTAATTCAAAGGGAAGGTATTGATATAACCATGTTCACTGATTGGTTTGAATTAAACAAGCGTGATACAGAAGCGAATAAATACATGTATTCTGAGATACCTACCCAGTATGTGTGGCATGAGAAAGACAAAATGCGAAAAGAACGAAAGAAGCATAAATGCATTGGGAGGATTATTTACTCACACCTGGCATCTGGAGAATGATATTATCTTTGAATGTTGTTGAACATTGCCAGAGGACCTCGCTCTTTTGAGAAACTCATGACTGTTAACGACAGATTATGTTCCACGTTCAAGGAAGCTTGTTTTGCATATGGCCTTTTAAATGATGACACATGTTATATCTGAGGCAAGTGTATGGATGTTCGGACCACAGCTACGTGACGTATTTGTGACAATTTTAATGTTCTGTGATGTCAGCAGACCTTTAAAATTATGGGAAGAAAACTGGGAGTTTTTATCAGAGGATATCCTATACAAGAAAAGGAAAATGTTCGATTACCCTAACTTAGATTTGACAGATGAACAACTTTGGAACTATTGTTTGGTTGAAATCCAAGAGTTGTTAAATAGGTATGGAAGATCTTTAGGAGATTTTCAAGATCTACCACTGCTTGACCCAATGTTACCAACCAACATGGACAATCGTCTCATAAGAGAAGCGTTGGATTATGATATGAAGAAGAGTAAGATTGAACATCAACAACTCCATTCATTGTTAAATCCCGAACAACGTTTAATCTATGAGGAGGTTATTGAATCTGTGAATGGTAAAAAAGGGAATTTTTACTTTGTTTATGGACCAGGAGGAACCGGGAAGACGTTTTTATACAAAACTATCATCTCAAGGTTAAGATCAGAATGTAAAATAGTGCTTGCCGTCGCATCTTCAGGTATATATTTATACTAAATTTAAACAAACAACTAATTTGAATATTTTAAAAAAATACACAACTGATTAATACCCTTAAATTGTATAGGGATTGCTTCATTGTTGCTACCAGGCGGGAGAACGGCACATAGCCATTTTGTTATACCACTTGAATTATTAGAAAACAGCACATGCGGCATAAAACAAAACACGCATATGGAAGAACTCATGCAGCAAGTTAAACTTAATATCTGGGATGAAGCTCCAATGACTCAAAAATATGCTTTTGAGGCATTGGACAAGACGCCAAGAGATATCTTAGGATATCATGACCATGACAGTAGAGATCAAATATTTGGAGGCGTAACAGTCTTGCTGGGAGGTGACTTTCATCAAGTGCTGCCAGTTATACCAAAAGCAAGCAGGCCAGTCATTGTTCAATCATGTATAAACCAGTCTGAATTATGGAAGCATTGCAAGGTATTTACCCTTACGCGCAGTATGCGTGTCAATGAGTATAGTGAAAATGGACAGCTTGATACTCGAAAACAGGATTTCAATAGATGGGTCTTGGCTGTGGGGGATGACAATTTGCCAGCAAAATGCAAAGAAGAGGAGGACGAGCCAACATGGATTGACATTCATGAAATATTCCTAATTGAATCATGGGATTCTCCTATCGAGAAGATTGTGGCAAAGACATACCCTGATTTTACAACAAGACAGATTGACAATGTGTATCTCAAAGAAAGGGCAATCCTAACTCCTCGGAATGATGATGCTGATGCTATCAATGAGTATATGTTTAAACAGTTAACAGGGGAATCTGTTACATACAACAACGCAGATGAAATTTGCAAGGCATCTACAGACAATCTAGATCAGCATGACCTCTACTCGATTGAATTTCTAAATTCCTTAAATTTTCCCGGGATGCCCCCACATGAACTTCACTTAAAAAAAGAATTACCCATTATGCTCTTGTGGAATATCAATCCAAGCAAATGGCTATGTAATGGAACAAGATTGCTCATCACAGATTTCAGCGAATTTGTTATTCATGCTAAGATCCTGACAGGTTCAAATATAGGAGACAATGTCATTATACACAAGATTATACTAATATCAGCGCAATCCAAATGGCCATTTTTCCTAAAACGGCGACAATTCCCTGTAAAGGCATGTTATGCGATGACAACCAACAAAAGTCAGGGCCAATCACTTAATTACGTTGGCCTCTATTTGCCTACTCCTGTGTTCACCCATGGTCAGCTTTATGTGGCGCTATCTAGAGTTACCAATCTTGACGGCCTTAAGATACTAATGATTGAAGACAATGACCCTAGACTTAAGTACTGCACGTGTAACATTGTTTTGAAAGAAACTTTCAGTAACCTATCGTAGCATGTCTATGTAATGTTCAAACATGAAATCTAATAAAGGCGTACATTTAATTTTAGCTATGCATTATCTGTGTTTCCATGTTCAGAGCCACATAATAAAATTTGAATGCCAGCACTTATTCATAGTTCACCACAGTTATTTATTATTACTTGATTATTTGCCACAAACACTCCTAAGTTTTATATTATTGTTCCAACTCTTAACAGGTATTCATTATCTGTATTCCCATGTTAAAAGACACATAATAAATTTTGAATACCAATACTTATTCATAGTGCATTGATTACTGATTTATGAAATAACCTAAAAGCATAACTGAACACTCATCAAATAAGTATTATTGCAGTAAATATTAATAATATGTACAAAGGTTCACATAAATATCTAATAAATTGATTTTATGGTTGATTAGGAGTCACATATCCTTTATTAACTTCAAGCCAGTTCAAAAGCTTGATTGGGCATTTAAAAAGCAACTTTTATCATCAACATACACATATCAACTTCTTTATTTCCACACAGAAACCAGCTATCTGCATTCTAAACTTATGTCATTCAGCAGGGAGATCATCTCGCACTACTTTCGTATGCCCTTACATCGAGCTGCAAAATACTTTAATGTTGGTTTATCTGTTTTTAAAATGCATTGTCGATCGGTTGGAATTCAATGTTGGCCATATCGAAAACTTCTCAGTTTAGAAAGGTTGATTAACTATTTTCAGGTTAGCAATCAATTGACCCTAGATTTTGTTTCTGAATTTCATACGACAAACCTATTTTAAGAGAAAGACGTGAATCTGCAAGTGTTAATATTTCCAAATAAAAAATGGTTTAAATATTATAATAATGGTTTTCCCTATTTGCTAATATATGCATATTTTAAGTCATAGACATTAACATTTAACTATGATTTTTATAGTACATATGTTATGTGCTTTATATATTATGATTTCCAAGTTTGTTTTCATTATAGGGCAAGGATGGTGGTTCAAAAACTAATGAAAAGATGCGAGAGATAATTACAAAACTGCAGGAAGAAAAAAGACGGATAGAAGAAAATCCAAAATTACCAATTACAAAAAACACAAAAAGATTGAGACAAAGGCTTTTCAAAGTTAACCACATAAAAAATAAAACCATCAATTTGGAACTGTCATTAGCAACACCAATAGCAGCAAATGTAGAACCGTTGCAGGTTGTATATCCTAACAATCACGCAAGTTATGAAGAGATAGAGTTTCCTTATGGTAGCGACTATGAAGAGCAACAATAGTAGAAAGAACCTTGATACGTAAAACCAAGTGTTCAAGTAGCTTTTTTTACATGTATTTTTCCTAAAGTTGTTTCTTGAAGTTTGGTATGTTATTTTCTAAGTTTTTTAAATGAATAATGCTTAAACAACAAGCTGTGTCATATGTTGTTTGCTCAGCTTTAGTAAATCATAGCCCATCTATTGTTATCATAATACCAAGTCGATCAGCATAAAATCTGAAACTTCAATAGTTAATAAACTCCATACCTTATTGACTATTATGCGATCAGCGTAAGCAAGTTGCTCCACTGCCTCATTGACAACTCCTTCCAGCTTAACATCATCAAGATGAATATTATCATGCTTCGCGCCTACTAAAGTGACAACACCGTCCAGCTTAACATCATTAAACATCTGATCTTCAGCATAAAATATCATTATAATTTGTGATGGATTCGCTAGCCCTGCGAAATTAAAAAAAACATACTTCAAATCAAATCAAACCGCTGGTTCGGACCTGTAGTCTCTATGATAGTATGAACAAATGTCCCATTCTTCTTACTCACCAACTCTCCTATCATTATAACAAGATCACCTCTAACTGTACAACATAAACAACCATTGTTAAGCATCACAATATCCTCCACTCTCGCAGCTTTTGCATCAACTAACGGCCCATCGATATCCACCTCCCTATACTGCAAGTATAACAAAAAATCATTATTACATAAACTAATGAGCCATATATGATCAAAAAACTACTTTTCCTATGCAAATGACTAATTTCTTATACTATTTAATGCTACATAGTCTGACTACATACCAATTTTTGCAAGATTTTAGCTAAACAAAATGTGTCCCGCCTCGGGTTATTTTGCAGGATTTCCATATTGATTTATGTTTCAGTAGTCTTAATTAACTCTTGAATGATATATGTATATAGAAAACAATAATAGATGAGATGTATCTTACTATCTTTGACCTAATGTGCACATCTGTTAAACATCAGTTGACTTTTGGAACATTACAATTTGCATATAACACATCTTCTTTTGCAAACAAAATCTAAATACACATTAGTTGACTTTTGGAATCTTTTCTATTTGACTGTCTACACACAGGTAAACTATACTTGGACCTCTCTTCATGACAAACATATATATCTTTTTGGGGCCACCACTTTACCCTTAAGGAGGAGTTTTTCACTTTGCACTAGAAATTACTTAACATATATATGTTTTGAGTTATTTAATGTCAAACTATTGCCAGTGAATTTGCTATGAGATATGGGTAAATTTTGCAGAGTCGCCTGAGATTGTTGAACTACTTTCATGGTAAACACGACTTTCCGTATTGATAGGAGTTGCCCGTGGTCTTGCCTATTTGCATTCGTTGAAAGATCAAGTAATACACTGTGATGTTAAAAGCCGTAGTATACTGCTTGATCAGATACTATACTCCTAAGCACTTAAGTATAGGGTAATGACCAAAGTTGCAGCTTGATTACCATTTTCGAAAAATGTAACCGATGTAGTATCAACATGATATCATCATGTAAACATCTACAATAAATCTTGCTGATCAGCTCATTACAACACGATATGTTGTAGTCATCCCTAATCTAAAGCGATTCTTATTATATACTTAACTTTTCAATCTATCAAATAATAATCCTTGAAGTCACTGAAATGACACCGTGACTATGTTTCCCCTTCAGTGTATCTATAAGAAAAATGGCCTACTAGATAAGTAAAAAGGCTTTCATTCTCTAACACAGAATCACAGATAATTATTTTGATTGTTATCGACGATTTTATTAAATTATAAGTTATAACTAATGTGCACATCTGTTAAACATAAGTTGACTTTTGGAACATTACAGTTTGCATACAACACATCTTCTTTTGCAGGAAAGAACTCCTCAGTTCTTTCAACCTTTTCAATTTGTTTCTTTCAAACTTAAATACACAACCTATGAACATTCTTAGATTCATTACAAACAACAATTTAAAGTATGCCTTAACAACATAAGGACCCATCTCAGAGTTCAATCCATACTTTCTTCTATCAAGAATCACCAGTGTCAACAAAATCTAAATCATCACCAATGAACCAACTTTAGCGCAATATTCTTGAACCTGCAAGAAATATAATTACTGCTTAGATTGAAACATTAAATAGTTCCTCTTTTGGCTTTCAATAAACCAACATCATTCTAAACACTATTATAAAAATCTTCAATCTCTTCCAAATTTAGTATGATAATTAAAACATATACTTGATTTTCCAAATTGAATCGAAACTAACATAACACAATAACATTTATAAATCAATAAACATCATAAAGTAACTAACTTGCAATAAATTAAAACATTTTAACATTCACCCTTTCATTTTATCATATTCAAATCGAATACCTGAGATATTAGGCTCAATCAGCAGAGAATCAAATCCTTTATAATAGCCCTCAAAAATATTTGATTGTTTAACATTTATTTTGATTGATTTTGCCTTAGATTGAAAACAAAAAATCTAATGTTTGAATCTAACTGTGTGTTTTAAACGAGTGTGAGAGAGAGATGTGTGAGATACGAAAGTCAAACACACACTACTTTACCCTTTTGTAATAAAAACATAAATAAAATAAATAAATAAATTCTTAAAAGTAATAAAGGATTAATACTTAAAACCATTAAGCTGATCATTGATCAGTTTCTTCCATTAATAATATTGTTATAACATTCACATGGTACCAGTCAAATAAAAAACATTCATAAAACCAACATACATACATCAAAACACAAAAGACAAATTCCAAAAGATCCTTAGCTTCGTCTTCAGAATCTTCAGCTTCATCCAACCTTTCCAAAAGCTCCTCCTTCTGCAACAAACTTTGAGATGACATAGCACCAATAGTTGAGCCAAAAAATCAACCTTCCTTCAATCCTTCAATTGTATCTCAAGAAGGGCGACCAGTTGCTGCAACAGCACTAAAACGAGAAAATGACCTAGCTGCCTCACTGATTGTTTGTTCCTTTTCGTCAATCACTGGCCTCATCTGGCTACTCTCTTCTCCCATACGCGCAATAAAACTTTCCTCCTCTTCTTTGTCGTGAATAATCAGCAGCCTGAAGGTATCAACAAGCTTACCGGTTTCAGTAGCAGCTTTCATTTCATCGATATTCGGTGTGGAGGCCATTTTAAGATTAGGGTTAAAAATGTGGATAGTTGTGTGTTGAGATTAGGGTTAACTAAATATGATATTGAATTAACAATGTATAGGTATATATAATAAAAATGTATGGTTACTACTAGAAAATCGGGCATCAGCAACGAAAGTTTGCATCGCTATTCTGTCACTAAAGCCCTTCAACGACGTAAATGTGATGGATATATTTTGTCGCAAAAAAGGGCCTTGCAAAATTTTAGCGACAAAAGTTTCAGAGTTTCAGCGATGGGTTGTCGGACTCAAACTCCTCACTAGGGCCTTTTAAAGTTACCTAAACTAAATTTGATTCGACCGTCAAGTGATGGCTTAGTGACAAACTTTCTGTCGCTAATAGTAACAACAAAGCCAGCCATTTTGTTGTTACTCCATCGCTACTAGAGATGGAAATATTTGCCGCTAATCTGCCACTAAAACTATTGTCTCAAAATCGTCACTAACAATTTGATGTATTAGTGAAAATGTTATTTTGCTCACAAATATTAAACTATGAGCACAACAATTAAACAAAGTCATCATTCTAATAATCACTTTGTACACAAAAGTCAATAATCATACAACATATGTTACTATTCAGAAGAAATGATCTACCATTTGTACATAGACCCAGGAATAATAATAAGTTGAACGATTGTACAGAATTCCTATGAAATTAGAAAATCATGGTTGTTTGCCAAGTGAACTTCTTTGAGATATTCTTGCCTAATGATTTGAATCCACCTATGGTAAAAAATACATACACAAGTATAAGTACAGGAGTGTTGGTAAAATCATGGTTCCATAGGCAATCTCAAGTTTATAAAAATATTTACCTTACCAAAATGATAGGACATAACCATAGATTAGTACTCTTGCACGCGTGCCCATATTATCAGATAACATGTATGGTTTACTTAAAGATGTCAATCATCATATATCTCATTTTGAAGATACAAATATCACCTAAAAAGGAAAAAAACTAAATAGTTACACATATATTTTAAGAACACCTTAACACAATCTAAGATTATTCTTTTCTAATATGATTTCAAAACTTTTCTAATTTTAGGCTGCTTATTTACATCTTACAAAGTACTCAATGAAATGACTAAAATCCCTATATTCTTTTCAGTATGGGTGAGCATACTCATTAAACAAAACATGTATATAATACCCTACTTCTCGTGCCAAAATAATAGGAACAAACGTTGACCCGCTAATTCTTTTCCACCATCTACTACCAAAGGCCACAATTAATAGCATGTAATGGGTAAGGCTCACACAATCATTAATTAAGAAAAAGTGTGAATTGTGCTAATAGCTTGAAGATGCAGATTCATGAGGTTAAGTCACAAAAATCACACCAAGCTGTTAATATAACAACAACATAAGAAGTAAGTAAATCAATATTGACTTATCTTCAAATATATATCCAAAGAATGTGTTGGCATGAATATTACGATATTTAATCTAAACATCCTCTTCATGTTTTGATGATGACAAAGATATAAGCTACAACATATAACGTAAAGTGCTTAAGTTACTTGTGATCACAATTCATCTATGCATTCTTATGTCAACAAGCCTCGACATCTCAACGTCTCAAGTATGCTTCAACAATCACTTAAGGTATGTACAAACAAATGCCTAATACATTTTATGATCAAAGGGATTTTATTTAGACACTACAAATTTTATAAAATGTTATAAACATCTTATATATTTTGAAAAACACTTTTGGTATATAAAAAAAATGTTTAATTTATAATAAATATATGAATTCAAATTTTTAGCCAAAAACAGTTAAAATTTCACTAGATAAACCTTCCCTAGAAAAGACAAGAAAAACTGCCATTTTCGTCTGGGCGGCCCCCTTAATTTTAAGGGGGCCGACACACAATTAAGGGGGCCGGCATACGCTCCTCTGTTAGAAACTTTTGCCTATAAATACTGGTTCAAATCTGTAATTTTTCCTCACCTTTTTCACTAAAACTTTCTGTCCAAATCCTCTCAAATCATCTTCCTAAAACCTTTGATCATAAACTTATTAGTTTTTGTTTCAAGTGATTCAATCCCTCATCACTCAAAGTGCAAGAGAAGAATCCTCCCCATCATAAAGACAAAGATGTATTAGAGTCTAGTTAGTGTTGATGTTAAGTTGTGAGTTATGTATGTATATGTAATAAGTAGATCAAGATGATCTTACTTAGTAGTGAGCCAATGAGTGAGTAAGAAGTAGTGGGAAGAAGTAGTAGTATGGAGAACTTATGTAGTTGTGAAGAAGTAGGTGTGTGAATAAGTAGTGGTGTATAGAAGAAGTTGTGAAGTAGTCGTGAAGTCGTGAAGTCGTGTAGAAGTCGTGTAGTGATCGAAGTCGTGTTGTGAGATTGCTTCTAGCTACTATTAGAACTCGACATTTAGCTTAGTGTCGTAAATTGGTATAAGCAAATGTTGTGAACGATTTTCTCCGCCAAAAGGGAGCTTGTTGAGTAGTGAAGAAAACTCTCGAGTAGGTGACTCGGGGAGTGGAGTACGGCAAGGAAGGTGTCCTTGTAGCCGAACCACTATAAATCATTGTGTCCGGTTTGCATTTCCTTTCTCTTATCTCTTTTCATTTATTCTTGCATTCATCGCTTTACATCTATGCTTGCCTATATGTCTTAGTTGTTGCTTATATAGTTGTGATGATTGATTGTGTTGTACATAGAAGTTAATATTATGATTGTGTGTATAATTATATGATATGGTCAAATAGATTATCATTCACACTTCTCATATTAAGTTTAACTTGATAGATAATTTGATACAAAACGTTTTAAGATTTAAAAGGAAAACGTATTCATATAAAGATCGACCAAAGCTCACATATATAATTGATCATATTGATTATATGTTGTTTTCATACTAAACTCTAATTGAAGGTTTTTCAAACAAACAATTGAATAAATTTGAATCAACATTTTGAAACCAAGTTTTTATAAAATGAAAAAGAGAGGAAAACTATTCAACCCCCCCTTCTAGTTTTCCACAATTGGTACCAGGGCCAGGTCGCTCTAATTTTCAAAATAAATGGTTTTATAAATTAAGTACGATCCATGTATCAAATTATCCATTAAGGAGGATTAAATATGAAAAGTGTTTTGTTGATTAACTTGTATTAGTTTTGATGTTATATACATTAATTATACTAGCTCGAAATAATATTATGCTTAAAATAACTGTTATATGTTTGGTATCAAAGTCAGAACGTTACACACCTTTCCGAAAAGTCAGAAAATAATTTTTTACAAAAAATGAAATTTTGAGTACCAGGTGGGCGGCCCCCTTAAATACTGGGCGGTCCCCTTAAATATTTAAGGGGTCCGCCTGTCTATTCGTAGCTTTTTCAGAAACTTTGAAAAATCATATAAAAATAACCGTAACTCCGTAGAAGTCGCGCCACCCGGTGTTTTAAAGGTAATTGAGTCTACCTTCATTTAAAAATACTTACAAGTAACAATTACAAACTTAAATAAGTCAGAAATTTAGAATACTACACGGAGGTCAAAATTTTGAGTCTTGTTTTAATGTAAAACTTGTATTTTACCTTTTCCTTCGAGTCGGGCATTTCTATTCGGTATATCTTTGAAAAATTAAATATTTATGCTTTCAAAATATTGATCTTAATTAAATTTTAAAATGGGTAAGAAACTATTTTATTTTCATATAAAATCGAGCTAAGTAAACATTGGTATATATAATACATAAAATGACGACAAGTGTTTTATGTGCTATGTGAACTCATTTGTGATTTTATTTTATTAATTGAGTATATTAGATAATCGTTGCTATTTGTAATTTAGCTATTTGAATATCTTAGCATATGTGCCATGTACTCTATTAGTTCGTAGCTAGTTGTCCGTTTTTTTCTAACTAGATCTTATGCTAAATTTCTTGCGTTAAGTTTGCATAATTAGTCTTGCATTGCATATAGGTATAGATGGATTAATGTTACTTAAACATCTTGTAAATGAGTTAAATCTAGTCACCTAAATATTTCAAACAATTTAATCTATTCTTAACAACACACTTAAATATTTTCAACAAGTTACCTTGTTTTACATTAAGTTGTTTAATAAGAGAAATTGAATCATTGTAAAACATTAGTAGTTATATAAAAGAAAAAGTATTTTCAAAATCTAAGTGTGTTCATTATAAGTAACAATGAAGAGTCTTTCACATAAACAAAACATATAACAATCATGAAGTAATGAGTCAAATTTCAATCATTCACTAACCTCACTCATAAATAATCTTAAGATTAATGGGACACACTATCAAAATGCTTATTTATTTTAAATGAGTGTTTGTGAGGGTCAAGAAAGATCTTGATATTATATCAATTCATTATTCAAATTATGGTTGATATATTCATCAAATCTAATTGACATGTTTTTTAGTGTGGACAAGAAATTGGATTGTTATTTGTTTAGTTTCAAGATTACATCAAATTTTAACAAAAGATATAGTCTTGAATCAACATACTCAATCACACTAGATTGATATGAAAATATTTACATCCTTTGTAGATGAAAAGAATATGCATTGGATCATAACTCATACTTATGTTGATAATGTCATATTGAATCTACTCGTCCAATAGTTGTATTCCAAATATTAGAATAACATGTTTAACACATGCATAAAATATACAATGAAGTAGGATTGACGACTTGGATATTTCGTCCGAAATATTCAAGCAATTTACATTGCATTGCAATGGATAAATGTGTCATATCCGAAAACCCAAACATGAGCAAACTAACAACATATGTAAACTTTGCTCACACTACTTAAAATCATCACTTCAAGATAAAATACATATTTAAGAATAATACACACTATATATTCTATGTATTTTATTTTCTTCGTAGCATGAATGGTTGTGTTACAAGATAATGCACTACACTTTCCTTTTTGAAATAATATAAGTTATTAGAATTAAAAAATAACTTGTCACAATCCATAAACAAGTAAAATTTATTTTTTTCAAATACTAGTTAAAAGTATGATATATAACATTGGCAAAAATTATAGAAAATAATATTTGTTTAAGAATACATTAATGTCTAGTTTTGATATCATTTGAGAATCACAAACTCATTTAAGATAACTAATCTTAATGAGATTCATTTCACAAGAGATGCTAAGGTGCACTCTTTAGTCTAGCACATCTATTAAATCAAGTAATATGCCATCAAAACCAAACAACCGGTAAATCATGAACAAAAGATTAAAACTTTGTGTTTACTCTTATCTAAACATTCAACACATCTCTATTGGGATAGTGAGTAAAATATATCATGTAGATTTACCTTCATAAAAACATGATGTTTGAGTCACATTAAGCCAAACATTAGTGAACCAAGCAAACTTCATATTTGGTACTCTTCGATAGGTAAATTTAGGAATTTAATTTCTTCTAAAAAGGGAATGACTACTGGAGAACCTATTGTCTAGAAACTCAATTTAACTTAACGGTTGAATTGCTTCTATGTGAGAAGTTGGGGGGGGGGGGTGTAACCCGTAAAAATGGTCGTGTTTAGCCTTAATTGAGCACCACTAGTAATAGTCTCATACTCATTCTCCAACTTGATTAAATTGCTCTTCCTAAATATACCTAACGCTAGTTTACTTTTATGAACTTTGCTTCTCATTAGATTCTTTCATTCCTAGGTTTATGGCATATCGCATATATGTTGTTTCTAGATGTTTATTTGCTCCTATGTGATTTGATTGTATATCTTTACATGCTTAACTCTATATGTCTCATTCATCTAAGTATATATTTCTTGCCTTTAGATCCTACACCCTTATTTCATGAGAACCTTAGTGTCACAATCCGATAGGTCATATTAGTCTCAAAACTGTCTTAAGTGTCCTAGAGTCTCCATGCATACTTACTTCCTTATTCATCATCTTGTTTCCTTCCAAACAATCCACTCCTTTGTCAAGTGATAGTTAGATTGTAATCTAATACCTCTCTAAGTTGATGTGACAACTTAAATATTTCATCTGAAATGTTTAAGTATTTTTAATTAGCAAAATGCGAATTAAAATGTCACTCATTGTTCATGTCTATTTTTTGAGTCATGACTCTATTATTATAGAAATGTCAAACACCTTCCGTCCACCTTTAGGAAAACCTCCTTGTATGCTATCCTTTTTCCTTCGTGTCATTGTCTAGATTATCGTTTTCATGTTGGTTTGTCTTTATTTAGCATGAATTTAATGGGAAGGGAAATCACACTCAATCACATATATCCTTCTACCTCACACCCAAAACCGAGTCATCCTTTGTACTACCAATCCCAAGTCATCCACCATTTCCATGCCCTCAAAGAAACCAAGAATCAGTATCATACCTCCTAAACCACTCCTCATTGATTTAACAAAAGATAACACCAACACTCTATCACCACCACCTCAATGCTCATCTCCTAGTGCTCCTAATGCACCTTTCAAAACACCATCAAGTCATGGAACCTTCACCTCCACCAAGAACCACCATCTCCAACAAAAACTTGTCATCATACCACCAAAATAACTCTTCATTGACCTTACTAATGAAGATGACACCACTTCATCCATCAATGGATATATCAACTCACAATTGTCTCTACCACCAAAAGTATCACCACCACCTCCTACCCAAGAAATTCCTTCCTTGAATATCACTCTTTCGCTTCCACCTAGTCATCTCCACTTGATCCTCATTTCCCATTTTCACAAGAAGATTCAACCATGTAACCATTCCCTACATTCTACTAAGTGCGTCATCACCACCAAAACTTAAATCCCTGAAAGTCAAGTGAATTTCTTTATGAAATGCGTCCTTTCCACTTTCTAGCAAGTGAAGAACACAAAGAAGATATCCAGGCTTCAAGTGTTGTCAAGTTATCACCACCTCATCTAAGTGAATTTCATTACGAAATGTGTTATTTCCACTTTTTAGCAAGTGAAGAACAAAATGAAGAAATCCAAGCTTCAAGTGTTGTCAAGTTATCACCACCTCATCCAAGTGAATTTCATTACGAAATGCGTCATTTCCACTTTCTAGCAAGTGAAGAACACAATGAAGAAATCCAAGCTTCAAGTGTTGTCGAGTCATCACCACCTCATTTCACATATCCACCTTCAGTCGTCAACCAACAAAACACCTAAAAATCCCATGATTCCCAATCATCCACCCTTGTCAAACGATATATTAATCTAAACCATAATTGTCAACCCTTTGTCATCACCTTCCCTTTACATTCACGCTCATCCCTCCTCATTTTTCTACGTTTTTTTAAAGAACGTATCATTCTCATCTTCATTTTTCTTTAACTCTTTTAGAGTATATATATATATATATATATATATATATATATATATATATATATATATATATATATTGGTATCTTTCTGTCGAATCTTTGCATTAGGTCCTAATCATTGTCATGACTTAAGCGTTGATCATATTATTCTTTTTGGGAATTTAGGTTGTTTTTAAAACAATAATTACATGTGTCATATTTTTTTTTAATCCATATATCTTAGACATACATATCTTGTTCCCCAATAAGTGTCATGCATATATCTATCATCATCATTATATATATGTGCATTCTTTTTCAACTAACTTTGCCTTGTAGCACTCTTCCGTTGCTTGATTTCTTGATGCCTCAAATAAGGGGGAGCATACACCAAGGGGGAGCATTGGTGATGTGCATTACATCCCTATCTATATATATTTTTGTTGTAGGAAACTAACCCTTGATGCAAGTTATAAGTTTGCAATTTATTTGATCCATGGATTCGCTAGAGTCATATTTTAGAGGTTGATATGATCAAGGCTTCACTTACGATGATGCAAGCTCGGCTCTTTATTTCAAGAATTGAAGTTTAGTTGAAGTCTCGTCTAGGAGTCCACCTTTTTGCTTCGACAAAAGGGGTAGAAGAAGTGTAAACAAGTAACTTATACATTTTACTATAAGTTAT
This sequence comes from Artemisia argyi, assembly GCA_030686995.1. Lineage (NCBI taxonomy): Eukaryota > Viridiplantae > Streptophyta > Magnoliopsida > Asterales > Asteraceae > Artemisia > Artemisia argyi. The sequence goes on from CM060698.1 coordinate 47,435,558, forward strand.
AGTTTACATAGTTTGTCATCATCAAAAAGGGGGAGATTGTTGGCATGAATATTGCGATATTTAATCCAAACATCCTCATCATGTTTCGATGATGACAAAGATATAAGCTACAACATATAACGTAAAGTGCTTAAGTTACTTGTGATCACAATTCATCTATGCATTCTTACGTCAACAAGCCTCGACATCTCAACGTCTCAAGTATGCTTCAACAATCATTTAAGGTATGTACAAACAAATGTATAATACATTTTATGATCAAAGGGATTTTATTTAGACACTACAAATTTTATAAAATGTTATAAACATCTTATATATTTTGAAAAACACTTTTGGTATATAAAGGAAAAATGTTTAATTCATAATAAATATATGAATTCAAACTTTTAGCCAAAAACAGTTAAACTTTCACTAGATAAACCTTTCCTAGAAAAGACAAGAAAAACTGCCATTTTCGTCTGGGCGGCCCCCTTAATTATAAGGGGCGGCCCATTTAATTTTAAGGGGGCCGACAAACAATTAAGGGGGCCGGCATACGCTCCTCTGTCAGAAACTTTTGCCTATAGATACTGGTTCAAATCTGTAATTTTTCCTCACCTTTTTCACTAAAACTTTCTGTCCAAATCCTCTCAAATCATCTTCCAAAAACCTTTGATCATAAACTTATTAGTTTTTGTTTCAAGTGATTCAATCCCTCATCACTCAAAGTGCAAGAGAAGAATCCTCCCCATCATAAAGCCAAAGATGTATTAGAGTCTAGTTAGTGTTGATGTTAAGTTGTGAGTTATGTATGTATATATAATAAGTAGATCAAGATGATCTTACTTAGTAGTGAGCCAATAGTAAGAAGTAGTGGGAAGAAGTAGTAGCGTGGAGAACTCATGTAGTTGTGATGAAGTTGATGTGTGAATAAGTAGTGGTGTATAGAAGAAGTTGTGAAGTAGTCGTGAAGATGTCGTGAAGTCGTGTAGAAGTTGTGTAGTGATCAAAGTCGTGTCTTGAGATTGGTTCTAGCTACTATTAGAACTCGACATTTAGCTTAGTATCATAAATTGGTATAAGCAAAAGTTGTGTACGATTTTCTCCGCCAAAAGAGAGCTTGTTGAGTAGTGAAGAAAACTCTCGTGTAGGTGACTCGGGGAGTGGAGTAGGGCAAGGAAGGTGTCCTTGTAGCCGAACCACTATAAATCATCGTGTCCGGTTTGCATTTCCTTTCTCTTATCTCTTTTCATTTATTCTTGCATTCATCGCTTTACATCTATGCTTGCCTATATGTCTTAGTTGTTGCTTATATAGTTGTGATGATTGATTGTGTTGTACATAGAAGTTAATATTGTGATTGTGTGTATAATTATATGATATGGTCAAATAGATTATCATTCACACTTCTCATATTAAGTTTAACTTGATAGATAATTTGATACAAAACGTTTTAAGATTTAAAAGGAAAACGTATTCATATAAAGATCAACCAAAGCTCACATATATAATTGATCATATTGATTATATGTTGTTTTCATACTAAACTCTAATTGAAGATTTTTCAAACAATTGAATAAATTTGAATCAACATTTTGAAACCAAGTTTTTATAAAATTAAAAAGAGAGGAAAACTATTCAACCCCCCCTTCTAGTTTTCCACAGAATGACAACTCAAGTTTTCACTTTGATCGTGTATAAAGTCCTCGCCTTAAGATTAACTTGAAGGTCGATAATCATGATCCACCCACAAAAAGCAACATAGCATGACTACAACCAAACATTTGATGTATGTCCTAATACATGGCCTTTCCTTGATACCCATATCAGTATAAGCGCAATTGGGTATGTATCTTAAGTCTTAGCTTACGCAGTAGCAAATAACAATCTTAGATTGTTCTTATTTGTACTAGAAAGAATAACTATTCCCAATTAATTGTACTACAAAGCAGAATATCATAAGTCTTATATGAATTAAGAGATTAACCATTTGATCGAGAAAGATATATGATTACCATAGCCAAGGCCTTTAGCATGCTTCCATGTCTCAGGAATACAACCTTATAAAGATTCGGCATAGTGAAACAAAAAAAAATGCAATTAGAAGACAACATACATTGACCTGAATTCTGCTGTCAATTTTTCATGTTGCAAAAGGACGTTACACACATATACATGTTGAGTAAATTTAGTCGTATACATGTTGAGTAAAATGGAGAGAAATACTTACTTAAAAGTGATTGTTGGTATAATGGCAAAAACTATAAACAGAACTGCTCCGAGGGTAGGAATTCCTGAATTCAATAACATGGAAGATTAAGTCAGGTAGCAATTATACAAAATCAACCTCTCTCTATACAGTATATAAAGCATCTGTTATTAAGTCATTATCAACTATAGATTACAATTATTTGCATACTTGTTTTGACCAGTACACAAGGCTTAAAATCTTAATAGCAAAAGTTATTATATCAACGAGATGAAACTACAAGCATTCCATGATGGAGCTGTAAATTTTCAAGAAATGAAAAACTGATATAGTTAACATACCAAAATATATGATCATATAGTCCCCTTGTAATATCTCAATGCCTGTTGTATAGCCTCAGTTGATATATCTCTGCTAATGGTAATACTCTGAATCTACGTATTTTATAAAAGAGCAAAACGTTGGCAGAGAGAACATGTTCAAGGCCAAACATTTTAGTCTTCATAGTGAGGATATGGCAAATTAAACCTTATTGTAATTTAATGAACATCATGTATATATAATGCAATTTTACTCGAAAACATTATTTAAACTTGGTTCAGGAATTACATCAAACACTTGTTGGGCATTATAGGTGCTTAGTTCACAAAGCCATAGAACAAATGCACTAATGACTTCTTAAATTCTACAAAAAATACTTCTAGCCTACTCTCTCAAATATCAAAACAAGCTAAACACAACATTCTAGGATTAATAATAGTAACCTGTATATTGGGAAATGAGGTAACCCCCTGTGTCACAAGTAGTTTGAGTCAGAGCATCATACGTTGTACATAACATCAACTCGATCATTAATGACATCAAACAAAAAAGTGGAATTTTAAAATAAGATATACCAGAGTAGGACGATACCTCTTCACGAACATTATCTTGATATGATCTCTATGTTGAGGAATTAATAAGATAACTTGTTATGATCTTGTTGATTGCGGAAGCAACGATTATTGTTGTAGTTTTGAATTATTGAGAGTGGTATAGATTGAGATGTTAGTGGCCAGTTAAAGGGCGGTTGAAATCTAAAAGGTTAGGAGCGAATTCAATTTTTTTTTATGAAGAAGTGCGGGAATGTGAAACTGGTTTGGAGGTAAATGAAAAGATGGAGTACTTAATAAAATTATATTTATTACGGACTATATGAAAATAATTAAAAATAACATAAAAATATCATGAGAATGTGTAGTATATTAAAAAGAACAATGTTATAATAATATAATTAGTGCAAAATATTTTTCGGACAATAACTTTGCATGTTAGGATTAACTCAAATTCTTTATCTCTCTTCTTTTCAATTGGCTAGATATACAAATAAGATGGCACATCATTGCAAGGGTCCTCATCCGGTGAAAACCGGACCGGACCGAGATCGAATCTGGCAAAAAACCTAGACCGAGACCGGGCCGAATGTGGTCGGTCCGGTCTCAGTCCAAATAGGCTAAATGTCTGGTTTTTAAGCCAGACCGAACCGGACCGAGACCGAAATTATGAAAAACCGTAGACCGAAACCGGACCAAATGTGGTCGGTCTAGTCTTGGTCCGGTCGGTTTTGTCGGTCGGTCTGGTCCATCTGGTCCGTTTGCTCACCCCATACATCATTGTGTGAAATTATGTATGATCTTAGCATTTCTCTTGTTAGAAATTCGGGTTTTTGGTCTACTCGGGTCAGGTCCATTCGGTGGTCAACCCGAACATGAGCAAAATAATAAAGAAAAAGAATGACTAACACGATAAGTTTATAAGGATATGTTTTAAATTATTTTATATGAAAAGCCTTAAATGGGTTGACCTGAGCCCCAGTCGATAATCGATCCTATTTAGTATTCAGATTAATCAAGTCAACCTATTTAAGACTTCTAACCCGATATGAATAGTGTCATCGGGTTCAGGTTGGGGCAGGTTTTAGACGTCCGTGGTTAGAAGAATGCTAGTTTTATAAGTTATCTATTATCAAATATATTTAGGGCTGTAAACGAACCGGATGAACACGAACGGAGCCATGTTCATGTTCGTTCATTTAATTTTAACCAAACAAATAAACGGACACGGACGCTTAAACGGACGAATTTTCTTGTTCATGTTCGTTTATTAAGAAAATCAGTTGTTCATGTTCGTTTATGTTCGTTCATTAAGACACTAAACGAACATAAACGATCAAACACAAATGAAAATAGACAAACAAACATAAACTTTATTGAATTCTTCACAATATATTGTTTTATAAGTGTTGTTTTGTTTAAACAAACTAATTTTTAAAATTATAAAATTAAAAGATATGATATATGAACATAAATAGATAAATATACATAAACGAAATTTAACGAACGCATAATCGGATGTTTACGAACATAAATGAACGGACGAGACTTTTGTTCATGTTTGTTTATTTAACTAGATGAACGTAAAATATTGTTCATGTTCGTTCATTTAATAAACGGACGAACATAAACGAACTTTTTACCGAACGGTTCATGAAATGTTCATTGAACGTTCTGTTCGTTTACAGCCCTAAATATATTTATAACTAATCGATTTTAACAGGAGCTTGTTTCGATTTGATGGTTATAATGTCAAATCTTGATCTTATTTTCCTTCTTAGGTGGATGTGATTTTTGACATTTTTATCGACTAAATTCTAGGGCGTTACCTTACTACTATAGAGACTCACAACGCTTGAACCTTTTCTTTTGAGATGCTACCATGCAATTTCTGGTCTGTTTGCAACATTTCACGTTTTTTTGCAGCATTTCATGAACTTAAACTTTTCATATTTAAGTCATAATGGTCATAAGCTTTTGTCAATTTGTACTCTTCTAAACGTTAGTGATACGAGTCATTGGTGCGTAGGTATCGAAGTAATCGATCCATTCTTTTCGTCTAAAGCCTTGGATTACCAATCGAGCCTCAAACTTGTCAATTGTTCCAACTAACGACTTTCATCTTCCATTTGTTGATTCATTTGCAACCTAAAGGTTAAAGGATTTCAAGTTTTTAAAATGATAGATGTCATTGATTAAAAATTGTAACAACATCTACTATTAAATTAATAGTGCAAATATTTTTTAATACTTAAACTTTTATCATTTTTCGTTTCTAACTGATAGATTTTTTTTTTCTTCGCAATAACTATTAATTGAACCCTTTAGTGTTGCATCAAAAGTCACACCAAATTCATAAATTATTTGATGTTGTACACTGTCGTTATGCGGAGGTACTCATCTCGTAGTTACAAATTAGGAAAACTACATAAATTACATTTAGTATAATCAATGTTAGTTATTTTACCTTTTTTATGAACTGATAATATGGGAGGGAGTTTATAAAATGCGTGGCTCCAAAATTTTTTGGAACATGTCAAAAGTATATTTTGATTAATTTTTGTTTTTCAAATAAAAGATAATAATTAGTGAGTTGGTAAAAAAAATGGAGGGAACTAAAAATCAGTGTGCTGCCAATTATCTTGGCAAAGGACAAAAAGTAAATACAAACTAATGTGAAGAATTACACCAAAACTATAGTATTATACCCAAGTCCATCGCTAATCAGTAGCTAAGCGAAAAACTTAGCAACGTATTTAAGACAACTTAAAAAAATCCATCGTTATCTCGTCAGAGTTATGTTGCTAATAGTTGCAACCTAAGTTTGTCTCTAACTCCGTCTCTATATGATTACATTTAGCGATAGAATTGTGACAGATGCATAATTCATCTTTAAATTTGTTACTGATTTGTCACTAATTTTGTCGCTAATTTATGAAAGCCAATTTTGTAGCGAATCTATCTCTAATTTGTTAGACTAATTCGGTCGCTAATTTTCGTCGTTGTTGCTCAATATTCTAGTAGTGAGTAATTATGAATCGTAACTCACAATTTGCACAAATAATAACAAAAAAACACTCAAGAGGCATTGGAACATTTATTTTGGGTATTAATGCAACCTTTGCATCTTCTTTCATGCATAAATGGGAAATGCAGTATTTAGGAAGATGTCAAATATTGCAATATAAACCTCTCATTTATACATTGGATATAAAACAACCTCTCTATGCACAATGCATTACCATTAACATCCTAAACTTTAAAAAAAAATGCTTATAATTTATCTTTATATTTAGAGTAAATTACATAAATGGTCACTATGGTTTATCTATTTTTTCACATTTAGTCACTGAACTTTTTTTTTGACATACGCGGTCACTAAAGTTTCAAATCGTTACAGATTTAATCAATCTCAGTGACCATTTATGTAATTTTTGGACAAACCATGGTGACCATTTATGTAACGAAATTGAAACCTTAGTGACTGGATCTGTAATGATTTGAAACTTCAGTGACCATGTATGTCAAGAAAAAAGTTTAGTGACTAAATATGAAAAAATAGACAAACCATATTGACCATTTATGTAATTTACCCTTATATTTATATATTAACAATTCTGGATTATGTTAATTGAAACTTTGAATGAAAGTAAACTAATTTAAATACAAAAGATTTATCATTTGCACTAAACTAAATAGAATACAACTTCTCTAATAGTCATCTAAATACCGTCATATGTTTATGCAAACAAATGCATCAACGTTACGAAAAAATAGTTAATTATTCGACCAAAAGCACGTGTATCGCACGGGTTGTATAATATATCATGAACATAAAAAAAAAAAAAAAAAAAAAAAAAAAAAAAAAAAAAAAAAAAACTAACAAACTTACAAACAAAAAAAATATAAAAAAAACATTTGAAACAAAGCAACTAATTAAACTCATTCATTTTTTTAGCATTTGATTCTTCCTGACAAACACCGGCTTTTGCTTGATTCACTTGAGTCTTTTCACAAACCAATGTTGACAACAAACAAAAAGCAACCTTGAGAATGCATCATCTTCACGTACCTGTTGCACAAACCATAAACGCATAAAATCGTTTAATTTAGAAGAGCCAGAAACATAACAAAAGTGACAAATAAATATGCAAAATAACCAATATATACCTTATTCATATTAAAATATTAAATAAACTAATTTAAATACAAAGCTTATGATAACATCAATTGCATACCTTACATGTAACTAATTACATAAAATAAACTGAAAGAACAATAACAATTAAAAAAAAAATAATAAAAAAAAAACTCTAAGGCATCTAAATTACGCCATCTGCTTATTCAATAGTATGCACCAACATTGCGTAAAAAAACACGTATATATTCAACCCTTAACCAATTGGTGCAACCGCACGGATTTATGTAGCCTCGTGTTATATAAAAGGAAAATGATAGATGTGCCTAAATAAATAGGCTTAAAAGGGGACCTAACGCATTAATAATTTGTACATTTATCAAATATACAAGTTATTAATGCGTTAGGTCCTCTTTTAGGCATGTTTATTCCGAGTAGGCAAAGGCACTTCAGTGTAGTATAGTGTTAGACTGTTAGGACTTAGGATCATCAAGTACGAAAATCTTGTATAAATTTTGATACAAAATTGGTTTGGATAGTAAAATGTGGCAATTAAATTCATATAATATCTATTATGATGAAATGATCATGGGGTGTAGCCTGTGCCAAAGATGAATAAGATGTATCTTAGTCCAATTTTGGTATATCGTTTTAACAAGTTAAATAGATTAAAAAAAAAAGAAAAAAAAAAAAAAAGTTACACCAAAAGGGGGAGCCTAATTATATAAACGAGCTGGAAGTTGACTAGAAAGGCATATTGAAGCACACAATTCTCTAATTTCAAAAATATTACGGAGTATATTCTAAAATGTTGTAACAAAGGATGCAACATATTGTAACGTTCGCTACAAAAAAGATAAACAATCACGAATCAACCTATTACAAATTTCACATCAAGCTTACGTCTTTTAACAATGAGTACATTGAACAATACTACGTACTTGTCTAGCTGAATACCAGCGAAATAGTTTGGCTGTGACTCTTCTCTTGAGTTTTGTTCTCTTCTTTCCGCTATAATTCACATTATTCTCATACTTATACACGTTATTAATTAGAACCACATATACTGCGTAGCGTTGCATACAAAGAAGTGAAGAACCACAAATTGTAATTATTAAACGTATTAAGTTAGCGGCCCAAGTTCGGTTATGGGCTATGGCCTATGGGTCTATTATTCAACAATGCAAACAATTTTATGGAGTTGCGTATCAAAGATCAAAGAAATATATCAAAGAACCAGGCGAACAATACAACTATATTTTTATTTTTATTGTTGATGCTTGAAACGGTATTTTGCATTTAACAAATCTAAAAGTAAATGTATATAGATTAAGATATTTGTCTAAAATATTGCCCTATTCTGTTTAAACACTCTCTTAACATATTTCCACGTCTTCAGGGCCGTCTCATGAATTTGCATAATCTCGTGCCATCACTACAAAGAGGCCTTTAATTATATACAAAAAATACACATGAATCATTAGTGCATAAACTAATTATATTCATGCATCATATTGTGTATATATAATAAAAGTGCAAAAATTTTATGGCCCTCATCAAACGATAGCCTTGTGCAATGACACCTCTTGCATTCCACTTAAAACTGCATGCACATCCTATAGTTCATTTAGAGGTGGCAATTTTTGCCCGAAATGAAAAAAATGGGCTAATTTTTGCTATTTTGTAAAAGATTTGAGAACATTTAGCCCCATCTTTTCTTTTTTGAAATGGGCATATTTAGCCTATTAAAAAGTTAAATGGGCACAAATGGGCACATATTTTCTGTCAATTAGAGAACATTATAGTCATTTTTGAAGAAAAACTTATATATATAATATATTTAATTTTGTAAATATAAATTGTGTATTACGTTTAAGGAAGTTATTTCGTCATTTTGGGTCTTCTATAAAGTGATTTATATAACATGTGCCTCTATAGCCCGTGCCCGTACTAGCCCGTGCCCATGCCTGCCCGACCCGCCCGTTTTGCCACCTCTAAGTTCATTCATTGCGTCGGCGTCATATAAGCACACCATCGTAGCACTATTCTTTATCAAGGACGAGCCAATTTGTTCTCTATAGTTTATTCTACAATATTAACTAGTTTTAGAACCCCGTGCACGCACGGGGCTTTGGGTTTACTTTTTGTTAGATTAGCTTTAGGTTTAAAGATATATTACGGGGCTTTGGTTCAACTTTTCCTTATATTAGCTTTTATTTTTAATATATACTTTTAATTTTCAAAATATATATTAAAAATAATACGATCATTTGTGCAATCACTACAACTATATCGGGGTCACTAAAATGTTTTTATTAGTGCTAGTTTTAGATCCCCGTGCACGCACGGGGCTTTGGGTTTACTTTTTGTTAGATTAACTTTAGGTTTAAAATTATGTCAAGGGTAAATAAAGCAACAACGATTAATATTAATGCACTGCACCTGACATGTAGTTAAAGAAAACTACAAACTTAATATCAAGACATACAATATAACTGTCAAAATATAACCCCAAAAGACAAGCATCCTGATCATACTCTTATCTTCATCAGAAGAGACTTGTTCATGAACCTCCATAAGCTTAACTTGGCGTTCCTTCTCACGAATCCCATCAGGGATGTCATTGATTAGAGTAGTCAACATCATAGTCCTATTACTCTCCATTTCATGTGTTTCAAGTAGACAACCAAGAATAGCATCTGCCTTTTTTTCAATGGACCCAGATGGCGAGTCTCCTTGAGTGGAACCTGACGGTCCTCCACTTTCTTTTGGAGTTCATTACGCTCCTCCACAAATCGCTTCAAACAACATTTATCTTGTATTATTCCATTATTGACATGACTCTTGAATTCCGTTGCCAAATTATAAGACACAGATACCTCTTTGATTTCATTGATGTTGGAAGAAGAAAAAGTCATAGTTATGTTAGGATTAGTTTTGGTCAAAGTGCTATTTGATGTGAAAGGATGGGTAGTTATTGTGTGTTCATGCATGGGGAGGGGAAATTAATGATGAATAACTGTTCATTCGTAAGGCTCAAGGGTGTCAATCAAATCAATTGCCCTTATTAGTCACATATAAACACAAATTAACAATTAAAACCAAAGATAAATTACACAATAAACAGACAAACACAATTAATATTTGTTCATATACGTCGAAGTGAAATAAAACGTAAGTAATTATTAATTTGTGTGGCTCAAGAGTTGTATTTAAAGGATATACAAATAGGAAAAATTAATCACTAACAAAGCAAAATCTCAATCTAAACACACACATATACACTCTAAAAAGTAGTTTTTTTATAACAAATAAAAAGATGATAACATCTATGCCATTTCCAAGGAGTTATTCGAGAGGGAAACATAAAACATAAATATACAAAAAACAGCATATTATATGGATCCAAAATGCATTGTGTATACGGATCACTCGGCTTTGAAGTACCTCTTCGCAAAGTAAGATGCAAAGCCGAGACTACTCCGTTGGGTTCTCCTCCTGCAAGAATTTGATATCAATATCCGTGATAAAAAAAGGAGCCGAGAACCTGGCTGCTGATCATCTCTCCCGATTAGAAAACCCTCACCAGGATGTGTCCGAGAATCAGGAAATAAATGAAACATTTCCTCTCGAGACACTCAATATGGTTTCTTTTCGTGGTGACTCTTCTACCCCATGGTTTGCCGACTTTGCAAATTACCATGCGGGTAACTTCATTGTAAAGGGGATGTCGTCCCAACAGGAAAACAAATTCTTTAAAGACGTTAAACATTACTTCTGGGACGACCCCTATTTGTTCAAAATCTGTGCCGATCAAGTCATCAGGCGATGTGTTTACGGACAGGAAGCCGCTGATATTCTCAAGGCTTGCCATGTTGGACCCACCGGGAGCCACCATAGTCCTAACTACACCGCTAAAAAGGTGTTTGACTCCGGTTTCTATTGGCCCACGATTTATAAGGATGCTCACGAATTAGTCAAAACTTGTGATGTTTGGGGCATTGATTTTATGGGGCCATTCCCATCTTCTCGTGGAAACAAGTACATCCTCGTGGCTGTTGACTATTTGTCAAAATGGGTTGAGGCAAAAGCCTTACCCACCAACGATGCTCGAGTTGTTGTGAAAATTTTGAAATCCCTCTTTGCTCATTTTGGAACTCTGTTGGGAACATACTTTAGTATTTAGTCAAGTCTCGGTCATTACATTTTGTATTAGGTTTCTTTAGTATTATTAATGTTTATGTTTAAGATTATGGGCAAGTTGTAAAAGCCCAAAAGGCTTGAGAAGCCCACGTTAGTTAGTATGAAAGGGACTAGGGAATGTTGCCCTAGCTTCCCTCCTATAAATACTAAGCTTATGTATACATAACACTTGTTTGTTATTTTGATATATTAATGAAACTATTGTTCTTACACTTTTCATAATTCTTGTAATCAACCAATCCTTATATCTATCTCATTTTTTACTTGTGTGATATCAATATGGGCACCTAACAAGTAGTATCATTCGTCTAATAAAGATTGAAGTGTTGTTCTTTGTATTAACGTGGGATTTAGGGTGTTTTTTCCTTATATTTTTGCTTCTTCTTTGTTTCTTTCACTCAAATCTTGAAGCTTAGACAAGTTTCAAGGTTGATATAGTGATTAGAAGCTTAGATTTTGCATAAAGTTTTGATCTTTTATAGTTTTTAGTACTTTTTCTCTTTGTTTATTGAGTTTTGTAGCTTCTTTGATATTAGAAAACTAGTTTTTAGTAGCTAAATCTTTCATATTTAGTGTTTTCTAAGTGTTAGGGAAGTTATTTGATCAATAGATACTTATTTCTAAGCATTTTTCTTCAAAAAGTAGTGATTTTTACAAGTTTCTGGTCACTCTACGCATAAGATTGTGGTATAGTACAACTTTAAAGCTGTCTACAGTACTATTTGGTCAGTCTACGCATAACTTTTGCCAAAAACCCCAATCCTACGTAGAAGATCAATGTTTACGCTTAAGTTTTGGTGTAAAACCCCTTTTCTACGCCTAAGATCCATTTCTACACTTAAGATTCAGATCCTACGCATAAGTTGACGGTTTACGCAGAACTTGGATTCCTACTCATAAGATTTATTCTTACGCGTAAGATTACAAATTTACTATTAAGCTTCATCAACAATCTTCTCTTCGTGCTACGGTGACTCAGTACTTCCCTATCTTGGATAAGTTAGTGGAATACTTCGACTACGGATATCTTTCAAGCTTGGATAAGTTTGAAAGATTTGTTTGGTCTTTGAACCTTACGCATAAAATCTTACGCATAAGCTTAAACTTACGTGTAAAGGTAAATCTTACGCATAAACTCACTGTTTACGCATAAAATTAACCTTTACGCATAACTTTGAAGTCTACGCATAAGTTTGGTGTTACGCGTAAGATTCTCATCTTAGCCAAAGGATTCTTAATCTTTACCAAAGGAACGTACATTTCAATCTTCTACAAGATCCAACATTACACAAGTGTTCTAAGATGTCTCAACCACCAAATTACTACTTTTCTCATCCTCAGCAACAACAACATCAGCAGTATCAGCCACAGCAATACCATCAGCAACAATCGTATCAACAACCATCACAATCACACTTTCAGCAACAACCGTTTCAGCCAAAACAACAATATCTCATGATGCAACAACATCAAATCATTCCTCAACAACAACCATATCCAATGTCACAACAACCCACTCAGTATTCGTCCAGACAACCTCACTGGTTTGATAGAATGTGTGAAGTTATTACGACTCAACAATCCAGACATGACGCAGGATCACTTGAGACACCTCCAATGCTAACACCTGGGAACTATGTTCAGTGGTCAAGTCGATTCTTATGATTCCTTGAACTTAAGAAACCCCATGGGAAATTCTTGAAACGAGTGATACTTGAAGGACCAATTGAATGGCCAACCAAACTTGACAGTGGTGATCCAACTGCCGATCCTCTACGAGCTCCTGTAGAGAAACCCATTCCAGAATCTCAACTCACAGAAGAGCAGAAACTACATCGTGAAGCTGATGAATATGCCATGGCCTGCATACTTCAAGGAATACCTAATCCAATTTATCGAAGTGTTGATGCTCAGAAAACGGCTAAAGCAATGTGGGAACATGTTCATCTCCTAATGGAAGGCACTCAATTGAACAAAGATGATATGGAATCCAAACTCTACATAGAATACATTAACATCTCAATTGAACCAGGGGAGTCACTTGAATCCTATTATCATCGTTTCACTAATGTGGTAAATGATTTGGAAAGACACAAAATTACTGTACCGAGTATCGTAGTGAACTCCAAATTTGTTGGTAGTCTTGGTCCGGATTGGCAAAAGTATGTGACATTCGTTCGTCAAACCAAAAATCTTCATGATGCACCGTATGGCTTGTTGTATGATTTTCTAAAACACCATGAACCTGAAGTGGAGAAAGATCGTGCTCTTCGAGGAGGTTACATACCACCACCAACACCAAATTCTTTGGCCCTCGTAGCTCAATCTCAGTATACTCCACCTCCAATGTCAAATCATGCTTATGTTCAAGAACAGAATTACTTCAGCTACCCACAAACTACAACTCCAAATCAGATGATCCCATATGATTCTTCTCAGCAATATAATCAACCTGTTCCCTATGAAAACAGTGAGTCAATGTACTACTCTAACTCTAATGACGATGAAGATGATGAATTCAATACGTTGAATCAAGGACTTGCTCTCATTGCTCGTGCCTTCAGCAAATTCTCAAACAAGACAAAAAACCGTCTTCGCTCTTCATCAAACACTAGGAATCAAGCTGTCATTCAAGATGGGAGGGTTGAGATACAGAATCGATATAATGGACAATCAGGTGGTTATTCAGGAAATTCTGGAAATGAACAAAGGTTGAACAACAATGGAGGGTTCAGAAACAACTCTGGTGTTACTCAGCAAAGGAACGAAAGTGTTGCAACTGGGAACTCTAACTCTGGGAATGCAGTATGGTGCTACAACTGCAATGAGAAAGGTCATATTGCAACTGCATGTCCAAAACCGAGAACTCGGGGCAGTAAGTTTCACAAGCAGGCATTACTCATGGCTCTCAAAGATGAAAAGGAAGGACATTTCACTGAGCAGGAGAACAGTTTCATGAAAAATGCGTACAATGATGATGACATGGAAGATCTGGAAGCAAATGCAGCTGTGATGCTTATGGCCAACATGCAGGAACTTCATATGAATGATTCAGGCCCAGTGTATGACACTGATGGCTTGTCTCAGGTACATGATCCTAATACATGCCTAATACATGAAGTAGCATCACCCTCTGCTTCTGAATCAGATAAGGCGCAAGTTGTTCCATCTGACTCATCTTTATCGTCTCAAGAAGATGAACAAATGAACACAGTTGTTACATTTGATGACGACACAGTTGTTTCATTTGATGATCCTATTGATAATGATAAACATGATTCTCTAGAACAACATGAACCATTGTATGATCCAGACCCTGACCTTATATTGTTGTCTAAACAACTGAACGCTCAACAATTGCAAATATTGAAATGCAGTGAGGAAAATAAAGCTTTAAAAGAAACAAATAAGTCACTTACAAGAGACATTGAGTGTTATAAAATACAACTTTCAAATCTGAAACAGAAGGTTAAACATGAAAAAAGTTTTGAAAAGGCTTTTCAAGATTATTACAATAAAGAACAAGATCTCCTACACAAAATTCAAGATTTAATTGAGTCAAATGGAAAGTTGGTTTCAAAACTTGAAAGAGACAAGTGTGAACTTCAAAAACAGGTTGAACAACTTCAAAAAGAACTTTCAAAAACAGAAACAGAGTTGTCAATTTGCAAAAAGGATTTTTGTGAACACAAAATACGAAAAAGGAAATATATAGATAATTTAATCAGTGAGATTGTTGATCTTGAAAAACAACTCAAAGAGTTTCGTAATGTTGTTTACAAAATCGGGGGCTCTGTAACAACAATTCAGAAATTTACTTTAAAACCGAGACCCGATAAAGGTTTTGCACTTGGTGATTACAAATCAATGTTTCTTCACAAAGCGTTCAAACAAAATCCTAAAATTTACAGTATGGAATGTATGCGTGATGACATGATTGTGCGAACTATTGTTTATGATATTGAGGAAGAGGAAGAACTTGAAGAAGAGAGTCGATAAAAAATGAGTCAAGTTGAATATTGGAAACCATATGATTATTCAAAAGCTCCTCACATTTCTAAATCTTTTGTTCCTCAAAAGGAAATACCTGAGAAATCTTGGTTTGTCACTGAGTCATATGTTTCATCTTCCAATGCAGCTCCTGTCCAAACGGTGGCACAAGTAAATGGTCCTTTACCATCTTCTGGTGAAGTCACACCTTGACCAAAAAGTTGTCGTGTTTTAAATTATTTCAAAACTTTTATGGAAGACATCGAAATTTTGGAGGAAACAATTGAACGTAATTCAGAAATAGAAATTGAAACTTTTCAATCAACTTACGAGCGAGAAAAGAGAGATATTTTTCAAAAACAAATGTTGCCAACTGTTCAACGCCTCCGTCACTGTGCTACACGTTGGGAACAGGAACTTCAAAAAGAAGTCAAATCAATGATAAACGTTTTCAAATACAATGAAAATGCAATTGTGGTTCAAAAGCAAAGAAACAGAGTTTTGAAAAATGATGCTGATCGACTCTTGGAAGAAGTTCTCAATGCTGATATTATGTCTATTATCATGAATGATCTCTATAAATCTGGTACTTCTATGCTTGTGGAAGATCACTGTGCTGATAATGATTTGCTGAACACCGAAATTGAGACATTAAAACAAGAAAATGATATACTAAGGAAAAACAATGATGATGTGACAAAACGCTTTTCAAAAGAAAATTTTCAACTCAAACAAAGACTTGAATGGTGTCAAGCTCAAAGTCTTGAAACAGAATTGCAACTTCAAAATCAAAATGTTTCAAAGTCTTGTCAAAGTTGCAAAAATACAGAGTCTTTTAAAAGTCTGTGTCTCAAATATGAGAACGAAATTGCGGAATTAAAAATTGAAAACGTTGAATGGCAACAAAACCGCGATGACATTAATTATTGCAACGTGAAACTTGAGTCTGAAATTTAGGATAAAAATCACATCATCATTGAATTAAAAGAGAAAATTAAGCTACTTCAAAAAGGAAAGTTTGTTGACACCACTGTGATAGCACCAGGATTGTACCAAATAGACAAAACTTCTAAGGGAAATGATGTTCAAGACACTAATGTTGACCCTTCCACTTCCACAGGACTAGTCTCCACTAATAGCGTTAGCAGACCCAAGCGAAAAAGTAACAAGAAGAATAGGATCTTGCAACGTAAAAGAGGAACACTAGAAGCTCAAGAAGTAGAAGATCAACTTAGTAATTCGAATAAAACTCATGTTGCATCTGATTTAGATTCTAATCTGGCAAATTATAATCAAAATCTCAATGTAACGAATGATGAACCTTTGAATGTTTTGAATATTAGTGCATCTTGTGTGTTTTGTCGTAAAAGTGTATCATCTGGTGATCATGCAAAATGTGTAGCTAATTCTCTCTTAAATCGTCGTAAGAAACGTAGGACAGGCATTCCTTCTAGGCCCACTATTGCCTCTAAGTCTATATTAGGAAAATCGCTATCTACGGCTTCTAATGATGTTGTAGTTACCCCCATAATTGAAAAGAACAAATCTAGGAACAAGCCCAAAACTAGTGAGTTCACCAGAAAGAAAGAGAGAACTAGCTGGAATTGGCAACGTTGGTTACAATATAAACCAGAATTTAAATGGATTCCTAAATTATTGAATACGTGTGCTTCTAACCAACAGGAACCCGCACTTTCTTTGGGTTCCAGCCTTACTTCTGTTCCATCCTCGTCGTCTTCTTGTGATGCAGGTGGTGTAGATTATTCTCTGGATTGTTGATAGCGGATGCACCCGACATATGACAGGCAACCTCAAACTGTTAGTCAACTTTGTTTCTAAGTTTATCGGAACTGTCAGATTCGGGAATGATCATTACGCTTTAATCATGGGATACGGTGACTATGTCAGTGGGAACATTGAAATCAGTCGTTTTTATTATGTGGAAGGCTTAGGTCACAACCTTTTTTCAGTCGGTAAATTTTGTGATGGGGATTTAGAAGTAGCATTTCGTGAGAAAACTTGTTTTGTTCGTGACTTACAAGGAAATGATCTAATGTCCGGCTCACGTGGTTCAAATCTTTATACAATATTGATGTCTGACATGATTGCAACATCTCCGATATGTCTTCTCTCCAAAGCAGAATCAACTAAATCTTGGTTATGGCATAAACGTCGTTCGCACTTGAATTTCAAAACTATGACTGAATTTGCTCGTCATAAACTTGTTGATGGTTTTCCAAGATTCCGATTTACCAAAGATCACTCATGTTCGGCCTGTGAACAAGGAAAAAGCACTCACGCTCATTTTCCCTCTAAAACTGAGCACAGTACAAATCATGTTTTACAATTGCTCCATATGGATTTGTGTGGCCTGATGCGTGTTCAAAGTATCAACGGTAAATGCTACATACTCGTAATTGTTGATGACTACTCCAGATGGACTTGGGTTTATTTTCTTCGAAGTAAAGATCAAGCTCCTTCAATGATCATCACCTTTCTCACTAAAATTCAAGTTCAGTTACGTAACACGGTACGAATGGTCAGAACTGACAATGGCACAGAATTTAAGAATCAGACACTTAGGTCATATTTTGAGAAAGTGGGAATTGAACATCAAACATCTATTGCAAGAAGTCCAGAACAGAATGGAGTTGTTGAAAAACGCAACAAGACGTTAGTGGAAGCTGCAAGAACCATGTTGATTAATGCTTAATTACCAGATTACTTATGGGTAGAAGCTGTTTCAACTGCATGTTACACCCAAAACCGTTGTATGATCACTAAACGCCATCGTAAAACACCTTATCAACTTGTTCACAAAAGAAAACCAAACATAGATTACTTTCATGTATTTGGAGCACTTTGTTATCCGAAAAATGATCGTGATGATTTAGGTAAGCTTAAAGCAAAGGCTGACATCGGAGTGTTCGTAGGATATTGTAAAAATTCCAAAGGCTTTCGGATATGGAATCGTCGAACAAGAGAAATTCAAGAAACTATTCATGCTAATTTTGATGAACTCATTCAAATGGCTTCTGAGCAAAACAGCTTAGGACCCGAAACCAACCGTCTTAACTTTCCGGACTCTTCGGCTGAAACATTACCTCTCAACCGCAAAGAATTGGAAACTCTGTTTGCTCCACTGTTTGATGATACAATTGAATACCGTTCTTCTGAGGTCTCACCAATTTCCGCTGCACAACCTGATAATATTCAAGTACCTGACTTACCTCAACAAACAACTACAACTGTTGAGAAAGACGGTCCTCCAATTGCATCTCCCATAACAGCAGAACAAACCGCTTCCAACTCACGACAATCAGCTGAAGACCTACACCACAATCAGTTCCACAAACTGCAGAGTATGATCCAAATGCGTTCTTTAATCCGTTTGCACCGGCTCCAACATTTCCTGAAGTAGCTGAGTCATCTACACGCAATTTGGATCCTGCTAACATGCGAGATACCTATCAACTACACCCTTCGACACACAAATGGACTCGAGATCATCCCTTAGTTCAAATTATTGGCCATCCAGATGCACCAATCATGACGAGAAAACGGCTTCACACAGATGGTGAAACTTGCATCTATGCACTCACAATTTGTCAAGAAGAATCTAAGAACATTAAAGAAGCAATGACTTATGACAACTGGATAGAATCTATGCAAGAGGAATTTCAGCAATTCAAAAGATTAGAAGTCTGGGAATTAGTTGAAAGACCTGACGGAGTCTTTGTCATTGGGCTAAAATGGATTTGGAAAAACAAACTGGATGCAGAGGGCACTGTCATACGTAACAAATCACGCTTAGTAGCTAAAGGATACTTCCAAGAAGAAGGAATTAATTTTGAGGAATCTTTTGCTCCAGTTGCTAGACTTGAAGCTGTTCGGATCTTTCTGGCCTATGCTGCTCATAGGAATATGGTTGTATATCAAATGGATGTGAAAACGGCATTTCTGAATGGTGAACTCTGTGAAGTGGTTTATGTCAGCCAACCAGAAGGCTTCGTTGATCCTGAGCGTCCCAATCATGTTTATCGACTCAAAAAGGCTCTTTACGGACTCAAGCAAGCCCCAAGGGCGTGGTATGACAAACTATCTACTTTCTTGCTGGCCAATAAATTTTCTAAAGGTTCAGTGGATCCAACATTATTTACAAAAACATACGGGGTGGACTTACTAATTGTTCAAATATATGTTGATGACATTATTTTTGCTTCAACAAACATAAGTCACTCAAATGATTTTGTAAATTTAATGAAAGAAAATTTTGAAATGTCCATGATGGGTGAACTTTCGTTCTTTTTAGGACTACAAGTTCATCAATCACCCCGTGAAATTTTTCTAAATCAGTCCAAATATGCTTTAGAAATTTTAAACAAACATGGAATGATGAGCTGTGATACTTATAATACACCAATGGCGTTTGGCACAAAACTAGATGCTGATATACATGGGACTCCAGTTGACCCTACAAAATACCATATTATTATTGGGTCCCTCATGTATCTCACAGCTAGTAGACCTGATATAGTTTTTGCTGTCTTTATGTGTTCTCGTTATCAGTCTAAACCAACTGAAAGGCACCTCAATGAGGCTAAAAGAATCCTTCGATACATAAAGGGAACCATTAACTTGGGAATCTGGTATCCGAAGGATTCTGGTTTTGAACTAATTACTTTTTCAGACGCTGACCATGCAGGATGCTTAGACACACGCAAAAGTACATCTGGTGGATTACAGTTTCTCGGAGATAAACTTGTGTCATGGCAATCTAAGAAGCAGGACTGCACATCACTGTCGTCAACAGAATCTGGATACGTAGCTATGTCTGCTTGTTGTGCTCAAGTCATCTGGATGAGATCACAACTTAAGGACTATGGCTATCTATTCAATAAGATTCTGATCTACTGTGACTCCAAAAGTGCCATTGCCATTTCCTGCAACACCGTTCATCATTGCAAATCCAAACACATTGATCTCCGCTATCATTTCATCAAGGAGCATGTCGAAAAGGATACAATTAAATTATATTTTGTGGGAACTGAATACCAGTTGGCAGACTTACTCACTAAAGCTTTACCTCCAACAAGGTTTGCTGATTTAGTCCACCAAATTGGTATGCGATGTTTGACTCCAGAAGATCTGGAAAAGTTTTTAAAACACAAATGATCGTCAAACATCAAAACTTTCTTTGTAAATATTTTTTCCAAAAACAAAATACAAAAATATAAAACCAACAAAAACACAAAAAGATTTTATCTTTTCTACTCTTTAAAAAAAATGCAAGTACACACCTCTCTTTTCTACACTATTTTTTATAAATGTCTAAAATTATTACAAAAACAAGTGTTGAGGGGGAGTTAAAGTAATTTTAAAATTTTCAAAATGTTTACTTCGTACTTGCATTTTACCAAAAATATTTTCTGTTTATAAAACTAAAAGTGTTGCTTAAAAGGTTTTTTCGGGTTACTCTCCTTGACCATTCATATAAATTTTTCTATTTAAAAGACATCGGTCTAAGGTCAAGGGGGAGCAAATTTATCCATAATTGTTCTTTTATCATGCTAGGTGTAGTTAACTATTGTTACAATGTGAGTTAGTTGGGCATTAAGCTTGATAAGTATGTTAAGGTTAAGGGACCAAAGATGTCAAATATTAAAACATGTATTAACCCACGGTCAAAATCCTTGACCCTACACATTAACTCCACCTGCAAATTATATTTACTTCTTCACCAAACCAAATCAACGGCTCACGCTCATTCTGCAAATCTAAACGTTTAACATCAAATCTGTAAGTTCTAACAAGTTTTGATCATGATTTTAAATGATGGTTTTTGATTTTAACTAAATCCAACGGCTCATTTGTTCTAAAATCATGTTATACGATTTAGGGTTTGCGTTATAATTGGATTAAGTGATTTAATGTGTTTGGGTTTGAAATTAGTGGTGGGATATGATCCCTAGATGATGCTAAACATGTTATTAAACTTCAATCGTACCTAGAAACATCAATTAATGAATATTAAAATTAGGGTTTATCGTATAATTTGGGTGTTTTTGTGTTGTGATGCTTTGGAACAATTAAATGGTTAGGATATTGTTAGAAGGTGTTTAAGAACATGTTGGAGTGGATTAATTGTTTCAGAAACAAGTATGGATCATGAATTGATGAGACTAGGGTCATGCGACACTAGCAGTTATGATTTTAAGATTTTGTGGTTAAAAAGTGTTATAACTTGGTCTATATGTTCCTTAGTATGTTTAAAACACTCGCCTAACTTTCATTTCACCCCAGAATCATGTTTTCATGTGTTATGATTTGAAGTTCTTGCATTCTGACGCAAAAGTTTGCTTGTAGCATGTTTACGCAAATGTCTATGTATTAAAGTGTTTTGGGATGTATTTGGATAATCTATTGATCAGTGGTTGTGTTTAAACCTTTCAGGAATCAAAAGACACTTAATTTTTGAAGGTGATTTTCAAACAGATGCATTCCTACGCAAAAGATGATTCATCTTATGCGTAAGATGAAATCTTACGCGTAAGATTCGACCGTTTGAAAAACTTGTCTTGGATAAGACAATGTTTACGCATAAGAGTATTTCTTACGCATAAGTTTTTTTTACGCTTAAGTAATTATCTTACGCATAAGTCAAAACTTGCGCATAAGTTATAACTTACGCATAAGGTTCAAACCTTTGCATAAGCTCAATTCTTACGCAAAAGATATATTTCTACGCATAAGAATTGGCCTACGCAAAAGTTTGATCTTACTCGTAAGATCTAAGTTATGCGTAGATTCTGTACTTACGCATAATATAACTCCTTATGCATAAGAAATATTATGCGTAGGATTTTCAAATCTTACGCATAACTTTGTCTGATTCTTTGAAAATTTGTCTAAGTGTTGTAAATTTTGAAATGTAAAAACTCTTGTATGTGTTTACAAATATTGGGCATTGATTGTAATCAAATTCTATTAAGTTTTAACATCATATATACAAGATTATCATATTACAACATTTTGAACACAAACACCCACTGATCAATCCAATCATGCATAAACAAGCAAATTAATGAACTAACAAATTATATTATTGCAATGTCTATGTTTGTGTATGATCAACTCAGATGGCCCAACAAGCAAACATTCCACAAGAACCAGTACCTGAACCAAAGCTCACATGGGAAGAAACTTTTCCCGAAGATTACAACAGAGATATTGGAAAGAACAACTTACGGGTCAATTTCAACAAAATCACATGCAATGAATCCTCTTGCATTGTAGCTGTGGATGCTTTAGTCTATCACCCGTACAAAATCCTGCTCACCAAATCAACATCAGTAGCTTGCTTCTACATTCACCAGTTTTGGCATACAATTCAACTGGACCTTGGCGAAGAATCTTTCACGTGTATGCTTCATAAGAGACAAGTCACTGTGGACAAAGATACTCTTCGTAGCGTTCTTGGTTTGCCCGAACTTGGTCTAAATGAAGAGTACCACCCAGTTCCTAATGAAGAAGAGTTAATTGCATGGTTACGGGATGTTGGATACGATGAGTCAGAAGAGGTGGTGACTAGATACTCAAAGGTCAACACAAGATTTCTTTCACAACCATGGAGAACTTTGTACATCCTAATTGCCAAGTCCTTATCTGGCAGAGATACAGGTCACGAACACCCCAAACTCCAACATCTCAAACTTTTCTGGGCTATGGCAAATGTCAAACGGGTGGACTTTGCTAGTATTATCTGGGAAGATATAGTGTGGCACAAACAACACAAGTCAGCAAAGATTCCATTCGATCGTTTCACCAAGCTTCTCATAGAAAGCTTCCTTCGTGAGTATGACGACATTCCTCAAAGACTGGATGATGATGACAAGAACACATTCAGAAATGAGTCTACTCTCAAGCAGATTAAGAGACTTGATACTAGTACACGTAAGCAAGGAAAGATACTTCCCGAATGTCTCTTGAATGATAAAGTAAAGAAATGAAAGAACTACAAGTATTACGTTCAAGCTCTCAAGGAAGAGAAAGAAGGATTCTTGGACGAAGTCCCTCTACCTTCGTTTATGCAGAAAAAGGGAAAGAAAGGTAGCAAGTCTGGTAGCTCCGAAAGCTCCACCAAATCTGCTAAAAAGCCTCACAAAAGAACTCTTAAGATAAGAATACCAGTCAAGAAACCTATTCCAGAACCTGTTCCTGAACCCACACCACCATCTTCTCCAAAACCATCCGACTCAGAAACCGAATCCGATAGTGGTCCAGTTTATAGGGAAGCTTATAACAAACAGGATGACGATCTTGAAGACCTGGACATGACTCTAGAAGATTGGGACAGAAACATCGATGAATTTGTTGATGAAATTGAAAAAGAAACAACATTCATTCAAAGACCTTTAACTGAAGAAGATGCTAAGTTGGAAGAAGAACGATTAAGGGGTGAAAAGATGAAGGAACCTATGACTGCAGAACAAGAAAAACAAGAAGAGGCTCACACAAACCTTGGTCTATCTGTGGAAGAAGAAAATGAACGAGCACTCAAGTTAGGTCTTCTCCACAGCAGAATCGACTCCTCCCAAGCTAATCAACCTCCGCCTCCTCTGTTTACTCAAACAACCGAGGCTGGCGAATCTGGTAGTATTCCTGAGGTAGGCGGGTCTAGCAGTATCCCTGAGTCCACTCCAGTTGATCAAACTCAGGAAACAGGTACCACTGCTGAAATGATCTTCTACGAATCTCCAACAATTTCACCTGAAGACGTAGAGATGCAAAATGCTTTAGAAAGGGGAGACGATGATGTGGAAGACCATATGGATACAGATATTCCACACCTAATGTCTTTGGAAGAGATGGAGGCAAGAGAAAAGGCTCAAGAGGAAGAGCTCAAAAGAAAACAAGAAGCAGAATAGGCGAGGCTTGAGGAAATAGAACAAGCTAAACTGGAAGAAGCCATAAGAATGGAAGAAAGCAGGAAAGCTGAAGAGGCAGCTAAACTTGCCGATGAATTAAGGCTTAAAGAAGAAACAAAGAAAAGAAAATAAGAAGAAGCCAAATCTGTAGAAGAATTAAGGCTAAAAGCAGAAGCTGATAAGTTGGCTGAAGAGCAGAGATTAAGGGATGAAGCAGCTAAAGTTACAGAACAGAAAGAAGAACCTAAGAATAAACCCGAATCACCAAAAGGAGATGACAATGACACCACCACCAACATTGAATCTTCACAATCATCACCTCCAGCATCACAATCAACACATGACAAATCAATCAAGAAACCATCTAGAATTGAAGCCTCAGCTGCATCTAAGTTGATTAAGAGGGCAGTAAAGAGAGTTCGTGAAAAGAAGAAAAGCAAGTTAGAAAGTCAAGTTGAATCACTAGCAAGTCAAGTTGCTGAATTGACAAAGCAAATGACGACTGTTCAGGAAATGCATGAAAAAGTTGACACCTTCTTAGCCAAAGATGTACAAGAAGATATGGAAGCTACATTGGCTGCTCAAGTAACTCAGTACATGGAACAACACTTAGTTACAGAATTGAAAGAATTGCTGAAGCCGATGAAGGATGAACTTACAAAGATTGCTGAACAAGCTGTCAAGAAGGTGATCAGAACTACTTCTTTCACTCTCCGAGCTGACAAGACACCTCTACCACAACAAGAAATGACAGTGAATGAATTAGAGGCTCAACTCTTCAGCATGTTGGCAAGTAAAACCACCATGACACCTGAAGATATTAAAGTATGGGAAGTTCTACAAGCCAAGATGTCCAAAGAATCATGCAGCACTGAGGCCGATAAACTGAACCGTCAAAGAGATGATGAAGACAAAGATCCTAACTCACAGGCTAAGAAGCAAAAGCAAGCCGAAGGAAACTCATCTCAACAAAAACAACCTGTCATACCTCCTAAAACTACAACGTCAACTCAACAACCTAAGGCATCAGGATCAGGTTCTAAAGCCCAAGATAACTTTGAGTACACTGGCGAAGAAGATTTCCCTCAGCCCGATGAAATACCAGAACCTTCATCAACAAAGAAGAAATAAAAGAAAAGAAAACATCATCAGCACAAACCGGATACCTCTTTGAAAAGCACCGAACCTAAGAAACCCAAAAACATTCTCAAGTGGCTGGATGAAGACAAAACAACTGAGTACTCTTGGTTTGATGAAATGGTTAAAGCTCAACCACCTCTTGCAGAAAATCAATCACCACAAGATGGCCGAACAATGGAATATGCACAACTTTTGCAGAGGGACTACGGTTTAAAAGAAATGAGCAAGAAAGAGCTGAGAAGGGTAAAGAATGCTGCAGTCAACCTGTTGAAAGACCGCTCGGCCAACTCTGTTGAACTCGAATATCACCTGGAAAACATTGCCCGAGCAATGTCTAACGACATTGACTGGCTAAACCCCGAGTCCAACATTGATTACTACTCAAAGAACAAAGGGCCTTACTACACCGACTGGACCAAACCTCTACCCTTGGTTGGAAAGCCTAAACAAGAGAAAATCCCTTACAAATTCTTTTTCAACAACGAATTGGAATTTCTACAACACGGTAGCAAGATTGAAACGAAGTACGCCACATCACTTACCTTCTCAATCCCTGCAGCTAGATACCTCAACAACGCCATCGAAGAAGAAGCTTCAGACTTATTCGTCGATAAAGTTGTTGCCTATGACCGGAACGCACTCTATGGGATACACCATTGGCCAGAGAACCGGGCACAGTATTATCGAAGCAGCAGACTTAATCAAACTATGGGAAACGTGATGAGTGAGTTGAAGATTGTCTCCATTCAGTTTATTTCTACAGTTACTCACTTTGGGTACTCCTTTCTCAACAAAATCGTGCTCAAAAGACTTGATGAACAAGAGTACGAGATTTCCGAGTCAGACTTTCTAAGATTGCTCCTCAATAACATCGAAGATATGTATCTGCTCAAAGTCCAAGGAAAGCTTCACAACCTACCTAAGGATATGCAGCTTGCCTTCATCACAGCTCTACTCATTTTCATGAGACACATCGTCATCAAAGAGCGAGTAGAAGATCTTCAACTAGGAGTGGAAAGTTACCAGAAGAAGCTGAATCTCACAAAACCTAACCTTTACAATATCCCCAACCTTCAACACGAATCTCAATACACCTTGATCAAGCATCCGGCATTTGGTTTCACCTATCACAGTGTCAACCGACGCAACTGCTTCATGGCTTATGATGAAATCCACAAGTTCTGCGATGAAACACTTAAGTTCGTCAGAGATGGAACTAGATGATGTTGCACTGTACAAATCCAAAAGGTGGAATACCGATGAGGCCAGACAAGCTCGTAGATTCATCACAAGGATTGAGAACCGGTTAAAGCGTAAAGATTAGATAAGGAGATTGGAAAGTTATGTGGGAGGCAGACCAGGATTTCCAGTGTTGACGTTTCAGAGACCTGAATGGTAGAAGTTTGTAAGATCTTGATTTGATTTGTCAATACTTATATTCATTATGGTTTGTGCACACATTACAGTGTACAACCCGAACTTGTAAAGAAAGGACCCTAAGGTATGCATCAGTGCCTCAATCCTAAAATAAGGAGCGAAGGCTTCTTACTTTTGAGTAGAATTAATCAAATGTTTTATGATTTTCTTAATTCTGCTAAAAAAGGACAAGTATTTCACCTCAATAAGACCTAATCACTTGTTGAGGGGGAGCACTTGTCAAACAAAACTACTTTGTTCTAAATCAATGAAAAGTTCTTGGTGAATCTCCCCATAAGACTCAAAAAGGCATATTTTAATCTAAAAGATTATCAAAAACATCATTTCATATGCTATTTTTGAGGGGGAGAAAATGGAAAAGTGATTAAAATATAAGTGGTCTAAAAGCTAAAAGTTGTATCTTGTGCGAGCTAGACTCAGAATTGACCTAGGAATTGACGAAACAATGAAAGTTAGTAATCTCGAAAGGACTTATCCTCGACGGGTAATGACATCAAGTTAGTTACTAGAGCTAGTTGTCACCTAAAAGCTGACAGTGGAACTCTCTAACTAGCCACGTAAGCGTGTCTCGAAAAGGATTTGTCTAAGTAGAAATGTACCGTTTCGAGAAACTTTCTGTGGACTTGACCAGGCCGGGTAATAACTTCAAGGTAGTCTAACTAGTGATGTAAGCGTGTCTCGGATCGGTCCTGTTCACTGAAAGTGGATCAATTCAAAATATGTTTGCTCCTCCCGCATGTGCAAATTTATTAATTACTTGAGAGCACATGTGAAGGGGGAGCCCTTCAAAAGTGTACACAAAACTCTCAAAGTGTTAGACAAAATGTTTGATAATCACAAACACTTTGAGAGATTTTCAATCAAAGGTTTCTTGGCAATTGTTGGATAATCAAGGAGTTATAAGGTGATTAAGATAGGAAAAACCGTCCTATGATCCGCCAGAGCCGGAGGGATCTACCCAAGGACATCACCCATAGTTAGAATTAGAAGTCCTTAGGTATGATACGAAAAAAGGAGAAAAGAATGAAAGGGAAAGAAGGAGTTGAAGAATTAAAAAGAAAAGTAAAAAAAAGGGTGAAAAGAAATAGCCCTCCATATGTTCAACCTTAGGGCAGACACCGGGTTCAATTCGTATGCTACTGGTTGTTGCTAAGGCAACGCTGGTATTGAAGATAAAGTCGTCATGGACCCAGTGACGCAATGCACTAAACCTTCTTAACCACTCAAGTTCTCTTAAAAGAGCTTGTTTCATTCTTACGGGGAACCAGTGTAATCTATCGACTCATCTCTTAGAGATGGTTGATATTGAAGCAGGAGACCCCTCCCTAGTCTCTGCATAGGAAACCTAAGTGTGCACTTATAGAGTCTAGAGCCATGAGATACATCAAAGATCTCTTAGGAACACTTAGTTCTTCTACAACTGGTGTTCTACATCAATGGACACCAGCTGTAAATTATCGAGTCCTTCGCAGATCTTAGCAATCTGCCAAGAACGTTTATGAGAGAATTACAAATGTATTTCTCAATGATTGAACAGAAATTCCTGCCAGGGTCAACATCAAACAGCCCTGACAGCAGGTCACTTCGGTAACCCTTTACGGGTTACGCTTAGTGTTCGCGGTGGTTCCATAGCGGTCTACAGTCGTGGAGTGATCCCCAGTGACTCACCCAGTCATTGAGCTACTTAGTAGGTCTCATAAGCTCCTTCGGGAGTATCTGACATGGGAACGGCCTTGATAAAGATTAGAAGGAGTCTTCACACTATGCTGTTGACGAGCTCTAATTCCTTATCTGTAAGTACCGGTTGATTATTGCTAACTATTTACCTGCAGGTACAAATCACCTCCATGATGGTAGAATCTAGCATGCTCATGCATACATCTTGAAGTCAAAGAAAGCTCCCCCAAAGATCTAAGCACCACAAAGTTCAAAGACAGATTTTACACCAATAAGAAGAATCTCCAAAGTTTAAAGACTAAGATCAATATGTACGAAAAGGAACTTCGTGCACTTGAAAGACAAAGTCTAGAAATGTATGAGCATGTTAGAATGGCGGACAACCACCACAGACGCAGGAGTGACGAACGGCAGACTACTTCATAACACAATCACTACATCATCACCAAAGAACAATGACTCAGAACAAAGTACATTCATTTTACAACATTTTTTGAAGACGTCAAAAGTTATACATGTCACAAGTCAAAGACAAAGATGAAGACGTCCAGCAACCGTGATGACTGACTGATGAGTGCTCAAACACTCATCATTTTTGGTCAAATCTGAGCTGCAAAACATTTAAAAACACTCAAAAAGGCATCAAAATACTGAAAATATTCCAGGAATTGTGTTTTATATATTTTTTAGATGCAAAATGAGTAAAAATAGATGAAAAACGTATAATGTTTGCATAATTGGCAGTTTCAGTCCCCCAACTTTCAAAAATTGACAAAAATAGTCCCTGAGCACTTATTTTAAAAGAAAAGTCACCAAAGGTCATTTTGAAATCATAAATTGTCATATTTAGTCCTTTGGTGAAAAATTTGACAGTTTTGAGAAATTACATGTTTAGTCCCTGGAGTTTCAATTTTGTCAGATTTGGTCCCTGGGAAATATTTTTGGATGGAAAAGTCAACAAGGGTCTTTGGAAAATCAAAAGTTGGCAGAAATGGTCCTTAGATGAAAATTTTGAAGAAATTACATGTTGGTCCCTGAAGTTTCACAAATTGGCATAATTTGTCCCCGGGTAATTTTATTTTGGAAAAATTAACAAAAGACCCATGGAAAAATCAAAATGGCAAGAAAAGTCCTTGGAAGTGAACTTCAGAGATTTGACAACAAAGGTCCCTAATTTTCAGAAATTACAAGTTTAACCCTTGGGCTTAAATCCTATACAAACCAACCGGACCCTTTAATATCTACAACCAAATACCAAATCCAAACCTAAACCCAACCAGCCCACACACTCCCTAGGCCCATTTTACTAACCAAGCCCAAAACAATAAAAAAACCACCCCACCTCGTTAATATTAGTACCCTGGGAATAAATAAACCCAGTCAAACCCTGGTTTGACTCAACTCCACCTCACCCTTCCCTCCTCCCACTTGATACCTACAAAACCACCCTGCACCCCCATCATCACTATCTCTCCCACACTCCAACCCCTACACTCTTCCAAACACAAAACTCCAAACCTAACCCCTACCTTATCACAAGTTATCATAGGCCCCAACTTGCAATTCCCTTTTCCTGCCAAAAATTGAATACACGGCTTAGATCAATACCAATCATCCAATGGCCCCAAAGTAAAGTGGGAAAGAGCCAAGGGACCCTTTTAAAGTTTATAAATAAAGAATGAAGGCATGAAGACCAGTGGCTAGTAGTAGTTTTAGAATAGTTTAATTTAAAAATTCCATGTCGTTTTATTGTAAGTCTTGTTTTTAAGTGTTCTTTTAGCTTTCCAGTTGTAATGTAAGTCTCATCAGTGTACTTTTAAATGTTTAGTTAATAAAAATTCCCAAGAATCTTCTGTTGAATCTTAATGTTACTCAAAATCCTTAAAATTTCCTTTTTGCTTAAACTTGGTTAACAAAGTGGTCTTCCCTGCTCATTTAAGTTTATTTTAGCAGTTTGTAAGCTTTGGTAAGCTTAGAAGTAATTTGAACAAGCTTTATGTAAAACATCAAAAATCTCCAAAAATCACAATAAAATAGTTGAGAAAAAAAAAAAAAAAAAAAAAAAAAAAAAAGAATCACAAAAGAAGAAGAGAAGGAGCTAAGGATAAATGGTTTAGTGTTTCAAGGGAAACTATAGGATTGTTGTTTAAGTTCTGGTTCACCCTTTGTTCAGTGCTTGGATCAATCTGTAAGACTCTGCCATTTTTTAGCTTAATCTGTGATTGTTAGTTATTGTTGTTGAATGTTGTTTGTTTTTGCTTAATCATGTTTATTTTAGCCTAAGATCAGTTAACTTATCAGTTTCATGGGCTAGATTAATCATTTGCTCCCTAAAGTTGCTAAACCAGGTTTTTAAGGGGTGTTTGGTTTCAGATTATTAGTTGTGATCTTGTTGGTTTACATTGCTAAACTTGGTTGATACATGCTTCATTAGACATATTTAGATCATTCAGGGCATAAAATTTAGTAGTTTATTAGCATAAAGTTAAAAGTTAACCTAAGGGGTGAATCTGTGAACACTGTTGAGATTTGTACTAGGTTTAGCCATCAGATAGTCTTAGAACTTGTTAGGTTTGCTTATTTCAGTCTCATTATAGGTTAGAATAACATTTTCAGTAGTCTAGAACCTATCAAAGTTCAAAATAGTCAACCCACATGTTTTAATC
This sequence comes from Artemisia argyi, assembly GCA_030686995.1. Taxonomy (NCBI): domain Eukaryota; kingdom Viridiplantae; phylum Streptophyta; class Magnoliopsida; order Asterales; family Asteraceae; genus Artemisia; species Artemisia argyi. Next base: position 47,466,796 of record CM060698.1, read on the forward strand.
AAAAGTCAACTTTATCCTTTAGGCAGAAAACCCATTTCTTGCAAGAATATTTCTGATTTTTGTGTTTGGATTCAAGCATTGTGCTTTTTACATATTGTACTACCCCAGCTCAACTTTAGGAATTCATGGTCACTTGAATTTTGTAATTTTTTCTGAGCATCCCACACCACTCCAAACACACCTGCAGAGGGAGTGTTCTCCCCTGCATCAGCAGCTGTCTCCAACACCCTCACTTGCTGAGGTCCCATAGACCTCATCAGTGGGTCCCACAACCTAAATGTTGGTTCCTTCAACCCCCCTCCTGGCCATCTTCCAAGGTTGAGCAAGCTCCTGAGCTTATTCACCCTTGTGGGCCCCCTAGGAAGCATCAAATTCTGTCCCTTTTTTGTGTTGAGCCAAGTGCTCAATGTGCTTATTTTTTGTGCTTAATGACTTATTCAGTAGTATACTTGTTGTTTCTTGCTTATTCATGTCCACTTTACTCATCAGAACCAAGTTTTATCCCTGTGGACCCTACATAAGCTAATTTGAGCATATTTCCTTGTTTGGTCAACCAAAGTCAACTGTCCAAGGTTTATGTGTCCATTTAGCTGATTTTTTAGTTATAGAAAAGCTGTTTTTACAAAAGTTTCATGTTTTTACGTATAAAATAGTTTTCCAAAAGAAAATCCAGAAAATTCAAGTTTTAAAATAAGTGATAGTTTCTATTTAATGTAATTTAACTTTTTAATTTTCCTTTTTAGATTTTTATTAAGTACTTGGCATTTTTATATTTTTCTTAATTTCATTTTATGTTAATGTAATTTTAGTAATTTTCTCAGATTTTTATATCATAATTTGATAATTATTAGATTTAATATTTGGTTTATTAATAATTAATTAATAATTAAGCATTAAATAGCATAATTAGTTTTTATAAAGTCGCACGTAGTTTTTATATTTTTCCTAGCTTTTATATAATATAATATAAATTTAGGAATTTTTCTAGAATTTTTACAGTTCATCTTCTAATTTTTAGAATTTAATTAGTTTCATTAGTAATTAATTAATATTTAGTTTAATATTTAGTAAATTAGTTTAAAAACATATAAAACAAACTTTTATAATTTTTTAGGATTTCTGTAATGGTTAATTAGATTTAAAAAAAATTTCATAATTATCTAAATCTTTTTAGTATTTTTAATAATTTTAATTAGTTTAATTAGGTAATTAATATTTAATTAGTAATTAATTAATATAAAATCCACAAAAAGACAAAAAGACATGTTTTAAATTTTAAAATTTGTTTTTTTTAGTTATTTTATAAGTTTAGAAATTTAATTTTCGTTTTTCTAGTATTAAATTAATATTATATTGTATTTAAGTTATTTAAATATTAATAATTAGTATTAAATAGTATTTAATTAATATTAAATAATTAATTAGTGTAAAAATTTATTTTATTTTTCTAAAAATTTTCTTTCATCCTTAGGTTTGTAAAAAAGTCATTTTCACCCCTGAGGGTTTTCAGATTTCAGATTTCACCTTTTATTTTGTACGTTCACGTAAATTTAAATCGAACGTACACGTTTTTAGACTTAGCTCTCGTTTTTAGTGTATCTGATCATCAGTAATTGTTCATGTAGTGTTTCTAAGTTATTTTCATCCCTCATATCTTAGTGTAATCATACAAAACACTCAAACCCCTTTTCTGTCCAAATTCACCCGATCACAAACCCGTTTTGATTACCATCACACCTCGTCGAGACATAACGACCCGGGGAAACCCTATATTCCACGGAGATTGACTTCTAGGCTGTCTGACTTTGTTGACCATTCCTTGGTCAATATAAGTTGACCGTTTGGAGCCAATCAAATTTTGGCGCCGCTGCCGGGGAGGTCGTGCGCGTATTCTAAACGGTTTTACAAATTAGTGAATCTGGATATACACTCATTGTATATTTACCATCCTTTGTTCATATTTTCTTATTATAAAAACAAAACAGTTCACGAAAACATTTTAAAATCAGTTTTCAACGAACACAAAAACACAAAAAGATTTTCTTTCTTATAAAATGTTTATCAAAAATCCCAAAAATATCCATCTTTACCCTCCTACCTTTTTGATTCTTCATCCCTTTACCCTATATCCTTTTGATTCTAACTTCTTCCACTTCTCCTGTAATTGATTCTAATGGCATCTCTCGATGACGATTTCTTTGAACAAAGGGCCTTTGAGAGCAACATTGAAAAGATTCAGGCCTTGTCAAAAATGTCGAGATGTCATGTTGATTATGATGGACCATCGATTCCTATTCCTTCTCCGGTGAGGGAAATGGAACAAGAAACTGGTGTGACAAAGGACCCTGTACTTCCCTCTGACGATGGAAGTGCTAACTACGTCCAACCTACGGTTGTCCAAAAATCTAAGCTCACAATTTCTCCTAAACCGTCAAGAATCAATCCTAACCTTTCACGATATAAGGTTATAAGGTCGTCAAGCAAACGTACAGAGCTTAGGGCAGTGACTAAAAAGAATGACTTGCCCAATCTTCACGTTTATCAAGAACAAAAACCCGAGACCATAACGGAAGTGGTGGAAATTCCTAGCTCTCAGAGCACACCACTTGTCCCACCTCCGGATTTTATTCCTTGTGTCGGTTGTGGTGAGCCGCTTTTTGGTTTACCATGTCGTTGGTGTACATGTGAACAATGTGGTAACGATATTCGAGACGGAAGTTGTTTGTTTTGTGGTTCGAGGAATTCATTTGCTTATGATCCTAATCAGAACTCATTCAACGACTCTTCAAAATTTTCCAATTACCCATCACATTCATTTGAGCAAGAATCATATTATCCAAATCACAATGGTGCTTCGTATCAAAATACACCAAACTTTTCGTGTGAATATTGTGGAGGTCCTCACCAAGGTTTTGATTGTCAAAATAATCAAAATTTTGGTCATGACCAATATCCATATAATTCACCAAGCCAGACTCAACAGTTTTACTGTTGTGAGCACTGTGGTGGTTCACACTACGGTTCTGATTGTCAATCAGGAAGCACGCTTGTCTATGAGCAGTTTCCTGATAACAATTATGACTCTAGCACATACGACTCACAGCCACATCAGTTTTACTGTTGTGAATACTGTGGAGGTCCTCACTGCAGTTCTGATTGTCAAACAAGGAATCCATTTCCTTGTAACAATTATGACTATTCATTTCAAGACCAACCTCTACAGTACCAAATGATCCAAGCAACTCCTCATGATACCGAGCAAGACCTTTTACTAGAGGCTCTTGAAATAGTGCAAGAACTTAAGGAGGAGTTGGCGACTACATCGTTTCAAGATTCTCGTGAGAAATCAATGGCAAAATTACTTGCTGAAGAACGAGATGCTAGAAACGAAATGAGCATGGAAGAATTACTTGCTGAGCAAAGAGCAGCTAAAATACGTGCCAATCTTCGCTATGCTGCTCTATATGATGACGATGATGACAGTGATGATGATGAAGATAACATTGTTATTATTCAAAAAGATTCATCAGCTGTAATTCCTTCCATTGAAAATCAGGGAGAAAATAATTTGACGGAGAAATTACTAGCAGAAGATCAAATGGAACTTGTACAATCCATGAATGCTAGCTCCTCTTATCTCCCTCAGTCTATTGATACCACACCCGAAGTTCACACTCACTCTCTGAATATGGGGGATGAGCATCTTAACACTGTTCCTGAAAAGGAATCGGACGAATTCATAAAGTATAGTGTTGAGAACCTTGTCCCAATCCCAGGAGAGTCACAGGGAACTTTTGATCATGTGTGTGATTTACCTTCTCCTCCTGAAAATCCAAAAGATCATTTTGAGACTTTCTCCGATTTTAATGATGATTGTACATCTTATGGGGAAGTTGAGTATGAAGTGGCACCACTACCTCTTTCTGATGTTGACCCTCTTATTGAGGAGTTCACAGATGAACTTACTCACATCAATCCACTTCCATTGGGAAGTGATGATGATCTGTTTGACCTTGAAGCCGATATGGGAGAAACTGAAAATCTTTTAAACTCTAATCCCAACATCGAGCTTAGTACTTCACATGCTGATGAAAATTCTTTACCTTCTGGAGACATCAGTCATGTGGAAGGATTACCTTCTGAGCTAGTCAGCTTAGAAGAAGTGAATGATGAGACTGAAACTGAAATCAAGGATGAAGCACTTCGTGCAACATTATTGAATGTCAATCTCCTCATTTCAAAAATCAAGGCTTTCAAAGAGAAACCTATTTCATCTCCTATCCTCATTAAGGATAGTGACATTTTCTCCGATGATCCTATTCCGGAGTTTGAAGCCTTTACTTTTGATCATATGGGAGAGAAGATTAGTGCAGTACCACTTCTCATTCTCATAATTCTCTCCCCGATTATTAATCATTTACCTTAGATGAGTTCTCATGTGAACTCATGCACATCAATCCAGAATATGATTCATTCACATTCGATGAGTTCTCCTGTGAACTCACTTATATCATATCTCCACCGGAGTATGATAACTTCTACTTTGATCTAGACACACCCGGGATATGTCTTGATCACATGAGCTTAAATGATGAGATTCATGATGATGAATCTATGAATTTTCCTGAGGATGATGATGAGTTAGTCATGATGTTTATCATGACTTTCTTTCTCTTCTTCACCTACCGGGTGACTTCTCCTGTTCTTCATTCCTTCGGGAATGAAGACATTATGTTTGACCCCGGCATCACCTCTTATAGTTTATACTATCTTAAGCCAGGGTCTGTATATCTCATTGGTGTGGAACTTTCACGTGCTTCAAATGTTTGTCCAAACATCTTGAATGAAAGTCCGATGGAGATTGTTTCTTCCACATCATGCTTCCCCAAGAACAAATGAATTCGGGGTCGAGTCAAGCTAGCGACTCGGTAAACAAAAACAGTAGCATGCTTATGGGGTTTTCACCCTAAGTGTGGGGGAGTGCCCCTGCTGTGTTGCCATGTAAATATAATAAATAAAATAAAGTGAAAAATGGTGTTTCCACATTTAGCTTGTAATGTTGCCTTTTTACGTTCAAAGATTCGGCATAATAGCCGGGACTTTGAATACTGAGGACAATATTCAATTCTAAGTGTGTGGGGGGGGGGGGGGAATTCTAACGTATTTTATCACATTATATCCTCTAGTACCCCCGTTTTTGGTCCAAAATTTTCAAAATTTTTTTCACTTTATTTCAAAATTTTTGTGGTTATCAGTCCGCCATGTCTAAACGACAAAAGGATTGGCTAATCTAGGAGCAAACGGCTCTTGGTAAAGATATATCAAATCCGTTTATGGCTTACAATTTGCCCAAATTTGTATGGTATCTTAACTCGCCATATCCTAAAAAGTGAAATAGTTGGCTAGCCCGCAAGATTATGGCTTGTGGTAAAGGCAGTGGAAAAACCATAATTGGTAATCAGCTCACCAAGATGTTGACTATGTCCATCAAGATTTGGCTAGTCCAGAAGCAAACGGCTTCTGGTAAAGACAAATCAAATCCGTTTACAGCTGGTGGTTTGCTCAAAATCAAATGGTTATCAGTGTACCATAGTTCTTACTTGAACTGAAACATTTGACTACTCCAGAAGTAATGGCTTTTGGTAAAGAGATTCAAATACATTAAATTTTCTCAAAAGATTGCTAGGGACTAGCAATAGTTTAGTGTGGGGGATTGATGAGTGCTCAAACACTCATCATTTTTGGTCAAATCTGAGCTGCAAAACATTTAAAAACACACAAAAAGGCATTAAAATAATGAAAATATTCTAGGAATTGTGTTTTATATATTTTAGATGCAAAATGAGTAAAACCAGATTAAAAACGAATAAAGTTTCCATAATTGGCAGTTTCAGTCCCCCAACTTTCAAAAATTGACAAAAATAGTCCTTGAGCACTTATTTTAAAAGAAAAGTCACTAAAGGTCATTTTGAAATCATAAATTGTCATATTTAGTCCTTTGGTGAAAAATTTGAAAGTTTTGAGAAATTACATGTTTAGTCCCTGGAGTTTCAATTTTGTCAGATTTGGTCCCTGGGAAATATTTTTGGATGGAAAAGTCAACAAGGGTCTTTGGAAAATCAAAAGTTGGCAGAAATGGTCCTTAGATGAAAATTTTGAAGAAATTACATGTTGGTCCCTGAAGTTTCACAAATTGGCATAATTTGTCCCCGGGTAATTTTATTTTGGAAAAATTAACAAAAGACCCATGGAAAAATCAAAATGGCAAGAAAAGTCCTTGGAAGTGAACTTCAGAGATTTGACAACAAAGGTCCCTAATTTTCAGAAATTACAAGTTTAACCCTTGGGCTTAAATCCTATACAAACCAACCGGACCCTTTAATATCTACAACCAAATACCAAATCCAAACCTAAACCCAACCAGCCCACACACTCCCTAGGCCCATTTTACTAACCAAGCCCAAAACAATAAAAAAACCACCCCACCTCGTTAATATTAGTACCCTGGGAATAAATAAACCCAGTCAAACCCTGGTTTGACTCAACTCCACCTCACCCTTCCCTCCTCCCACTTGATACCTGAAAAACCACCCTTCACCCCCATCATCACTACCTCTCCCACACTTCAACCCCTACACTCTTCCAAACACAAAACTCCAAACCTAACCCCTACCTTATCACAAGTTATCACAGGCCCAACTTGTAATTCCCTTTTCCCGCCAAAAATTGAATACACGGCTTAGATCAATACCAATCATCCAATGGCCCCAAAGTAAAGTGGGAAAGAGCCAAGGGACCCTTTTGAAGGTTATAAATAAAGAATGAAGGCATGAAGAGCAGTGGCTAGGTAGTCGTAGTTTTAGAATAGTTTAATTTAAAAATTCCATGTCGTTTTATTGTAAGTCTTGTTTTTAAATGTTCTTTTTGCTTTCCAATTGTAATGTAAGTCTCATCAGTGTACTTTTAAATGTTTGGTTAATAAAAATTACCAAGAATCTTCTGTTGAATCTTAATGTTACTCAAAATCCTTAAAATTTCCTTTTTGCTTAAACTTGGTTAACAAAGTGGTCTTCCTTACTCATTTAAGTTTATTTTAGCAGTTTGTAAGCTTTGGTAAGCTTAGAAGTAATTTGAACAAGCTTTATGTAAAACATCAAAAATCACCAAAAATCACAAAAAAATAGTTGAGAAAATAAATAAAAAAAAAAGAATCACAAAAGAAGAAGAGAAGGAGCTGAGGAGAAATGGTTTAGTATTTCAAGAGAAACTATAGGATTATTGTTTAAGTTCTGGTTCACCCTTTGTTCAGTGCTTGGATCAATCTGTAAGACTCTGCCATTTTTTAGCTTAATCTGTGATTGTTAGTTATTGTTGTTGAATGTTGTTTGTTTTTGCTTAATCATGTTTATTTTAGCCTAAGATCAGTTAACTTATCAGTTTCATGGGCTAGATTAATCATTTGCTCCCTAAAGTTGCTAAACCAGGTTTTTAAGGGGTGTTTGGTTTCAGATTATTAGTTGTGATCTTGTTGGTGTACATTGTTAAACTTGGTTGATACATGCTTCATTAGACATATTTATAACATTCAAGGCAAAAAATTTAGTAGTTTATTAACATAAAGTCAAAAGTTAACCTAAGGGGTGAATCTGTGAACACTGTTGAGATTTGTACTAGGTGTAGCCATCAGATAGTCTTAGAACTTGTTAGGTTTGCTTATTTCAGTCTCATTATAGGTTAGAATAACCTTTTCTGTAGTATAGAACCAATCAAAGTTCAAAATAGTCAACCCTCATGTTCTAATCAAAAGTCAACTTTATCCCTTAGGCAGAAAACCCATTTCTTGCAAGAATATTTCTGATTTTTGTGTTTGGATTCAAGCATTGTGCTTTTTACATATTGTACTACCCCAGCTCAACTTTAGGAATTCATGGTCACTTGAATTTTGTAATTTTTTCTGAGCATCCCACACCACTCCAAACACATCTGCAGGGGGAGTGTTCTCCCCTGCATCAGCAGCTGTCTCCAACACCCTCACTTGCTGAGGTCCCACAGACCTCATCAATGGGTCCCACAACCTAAATGTTGGTTCCTTCAACCCCCCTTTTGGCCATCTTCCAAGGTTGAGCAAGCTCCTGAGCTTATTCACCCTTGTGGGCCCCCTAGGAAGCATCAAATTCTGTCCCTTTTTTGTGTTGAGCCAAGTGCTCAATGTGCTTATTTTTTGTGCTTAATGACTTATTCAGTAGTATACTTGTTGTTTCTTGCTTATTCATGTCCACTTTACTCATCTGAACCAAGTTTTACCCCTGTGGACCCTACATAAGCTAATTTGAGCTTATTTCCAAGTTTGGTCAACCAAAGTCAACTGTCCAAGGTTTATATGTCCATTTAGCTTATTTTTTAGTTATAGAAAAGTTGTTTTTACAAAAGTTTCATGTTTTTAGGTATAAAATAGTTTTCCAGAAGAAAATCCAGAAAATTCAAGTTTTAAAATAAGTGATAGTTTCTATTTAATGTAATTTAACTTTTTAATTTTCCTTTTTAGATTTTTATTAAGTACTTGGCATTTTTATATTTTATTAATTTCATTTTATGTTAAAGTAATTTTAGTAATTTTCTCAGATTTTTATATCATCATTTGGTAATTATCAGATTTAATATTAGGTTTATTAATAATTAAGCATTAAATAGCATAATTAGTTTTTATAAAGTCGCACCTAGTTTTTATATTTTTCCTAGCTTTTATATAATATATTATAAATTTAGGAATTTTTCTAGAATTTTTACTGTTCATCTTCTAATTTTTAGAATTTAATTTGTTTAATTAGTAATTAATTAATATTTAGTTTAATAATTAGTAAATTAGTTTAAAAACATGTAAAACAAACTTTTTATAATTTTTTAGGATTCCTGTAATGGTTAATTAGATTTATAAAAAATTTCATAATTATCTAAGTCTTTTTAGTATTTTTAATAATTTTAATTAGTTTAATTAGGTAATTAATATTTAATTAGTAATTAATTAATATAAAATCCACAAAAAGACATGTTTTTAATTTTAAAATTTGTTTTTTAGTTATTTTATATGTTTAGAAATTTAATTTTCATTTTTCTAGTTTTAAATAAATATTATATTGTATTTAAGTTATTTAAATATTAATAATTAGTATTAAATAGTATTTAATTAATATTAAATAAGTAATTAGTGTAAATATTTATTTTATTTTTCTAAAAATTTTCTTTCATCCTTAGGTTTGTAAAAAAGTCATTTTCACCCCCTGAGGGTTTTCAGATTTCAGATTTCACCTTTTATTTTGTACGTTCACGTAAATTTAAATCGAACGTACACGTTTTTAGACTTAGCTCTCGTTTTTAGTGTATCTGATCATCAGTAATTGTTCATGTAGTGTTTCTAAGTTATTTTCATCCCTCATATCTTAGTGTAATCATGCAAAACACTCAAACCCCTTTTCTGTCCAAATTCACCCGATCACAAACCCGTTTTGATTACCATCTCACCTCGTCGGGACATAACGACCCGGGGAAACCCTATATTCCACGGAGATTGGCTTCTAGGCTGTCTGACTTTGTTGACCATTCCTTGGTCAATATAAGTTGACCGTTTGGAGCCAATCACCGACCCTTAGGGGGAGATTGTTGGGAACATACTTTAGTATTTAGTCAAGTCTCGGTCATTACATTTTGTATTAGGTTGCTTTAGTATTATTAATGTTTATGTTTAAGATTATGGGCAAGTTGTAAAAGCCCAAAAGGCTTGAGAAGCCCACGTTAGTTAGTATGAAAGGGACTAGGGAATGTTGCCCTAGCTTCCCTCCTATAAATACCAAGCTTATGTAAACATAACACTTGTTGGTTATTTTGATATATTAATGAAACTATTGTTCTTACACTTTTCATAATTCTTGTAATTAACCAATCCTTATATCTATCTCATTCTTTACTTGTGTGATATCAATATGGGAACCTAACAAACTCCCAGTGCCATCATTAGTGATCGCGGTACCCACTTTTGCAATGATCAATTCGGAAAAGTCATGCTTAAGTACGGTGTCACTCACCGTCTTTCTACCGCGTATCACCCACAAACAAGTGGGCAAGTGGAAGTTTCCAACCGTGGTATAAAACGGATTCTGGAAAGGACCGTAGGTGAAAACCGTGCCTCTTGGTCGGACAAACTAGATGATGCATTATGGGCCTTCCGTACAGCTTACAAAACACCCATCGGGTGTACTCCTTACAAGCTTGTAGATGGGAAGGCGTATCATTTACTGATCGAGCTCGAGCACAAAGCCTATTGGGCCTTGAAACATGCAAACTACGACCTTCATAGAGCGGGTGATCACCGTAACGTTCAACTCAATGAATTAACGGAACTTCGTGATCAAGCCTACGAGAACTCTTTGATCTACAAAGAAAAGACAAAGAAGATTCATGACTCAAAGATTAAGAACCGCGTTTTCAACGTCGGTGACAGAGTTCTTCTTTTTAATTCAAGGTTAAAGATCTTCTCGGGAAAATTAAAAACCCGATGGACTGGACCATTCACTATTGCAAAAGTATACCCATATGGGACTGTTGAGTTATCTCAACCTGACGGTCCTAACTTCAAAGTGAATGGTCATCGTCTGAAACACTATTTTGGAGAGGACATACCATCTATGGTTGTCCCGGATCTCCAAACTTTTCCCATGGACAAATGAATTCGGGGATCGAGTCAAGCTAGTGACCCGGTGAACAAAAATTAGCAAAATATGGGTTTTCACCCATATCTCTGACTTCTTTCTCTTTTCTACAAAACTAGTGTGTGTGTGTGGGGGGGGGGGGGGGGTTCCCCATGCTGATGTATATAAAGTAAACTCTCTAAAAAAAACAAAAAAATAAAAAAAAATGCTATTCCCACACTTGCCCAAGTTTCAAAATTACAAACCCAAGTTTTTCAATATATCGGCATAATGGCTGGTACTTTGAATATTGAGGGCAATATTCAGTTCTAGTGTGGGGGGGGGGGGGGGGGGGGATAATTCTGGCGAATTTGATCACATTTTTTACCTTATAAGTGCCATAATACCCTCGTTTTAGCCAAAAAATAATATTTTGTTTAGTGGAAGTGCTTCGCACTAAACAAAAAAAATGATAATCAGTCCACCATGTCTAAATCACACAAGGACTGGCTAATCCAGGAGCAAATGGCTCTTGGTAAAGATATCTCAAAACCGCTGATGGCTGATAATTTGCCAAAAATTGTATGGGATTCAACTCACCATATCCTTAATCGTGAAGAGTTGGCTAGTCCAGAAGCAAAAGGCTTTTGGTAAAGACAAATCAAATCTGTTTACAGCTTATGGTTTGCTCAAAATCATATGGTTATCAGTGTACTGATGAGGCGAAAAATGATCCGTTTTTAGGGGGTCATTTAAGCCGGAATTCGAATTTATTTGATCAAATATTGCCCTAAATCGTTCCTTTTGTGATTTTAGGTACTTTGGGAGTGAAATCTGGAAAAGGAAGCAATTCGGACGTTTTTGGAGCATAAAAGTGAAGAAAACGCCAAAGTTTTAATTTTCCATGCTGGGAACAGTAGGTGACGGCGTCAAGAGTAACTTCCTGACGGCGTCAAGAGCAAAATTCCATGACGATCCAGAAGAGATTTGACAGCGTCATGAAGGTAGGGCGTCAAGAGTAAAAGTCATGACGGCCTGGAAATGATTAGTACTTGACGGCGTCAAATGTAGATCTAGGCAGTCCGAGATTAGTTTTGGCGGCGAGGTGACGGCGTCACAAGATTTGTCTTGACGCCGTCAGACCCCTTTTCCTATATATAGTTTTCTAATTTTTACACATAAAAGAGAGAAGTTTTGGGAGAAACCCTAAGTACGATTTTGGTGTAACTTTACAGGTTTTTCAAGGGTTCCAACCCCTTGATACCTTGCATGTTTAATCAAGATAAGTGTTCTTCTAATTCAATCAATATGTCTATGTGTTGGTTGTCTATATCTTGTTCTTGTCTTAATTCCATCATGCTAGGCTAGATCTATCTTGTGTTTGCTTAGATCTAATGAAACCTATATGTTAATTATGTGTTGATTACTTGTTTATTCTTGTATTGGATGAATGATTTATATGTTAGGCTTAAGAAAACTGGCAGATCTCCAATTGGTAACATGCTTGAACGTCTTAAGAAACATGAACCGACGCGCACTAGGTCTTTATTGGTTGTATTTAATGCATGAGCCACTGTTTACAATCCCTATAGTTGTGTTGGGCATGTTGTAGGAGGAGATAAGAGCTCATAGAATTGGGGAGTTATGTGTGCCACCCCATGAATGGTATTAAGGAATACGATCCATCATCCATGCAATTATAACAAGTAATTAACGTGTAAAAGATGTCTAGGGAGTAGTGAAATCTAAGTAAACACATTTTCTCCAATTACTGCTCACAACTTTAGTATAAATTAGTTTATTTTCATTTTTAGTATTTTATTTTGATTGCATCTTAGTATTGGGTTAGTTGAATAGAAACTAATTCCGCCCAAATCCTTCAAACCCGAGATTTTAAATTGCTTTCTAAAAAAGTATAAAAATACAAAAATAATCTTCCCTCATCTTTAGAACTAGTATTTAGGTTTTCTAATCCTAGCGACACTATTCCTAGCTGAACGATCAATCCCCCGGTACTTGTCACTATACTATACTACAACGATCAGGTACACTGCCTGGTGGGGGTTGTAAGCTTCTCGAGATCCCTCGAGAGGTAAAGCTTGGTGCAATTCCCACGCATCAAGTTTTTGGCGCCGCAGCCCGGGGAATAGTTATTGTCTAGGTCAGAATTTCTTTTTATTAGGTCTACTTGCTAGATTCCTTTCTAGTAAGATTTTATTTTTATTTTTAGGTTCTCTTTAGTCTATCTTTTTCTTTGTGCCCTTTGTTTGTAAAACCATTTTCATTTGTCTCCATGGCGGATGAAATTCTATTTAGATCATTAACTATAGAGGAACAATTAGTTTACTCGGATAAATTTGCTTCCTGTTGTTCCAATGAATTTTTAAGTGATCTTAGATATATACAAGAAGAGATGGGTGTAAAGTTTGATAGGTTTGATGAGTTATGCGCATGTGTGGCCTATATTAAACAATCATTGTTAGGATCAATTCCTTTTAGTAAGACCCTTTGGAAAAATTTTGAGGAAAGCCTCCTAACCGTGAACCATGAGTTCAATGAATTGATGGGTTTGTATACATCACAACTTCACGAAACAATTATGGAGGATTTAGCCGAGCATGATCATATTGAGCAAAAAGACCTAGATTTTATGATCAATGACTTGGAATCTCAAGGAACACATGATGAGGATATAGATGATATTGAGATAAGGAAGGATGAGGTAAATAACACAAACCTACAAAGTACCCCACAACTCCCATCATCACTTGAGGAATGCACACCACCCGTGACTTACCCGAAAGATGTAGAAGAGACTATAGGAGCCCCAATAGAGGTAGAGCCCTTGTATCAAAAACCACTAGAGGATATAGGTTTGAATACTTATAGTGATAACCTTACTCTTAGTTCTAGGGAAGTTCCTAGTTTTGATGAACCAGAGCCTCAACCAAAACCGTTACCTAATCTTCCATCCTTGGATGAAAATTTAGGAATTGAAATAGGTCTCGACCCACCCATCATACCATATAGTCCGGGTAGTCTTGGGATAAAGGTAGTAGACTCTAAGCCTTGTAGAGAGGAAGCTGATAGAGGAGTGGAAGATGACCTTACATGCTTACATCACCCATTCATGATTGATCATAAGAAACAATATGGGTTTAAACCGGGTTTATTAGGTCAAGATGGACCCCCAACTAGTAATCTCTTGAAGTTGATTGAAAATGATCCCTTTCTAGGAGAAAATCTTAATCCACCCATTAACCCGATTGAATTAGGTAAGGTTATGATGATAGGAGTACACCCCTTTGAGCATATAATTCATCCACCACTCTTTCCTCACATGGCATATTTCCACCCTAAGGGTGTGTATCGCTACTTCCACCCGCACTTAATCCTAAGTGTAGGGAAAAGCTCTCCTATTTCCGTTAAATAAGGGTAGAGTCAGGCTCGTGACTCGAACAAAAACAAGCGCTTCTTGGGAGGCAACCCATGTTTTGTGTGATTTTATTTGTTTGTTTGTTATTTGCTTCTGTATGCATGCTTAATTTTTATTAATGGTAGATCATGTTTCTAAACTAAATAGTGGAAATACTTTACTTTGTTATTTTGGCCTAGTCTTAATTCCACCTAAAAGTATTTTTTGCAAAAGATAAGTGTAAGGGGAAACCCCAAATATGTTTTTAAGAAACAAACCGATCATGATTCTCCACAATATTAAATGAATATGTGTATTCGTATTTGTTAGAGTCAAATGCTTATATTGAGTCATAATGAAGTTTTGTAGGATTTTCCAGGAAGTAGGACCAAGTTTTTCCAGAAATTTTCCAGAAACTTAACATAAGGATTTCTGCAGGTCACTTCTGACGGCGTCAGGAATTTACTCTTGACGGCGTCAGGTGTAAAAATCTGGAAATTTTACCGGTTTTGTTTTTCTAACGGAGTCTTATGGTTTTTGTGAATTATTAAGTTTTATAATCTCCAGGAGATCTGCAAACTTCATTCCACAAGCATTATATCTTATCTTGTTTTCTAGGATTTAGTAACTTATATAGGATGCCGCCGATTTTACGCGAGGTTGTCTTGTCTATTTTATCAGGTTTTACAGGTTATGTATGACAAGAAGATGATTTATATTCTGGAAGGGAAGCTTTGATTGTTCATTTTCTTGAGGAAGATTTAACCTGGCCACCCTATTATCCATACCGAGTGAATCAGGGGAGTATTTGATTTCATTCTCTTTACTTTTTCACTTTTACATTCTTTACTTGAACATTGGGGACAATGTTCATCTTAAGTGTAAGGGGAGGGTAAAAAGATGATACCTTACATATGCACTTTCACTTGAGTTTGTTTTGTTTAATGGTAGATGTATAATAAAACTATGAGAAATACTTGTTAGTGCAATTTTAGCGCCAAATTTAAAATTTTTTACAACATTTAGGAGTGAAACTTTAGCCATAGCAAGCGTCTCATGGATAGGAGATTGTATGACTAGCACATAACCGTATATTCAGAAAAATTTTCCACCCAAATATGTGAGGTTCGCTTTTAGATTTGATAGGAAAAGCATTTACTATTAGTGCTTATGAGTGTAGCGGTAGCATTTAGATTCTAGAACTTGCGTTAGTGATGCATCCCGAGACCGCTAGTGAGACTACATTCGTGTAGTAGGATTTACTACATGATAAGAGGCATTAGGATCACCCTTGTGTTAAACCCGTATCATGATTACTTGACCATTTAAGTCATATTACTTGACTAGTTAAGTCAACTAATTTTTTCCACACCCTTAGCGTTGTACTCATTTTTAGTACATGAAACCCCTAGTACACCCCTCCGAGCCTATCTTTTCGTTTCTAACTTTAAGCATTTTACTTAAAGGAAGAATTTGTTACACCCCACTTAAATGTACAACCAAATCGCCTTAGCCTTCCGTGTATGCGCTCATTTTTAGTGCATTATTGTTATTTGTTAAACCCTAAGTTAACTATCTAATTGATTACATGGTTGCTAAGTCGAGTCATATCCTTGTACATATTGTTTTGGGACGATTGAGACTCATGGGTAAGTACTTATTTTATGGAGTAATGGGGAAGAACATCATTTATTACCCCCATACGTACGTTAATCTTAAAAGTGCTCCAAGTGTTTTGATTATCTTGATTCGAGTCATTAGTTTAGTTAATTGTAAAGTATGTAAAGATTCAAGTGTAAGGGGAATTTCTATTCCCTATGATGTATTATTTTGGATGGTAGGGTAAGAGTGTATGCAAAAAAAAAATAAATAAATAAAAAAAATAAAAAAAGAGAAAAAAAAATAGAAAAAGAAAGAGAGAAAAACATACGGACTACCATCCCTTTTTATTCTATGTTTATTTTATGTTTTTGTTATTTTTCATTTATTAGCTTAAGTCGAGTCTAGTCTTGGCTTAGCAACGCCACATTGTACATGTAATTAACTAAGATTGTTAACTCGCCACCAGTAAAACTTCCTTTATCCAACAAAACCGTGTATTTCATATCCTTACACCTAACGTTACAACCCTTTAAAAGACCTCTTTGATAGTTTATCCTAGGTGCTTACGCCATGTGGTGGAGGTTTGATCCTTTCCCAAGCCTATGGTAATCTATTTTGCTATGACAGGTAGTGAGAGATATCTTCCGTTTCCATATTGTAATTTACGCTTTATTACACCCGAGAGATGTGAGTATCTAAACACTATTTGTGAGGTGCTAGTGTATGACCTCCGTGCTTGTCTATTGGTCTTTAGTGGAACGATTATTTGTTGTAATTACTTTTATATTAGTGTTAAATGACCCCTAACTTGTATTTTGAGTAGAATAAAAGCGCATTTGCTTGAGGACAAGCAAATCTCAAGTGTAAGGGTATATGATGAGGCGAAAAATGATCCATTTTTAGGGGGTCATTTAAGCCGGAATTCGAATTTATTTGATCAAATATTGCCCTAAATCGTTCCTTTTGTGATTTTAGATACTTTGGGAGTGAAATCTGGAAAAGGAAGCAATTCGGACGTTTTTGGAGCATAAAAGTGAAGAAAACGCCAAAGTCTTAATTTTCCATGCTGGGAACAGTAGGTGACGGCGTCAAGGGTAACTTCCTGACGGCGTAAAGAGCAAAATTCCATGACGATCCAGAAGAGATTTGACAGCGTCATGAAGGTAGGGCGTCAAGAGTAAAAGTCATGACGGCCTGGAAATGATTAGTACTTGACGGCGTCAAATGTAGATCTAGGCAGTCCGAGATTAGTTTTGGCGGCGAGGTGACGGCGTCACAAGATTTGTCTTGACACCGTCAGACCCCTTTTCCTATATATAGTTTTCTAATTTTTACACATAAAAGAGAGAAGTTTTGGGAGAAACCCTAAGTACGATTTTGGTGTAACTTTACAGGTTTTTCAAGGGTTCCAACCCCTTGATACCTTGCATGTTTAATCAAGATAAGTGTTCTTCTAATTCAATCAATATGTCTATGTGTTGGTTGTCTATATCTTGTTCTTGTCTTAATTCCATCATGCTAGGCTAGATCTATCTTGTGTTTGCTTAGATCTAATGAAACCTAGATGTTAATTATGTGTTGATTACTTGTTTATTCTTGTATTGGATGAATGATTTATATGTTAGGCTTAAGAAAACTGGCAGATCTCCAATTGGTAACATGCTTGAACGTCTTAAGAAACATGAACCGACGCGCACTAGGTCTTTATTGGTTGTATTTAATGCATGAGCCACTGTTTACAATCCCTATAGTTGTGTTGGGCATGTTGTAGGAGGAGATAAGAGCTCATAGAATTGGGGAGTTATGTGTGCCACCCCATGAATGGTATTAAGGAATACGATCCATCATCCATGCAATTATAACAAGTAATTAACGTGTAAAAGATGTCTAGGGAGTAGTGAAATCTAAGTAAACACATTTTCTCTAATTACTGCTCACAACTTTAGTATAAATTAGTTTATTTTCATTTTTAGTATTTTATTTTGATTGCATCTTAGTATTGGGTTAGTTGAATAGCAACTAATTCCGCCCAAATCCTTCAAACCCGAAATTTTAAATTGCTTTCTAAAAAAATATAAAAATACAAAAATAATCTTCCCTCATCTTTAGAACTAGTATTTAGGTTTTCTAATCCTAGCGACACTATTCCTAGCTGAACGATCAATCCCCCGGTACTTGTCACTATACTATACTACAACGATCAGGTACACTGCCTGGTGGGGGTTGTAAGCTTCTCGAGATCCCTCGAGAGGTAAAGCCTGGTGCAATTCCCACGCATCATGTACCATAGTTCTTACTTAAACTGAAACATTTGGCTACTCCAGAAGTAATGGCTTTTGGTAAAGAGACTTCAAATCCATTAAGTTTTCTCGAAAGATTGCTAGGGATTAGCAATATTTTAGTGTGGGGGATTGATGAGTGTGTAAATACTCATCATTTTTACCTAATCTGAGCTGCCAAAACATCCAAAAACACTCAAATATGCATCAAAATACTGAGAATATCCCAGAAATGTGTTTTATATGTTTCAAATGCAAAATGATAAAAAACAAATGAAAAATGAACAAAGTTTGCATAATTGGCAGTTTCAGTCCCTCAACTTTCAAAACTTGTCAAAACTAGTCCCTGGTTATTCTAAAACATGAAAAAGTCACCAAAGGTCCTTTTTGAATTACATACTTAGTCCTTTGGTGTGAAATTTCATATAATTACAAGTTTAGTCCCTCAACTTTGCAAAATTGACAAAAATGGTCCCTGGGATGTAAAAACTTTGAGAAAAATAAATTTTGGTCCTTGTGCTACTCATCTTTGGCAGGAATGGTCCTTGGTTGGAAAGTTTGGTGTAATTACATGTTTGGTCTCTGAAGTTTCAAAGTTTGGCAGAAATAGTCCCTGGAGGTGTAAAAGTGAAAAATCAACATCTGGTCCTTGAACTATTCAATTATGGCAGGAATAAACCTTGTGAGAACTTTGGGAAATTGGCAAATCAGGTCCCTTAATTTTCAGCATGTTACAATTTTGGTCCTTGTCACTAATACAACCAACCGAACCCTTTGTATTATTATAAACCCAAACACCAAATCCAATCCATGCCCTGATCCAACATCCATCCGAAGCCCAACACCACAGCCCAATCCAACCCCACCCTTAATATTACGGGGTCAAACTTTGACCTTGGGTCAAACCTCGGTCAAAACCACCTCCCTCACCCACAAAACCACCCCTCCACCCCAATACCGCCCTGCAAAACCCCCTCCACTTGCCCATCACCTCACATCGCCCACTCCACCACTATTACCTAACAAAGACAACCACAATAAATGCACCCCCACCCCCTTTCAAGTTATTAGAGCAAATTGCACTTTCATCCCTTGGCGCCAAAAATAATTTAAATGGCCAGGATTAATTGTGATGATCCAATGATCAAGATTGAAGCTGGGAAAGGCTTAGTGGGACCCAAGGAGCTCAGAAACTCAAGTATAAAAGAAGAGGATGCAAGGAGAAGAAGAACAATCACTTAGTATTAGTTTTAGTTCAAATTTATGTCGCATTAGCTAAATTAATCAATCTCAGTGTAGTTTTTACTTTAAAAACCTTGTACTCAAGCTTTTTAGTGTAATATAAATATGTTTCAAGTTCCAATTTCATTCTCTCTTTATAATTTCAGTTTTTGCATTTTTATTTTAAATTTCTCTTTTAAGCTTTAACCATGATCTAAACTAGTATTAACTATTTCATAAACTCACTTAGATAGTTTATATCTATAACTAAACATAAAAACATAAAAAAAAAAAAAAAAATCAGAACAATAAAAATACCACAGGGTACCTTTGCATTTGATTGGAGGCTTAAGGAAGTTGCCAGTAATGGATATGGCAAGAAGGACTTTTACCTAGCTTGTTTACAAGCTAGGAGCTTGTAGCTGCCCATTTGGGTGCCTTTGTTTAGCTAGGGTCTCAAGTGAGTTCAAATTTTCCATTTTTCTTTGATTCTTAGTTCTGTACTGTAGCATTACTTTTTTAGTGTTTATATTTGCTTTTTATGATTCCTAGGTGATTATTAGTTGTGTTATTGCTTATCTTCATTAGCTTTCTCAATTGCTTTTCTTGTTTTCAAAATTTTTTATTTTAACTGTCTTGTGGCAATTTTAGTGAATCTCTGTGTATTGTTGTTATAAATAGTAGGTCTGTGCTCAAATAAGCTTGTAATAGTATATCTCAATAATTGGGATCAAAGTTGTGGTTTAAATCTTTGAAATCCTCTGAAATCCACAAAAATCAGTTTTAAAAGGGGTGTTTGGATCTTACTATTTCACTGTGTTAAGAAAGGATTGGTTGATCATTTATGCTTGATACATGATTATCTAGTGCATATTAAGACAGAATAACCAAAAAAACCAGTGACCATTTGTAAAAAAGTTAAAATACCTTTTGATTTAATCTCATTTGTTATCTGTTAAGGGATTTTAGTTCAAATCTCATCAAATCATTTCACAAGTAGTTGTTTTAGCTTAATTTAGTCCTATTATAGCCTAGTATACCATAATCAGTGCTTAAATCAAGTTAGAGTTTCACAAAAGTCAACTTAGCTCATCAATTTAAAAGTCAAAATTTCTTAAGTGACGCAGAAAACCATTTCTTGTGGGATTTTTCTAGAATTTTGAAGGTTGAATTAGGTCTTAAAATTTTTAGAAGTTAAAGTCTGTCACCTAAACTACAATAATCTGTGTTTAGCTTACTTTTGTGATTTTTGTGTCGACCCCACACTTGCTCAAAGTGAGCTGCAGGGAGAGCAACCTCCCCTGCACCAGGCCTTTGGCCAATTTTCCTTGGCCCTCTATGACTTAACCAGTGGACCCCACACCCTGCCCTTTGCTTATTTTGTAGCTTATTAGTCCTACTTTTCACACCTAGGTTTAGTTTGGGCTTTAGCTTATTAGACCATAGCTTATTTGACCCATACTTGTGACCTGTTCTTAGAAGCCTACACTGACTCACTCAGTGTTTGACCCCAAGTTCCAAGTCTCACCCTAGCCTCTATAATAAGCCATAAGCCTAGCTTATTGGCTTATTCCAGAGTTGACCAGGTCAACTTCAAGGGTTAAAGCTTACTTTGGACCCCCCCCTTTACTTCTGTGGACCCCATAGAGGTCCAAAAGTCCCTTTGTAAGGCCTGTTTTGGCCTTGTAGTTGTTTAGTGCTTATTTGTTCACTATAGCTTAATCAGTGTGCTTATATGTTTCATTTGACTTATTTCAAGATTGTATCCATCTGTTCTAGCTCATTTGTTCATTTCATAGCTTTTTCAAACCACCATAAGTCCTAATAAGCTTTAAAATCCAACTGTTAAGCACAAGGGGGTGCACACATCTTATTAATAAGCTATAACAAAAGTGGTTTCATAAAAGTTGTGTATTTTTAGCTTATAATCAATTGTCAAAAAGAAAAACCAACAAAAACCAACTTTAAAATTAGTGATAGCTTCTATTTAATAAGATTTATCATTTTAATTTTTCTTTTCAGCTTATTATTAAGCACTTCATCATTTTTTATATTTTTTTTTAATTTTAATTCATCTTAAAGTATTTTCAGTAATTTTCCTAGATTTTTCCATTTTAATTTAGTAATTATTAGAATTAATATTAATTTAATTAATAATTAAGTAATATTAGTAATTAAATAGTTTTGTTAATTTTTAATTAACAACAGTACCTTTTTATATTTTTCCTTGGACTTCTAAATCATAAAGTAATTTTAGAAAATAGTTTCCTAATAAACACTGTTCATTTTCCATTTTTCTTAATCAATTTAGTTAAATTAGATATTAATTAATAAATAAGTAAATAATTAGTAAAATAGTCTAAAATTAATTTTTATAAGTTTTTTTTATAATTTTTTAGGATTCCTGTGATGGTTAATTAGATTTATAAATATTTCTCAATTTTCTAAGTCATTTGTAGTATTATTAGTAATTTAAATTAATTTAATTAGTTTAATTAATATAATTAGTATTTAATTAATAAAAAAATCCACAAAAAGACAAAAATATATATTTTTATTTTTTAAATTTATTTTAAGTCATTTTAGAATTTTAGAAATTAATTTTGCAATTTCCTAGTTAAAATTTGTATTATAAAGTTTTTAAGTTAATTAGTTTTAATTAAATAGTTAATTAATTTTTATTTAAATAAGAAAATATTAAATAATAAAATAATTTTCTTTTTAATTTAATTTTATTTTTATAATTAAGTTTGTAAAATTTTCATTTGCACCCCCTGTAGTTCTAAATTGTTTAAAACTCACATTTTCTTCTGTCTGTAATCAAATCTGATTCCTAATTTGCGTACTTGTAATCATATCTGTGTTTCTATAATTGTTAATACTGTTTCAGTTGTTCAAATACCAAGTAATCAGTAGTATAATCAACTCCAAATCTTTATTGGTTACTGTCCTCAGTGCCACTCATTCCCACAAACGTTTAGAAACACCATTTCAATCTCGTCGGGACATAATGACCAAGGGAAACTCTATACTATCCACGGAGCATTGACCTTAGACTGTTTGACTTTGTTGACCAATTTCCTTGGTCAATATTATCTGACGGTTTAGGCTCAATCACTCATCAACAACGCTTTCTTCTTATTTAAATACCTCATACCATCTAAAATCATAAAACACACACAAATGGTTATTAGAAAAAGATATTGTAATAAAAAGAATAAGATCGCTGCACAAAATGGTGTTAATTCTGCTTTTGATTCAACCTATTTTTTAAGATAGTCTTGTCCACCTTGATCCTCCAATTTGTGTGTTCACACAAGTTTTTTCTCTTCAGTTCGTGCTTAAATGCTGCATTCGGGGAGTGTTCGCTTAGTCGTGGAGTTCCCGTTCCTCAAAAATCTTGGCTGAAGACGGTTATTAGCTTCTTTTGACATCCCTTGGTACCTTCCATCACATCTGAGTTGCAACTCGATTTACATGACTCTATTTCAAAATATAAAAAGTAATATCGTGGTTTTGAAGCAAGTTTATTGGATTTAATTATTGGGCAAGGAGATGACGCTGGTAAAAAGATAAAGTTCAGATTTGATGATAGTGACGAATGTAAACATTCTGATTATGTATGAGAAACATATTTTTGCAATAAATAATTGTCCGTAGTCTATATCATGATAGTGTGCATGTCAGAAACATAACACACTGATCAAAAACATAATTGTTAATGAATCAGAAATTTATTAATTTGCATAGCAATATCACATACGCGTATTTTATCTTGTATTTCCAATTATCTTAACGTCCTCAAGAGTTGTATGTTTAGAAAGCCTGTCAAAAAAGACAAAACTGGGCCGGATGTTGCTCTCTTTAAATTTCGATTTGCTATCAAGGTGTTCACTCCATCTTCTTAGCAAAAATATTATTTCAAGTTTGATTAGTTTTTTAGTACAATTTGGTCTTCAAAGTCCAGTAATTTTCAACTGGACCATTAGTTATGGATATCAAATGCATTTTTATAATAAAGTGGCAATGAGTCCAATATATTTGTTGAAAATGTCACAACAATTGAGGTCGTCGATACTTAATTAAAAAATCGTATATATGCATCATAAACATTACACGCTTATTAGAAACGTGATCTTTATTGTATCAGAAGTCGTTATGGTTATTTTAATAAAGGATGCATATTATGTAGTGATATTCTTGCAGATGACATATGTTTTGTATTAATGAATGTTGCAAGAATCTAATAAACAAAAAACTTTAAAAAGTTAAGTATGGACTTATTTTGGGATGTAGGGAGTAAAATTTACATATACTTTTTCCATGCTATTCGTATTTGCACAAATTCCTAAGCAAAATTATTAAATTATTTCTCATTTCTTCTCCTATTTAAACACCCTCTTGGATCCAGCCTGGAACCAAACTATTTTCTTTAATGCAAATAAAAACAATGGAGATAAGAAAAATGTATTGTAAAACATGTAATCAAAAAAAGTTAAGCAAATGGTGTTAAGTCTGCTTTTGATATCTTCACCAAAGATACATTTCTGATAATTTAGGTATAATTTTATTTTTTCATAACCTTATAGTAATTAATTTTTTGAGTATTTTTTGATTTGTTTCTAATGAAGGCGTGATCAGAGCAAAATTTGATCCATCCGACGTTGAGTTACAGGAAAAGTATTCCTTTCAGTTCAGATTTGATGATACTGGAGATGGCACAGTGCCTGAGTACTTTTACCACGTTTTGGAAATCAATTGGTGAGGAACATGTTCCAAATTCTATAAATTGAAAAAAGTATATAAAAAGATTTATGTAGATTTAATTTTTTTTAGATTACTGTTTTTTAATGTTTTTTGTACCTTTTGTATTTTAATTTAAGTTTGTTAGTCAATATCTTTTTTTGGATATATTGTGTTGGAACCAAAGTTTTACTATTTTATCAAGTCTCGGTCATTTGTAATAATAGGTTGCTTTAGTTATTTATTACTTACACTAATGTAATGTCTCAAGTTTACTAGGCTTAAGTTTAATGATCCATGGGCCTTAAAGCCCACACGATTTGGAGAAAGGAAGGAGAGGGAGTGTTGCCCTAGCTCCTTCCCTATATATAGTATGCTTAGGTCTATGTAATACTTGGTTGGTTATTTGAAAACATTAAGGAAACTCTTGCATTTCATTTTCTCAAATTTCTCATAATCATCCCACTCTCATTCTCATCTCATTTCTTTATCAATCATACTTGTGTTTACAAAATGGTGACCTAACAAGTGGTATCATTCGCTAGAGGAAGGTGTAGTTCTTGTTTTTCATTGATTTTTTTTCTCTCAAATTCGTTTGTTTTAATACCGAATTTTTTTTGTGAAATTTTAAAACTTTTGCTTTGTTTCTTGGTTTTTCTCACATCTTTGCTTACAAACTTGTGTTTAAAATCAAAACAAACCATAAAGTTCTAAACTTTTACAACAAAAATCGATTTCTTAGTACTTGTATTTTTATCGAGATCTTTTCAAGTATAAAATTTTTCATAAAGTTTTCTACTTTCCTTAAGATTTACACATTTTATACACAAAAGTACAAGTATCTTGAAAGAAAAACGAATTTAAGGATTGCTTTCTTTGAAAAACAAAATCTACATATTATCGAGATCTTCATCAAGTACACTCCATCGTCTTCGTTTGCGTGGACTCGGTACTTTCTTTCTTGTATAAGAAAGTTAAGTACTTCGACTTTTGGGAAAGTTTTCGAAATTGTATAATTTTGAAAACTAAGTTTCGCAATTTCTCGAAATTTATCGAGAAAAATTGTTCAGTATCGAAATCTATTTTTTTTTCGATAAACTTGCTTTTTTATCGAAATCTTCTTTCTCGATAATTTTGCCAAAGTTTCTCGATAATTTTTTCACCAAGTTTCTCGATAATTTTTGCCAAGGTTCTCGATAATATCAACATTTTTCGAAAATCTGCCAAGTTTTCGAAAACTTCTTATCGAAATCTTATTTGGAGTTGTGCTAAGCTTCTCGATAAATTGGTTAATTCTACACTTTCCACAAGATCCATTTCTACACAAGTGTTCGAAGATGTCTCAGCCACCGAATCACTACTTTCCTCATGTTCAACAACAAACATCTCAGCAACAACAACCTCAGCAGTATCAACAACAACATTACCTTCCGCACACAATGAATCAACAACCTCCTAAATACAATCCACAACAACAATACCTTATGATGCAACAACAGCTCATTCCTCAACAACTACCATATCAAGTGCCACAACAAACCACTCAGTTTTCCTCCAAACAACCTCACTGGTTTGACAGAATGTGTGAAGTTATTACAACTCAACAATCCCGACATGAGGCAGGATCACTTGAAACACCTCCAATGCTTACACCTGGTAATTATGTGCAATGGTCAAGTCGATTCCTACGATTTCTTGAACTCAAGAAACCTCATGGGCCATTCTTGAAACAAGTGATACTTGAAGGACCATTTGAGTGGCCAACACGATTTGAAGCTGGTGATCCAAATGCAGATCCTCCACGTCCTCCTGGTGATAGACCCTTTCCAGAAACTGCACTCACTGAAGAACAGAAACTACATCGTGAAGCTGATCAGTATGCAATGGCTTATATACTTCAAGGTATACCCAATCCGATCTATCGCAGTGTCGATGCTCAGAAAACGGCCAAAGCAATGTGGGAACACGTTCATCTCCTCATGGAAGGCACTCAATTGAACAAAGATGACATGGAATCCAAGCTTTACATGGAATACACTGACATCACAATTGAACCTGGAGAGTCACTTGAATCTTACTATCATCGTTTCACAAATGTGGTTAATACCACAAAACTAGATGCTTATAATACGCCAATGGGCTATACCACAAAACTAGATGCTGATTTACATGGGACTCCCGTTGACCCTACCAAATACCGAAGTATGATTGGGTCCCTCATGTATCTCACAGCTAGTAGACCTGATATAGTTTTTGCTGTCTATATGTGCTCTCGCTATCAGTCTAGACCAACGGAAAAACACCTCAGTGAGGTCAAGAGAATCCTTCGATACATAAAGGGAACCATTAACTTGGGGATCTGGTATCCGAAGGATTCTGGTTTTGAACTAATTGCTTTTTCAGACGCTGATCATGCAGGATGTTTAGACACACGCAAAAGTACATCTGGTGGATTACAGTTTCTTGGAGACAAACTTGTGTCATGGCAATCTAAGAAGCAGGACTGCACGTCTTTGTCATCTACAGAATCTGAATACGTAGCCATGTCGGCCTGCTGTGCTCAAGTCATCTGGATGAGATCACAACTCAAAGACTATGGCTACCTATTCAACAAGATTCCTATCTACTGTGATTCAAAGAGTGCGATTGCTATCTCCTGCAACACTGTGCATCATTGCAAATCCAAACACATCGATCTCCGTTATCATTTCATCAAAGAGCATGTGGAAAGGGGTACAGTTGAACTTTATTTCGTTGGAACTGAATACCAATTGGCAGACTTACTTACCAAATCTCTGGCACCATCCAGGTTTGCTAGTCTAGTTCACCAGATTGGTATGAGATGTTTGACACCAGAGGATCTGGAAAAGTTTTTAAAATACCACTGATCGTCAAACATCACAACTATCATTGTATAATATTTATCTTTCTTTCTTTACTATAAACTAATGAAAACCCAAAAAGATTGTTTTCCACATTTTATTTTTCTTAAAAAAAAAAAAAAAAATGCAAGTATATCGCTTCCATTCAACACCTTGTTCTTTCTTTACAAGTGTTGAGGGGGAGTCACGCTTAAATCTTTTACCAATTAATTGGTATACTTGCATATTTCTCGGTTCGGAAAATGTGCGGGTGATTTTAATTCACTACACTTTGTCTCTTTTGGTGTAAGTCTTCATAAGTTAACTTAACAAAGTCACATCTCAAATGTCAATAGACTTGCTAGTTACTTTAGGGTCCTAGTTAAAGTACTTCTTAGTTAAGGGACCCTTGTTGTCAAAGTTTTTAAGATTCTAATACTTTTGAACACTTGTTTGTTTCTTATAAAGTCCAAGGACTAAAGGTGACTAAAATCAAACTTTTCAATATTTACTAAACAAACAAACCGTTCCACCCAAAATCCACTGTTTCATAAAAGTTTTAAAACCTCTTAAACCCTTCTTACAAAACCAACGGCTCTCAATCATTCTTGCTAACCACAATCTTGATCTTTAAATTGTAAGTTCATATGTTATCTCTAGGACATTACAAACATAGGTTCTTGATGAATTGGTTTTTCAATGGTTAGATCTCTTGTATTCGTGATGTCGAGAACTAGGGTTAGGATTTCGATAACGTGAGTAACCTGTTGTAAGGGTTAATTCTTGATGGGGTTTAGTCACTTTACTTGTTTCTAATACTTTCTCATCAGTTATTATCTCATTCCATCATGTTTGCTTGGTTCTCGATTTCAAAAGAATGGGTCGAAGTGGGTATTTTAAGCTTCTGTGATTAATAGGTTATTTTTTGTGGTGGGATTTGCTTCAAAGGTTTCATATGTGCATACATAATTTTGCTAAGATGTTTCTCACCATTGTTCATGATTCTCGATAAAACTTGTTTGCCTTGTTCGTGAAAAACATCATGTTATACGTGTCTCGTGTATTTGTATATCTGTGACAAACCAATATCTGAGGAAACGTTATTTGTGAAGGATATGAACATGTAATTTCATGATAATTCGATTATATTCTTGTATAAGAATGTTTTCGAGAAATCTGTGTAATATCGAAATCTTTCTAAAATTATCGAGAAACTCAAGTTCTCGATAACAATGGTTTCTCGATATAATAAAGTTTCTCGA
Source organism: Artemisia argyi (assembly GCA_030686995.1). Lineage (NCBI taxonomy): Eukaryota > Viridiplantae > Streptophyta > Magnoliopsida > Asterales > Asteraceae > Artemisia > Artemisia argyi. Next base: position 47,494,861 of record CM060698.1, read on the forward strand.
TATTCTGAGGAAATTTTTCGAGAAATCATTTTCTCGATAAATTTTTTCATTTATCGAAATCTTTCTGGGAACTCCATTTTTTCGAAATCTTCAGTTTCTCGAAATATTGATATAGGAAAGATCTCGATAAAGTTTCTCGATAAATATCAATGTTTCTCGATATGACACTTTCTCGATAATGTTTCATTTATTGAAATCATTCAATTTATTAAACTTTCTCGATAACACCAGGTTCTCGATAAGATTGATAATAGAATTTTTTTCCGATAATATCAAGTTTTTTCGAAAAATAAGAAATCTCGATAAAAGGTCCATGATGCATTTTTTTTTTGAAATATTGTTTGGTATTATATCAATGTTACCTTGGTGTGATTCATTAAGTGTTGTGTAATGTGATGTAATGTGAATTGTGCTTGTCATGTTGTACTTATTTGCCATTTTGCATTATGTGACTCATTCTTAAATGACGCATCTGTGCTTAATTGTTTCAAGTAGATATCTACATCCAATATCTAAACTGTGCTAACTCCTAACACATTTAGATGTTTGATTTATGGTGATACTTTTCAGAAAAACATGGCTGAACACACTGAGAACGTCGCAGAACAACCTCTTCCATTACTCACCTTGGATGACATCACTCCCGAGAACTACAATGTCACAATTGGCAACAACAATCCCAGAGTCGATTTCAATAAGTTGAATATCACAGAGAAATCATGCAAGATTGTGAAAGATATCCTACTGGCACATCCATGCAAACCACTTCTCACCTGCTCTACTTCAGTTCCACTGTTCTATCTTCATCAGTTCTGGCTTACTGCTCAGACCAACTTGGATAATGAGTCTTTCACTGTTACCTTAGATAGCCAAGATTACTCTGTAGATCATGACGTTCTTCGAACAGCTCTTCTCATGCCACAAACTGACAACGAATTTGCTCCGATACTACCTGACCTGGAACTTCTTGACTTCTTCATTGAATTAGGATATGAGGTTGATGATGATGAACCTCTAATCAAGCTTTCCAAATTCAATGTCAAGTATATACCTCAGCCTTGGAGAACATTCTGTTTGTTGGTTGTTAGATCTATATCTGGAAGGAAAAGTGGTCATGAACATCCAAGGCTCGAACACCTGCAAACATTCTGGGGAATGGTGACTCTGACACCAATTGACTTTGCAGTTCCTATCATGAATGATATCATCTACAGTATTCAGACCGACCGTGTGAAGACTATGATACCATTCACCAGATTCACCAAGCTTATCATTGAACATCTCTGCAAAAGTTCTCCAGAATTCATCAAGAGGATGGCTGATCCTAATGAGCCGAAGCACCTCTTCGAGGACGACTTCCCCACATTATTCATCAAATCAACCACTTCCGCTACCAAGAGCAAAGGTATGAGGATTCCCGAATACCTTCTGAATGACAACATTAAGAATAGGGCAAACTTCAAGTTGTATGATCTGGCTTACAAAGGGGAACTGGTAGAAGCAACTACAAAGACTCGTAGCAAAGGAAGTGTAAAGTCTGGGAGTACCACGAGCACCACTGGATCACCGCATACAAGATCTAAGTCTGCTTCAATGGCAAAACCCAAGACTACTACCACACCTAAACCTACATCCAAACCTAAACCTGCTTCCAAACCAAAGAAGAAGGCAACTCCTGAGTACTTTATTCAGGATGAACCTACTCCTCCACCTTCTGACACCGAGTCTGAGTTCGATACAGAATCTGACGAAGAAGAACCAGACTATGAACTGAGATACAGAGCACCTGATGAAGGATTTCCAGCAATAGAGATTGCAGTACAACAAAGTCTGAAAACTTATGAAGAAGAGACAAGGAGAAGAAAAGGTGTCACTATCAATGAGCCGAATGATGATGAAGACGAACCAATCGCTGAACCATTGGTCGATAAACGTAAACTCAAAAGTATAGTTGTCGACACTAGAGATGAAGAAAAGCTGCTTAGGAAAGAACAGAGGAAAGCAAGCCTTGAAAGCCGACTTCTATCACACCCTCCAACACCACCACCTATTGATCAGTCAGAACATGTAGGGGCTACAAGCAGTATGGTTCCTCCAACAACGTCAGAATCAGCTCCACAACCTGATGACAACGTTAAGGATTCAGACAAGACTAAAGATGTCCACATGACTGAGACTGCTACTTTAGAGGAGAATGTTGGCGGTCAAGAGAACTTAGCTACGGATCAGGAACATGAATATCTTATTACTCCAGAGATTCTTGCACGAGAAGCAGAGGAAGCAGAGGAACGTCGTCGAAAGGAAAACGAAGAGAGGAACGCATTCGACACCAACATGTTTCTTAAGTCATCTTCTCAGCAGACTTCCTCAGCACAACCTCCACCTCCTCAAGATTCTCCGCCAAAGGATCCAACTCCTCCTGCTTCTTCTTCAGACTCTCACAACGAGTCTTCGTCCGAATCATCACCAGAGCACTCATCACCCACACCATCTGAAACCGCATCTAAACAGCATTCGATCAATGAACCAAAACAACAAGTTGATCTTCAGGAGCAAGTGAACAAACTCACCGACATGGTTACCAAACTGACTAAACAAGTTGAGGAATTCCAGGATTCTACGCAGCTGATTGACAAGTTCTTGAAATCTGATTATGAAGGGTTTATCAGAACTGCAACACATGATTTTCTCACTGATAATCTGGTTGAGATGATTACTCCTGAAGTTGCAAACCTTCTCAAACCAATCAATGACAACTTGGATCACAGAATTAGAAGTGTTACGAAGAAAATGTTGTCTACTACACCCTTCACGCTTCACACCGCAAAATCTTCTACTGTGGCTCCAACCGTCCAAGAATTGTCTCTCAATGACATGCTTGTCAAAATCTTCGACAACCTTGCCACCAAAACCACACAGACAGCTGAAGAAAAAGGCCTGTATGATGCTATGGTAGCTTATATGTCAAAAGAGTCATGCAAAGATGCTGCTGGTTCCCGAAAGAGGACAAGAAAAGATGAGGATCCTGACCCAAACTCCAAAGGCAAGAAACCTAAGTCTGGAACAGGTCCCTCATCCTCTCTACAACCACAGAAGGACTCCACTCCTCCTGGAACTCAACAACAACCCTCAGCTACTGGTGAAGGTCAAACCGAAGATGAAGAAATGTTCATGGAACAAACTGATGACTTCCAAGATCAACTTGACACCGATTACCGTGCTCCACCTACTCATGATTCTCATGCTGGTCCATCATCACCGTCCAAAGCCAAAGACAAAGATGCTACATCCAAGTCTAAGAAATCAAAGAAGAAAACACGTCATTCATGGCTCGACAATGATGACAATCCTCAGAATGATTGGCTTACAGAAATGGTCCAAGCTCAACCTCCTCTGGAAGAAGAAGAACCTCTTCCTGGTAACACTCTTCAGTTCACCCAGGTAATTATGAAGGATCTTCACATCAACAAACTCACAAAGGCGGAGCTTAGGAGAATCAATAGGGATGCACAAGAATTCCTCAAGAAAAGATCTGAAAACAAAGTCGAATACGAATATCACATGCAGAATATAGCTAGTGCAATGTCTGCCGACTTTGACTGGTTAAATCCTGAAGTGAATATCGATCTAAGTTCCAAGAATCATGAAAAACCTTACTTCACCGACTGGACCAAACCATTACCGTTGAAAGGATTTCCTGACAAACCGAAGATACCTTACAGCTTCTTCTTCAACAAAGATCTTCGTAACATCCAGCTCACTCAAGAGATATCCAAGAAGAAATATGCTTCCTCACTCACAATCTCAGTACCAGCCGCTAGATACGAAATTCCAGCCATTGAAGAAACAACCCGTATTTTCAGCAACTCCATCGTTGCTTACGACAGAGATGCTCTACACGGAATTCAACATTGGCCTGATCGTCGTCGTCTCGGTTATACAAGCAGATTAGGAGAGACATCATTGGAAAATGTGAAGCAGAAATCAAAGATCATCGCTATCTTGGAGATTCAGCAGTCGAAACGGTTTAACTACTTATTCATGCGTGAAATTGTTGTTAAACGACAAGATGAAAAGAAGTACAAGTTCTCCGAAGCAGACTTTCCCAACCTTTATCTCAATGACATAGAAGATATGTATCTTGAAAAGGTTCAGAGTAGAATGCGAGGATTCGATAGAGACGTTCAGTACAACTTCATGGCATCGCTACTTCTTTACATCCGACGACTGATTGTTCAAGAAAGAGTGGAAGATCTTCAACTTGGCGTGGAAAGTTACCAACAGAAGATCAATTTGACAAAGCCACAATTCTACTTTGATGGTCTTTATGAAACACCACAGTTTACTCTCATCCAAGAACCGTTTGGTTTCACCTACATCAACAGCAAAAAGCTACAAAGCTTCATGAGGTTCGATGAGGTACATAAATTCTGTGATGTTACACTCAAGTTTGTTCGTGATGGGCTTGTCAAAAGGTTGAATGATGATCGACGTAAGATAGCTAAGGGGGAACAACCTAGATGGAAATCCAGCTCCAGAAGACAAGTTCGTAACTTTGTCTTAAAGATTGAAGAACGGTTATTTCGACGGGAACAGATCAGACGACTGGAAAGCTACATCGGTGCCAGACCATCGTTTCCTGTCAGAAACTTCGAAAGACCTGAACCTCAGTTCACTAACTTCAATGCTCCACTTCCAGACGAAGAATAACTTGGTACATTTGATCATATTTTTTTTCAATATCAATTGTTTCATTGATTGAATCATTTTTTTTATTATGGTTTGTGCACACATAACAGTGTACAACCCGTGCTTGTATAGAAAGGACCCTGAGGTACGCTTCAGTGCCTCAATCCTAAACATAAGGAGCGAAGGCTTCTTACTTTTGAGTAGAATTAATCAAACATTTATGATTTTTTCATAATTCTGCTCAAAAGGACAAGTATTTCACCTCAATAAGACCTAATCACTTGTTGAGGGGGAGCACTTGTCAAAACAAAATACTTTGCTCAAAATCAAAAGTTCTTGATGTATCTCCACATAAGACTCAAAAGGCATATTTTAATCTAAAAATTTGTCAAAAAACACCATCTTATATGCTATTTTTGAGGGGGAGAAAATGTAAAGGTGATTAAAACATACGAAGTCAAAGCGTTAAGTTGTATCATGTGCGAGCTAGACTCAGTATTAACCCAGGAATTGACGAGATAATACAAGTTAGTAACATCGAAAGGACTTATCCTCGACGGGTAATAACATCAAGTTAGTTACTAGAGCTAGTTGTCACCTAACAGCTGACAATGCATCTCTTTAACTAACCACGTAAGCGTGTCTCGAAAAGGATATGTCTTAGTAGAAAAGTACCATCTCGAGAAACTTTCTGTGGACTTGACCAGGCCGGGTAATAACTTCAAGCTAGTCTAACTAGTGATGTAAGCGTGTCTCGAATCGGTCCTGTTCACAGAAAGTGGATCAATTCAAAAGTGTTTGCCCCTCCCGCATGTGCAAATTTATTAAATACTTATGAGCACATGTGCAGGGGGAGCCCTTCAAAAGTGTACGCAAAACTCTCAAAGTGTTAACCAAAATATTTGATTATCACAAACACTTTGAGAGATTTTCAATCAAAGGTTTCTTGGCTACTGTCGGAGTTATAAGGTGATTAAGATAGGAATATCCGTCCTATGATCCGCCAGAGCCGGAGGGATCTACCCAAGGACATCTCCCATAGTTAGAATTAGAAGTCCTTAGGTATGATACGGAAAAAGGAGAAATGAATGAAAGGGAAAGAAGGAGTTGAAGAATTAAAAAGAAAAGTAAAGTAAAGGGTGAAAAGAAATAGCCCTCCAGATGATTCAACCTTAGGGCAGACACCGGGTTCAATACGTATGCTACTGGTTGTTGCTAAGGCGACGCCGGTATTGAAGATTAAGTCGTCATGGACCCAGTGACGCAATGCACTAAACCTTCTTAACCACTCAAGTTCTCTTAAAAGGACTTGTTTCATTCTCACAGGGGAACCCGCGTAACCTATCGACCCATCTCTTAGAGACGGTTGATATTGAAGAAGGACATCCCCAGTCTCCGCATAGGAAACCTAGATGTGCACTTATAGAGTCTAGAGCCTTGAGATACATCAAAGATCTCTTAGGAACACTTAGTATTTCTACAACTGGTGTTCTACATCAATGGGCATCAGTTGTAAACTATCGAGTCCTTCGCAGATCTTAGCAATCTGCCGAGAACGTTTATGAGAGGATTACGTAAGTATTTCTCAATGATTGAACGGAAATCCTGCCAGGGTCAACATCAAACAGCCCTGACAGCAGGTCACTTTGGTAACCCCACAAGGGTTACGCTTAGTGTTTGCGGTGGTTCCATTACGGTCTACAGTCGTGGAGTGATCCCCAGCGACTCACCCAGTCATTGAGCTACCTAGTAGGTCTCGTAAGCTCCTTCGGGAGTATCTGATATGGGAACGGCCTGGATAAGGATTAGAAGGAGTCTTCACAATATGCTGTTGATGAGCTCTAATTCCTTATCCGTAAGTACCGGTGATTTATTGCTAACTGTCTACTCGCAGGTACCTCACTTCCATGATGACGAATTCCACATGCTCATACATGCATCTTGCAATCATCAAAAGCTCCCTCAAAGATCAAAGCAACACAAAGTTCAAAGTAAGATTCTACGCCAAAAAGGAAGAATCTACAAAGTTTAAAGACCAAAGATCTTATGTGAAAGAAAGGGAATACGTGCATGTATAAGTCAGAACTCAAAGATGTATGAGCATGTTGGAATGGCTAACTACCACCACAGACGCAGGAGTGACGAACGGCAGATTACTTCATAACATAATCACAACAACATCATCAAAGAACAAAGTCAAAGAGCAAAGTACATCCATCATTATTCTAATCATTTCTGAAGACGTCTAAAGCTATGAAAGTCAAAGATTAAGACGAAGACGTCAAGCAACCTTGATGACCGACCCTTAGGGGGAGATTGTTGGAACCAAAGTTTTACTATTTTATCAAGTCTCGGTCATTTGTAATAATAGGTTGCTTTAGTTATTTATTACTTACACTAATGTAATGTCTCAAGTTTACTAGGCTTAAGTTTAATGATCCATGGGCCTTAAAGCCCACACGATTTGGAGAAAGGAAGGAGAGGGAGTGTTGCCCTAGCTCCTTCCCTATATATAGTATGCTTAGGTCTATGTAATACTTGGTTGGTTATTTGAAAACATTAAGGAAACTCTTGCATTTCATTTTCTCAAATTTCTCATAATCATCCCACTCTCATTCTCATCTCATTTCTTTATCAATCATACTTGTGTTTACAAAATGGTGACCTAACATATTGTATATATATACACAACTTAATTTCATAAACTTACACACATTCAATCATTATTTCACTCGAAATAAAATATGGTGTTTGTTTTTCTTTTTGATTGGCTTTGTGCTAACTTGAAATGTTGAAGCAGATTAATCTTTCCAAGGTCAATCAAAGAGAGCATAAACACTTGAATTCTAATAGTTGACCTCATTTATTTTTTGTAATTTACGAAGAATATTATAAAGTCGGCCTTTGTATTGGGTCTTTATGGGTTATAAGGTGATCACTTGGGCTTCCACGACGTTGTTTTTTACTAAGTTAACTTGAAATAGTCATTTACTTCTCTTCAACAACTAACAAATTCTTTTTATTTAAATACCTTTTATCATCTTATTTTAAATCGATCCACTCACTATAATTCAAATTAAAAAAAACACACACATGGTTATCATAAAAGCATATAACAAAAAAGATAATGAGATCATTGTACAAAATGGTGTTAATTCTGCTTTTGATTTAGTCAATTACCCAATATTGAGTTGGCCATTTCGATTATCTGATTTGTCTGCTCCCACATGTATTTTGTGTTCATTTTGTGCTAATATGCTTGATCGGGGGTTGTTCGCTGAGTCGTGCAGTTCCCATTCCTCAAGAAACTTGGCTGAAGACATTAACAACAAAGATTTTTTTTTTTTTAATTTTTCCATTTCTTCTGATTTGTTGTAGAAACAATTTTAATTACTTCAAGAGCTTGTAGAAGCCAGAGGGTCAAACTCAATATCCCAAAAGATGATCCTACATCTCGAGAGGCTGGCATACGTGAAAAGATCGCTTTTGTTGAGAGGCGCAAGTGCATGACAGAACTTACCGTTTATAAAAGGGGCTATGTATTTAGGCTAAAACATCCAAGTATCAAAGATGAAAGAAGTATCAATGATGGATGAACCGACACCACTTTCAAGTATGAACATAAACTTGTTTTGGTGTTGTTCATCCACTGATGATTCATCTTTGCTCTTTGTCAAAATATAGAAACATTTATCAAGTATAATTTGTAGATTCGATGCTTGAATTTAATATTTTCGTATTCCAACATGTTGGTAGGTTAGAGATTCAAGGCTGAATAATATGTTGTTGTTGGCTAGGGTAGAAAAGATGGTAGTTCATTGCATTGTTAATATAAATTTAATATGATTTCATTCATGCACGATTAGCTCTCTAATGTCGTAGAATATACATAATTAATATGTATGTTCATCACATCTATGGGAGCAATATTAATGATAGTAAGAATCTATTTTCTAATAACTTAAAGCTCAATAATTAGGGCAGATCTATCTAGCATTGTAGATGGTTCCGTTGCTTAATTTGGAAAACGTCTACTACCGTTTGTGTGGTTGATCTTGATCACAAGCTTTGGCTCTTTCAATAATGTACCTTGATTAAAACTTTTATCACGACAATGAAGATACATTCTTGAAAGTGCCAAAGCTAGTGATCAAGCACACACAAGCATTATTAGACGGTGTCCAAAAAATAAAGCAATGGAACCTTTCTGCAATGTTAGATAGATCTGGCCTAATCGTTTAGACGTCTTCAATGCGAGAATGATATAGTGTGTATTGTTCATGACAGACCACACTCCATCATTATCGCATTCAAGATGAGTGATGTTACTAAGATTCTATTCTTTACTCGACACTTCTAGATTGTTTGTATCACTCTGTTTGCATTCATTCTTTTTTATGATCTAAATGAATCTAGAATTTCAACATATACCAGTACAACATGTTTATCAGAAAGGAAATTGATGAGGCGAAAAATGAACCGTTTTTAGGGGGTCATTTTAGCCCGGATTTGAATATATTTGATCAAATAATGCCCTAAATCGTTCCTTTTGTCATTTTAGGTACTTTTGGAGTGAATTCTGGAAAAGGAAGCATTTTGGACGTTTTTGGAGCATAAAAGTGAAGAAAACGGCAAAGTCTTAATTTTTTTTGCTGGGAACAGTACCTGACGGCGTCAAGAGTTCTCAAGTGACGGCGTCAAGAGTAATAAAAGAAGGGGAAGTGGATAAAGTCCGTGACGATCCAGAAGAGTGATGAGTGTCTAAATACTCATCATTTTATATCAATCTGAGCTGCCAAAACATACAAAAACACTCAAATATGCATCAAAATACTTAAAATATCTTAAAAGTATGTTTTATATGTTTCAAATGCAAAATATGCAAAAACAGATGAACAACGTACAAAGTTTGCATAATTGGCAGTTTCAGTCCCTCAAGTTTCAAAAGTTGTCAAAACTAGTCCCTGGTTATTCTAAAAAACATGAAAATGTCACCAAAGGTCCTTTTTAATCACAAAGTTACATATTTAGTCCTTTGGTGCAAAGTTTCATAAAATTACAAGTTTAGTCCCTGTACTTTAGAAATTGACATAAATGGTCCCTGGGATGCTAAAAACTTTGAGAAAAGCAATTTTGTTCCTTGTATTAATAATCTTTTGCAGGAATGGTCCTTGGTGTGAAGTTTGGTGAAATTGCATAAATAGTCCCTGAAGTTTCACAGTTTGGCAAAAATAGTCCCTGGTATTTAAAAGATGAAAAACATCAAAAATACCCTTGTACTATTCATCCTTGTCAAGTTTGGTCCCTGTGAGAACTTTGGTAAACTTACAAAACCAGTCCCTTAACTTTGTGCAAATTACAAATTTGGTCCTTGTGTGAAATACTACAAACGGACCCTTTAAATAAATAACCAAACAAACAAACCCAACACACACCAACAGCCCACCCTTACCCTTTTATTTCCAAGCCCATCTGAATCCAGCCCAAGTACAAACCAAACCCACCCTTAAAATATTACCAGGGTCAAAACCTGGTCAAACAAACAAAAAAACCGCCCCACTGTTCACTCCCTTCCACCTCACACCACTGAGTCACAAACCAGTGGTGGTTTTGCCACCACTTGCTTCCACCTCACCCCCTATTACTCTCACCTTGCCCCCCCCCCCACCTCACACATGCTCCCAAACTTCATTAATTGCAGAAAAACGGCCTCAACCAACCACAGAGACTTTTGGCGCCAAATTGCATTTAAACGGCCAAGATGATTTGCAGAGATCCAATGGCTACAAATTGTGATGGAATTTATTTCGTGGTCAACAAGGAGTTCAGAGGGTATAAAAGAAAGCAATGGAGCAGAGGAAAACCTTACCTTTTGAATAGCCTAGGTCACGTAGTGTAATGTAACTTTAATGTTTTCTTAAATTAAATGTCTTTCTTTGTTTATGCAGCCTCTCGTAATTTTCCCCAACGGTTAGTAAATACTTACAAGTTATTACGTTATTTAAATAGCCACTTTTGCGTGTAATTTTTTTTTTATATTAGACTTGATATATAAATCACAACGGTAAATTGTGATTTATCTTTTGCTTAGAAACGTTGCTTGCACACAAACCTAGATAGTCTAATCATCGCGAATATATTTTAAACGTTTATATTTTTATAATATACGTTTCGATTAAATACCATACAATATTTATATATTCCCGAAGCTTACGAAAATTCTCGAGACTACTCATTAATATTATTTGATCGTAACCCGACTCTCAAAACACACCAGGTGGGCCCCGTTGACTCATTGGGCCTTAAACCCAACTAATAAGCCAAACATATTTTTTTTAATTTCTTTTTCTTTCTTTTCTTGCTGGACCGAACGAAAGCAGCCCACCAGGCTAGTTGGCTCAACCCAATTTCACTTTTAATTTTTTTTGATTTCTTTCTTTGACTCGACGCAGCCTCGACACCACCCAAAACACCCCCGTTACTTTTGTTTTTAACTCATGACCTTGCTAAATTACTTCACAACTTGTTTTACCACCTAGCTAACATTCATAAGTGATAAATATCACTCACTCACTCGCTCATTTGCTGCCTGAAAACCACACAAAGTATATGTTAAAAACCATGGACATGGTGAAGCCAAAAACATGTCATTCATATTCTAACACCTCCCATGACTCCCAATAGCTTCTAAAACTAAACACAAGGGTACAGTAGAATGTCAAGAGGAACAGAGATCTTATGACACATTCCTTTTGTTGCCAAGTTTCGATTGGATGGAGGAAAGGTGCCACCCTCTTATGCTGAGACAACACACACCACTCTTGGCTTCTATCCTTTGTCTTGAACCTTTCACAAGCTCCTATAACTCCCTTGTGCATTCTCAGCTAGTATCTCACACACAAACATAACAAAAGTTACTATAACATGAAGTATTGACATCGAGTTGAGACAGGAAGTTTGGAACGAGTACGAGGCATAGAAGTGATCCAAGGAGTACCACCATTGCTTGTCTTGGACCTTGCTAAGTCGTGAAGTGAACCACGATCATCCTTTGATCCAACTCGAACCATACGTACCATTGTCACCACCTATCTGTGGTGAGGTGAGCAAACTCGAAACACTATAAACATTTTCTATTTCTAGTAATATTAGTTTTACGCGTTTACTTTTATCTTTTATTTCGTAAATATTAAACGTAACATATATATGTTTTTCCTTCTTTTCATTTTTGACCACGCTAAAAATCGAGTGTGATAATAATTTTGAGCTAATAATAACGTATACGTAAATTATATCACACGTTCCATGTATACCTTGACCCATTCGAATAAGCACAAAAACACTTAGAATATTTCTAAGTGTTGAAACTGTTTTCAAAATGAAGTTTGCTCGATCACTTTGGTCTCGTAAATAAATATTTAGACACGTGACATATTATTTTTAAGGCTCGACTCCATTTTTGATATAACAAATAAACGAGAGACACTTTTCATTCGACCTAACAAGCTCATTTGAACCATTTACTCGACCCTTTTTGAACCTGCCTAAAACAATTTTTGTATGAAACTAAATACGCCAAGTGGGCTTATTAGCCCGATAAGCTGTCCAATAGCTTATTCGATAAGCTGGTCTTAACAGCTTGTCACCATCATTTTTATAACATAAAATATGACCCAAACTCAGGCCCAAAAGTCTCGATAGTCCAATGGACCAAAATTTATTAACGGGCCAAGACTTGTTCTCGTTAAGGCCCAATTTAGAAAATAAGTAAAATATAACCTAATAAGTTGTTGTAATAAGCTTATTGGAATGTCCTGAGCTTATTTAAGAAGTCAAAATGTTAAACTTTTAATTTGGTGAAATTTGGACTAACTTTGCAAAATTTCTTAAACTGACGGACTAAAAGTGTAAAATTGCAAACTTGTGGTAAAAACTATAATTATTGAATTTATGGGTTAGAAACTGTAAATAATAAAACTTGGAGTTGAGAAATGTAAATATTGATACTTTTTGACCTAAAATGTAAATTGTATATATTTTGGACTAACGGTGTAAAATATATTCCGTTAATGGTAAAATATGTAAATTGATAAAACTTAAAGGATTTTCTGTAAATATTATTTTATAAAAATAATAATATTGTTTATATGAATAAATATATATTCGGGATAAAGAAACAAGATAAGTTTTATATATATACGTTATATATTCGTAATTATAATTAAACGATATAACGATACATTATTTATTTCTTGTAAAACGATACGTCTATTTTTATATCAATCATCAATCATTTTATTTACAAGTTATATGAATATATAACTTTATTTTTTTATTTACTTCAAACATTTAAACAAACACGAGATTCGTTTATAATTAAATATCTAACATTCGCGATAAAACCAGATTTAGACTATCAACTGAAACTTGCATTATATTTTAGGTTGTGTGTGAAGCATTGCAAAACATCGTTGAAGTTACGAAACAACTACTACTACTAAGGTGATTTCATAGCCCACTCTTTAACTATTTTCCCATGGGGGAGATACAGCTTAAAACTCGAACACAAGTCTTTTATACCGGGTATTGAAATACCGTCAGGCCAATGTTATTTGCTTAAGTTACTATTGTCAGAAGTCCCTCGATCATGAACCTTAATCACTTGAAGGGTGAACGTAAATAATTGTGGATAGTACTATTAGTGATTGACAATCCTCGTTTGGTTGTTGGAGAAAACACCAGGCGCACTTTATTGTTCTTATAAATAGGTTATTGACAAATACCTATCTTTGGGGGCCTATTACTTACCATCATAATTCACATTTATGATTGGCTGTTAATCGTTGAGTATCATGAGCTTAAGGCAATAATAGGAACATTGATTTTTAAACATATTGATTGTATGTGATTACAATACATTCTTAACTTGTGATTCAAACTCTTAAACTCAAACCTATGAATATCACTCAACTTTATGTTGACTTTAGCATGTTTATCTCAGGTAACTAAACAAGACGGATCTGGATGGCACGGAGTGGGCAAAAGCATGACAAGAACCAAAATAAACTACTTATTTTCCTTCAGAATAAAACACGTTCTTAACTTAATAATGTCTTGTATCCCATATATTTGGTATTTTTGAAATAAATTAAACTTTAATACGTCATTTTGTGTTGTTTACTATAATTGTTACAAAGATCCTTGAAGTAATACCCCGAAAGTCTTCCGCTGACATGTTAAGTCTTCCGTTGTTATTAACGACTTTTGGGGGTGTTACAGATTGGTATTCAGAGCCACGGTTATAGAGAACCAGATGTTTTTAAACATTGGACTATAACTACACTTTAACTGGACCATGTTTACAAAATACCACTTCATGCCCTCCGTGCCTACATTCCAACATCTGGTAGAAAAGTTACTTCTCATTATTTCTTACTTATATAACTTGATATATGCTTACATGTTATGATTATGCTAATAACTATGTTTACTAATCGGGATTATTACAGTACCATGTCTTCCAAACCCAACTTCATTGTTTTGTTATCGGATTCGGAAACTGAGAGCTCTACACCTATTGTACCAACTCTTGCTCCAACTCCTAAGACTGTATCACCTATAACTCCCACAGAAGTACGTCAATTTTTAGGTCTTGCAGGTTACTACCGAAGATTTATTGAAGGTTTCTCTAAAATCTCAAAACCATTGACCAAGTTGACCCAAAAGAAGGAAAAGTACGTCTGGGGATAGGAAGCAGAATCAGCCTTCCAACTGTTAAAACAAAAGCTTTGTGAAGCTCCAATACTAGCGTTGCCCGAAGGAAGCAAAGATATCGTGCTATATTGTGACGCTTCGTACCATGGTTTAGGTGCAGTTTTGATACAACGGGATAAGGTAATAGCTTATGCCTCACGTCAACTGAAGAAACATGAGGAAAATTACACAACCCATGATTTAGAACTAGGAGCAATAGTATTCGCTCTTAAGTTATGGAGACACTATCTATACGGCACCAAGTGTATCGTGTTTACAGATCACAAAAGTCTCCAACACATCCTAGATCAAAAGGATTTAAACATGAGACAACGCCGTTGGTTAGAATTGCTTAGCAATTATGATTGTGAAATCCGTTATCACCCAGGAAAGGCTAATGTAGTAGCAGATGCATTAAGCCGAAAAGAAAGACTAAAACCTCTCAGGGTTAGATCGTTAGGCATGACTATTTGTTCACCCCTCCCAACACAAATCATTATCGCCCAGAGCGAAGCTCTCAAGAAAGAAAATCGACCAATTGAAAAGATTTTTGGTATGCCGGAAAATGAAAACGGATTTGTGAAAAGATCAAATGGAATGCTTTGTTTCAAGGAAAGAAGCTGGATTCCTCTCTTTGGAGGTATTCGTGACCTCATCATGTATGAGTCTCACAAATCAAAATACTCCATTCACCCAGGTTCCGACAAGATGTACCAGGATCTTAAGAAACTATATTGGTGGCCGAACATGAAAGCCGACATCGCTGAGTACGTCAGTAAATGTCTAACATGTTCAAGAGTAAAAGCAGAATACCAGAAACCCTCCGGATTACTCACCCAACCCGAACTCCCCATGTGGAAATGGGAACGTATTACAATGGACTTCATCACCAAACTTCCCAAAACCTCTACTGGCTACGATACGATATGGATTATCGTTGATCGTCTCACCAAATCAGCTCATTTCCTACCAATCAAAGAAACTGATGAAATGAACACACTTGCTCAGATATATCTGAAAGAAATTGTGTCACGACATGGAGTGCCGAGTTCTATTATATCAGATCGTGACAGTCGTTTCACGTCTCATTTTTGGAAATCATTGCAAAAAGCTTTAGGAACAAAGCTGGATATGAGCACAGCTTATCACCCACAAACCGATGGTCAAAGTGAGAGAACTATACAAACTTTAGAAGATATGCTACGCGCTTGTGTCATAGACTTCGGAAAAGGTTGGGACAAACACTTACCATTGGCAGAATTCTCATACAACAACAGTTATCATACCAGTATCAAGGCAGCACCATTCGAAGCACTTTACGGTAGAAAGTGTAGATCACCCGTTTGCTGGGCAGAAGTCGGAGAAATACAACTCACGGGACCGGATCTAGTTCATGAGACAACCGAGAAAATCATCAAAATCAAACAACGTTTACAAACCGCTAGAGACCGACAGAAAAGTTACGCCGACCTAAAAAGAAAACCCATGGATTTTCAGATCGGAGGTAAGGTTATGTTAAAAGTATCACCATGGAAAGGAATGATACGATTCGGAAAGAGGGGAAAGTTAAACCCAAGATACATCGGTCCATTCAAAATCCTAGAAAGAATTGGACCCATGGCATATAAACTTGAACTACCCTAGGAACTTAGCAGAATTCACAACACTTTTCATGTGTCAAACCTCAAGAAGTGTTTATCCGATGAATCTCTGGTCATTCCATTGAAAGAGTTACAACTTGATGACAAACTCATTTTTACCGAGGAACCGGTAGAAATCATGGATAGAGAAGTCAAACAACTGAAACAAAACCGTATCCCTATCATAAAAGTTTGTTGGAACTCTAAACGAGGACCAGAATATACTTGGGAACGCGAGGACCATATTCGCACCAAGTACCCACACCTCTTCTCTTAGACACCCTTGGCAACCATCCTAAACTCGAATTTCGGGACGGAATTCACTGTAAGGTGTATGTACTGTAGCCTCTCGTAATTTTCCCCAACGGTTAGTAAATACTTACAAGTTATTACGTTATTTAAATACCCACTTTTGCGTGTAATTTTTTTTTTATATTAGACTTGATATATAAATCACAACGGTAAATTGTGATTTATCTTTTGCTTAGAAACGTTGCTTGCACACAAACCTAGATAGTCTAATCATCGCGAATATATTTTAAACGCTTATATTTTTATAATATACGTTTCGATTAAATACCATACAATATTTATATATTCCCGAAGCTTACGAAAATTCTCGAGACTACTCATTAATATTATTTGATCGTAACCCGACTCTCAAAACACACCAGGTGGGCCCCGTTGACTCATTGGGCCTTAAACCCAACTAATAAGCCAAACAGATTTTTTTTAATTTCTTTTTCTTTCTTTTCTTGCTGGACCGAACGAAAGCAGCCCACCAGGCTAGTTGGCCCAACCCAATTTCACTTTTAATTTTTTTTTTGATTTCTTTCTTTGACTCGACGCATCCTCGACACCACCCAAAACACCCCCGTTACTTTTGTTTTTAACTCATGACCTTGCTAAATTACTTCACAACTTGTTTTACCACCTAGCTAACATTCATAAGTGATAAATATCACTCACTCACTCGCTCATTTGCTGCCTGAAAACCACACAAAGTATATGTTAAAAACCATGGACATGGTGAAGCCAAAAACGTGTCATTCATATTCTAACACCTCCCATGACTCCCAATAGCTTCTAAAACTAAACACAAGGGTACAGTAGAATGTCAGGAGGAACAGAGATCTTATGACACATTCCTTTTGTTGCCAAGTTTCGATTGGATGGAGGAAAGGTGCCACCCTCTTATGCTGAGACAACACACACCACTCTTGGCTTCTATCCTTTGTCTTGAACCTTTCACAAGCTCCTATAACTCCCTTGTGCATTCTCAGCTAGTATCTCACACACAAACATAACAAAAGTTACTATAACGTGAAGTATTGACATCGAGTTGGGACAGGAAGTTTGGAACGAGTACGAGGCATAGAAGTGATCCAAGGAGTACCACCATTGCTTGTCTTGGACCTTGCTAAGTCGTGAAGTGAACCACAATCATCCTTTGATCCAACTCGAACCATACGTACCATTGTCACCACCTATCTGTGGTGAGGTGAGCAAACTCGAAACACTATAAACATTTTCTATTTCTAGTAATATTAGTTTTACACGTTTACTTTTATCTTTTATTTCGTAAATATTAAACGTAACATATATATGTTTTTCCTTCTTTTCATTTTTGACCACGCTAAAAATTGAGTATGATAATAATTTTGAGCTAATAATAACGTATACGTAAATTATATCACACGTTCCATGTATACCTTGACCCATTCGAATAAGCACAAAAACACTCAGAATATTTCTAAGTGTTGAAACTGTTTTCAAAATGAAGTTTGCTCGATCACTTTGGTCTCGTAAATAAATATTTAGACACGTGACATATTATTTTTAAGGCTCGACTCCATTTTTGATATAACAAATAAACGAGAGACACTTTTCATTCTACCTAATAAGCTCATTTGAACCATTTACTCGACCCTTTTTGAACCTGCCTAAAACAGTTTTTGTATGAAACTAAATAAGCCAAGTGGGCTTATTAGCCCGATAAGCTGTCCAATAGCTTATTCGATAAGCTGGTCTTAACAGCTTGTCACCATCATTTTTATAACATAAAATATGACCCAAACTCAGGCCCAAAAGTCTCGATAGTCCAATGGACCAAAATTTATTAACGGGCCAAGACTTGTTCTCGTTAAGGCCCAATTTAGAAAATAAGTAAAATATAAGCTAATAAGCTGTTGTAATAAGCTTATTGGAATGTCCTGAGCTTATTTAAGAAGTCAAAATGTTAAACTTTTAATTTGGTGAAAGTTGGACTAACTTTGCAAAATTTCTTAAACCGAGGGACTAAAAGTGTAAAATTGCAAACTTGTGGTAAAAACTGTAATTATTGAATTTATGGGTTAGAAACTGTAAATAATAAAACTTGGAGTTGAGAAATGTAAATATTGATACTTTTTGACCTAAAATGTAAATTGTATATATTTTGGACTAACGGTGTAAAATATATTCCGTTAATGGTAAAATATGTAAATTGATAAAACTTAAAGGATTTTCTGTAAATATTATTTTATAAAAATAATAATATTGTTTATATGAATAAATATATATTCGGGATAAAGAAACGAGATAAGTTATATATATATATATGTTATATATTCGTAATTATAATTAAACGATATAACGATACATTATTTATTTCTTGTAAAACGATACGTCTATTTTTATATCAATCATCAATCATTTTATTTGCAAGTTATATGAATATATCACTTTATTTTTTTATTTACTTCAAACATTTAAACAAACACGAGATTCGTTTATAATTAAATATCTAACATTCGCGATAAAACCAGATTTAGACTATCAACTGAAACTTGCATTATATTTTAGGTTGTGTGTGAAGCATTGCAAAACATCATTGAAGTTACGAAACAACTACTACTACTAAGGTGATTTCATAGCCCACTCTTTAACTATTTTCCCGTGGGGGAGATACATGCTTAAAACTCGAACACAAGTCTTTTATACCGGGTATTGAAATACCGTCAGGCCAATGTTATTTGCTTAAGTTACTATTGTCAGAAGTCCCTCGATCATGAACCTTAATCACTTGAAGGGTGAACGTAAATAATTGTGGATAGTACTATTAGTGATTGACAATCCTCGTCTGGTTGTTGGAGAAAACACCAGGCGCACTTTATTGTTCTTATAAATAGGTTATTGACAAATACCTATCTTTGGGGGCCTATTACTTACCATCATAATTCACATTTATGATTGGCTGTTAATCGTTGAGTATCATGAGCTTAAGGCAATAACAGGAACATTGATTTTTAAACATATTGATTGTATGTGATTACAATACATTCTTAACTTGTGATTCAAACTCTTAAACTCAAACCTATGAATATCACTCAACTTTATGTTGACTTTAGCATGTTTATCTCAGGTAACTAAACAAGACGGATCTGGATGGCACGGAGTGGGCAAAAGCATGACAAGAACCAAAATAAACTACTTATTTTCCTTCAGAATAAAACACGTTCTTAACTTAATAATGTCTTGTATCCCATATATTTGGTATTTTTGAAATAAATTAAACTTTAATACGTCATTTTGTGTTGTTTACTATAATTGTGACAAAGATCCTTGAAGTAATACCCCGAAAGTCTTCCACTGACATGTTAAGTCTTCCGCTGTTATTAACGACTTTTGGGGGTGTTACAGTTTAAATGTTGTAATTTACTTCAATTTAGTGTAATGGATCTTTAATTTCAGTTTTAATACAAGTTACTTTTAAAATTCAAGTTTTCCTTAATTACCTTTAATTTTCCAAGCCATTTACTTTTCTGTTGATTGTTGTTGATCATATTGACTCAGTTAAGCTCACTTAAGCTATGACAAAGCTCAATAAGCTTTTAGAATCCTGAAAACAATTATGATCTTTTAAATTCAAAAATCATAAAAAAATAGAGAAAATAGAAAATAATATAAAAAACAGTGGTGATGAAGATTGATGAACAGGAGCATGGTGTTTTATGATTGATTATGGTTTAGATGCCTTTTGGGAGGCTTTAGGTTGTGTTCATGGTCATTGGTTTCTTGGTCCTCAGTCTCATATACTTGTAAGCCCCTTCTTTATTAATTTTGCATTTTACTGGTTTATCTTTAATGTGCTTTAATTGTCATGTTTTCTTGTTAAGTCATTATTATTAAGTGTTTTTAAGCTTTAATGTTGTGTGTTCATGTTTTATATTTCAAAATTGCTTATATTTCATTTTTCACTGTTAAAATAGAGTACTAGTGATTTTTATGTTCTTGTTGTTATTGTTGTTGTTTATCTGTCTGACTATGTTTCTTAGTTGTTGTTTATTGTTTTTAAAGTTTAAAATGTAGTTGTTATGTTTTGAATTTAAGCTTTGCTTTGAATTGCCTATTTGACTGTCAATTAGCTAATCTTTGATAAACCTAGGCTTAGCATTTGTGACTACTTGTATAAGCTAAAAATGGTCTGATTTGACACTTTGGACCCCTGGATTGGAAGAGATTAGCTTACACAGTCAAATGGTTTGAGAAGTTCAATTTATGTTCATTTAAAGGGTGTTTGGAATTGATGGTAGATCTGAGTAATAGTCTGTATTAAGTGATGTTCTTGTTTTATTTATGCTTGGTATGACCTATATGACTCAGTGATAACTTCAGTTAAGTAGTATAGCATGTAGAAGTCAAACTTGACAATTTGTTCTTCTAACATGAGTACTGTAAGACTGTCAGTCCCTAAATCCTTGCATACTTGTTCATTTGGTGTTAATCTTTGTTTATTTCATGTTTATGATGTTAATTATTCCATATTATGTCAGTAAATTAGGTTCTAAATTCGTTTTAGTCAACTTAGGTTGTTCTTGTAATAGTCAAAATTTCCATTTTCATGTTTTTGAATAAACTATCTAATTTTACTGTGTCTTTGTTAGTTAATATCTTGTTAAGTACTTGTAGGGTTTTAAATTATTGTTGCTTATCTTCTTACTGTAATTTTTATAATTTTTAGTTTTCTTGTTTGATTGCTTAATTTTGTGCTTATTTAAGGCTACTTTTGCCCTGTCTCACAGCTTCAAGGCCATGATCACAAGCTTGCAGCTTGTTGATCATGGAGCTTGAGCCTGTGATTATTGTTGTTTATGGAAGCCCTACTAGCTGTTTATTTATGTGTTTGCTTATTTTCCATGTTATAGCTTATTTAGTCACTTTTTACCATCCACCTTTTTGTCACAACCAACTCACTTCACTGAAGCAAACAGTGAAGTGAGATGATTTTCACAAGTTCCTAGTAAGCTCCTCAGTAAGCTTGAGTATGTGACCCTTGACTTTTCACAAAGCCAAGGTACCCATCTCATTGTCTGAGTATGAGTTGAGCTTATTAGGGCTTATTTGACAAGTAATTTAGGAGCCTTTTGTTTGCCCCAACTTTCTAAGTTCTGAGTATACACAGTGAACTTAGCCTCTTTCATAAGCTCCTAGAAAGCTCATTTATGTACTTAAGCTTGTGTGGCTTATCTTTTTGAGAAGTTAAGCCACCCAGCTTAATGATCCTGTACTTCACTTTCTTGTTTCAGCTCTCCTCATAGGGCTGCAACAAGCTTTAAGCTTGTCACAATTTCCTGAGGGTACTGTTCACCAGCATACTCAGGAAATCCCCCCTTACTTCATAAGCTTGCAATAAGCTACTGAGTGGGCCCCATCTTATGTGGATTGGCTTTTTAAGAAGCCAATCAACCAAACTTCAAGCCCCATCTCTTTATTTCCGTGTTGCAGCTCATTTAATGGGGCTGCAACTAGCTTATTGTTTGTCCCATAATCCTGAGTATGCTGAGAAATAAGCATACTTAGTGATATGTAACCATTTTCATGAGCTCCTCAAAAGCTCATCTGTGGGTCCCACAGTATGAGTTGGAGCTTTTTGGAAAGCCCCCCAACTCACCTTGCTACTCCAACTCTTTATTTGGCCTTTTCAGCTTATTTGATAAGCTGAATTTGTCCATCAAATAAGTTGCAGGGGTGTTTGGATTTTAGGTGTGCTGGAATTGCTTATTTGCTTTTGTGAGTTTATTGGCTTATTCCAGTGCACCATACTTATAAATACTTGTCGATATTACTTATTTACTTGTTTCCTTTCTTTTTGTTTCCTGTGCATAAGCTTTTTCAAGCTTGTTTATAGCTTATGACTTCACTGTGAGCATCAAAGCTCAACTGAATGAAACATAAACTCATAAACAGCTTATTGCTTTGTTTGTATAGTTCATTTTCCTTCAAACTTGTCCATACTCAGTATATATATAGTTCCATAAAACAGAAAAGCCAAAACCAACCCTTAACACTAGTGATAGCTTCTATTTAAGAAGCTTTAAGCTAAAAAGCCATCTGTGTTGGAAATAAGCTGTTACACAGCTTATTTCTAAGTTTTGGAAAAGTTTGCTTTGTTAAAGTTTAGTATTTTAGCTTATTATAAAGTTTTGCAAAAAGAAAAATGAAAAAATAAAATAAATGCAAAAAGGGTGTGTATAGGATTCGAACCTAGGTTCCATTGGTGACAAGTTCACTGCATAACCCACCTAGGCTAGCTCACTTCTCAGTTATTACTTTGCACAATTTTATTCTTATAGTATCAAGAATTTTAGCTTATTCAAATAAGCTTATACAAGCTGTTTGGCTTATTCCAGCTTATCTGGATAAGCTATGAACTTCATAATATTTTTCCTAGCTTCTTTACTATGTAAATTACTTTCAATAAATTTTTCACATTTTTTACTGTTCATTAGATAGTTTTTAGAATTAATTTTAATTTAATTAGTTTAAATAAAAAAGCCAAAAATAAATTAGTTCTAGTATTTAAATTTTATCCTAGATAATTTTTTATAATTTTTATAACTTTATTAAGTTATTTAGTATATGTAAAAAATACTTTTGCAATTTTCACTTTTAGTTTTCTAATTTTTAGATTTTAAATTAGTATATTTAGTTTTTAATTAACAATTAAGTTTTAAATAGCATAATTAGTTTTTATAAAGTAGTACCTAGTTTTTATATTTTTCCTAGCTTATATATAGTATAATATAATTTTAGAAATTTTTCTAGAATTTTTATTGTTAATTTTCTATTTTTTATAATTAAATAGTTTAATTAGATATTAATTAACAATTAGAATAATAATTAGTAAAATAAATTTATAATAATAAAACTAATTTTTTTATAATTTTTTAGGATTCCTGTGATGGTTAATAAGATTTATAAAAATCTTCTTAATTATCTAAGTCTTTTTAGTATGTGTAATATTTTAAATCAGTTTAATTAGTTAAATAATAAATAAATAGTTTTTAATTAATAGTAATTACATAAGTACTTGTAAAAATCATTTTAATTCATAATTAATTTTCTTATATTATTAGGATCACAAAAATATAAATTTCACATTTGTGGGATTTGTATTGATCAATTTTCAGTTTTATTTTTGTACGTTTACGTTTATTTTAAACTAAATGCACGTTTGTTTATCCTTTAACATTTTAGGGTTTCTGATTTTACGTTTTTACTGAAATGGCTGTGACAAGAGCTATTTACTATTCACATTGCTAGTGTTAGTCAGTCAGATTCCTGTTTTTATATTTAACTTCACCTAGACACAGATTCGTTGTATTACAGATTTCACACCTCGTTGGGAATTAACGACCTAGGAATAACTATACTCCTTGGATTCTAATTGCTTTTCCTCCTAGGCTGTTCAGGGCCTTTGTTATGGTTGACCGTTCACAAGCGGTTGACTTGTGTGACGAAACCTGGTTGGTTTGGGAGGAATCAAAATTTGGCGCCGCTGCCGGGGAGGCTGTGCTGCGTATAACGAATTTGTATTTGGTTTGTATGTATATTATATATACTTTATCATTCAACTACCGGGCTGTCAGGGCATATTTATTACAGTTAATCATTCACAAGTGATTAGCTAGCGTGATAAACCTGACACATGTCTGAGAGGTAGTGATTACATATACTATATCATATTTCATTTTCATAAACAATATAAAATACAAAAACATTTTTCCTTTGCACACAACTTGCCCAGTTTGATTAGTCCCTTAGTTACATCATTTGGTTGTTGGCTGTTTACAGTTACTGAACTCTGTCAGACCCAGATTCCCTTTCGAGGAGCGGTTGTTAGGAATTTCCTTTTCTTTTGTACATATATATAAAATTTAAAAATACAAAAACATTTATAAAAGTTAAAAATAAAAAATAATCTCCTTACCTTACTATTCATAATTTTGTGAGTGGCAATCCCACTCCAATTTCTCAACTAATCTGTGAGTGGCAATCCCACTCCATTTCCCCATAGACAATTTAATTCAGGGTCAAGTCAAGCTAGCGACTTGGTAATCAAAAACAGTAGCATAAAACATGGGTTTTCACCCGTGTGTACCACCTAAGTGTGGGGGTATGCCCCACATGTTGTATATATTTTGAAAATGAAATGAAAAATTGTAAATAAAGAAAAATAAAATAATTGTTGTGTTACCCCACTGAGTTTTAAATGTTATCTTTTTACGTTCAAGGATTCGGCATAATAGTCGGGATTTTGAATATTGAGGACAATATTCATTTCTAAGTGTGGGGGGGGGGGGGGGGGGGGGGGGGGAAATTCTGGCGAATTTGATCACTTATATACCCTTGTATGCCCTTTTCCCCAAAAATGGCCAAAATTATTATTTTTTTTTTTTCATTTGGTATTAGTGTTTTGCACTAAATACAACAAATGGTAATCAATCCACCATGTCTAACACACATAAGGATTGGCTAATCCAGGAGCAAATGGTTCTTTGTAAAGATAACTCAAACCCGTTTATGGCTTGCAATTTGCCCAAAATTGTATGGTACTTCAACTCGCCATATCCTAAAAAGCGAATGAGTTGGCTAGCCCGCAAGATTATGGCTTGTGGTAAAGGCAGTGGAAAATCCATATTGGTAATCAGCTCACCAAGATGTTGACTATTCCATCAAGAGTTGGCTAGTCCAGAAGCAAACGGCTTTTGGTAAAGACTAATCAAATCCGTTGACAGCTGGTGATTTGCTCAAAATCACACGGTTATCAGGTGTGCCACAGTTCTTACACCTGGCTACTCCAGAAGTGATGGCTTTTGGTAAAGAGTTTTTCAAATCCATTAAGTTTTTCTCAAAAGATTGCTAGGGACTAGCAATAGTTTAGTGTAGGGGATTGATGAGTGTCTAAATACTCATCATGTTATATCAATCTGAGCTGCCAAAATATACAAAAACACTCAAATATGCATCAAAATACTTAAAATATCTTAAAAGTGTGTTTTATATGTTTCAAATGCAAAATATGCATAAACAGATGAAAAACGTACAAAGTTTGCATAATTGGCAGTTTCAGTCCCTCAAGTTTCAAAAGTTGTCAAAACTAGTCCCTGGTTATTCTAAAAAACATTAAAATGTCACCAAAGGTCCTTTTTAATCACAAAGTTACATATTTAGTCCTTTGGTGCAAAGTTTCATAAAATTACAAGTTTAGTCCCTGTACTTTGGAAATTGACATAAATGGTCCCTGGGATGTTAAAAACTTTGAGAAAAGCAATTTTGGTCCTTGTACTAATAATATTTTGCAGGAATGGTCCTTGGTGTGAAGTTTGGTGAAATTGCATAAATAGTCCCTGAAGTTTCACAGTTTGGCAAAAATAGTCCCTGGTATTTAAAAGATGAAAAACATCAAAAATACCCTTGTACTATTCATCCTTGTCAAGTTTGGTCCCTGTGAGAACTTTGGTAAACTTACAAAACCAGTCCCTTAACTTTGTGCAAATTACAAATTTGGTCATTGTGTGAAATACTACAAACGGACCCTTTAAATGAATAACCAAACAAACAAACCCAACACACACCAACAGCCCACCCCTACCCTTTTATTTCCAAGCCCATCTGAATCCAGCCCAAGTACAAACCAAACCCACCCTTAAAATATTACCAGGGTCAAAACCTGGTCAAATAAACACAAAAACCGCCCCACTGTTCACTCCCTTCCACCTCACACCACTGAGTCACAAACCAGTGGTGGTTTTGCCACCACTTGCTTCCACCTCACCCCCTATTACTCTCACCTTGCCCCCCCCCCCCCCCACCTCACACATGCTCCCAAACTTCATTAATTGCAGAAAAACGGCCTCAACCAACCACAGAGACTTTTGGCGCCAAATTGCATTTAAACGGCCAAGATGATTTGCAGAGATCCAATGGCTACAAATTGTGATGCGATTTATTTCATGGTCAACAAGGAGTTCAGAGGGTATAAAAGAAAGCAATGGAGCAGAGGAAAACCTTACCTTTGGAATAGCCTAGGTCACGTAGTGTAATGTAACTTTAATGTTTTCTTAAATTAAATGTCTTTCTTAGTTTAAATGTTGTAATTTACTTCAATTTAGTGTAATGGATCTTTAATTTCAGTTTTAATACAAGTTACTTTTAAAATTCAAGTTTTCCTTAATTACCTTTAATTTTCCAAGCCATTTACTTTTCTGTTGATTGTTGTTGATCATATTGACTCAGTTAAGCTCACTTAAGCTATGACAAAGCTCAATAAGCTTTTAGAATCCTGAAAACAGTTATGATCTTTTAAATTCAAAAATCATAAAAAAATAGAGAAAATAGAAAATAATATAAAAAACAGTGGTGATGAAGATTGATGAACAGGAGCATGGTGTTTTATGATTGATTATGGTTTAGATGCCTTTTGGGAGGCTTTAGGTTGTGTTCATGGTCATTGGTTTCTTGGTCCTCAGTCTCATATACTTGTAAGCCCCTTCTTTATTAATTTTGCATTTTACTGTTTTATCTTTAATGTGCTTTAATTGTCATGTTTTCTTGTTAAGTCATTATTATTAAGTGTTTTTAAGCTTTAATGTTGTGTGTTCATGTTTTATATTTCAAAATTGCTTATATTTCGTTTTTCACTGTTAAAATAAAGTACTAGTGATTTTTATGTTCTTGTTGTTATTGTTGTTGTTTACCTGTCTGACTATGTTTCTTAGTTGTTGTTTATTGTTTTTAAAGTTTAAAATGTAGTTGTTATGTTTTGAATTTAAGCTTTGCTTTGAATTGCCTATTTGACTGTCAATTAGCTAATCTTTGATAAACCTAGGCTTAGCATTTGTGACTACTTGTATAAGCTAAAAATGGTCTGATTTGACACTTTGGACCCTTGGATTGGAAGAGATTGGCTTACACAGTCAAATGGTTTGAGAAGTTCAATTTATTTTCATTTAAAGGGTGTTTGAAATTGATTGTAGATCTGAGTAATAGTCTGTATTAAGTGATGTTCTTGTTTTATTTATGCTTGGTATGACCTATATGACTCAGTGATAACTTCAGTTAAGTAGTATAGCATGTAGAAGTCAAACTTGACAATTTGTTCTTCTAACATGAGTACTGTAAGACTGTCAGTCCCTAAATCCTTGCATACTTGTTCATTTGTTGTTAATCTTTGTTTATTTCATGTTTATGATGTTAATTATTCCATATTATGTCAGTAAATTAGGTTCTAAATTCGTTTTAGTCAACTTAGGTTGTTCTTGTAATAGTCAAAATTTCCATTTTCATGTTTTTGAATAAACTATCTAATTTTACTGTGTCTTTGTTAGTTAATATCTTATTAAGTGCTTGTAGGGTTTTAAATTATTGTTGCTTATCTTCTTACTGTAATTTTTATAATTTTTAGTTTTCTTGTTTGATTGCTTAATTTTGTGCTTATTTAAGGCTACTTTTGCCCTGTCTCACAGCTTCAAGGCCATGATCACAAGCTTGCAGCTTGTTGATCGTGGAGCTTGAGCCTGTGATTATTGTTGTTTATGGAAGCCCTACTAGCTGTTTATTTATGTGTTTGCTTATTTTCCATGTTATAGCTTATTTAGTCACTTTTTACCATCCACCTTTTTGTCACAACCAACTCACTTCACTGAAGCAAACAGTGAAGTGAGCTGATTTTCACAAGTTCCTAGTAAGCTCCTCAGTGAGCTTGAGTATGTGACCCTTGACTTTTCACAAAGCCAAGGTACCCATCTCAATGTCTAAGTATGAGTTGCGCTTATTAGGGCTTATTTGACAAGTAATTTAGGAGCCTTTTGTTTGCCCCAACTTTCTAAGTTCTGAGTATACACAGTGAACTTAGCCTCTTTCATAAGCTCCTAGAAAGCTCATTTATGTACTTAAGCTTGTGTGGCTTAGCTTTTTGAGAAGTTAAGCCACCCAGCTTAATGATCCTGTACTTCACTTTCTTGTTTCAGCTCTCCTCATAGGGCTGCAACAAGCTTTAAGCTTGTCACAATTTCCTGAGGGTACTGTTCACCAGCATACTCAGGAAATCCCCCCTTACTTCATAAGCTTGCAATAAGCTACTGAGTGGGCCCCATCTTATGTGGATTGGCTTTTTAAGAAGCCAATCAACCAAACTTCAAGCCCCATCTCTTTATTTCCATGTTGCAGCTCATTTAATGGGGCTGCAACTAGCTTATTGTTTGTCCCATAATCCTGAGTATGCTGAGAAATAAGCATACTTAGTGATATGTAACCATTTTCATGAGCTCCTCAAAAGCTCATCTGTGGGTCCCACAGTATGAGTTGGAGCTTTTTGGAAAGCCCCCCAACTCACCTTGCTACTCCAACTCTTTATTTGGCTTTTTCAGCTTATTTGATAAGCTAAATCTGTCCATCAAATAAGTTGCAGGGGTGTTTGGATTTTAGGTGTGCTGGAATTGCTTATTTGCTTTTGTGAGTTTATTGGCTTATTCCAGTGCACCATACTTATAAATACTTGTCCATATTACTTATTTACTTGTTTCCTTTCTTTTTGTTTCCTGTGCATAAGCTTTTTCAAGCTTGTTTATAGCTTATGACTTCACTGTGAGCATCAAAGCTCAACTGAATGAATCATAAACTCATAAACAGCTTATTGCTTTGTTTGTATAGTTCATTTTCCTTCAAACTTGTCCATACTCAGTATATATATAGTTCCATAAAACAGAAAAGCCAAAACCAACCCTTAACACTAGTGATAGCTTCTATTTAAGAAGCTTTAAGCTAAAAAGCCATCTGTGTTGGAAATAAGCTGTTACACAGCTTATTTCTAAGTTTTGGAAAAGTTTGCTTTGTTAAAGTTTAGTATTTTAGCTTATTATAAAGTTTTGCAAAAAGAAAAATGAAAAAATAAAATAAATGCAAAAAGGGTGTGTATAGGATTCGAACCTAGGTTCCATTGGTGACAAGTTCACTGCATAACCCACCTAGGCTAGCTCACTTCTCAGTTATTACTTTGCACAATTTTATTCTTATAGTAGCAAGAATTTTAGCTTATTCAAATAAGCTTATACAAGCTGTTTGGCTTATTCCAGCTTATCTGGATAAGCTATGAACTTCATAATATTTTTCCTAGCTTCTTTACTATGTAAATTACTTTCAATAAATTTTTCACATTTTTTACTGTTCATTAGATAGTTTTTAGAATTAATTTTAATTTAATTAGTTTAAATAAAAAAGCCATAAATAAATTAGTTCTAGTATTTAAATTTTATCCTAGATAATTTTTTATAATTTTTATAACTTTATTAAGTTATTTAGTATATGTAAAAAATACTTTTGCAATTTTCACTTTTAGTTTTCTAATTTTTAGATTTTAAATTAGTATATTTAGTTTTTAATTAACAATTAAGTTTTAAATAGCATAATTAGTTTTTATAAAGTAGTACCTAGTTTTTATATTTTTCCTAGCTTATATATAGTATAATATAATTTTAGAAATTTTTCTAGAATTTTTATTGTTCATTTTCTATTTTTTATAATTAAATAGTTTAATTAGATATTAATTAATAATTAGAATAATAATTAGTAAAATAAATTAAAGTTACATAAAACTAATTTTTTTATAATTTTTTAGGATTCCTGTGATGGTTAATAAGATTTATAAAAATCTTCTTAATTATCTAAGTCTTTTTAGTATGTGTAATATTTTAAATCAGTTTAATTAGTTAAATAATAAATAAATAGTTTTAATTAATAGTAATTACATAAGTACTTGTAAAAATCATTTCAATTCATAATTAATTTTCTTATATTATTAGGATCACAAAAATATAAATTTCACATTTGTGGGATTTGTATTGATCAATTTTCAGTTTTATTTTTGTACGTTTACGTTTATTTTAAACTAAATGCACGTTTGTTTATCCTTTAACATTTTAGGGTTTCTGATTGTACGTTTTTACTGAAATGGCTGTGACAAGAGCTATTTACTATTCACATTGCTAGTGTTAGTCAGTCAGATTCCTGTTTTTATATTTAACTTCACCTAGACACAGATTCGTTGTATTACAGATTTCACACCTCGTTGGGACTTAACGACCTAGGAATAACTATACTCCTTGGATTCTAATTGCTTTTCCTCCCAGGCTGTTCAGGGCCTTTGTTACGGTTGACCGTTCACAAGCGGTTGACTTGTGTGACGAAACCTGGTTGGTTTGGGAGGAATCAAAGAGTTTTGCACTATGGACATGACGGCGTCACCATAGGCCGTCATGGTCCAAATAAGAGTGACGGCCCAGAGTAGAATTGCACATGACGGCGTCAAAAGTGGATCTAGGCAATCCGATTTCATTATGGGCGGCGAGTTTACGGCGTCAGAATTTCCTTCTTGACGCCGTCACCCTGTAAAATCTATATATAGTTTTGCAATTTTCATTCATTAGAGAGGAACAAGTAGGGTGTAACTTTGGAGAGAAACCCTAGTCCGAATATTACAGCTTTTTCAACGTTTTTACCATTTGAAACCTTTCATGTTTAATTGAGATAAGTACTCTTTCAATTCATTCAATATGTCTATGTGTTGTTTGAATATATCTTATGCTTATCTTGAATTTAACATGCTTGGCTAGATCTCTTGTGTGTTTGCTTAGATGTAGTGAAACCTAGATGTTAATTATGGGTTGATTGGTTGTTTATAGTTGTTAAGGATGATTGTATCCAATGTTAGGCTTAAGAAAACTGGCAGACTTCCATTGGTGACATGCTTGAACGTCTTAAGAAACATGATCAGAGGTGTACTATGATTTTTGGTTGTATTTAATGCGTAGGAGAATTCTAATGATCCCATGTTAGGAGCTTCTAACGGCTCGACATAGGAGTGAAGTAGGATACTATCGAGTTAGGGAATATTGTACACGACCCTACGACTGGTATTAAGGAATACGACCCGTCATCCATGCAATTGTAACAAACTATCAACCTGTAAAAGATATCTAGGGAGTAATGAAACCTAAGTAAACACAACTCTCCCTATTATTGTTCACACCACTAGTTTAATTAGATTTCATTTCATTTTTGTTATTTTATTTTAATTGCATCTTAGTTATTGGGTTAGTTGATTAGCAACTAATTCCGCCCACTCTTCCGAAACCCGAGATTTTATTTGCTTTTATAAAAACATAAAAAGACAAAAAGAATCATCTCTCACCTCTAGACCTAGTTTTTAGGCTTTCTAATCCTAGCAACACTATTCCTGAGTTGAACGATCAATCCCCCGGTACTTGTCACTATACTATAATACAACGATCAGGTACACTACCTGGTGGGGGTTGTAAGCTTCTCGAGATCCCTCGAGAGGTAAAGCCTGGTGCGATTCCCACGTATCAAGTTTTTGGCGCCGCAGCCCGGGGCATAGTTATTGTCTAGGTTAGGATTTCTTTTTATTAGGTCTACTTGCTAGATTCATTTCTAGTAAGATTTTATTTTTATTTTTAGGTTTTCTTTAGTCTATCTTTTTCTTCATGTCTTTGTTCGTAACTTTTACCATCCGACATCATGGAAGGTGGTAACATCTTTGAACCCATCAACCCACCACAACAAAACCACCTACAGAACCACCACTAGCAAACCAACCTCTTAGGCCCCGAACCCTAGGAGAGTATTCCCGTCCTAGCTACCAAGGCTATCGAAACACTATTGAGCTCACTCAAGGAGCCAATGTGTCCCCCTTGCGATCCGACGCCATCCGGTTGGTGCAAAGCGGATGTGCATTCCATGGACTACGTTCCGAAGATCCTAACCAACATCTCAAGGATTTCCTTAAAATCGTAGATTTTATAGACCTAGATGTTACAACTAGAGAGTCGACCCGATTACGCCTATTCCAATTCTCTCTACGTGATCAAGCTAGTCAATGGCTTGAACGTTTACCCCCAGGATCCATCACCTCATGGGATGATCTCACCACTCGTTTCCTTGCTCAATTTTTCCCACCGGGGAGAACTACCAAGCTTAGAAATGATATCTTGATGTTCCAACAACGTCAAGATGAAACCTTCTATGAAGCATGGACTCGATTCAAGGACTTACTCCAAAAGTCCCTCATCATGGCATTGAACCATGGCTCCAAATTCAAATCTTTTACGATAAAGTTAATTATCAAACGAGAAGGGCCATAGATTACGCAGCCAATGGTAGACTAAACAGACTTAGCATCGATAAATGCTGGGAAGTTCTTAGGGGGTTAGCACAATACGAAGAAGACTGATGGGAGGACCCGATGTTTTCAAGAGAAGGAAGTCTTGATTATGTGAACGCTACCCAAGAACATTTATTGGGAAATATCAAGAAGCAGGTAAAGGAATTGATGAGAGCTAAAATTCCTGCAGTTGAAACCGCAAGGAGTCCTGATAGACGTGTGAGTGCGATTAGCAAATACAATTTTCCTGAACGTTCGCGACAAAAGGAGTTCGAAGGGATAATGATAACCTTCATGAATAATCAGGAAAAATAGATTCGGCATTTAGAAGCTCGCATGGAAAGCACTCGAAATGCTTTTATGGACTTAGCAGACAAATTCATATCAAGAATTAAGGAGAAGATTAGGGAAAATCCACACCAAGAAAAATCGAAAAAATCTTTGAACTCCCAACCCCTTTGGTGTGTAACGAAGAGGATAATGAAAAATCCTTTTCAAGCGCTTCACCCTCAATTACCCCTTACTTTTATGAGCGTCCTCAGGAGGAAAAGAACTTGCAATTTCATAACATCTTCGTTGGAAGCTTGCAAACCACGCTCCCCAATTTGCCCAAGAGACGTTCCTTTGGTTTTAAACCTGGTGTGAAGAGGTTGCACCTTGAAAACACCGTAGCTTTGGAAACTTCTATGGAACGACTCCTTCCCGTACCCACCGTTTACCAATATGAAGATCACGACCTAAATGGAACTCTGCCCAGCCCTTTTAATAACCACGCCTCACTTCGTGACAGTAACAAATTGTTTGACCCTGGTGGACTTCACTAACGGGATGGCTACTCATAGTTTTTACTTTTGATTAGCTATCTACAATAGTGTAGGGACTGAATTTGAAATTGCCACTAAGTACTCATAAAACGGGCATCTGACGACGTCAGATTTTTACTCTTGACGCCGTCACCTCGCATTCTCAGCAATAATAACCCCATTTCCATCACTTTAAACTCATACCCTACAAGCTATATCCAAGTGCTACTCCACCTCCGAATCTCCAAGGTCAAATATGACATCTTCCGTGACCAATTTCCACGTGGTAAGTAATTTTTCTTCATCCTTATTCGTTCAATTATCCCTAGGACTTGCCAATTTTGAGAACCCCTATCATCCGAAACCCTAACATTGATCCATTCTTAGAACTCGTAATGTCCTTCTTTAGATGTTTTGTAATCATGAGTTTAGCATTAGGTAGTAGTGGTTGATTTGAATCATGAGTCAATTGCGGAAAAATCTTTCACACCACGGATTTTTTTGATCTCCCACCCATGTTTTCTGCAAAAAGGGGTGTTTGGGTCATGGATTTAGAGTTTGAAAATTGATTTTTCCCTCGTAATTGCATGGTTGGACTTCTGCTGCGTCTGACGGCGTCAGATGTGTCTGACAGCATAACTTCGTAAAACTCTCATTCTAACCATTTCCGTTCCATTCCATCTTTTTCCAGGAAAATGAGCAAGCGAACCCAACAACACCGAGGGAGTTCATCAAGGTCCCAACGTGTGAACTATGGTGACTTGGTCCATAGTTGGAGTGAGTTTGATAATGACGCTTCTACAACCAAATACGCGGAACTGCTCTATCACCATATCGATGCAGGGGCAGTGATTGATTCAGAATTTTTGAGGTCCCAAGGTCTTGAGGGTGACTTCCTTGGGAGGATCCAAACTGATGCATTTACGGGTCCTCAATAGGAAAGGCTGTTTAGGATGAGGGAAACGGTTTACAGTGAGTTGGTAAGGGAGTTCTTTGCTACTTTTCGCTTTGATTTGGCTGAGGCTAGGACAGATATGGGAGGTACCATCATTTACTTTAGGCTGGGGGGAGAGCTTAGATCGTGCTCGATTACAGAGTTTGGGTGGAGATTAGGCTTATATACTCAGGAGGAGGCTGTTCAGGGTGGTTTTATGCAGAAGTTGTTGAATGGGGAGACAATGAAGAATGAATTGAGGTGTTCCATGTTCTGGCCGAGTATTGGGTATGGGGTATATACCTCAACCACTGGGGCGGCCTCAATTAGGGACCCTATGATTAGTTTAGCCCACAAATGCATCACCTACAGTTTGTCGGGGGGTCATGGCACTACTCACCGTGTCACTGCTTTGTACCTTTTCTACCTATACACCATGTTTTCAGCGGATGTATACTGTAACATCCCATTCTGGGTAGCGAGTTATTTGAAGACTAGTGTGGGGGAGAGGGATACCGACAAGGTGTATGGAGGGATGTTTGTGACCCGTTTGGCTCGTTCCTATGGGATCCTTGTTCCTGAGATTATGGGGTACCTGAGCGACTGTGGGACATGTAGGGTGGTGAGGGCCAAGTCCCTCAAGCAGATGAGTATTGTGATGGAGCTGGGGGATGGGTCTTTTATTTGGTATGTTGCGGGAGGACCGGCGGGTGTTGAGGATGATGACGATGATGATGAGGGTGTGCCCTAGCAGCCGCATTACGGGGATTATGAGGTTGGGTCTGCAGATTATTACCGACACATGGGACGGGGAGATTGGCAGGCACATCAGGGGGCTTGGATGGGTCAGGTGGACGCATGGTGAACCACCACTGACTAGAGGTTTGACTGGATGTATGATCACACCATCCGCCAGATGCAGCATCTTTCTACCCATGATCACATTGAGCCTCAGCTATAGATCGACCCATTCCCTGGTCGCGAGATGGACTACCCTCCCTACGGGTACATCGGGCACCTCCCTCCTGGCTATGATTACCGCTATGGTTCCCCTCCCCAGTGATTTGTCATGATATTTTTGATCTTTGAACAATTTATTCATGTTTGTATGATTTGAAACAATTTGTCTTGTAATAATTTAGGGTATGGCCTCTGTTGGCCCTGGATAATTTTTATTTATCTTCATGTAGGATTTTAATTTTATGGATTGTTTAAATTTTCAGTTTTTAATTTGTGTGATTTTTATTTGTTTGATCGTTATTTGTTTCCGTATGCATGCTTTATTTTATTGTTGGTAGATCATGTTTCAAAAACTAAAATTGTGAAAATGCTTTATTTTGTCGGTTGACTTCGTCTTAACTTCATACAAAGGTATTTCGCAAAAGATAAGTGTAAGGGGAAACCCCAAATATGTTTTTAAGAAACGAAATTGATCATGATTCTCCACAATATTAAATGGACATGTGTATTAGTATTTGTTAGAGTCAAATGCTTGTATCGAGTCATAATGATGTTTTGCAGGATTTTCTAGGAAGTAGGACATAAGTTTTTCCGGAAACTTAACGTAAAAATTTCTGCAGGTCACTTCTGACGGCGTCAGGAATTAACTCCTGACGGCGTCATGTGTAAAATTCTGGAAATTTTGCTAGTTTTGTTTTTCTAACGGAGTCTTGAAGTTTTTGATAATTCGTTAGTTTTATAAACTCCAGGAAATATGCAAACATTCATTCCACAAGCATTATATCTTACATTGTTTTCTAGGATTTGTTAGTATATATAGATTGCCGCCGATTTTACGCGAGGTTGCCTTGTTTGTTTTCTCAGGTTTAACAGGTTATATATGACAAGAAGATGATTTATTTTTCTGGAAGGGAAGCTTTGATTGTTCATTTTCTTGGAGGAAGATCTAACCTTATTACCACACTATCCACACCGAACGAATCAGAGGAGTATTTGATTTCATTCTTTTACCTGTTTCACTTTTACATTCTTTAATTGAACATTGGGGACAATGTTCATCCTAAGTGTAAGGGGAGGGTAAATGATGATACCTTATAGGATACTATTGCACTTGAATTTGTTTGTTTGATGGTAGGTGTGTAATAAAACTAAGAGAAATACTTGTTAGTGTAATTTTAGCGCCAAATTTAAACTTTTTTACAACATTTAGGAGTGAAACTTTAGCCTTAGCAAGCGTCTCATGGATAGGAGTCGTATGACTAGCACGAAACCGTACTATTCATAAAAATTTTCCACCCAAATATTTGAGGTTCGCCTTTAGATTTGATAGGAAATGCATTTACTATTAGTGCTTATGAGTGTACCGGCAGCATTTAGATTCTAGAACTTGCGTTAGTGATGCATCCCGAGACCGCTAGTGAGACTACATTCGTGTAGTAGGATTTACTACATGATAAGAGGCATTAGGATCACCCTTGTGTTTAAACCCGTATCATAATTACTTGACAATTTAAGTCATATTATTTGGCTAGTAAAGTCAACTAATTTTTCCCACACCTTAGCGTTGTACTCATTTTTAGTACACGAAACCCCTAGTACACCCCTCTGAGCCTATCTTTTCGTTTCTAACTTTAAGCATCTTACTTAAAGTAAGAATTTGTTACAACCCACTTAAATGTACACCCAAATCGCCTTAGCCTTCCGTGTATGCACTCATCTTTAGTGCATTATTGTTATTTGTTTAAACCCTTAGTTAATTATCTAATTGATTACATTGTTGCTAAGTCGAGTCATATCCTTGTACATATTGTTTTGGGACGATTGGGACTCATGGGTAAAGTACTAGTGTTATGAAGTAATGGGGAAGAACATCATATATTACCCCCATATGTGCGTTAATCTTTAAAGTACTCCAAGTGTTTTGATTATCTTAATTCGAGTCATTAGATAAGTTTATTGTAAAGTATGTAAGAATTCAAGTGTAAGGGGAATGTACATTCCCTATGATGTATTATTTTGGATGGTAGGGTAAGAGTGTATGCAAAAAAAAGAAAAAAAAAGAAAAGAGAAAGAACATACTGACTACCATCCCGTTTCATTCTATGTTTGTTTTAAGTTTTTGTTATTTTTGATTTATTAGCTTAAGTCGAGTCTAGTCTTGGCTTAGCAACGCCATATTGTACATGTAATTAACCAAAATGATAAACTCGCCACCAGTAAATATTGCCTTTATCCAACAAAACCATGTATTCCATATCCCTACACCTAACGTTATAACCCTTTTAAAGACCTCTTTGATAGTTTATCCTAGGTGCTTACGCCATGTGGTGGAGGTTTGATCATTTCCCAAGCCTATGGCAATCTATTTTGCTATGAAAGGTAGTGAGAGATGTTTTCCATTTTCATATTGTGATATATACTTTATTACACCCGAGAGATGTGAGTATCTAAACACTATTTGTGAGGTGCTAGTGTTTGACCTCCGTGCTTGTCTTTGGTTTTTAGTGGAACGATTATTTGTTGTACTTACTTTATATTAGTGTTAAATGACCCCTAACTTGTATTTTGATTAGAATAAAAGCGCATTTGCTTGAGGACAAGCAAATCTCAAGTGTAAGGGTATTTGATGAGGCGAAAAGTGAACCATTTTTAGGGGGTCATTTTAGCCCGGATTTGAATTTATTTGATCAAATAATGCCCTAAATCGTTCCTTTTGTCATTTTAGGTACTTCTGGAGTGAATTCTGGAAAAGGAAGCATTTTGGATGTTTTTGGAGCATAAAAGTGAAGAAAACGGCAAAGTCTTAATTTTCCTTGCTGGGAACAGTACCTGACGGCGTCAAGAGTTCTCAAGTGACGGCGTCAAGAGTAATACAAGAGGTGGAAGTGGATAAAGTCCGTGATGATCCAGAAGAGTTTTGCACTATGGACATGACGGCGTCACCATAGGCCGTCATGGTCCAAATAAGAGTGACGGCCCAGAGTAGAATTGCACATGACGGCGTCAAAAGTGGATCTAGGCAATCCGATTTCATTATGGGCGGCGAGTTGACGGCGTCAGAATTTACTTCTTGACGCCGTCACCCTGTAAAATCTATATATAGTTTTGCAATTTTCATTCATTAGAGAGGAACAAGTAGGGTGTAACTTTGGAGAGAAACCCTAGTCCGAATATTACAGATTTTTCAAGGGTTTTTACCCTTTGAAACCTTTCATGTTTAATTGAGATAAGTACTCTTTCAATTCATTCAATATGTCTATGTGTTGTTTGAATATAACTTACGCTTATCTTGAATTTAACATGCTTGGCTAGATCTCTTGTGTGTTTGCTTAGATGTCGTGAAACCTAGATGTTAATTATGGGTTGATTGGTTGTTTATAGTTTTTACGGTTGATTGTATTCGATGTTAGGCTTAAGAAAACTGGCAGACTTCCATTGGTGACATGCTTGAACGTCTTAAGAAACATGATCAGAGGTGTACTATGATTTTTGGTTGTATTTAATGCGTAGGAGAATTCTAATGATCCCATGTTAGGAGCTTCTAATGGCTCGACATAGGAGTGAAGTAGGATCCTATAGAGTTAGGGAATATTGTATACGGCCCTACGACTGATATAAGGAATACGACCCGTCATCCATGCAATTGTAACAAACTATCAACCTGTAAAAGATATCTAGGGAGTAATGAAACCTAAGTAAACACAACTCTCCCTATTATTGTTCACACCACTAGTTTAATTAGATTTCATTTCATTTTTGTTATTTTATTTTGATTGCATCTTAGTTATTGGGTTAGTTGATTAGCAACTAATTCCGCCCACTCTTCCAAAACCCGGGATTTCATTTGCTTTTATAAAAACATAAAAATACAAAAAGAATCATCTCCCACCTCTAGACCTAGTTTTTAGGCTTTCTAATCCTAGCGACACTATTCCTGAGTTGAACGATCAATCCCCTGGTACTTATCACTATACTATACTACAACGATCAGGTACACTGCCTGGTGAGGGTTGTAAGCTTCTCGAGATCCCTCGAGAGGTTAAGCCTGGTTTGATTCCCACGTATCAGAAATATATGTTTCTGAAAAAAATGTTTATTAGAGAACTAATATGTTTATCACAAAATTTGTATTTAACGTATCAGAAATGCATTAATTTGTATAGCAAAGCGATTAGTAACATGGCTAACAGTTTGGGACACATTAGAAACATAATATTTTTATTATAATCATATGTTTTAGTTCGTTAGAAACGTAAAAGTTTGCATTTAATGTATCAGAAACATACTATAGCTAACGTATGAACGATTATGATCGTTCCTATCCATATACTTTAAATCTCAAACATATATAAATGAAGATTAATATGTTTTTTTAAAAGATTGTATAACATGCACAATGTTATCCGAAAGTTTGTTTACGGCTAAATATCCGAAGAAAATTCTAAAGGAATCAAACTACATGACATTGTTTGATTATTTTAATAAAAATACCCATTTAATCACTTTATATCATAATTATATTTATCAAAAATGTTGCAGGAATCTAATTATGACATTGTTTGCTTCAGACGACACGTTTTGCAGACGGCTAGTATTTTGATTTGATATGGTTGTCAGCTTGTTGATCCCATTTGAGCAAACGATCTTATATAGAAGTTGACTTGAGTTTAATACGTAAGCTAAAACGCGGAATATAAAAGCTTAACTTAAGAAGAACAATTCACTATCAACACTTCAATATATTATTAATACAAGCACTCGACAATGCCAGGGTTTTACAACCTTGAAGTGTAAACGAAACTAAAACAATACGTACACAAAACTAACCCTAGGATCTTCCTTTTATAGCCCAAGGAGTCCTACTAGGTTTAAAATATCTTTCTATGCAAGATAAGAATATTCTAGATACATAAGATACACACACAATCTATTCCATACTTATCTATTACGTATACATGCATATCTCTTCAGCAGTAGATTCCACTAGCAGTATTCTTCAACAGCAGCACTTTCAATGTCAGCAGCATAATCTTTATCCTTAGCAGCATTCTCACCTTAGCCGCAGTTTCACCAAGTAGTAGTTTAACTTAGCAGCATAATTCAAAACCCAATAATCCTCTCCTAAACTTAATATTTATTTCTAAATCATTAAGTTTCTTCAAAGCTCAGTTAAACACCAGGAGGATGCTTCAAAACACTTATATCTTATAATATCTTTGAAAGCTTCTTCAAACAGTTGAATTCAAAATCTTTTCATACTTCTGTATCAATGTATAAGCTTGATTATCTGACACAGGCTGTTTTTGACACTTGAGAAATCCAGGTCTCAACATCTGTCTAAGTACCCCAGAGCACTTATTTAGACTAGGATAGTCTTTCTCTACCAACAAAAACAATGTAACTGAGCCAGTCCTTAATTCATGAACTCCACAAG
The DNA here is from genome assembly GCA_030686995.1 of Artemisia argyi. NCBI lineage: Eukaryota > Viridiplantae > Streptophyta > Magnoliopsida > Asterales > Asteraceae > Artemisia > Artemisia argyi. Next base: position 47,535,575 of record CM060698.1, read on the forward strand.
ATTGATAAAGAAACCATTTATTTACCTTGCTGCATATAATGTCATTCCATTCTTTATCACCAGGCAGAGGATCAAACATATTCTTCAAGAAGCGATACATTACATTTTCAAATATAAGATTAATATCAAGAACAGTATCCATCTTCTTCCCATCATATTTCTCTTTGTATAATCCCCATATGGCAATAATATCATCTCTATCCATCTTATTAAAAATCTGTGAAATTTCCTTAAAACCTTGAACTTCATGATTTGATCTCATAAATTCCCAATATCCTGCACTTCCACCTTTTATCTTGAAAGTATATGAGATAATAGGATATTTTTCAGCTAAAGGTTTTTCGGATTCTTCTATCACAGCTAAAGTTGTCTCTTATTCTTTTTCAACTTCTTCTTCTTTGTCCATCTCACTACTGCTTTCTTCAGAAATCTTTTGCTTCTTCCTAGTAAAAATCTTGTGACCAATACTTTTTCTTTTGACCTTTTGACTAGGAGGAATTTCTGCTTTTGTTACATGTATATGCTCTGCCTCAACAACTCTGTCAGGTACCAACTTCTTATTCATTTGAGCAATATGTTCTAAATCTTCAGCACAACCCATAAGATAGAAGGTATCCATTTCTTTCTTAGCTTGTTGATACAAGTCAAAAACCTCTTGATCAGACTTAGGTTTTAACTGTACCAATTTCCATCCCTTCATATTCTTAAGGTATCTTTCTTGCTCTCTTCTTTGTTGCAATGGTGTTGGACCCCTGAGAACCTTTTTCTTTCTTCTAGCAGCAACATCTTCTTTCCTTTTCTTTGCTGTGAACTCTCTTATCCAAGCTTGAACATCAAAAGTTAGATTATCTTGTTCTTCAATTTTAACCATCTTGGAGAGTTCTATATCAACATCTATTCTTATCTTTTCTTCAACCCACTCCTCATACCTCTTCAAATCTTCAGTTTCCTTTTCAACCCTTTCCTTTTCCTCCTGAATCAACTGTTGCTCTTCTTGATCAATCAATTCTTGCTCTTTCATTGCAACAATTGAATCATGTTCAATTTGTAATTCTTTGGGCCATAAATGAAAAGGTATCTGAGAGTAATCAAACCCTTTATACATTATCTTTGGTTCTTCTACCAGCTTGCCCTTTTCTTTGTCAGTAGAAGATGATGAAACAATCTTCTTTTGTTGAGCAGTAGGTTCTCTGATTACTACTCCTTTTTGAGGTATTCTTGGTGTAGATGATGTGATTGTGGTTGTTGGTTGTTGTGGTAGTGATTGAATTGGTTGTGATGTATGTTGTGAAGATGATTCAGATGGAACCTCTGTTGTCTTCTTACTCAACAAAACCATAGCCTCAGCAGCAGCATTGTCACTAGACCCAACAGCAGAGTCTTATGCATCAGAAGGATTAACCTTTTCATTAGCAGCAGGATCAGCAAAATCCTTAGCAGTAGAATCTTGAGCAGCAGCAGAGTCATCAATCTTATTAGTAATAGCAGCATCATTAAGTTCTTTTGCCACAGAGTCACCCAAAGTCATCGATGCTTCACCCATCAACCCTGTTGCCTTCACTAATTGCCCAGGCTCCAAAGTCTTAAGTTTTTCCACCACTTTTTCTTGAGTAGCAACCACTTCTTCCATTACAACCTCATTCCCTGATTTGTCAGCAATCACAAAACTATCCACATCTTGAGGACTTTCCACCTCCATATCACCAACTTTTAGAACCTCCCTGAAACTATTCCAGAATCCACATCTTGAGCACAATCAACTTTCATCAAATTAGTCTCCCCTGAACCCATTTCTTCATTCTGTTCTTCATTCCTCCCCTGTTTGGAAGCATCCTCTTCCAAATGAACAGAGTGTTTAGGTGAACTTACAACTTGAGAAGTGCCCACTTTCTTCAATCTTTTTAAGGAGGTTGAAGATCTTGATTTCCTTAAGTTCTTGATCTTCTTTTGCAATTTGGTAATGAGTTTGGCTTGTCCATCAACAATAGTAGAAAGACCAAGAACTTTATCCTCCAATGTATTACACTTCAACTCCAAATTGGTACAAGTCACCGTCAATTCCTTAATAAGTTTCATACTAGTCTCATCACTTCGTCCTGTGTAACCTGGTCCGAGAGGTGAATCACTGACATTGTCATGATGTACAAGGTTTTCCATCAATTCATTTGTCTCTGTCCTGTCCTCATCACTTCGACCTGTGTGACCTGGTCCGAGAGGTGAATCTTTGGACATAAACTCAGTATCAAACCTAGTTTGATCATCTGAGCCCCCTATGTTTTCCATTTGGCTAAGGTTACCATCATTGGAATTAGATTCATCAGAATCCTCTTCTCTAGATATTGCCTTGGTTTGGGTCTTAATGATGTTATCACTATCCTGCTCTGTTGCTAAGCTAGAAGCAGTACTGACAGCCCTTGCCAACATGTCCCCTTCATTACCTAGGACAGCCTCATCTGGTACAGCCATACTAACACTATCCTGAGGTAGATTAGTGTTCTTTTTGGTTTTCCTACGGGTATAGTGTGTTGTAGGTTGTGTAGCAGATGTAGAAAAATTGGGTGTGTGATGGGAATCAGTGGGATTTCTTGATTCTTCACCCTGAATATTTTGTACAATTTGCACCATATAAGGTGTAAGAGCTGTATGTGTGCCTGAAAAACCTTTGCCATGTTTAATCAAGAAAGTAAACATTTTTTAAACCAATTTAGGAGCATCATAAGTGGCAGCATGTGATCTGAAATTTGAAAGTTGGTTTTCTATAAAGAGCTGGATAAATGTTGGATAAAGTAAATAAGAACCAGATTCTTTAACACTTTTTACAATCCCCTCCAAAATCATATTTGAAAAATTAAATGGATGTCCATTGCTTAGGCATACTGATGAGTGTGTAAATACTCATCATTTCTGTTACATTTAAACTGCAAAAACATATGAAAACACACAGGAATGCCTTAAAATACATAAAATTATCCCTGGATTGTGTTTTTATGCATAAGGATTGAAAACTGATGAAAAACCAAACATTTCACATAATTTACAGTTTCAGTCCCTGAACTTTGGAAAATTGGCAAAACTAGTCCCTGGTAAATCAAAACATGCAAAATATCATCAAAGGTCCTTAGGGATTCATAAGTTGTCAAGAAAAGTCCTTTAAAGTTTAAAAATTGCAAAATGGCAACTTTGGTCCCTCAAGTTTGAAAAGTGTCAAAATTAGTCCCTAAGGTTTTAAAAATAAGAAAATAATAAAAATAAACCTTATACTATTCTAAATTGACAAAATTGGTCCTTATGATAACATTTAAGAAATTACAAGTTTAACCCTTCAAAAATCAGAAAATTACAGGTTTGGTCCCTGGAGTTTGTGGAATTGGCAGAAAAGGTCCCTGGGTTTTGAAAATTGGAAATTTATATCTTAGGTCCTTGGGTTATTCATAAATGACAATAATGGTCCTTATCAATACTTTGGGAAATTGGCATCAAACAACCCTCAACTTTCACTAAATTACACAATTGGTCCTTGTTGTTCACTATTAAACTAAACCGGACCCTATTAAATAAATAAACCAAACAAACAAACCCACCCACTATTAAACCCAACACCCCTCACCCAGCCCACTCCTAGGCCCAGTCCACACCCCACTTATAATAATACCCGGTCAAACAAAGTCAAACCCCACAAATACCGCCCTTCACTGTTCATCGTCTCCCCAAACCACCCAGTCACATACCAGGTGGTTTTTACCACCTGTTTTCACCCTCCACCTCACTACTCTACTCACCCACTCCCTCCACCACCTCTGTGACTACAACCCACCATCATTAAATGCACTTCTCACTCATTTTCCCTCCAAACTACTTTGCTCACCTCTGTTTTCTTCCTTATCACCCCAACTTGCTCAAATATCTCCCAAACTTGTCTCTCCACCTCATACTACCATACAAACTTCTTTAATTGTAAAATGTCGGCTACAAGTTACCAAAACCAACTTTGGCGCCAAAACAGTTTAAATGGCCAAGATGTGTTTGACTGATCCAAAGGCCTCAAATAGAAGTGGGAAAAGATCTATGAGCTGGTGGGATGTGAATGAGTGATAAATACAGAAGAAGGAAGCATTGTGGAAGATATCTAGTTTTAATTTTAAATAATGAATGTCGATTAGCTTAATTTCAAGTTTTCTTTGTATCTTTAAGCTTTTTAAGTTGTAATATCTGAACATCAGTGTGTTTTAAATCTTTGGTAATAATAAATTTCAAGTTTCATGTATAATTCTCAAGTTTGCAAATTTTCTTTTTACTCAAAAATATCATATATCTTAGTTGTTGTTTACAGTGGAATATAAGGATCAAATAAGCTCATATAAGCTCCCAGGAAGTTCATAAGTGCTTCTAGATATCTTAAAACTTAGCTTAATTACTAAAACTCACAAAACATAACTTGGTCAATAAAAGTCAAACTGTACCAAAAATTGGTTTGGATTCTGATTTAGAGTAATTTTGGAAAGGAAGCAGCTTGGATTATGGTTTAGAGACTCATGGGAGTCACATAAATTGATCTTGGTTCATGGTTCCATTGTTCACAGTTTCATCCATTTTGTAAGTTTTTATATCAATATTTCATACTACTATTTAACTACTTAATTTGCTTAGGTATCTGTGTTTTCATGCTTAGTTGTTGTTGTTAAGATAATATAAAGCTTAATATAGATAGCTTATTAATCAGTTATCATTTGTACTTAAAATCAAACATCTCACAGTTAAAACTCATTTTTTGACAAATCTGAGGTATAGGCTAGTGGAGTGGTTGATTCTTGCTCATTTGATCTTACAATATCATAACTTAGTGTTAGGAATCTGAGTTGTGGTTTTAAATCACCATTTGCTTTGGAAATCACCAAACCTGCCTAGTAAGGGAGTGTTTGGATCAGTAGAATCCATTGACCTCAAGGGTGTTGTAGTTATTGTTTCTGGTTCAGGCAATTCATACTAGGTCTTAATAGTTTAGAACAAAAATAAAAACAGTAGGTCATTACTTAAGAAGTCAAAATCTATTTCCTAATTCCTTGACAGTTAACTGTCAAGGATTTAAGGTCCATAGACCCTCACTTTAGCTTATAAGTTATATCTCTAGCTTAATTTAGGATTATATTAGCTTAATTCAACTTATTGAATCAGTAGTGAGTGTTAGAAATCCATAATAGTCAAACTAGTTAAGTATTATAAAAAGTCAAAATTTTCAATCTCAGATTTTCTCAAATATTGGGGGATTTTTGGAGATTTTAGTATTAGGATCTAGGCTTTGAGCTTTTGTGGACTTGTTGTCTACCACCTCTACTTCAGTATCCCACATAGCTTATAATTTTAAGAATTTTCCTCTAGGCTCCACTCACCCCCAAACACAACTGCAGGGAAGACTTCTTCCCCTGCACCAGCAGCTCAGGCCATCACCACCACTTTGGTGGTGATTTGTGGCCACCATAGTGGGCCCCAGACCCCATAATTAGACTCTTTCAACCCCCTCCTACCAGGGAACTACCATTGACCATAATTTTGACCTTGGACTCACTGAATCCCACCTAGAATAAGCCCTCAAGTCTGTCCCATAATCTGTCTCAGAAAACAAATAAGCATAAGCTTATTGTGGCTTTTTGGCATATTCAGCCAACCCCTTGTGCTTTTTCTTGCTTATACATGTTCAATAAACTCTGAGGAATCAAGTTTTACCAAGGTGGACCCTACATAAGCTCTTGTGAGCTTAATCTCTCAACTAGTCAACTAAAGTCAACTGATAAGCTTAGTAGCTTATACTTAGCTTATTATTAAGTAATAAAATTATTGTTTTTACAAAAGTTAGTTATTTTTAGGTATAAAATAGGTTGGTAAAAGAAAAATCAAGAAAAAAAAAACAATATAAAATTAAGTGATAGTTTCTATTTAATTCAATTTAATTTTAATTTTCATTTTTAAATTTTTATTAAGTACTTGTCATTTTTATATTTTTATTAATTACCTATTATATTAAATTATTTATAGTAATTTTCTCAGATTTTTATTTTGTAATTTAGTATTTATAATAATTAATAATAGTTTTATTAATAATTAAATAATAAATAAGAATTAAATAGCATAATTAATTTTTATATAGTAACACCTATATTTTATATTTTTCTTGTGATTTATACTGTTCATTTACTAGTTTTCATAATTTAATTAGTTTAATTGGTAATTGTTTAATAATTAGAATAATAATTAGTAGATTAAATTAAAAATACATAATATAAAGTTTTTATAATTTTTTAGGATTCCTATGATGGTTAATTAGATATATAAAATTTTTCATAATTATCTAAGTCATTTTAGTAATTATAAATAAGTTAATCAATATAATTAGTTAAATAATAATTAAATAATAATTAATTAAAAATAAATAGATAAATAGTGTGAAAAATATAATTTTAATTTTAAAATAAGTTTTATAATATTTTAGATTTTTAGAAATTTTAATTTTAATTTTCTAGATTTATTTTATATTTTCCTAATTATTAGTTAATTACTAAATAATTAATAAATAGTTATTAAATAAAATAAATAATTAAATAGTAATTAATCATAAAATAAATATTTTAAACTTATTTAATTTGCATTTAAGCCCCTAAGGTTTGTAAAATCCTACTATAAGTTAAATTTGTTTTTGTTTACGTTTAATTAGTAAACGTTTACGTTTTTCAGTCCCTTTTTACTTGTACGTATCTGATTTCACGTATTGATTGATATAGCTTATTAAAGCTATTCACTCTTATTTTTCAGTAGTACAAATCACTTAAACCCTTTTCCTGTTCAATTCACCTGATCTAGAAGTCGTTTTATTTTAGATTTCACATCTCGTTGGGATCTAACGATCCGGGGAAACACTAAACTCACCGGAGTATTGGTTTAGGCTGTCTGACTTGTTGACCATTACTTGGTTGATATTATCTGACTGTTTCGGACCAATCACATACCATAGCAGAAGCAATAGTAGCACTAAACTCATGCCACCCAGAAGTTTTAGGACTCAAACAATGAAGGAGATTGTGAACCAAAAATTTGTATTGAGGACAGAGGAGAGCTTTTTGAAATTTTAAACTTGTATGTCTTCCCTCATATCCCAAATTATTTAAACCCTGAAAAATAGCAGAATTTGCAAGACACGTAGTTTATGTTTCATCATCTAAGAGAAGAGTTTCCCTTATAGAAGATTCAGTTACACGAACTTGTTGACCATCTACTATAGCTTTAACATATTTTTCCCCATTCCTAGTTTTAGCTTTAGTAGTAAGCCAAAACTGTTTGATGTAGGAAACAAATATTGTAGGATTCACAGTTAATGCATACCTAAGAAAAGTAGCATTCAAGAATTTTACCATATCTGTGAAACCTTCAGGAACCAACTCTTCATCCAAAATAGCAACATTATTGTGATGCTCTGCCCAGGTACGTGTACAATCGATGAATTAGGGTTTTGAGAAATTGGGGATAATTGACTTTGAGAGTAATGAAGTGTTAGGGTTTGAGAGAACTTCAATTTGGAGCGTGTAAAAACCAATTGTGAATGTCAATTAGGTTTTAAACTGATTTGGAGAAGTTACACATTCCACCCTCACACTTACAACCATAGCAGCACAACCATATCATCCACAACACTAGCAGCAGAATGAAACAACTAGCAGCAGAGTGATTTTAGCCAGCAGCAGAGTTGACTAATCAAATTTGGTCAAAAAGTCAAAGAATCCTCAACAATAAATGCACTTGATACATCGTGATCCCTATAAAAATGGACTAAATCTTTCCCTAATTCAGCACAATCAAACCCTAATCGCAATCAAAAACGCCAATCACCCAAATCAAATCACAAGAACAATGAAATCCATTCCCGAAATAATTAACATATCTTCGGATTCATCTTCTGATGATGAAGCACCACTCCCAACATATGTACCACCATTTTGTCCTCCCCACAACGGATGTAGGACTAAGGAACAAGCCCGCAAGAGAAAACACGATCTCCCTGTGTTCAAAGATCTGTTGAACGTGAATCAGACCCCAAGCACATCCAGGGGTAAAGAGGTGATGTCCCCTAAATAACCAACGTCTTCAGAATCATCAGAAGACCCAGCCTGGATCCCTAACGGACCTCCATCTCCAATGGAACTTGTTTCCCCCTTCATTTGTACTTCTTCTAATGAGGATGAGCCTCAAAACAATCCACCTTCCACTCCAGAAAGACCACAATCTTCAAGGCCAAGACCCAAGCCATCATCCAAGATAAGAAAGGCAAACCCTCCTCTTCCCAAGGAGAGAAAAGTTGTGCTTGGGATTCCATGCCCTAGACAGTGATGTAATAGGTTGTAGTCTCTTGATTTCATCATTTCATGTAGCAGTCTTTTGTGTGTCTTGATGTGATATGTGAATGTACCCTTTCAGTTGTATTCTTTTGGTGATAATGAATGATGAATGATCAATTTCTGTTTTGAATACTTGCAAATCATCAACAATCATCATTTATAGCTTTTGCCTGCAAAATGTTAGTACAAACACCACAAAGCATACAAACATATGTACTAGCAGTAGAGTTAAACAGCAGTAGAGTACATTCCAATATAGCTACTTACTGCTTGAGAAGCAGCAGAAATAGAGTAACAAACAACACAGTACCTTTACACACTTTACAAAAACAAAAAGAGATAAGGTTTATCAAAGATTTATCATACCAATATTTGCAATTAGAAATTGAAACCTCCCCACATCAAAGTGTTTAGTGAGAAGATCAGCAACATTGTTATTAGTATGAATTTTAACAATTTGAATTAACTTCTCTTCATAGCAATCTCTTATAAAATGATGTCTTATCTCAATAAGTTTTGTTTTAGAATGAAAAACAGCATTTTTAATTATGCAAAGTGTGCTGTTGTTATCAATATGAATTTTGGTGTTCATGAAATTATACCCATAATCCAACAGTTGATTTTGCATCCAAAGCACTTGTCCACAGCAACTTGAAGCAGCCACATACTCAGCTTCAATTGTAGAATTTGCAACCACTGTATGTTTCTTGCATTGCCATGACACCAATCTGTTTCCTAGAAATTGAAAAACTCCAGCTGTAGACTTTCTATCCAAGCAAGCATCAGCATAGTCACTGTCTGAATACGCCACCAAATCAAAAGGTGAATCCTTAGGATACCATAGGCCCAATTTGGGTTGATGCCTTAGATACCTAAAAATCCTCTTCACTGCATTTAGATGTGATTCTTTGGGACATACTTGGAATCTTGCATAGGCACAAACAGCAAACATAATATCAGGCGTTGATGCTGTAAGGTATATCAGTGAACCAATCATAGATCTGTACAAGTGAACATCTACTTCTTTTCCATTTTCATCCTTCAACAAAGGTTTGTTGGTATCCATGGTTGTCTTAGCAGGCTTAGCATCTTCAAATCCAAACTTCATCAAAATGTCATTGACATACTTATCCTAACTAATAAATATGCCATCTGTCTTTTGCACAACTTGTAGACCCAAGAAGAATGTGAGTTCTCCCATTGAACTCATAGCAAACTTATCCTTCATAAGCTTCTCAAAATCAACACACATAGCTTTGTTTGTAGAACCAAAGATGATGTCTTCTACATAGATTTGAACCAGCAAAATATCATCTTTTTGTCTTTTGAGAAACAAAGTCTTGTCAATATTTCCTTTACTGAACCCAGAATCTAACAAATATGTTGACAAGGTATCATACCAAGCTCTAGGAGCTTGATGTAACCTATACATTGCTCTATTCACCTTGTAAACTTTGTCAGGATAATCAGGGTCTTCAAAACTAGGTGGTTGAGACATATAAACTTCTTCTGTAATGGTCCCATATAGAAAAGCACTCTTTACATCCATCTGATACACCACAAAATCTTTGTAGGAAGCATAAGCTAAGAATAGTCTAATAGCTTCTATTCTTGCCACTGGTGCAAATACTTCATCATAGTCAAGGCCCTCTTGTTGTGTGTATCCTTGAGCTACTAACCTTGCTTTATTTCTGATGACTATTCTCCTTTCATCTCTTTTATATTTGAAAACCCATTTAGTGCCAATCACTCTTTTCCTATTTGGCAAATCAACCAAAGTCCATACTTCTTGTAGTTTGAATTGCAGAAGCTCATCTTGCATTGCTTCCACCCAACTTGCTTCTTGTAAGGCTTTGTAAGTGTTCTTGGGTTCAATTTGAGACAGAAAACAGGCAAACAAGCAATTTTGTAGATCTTTGTGACTGTATCTTTGATGCAGAGATCTTGCAAAGAAACTTTGATGTTGAAGATCTTTCAGCTCTTTAGTCATTTTTCTTGTTTGAACAGATGATGTTGGATCAATGAGAATTCGTTCTTTTGGATGATCCTTATGAACTCTTCTAGTAGTAGTGGGACTAACAGGAATGTTGATTTCCAAATTAGTAATGTCTGCATCAGCTCCAAATAACTTACCATCAAGAGCTTCATCATCTGTGTCATCATAAATATTCTCTAGAGGAGGCATATTTGGATCATCAGGATAGTTTGGATCATCAAAAGATCTACCCTGAGTGTCCAAAGAAGGAAACTTTGATGTAGAAGCAGAGTTAATAGGCTTGGCAGCAGAATTGATTGAAGCAGTAGTTGATTGTTTTAGTCTAGCAGTAGAGTCTTCTGAGTCAGCAGTAGAGTCTTTTGGCCTTGTAGGAGTGACATCAACAACCACTTTTGGAGCTGCATTGGTTACCTTTTCTGCATCAACAGGAATTTCAATTTCTGCTTCAGTTTCCTTAGGTTTCTCTTGAGTAACAACATCTTCTTGTATATCTTAATCTTTCTGCAAGGGTAAGAAAGTTGGACTAACCTTCAGTTTCTCAATCAAAACAATGTCTTCTTGTGGTTTGTTAGTGTCAACACTAGTAATAACTGGTACATAATTCATTGTTTTGGTAAGAATATCAATATTAAACATCCATTTAGGTCCTTTTCCTTCAACATTAGATGTGTTCTCACTAAACTTGATATGCAAATTCTCCTCTACATGTTTGGTTCTCTTATTATATACCCTGAAAGCTTTACTATGAACTGAGTAACCAACCAAGTAACCTTCATCAGCTTTCTCTTCAAACTTGCCTAACTGATCCTTAGTGTTCAAAATAGTGACATGACATCCAAATGGCTTGAGAAAATCAATCATTGGTTTCTTTCCATGAAATAGCTCATATGGAGTTTTGTTTTGAGGCTTCACTACCTTACTTCTGTTTTGCACAAAACGTGCAGTGTTTACAGCTTCAGCCCAAAAAGGTATAGGTAATTTAGAGTCAGACAACATTGTTCTTGCAGCCTCAATTAGTGTCATGTTTCTTCTCTCTGCAACACCATTCTGTTGTGGAGTTCTTGCAACACTATACTATCTTAGAATTCCTTTTCCCACACAGAATTGATTCATCACACTATTCTTGAACTCAGTACCATTGTCATATCTCATAATTTTCACTTTGTGGTTGTGCAGGTTTTCAACTCTTGCAAAGAATTCCTTAAGTATCTCTGGGGTTTCATCTTTAGTGGCTAAGAAGAACACCCATGTAAACCTGCTAAAGTCATCTGTGACAACTAGGCATTATGACTTCTTGTTCAAGCTTTTCACAAAAACAGGCCCAAATAAATCCATGTGTAGTAAATGCAAGGGCTCTGTATTTATGTTCACTGTCTTAGACTTGAATGAAACTCTGTGTTGTTTACCCTTTTGACAAGCAACACATGTCTCACAATTTTCAAACAGCTTTGTGGGCATGCCTTTCACAAGATTTCCTATCACCAACTTGTTCATTGTCTTGTAGTTCAGGTGCCCAAGTCTTCTATGCCATAATTTGGACTCATCAATAGTGGCTTTTGCAATTAGACAAGTTAAAGCTCTTTTGGGAATAATGTTCTTAATATGGTCACTGTATATATTTTCATTTCTAGTGACCTTCAATAGCACAAATTTATCATCTGGCAACTGAAAATCAGAAGAAAGGATCATACATTCAGTGTCTGTAAAAAGAACAAAATTCCTTTTGTCACACATTTGTGAGACACTGAAGAGGTTAAACTTAAGCCCTTTCACAAGAAACACCATCTCAAAGTCCAAATTTCCTGTTCATAAAGTTCCTCTACCAATAATCTTTCCACCTTTTGGATCATTCCCAAAAGCAACATAACCACCTTCAAAAGCCTCAAAGTCTTCAAGTTGAGACTCATCACCTGTCATATGTCCAGAGCATCCACTATCAACTATAACCATATCTTTTAGATCATCCAGTAGATTACCCTGCACATGAAAATAGAGAAATTAGTTTCTCTTAGGGACCCAAGCCATTACTAACTTGGATCTGCCTTGTGCATCAACATAATTAAATTTCTTTAAATCACTTGATGCGCTGCTATTTTTGGAAACATTGTTTGAAACAGATGATTTTGGTTTCCAAACCCAGCAAGCTGTGGCCTTAACAGCATAAAAATGATTTCCAACAACTGTATTTGATAAAACTTTTGGCCCAGAAGTAGAAAGTTTTGTACTAGCAGCAGATTGCCTACTAGCAGCAGAATGCCTGCTAGCAGCAGAATGCTTACTAGCAGTAGAGCCAGCAACAAAACCATTTGTGGTTTTAAAAGCACCATTTTATTTAGCAGCATAAATAGATCTAGTTGCACCAGATCTTAACAACACAGCCCTTGGAATCATGTTTTTGTTAGGATGAGGGTGAGTATTCTTAGTAACATATTTATGATTCACCCTAGAGTATTGATTCCAAACAGGCTTTTTGTGGTCAGGACAACTATTAATCAAATGTTCAAAGCTACCACACTTATAACAAGCCTTTTTCTTTAATTGAAACTCACTACCTAATTTGTTTGAAACTAGGTTATTAAAGTTTCTCTGATTTCCCCTAGGCTTATTATAAAAACCATTCAATCTATCTCTAGGAACCTCATTATATTCTACCATTTTCCTAGAGATGCCCTTACCTAGCACAGGTCTCACAAACTTCACCTGTTCAATTTTAGGTTCAACCTTGGTAGGAATTTCTTCCTTTTCTACACTTTGTTCTAGTTCAACCTATTCCTGTTCCTCATCACTATCTGAATACCAGTTTTCAACAATAGGAACCTCAGGAAATTTTCTACCCTCTACCTTAGGTGTTTCTATGACACTTGTACTAGATTTACCTACAGGTTTTTCAATATCTAGCTCACTAATGAAGGACAATTCTTTTCCTGGTGGAGCATAGGCACTCATAACAGGAGGAGCAACCTCATTGTAACCTATTCCACTTCCTTTCCTCATTATGGTACTCTCAATAGATTTATTAACCAAATCAGAAGCATATTGCTGTTTATTTACTCTTACTATATGTTTTTCCTTATCAGCAAGAGCTGCATCTCTATCTCTTTCTGCTTCTTCGAATTTATTCTTAAGAAACTCAATTTCACTGTTTTTCTTAAAAATCTCAACATCTTGTTGGTTAATTCTGTCTACATATTCTAGCTCACACTCTTTTAGATACTCTAGTCTTCTTTCAACATTTTGAATACCTACTTTGTAACCTAAGTTATCAAGTTTTAGGTTTTCAACTTCTCTAATTAGACTCTCATTCCTAGACTTAAGTTCTTCTATAGTGTCAGCACATGACTTAAAAGAACACACAGATAAATCAGAATCATTAGATACCTCAGAGTCAGATCCAGAAGATGATGATGCATAGGCCATAAGTGCAAAGTTATGCACTTTAGGCTTGACTTGAGCCACCAGAGAATAGTTTGGTTCTTCATCAGCCAAATCACTCCAATCATACTCTTCCAATCCATCACAAGATACCAATGAAATAGTGGTATTCTTTGTTTCTTGAGTTGTCTTCTTTGGAGCTTCAACATTCTTCTTTGGAGCTCTACATTCCCTGGAAAAGTGACCCTTCCTATTGCAGTTATAGCACTCTATCTTTGACTTGTCAAAGCCAACATTTTCTTTAGCCCTGTACTTGACTTCTCTTCCAGTTCTCTTCAAGAATATTCTTGCCCTTAAGGTCAACATGGCCATTTGCAATTTAAGATCAATTTCTTCAAGATCATCAGGATCAATATGATCCAGATCTTGATCAATAACCTGTGACCTTATACTTGTAGTTAGATCAGCCAAGAATGCACACAAAGCAATATCACTAGTGGAATTCTTATCATTTGAACTAGCAGCAGATCCATCAGCAGTAGATACCCCATAAGCAGTAGAGTGAGATTCTTTAGATCCTTTTGACTTTGAAGATACAAAGGCAAGATTTTGTGTACCAGAAGATGAAGTAGATGAAGAAGTCAATTCTAGTTCATACACCCTCAAGTTGTTGTAGAGGCTTTCCAACTTCATAGTTTCAAAGTCAGACTTATTCCTCCAAACAACTATGTGCATACTCCATTCAGGTGCAAGACTTCTAAGGTACTTAAGGTTTACATCTTCTTGTGGAACCACATAGCCAACAAGCTTTAAATGACTGACAAGTTGATTAAGCCTGTTGTATGTGCCATTAATCTTTTCTCCACTTTCAGCAGTAAAGTTCTTAAACTGATGCTTCAACATGTTTTTCCTTGACTTCTTAGTAGCATCATTCCCTCCAAACCTAAATTCAACTGCATCCATCAAGTCTTTTGCAGTCTCACAGCCATCAAAGTCCAATTGAAATTCATTAGGTATTCCCATTAAGAGAATACTGTGTGCCTTGATCTCCATCTTCCTCACAGAGTTATCTTCAGCAGTCTTGATTGGTATCTCTTTGCCATCAGTACCCTTCTTTGGTAAAGAGTCACCATTGATGATCACATTCCACATGTTAAAGTCAATCTTGCGAATGTACTATCTTATTCTCATCTTCCACAGCTCATATTCTCCAGGGTTGAGCATGGGAACCTTTGAAGCAGTCACCATATGTGTGTCATCACCCATCTTCAACAATTGATTTGAAACAGCAAACTTGCAAGGAACAGATTCTTCTTGATTACAACTTCTAGATCACAAGCTCTGATACCACTTGTGGAGTTTGTTAGACTCCTTGGACCGTTTTGAGCACTAGGGTTAAACAATAACAATGATAATAACATGCAGCGGAATAAGAACAAATCAAAGTTATTGACACAAAGTTTTTCCCAATCACCTCCAATTATTATTTGATCAGAATAATAACATGTTACCTAAATGTAACAGGGATCTAAGACATCTCAGACCTTATAGGATTCGAACAACACTAACTAGTTCTAGACGTTTATAGTTTACACGCCCTAGAACACACACACACACACTTTTCTGATATTTACAATGTGGAAGACATATGAAAACCTGTACCATATGTCTCTTTATATAGAGAGATATTAGGGTGTACAAAGAGATAAGAATAAAACTAAATACAGAATATTATCAAAATCGTTTCAACTTAATAAGTTATTTCATGTATCTTTATTCTTTGTAGCTTTCTCTCTTTGTCATCTTTAACCCTTCTTGTTTCATTCTTTTATTTATTTTGTCACATCAAATCTAGAATCCCAACAATCTTCCCCTATTTGATGATGACAAAACAAAGTCGTGTACGAACTTCCCTAGAGAAGTTGAGATGTAAACATCTCCTTGAATGAAACAATTTTGTCTTCCCCTTAATCCATGCCATGCCACTTCAATATCTCTTCCCCTTTTTGTTATCAACAAATAGGGAATGTAAGCAATATAAAGTTCCCCTCAAGTGGTGCATGTAGATCAATTGATTAAACACATCATAATATGCTTCCCCTAAAATCAATGTGTTAACCATCTTCATGATTCTTCAAATCTGTAGGCTCTTATGTAATGATCACTGATGAAGAAAACCAAATATAACGAATTTGATGAAGAAGTAGAATAACCCAAACTTGTGTCTTATGTCTTGTACTAACCACGTGACTCCAAACTTATACCCAAAACCAAATATATAAGTAGACCGTGATCCCTTGATAAATCCTCATCTTCAATAAGACACTGAGCACTACAATGTAACTCCTTTAAGTGATAGCCAATGTGTGCATAGAGCATCATAAGAAAAATCACACATTGCTAGATTCATCAAGCTGTTGTCACCACCGTATAAAACAAACAAGTTACCTCCTTGATGAGGTGAAAAATGAACCATTTTTAGGGGGTCATTTAAGCCCGGAATTGAATTTATTTAATCAAATATTGCCCTAAATCGTTCCTTTTGTGATTTTAGGTACATTGGGAGTGAATTCTGGAAAAGGAAGCATTTTGGATGTTTTTGGAGCATAAAAGTGAAGAAAACGGCAAAGACTTAATTTTCCATGCTAAGAACAGTACCTGACGGCATCAAGAAGGAAATTGTGACGGCGTCAGGAGTAAAATCCATGACGACCCAGTGAAAACCTGAAGGCGTCAAGAGAAGGACGTCAAGAGTTATTTTGGTGACGGCCTGAAGATGGACTGCACGTGACGGCGTCAAACCCAGATCTAGGCAGTCCGAGGACTTTATTGGCGGCGAGATGACGGCGTCAGACATTTACTCTTGATGTCGTCACCTCACAAAATCTATATATACTTTTCTATTTTTCATTCATTATAGAGAGGAATTTGTGTGGAGAATACTAGGGTCGAACCTAATAAACCCTAGGTCGTTTGTAACAGTATTTTCAAGGGTTTTCACCCCTTGAAACCTTTCATGTTCAATTAAGATAAGTCCTCTTTCAATTCATTCAATATGTCTATATGTTGTTTGAATATATCTTATGCTGTCTTGATTTTAAGATGCTAGGCTAGGTCTTTCATGTGTTTGCTTAGATGTAATGAAACCTAGATGTTAATTATAGGTTAATTGCTTGTTTATAGTTGTAATGGATGAATGATTTCTATGTTAGGCTTAAGAAAACTGGCAGATCTCCATTGTGTAACTTGCTTGAACGTCTTAAGAAACATGAACCGATGTGTACTAGGTTTTTGTGGTTGTATTTAATGCATGAGCGAATTCTAGTGATCCCATGTTAGGAGCTTGTTAGCCGGCTCGACATAGGAGTGAAGTAGGAGCTTATAGAATTGGGGAAGTAAGTACGCCACCCCATGAATGGTATTAAGGAATACAATCCGCCCACTCCTTCAAAAACTGAGATTTTTATTTGCTTTTCTAAAAACATAAAAATACAAAAAGAATCATCCCTCATCTCTAGACCTAGTTTTTAGGTTTCCTAATCCTAGCGACAGTATTCCTAAGTTGAATGATCAATCCCCCGGTACTTGTCACTATACTATACTACAACGATCAGGTACACTGCCTGGTGGGGGTTGTAAGCTTCTCGAGATCCCTCGAGAGGTAAAGCCTGGTGCAATTCCCACGCATCACTCCTGCTATAAGGTATGATAAGAACACAAACCTGTGAAACTCAACTATAACATCAACAAAGTGATAATCAACCTTCTTCGTAATCAATTAATTAAATAAACCGAATACGAGCCTTTTTAAATCTTTTAGAATAAAAACCAAAATCTTCCTGTGTGTGAACCAATCTGTGTGTGTAAAACCATCTTCAAACCAATCTTTAAATGCAACAGCAGAATAAATCTTTCGAGCAGTAGAATCAAATAAATAGCAGTAGAGTCTCGAAAGTAGCAATAGTATGCAGCAGCAGAATCATAAAGCTAGCAGCAGTTTCAAACACGTAGCAGCAGAATGATTCTAACCTTTAAGCGCAGCAGCAGAAACATTCATAGAAGTAGCAGCAGAATAAAAATATACGTAGTAGTAGTATAATATAATGAGCAGCATAATCTTACAACGAGCAGTAGTTTCCAATAATGCTAGCTGTAGAAACTTTACGAGAATAACATACTACGAATAGCGATTAGGGTTTAGTGAATAACGCGACTTTTACAAACAAAATCATAGTCGTCTTTTTTTTATTTTATTTTATTCATTTATTTTTAAGTACAAAGACAACACTTCAAAGTGTCGCAAAAACCCTAAAATCACCAAAAATCACTCATACACCTCCATAACTGCTTTCCTTCAAGAATTATAAACACCAAACATCGTATAACCAACTTCTATGACGAATTTATTCAATAGAAACCGAAATCAAAGAAGTTGATATAAAGAAAACCCTAAAATTCTATTTACAAAACCTTTGTCTGCAGCAGTTTTCGACACACTAGAACTTTCACATAAAAGCTCAGATTGAAGATCCCTCCGGTGGAAATCTTCCTTGATATATAGAGAACCTCCATTAAAAATTTCAGCCCGATACAACGGTTAACGATGGAGATATCGCCGTTTGAAAACTGACCTGCAAAAAGTTACAAAAATTGAAACCAAATTCGATTTTCTTCTTCATTCTTCGACTAAAAACCTTGTGAATCCCTAGGTAATGAGCTCCCCAAGCTCTGATACCACTTGTGGATCCCAGTTGAGCAAACGATCTTATATAGAAGTTGACTTGAGTTTAATACTTAAGTTAAAACACGGAATATAAAAGCTTAACTTAAGAAGAACAATTCACTATCAACACTTCAATATATTATTAATACGATCACTCGACAATGCTAGGGTTTTACAACCTTGAAGTGTAAACGAAACTAAAACAATACGTACACTAAACTAACCCTAGGATCTTCCTTTTATAGGCCAAGGAGTCCTACTAGGTTTACAATATCTTTCTATGCAAGATAAGAATATTCTAGATAGATAAGATATACACACAATCTATTCCATACTTATTTATTACGTATACATGCATATCTCTTCAGTAGTAGATTCCACTAGCAGTATTCTTCAACAGCAGCACTTTCAATGTCAGCAGCAGAATCTTTTTCCTTAGCAGCATTCTCACCTTAGCAGCAGTTTCACCAAGCAGCAGTTTAACTTAGCAGCATAATTCAAAACCCAACAAAGCTGCAATGAATTGGCAGTCATTATTACTATTGTGACTAACCATGGTAAAGAAATTGCAAGGGTGGATAAAATAATAAGGGTTATATTAGTAGAATCTCATTTTTGACCCGCACACTTCGAGAGCTAAGCCACTAATGTCGTGGCGAAGGTTATACCTCAGAAAGCCCGCAAAGTTAAAGTTCCGTATGTATTATATCCTTTTGATCGAGCGACAACTTCTAAGGAAGGTCTTCATTCCCCTTTTGATGTAGTCAAAAAAATTCTGAAAATCCCGATTACATTAGATAAATGTACAACTGCTTAATGCATAGGTTGGATTGTGCAAATCAAAAATAGGCGACACATTTTTTTATGTATGGAAAAAATGTTATTTTTATTTTATTAAAATTTTTTTAAAATATTTCAGTTTCATTAATATTTCATTGATTAAATTACCCCGTATAAAATTGTACTTGTACTTATACTTTGACCACGCTACCCTTTATTGAATTGACACATATTTCTAGGTAAAATTATTAAATCCTTTCTTTGTCTATATTAGACCAGCCCTTAATTTGGCTTCAACCACACATATTTTTCTCCTATATGAGCACTTTTTTGTATCAAATCTAAAATCAAACAACTTTCTCAAATACAAACATAAACAATGAAGAGAAGGAAAATATATCTCAAAACATGTAATCTAAAATTGGTTACAAATGGTGTTAACTCTGCTTTTGATTATATGTATCTTAACAAAAAGATACCTTTCAATTATTTCAGGTATATAGTTTTTTTTGTAACCTGATAATAATTGAAAGACAGGGTGAACTGTGTAAAACCCGATCCATCCAACGTCGGGTTGTGGCTGATGCGTAGGGATTGCACCAGGCTTTACCTCTCGAGGGATATCGAGAAGCTTACAACCCCCACCAGGCAGTGTACCTGATCGATGTAGTATAGTATAGTGACAAGTACCGGGGGATTGATCGTTCAACTAGGAATAGTGTCGCTAGGATTAGAAAA
The DNA here is from genome assembly GCA_030686995.1 of Artemisia argyi. NCBI lineage: Eukaryota > Viridiplantae > Streptophyta > Magnoliopsida > Asterales > Asteraceae > Artemisia > Artemisia argyi. The sequence continues at coordinate 47,555,565 of CM060698.1, forward strand.
CCTAAAGACTAGGTCTAGAGATGAGGGATGATTCTTTTTGTATTTTTATATTTTTATGAAAGCAAGTAAAAATCTCGGGTTTTAAGGAGTTTGGCGGAATTAGTTGCTAGTCAACTAACCCAATTACTAAGATGCAATTAAAATAAAATACTAAAAATGAAAATAAACTATGTTATACTAGAGTTGTGAGCAATATGTGGGAAAATTGTGTTTACTTAGATTTCACTACTCCCTAGATATCTTTTACACGTTAATTACTTATTATAGTTGCGTGGATAACGGATTGTATTCCTTAATACCATTCATGGGGTGGCGTACTTACTTCCCCAATCCTATGAGCGCCTACTTCACTCCTATGTCGAGCCGGCTAAGAAGCTCCTAACATGGGATCACTAGAATTTGCTCATGCATTTAATACAACCAATAAAACCTAGTACACATCGGTTCATGTTTCTTAAGACATTCAAGCATGTTACACAATGGAGATCTGCCAGTTTTCTTAAGCCTAACATTGAAATCATTCATCCAATACAACCATAAACAAGTAATCAACACATAACTAACATCTAGGTTTCATTAGATCTAAGCAAACACAAGATAGATCTAGCCTAGCATCTTGAAATCAAGACAAGCAAAAGATATAATCAACCAACACATAGACATATTGATTGAATTAAGAGAAGACTTATCTCAATTGAACATGAAAGGATTCAAGGGGTGAAAACCCTTGAAAACACTGTAAAATATGACCTAGGGTTTACAAAGTTCGGCCCTAGTTTTCTCGACACAAGTTCCTCCTTAATGAATGAAAAATAGAAAACTATATATAGATTTTGATGGGTGACGGCGTCAAGAACAAATGTGTGACGTCGTCATCTCGCCGCCAAATAGTTTCTCGGACTGCCTAGATCTGGGTCTAACGCCGTCATGTATTCACCTTATGCAGGCCGTCACCAATTTAACTCTTGACGCCCTTGTTGTGGCGCCGTCAGGTTTGCACTGGGTCGTCATGGATTTTACTCTTGACGTCGTCAGGTACTGATCTCAGCATGGAAAATTAAGACTTTGTCGTTTTCTTCACTTTTATGCTTCAAAAACGTCTGAATTGCTTCCTCTTTCAGAATTCACTCCCAAAGTACCTAAAATCACAAACGGAACGATTTAGGGTAATATTTGATCAAATAAATTCAATTTTGGGATTAAATGACCCCTTAAAAGTGGTTCATTTTTGGCCTCATCATATACCCTTACACTTGAGATTTGCTTGTCCTCAAACAAATGCGCTTTTATTCTAATCCAAATACAAGTTAGGGGTCATTTAACACTAATATAAAAGTAATTATAACATATTATCGTTCCACTAAAGACCAAAGACAAGCACGGATATCATAAACTAGCACCTCACAAATAGTGTTTAGATACTCACATCTCTCGGGTGTAATAAAGTAATATCACGATATAGAAATGGAAAACATCTCTCACTACCTATCATAGCAAAATAGATTACCATAGGCTTGTGATGAGGCAAAAAATGAACCACTTTTAGGTTTTCATTTAAGCCCGGAATTGAATTTATTTGATCAAATATTGCCCTAAATCGTTCCTTTTGTGATTTTAGGTACTTTGGGAGTGAATTCTGAAAAAGGAAGTATTTTGGACGATTTTGGAGCATAAAAGTGAAGAAAACGGCAAAGTCTTAATTTTCTTTGCTAGGAACAGTACCTGACGGCGTCAAGAGGCTTTTCATGACGGCGTCAAGAGTAAAAGTGGTGACGGCCCAGAAGAAACGTGAAGGCGTCACCCAAGGCCGTCACGTGTTAACTTGTCAAAACTTGGGCGCAGAGTAGCTGATATTGTTTTGGTCATAACTTTTGCATACGAACTCGGATTTAGGTGATTCAAAAGCCTACGCGAAGAGGACGAAGAGATCTACAATTTGGTGAAAAAATGGTCATGACGGCGTCAAGAGAAACGAGCTGACGCCATCAAGATGGGCCGACAGAAAACATGCCTATAAATATAACATCATAACTTCACTTTTTGTAAGCCCTAAACCCTAAGGTCGATTCCTGGGTTTAGGTGGGTGTTTTTCCAGCAACTTAGAGGGTTTCAGTCACTCCATAAACATCTTGTAATGGTTTGATGATTCTATCTTAATTCATGTCTTCAATTATCATTATTGTTGCTTGTTCTTTATTAATTATGCTTGGCTAATTCACCTTGTGTCTATTTATGATTGTGTGAAACTTGTGTATAATTAATTAGATCTCATTGATTTCTTGTTGATGTTTGTGTGTATCTCCATCAATGAGGGCTTGTTGATGTGTGTGTCTATCTCCATCAATTAAGGCGTGACAACTTCAATAGATCTTGTTGGTTTAGTTTATAATTCTTGTTTCCTATTGATTCTTGTTTTGATTGAATATCTCATCAATGTTAGGCTTAAGAAAACTGGCAGATCTCCATTGCGTAACTTGCTTGAATGTCTTAAGAAACATGAACCGATGTGTACTAGGTTTTTATGGTTGTATTTAATGCATGAGCGAATTCTAGTGATCCCATGTTAAGAGCTTCTTAGCCGGCTCGACATAGGAGTAAAGTAGGAGCTTATAGGATTGGGGAAGTAAGTACGCCACCCCATGAATGGTATTAAGGAATACAACCCGTCAATTAAAACAAGGTGTGACAATTCAATAGGTAGAATTGGATAGCTAGCAAGGAGTAACATATCATAGGTAGACATGCTTCACTTATCTTGTAGAACCTTAGTTTAGTTTTCTTGCACAGTAGTTTAATTAGTAGCTTTTGGGTTAGTTGATTAACAACTAATTTCGCCCCTCCTTCCAATACCCGAGATTTTTACCTGCTTTTCATAAAAATATAAAAACACAAAAAGAATCATCCTTCACCTTTAGACCTAGTTAGATCAATTTCAATCCTAACGACACTATTCCTGAGTTGAACAATCAATCCCCCGGTATTGTCACTATACTATACTACAACGATCAGGTACACTGCCTGGTGGGGGTTGTAAGCTTCTCGAGATCCCTCGAGAGGTAAAGCCTTGTGCAATTCCCACGCATCAGCTTGGGAAAGGATCAAACCTCCACCACATGGCGTAAGCACCTAGGATAAACTATCAAAGAGGTCTTTTAAAGGGTTGTAACGTTAGGTGTAGGGATATGAAATACACGGTTTTGTTGGATATAGGCAGTCTTTACTGGTGGCGAGTTAACAATCTTGGTTAATTACATGTACAATATGGCGTTGCTAAGCTAAGACTAGACTCGACTTAAGCTAATAAATCAAAAATAACAAAAACATAAAATGAACGTAGAAAGAAAAGGGATGGTAGTCCGTATGTTTTTTTTCTTTCTCTTTTTCTATTTTTATTATTTTTTTTTATTATTATTTTTTTTTGCATACACTCTTACCCTACCATCCAAAATAATACATCATAGGGAATGAATATACCCCTTACACTTGAATTTTTACATACTTTACAATAAACTAATCTAATGACTCGAATTAAGATAATCAAAACACTTGGAGTACTTTTAAGATTAACGCACATACGGGGGTAATATATGATGTTCTTCCCCATTACTCCATAAAATAAGTACTTTACCCATGAGTCCCAATCGTCCCAAAACAATATGTACAAGGATATGACTCGACTTAGCAACCATGTAATCAATTAGATAATTAACTTAGGGTTTAACATATAACAATAATGCACTAAAGATGAGTGCATACACGGAAGGCTAAGGCGATTTGGGTGTACATTTAAGTGGGGTGTAACAAATTCTTCCTTTAAGTAAAATGCTTAAAGTTAGAAACGAAAAGATAGGCTCGGAGGGGTGTACTAGGGGTTTCGTGTACTAAAAATGAGTAAAACGCTAATGGTGTGGGAAAAATTAATTGACTTAACTAGCCAAGTAATATGACTTAAATGGTCATGTAATTATAATACGGGTTTAACACAAGGGTGATCCTAATGCCTCTTATCATGTAGTAAATCCTACTACACGAATGTAGTCTCACTAGCGGTCTCGGGATGCATCAGTAACGCAAGTTCTAGAATCTAAATGCTACCGATACACTCATAAGCACTAATAGTAAATGCTTTTCCTTTTAAATCTAAAGGCGAACCTCACATATTTGGGTGGAAAATTTTTCTGAATGATACGGTTTTGTGCTAGTCATACAATCTCCTATCCATGAGACACTTGCTATGGCTAAAGTTTCACTCCTAAATGTTGTAAAAAATTTTAAATTTGGCGCTAAAATTACACTAACAAGTATTTCTCATAGTTTTATTACACATCTACCATTAAACAAACAAACTCAAGCGAAAGTGTATTTGTAAGGTATCATCATTTTACCCTCCCCTTACACTTAGGATGAACATTGTCCCCAATGTTCAAGTAAAGAATGTAAAAGTGAAATAAGTAAAACGAATGAAATCAAATACTCCCCTGATTCGCTCGGTATGGATAATAAGGTGGCCAGGTTAGATCTTCCTCCAAGAAAATGAACAATCAAAGCTTCCCTTCCAGAATATAAATCATCTTCTTGTCATACATAACCTGTAAATCCTGAGAAAACAGACAAGGCAACCTTGAATAAAATCGGCGGCAATCTACATATGCTAATAAATCCTAGAAAACAAGATAAGATATAATGCTTGTAGAATGATGTTTGCTGATTTCCTGGAGATTATAAAACTGATAATTCAACAGAAACTTTAAGACTCCGTTAGAAAAACAAAACTGGTAAAATTTCCAGATTTTTACACGTGACGCCGTCAAGAGTAAACTCATGACGCCGTCAGAAGTGACCTGCAGAAATTCTTATGTTAAGTTTCCGGAAAATTTCTGGAAAAACTTCGTCCTACTTCCTGGAAAATCCTGCAAAACTTCATTATGACTCGATACAAGAATTTGACTCTAACAAGTACGAATATACATGTTCACTTAATATTGTGGAGAATCATGATCGGTTTTTGTTTCTTAAAAACACATTTGGGGTTTCCCCTTACACTTATCTTTTGCAAAAATACCATTGGATGAAGTTAAGACTAGGCTAAACAACAAAGTAAAGTATTTCCACTATTTTAGTTTTGAAACATGATCTACCAACAATAAAAATAAAGCATGCATACGGAAGCAAATAACAAACAAACAAAAATAAAAATCACACAAAACATGGGTTGCCTCCCAAGAAGCGCTTTTCTTTATTTACGAGTCTTGTAGCTAGACTCAAGGTCATGGGTTACTACGTTATACGGGTGAGTTCCTCATTGTTGGTTTCACTCTTTGATTGTAAATCACTCCTATAATCCTATGGGTAAATTCCTTATCAACTTTATACTTTGGTCCTAGAGTCAAGCAATCTTTGTAGAAAAGACTCCTCTTTTCCCATACATAATCCATGCCCTTTCTCTTATCCTCTTCATTGATGTCCTCAAAAGCACCAATGTTATCCATGTCGAATCGGGGTATAAAACGAAATTCTTTCATTCTATTAGGCATCCTATAAGTGATCCTATCGGTGTTACTTGCAAATCGGATTGTCCCTTCTATCTCATCATATTCTAACTTGGACTTTTCAACAAACGGTTTACCAATCACAACATTGGATAATCGACAATCAATAACATTAGCAAGATCTTCCACAATCATAAAGTCGATGATATAAGTGAAATTCCCAACAAAGACATGTAGACCTTTAATTCTCCCGACAAAGTTACAAACTCCACCGGGGTATTTGGGATCCCTTCTAGGTTCAAGTCTTGTTTTCACTATATCATTATAAACACTTAAGGACATAATGTTGATTGGGGATTTAAAGTCAATGTAAGCATTGTCAACGTGTCTATACCCAATCATACATGGTATCTTAGCATTCTTAGGATCGCCTCTCTTTATCTTAGGTTCGATTCTAGTAAAAGGAGATTGAGGGTTATCAATAAGATTATTGTAGTACGCAATCTCCTCCTTAGTGGGGTATAGATTAAAATAATCATCTAACTTTGGATCAATCTCCCCTTCTTCAAGTTCCTTAACAACATTCACAAAATCATTAGGCCCTAGGTCCTCATTTGAATACAAGGCAGTCGCTAGGTCACTAAAAGCACGGTCGAGCTCAACCTTAATCAACCTATTAAGCTCCCTAAGTTCCCTAATCTCACTCTCAATTTGTTCACGTAACACAGCCACTTCTCTAGGGGAAAGGGGTGGATTCGCGTTTTCCATAATGGTCAACGGAATAGTCAATGAATTTAATTTACTAACAAAGGCACGAAGTAAAAGATAGACTAAAGAGAATCAAAAAATAAAAATAAAATCTTACTAGATAGGAATCTAGCAAGTAGACCTAATAAAAAGAGATTCTAACCTAGACAATAACTATTCCCCGGGCTGCGGCGCCAAAAACTTGATGCATAGGGATTGCACTAGGCTTTACCTCTCGAGGGATCTCGAGAAGCTTACAACTCCCACCAGGCAGTGTACCTGATCGATGTAGTATAGTATAGTGACAAGTACCGGGGGATTGATCGTTCAGCTAGGAATAGTGTCGTTAGGATTAGAAAACCTAAAGACTAGGTCTAGAGATGAGGGATGATTCTTTTTGTATTTTTATATTTTTATGAAAGCAAGTAAAAATCTCGGGTTTTAAGGAGTTTGGCGGAATTAGTTGCTAGTCAACTAACCCAATTACTAAGATGCAATCAAAATAAAATACTAAAAAGGAAAATAAACTATATTATACCAGAGTTGTGAGCAATATGTGGGAAAATTGTGTTTACTTAGATTTCACTACTCCCTAGATATCTTTTACACGTTAATTACTTATTATAGTTGCGTGGATGATGGATTGTATTCCATAATACCATTCATGGGGGTGGCGTACTTACTTCCCCAATCCTATGTGCGCCTACTTCACTCCTATGTCGAGCCGGCTAAGAAGCTCCTAACATGGGATCACTAGAATTTGCTCATGCATTAAATACAACCAATAAAACCTAGTACACATTGGTTCATGTTTCCTAAGATGTTCAAGCATGTTACACAATGGAGATCTGCCAGTTTTCTTAAGCCTAACATTGAAATCATTCATCCAATACAACCATAAACAAGTAATCAACACATAATTAACATCTAGGTTTCATTAGATCTAAGCAAACACAAGATAGATCTAGCCTAGCATGTTGAAATCAAGACAAGCAAAAGATATAATCAACCAACACATAGACATATTGATTAAATTAAGAGAAGACTTATCTCAATTGAACATGAAAGGATTCAAGGGGTGAAAACCTTTGAAAACACTGTAAAATATGACCTAGGGTTTACAAAGTTCGGCCCTAGTTTTCCCCACACAAGTTCCTCCTTAATGAATGAAAAATAGAAAACTATATATAGATTTTGATGGGTGACGGCGTCAAGAACAAATGTCTGACGCCGTCATCTCGCCGCCAAATAGTTTCTCGGACTGCCTAGATCTGGGTCTGACGCCGTCATGTATTCACCTTATGCAGGCCATCACCAATTTAACTCTTGATGCCCTTGTTGTGATGCCGTCAGGTTTGCACTGGGTCGTCATGGATTTTACTCTTGACGCCGTCATGGTTTTCCTCTTGACGCCGTCAGGTACTGTTCTCAGCATGGAAAATTAAGACTTTGTCGTTTTCTTCACTTTTATGCTCCAAAAACGTCCGAATTGCTTCCTTTTCTAGAATTCACTCCCAAAGTACCTAAAATCACAAAAGGAACGATTCAGGGTAATATTTGATCAAATAAATTCAATTCCGGACTTAAATGACCCCCTAAAAGTGGTTCATTTTTCGCCTCATCAGTGGCAAAAATATTCCTTTAAAGTTCAGATTTGATATCATGAGTATTTTGCCACGTTTTGGAAATCGATTAATGAGAAACAATAGTGGAGGAAATGAAGGGTTGAAAAATAAGGTTGAGGAAATGAATAAGGTGAATGATGAGTGTTTGAGGAAGGTTAGGAGGGTTTATGAGAAGAGGGTTTTGGCTTTTGATGTTCGGGTTTTGAATTTGGCGAAGTTGGGGAAGGAGTTGTTGGGTTCGGCCGATTTTGGAAAATTCGAAGAAGTATATAAAAATATTTGGAAAGCTTCTTGAGAAAGAATCTTGAAAAACACTATAGAGAATATTTGGCAGATGACTAAAAAAAATAAATACATGTGATTTTAGTGAGTGCATTTTTTTAGTGGTGGTAATTGCATAGTTTTAAATTTCAGGTTTGATGATAATTTATAATGTAATCATTTAGTTGAGGAAAATTAAATTTGTGGGATGTATCTTATAAGAAATGCTTGTACATTTTTTAAGTTCGATTTGATGATAATGCTACTATATTTGTCATAGATCTTAGCACACTACATATGTTACATGAAAATGTTAATACTTAAGATATACATTTAATTATATAATTATATCCAAAATAACATATCGTATCATAAATGTATAAGTCTTCAGCAACATTTTAAATAATAAAAAACAATTGAAAAAATAAGACTATTTATTCTTAGTATACCTTTCTGTATCGCTTTTGTCATGTGGGCATTGGCAAGTTCCTTTACACATGGGGCAACAACAAAACTCTTCCATCATCATACTTTTAAGAATATATAGATCTATATAATCATCATCTGAATAATTTATATAATTACAAAGTTCAAAAAACAGTTTCATCGGTTAAAGTATGAAGTATATGTGTTGGACCCTTTTACTTGGTTAAGGTTAACTACAGATTTAATCTAACCAAGTTCCACGGTATAGCGAAGTATTGATTAATTATGAAAAGTAAATAAACGTAAAAGATAAGACACAAAGTTTTTCAACGTTTAATTTTTTATTAGAAGTTAATCAAAAGAATTATACCCAAGTGTTTGCGGAACAACACTTGGGATTGAAATGACAAGTATGGTGTACTCCTCACTAAACCTAAACTAAGTTTGAGTGACAACTAAGATCCTGCTGAGCTAACTCAGGGATTGTGTTGTTCTTTGGAGAGAGTAAAGATTTGGTTTGTGAATTTCTAAGCATTAAGTGCACAAACATAATCTTTACCTCTCTCACTTATTCTCTATTTATACACAAGTAATTTCTAACACTTACCTAATGGAAAAAGACTACAAGACAATATTACATCATCCTATATTGGACAAAATACATAAGTATTTTGTCCCTGTTACAATTGGCTATAAGTAGTAAAGGACAAGGATGCTTTCTGGTCTTCAGTGTTGACACAAGTCTTGGTATTATATTCATTCAGGGAAAGTTGACCTTTGCATGATAAGGACCATCCCTTATCCATTCAAACTTATCCCGCCTAATCCCGCCTTTACTTTAGTCTTCTTATCTTCAGTCTTTGTTCACTCAGTGATCTTAGTTGGTGAGGAGTCATGGAACTCAGTGAGTTATTGTCATCCCTCACTGAGTCCATCATCCTCTTCTATGGCTCAAGTATCATTCACTGAGAACCGCCTCACTAAATGGTGAACCTTTCTTTATAGATTCGCCCTGAGCGACTTGAGGATGACTCACCGAACAACTATGCATTCAGTGACTTGTTTGGTGTTCTCGGTTATCAAACACTTAGGATATTTTATGTTCAAATCCTAGATTAAGGAGTTTGGGTTTTAACAGACCCAACAATATGAATATCCATTGACGTTTTTTTCCATTTTTGACTTTAAATATTCGAGATCAGTAATTGCAACACCGTCATTATCCGACTTTTTTCTCTGGTTAGTGCCATCGACGTTTGGGATAGCGCCATTATTTATTAGAATAAATCAATATTGTTTGATGAATCACCCTTATCATCTTTGACCAATTCTTTGTCGTCAATAACTATATCCCTTTCTAACTCTTTATCAATCACCATCTTACAAAACATGTCTGTGTAAAATTAAACAAAAAGGAAAAGTAATTAATAATCATATTCAAGCGATACTGAAAAAAAAATATATTAAACGAACGCTGACGTTATAAAATCGACTAAAAATTTCTATGCGAATGAATTAGGGTTAAGAGGTACTGCATTTATATAGGTATATATTATTACGTAAAAATATTTTTTATTAACAATATCTCAAAACGCGAGGAGACAGTTATTAATTTAAAGTCGACTATAATCTATTGCAATTAATTTAGCTAGATAACATATGTGTCACAAATGTGAAATTCTAAAATTACTAAAGCTTGGAAGGACCTGTTTGTAATATAAGAAAAGACTACCCCTTGGGACTTCAGTGAATCTCTCCCCCTCAACTGTTGCCACAACATCAGTGAGAGCAAGCATTGGTGCCACTGAAGGACCCTTGAAGGCCTGGTAAAGTTTGGAGAGCATGTTCTTGATATCAGCAGTGTCTTTCTGAATTGTAGACACTTTGGCATCCAAGGAAGCCTGAGATGATTCAATGGCAGACATCCTTGGCCCAAGGTTCCAGGCCAAGGAGTTTGAAGACTTAGCCCAAGCAGCCAAGTGTTTCTTTATGAGACTGAGTGATGAGCAGATGGACGTCACTGAAGAATTGAGACCCTGAAGATTTGAAGCCTTTAGCATATCCACCAACTCAGTAAATTGAGCAAAATTCTGTTGGTATGTCTGAGCAGCCTGAAGGATCTTCTGGTTGAGTTCAGGATCATCTTTGATAGACTCTTGAATGGTAGAAACACTCTTGGTGATGTGGCTGAGCATTTCGTTGAACTTGCTGAGGTGTCCATTAAGAGTAGTCAGTTTGAATGCAACATCAGCTTGCTGTTCCAGAGTGTTGTCATGAAAGGCCTCAACTGAGTCCCTGAGGTTGAAGTGGTGAACAGCCTGCTCAGTGTGCATGTCAAATACATCTCCAGTGATATCATTGTAGATGACTTTGCAGGCCTTTTTCAGAAACAGCATCATCTTTCTTTCAGTGAGGGGCCTGGAGTCATCATACTTAGCCAATTTGTTAGGGGAGGAAGATTTTGGTACATTTTCTTGTTGAGCAACAGGAGACAGAGGATATTGTTCAGTTGCTGTTGCCTCAGTGTCCATATCATCACCAGCTTCATAGAACTCTTCCTCACTGACCTTGCTATCATCATCATCAGAGTCAAGAACAGCCTGAAAGGTAGCCATTGAGTCTATCTGCAAAAATGGGTTAGCCGGCTCCTCTTCATAAGAAGACTCACCTTGGTTGTGGTCACTCCCTGACCCCTCTAATCCAACAGACTGGGTTTTGTCTGTCTGGTCCTTAGAGTAAGTTTTCAAAGTATGGGCAACAGTATGAGGGGGTGTAGGTTCCATATCAGCGGGTGGTTTTAATCCCTCTGAGTCTTCATCCCCTATGACTCCTTCAGACACTGACGGGTGTGCTTCAGTGTCATCATTAGAAATCAGTGAAACGTTGAGGCCCCCCGTTCCAATAGGCTGGTGCTGGCCTGTCGAAGATTTAGGGGCCGCTACTCCCTGAGACTCTGGTTGTGATGTACCAGAGACGTTAGCGAGAAAAATGGAAGGCGCTCCCCTACCAGCGAGGTTGTATATTTCCCTCTGGATCTTTGGGAGTAGTCGTGTGGACCAAGGACATTGACTGTGATTTGTCAGTGACCTTCGTTGTCCCTGGGGGTGGTGGAGCCTGGTCATGGGTGACGGTTTTTGGCTTAGGTCTTCTTTTTGGCTTAGAAGCCTGTGTCCCTGAAGCCTCAGGGTCCTGTGCCTTTGGTTTGGTCTTTGGCACAGTCTGAGACTTCCCTATCCTCTTAGGAGGGGAAGGTGGGTACACTGAGTCCCTCCGGTTGTTTATGGCAACCATATGGGCCGTCAATTCTATGTTGGAGACTGAGGATGGGTCTTTTGAAAAATTTGAAGAACTCAAGATGGCTGGTAAAGAACTTAAGTGTTCATCCTGAGTGTAGTCACAACCCAGTAACCTTTGAAGAGCACATGAGATAAACCTAGGATACGACACACAGTGTAGCCTAGTTTTATTCAATAGCTTGGTTACAAGATCACCATAAATGATCTCTCCAATGTCGACAGTGACCCCGTTCATTAGGCGATAAGCCATCATCATCTGAATAGAGTTAATCTGGTCAGTGGATGAATGGTTCCCACCGAGAACCAGAATCACAAAAGTGAACAGGATCTTCCAAGCCATGGGAAAATAGCTCTTGGTGACAGGGGACTTGTCCAAATATTTTGGATCCAAAGCAATTTTCTCTTACCCTGATTTAACATTATTTGGGTCTGGGTGTGCAACATATTTTCCATTGTAATAATCAAGTCCTGTTGCTGAGCAAAAAGTTTTGAAATCCAGGACAAATTTTCTTTTCCCATTTAAAACAGAGAAGCTGATGAGAAATTCCTTGAGGGGCCTGAGTTCGTTCTCATCAGCACTGGGTGTCGGGTCATGGGCCTGAGCAGTACACCAGAACTCCCTGAGGAGGTGATGATACTGAAAGTAGGGTGTTGATGTAAAGGCAGTTTTCAAAGGACAATTAAACAAAAACTTCATTATTTCCTTGTAGGCAGGGACATTGGTTGGGTGGTTAAAATTGCCTACAACATTGTTTGTTTTAAATTGTACATCAGCCAGAGTCATTTTTGCCCATTGAGGTGCAAGCCTGATTCCTTGGTCTTCTGCCATTTTTAGGTCAAGAAAAAGTTTTGAAAATTTTATGGCAAAATATCACACACCAGATGATCCACAAGTTAAGTCCAACTTTTTTTCTGTCGTGAAATGGGTGATATTGTTATCAAGATGTTCGCAAATAGGAAGGATTTCTTGTTGCAAATTTCTTAACCAATAAAAGATGTTTTGAAAATACTTTTCATTTTTTAAAAGATTACACACAACTTTGCAATGGAGAAATTTTTGCAGAGTTTCTTTAAGAAATTTGTGTGTGTGTTTTGTGATTTTGGAAAGGGGTATTTATAGAGGGTGAGGAATACCATTGGTCAGAAATTTTGAAAATCAAAATGAAGAACCGTTTTGGGATCCGCATTAAATGCCACCATTCCACATACCCAAGTTTTTCGCAACTGTCGAGGTAAACAGTGCAAAGAGCCTGCACAAAATGCACTTTTGCAGACATGATGTCACAAAAATATCAAGGGATATTATTTGTGAGGGAAGACATTAAATGCCTAGTGGCATGTTGATGTGTAAGTGACGGCTCAAGGTGTGGATGCCAGTAAGGCAGAGACATATATTCCTATATTAAATAGAAAATTCAGTTACCAACCTAGGACATTTACTAACTAGATACTTGAAGCATTTAGTTATGCATTGAATTGCATTAGTATAATGTCCTGAGCCCCCTGAATGAGAATTCATTCAGTGTGAATTGTTTTAGGTAGGGAGATCAGTGAGTTAAAATCTCAAAGTGAGAAACTCCCTGCGAATGATTTTGGTGATGTTGAAGGGTTTCACTAAGGAAGGTTGATTATTAGGGGACAAGAATATACACCATGTATGATATCTTAATCAGTGATCTGATTATCAATATCTAACATGCCTAGTTCTGCTTTCATCCTGGTGAAAGTAGGTTCATCCCAGGGTTTTGTGAAGATATCAGCTAGCTGATACTCAGTGTGAATGAAGTGTAATTCAATATCACCTTTCATGATGTGATCCCTGATAAAATGATATCTGCTATCAATGTGTTTTGTTCTTTGATGAAGCACAAGGTTGTTTGAAATGGCAATGGCACTTGTGTTATCACAAAAGATGGGTACCATTTTGTAATGAATACCATTGTCACTGAGCTGACTTTTCATCCATAGTACATTTGCACAACAACCAGCAGCAGCAACATATTCAGCTTCAGCTGAGGACATTGCAATAGATTGTTGCTTTTTAGCACTCCAACAAACTAACTTTCCTCCAAGAAATTGGCAGGAGCCTGAAGTACTCTTTCTATCCATGTTGCATCCTGCATAATCAGAGTCTGAGTATCCTTTGAGATCAAACCCTGAACATTTGGGATAGTAGAGTCCAAGACTGGAAGTGCCCTTAAGATATCTCAGTATCCTTTTGACAGTAGTGAGATGAGATTCTTTGGGATCAGACTGGTATCTTGCACACAAGCACACTGAGAATTGAATATCAGGTCTTGAGGCAAGAAGATACATCAGTGACCCAATCATGCCTCTGTATAGAGTAGGATTAACTGATTTTCCAGCAAGGTCAGGTCCTAGATTGTTAGGAGGTACCATTGGAGTTTTCACTGAGGCACAGTCACTGAGGTCATACTTTTTGAGTAGGTTCCTAGTATATTTTTCTTGACTAATGGAAATTCCTTTCTCAGTTTGTTTGATTTGTAGTCCAAGAAAATAAGTGAGTTCTCCCATCATACTCATTTCAAACTTCTTTGTCATCAGCTTATCAAACTGCTTACAAAGTTTATAGCTTTTTTAGCCAAATATGATGTCATCCACATATACTAGGACTAAAATCACATCCTCTTTTGTCCTATAGGTGAACAATGTATTGTCAATTTTACCTATGACAAACTTGTTTTGTATCAGGAAGGCTGAAAGAGTTTCATACCATGCCCTGGGAGCTTGTTTTAGTCCATAAAGGGCTTTGTTAAGCTTGTAGACATGGTTGGGAAACTCACTACTTTCAAAGTCAGGTGGTTGTTGCACATATACATCTTCTTTAATGGTACCATTTAGGAATGCACTTTTTACATCCATTTGGTAGACTTTAAAGTTCATGTATGTTGCATATGCAAGGAAGATCCTGATGGCTTCCATTCTAGCAACAGGTGCAAAGGTTTCCTCATAGTCAATACCCTCTTGTTGATTATATCCTTTTGCAACAAGTCTTGCTTTGTTTTTTACTACTGTTCCTGACTCATCCGTTTTAATTTTGAAGACCCATTTCATTCCAATGATAAACACTCCCTGAGGACATTCAACTAAGGTCATGACATCATTTCTATCAAATTGTTCTAACTCATCTCTCATGACCTGAACCCAACTCTCATATTTAAAGGCTTCTTTAACATTTTTAGGCTCTATTTCTGAGAGAAAATCAACATAGAGACATACATTGGCTGAAGCCGGCTTGAGTTTGGCAGCCATGCTCCTTGTAAGCATGCCTTCAGAGGGTTCACCAATGATGTTAACAAGTTCAATTGTTTTGGACTTGGTCCAGCTATCCTAAGGTCTTGGATAGGAATTGGAACTTGTAGATGCCTGATGTATACATGGAGTGGGGTCTGACATGGGTGCCTGAGGTACTTCAAGATTGAGATTTTCAGTAGCCTCAGTATGGTTAGCTTGAGTTGTGGTATTCTGAACAATAGGTTCAGTGGTGGTAGTCTCATTGGAGACTGGTTGAGTTTCTATGAACTCACTGATGGTGGGTTGAGGTAGGTTGTGTGGATTGATGTAGTATGAGACATCAGCATCAGCTTGATATTGTGTGGAGAGATTACTTTCAGGATGAAACACATCAGGAGGATATCTTGATGAGTTATCAATAACAATTTCTTCCACTGTGGAATTTGAAAATCTTACAGCTTCAGTACTCTCATCAAAAGTGACATGGAAGGTTTCCTCAGTCTGTTGTCTCTTGGTGTTGAATACCCTAAAGGCTTTTGAGACAAGGGAGTACCCTAGAAAGTACCCATCATCAACTTTTGCATCAAACTTTCCAAGATGATCCTTATGATTATGGATAAACACAGGACATCCAAACACATGGAAATAGCTGATATCTGGAATTCTTCCTTTAAATAACTCATAGAGAGTTTTGCTATGTCGCTTCACAATGATGGACCTGTTTTGTGTATAGCAGGCTGTTTTTACTGCCTCAGTCCAAAAACGTTTGGAGAGAGCAGATCCATTAAGCATTGTTCTAGCAGCCTCAATGAGGGTTCTGTTTTTTCTTTCAGCAACTCCATTTTTGTGCAGGGGTGTAAGGAGAGGTAAAGTTTTGAGAGATACCCTTCTCATCACAGAAACATTCAAGGTCATTGTTTTTGAATTCAGTTCCATTATCAGTCCTAATTTGTTTGACCCTGATGTCATTTTGGTTTTCAATCTTCCTGATGAAGGACATGATTGTTTCAGCAGCCTGACTCTTTTTGGTCAAAAAATATACCCAAGTGTATCTTGAGTATTCATCCACAATGACCAGAGTATAATTCTCAAGATGGATAGCCATTGGACTGATGGGTCTAAAGAGATCCATGTGAAGTAGGTGCCGGCAATTGGTGATAGAAGAATTTTGTTTGGTTTTAAAGGATGCCCTGTGGTGTTTACCTTTCTCACAGGCAGGGCAGGGTTTATCTTTTGAGAAAACTAGTGATGGTAAGCCAAGGACTTTGTTTTGTTTGGCCAGGGTGTTTATGTCTTTGAAGTTCAGATGGGAAAGTCTTTTATGCCAAAGCTAGTTGAGGGTTTCAGTGGCTTTAGCAAAGAGACCTGTTCCATTCTGAGTGAGTGAGGACATATCCAAAACATAGATATCCTACCTTCTTGGTGCAATAAGAACTACTTCTTTGTTTGCATTAAAGATAGTACCTTGCTTATCATCAAACTGAACTATGTATTTTGCATCACATAGTTAACTGACACTGATCAAGTTGTATTTAAGGCCATTAACATAAGCAATTCTAGTAAAAACTATTCCACTACAGTTAACTGAACCATAACCTTCAGTGAGACAAGATGAATTATCAGCAAATACCACCTTTGGTCCTGGTTCTTCTACATATTTGTGCAGATATTCCTTCACGCCAGTCATGCTTCTTGAACATCCACTATCAAGATGCCAAACAGGATCTCTGGCATGTCCCTGCACAAATGTAAACTGAGTTAGTTTTTCTTGTGAACCCACTTTCTGGTGGGTTTGGCTTTAATGAACTTTTTGAACTAAGATATTGATCCATGATCAGTGGTGGTGTGAATGTTGTTTCCACAGATATTGCATCTGGGTGAAGGGGTAGTTTGTTGGGTTGGCTTGGAAATTCCTCTCCTAGACTGAATAACATGTTCATGTCCTGAATTGTCATGAGTAGGATCTCCACAGATATCACAACATGGATACATCAAACAATCATCAAGGAGATGATCATTGAATCCACAGTGAATGCAAGGTGTGAATGGTTTAGCTTTCTGCCTTATCTGTTTGGAGCCTGAGGCATAGTTATGAGACTGAGCATTGTAATAGGATACAGCACTTGATGAGACTGTGTAAGTTAGATGATCAGAGGTTCTGTGATCATCCTTTTTACATATCATGCAAAAAAGGATTCTATAACAGTCATCAGTGGTATGTGTTGTATAACTACACAGTTCACATCTCATTTTTGGTTTAGATGTTGCCTTGGATTTGGCAGAACTTGAGGAAACTGGTTTAATTTCCTTTTCCAAAGGTTGAGTTTTCTTCTCAGATGATTCAATCTTTTCGCTCAACTTCCTAACGAGTTCAGCCAACTGATCAAATTTGGAATCAGGGCTATCAGTGATAACCTCATTTGAGGCTGAGGTTGTGGAGTCATCATTTCTGGTAGAGACTTCAGTGAGTGGTCTTTTCAAGATAGTTCTTCCTAAACCAGCCTTCTCTCTCGGAGAGTGTTGAGTATACACCAAGGGTGTTAGCTCAGAGCTAGGTTCAGCTCCCTGAAGAACTTTCAGTGGTGGGAGTGGACTCTGTGATATAGGTTCAGACTCATTTATGGACTCAGGGAGACTAGACTCATCAGTGACACGAAGCATATTTTTGATGGCCTGACTTTCAGGTTCCAAAATTTTACCAGTGTTAAAGTTTGGTAGTTTGCTATCTGGGTTGACTCTTTCAATCCAGTCACTGGGTTTTGGTGTCATTTCCTTGTTAAAGGATATGCCTGAAGGCAGAAATTCCTTTTCACCATGATTCTCACTTGAGGACTAGGTGGTTTGATCTTCACCAATAATAACTTTCTTATTACTTGGTGTGAGACTCACTGAGTCAAAAATCTTAGGGTTTTTCTGAGTCCACTTATATATCACAGCCTTTTCTTTCTTAAGTTCTTCTTGAAGAGCCTGATTTTGTTTTACAAGTTCAGTGTTTTGAATTTCGAGTGTAACAGCCTCAAGTTTTGCTTGTTTTAAAACCAGTAATTCATCTCTACACTTATTTAATTCAAAAGCTAACTTATTGAATTTTGAAAACAGATTTTGTCTTTGCTCTTCAACGAACTTAAGATCTACATTTAAGTAGCTTAAAAAGGATTGCCAATCAGTATCATCATCCATAGATAACAAAATGTTTACCTTTTTCATGTTGATGTTGACTCATTCTCCATTTCTAGCATGGCTTTTTCCAACAGCCATCTTGTTGTCATCAGAAAGTGCCATCAGTGCACTGACCCTTACTTCTTCATCAGAGGAGACATCTTCCTTATCCCAATCATAGGCTTCAGCAACAAGTACCTTGTTCTTGCCTTGAGCAGGTTTGGTAGGTGCAGCCTGAGGTACTGAGGGAGTTGTCTCAAGGAGAGCAAGTTTAGCTTTTGCTTGTCTATACTTAGCTTCAAAATCCTTTTGAATATTTGCATTTTGAAAATTTTGAGTGGATTGAAGCATTTTTGGTTGAAACTTGCTAGTTCTTGAGGAAGAATTACTCCCTGAAGGTTTGTATGAAGGATCTGAGGTTGTTTTTGAAAAACAGTCTTTAGCAAAGTGACCCTTTTTGCCACAGTTGAAACATTCAGTTGATTCATTTGCCTTAGCTTTTTGAAAATTTAACTTGTTTCTTTTAATAAAACGTTTTGAATTTGCTAAAAGAGCCCTTTATTGAAATTCAACTTGAAGATCATTGAGGTACTCTTCACTGGTTCTCATATCAACCTCATCATCAGAATTATCTTGAAAATCCTGCATAACACCATTAGAATAGAAGGCATTGGATATGGGTGAGACAGTCAGGGCCTTTTTGTTTTCTTGAGCCTTTTCAGGGTATCGCCTTGCGTTTAAGTTGTCTTCATAGACAAACTTCCCATATATTTAAGGCAGCTCAAGATTCTGAATGTGATTAGCATTCCTGAGACCCCGAGAAAAGTTTAACCACTTCTCAGGGAGACTGTTGACAAAGCCAACGTTGATTTCATGCTTAGACAGTACTACACCATTATTTGAGAGCTCATTGAGCAAGGTTTTGTATCGGGTATAGGTCTAAGAGAGACTTTCAGATTCTTTGGCCCTGAAAGTGTTATATACTCAAGTTTCAGGTCCATGATCCTGTTTTCCTTGGTATCTGAGGGACCTTCAAAGCTATGAACCAAGTCAAGCCAGGTTTGTTTGGCTGTAGGACAGTTAATGACTGATTCCATTGTATCGTCAGGGAGACACGATATAATGATGCTTTTTAGGCGTTGGTCCTGATTGACCACCCTCTTCTCATCAGGAGTCCATAGTGCTTCAGGTTCTGGAAAACCTTGAGCAGTCGTTGGGACAAAGGGACCTTCATTGAGACACTTGATGTAGTATAGTTCCATACCAGTCAAGTAGCAAAGCATACGCTTTTTCCACTTGCTAAATTTTCCAGCTTCTAGTCTAGGAGCGACAGCTGAATAGCTACCTCCCTTTTTATCAACTAGCTGGGGTACATCGCTATCAGCCATGGTGGGATATTTTGATTTTAAAAACTGAGCACTCTTTTTGTGTGAAAGATTTTGAAAGTTTTACAAATCAGAGGCCCTGATACCACTTGTTGGACCCTTTTACTTTGTTAAGGTTAACTACAAAGTTAATCTAACCAAGTTCCATGGTATAGCGAAGTATTGATTAATTATGAAAAGTAAATAAACGTAAAAGATAAGACACAAATTTTTTCAACGTTTAATTCTTTATTAGAAATTAATCAAAAGAATTATACCCAAGTGTTTGCGAAACAACACTTGGGATTGAAATGACAAGTATGGTGTACTCCTCACTAAACCCAAACTAAGTTTGAGTGACAACTAAGATCCTGCTGAGCTAACTTAGGGATTGTGTTGTTCTTTGGAGAGAGTAAAGATTTGGTTTGTGAATGTCTAAGCATTAAGTGCACAAACATAATCTTTACCTCTCTAACTTATTCTCTATTTATACACAAGTAATTTCTAACACTTACCTAATAGAAAAAGACTACAAGACAATATTACATCATCCTATATTGGACAAAATACATAGGTATTTTGTCCCTGTTACAATTGGCTATAAGTAGTAAAGGACAAGGATGCTTTCTGGTCTTCAGTGTTGACACAAGTCTTGGTATTATATTCATTCAGGGAAAGTTGACCTTTGCATGATAAGGACCATCCCTTATCCATTCAAACTTATCCCGCCTAATCCCGCCTTTACTTCAGTCTTCTTATCTTCAATATTTGTTCACTCAGTGATCTTAGTTGGTGAGGAGTCTTGGAACTCAGTGAGTTATTGTCATCCCTCACTGAGTCCATCATCCTCTTCTTTGGCTCAGGTATCATTCACTGAGAACCGCCTCACTGAATGGTGAACCTTTCTTCATAGATTCGCCCTGAGCGACTTGAGGATGACTCACTTAACAACTATGCATTCAGTGACTTGTTTGGTGTTCTCGGTTATCAAACACTTAGGATATTTTATGTTCAAATCCTAGATTAAGGAGTTTGGGTTTTAACAGACCCAACAATATGAATATCCATTGACGTTTTTTCCATTTTTGACTTTAAATATTCGAGATCAGTAATTGCAACACCGTCATTATCCGACTTTTTTCTCTGGTTACTGCCATCGACGTTTGGGATAGCGCCATCATTTATTAGAATAGGCAGATCAATATTGTTTGATGAATCACCCTTATCATCTTTGACCAATTCTTTGTCGTCAATAACTATATCCCTTTCGAACTCTTTATCAATCACCATCTAACAAAACATGTCTGTGTAAATTAAACAAAAAGGAAAAGTAATTAATAATCATATTCAAGCGAAATTTGAAAAAATAAAAATATTAAACGAACGTTGACGTTATGAAATCGACTAAAAATTTCTATGCGAATGAATTAGGGTTAAGAGGTGCTGCATTTATATAGGTATATATTATTACGTAAAAACATTTTTTATTAACAATATCTCAAAACGCGTGGAGACAGTTATTAATTTAAAGTCGACTATAATCTATTGCGATCAATTTAGTTAGAAAACATATGTGTCACAAATGTGAAATTCTAAAATTACAAAAGCTTGGAAGGACCTGTTTGTAATATAAGAAAAGACTACCCCATTGGCCCTAGTGATCATAAAGCACTCTGTTTATATTTCACCAAGTACCAATCAATAACCCAAAACATTTACAAAATGTCCGCATCAAATATCGAAATAAATACAAACAAAACAAAAATCACCCTTCGTTTGGATTTCTTCAAATGAATCAGATGAACATTCTCATATGAGGAAAAAAATTAAAAACGGTTGGCCACATCGAAAAAGATTCAAATGATGAAATTATTGAAAATTTGTGTGAAGAAATAAAGGAAGATCATACATTTAGTATTCAGCTTTTGGAGCAATATGCTTTGGTCCAGAAAAGAATTAAGAAGAAAATGAAACAATTGCAGGAGAACTTATTATGAATTATGTTTTTTCTCCTTCTTTTTATTTTCTTTTTCCATCTATATGTAATATATATGATATATATGATATATGTTTGTGTAATATATATTATGTTTATATTTGTTCTAGTTTTTTTTACTATATTTTTTTTAGTTTATTTGGAAATGGTTTACACATGTTTTAGGATGCAAAATCTGTAGTTAGTCAATTGTTGTGCATTAGATATTTTTTATCAACAACAATAAACATCAGAAACACTGAAAACATAAGCATCAGAAATGAAAAAAAACTTAGACAAAATAAACCTAAAAAACAACAAATTAATCAGAAAAACTCCCATTGTCATCATATGGGTCATTATCTGTCACAACTCGTAATTTCAGGTCCTTTTTCAAACGTCGAAATTTCATTATTCATTTCGGAAGTTACTATTCATCCTTTACTATTCACCGATCACTATTCCTCATTTTTCTATTCATCGTTTTCAGAGTTAGTTTCAGATTCCGAGAAGTGTTCGAAAATTTTACTATTCATATGACACTATTCATTCCCGGAAGGAGATCACTATTCACGATTTTCGTTCATCATTTCGTAAATTTAGTTTACGGGTAATTAAATTCGTGTAACCAGTTAGGATTAGCTGCGAATTCCTGCATCATCAGTAAGGACACGTCATATAAACTGGAGTAGTCTATATATCATTAGTAACATCATCAACACTTTAGGCCCTACACGGATATGCATTATTTCCATTTACGTATGCTTAATTTGTAATTAACGTTACCACTCAGTTTTTACTACTAACATATACCCGACACTCCCGACTACGATCCTAACATATTTTCATACTCATTATAATGATATAAAAATTATATTATTAATTTACCCAGTGTTTTCAAATCAATTGCTACATTTTACGGTCAGAGCTTATTACTCCGTCGGTTTGCGATATTTCAACCCGATAATTATTTTAACACCCGATTCTCATCAGGAATGTAATTTCATGATTTTTACAACTTCGTCACATTTTATTTCAACTTGTTACGATTTATTTTTAGTTAACTAGGTACCCAGTAAGACCCAATGTACAATTTAAACTAACAAATGCACATGTTTATGGACAAGAGCTTTAATTAGCCCACAAAACTCTTCCACCTTTTCCCTAATTGGCGCCCCATGTTCCCCCCCCCCCCCCCCCTAGTCCTAATGCACTTGATTAATTCACCTAAAATATCCACATCTTATTTTTACACATTCATTTTCCTAACAAAATAAACTAGCAAAAACCTCAAATTCTCTCTTTCTCTCTTCTTCTTGGATCGGCCACAACAAGAACACCAACAAGAAACCATGGATTTTTCAAGATCAAGTTATAATCAAGTCCCATTTACATATCTAGTTAGGGTTTTGAAATAAAAACCTCAAAGATTAATTAGGTTTTCATCATCTTCTTTCAAGAATCATCACAAGTAAGTTATCCATGATTTTCATACTCTTTTAAACATTTACTTGATGTATTTTTCATGATCTAGTAACAAAATATGCATATATGATATGTTTCATACCACTTTTCAAGTATTTTTCTAATTATATGAGTATATATAGAGCCTACGATTATTCCCATGAAACCCACCAAGGTTGGTGATGTTTAGGACTCCATGACACCTTAAGAAGGTGTATGGTAGTTTAAGAGTTGTCTTGAAGTTGATTGGAGTGGATTTGGACAAGTATTAAACTTGAAAATCTATTTTTCTCACTATTAGAAAACTTGCTGTCCATTTTTGTAAAATACAGAAAATTCAGGGGTTTCCGGGTAACATTGGGCTATAGATTTAGAAAATATTTTCAAAAACGAAGCTATGGGCGAAAGAACGGATTAAAACGAGTTTATAACGAAGGAGATATGATTTATGCAAGTTTAACGACGAAAAGTATTTTCTGAAAATGCACTTGCTGTTGGACGAATTTAGACGGACAAAAAGAGGCGTTAGACATTAGCTATAGGAGCCGACCTACTGAAAATATATTAGTATATATTAATACGATTCCGGGGATATAAAGAACGTAGAAAACGAGCTTTTAACGACCAAGATACGAGCGTTTGAATTTTAGATGACATTTCGCCAAGTGACCAGGTTAAGAACCATTTTTCTCATTGATAAACTAATTTCTGGAAAATTTACATCAGTGACAAAAAGTTAGTTCGCCCAGCCTAGTTATCAAAACATCCGACCGTTTGTCAAAAGGATTAATAACGAATAACATATGGCTTTCCAAACTTTCCCGAAAATTGCCCAGAAACTGCAGAAACAGCCCAAACACCTCACTTCGCGGCTATTTTTCTTCATGATCGAGACCCGTATAGACAAACTTCAGTTCTATGAATTTTTAGATAAGGTGAAAATATTTTCAAAACTACTAAGCTTCTTTCCTAACACTTAATATTCACTATTTCGCAACTAATTTTGCAAGACCATTTTGGTCATATTTTCAAGTTATGAAAAGTGTCATTTTACGACGAATATACTATATTTACCGATAAAACACCAAACAAGGATCGTGGTGTACCGTTTCAACATAATTACATGAAAAGTGGTTATTAACTTAATGAGACGTCTAAAATGTATTTTTCGACGGTAAACATTATTTTCAAACTTACGAGTGGTATTGATAACATACGTATTTGCATGTGTAGCATCATTTCATTGCTTACATTAGATCATATCATTCATATTAGGTTGCGGTTAGAGATCGTGCCTCGTTTCGAGTATCCACTTTTGTCATCGTAACTATCGCACCAGGTGAGTCATAGCCCCTACTTTTTCAATTGTTTTGGTAAACTCTTTGGGGGAGAATACATGCTTGTTTTTACATGAATGCAATACTTGTTTTACTTGAACATGCTACTTGCTTACTTAAACACCAATTGCTTTACTCAATGTTTGTGGTTTACTCAAATGCTTTATGTGTTTACATGTTACATACTTCATTATCTTTCTATTGACGCTAGTGTTCAAAAATGTAATATTATGGTTTCCCCACTTGGCTGTGATGTCAAACGTAATATTGTGGTTTCCCCACTTGGCTGTGATGTCAAACGTAATATTGTGGCTTCTCCGATTGACTGATTTATCTATATAGCGAAATTGTCCAATTTCTTTATATGGCCTCATTGTCAAGAATTGTTTTATAGCGGTATTGCTATATTTATCTTTGAATCTAGATACAAGTATTACTTTTGTTCACATAACTAAATCATATTTGGCAGTGGGTCGTAAACACACAGGTTACAAGTCTTTTATGGCGGGACTTGGAACTGAGTGGATTTACGAGGCCTTTGCTGGGAAATCTTCATTCAAATGCAATGTATTTCATTTTACACTAAACTCTATGAACTCACCAACCTCATGTTAACACTTTAGCATGTATTTTCAGGTATTACGCAATGGCACGCTACTGGAGGTTTTGGCAGGGCATGGCATGGTCATAGAAGACTCTGATTATTCATATGGGGACCGTTTAAACTATTTTAAGGGCCTACTTCTGAACTACTTTTAACAATGTAAATTCAACACTTTTGGTTAAATGATTTTATTCTAAATGATTGAAGTGAAAACCATTTTGTACTTGTGTTGTGGTACTAATTGAGTTACACCCCAGCTACATGTATGCTTCTGCTAGACACGATTTTGGGGGTGTGACAGATTGGTATCAGAGCTTTGGCAATAGCGAACTGAGTGTTTTTAAAACCTAGACTGTAGCTACTTTCATGAAAACTTAACCCTATGACCGTCACGTGCCTGCCTGCCTAGCTGATGCCTCATTTGTGGTTTGTTGCTGACATATGTGATGAGATTTGTATCTCATTATTAGATATATCATACTCATTTATTCTAGTTGATTACCATACCTGTCTTCCCTATTACTATGCTTACATAACTTATGCGTCGCATGTTACGCCTTCTCCTTGCATAGTTTCATCATTCGACCTCGAGTTTGGTCATTTGCCTTAGTCTTTCAGAACGTCTTTGTATTTGTGAAGGACATAGTTTTAGTATAACTGAACTGAGTATTTCAAAATTCATGGAACCTCGGTGGAATGTAGACTGGTCATCTACATTCGACCCGGGATAGTGGGATATAGGCTGACCACCTATGTTTGACTCAGAGATGAATTTTGCAACACTGAGAATAGTTATAATAAAATTTTGTCTGGATTGAATTCTCTACTAAATTTCCAAATGTTTCATTCATGTGTGCGTACTTACTTTCATCACAATCTCATTATGTCGCAGCTGTCACAGTCTTTTCCTTTCTCACCATCACTATCATTTCCTTTCCCCAACCCCATATATATAGAAATTAGGTGACACTCTATAGATTCCTATGTCACTCATCACTCACTACTCCCTATATTGATAAGTGGATAATATCAATGACCTCCCTAGGAAAGACTTTCCATACCATCTACGAGGAGGATCCCTCGGTACACTAAGACCATTCAAAACTCAACAGAAATCTCAGGATATCACAAAACCATTCGAACCACTATCACTGGCCTGATCACCAAAAATTCCATCATCTAGAAAGTATTGGCTTGACTGAATTACAAGATTAGTTTCGATACGATTGCTCACTAAGCAACACCATAGAGATAAATCCAACCTCTTAACCAAGACTATAGATTGAACATGTCCTCACCAATAGACTTTATTCAAACATGTTAGACACCTATGCGTTTGTGCAAACATACATACCTGACTATTTTATCCTCTTAATACTTTCACTTTTAAATGGATTTTTCCCCAAATACAGTTATACAAAACATATATCTTGTAAGAAATACTTTTCTGAGGCACTTATTTTGACAAGCAAATTTCTTTTGGTTAATCTTTTACAAAACTATTGAATGTTAGGAAATTTTAAACATCGATCTTTGGTAAACCATATTATCGACCTTATGTTGAAAACTGTCCTATCTTGCATAACTATAAAATTTTAAAACATCAAGAAAAATGTTACTTGGAAAGTCGATTGCTTAAAGTTGTAAATTCATTTATTCAGGGAAGGTTTATGAACAAAACACACAATCTCAAAACAAACTTTGAAAATCAATCACTATATTACATCACTTATACATTTAGGAGTTTGTGAATTGACGACATAGAGCTTGGGGAAAATCTTAGTAATGGAGACTAAGCACCGTAGGTGGAGAGAGACTCGATTCATGACATTCCTGCGGAGGAATCACAACCTTATCCTAATCTATTCTTTCCAATAACACCCTTTGACGGACTTACCTTGTAAGTCTTTCAAACAAGATTCATGTTACCCATTTCAATTATTCCTAATAGAGAAATTTGATTCACCTCAAACTCCTAGCGATTTCATTAAGATTCCTTTGGAACCACACCACCTATCATCTGCAGATCGATGGTCGGAATTTGAGATCGATTCAAACATAGGAAGATATGCTCAGAGCATGAGTGATTGACTCTAGAAATGGTTGGACTAACCATTTACCATAAACCAAATTCAGTTGCAACCATAGTTATCGCGCGAGCGTAGAGACTACACCATCTGAGGCACTCCATGGTCGAAGTGCCACCATCCATTGACGGATCAAAATTTAGAAAAGCCCAACTCACTAGTCCAGTAAGCATTCATGAAATAACCAGGAATTTTCTACAAATCAAGAATCAGTTACAAGTTTGATAAGTTGTAAACCCTTAGAATTTCAAGTTGGTGGCAGGGTCATGTTGAAAGTTCTGCCTAGGAAAGGCATAATACCATTCGGAAAAATTCAGGAAGTTAAACCCGATATACATTGGACCATTAAATATTTCAGACAGTATGGGTCTAGTGACCTACAGACTTGAACTCCCATTAGAGCTCAGTAGCTTACACGATAAATATTATCATCTTTTCACCAATACAACTTCAGAGACCAACACAAACTGAACTTCGGGGCGAAGTTACTGTTAGAGGGGAAGACTGTCACAACTCGTAATTTCAGGTCCTTTTTCAAACGTCGAAATTTCATTATTAATTTTGGAAGTTACTATTCATCATTTACTATTCACCGATCACTATTCGTCATTTTTCTATTCATCGTTTTCGGAGTTAGTTTGAGATTCCAAGAAGTGTTCAAAAATTTTACTATTCATATGACACTATTCATTCTCGGAACGAGATCACTATTCACGATTTTCGTTCATCATTTCGTAAATTTAGTTTATGGGTATTTAAATCCGCGTAACCAGTTAGGTTTAGCTGCGAATTCCTGCATCATCAGTAGGGACACGTCATATAGACTGGAGTAGTCTATATATCATTAGTAACATCATCAACACTTTAGGCCCTACACAGATATGCATTATTTCCATTTACGTATGCTTAATTTGTAATTAACGTTACCACTCAGTTTTTACTACTAACATATACCCGACACTCCCGACTACGATCCTAACATATTTTCATACTCACTATAATGATATAAAAATTATACTATTAATTTACCCGGTGTTTTCAAATCAATTGCTACATTTTACGGTCGGAGCTTATTACTTCGTCGGTTTGCGATATTTCAACCCGATAATTATTTTAACACCCGATTCTCATCTGGAATGTAATTTCATGATTTTTACAACTTCGTCATATTTTATTTCAACTTGTTACAATTTATTTTTAGTTAACTCGGTACCCAGTAACACTCAATGTACAATTTAAACTAACAAACGCTCATGTTTATGGACAAGAGCTTTAATTAGCCCACAAATTTCTTCCACCTTTTCCCTAATTGGCCCCCCATGTTCCCCCCCCCCCCCCCCTAGTCCTAATGCACTTGATTAATTCACCTAAAATATCTACATCTTATTTTTACACATTCATTTTCCTAACAAAATAAACTAGCAAAAACCTCAAATTCTCTCTTCCTCTCTTCTTGTTGGATCGGCCACAACAAGAGCACCAACAAAAAACCATGAATTTTTCAAGATCAAGTTATAATCAAGTCCCATTTACATATCTAGTTAGGGTTTTGAAATAAAAACCTCAAATATTAATTAGGTTTTCATCATCCTCTTTCAATAATCATCACAAGTAAGTTACCCATGATTTTCCTACTCTTTTAAATATTTACTTGATGTATTTTTCATGATCTAGTAACAAAACATGCATATATGATATGTTTCATACCACTTTTCAAGTATTTTTTTAATTATATGAGTATATATAGAGCCTATGATTATTCCTATGAAACCCACCAAAGTTGGTGATGTTTAGGACTCCATGACACCCTAAGAAGGTGTATGGTAGGTTAAGAGTTGTCTTGAAGTTGATTGGAGTGGATTTGGACAAGTATTAAACTAGAAAATCTATTTTTCTCACTATTAGAAAAGTTGCTGTCCATTTTTGTAAAATATAGAAAATTCAGGGGTTTCCGGGTAACATTGGGCTATAGATTTAGAAAATACTTTCAAAAACGAAGCTATGGGCGAAAGAACGGATTAAAACGAGTTTATAACGAAGGAGATATGATTTTTGCAAGTTTAACGAGGAAAAGTATTTTCTGAAAATACACTTGCTGTTGGACGAATTTCGACGGACAAAAAGAGGCATTAGACGTAATCTATAGGAGCCGACCTACTGAAAATATATTAGTATATATTAATACGATTCCGGGGATATAAAGAACGTAGAAAACGAGCTTATAACGACCAAGATACAAGCGTTTGAATTTTAGACGATTTTAATATTTTTCTTCAGTCCAACACTTAAAACATTTTCCAAGTATTAACTATTTCGCCAAGTGACCAGGTTGAGAGCCATTTTTCTCATTGATAAACTCATTTCTGGAAAATTTACATCATTGACAAAAAGTTAGTTCGCCCAGCGTAGTTTGCAAAACATCCAACCGTTTATCAAACTGATTAATAACGAATAACATTTGGCTTTCCAAACTTTCCTGAAAACTGCCCAGAAACTGCAGAAACAGCCCAAACACCTCACTTCGTGGCTATTTTTTTCAAGATCGAGACCCGTATAGACAAACTTCAATTCTATGAATTTTTAGATAAGGTGAAAATATTCTCAAAACTACTGAGCTTCTTTCCTAACTCTTAATATTCACTATTTCGCAACTAGTTTTGCGAGACCATTTTGGTCATATTTTCAAGTTATGAAAAGTGTCATTTTACGACGAAAATACTATATTTACCGATAAAACACCAAACAAGGATCGTGGAGTACCGTTTCAACATAATTGCATGAAAAGTGGTTATTAACTTAATGAGACGTCTAAAATGTATTTTTCGACGGTAAACATTATTTTCAAACTTACGAGTGGTATCGATAACATACGTATTTGCATGTGTAGCATCATTTCATTGCTTACATTAGATCATATCATTCATATTAGGTTGCGGTTAGAGATCGTGCCTCATTTCGAGTGTCCACTTTTGTCATCTTAACTATCACACCAGGTGAGTCATAGCCCCTACTTTTTCAATTGTTTTGGTAAACTCTTTGGGGGAGAATACATGCTTGTTTTTACATGAATGCAATACTTGTTTTACTTGAACATGCTACTTGCTTACTTAAACACCAATTGCTTTACTCAATGTTTGTGGTTTACTCAAATGCTTTATGTGTTTACATGTTACATACTTCATTATCTTTCTATTGACGCTAGTGTTCAAAAATGTAATATTGTGGTTTCCCCACTTGGCTGTGATGTCAAACGTACCCACTTAGCTGTGATGTCAAACGTATTGTGGTTTTCCCACTTGGCTGTGATGTCAAACGTAATATTGTGGTTTCCCCACTTGGCTGTGATGTCAAACGTAATATTGCGGCTTCTCTGATTGACTGATTTATCTATATAGCGAAATTGTCCGATTTCTTTATATGGCCTCATTGTCAAGAATTGTTTTATAGCGGTATTGCTATATTTATCTTAGAATCTAGATACAAGTATTACTTTTGTTCACATAACTTAATCATATTTTGCAGTAGGTCATAAACACACAGGTTACAAGTCTTTTATGGCGGGACTTGGAACTGAGTGGATTTACGAGGCCTTTGCTGGGAAATCTTCATTCAAATGCAATGTATTTCATTTTACACTAAACTCTATGAACTCACCAACGTCGTGTTGACACTTTAGCATGTATTTTCAGGTATTACGCAATGGCACGCTATTGGAGGTTTTGGCAGGGCATGGCATGGTCATAGAAGACTCTGATTATTCATATGGGGACCGTTTAAACTATTTTAAGGGTCTACTTCCGCACTACTTTTAACAATGTAAATTCAACACTTTTGGTTAAATGATTTTATTCTAAACGATTGAATTGAAAACCATTTTGTACTTGTGTTGTGGTACCAATTGAGTTACACCCCAGCTACATGTATGCTTCCGCTGGACCCGATTTTGGGGGTGTGACATTATCGTTGTCACTATTGCCGTTTACACCACCATCCCTATCTGACACATCGTTATCAGAATCACGATCAAAGCCATCAATAGATTTAACATCATCGGTATCATTATCAGAAGTTGCACTGTAAAAAATATTGGTTTCATCAACTTCATCAGTTTCTTCCCACCAATTCTGAAAGACAAATTGGTCATCTTTAGCTTGATTATGGTTGGACAAACATTTCCATTGAGACCATCGTCTTTCAAACCAATAGTACTCCTTTTCCTCTATTGTTGGGTATTCAGCATGCACAATATAGAGATCAACGTTTTCACCATTTTTTTCTTCTGAATAAAGCTCAGAAATCTGGCTATTATCTAATAAAGGTTTGAAAGAATACACTGTTCCAAAATGCTCAGGTTTACCAGGGACACGATAGAAAAGAGATTCAATATCTGAGTGTTGAGTCATGTTACTCTTAATATAGTCGAGCAATTCATCTTTTGTACTTTTAAAAAGTTTTATAGCAGGAACAATTTGCTTTGCACCATCTTAGTAAAATCCATGTTTATTATCAGTGACCATTCGTCCACCATGGTTAACACATATCTTAACTATACGTGATGGATATACCTCGCAAATCCTATAAAATTTAGAGTATATTAATTAGTTAGCAAAATAGACATTGCCAATAATCTGATAATTACATGTAATTTTTTTTGAACAAAGAGACATAATTTCTTACTCTTCGTCAATGATGGGAATGTTGATGTTGACTGATTCGTTGATAGACATTGTGAACACGTTGTGTTTAAGTTTAATGTCTTGACACAAATATTTATAACAATGCTATGACAGGGTATTGAAAAGTGTTTGGACCATTTTGATGCTGACTATGTGTATTGAATTGATTAATATACACGAATTAAATAATTGAACATGGAAAATGAATACAAAAATCTTGGGAAACATAGTTGCAAATATTAATTCAAGTGATACATACAACAATATATACACTTGTTTCTATATGTCCAACTTTATCCGTTGTTGATACCCCATGACATATTTCTTTTGTCGTTCAATTGCCTCTTCATCGTTTACGATATTTGCTTCCAATTTTGCTATCATTTTTCTATACTGATCGATCAATAGCATCTCGATGGCGAATTTCCCAGACTTGCTTATATCCCAAATTTTTTGTGACACACTGTAAAATTCACATGAGTTCTTTTTAGAATTCGATAAAGATTCTTTGGGTGACGAAACACTCTTTGGGCGTTTGTTTGACGACTTCGATGACAAAGATTTCATTGAAAATATTTTTTTAAACGTAAGTAGAAAATAATATGGATGTATAACTCCTTTTTGAGTTTGAGTTACTATTTATAGATGATGAAAAATTGTGACGCTACGTCTTAAGATGGTGATATGTTGTGACGTTTCGCATGTTTTTATAATATTATAAATAAAAAGTTCTTCCAAGTTGTAATCTATAATAAATATATTTAATATTTAAACAAAATAATTTGTAGATAAGAAAGGAATGATATTCATTTGATTTAAATATAAAGTATATTCACATGAAAACGTTAGTTAAAATTCATATCTTTTAATATACTTGCTATAATATTGGCATAAGAATAAAAAAGCTTTGAGAAAATATATGGATGTAATCAAAAGTCCATGAGCATCAAATCATAAAGAGAACATTAAGAAATATTATTGCATACAAAAGAAATTACAAATTAACTTTTAAACTATCCATTTGTTTTCGAGCTTCCTTTATCCTCTCTTGATACTCAATTATTTTTCTCCTTCGCTAGACAATTGAGTCTTCACATTCCAATACTATTTTTTCATTGCGTACATTTTCTGCTTCCAACAATCATATTAGTTTCATATGGCGATCAATATATATCATCGGTAGAAAAATCCTTTTTGGTGGATTTGACGAAGGTTCTTTTGGTGGGGAAACACTTCTTGGGCATTTGTTTGATGATTTTGATGGGGGGGAAACTCACGACCCATTGGAATGTTTTTTGTCAAACGAAGGTAGAGAAGGGTTTGTAGTTGTGTGATTGCTTTTGAGATTGAATTCGGTTTTATAGATGGCGGAAAGTTGTATATTCTATAACAAATATATTTTAAATTAAAACAAAATACAGTATGCCATATATATCTATTAATATAGAATAGGATATAAAGGAATTATATTTTTTGATTTAAATATAGAGTATATCCACAAGGGAATCATAGTCCAAACTCATCTCTCTTAGTATAAGTTATATCAATACCAGAATCATAATAAAAATTCATATGTTTTGGTATTTTATACATATATATACACACCTACTAAACAATATTAAGTCATATTCGACATAATGCAAAGTTTTTTTTTGATATGGACTTTCTCGCTCAGTTCGATATTGTGGAAGAACATATCAATGGATTGGTATTTTTTTTGTCTTTCAATTAGAAATATATAACATTTGTGGTTTTAATATCAACATGATTACTATCGTGATTTGCTTTAACATATTTTTTTCTATTATTTTATATAGCTTGTTCCTATTGAGATGCTTGAAGTTTCAACTCTTATAATGAATAAGAGAAAATTGATTTTGATGTGTGATAAAAAAAATATATATGGTGTTTATTAAACCATTCAATAGCAGCCATGCTCTTGTCTACGGTGATACGTGGGAAAATTTTGTTTGCACAAAAAACATAATGCATGGTTACCATGTTCTATTTCGACACATGACTCGTGATTGCATGCTTACATGGTGTTATAATCTCGAAGGCATGTGCATAGATAAAACTTTTAGCTACAGGGGATACAATCATTCCTGTTTAACAGTTGCTAGCCCATGCAGTGTTGAAATGCAAGTACGTTTTATGTGACATAATTTTTATTTCTAAAATTATTATTCACATTTTTTTGTGCATTTATTCTTACTAACATCCATCGTAGATATTTTCTAAAAGCATTCTTCAATATGATGAATAATGATCCAACACTGAAGATGAATATCCTTACACCAAATGGTTATTTCGATTATTGACGGTCTAATCATTGATGATGTTGTTTATGGATTTGAGGGCGTTGAATGGTGCATGTTATATGCATGGGAAGGAATTTTTGATGGCCAAAAAATGATTTTATGTCATATTGGTGACATGAAGTTTTGTTTATGTTTGTTTAACAGAGAATGTATTGAAATCGATGGCCACAACTTACTTAACGAAGGTGAAAACTTTGTTCTTGGGATAAGTCCCTTTAATACATCTTGCCTTTCTAAAAAATATATATACATTAGAAAGTTAGATTTTTAACCTTAAATACGTTTTTAATTGTTCAGAAGACTTGGATTTCTTCTACAACATTGAAAGCATAATGGATAACGATACCTCTGGCATTGAAGATGCTCATGTTTAAGCTGGAATGATGCAGATTTACGATTGATCATACTCGTAAATTTAATAGACATTTCATATGCAATTTTATAGTTTGTTTTGAATATCATGAAGTTTTAAGACTTTTTCCTTTAAACACAATGTTTTATATTGGTTTCATTATTAATGTGGTTAAATGATCGAATGATTGTTTTTTTAATATTGTTATTGTCGTCTATCGCGGAGTACATGTTATTTACACAAAGTACTCACATTTAATGAAGTAAGGCTATCGAAATCTTTTGGGCGGCGTGAGTATCAAGTGCTGCATCACCATTATTATAAAGACTTTCCACATACCTGACATATCATTAATAAGGCTAGACACACAATATCTTTGGGTCAGATTTTGCATACTTTCATTGTTTAGGGCACTCTACCTCACGCTTCATTTAGTTGTACAAAATCCAAGTTATGTTATATAGGTTTGTATCATGTAGAGTGTAACTAATAATTTCAATACCCAACGGATTCGTTCAATATAATACTTATCCATTACACAAAAAACATATGATGATTTAATGCTACACAATGTAAATTTTAGTTTCTGATACATAATCTTTTTTTCACAGTCACGCATATCTCCCATATATATATATATATATATATATATATATATATATATATATATATATATATATATATATATATATATATATATATATATATATATATATAGTAAAATAAATTGGTTTAAAACAACTATTGATAAGTTTAAGGGTTTATATTATAAAGGAAACTTACTTTTACAAAAGATTTATAATATCTGTTACCATTCCATATATAAAAATGTATAATGTAAATCATCATTTAAATCTTATAGTTTGGATATTGATCAGAGATGATGATAATATTTAGTGACATCTATTTATATTTTAGAATATATGTTTATTTATATATAAAATATGTAAAAAAAACTCATTATACTAAAACTATTTGGATTTATGTTTTTTTATTGGTGTCACATAAATAAAAATTTTATTGTGATGTGTGTCGATTTTCATTATGTGTTTGTTATCATATTCATTATTTAAATAATTTTTATCAGTTAACACATTGTTTAAAGTAACATCCCTTCCTCCTTTTTAACATTTAAAGTTTGGATATGTTACTTTAGATACACATTTTCACAATCGATGATAATAAATTTAGTGACACTATTGTAAAATTAAAATAATATTTTTATAAAATACTTAGCCGTATTATTTGATAACCAGTTTCTGATTATGACGTTATATTCTAATATTGTTTATGAATTGACACGTGACAGAATGCCTTTTCTGTTTCAAAACTGTTATTCTGATCATTATTATAATTAACACCGTAGTCTTTGTTCATAATTTACTTCATCGACGCTTATTATAATATTATTTTGAACTTATTTTTTTTTATCTTTAATTTTTATACAATATCTTTAATTTTTAAACACGTTTGTTTAGGCAAAAATAATCATTACGTTTAAATATTTATGAAAGATTTGAAACATTTTCCCTTATTTAATCATATGGAAACGTAAAATCTAAATCTTTTTTTAAATTTAAAGATTTGGATATATTATTCCATTTTAGTCGTTAGTATATTCTACATTTACATATAATCGCAGACCTATATAAGCAATTTTTCTGTCACGATTATACGACACTATCAATTTTTTATTCGATATTTCTCATTGCTAATGTATGATTACCATGCATATGAAGTTGAATTTAATTTTTTACTGATTTTTTCCTAAATTTTTTATAAATATATTCTATATGTATTGACAAATGGAATTCCACGTTGAATACAACAAAAACAGAAACACCAACTTAACTTCCAATGGAGAAGGCCTGGTAACGTATTTAAGTATATTATATCATGTTGAAAATTAATTATAGATGTTAACAATAAAAAATTGGATTGAATATTTTGTATGGGTTGTCCCAATACAGATCCTCAACATCTGCGTATGCCTTGTTGGACGTAGGAAAATCGTTCTGATTTCAAACAATCAACGATACATAATGTTCGTTAAACCCGTTGATTGTAATAATGTTTTAATATATGGTTCCGCCTTTAAAAGCTTTGTCATTAAAAATGGCTTTATAAATGGTTGGTTCATTAATATTTGTCATGTTCAAAATTATTATTCAATAGTTTTCTGTTATAATTTGGAAGGGGTTTGTATGGATAACTTTTGGAACTATATGGGGCGTGGTAGTTCATGTTTAAGTGTTTCTTGTGTAAACACTAAAATAATTCATGTAAGCAACTTTTCGTTTCTGATTTACACTTTTAACAATTTTGTGTGGTAGGCCGATTTTTTACTATTAGCGTCTTATTTTTCTACATAGATTTTTGCAAAGGATTATTTTAGAATGTTGGACACTTCAGGGTCAACCCAAGTGAGTATTGAAACTTCATATAGACGTATGTGGATTGATTCTCATTTAAATAATGGACGGTTGATTGGTTTCGAAGGATTAATCTGGACAAATCTGTGCCATGATGAAAACTTATATGTGGGTCAATTCATGATATTAAGTTATATAGAGGAACATAATTTCAGGCTTACGTTGTTCAACTACTATGGCATTCATGATGGTGGCATTACACTCAGCGCTGGTAATCAATTTCTATATCAATTCTCATTTAATTTTTGTTTATATTATTCTAAAATAGAATGTTAATGTATAAAGTTATTTTTACAGATGACTTGAGGTTTGCTGAATTTATAGAAGCAAATATTGGAGATATGGAGGTTGTTGCTGATGATGATTTACCCATCATTTTTCAAATTGAACACATGACTCTGAATGCTTAATTTCCATGTTTTTATTTAGTTCATCATTTTTTGGGTTTGAAAGAAACAGTTATCATAGTTAGTTTTAGTAATTGTCAATGAATGATTTATTTTTGTTTATGATTTAATTTTTGGAATTGTATGTAAATGTTTTTCTTTAACGTTTTTTATTTTTTTTTATTTTTTTTTTTCCTCATCATGATTGCGATGGATCAAAGAAAAAAAATAAAAGGATGCATCAGAATAATATGTATCTGATTCAATTAAATTCTCGTGATCAAATTTTCAACGATATCTTTAGATAGATAATTATTCATTTCTTTGGCTGAAAAAAATACATAATCCTCACGTGTCATCATCCATATAACTTTCTAAACAATACTTTTTAAAAAGCTAAATCAAGTTTAGAATTCCGAAAAAATTGTATCATAATCGTATATTTTAAATGATAGTGAACTGACAACCATCAAAGCACACGGTAAAATACTAATTACTGAATATAGGTGTGAATCGTTTATACTCATAACATTTGAAAAAAATTTCTTTAAATTTATTTTACTTCTGAAATTATAACAAAAAGAATCCACGTGTAAGCATCAATATTTAAAGATCATATAGCCACTCCCAATCCTAACCAACACACATAAACAAACCAAACCAAAAAAATGGCAAACATAACTCAACAAATTATCCTTGAAATACATCGAACAACATATGGGCATCTCGAGACTACTCGAGTTTACACATTAATGTGTCAAGAAATCATGAGCGATATCAATAGGAGAAATGCAATCATTATTCAACTACGTAGCCAACCATTCAGTGCAAACCGCGACTCTAGTATTGGCTACTTGTTGATGCTTCAAGAACGTGGAATGCATCAAGTTTTGCAAATCATGAAACTGTTGCGTCAAGTTCATTTCTACATCCATGAGAACTTTGTTTTCCAAGACATAATAACATTTAGATAAACGGATATAATGTAAATGAAAGTAACTATCTGATATGTACCTTTTTATGATTTGTTTCTTGGATGATAAACATGCATGCTTTTCAGATTTATGTCTTTTTTTTCAAATACTTTACACAATCAATTAGATAATTATGAAGGTAACAACACAAACACATTGGAACCAAAAAAACAAACTTATTTTTTTATATTAATATATACACCAAAAAATATATGCACGTATTTTTACATCAGAAACCAATGGATCAACAGAAACACCACCCTCTTTATTCATCTTCTTCTTCTTTTTCTCCGTTCAAGTTCATCTAGATCCGCAAAAACTTGCTCTCTCATTTCACATATACTCTTATTAAACGGAAATCTTCTTAAAGCTTTCTTGCAAACCCCAAGAACTTCATTCAGATTTTTTAATGATTTTTCGCGGTCCATCAGAGATTTGATTTTATGCGCAAAATGTGCAAGATAGTTGATTATTAGTTAGAAATATGAATGATAACGAATAATGCATCTTCTACAAAAATATAAAAAATAGCGAATAATGCATCTTCTACAAAATTAAAATGCCTTAACTTCATTTATTTAATCCATTTCTTCATAATAATCGTCTGGTTCTTCAAAAGTAGAACCACACTTGTCACTGTTATAAGCGTCACTACTCTCATAACCAAAATCAGAGTCATCGTCACTACTGATAATGATGATCTTTTCTGCCATTGATATGTGTATTAAAAAAAGATATGGATTTCTGGTAAATAAGTAAATGTAAAAAATTGATAGCGTATGCATTTATAGAGTGAGAATGGTCAAAATGTCAAACAACACGACCATTAATATTCCTACGTCTTGGAAATATAAAAAGCAGAAAAATACGCGTAATTTATATTTGGAAACATGATTTTCATTTTTTTAAAAGTATTATTGCCTATTATTATCCAAATATTTATAATGAAAATCATAATGCTCAATATGATTATCAAAAAATACACATCTAAGGATGTCACAGCGACAAATATATTAAAATATTAGAATACTGCGCATATGATATACATTGTTTTTTTCTCTTGTGTCATTGTCTATATCCAAACATTTAATAATACAACTTAAGTATTATAGATAAACAACATTTATTTTTTAGAAAACACGTATATACAAATAATCGAATTAAAAACAGCCAGAGTAGTTGTATTGTAAATAAAATACATATAATATAAGATACAACATTATTTAAACTGAAATCATACACATAGAATAAAATCAAAAAGGTAGAAAACCAACATTAAATTCATACAATCCATACTTTCACTTGTAACAACCCACAAAACCTCATTACTATCATTCCCATTACAAATACCTATATTAGGTATTTCACAGGTAAATTTTTGCTTTTTATGTGCATTTATTACTTGCATGACTTACTAGACCAGCTCACGTATTCACACAAGCCAAATAACTCAACACTCACATCCTATAAACCCCTGGTATGTCAAGCATAAGATAACCACAACACAATAATAAGTAATTCACCAATCTAAAACACTAAATATATCATAAAACCCTAATAAACCTTAATTAAACCCTAATTAGGTCTATGTGCTTATTTGAACCTATATTCTTAACTTAACTAGTATGAAAGTGTCCTAGGCTTAAGTATGAGTTACCTTAGGAATATTAGGATATCTTAGGACCATTAGGCATTAGTATAACCCTTTAGAACTTAGATACAAGTCCCTTAAGCACAAAACCATAACTAAGTCTTAACTTCCTAGAATTAAGTCTATATTATCCCAAAACTTCCCCATAGGTCACTACCACTTAGTATAAGCATCTTAGAACCTAGGATTAGTTATTAGATACTCATAGGACACTAATCTAGACAAAGAACCCTAGGATAAACTCTAATCTCCCACTAAACATAAATAGGTCATTTAGGTCACAAAACTAGGTCAAACCTTCCCAAATCTTTCTCATAAATTACTATCACTTAGAATAAACCCTTTAGGACTTAGGATTAGTCACTAAACACTCTTAGGAACCTAACCTAGGCACTAAACCTTAGGAAAAACCTAAAACTCTCACTAAGTAAAAACTAGGTCTAAACTTAAACTTAAACTAGTAAAACCTAAACATAAGCAAGCAAGCACCCTACCACCACTCCCTAGAAGCTTACACACCATCTTGTCACTACCAAGCACCCTACCACACACCTCCATCACCTACTTGTCACCTACTTAACTAAACCACCACTAATCACTACTAATCACCACTAAACCACCACTAATCCACCACTAATCTATCCCTAATCACTCTAAACCACCACTAAACCTCCCAAGCAGCTTACAAGCACCTCTAAGCTATCAAGCAAGGTGGTGCATCACCTCCTTGTCACCTCCTTCACCCCGCGGTGCCATTACCACCACAAACACCCGTAAACCGCCTTATAGCCTCACAACCTCACCACCATAGCTTATCCCCGTCACCTTTAGACCCTCTACGACCTCCCCTATCTTAGATTACTTACCCCCCCCCCCCCCTCTTGATACCTAGACCTTCCTTGCTTGGTCACCAAGGCCAACGAGGGTATAAATACCCCTCGTACACCCTCCATTCCAAACCACACCTTCACTTCTTTCTCCACCTTAAATTTCTGCTCTTGGTAGTAGTACAAGAGCTCTAGGAAACTTAGAAGTCGAGTGGTATAGGTATTGCATGCTTGTCGAGTCCCATTTTGCCTTAGAAAACCCTAAAACCCACGTTACACCCCTCACGACCTAGGTAAGCTTTCATTTTAGTTTCTTTAGCTTTAGTATAGTCTTAGGATAGTATTAGGATGCCTTAGATCCCCTAGGAACCCTTGCATGAGCCTTGAACCAGTTCATTTACTAGTTTACATTTTATAACCCTAAAATGAGTTTAATACATGTTTGCATGCTATACACCCTTTACATGACCTATAATCTGAATTAGATAACTTAGATAGGCTAATATTAGTTAAACATAAGCTAGAAAACTTTGTTGTTACATAAAAATATAAGTTACATGCATTTAGGACTAATTTTTCAAAACTTTACATGCATAAGGGTATATATCATAAATTCCAAAAATTATAAAGTCTAAGGACCGTTTTTGACATTTCCTAAAAATTAGAAGTGTAAGGACTAGTTTTGAAAAGTATTAAAACCTTAGGATAGATATTAAAATAAGTTATAAACTAAAAAGGACTAGTTATGTAAATATTATAAAGTTAAAGGTCTAAATGGTAAATATAGGAAACTTAGAAGTTAAAGGGTTAAATATGTCATTTTCAAAAACTATAGAAGTCTAGGGTCTAGTTGTGTCAAGTATAGATAGTCATAAGTATAAATAATATAAGTATTATAAGTTTAGGGTAGAAAATGTAAATATATAAACTATAAGGGTATAAAGTGAAAATATCATATAAGTATAAAACCTAAATAAAGTTAGAAGCATAATACAATAGTAGGGAGCTTCATGCAAGGAGTACTATGTGGATATTTCGTTTTGACGAGTTTGTTCGGTTTACAAATTAAAGTGCCCTGACTCCTCGAACGATTATTGCATATACTTCTGAGATATGATGGCCCGAATGGTGTTATGATTATAATTTAAATTAATAACAATATAGCTCAATAGTAGGGAGCTTCATATGAGGAGTATTAACTTCTGAATTATGATGGTCCGAACGGTATTATGTTGATAACATAATACTATAGTAGGGAGCTTCATATGAGGAGTCATATACTTATGTATTATGATGGCCCGAACGGTGTTATATTATATCTAAAACATTAACACACCTAAGAACAATAACTTAAGAAACTTAAACAAGATGACTAAAGCATGACATACATCCAAACCTATAACACACTAGGATACGTGAGTAAGGTAGTCTAGTTCCTGAGTCACTATTTGCATCACTTAGATTACCCTAAGCCCAAGTGAGTTCATAGCCTCATACTCCTTTAAAATGCTTTCACTCTAAATGCTTTACAAACCCTGTGAGGGGGATACATGCTACTTGCTTTACTTAAAACCGAATACAAGTCTTTTTCTTTGGTTGTTGCACGAGTAAACTAACTGCCACCACTACATAACCAAAAATTCATGAATCTAATCATTTGGGATATTTTATCCACGCGAACGCGAATATAGTTGATAGATCTATTGGAGTTTGACAACTCCCATTGGTATTAACACCTCACTGGGTGGTACTAATAAGTACTATATTTGAACCCACTGAAGTTTTAACTTTAGCAAGTTATCCTTCCCATCCCCTCATGGTTGGGTCTGCAGCCCCCATGACCCGGATTGTTAACGTGTGGTTCTTGAGCTTAGTGAAACATACCCCACTCATGATAATTGTGCATGCATCACAATTATCACACACCTTACATTTTCCTAGATGGGTGTAACAACTGAACCCGGGGAACTTGTATTCACTAACCCCTAAACCTATGACTCTCACTCAATACCTATTGTTGACTTTTTAAGCATGTATTCTAGGTATATCACTTCTATGGAGTCATGGCAGAAGGAGGCACTGAACTCGGAGGACTTTTCATGGTTATCATTCAAACATAACCTAACACCTAGATTTTTGGGACCTCATCAAAAAATAAACGTATATCTTTTACAATTAAAACTTTGATAATAATGAATGATAACTAAATT
Source organism: Artemisia argyi (assembly GCA_030686995.1). Taxonomy (NCBI): domain Eukaryota; kingdom Viridiplantae; phylum Streptophyta; class Magnoliopsida; order Asterales; family Asteraceae; genus Artemisia; species Artemisia argyi. Next base: position 47,598,483 of record CM060698.1, read on the forward strand.
TCTAAAACATCCCTTTTCGAGTCGTTTTCTATCACTGTAACTATGATTCTATGAAGTAATACCCCAAACACTTAATCCGCTGTGATCAGTGAAACATGGGGGTGTTACAGATTGGCATCAGAGATTCAGTTGTAGAGAACAAGGTCAAAACCTAAACTACAACTATTTTTCCTAAACCCGAGAAAAGTCCTCAGTACCTCTGCCATCCTCCGTAACTATACGTGCTAAGGTTAGTATAATAAGTGCTTGCTTAATTGCTAAATGATTTACAATATTTTTACTATTATATATAGTTATGTCTACTCCCCGCTACCCTACCCCCGTCTCATCTAGCTTACATCCGGAGAATGATGTTTCCTCTCCGAATGTACTAGATTATTCCCCTAAGCCCTGTACCCCCAATAACTTAGAAGACTCTAGGAATAGTTTAGATATAGCTTCACCCTCAGGACATACCCCTTCTTTTGATAACCCTCATTTAAAACATATAAGAAATTTCTATGCTAAGACATCACCCCTACCTCCCATAAACCCTGTTATACACCCACCTTTCCCCACCTCTAGATTAGAACCCCATGGTTTCTTTCTCCCAAGAGAACCATATATACCTAAAAACCCTATCCCTACCTATACCCCTATATACGACCTTAGGCTACCCTACACCTTAGGACCTACCCCTTACTTAGTAAACCCTCCCATTTCATCTTGGAAAGATGAAATTGGAGAAAAACCCTCAAAGACAACTTTAGAAAATGAGGAAAATCAATTAGAGGAAATTTTAAATAACTTAGATGAGATTTTCCTTGACCTTCTTGAGAAGATAGAAAAAAGGTCATAATAGTAATAACTTAGATAATCAACCTGACTATAGTAGTTTAAAAAACACTTTACAAAAAAACCTTTTTAAAGTAGCTAAAATACAGAAAAACCAAATGAAACACCACCATAAAATAGCCTTTGCCCGCTTTAGGATTTGTACTTTAGAAAAGATAATTGATAATGATGATGAAAATTATCAATCAAACCTAGAAAACACAAACTCTTGGAATTAGGAAATTAGGAAAACCTTAGAAACCCCTAGGTAATATGCCTTATATACCTTAGAATAGTTAGTGCCTATAGGAAATGTAAGATAGGAAATCAATAAAATAAGTTAGATTTTAGAAACTACCTAGTACCCCTCAATTAGGATAAATTAGATAAACCTCTTAGGAAAATACCTCTCCCACATTACCTTCGGATATCCCTAACCCAATAGTAACCCCTTAGGAAAATACCTCTCCCACATCACCTTAGGTCACCCCTAACCCAATAGTAACCCTTTAGGAAAACTAGGTATAACCCATAGAACATAACAAGTTAGGTACTTGTTATAACCTACCCTTAACCCTTACCCTTAGAAATTTAGGAAAACTACCCCGATATCTTAGATACATAGAATCTCTAAACTATTTTAAACTCCTTTCATACTTCCTCCTTCCCTAAAACCCAATCACTCCCAAACACTTTCCCTTATCAATGGTGAGAATACTTATTCTACACCATAGAGATCTGAATTCTTTCTCCTCTGATCTCTAAACCCTTACTACTTCCTTAGCTTTCCTAAGCTATTTCCTTCCTAGTTAGAGATTCTACCCCTAACTATCCCATATGCAACGATATGATAATTCATATACAAGCATATTCTTATCCTTTTTCCTCTTCATTTCCTTAGATTACTATGATTTTTCCAAATTAGTTTTCCCCATCCCCTAAAAAAAAAAAAAAAAAAAAAAAAAAAAAAACATATTTAGGATTCTCATACTTGAGGTTAGAAATAACATTAGGATATCCCTAGAAAACATAGAATACCATAGCTCACTAAGATAGGATATTTAAGAAACCCTTGAGGAATTAGAACATTAGGATTAGGAATTTTTAAGGTTTTATAGGTTAGAAACCAAAATCCCTTCCCCAACAGAAAATTTTAGGAAGACATCCCTATAAGATAAGACTTAGCCTAGAAAATTCCTTAGGATTAGAACCTAGAAATATTAGGAAAAACATAATATTAAATTGTAAAACCTCTACCGCAAACCATTAAACCCCTAGTTTAGAATAGACGCCTAGCAAGCTTCTACCAAATAGGAATAAGTAGTTTTAGGATAAAAATTGCCCTTACCTAGTCTCTTAGTATACCCACACATATATTTGAGGATTTAAATTACAACTTAGGATTTGACATCTCTTAGAATATACATTAGGAAATTTCACTCAGGAAATACTATGGATACTACTCTAACTGGTTTCAAATTCCTAGGAATAGTAATACTTATAATAATAGTAATAATGGTAATAATAGACAACTTAAAACAAAAGAGAAAACCCGAAACTACACCTGAAAATAAGGACACTCCTAGTAAACCCTTAGGAAAGAAAACACCTAAACCTATACCCTCTCTAGAACCCTCTACTTCAAATAAACCAAACACTTCACCCTTAGAAATTAGGATTAGTTAGGAAAAGACTACAAGAACCTTAGGGGGAAAACAAACTTTGGAAAGGAATCTAGTTAATCTAAAACTCTATTAAGATACTATCTTTCAGGTATCCTATACTCTTACTGTCACACCTCGCCAAGGCAGAAACGCGAGGGTGTAACTTCATGGATATCATCACAACACCTGGTGCCTATATAGAGAACAACTACATGCACAAAAATAGAGCAAAGTACAAACACAAAGTGTTGTAACAATACCCCAAAATAAAATAACCAAAACAAAATCCAAAATAATACATAAGATCCAAACAAAGATGATAAACCACTTCCAATGCAACTAAGGTCTCGTCTAATCACATCCTTCTATCTTATCCTTAGAAAGCTCACCTGAAAATGATGCTTAAAACATCAACATAATGTTGGTGAGATTCATAGGTTTAGACACACATACACTCACAAGGCAACCAGTTCACTGTGATTATAAAAGTATAGCTGGACAAATAAATTATAGTTATCATATAAGCTACATATATTTGCAAGTCAATAATCACACTCAAAGGCAACATCTGGATGGCTCGTGTCCTCCGATCCTAATAATCACACACAATGACAACAACTGGACGGCTCATGTCCTCCGATCCCAATAGACATCAAATAGTTCGCATGCGCGAGCAACAGGATAAGCATCCTCCTAATCGAATCACATATATATATCCACACAAGCAAATCATCACACATAGCATACATACGATAACATTATAAGTCCAAGCTCTTTGATTCACACATAATCACAGTAATTCAAATATTTAAGACAAGCATCATTCCCATCCCAAGTTTAAAACAAAGAAAAAATATGGGACTATGAACTCACCTCAAACCTTGCAGCTTCCACAACACAAATCACAAATCTAAACAACACAAATAAGTCCACGTTACACAAGGTCAAGCTAAAAGATACAACCCATGTAATACTCATATGATGGATGTCAAAGACTCATATGACCCACCATGGATCTCCTAGACCCCATACTAACCATCACCATAAACTAATACTCACTAAATCCCTTGCACTTTTAAAATCAGAAAAAGCAGAATTTTAGGGTACATTCGCCCACATGAAATCATAACAATTAAAGCTCAACAACTCACACCAAAAATTCACCAAGGTCTCTCATAAGCAAACAAGCTAATCCCATAAGGCCATGGTCTAATAACACACACAAGTACCCATAAGAAAATCAAACTTGTCAACTATCCAGATTCGGATCTGAACTCACACCAAAAAATTTTAATTAAAATAAAATACTTCTACAACTTTTTATCGCGAATCCTTTTCCTAGTAGTCTAAGATAACCTAAAACAAAACTTTTCCAGAAGGGCTAACCTTAGTATCACTTTTTGACCCACAATTCACTATCAAACTTTTACCCAAATTCTATCCCAGTTTAACAGCTTTGACACCTTATCAAAGAAAAATCAAAAGACTAACTTCTGGACCTCAAAATCAATCGTGGCCGGACTTTTTGCAAAGCTCTTTCATTAAACTTTAATTTAGACTTAAATGTCTTGATCTAACTCATCACCATCTGTTAAATACATTTGAATCTTTATAGCACTACTTTTCTGTCCAAACCCTAACTTAATAACTAGCATGTTTTACGCTCAATTCTCTTCACCAATCATCATAATATAATCATTAATTGATACCAACATGTTTTAGTTAATTAATTTATACAAGTTTACAAACCATAGATCCATCATACTTAATATTACATGAATACCAATAATTAATCAATTATATGAACATAGGGTTTAAGGATTTTACCTTTATTCTTGATTATTGCTTCCAAATTACAAACCCAAATTTTTCTTCTCTTCTCTTGCCCTTGTGTTTGACCAAATTTGCTGGAAAAATAGTTTTGGGAGCTTTGATTTTGTATTTATATTAATTATGGATAACCCTTGGGCCTAAGAGTCATATTTGGACTCAAATTGGGTTGCTTTTTTCCCCTAAAATCACTCTATAGCCGATTTTTATATATACATATATATTTTTTTATTTTTTTATTAAATTAATTTATCACACTCAAAACCTCATAATTTTCATATTTTAAAAATACCCGTAGCTAATCCTAGCGTCTTACGCGATAAACATCAGTTTTTACGACAAACCGGAAAATTATCATTTTCAAAAATAAAGTTTCCAAAAATAGATTTTCACCCTTTATAGATGTATAACACATAAAAACAAACTCCTCGTAACTTGCTAACGCTCAAATACATGAACGAAGACTCGTTACGCAAAAACACAAAAACACCAAAACTTCACAAGTCATTTATACACCACAAAGGCGATCAAAATGAACTTTCCCAAATATCAATATTACTCACTCACAAAAACAAAACCACGCAAAGGGATTTAGTGCTAAAACTCACCTATATCACACATATATCACTTCAATCACCTAGGACACACCAAACAAACATCAACCGAGTCAAGACTATCAGTCAAATTGACCTGCTAAAACCACGGTTGTTACATCATCCCCCACTTAGGGAAATCGAGTCCCGAGATTTCAACTACTCCAGTCACCACTCACAACAGCAAAAGAAAATTTATGGATATTTAAGCGAAAAAATACCACCCCATAAAATCACAGAGAAAGAACCACAAAAATATGAACCGACTAAATACCCGAATTCACACGATAGAAAACATTCCGTCACTCCCACGATACACGCAAATAGATACACTCCCCAATCAATAACACTATTGATCCAAATGACTTCTCACAGGTAGGTACGACACCCTCGAACGAAATGAAAATCCAAATGGTAACCACAAGAAGCACACACATGTAACAGATACCCATAAAACAAAACGTTACTTACTAACTTCCACGATCTAAATCCAACTACAAACGATCTGCTCACCAACCACATCTGTAAACAAATTTGAGTACTTAAATATCATCTGATACTCACGTTCCCATGTAAACTCAGGACCATGCTTAGAATCCCACCATACCTTTACCAACACTATCTCACCACACTACAAACCCTTAACATCTCAATCCATATTCTCAACGGATTTCTCGACAAAGCGAAGAGTTTGTCGACCTTACTTTCATCTAATGGCACATGCAGACTAGCATCCGCCAAAAACTTCTTTCAATTAAATACGTGAAACGTATCATGTACACCACTCAATTCCTCAGCTACCTTCAACCGGTATGCCACAAATCAAATCCTTTCCGAAATCTCAAACAGTCCTACATATCTCGGTGATAACTTGCCTTTCTTACCGAAACGCATAACACCTTCCCAAGGAAATACCTTTAACATCACCAAATCACCAACATTAGACTCTAAGAGCTTACGGCAATAATCCGCATAACTCTTTTGGCGATCTCTTGCTGCCTTAAGTCTTTCCTTAGTCCGAAAACCTTATTCGTAGTCTCTCGTTCTAGTTCAGGACCAATTAGTTGCCTTGTTCCAACCTTTGCCCATAGAACAGGTGACCTACATTACCTTCCATACAACTTTTCACACGACACATACTCAATAATAGAATGATAATTTTTTGATATAGGAGAACTCAGCTAAGGGTAAAGGTATACCCCGGCTTCCTGCAAAATCAAACACACCTGTGCTCTCAGCTCACCATCCAACGCCTGATTTGTACTCTCACTTAGTTCACTCATTAGAGATTGATAAGTCGTACTCATCTACATACGCGTTCTCAAGACTCTATAACACGTTTACCACTATCGCGAAGTAAGTATTTCATCATGTTTCTTGATGATCAACGCGATACCCCATGGCTCTTTACCAACTCACCGAGCCAAAAGTCTCGCCAACTCCTCCTTAATAAAATCTCCAGGTACCTATGGCTGTTGCAACACCCTAATAATCGTTAACTACAACCTTTACCTTCAAGCATTTCAAACACTTGCTAACGTATTGGTATTCTCCTTCATACCCACTCCAAAATACATCTCTTGCTAAGGTAATAATACGTCTTATCCATTCTCGGATGTATCAAATACCTTGCATGATTGATGTCCTTACGCTTCCTCTCAATGAAACCAATAGCTGGTCCGCAAAGTACATTCCTCCATCTTCGTTCCTTTCCATTTACTAGTCTAAACCAAGTAATCATTCTTCTTACATGTTCTCATCCTTGAACCTCTCTCTTTAGGCTTTCAATATCATCCTCTTAACTCCGAACTGAATTATCATAATCATTGCTCACAAACATCTAAGTTTCACTCGTTCACTCCCGCTCAGCGCTCTTACCACTATGTCCGCCCTTCCTTGACGGTGGCGAATCAGACAATCGTAGTCACTGAGAAATTCCACACCCAACTTCTCTTCGACATATATTAGCCTCTTGTCAAATATATGCTAAAGATTCTTATGATATGTGTAGATAACACTTTCTGCTCCATACAAATATCATCTCCAAGTTCTACATCCCAACTTTAAATCGTGTATCACACAGTTCCTCTTATAGATCTTCCACCTCCGCGATGCCTACGCAATATATTGAAAGATAGAAATGAATCGTCAATAGTACCTGCCAACCCTAAGGACAATCGTCTCTCAGATGGTGTCTTAGGTACTTTCCACTCTTCACCACTTTTATCTTACTAATGTCCACGAACACTCGCTATCGTTGACCACCTTCCTGAAGAACGCACATCTTAAAGCTACACCTCTCACTTGAACAACTTGGCAAACACCCTCTTCTTCTTCAATGAACAAATTGATAATCAAAACGACAATCTATCCTAAGTAAACGACGCGAACCATGAAACCGGTCGAACTAAAACGTATATCAACGAACTCAAAAGGGGTACGAATTACCGACTAGCGAAGTAACGAACATCAAAATCAAAGCTAGAAAAAACACAATGAGAAATTTCCCCCAATAAAAGTAGACATGGATAAAATATTCATGAAAACCCATACAAAGAAAATATAAAACACACGTACCCACGAAACATCCACAAGCGTACCTTAACGAAAGAAACACTCGATGAACCAAATACATAACAAGTTTGGCAAATGAGAACCATAGACAGTTCTTACTCCCGTACTCGACCTTCCCAAAAACAAATGAACACCGTTTTTTCACAAGACATATCTTAAACTTATATATTTTTTTATAAAATATATATATAAACCATTTTATGTAAGACATCAACATAACCATTTTTTTTCCGCACTTCATTTTCACCATAAAAATAATAGTTTCTAACAAATAACCTTGAAATACCTAAAACGAATTTTAAAATACCATAAGGACTTTAACACAACCCCTTTATTGGATGCGGAAAAAACACAGAAGAATCACATAATCAAAATAATCATCAAACGAATCTCATACCAGTGAACACTCACGCAAATACATTGCAACCCAAACGATGAACTTACAGACTCATTCATACAATGATCAAACCAAAATCATAGAAAAACACCGATACTAACAAGTCACAAAATATGTCAAGAAATTCAATTGGTGTGTATATATGAGGGATTAAATATCCGCACCAACTCGTCACGAACCAACAATACTCTAAGAACAATATATATTCATTCGCGGAATGAATGCAAGGAAAAACCAAAGAAATGAACATGTATCCAACAAAAACGAATTTGATTACCCAACACCTATCACGACGTCAAATAGAAAGAATATGGCATTTGTACTATCATGGTACGAATAGGAATGCCAACTAAAGAATTAGATATACAAACGGAGTGTCTAGCAAACGAATCAACTTAAATACCACAACATAAGTACCCACCGATAATTGAGGTATCAACATATGATAGGTAGGATGGAGTCTTACCACCTACACACCCCAACATATAACGACTACCCAAATGGTTAAGAGAATACTTCTCTAACCATACAGCCATCACCAACATGATATCACATACCATCTACCACAACATATAACAACAAACATCAATCAATGCAATAATGGTCACAAGTCCACATGTGTGATACCCTTATAATTATGTTTGCGACCATAGTTATAAGCCTATTCCACACGCATACTTACTTCCAAAACCACACATCTCAATGATAACGCACATATACCACATACCACATAGCACCTAACACACCATGCAATCCATGCCATCATACTTGCAAGTCCACTTATGTTATGACGCATGTATAATTATGTTGGCCACCATAATTATCTATGCCCCCTTTCACAAGTGTACTCCCTCCAATGACAACACATCATGCAAACAATCATGTAAACAAAAATAAAAGATGTCGCAAACACTCATCTCACATGGAACATTTCCAATGATCACGTAAACTCTATAATCAAAATCACTTGGATAAGGTTGATCCAATATCCAAGAGTAATCACGCTCCAACATGGCTCCAACATGGCAAAAGACAATATACGAATTCCAAAACATAACACAAACAAAAGACGTCGCACAATGGCTCAAACTCCATTTTCGCACTTACCTCCCCACTCAAATCGGTTTAACTTACTACTCGCTTTAGACTCCAGATCCGAATCCACATTATTCCATCATAAATCCCCTTTCATCTTTACTCAACCACTCATTCCTATTTCCTATACGTTGAGGAAATCGACAACATACAAAACCACCTCTATTCTTTTCTTCCAATTCCACATGATCCACAAGTGCATACAAATCACGAGGTTTAGACTAAACCACCTGTCCTTCCTATGAGAAGTGAGGACAATACCAAGGGTATTTGGTAATGGCTCCATCTCCAGAAGTCATCGTGGTTCCAAACCTCTCCACTTCTTCTCCACCAACGTTTTCCATAAACGTCCTCTCCTTGTCCGAACATGGATACATGCTAGCAGGAACTCGGATTCTGCGGTTAGTCCGCTTCATTCTACCACTTCTCTCACATCCGATAGCGACAACGGTAGTCCAACGAAGCATCTTACGCGCGGAAGACGATATAATAAAGTCGATATATATAATACTATGTATATGGGATAGAATAGACGTCCGAAACTCAATAAAACATCTCATAAATATAGGAAAATAGACATATAAAATACTATACTTACACACAGATCCTAAATGCAACTATATGAAGGACTCCTAGGTTATAGTCTAGGTTCAACCACCTACTTCTCTATAAACAAGGCTCTGATACCAATCTGTCATACCTCGCCAAGGCGGAAACGTGAGGGTGTAACTTCATGGATATCATCACAGCACCTGGTGCCTAGATAGTGAACAACCACATGCACAAAAATAGAGCAAAGTACAAACACAAAGTGCTGTAACAATACCCCAAAATAAAATAACCAAAACAAAATCCAAAATAATACATAAGATCCAAACAAAGGTGATAAACCACTTCCAATGCAACTAAGGTCTCGTATAATCACATCCTTCTATCTTATCCTTAGAAAGCTCACCTGAAAATGATCCTTAAAATGTCAACATAATGTTGGTGAGATTCATAGGTTTAGACACACATACACTCACAAGGCAACCAGTTCACTATGATTATAAAAATATAGCTGGACAAATAAATTATAGTTATCATATAAGCTACATGTATTTGCAGGTCAATAATCACACACAAAGGCAACATCTGGACGACTCATGTCCTCCAATCCCAATAATCACACACAATGACAACAACCGGATGGCTCGTGTGCTCCGATCCCAATATACATCAATTAGGTCGCATGCGCGAGCAACAGGATAAGCATCCTCCTAATCGAATCACGTATATATATATATATATATATATATATATATATATATATATATATATATATATATATATATATATATATATATATATATATATATCCACACAAGCAAATCATCACACATAGCATAAATACGATAACATTATAAGTCCAAGCTCTTTGACACACACATAATCGCAGTAACTCAAACATTTAAGACAAGTATCATTCCTATCCCAAGTTTAAAACAAAGTAAAAATATGGGACTATGAACTCACCTCAAACCTTGCAGCTTCTAAAACACAAATCACAAATTTAAACAATACAAATAAGTCCACATTACACAAGGTCAAGCTAAAAGCTACAACCCATATAATACTCATATGATGGATGTCTAAGACTCATATGACCCACCATGGATCTCCTAGACCCTATACTAACCATCACCATAAACTAATACTCACTAAATCTCTTGCACTTTTAAATCAGATAACACAGAATTTTAGGGTACATTCGCCCACATGTAATCATAACAATTAAAGCTCAAGAACTCAAACGAAAAATTCATCATGGTCTCTCATAAGCATAAAAGCTAATCCCAGAAGGCCATGGTCTAATAACAAACACAAGTACCCATAAGAAAATCAAACTTGTCAACTATCCAGATTCGGATCTGAACGCACACCAAAAAGTTTTAATTAAAATAAAATACTTTTACAATTTTTATTGCGAATCCTTTTCGTGGTAGTCTAAGATAACCTAAAACCAAAATTTTCCAGAAGGGCTAACCTTAATATCACTTTTTGACCCACAATTCACTATCAACCTTTTACTCAAATTCTGTCCCGGTTTAACAGCTTTGACACCTTATCAAATAAAAATCAAAAGACTAACTTCTGGACCTCAAAATCAATCATGGCCGAACTTTTTGGAAAGCTCTTTCATTAAACTTCAATTAAGACTTAAATTTCTTGAACTAACTCATCACCATCTATTAAATACATTCAAATCTTTACAGCACTACTTTTCTGTCCAAACCCTAACTCAATAACTAGCATGTTTTACGCTCAATTTTCTTCACCAATCATCATAATATAATCATTAATTGATCCCAACATGTTTTAATTAATTAATTTACAGAAGTTTACAAACCCTATATCCATCAAACTTAATATTACATGAATACCAATAATTAATCAATTATATGAACATAGGGTTTAAGGATTTTACCTTTATTCTTGATTATTGCTTCCAAATTACAAACCCTAATTTTTCTACTCTTCTCTTGCCCTTGTGTTCGACCAAAATTGCTGAAAAAATAGTTTTTGGAGCTTTGATTTTGTATTTATATTAATTATGGATAACCCTTGGGCCTAAGAGTCATATTTGGACTCAAATTGGGTTTCCTTTTTCCCCTAAAATCACTCTATAGCTGATTTTTATATATACATATATTTTTTTTTTTTATTAAATTAATTTATTACACTCAAAACCTCATAATTTTCATATTTTAAAAATACCCGTAGCTAATCCTAGCGTCTTACGCGATAAACCTCAGTTTTTACGACAAACCAGAAAATTATCATTTTTAAAAATAAAGTTTCGAAAAATAGATTTTCACCCTTTATAAATGTATAACATATAAAAACAAACTCCTCGTAACTTGCTAATGCTCAAATACATGAACGAAGACTTGTTACGCAAAAACACAAAAACACCAAAACTTCACAAGTCATTTCTACACCACAAAGGCGATCAAAATGAACTTTCCCAAATATCAACATTACTCACTCACAAAAACAACACCATGCAAAGAGATTTAGTCCTAAAACTCACCTATATCACACATATACCACTTCAATCACCTAGGACACACCAAACAAACGTCAACCGAGTCAAGACTATCAGTCAAACTGACCTGCTAAAACCACGGTTGTTACACTTACTCTTCCGTTTAATCTTATCATTCCGTTTCTCTCCTTCTACCGTTTAAATCTCCTTCTCCCGCCTTTTTCCTCTTTCCATTCAAAATCCCATTTTCCCGCCTTTTTCCCCACTCCCTTACTAAAATCCTACTCTTCCGTTTTCTCTACTCAACCGTTTAATCTTATACACCTATACTTTTCCACTTCACCTAAACCTACCCTTCCATCCTTTTACTATCTTTCATCTTTTCATACCCTCCTATTTCTTCCCTTTCCTTCTTTCATCTTCCTCACTCTTTCCTACTAAAATCCCTCTTTCCATTTCCTTCCTTTTTACTCTTCCGTCATTTTACACTCTATTTTTATTTTCTTTATACTCTCTCTCTCTACCTCATCCTACAACGTTCTAGAAAGTAGAACTTGTATTTCTTGTCATATCGCAAGATTCTATTAGTTAGAGCTTGTAAGAACATCTACATCGAACTGTAATCCTCATTATGTTCGACTATGATATTAAATCTCACTTTGCAAGAGTTGCTAAAAGAGATGTTCAACGCCCGTCATTCTAGTCATAAGATGGGTATGTACCATGTGGCAAGTTGCTGAACAGGAAGACTGTAGAACTTGTCTCTATCATGAATAGAACTTGTCCCTATCATGACTAGAACTTGTCGCTATCATGACTAGAACTTGTCTCTATCGTGACTAGAATTTACCTCTACTGTAGTTAGAACTTGTCTTTACCATGACTAGAACTAGTCTTCATCATGGTTGGAACTTGTTTATAAAATATTCCCGTACCACATTTCCTTAAGTGTGGTAAACACTCTTCATTTTCCGCCGATACTATTTAAGGATGATTTATAATGACTATCCTATTAAAATGAATTAGGTCGCTCCTTCATTTTAATGAGAAAGTTATAAATCAAATGGGTTATGAATTTGTACGCTCTTGTTTACAAATATCGGGATGCCTGTAATTGTAAATAATGAGATATAAATGAATAAGCCTAAGTATCTGGCAACTGTACAAGCATTCCCTACTCTGCTTGTGCACACTTTCCTTTCTTTTTATACCATTCTTCTTCGGTATCAGAATAATCCTTCCCTATAATTCTCTTCTTCCTCTTATCTTTCTCGACTTATTCTTTCCCCTACTCCTACGATTATCTAAATCTCGGGACGAGATTTCTTCTGAGGGGGTAAGACTGTAACAACCCACAAAACCTTATTACTATCATTCCTATTACAAATACCTATAGTAGGTATTTCACAGGTAATTTTTTGCTTTTTATGTGCATTTATTACATGCATGACTCACTAGACCTGCTCACGTATTCACACAAGCCAAATAACTCAACACTCATATCTTATAAACCCCTGGTATGTCAAGCATAAGATCACCACAACACCATAATAAGTAATTCACCAATCTAAAACACTAAATATATCATAAAACCCTAATAAACCTTAATTAAACCCTAATTAGGTCTATGTGCTTATTTGAACCTATATGCTTAACTTAACTAGTATGAAAATGTCCAAGGCTTAAGTATGAGTTACGTTAGGAATATTATGATACACTAGGACCATTAGGCATTAGTACAACCCTTTAGAACTTAGGTACAAGTCCCTTAAGCACAAAACCATAACTAAGTCTTAACTTCCTAGAATTAAGTATAGATTATCCCAAAACTTCCCCATAGGTCACTACCACTTAGTATAAGCCTCTTAGAACCTAGGATTAGTTATTAGACACTCATAGGACACTAATCTAGACACAAAACCTTAGGATAAACCCTAATCTCCCACTAAACATAAATAGGTCATTTAGGTCACAAAACTAGGTCAAACCGTCCCAAATCTTTCTCATAAGTTACTATCACTTAGAATAAACCCTTTAGGACTTAGGATTAGTCACTAAACACTCTTAGGAACCTAACCTAGGCACTAAACCTTAGGAAAAACCTTAAACTCTCACTAAGTAAAAACTAGGTCTAAACTTAAACTTAAACTAGTAAAACCTAAACATAAGAAAGCAAGCACCCTACCACCACTCCCTAGCAGCTTACACATCATCTTGTCACTACCAAGCACCCTACCACACACCTCCATCACCTACTTGTCACGTACTTAACTAAACCACCACTAATCACCACTAATCACCAATAAACCACCACTAATCCACCACTAATCCACCCCTAATCACCCTAAACCACCACTAAACTTCCCAAGCAGCTTACAATCACCTCTAAGCTAGCAAGAAAGGTGGTGCATCACCACCTTGTCACCTCCTTCACCCCGCGGTGCCATTACCACCACAAACACCCCTAAACCGCCTTATAGCCTCACCACCTCACCACCATAGCTCATCCCCGTTAACTTTAGACCCTCCACGACCACCCCTAACTTAGCTTACTCACCCCCTCTCAAAATCTAGACCTTCCTTGCTTGGTCACCAACGCCAACAAGGGTATAAATACCCCTCGTACACCCTCCATTCCAAACTACACCTTCCCTTCTTTCACCACCTTAAATTAATGGTCTTGGTAGTAGTACAAGAGCTCTAGGAAACTTAGAAGTCGAGTGGTATAGCTCTTGCATGCTTGTCGAGTCCCATTTTGCCCTAGAAAACCCTAAAACCCACGTTACACCCCTTACGACCTAGGTAAGCTTTCATTTTAGTTTCTTTAGCTTTAGTATAGTCTTAGGATAGTATTAGGATTCCTTAGATCCCCTAGGAACCCTTTCATGAGCCTTGAACCATTTCATTTACTAGTTTACATTTTAAAACCCTAAAATGAGTTTAATACATGTTTGCATGCTATACACCCTTTACATGACCTATAATCTGAATTAGATAACTTAGATAGGCTAATATTAGTTAAACATAAGCTAGAAAACTTAGTTGTTACATAAAAATATAAGTTACATGCATTTAGAACTAGTTTTGCAAAACTTTACATGCATAAGGGTATATATCATAAATTCCTGAAATTATAAAGTCTAGGGACTGTTTTTGACATTTGCTAGAAATTATAAGTGTAAGGACTAGTTTTGCAAAGTATTAAAACCTTAGGATAGATATTAAAATAAGTTATAAACTAAAAAGTACTAGTTATGCAAATAATATAAAGTTAAAGGTCTAAATGGTAAATATATTAAACTTATAAGTTAAAGGGTTAAATATGTCATTTTCTAAAACTATAGAAGTCTACGGTCTAGTTATCTCAAGTATAGATAGTTATAAGTATAAATAATATAAGTATTATAAGTTTAGGGTAGAAGATGTAAATATATAAACTATAAGGGTATAAAGTGAAAATATCATATAAGTATAAAACCTAAATAAAGTTAGAAGCATAATTCAATAGTAGGGAGCTTCATACGAGGAGTACTATGTGGATATTTCGTTTTGACGAGTTTGTTGGGTTTACGAATTAAAGTGTCCTGACTCCTCGAACGATTATTGCATATACTTCTAAGATATGATGGACCGAACGGTGGCATGATTATAACTTAACTTAATAACAATATAGCTTAATAGTAGGGAGCTTCATGTGAGGAGTATTAACTTCTGAATTATGATGGCCCGAATGGTATTATGTTGATAACATAATATAATAGTAGGGAGCTTCATGTGAGGAGTCATATACTTCTGGATTATGATGGCCCGAACAGTGTTATATTATATCTAAAACATTAACACACCTAAGAACAATAACTTAAGAAACTTAAACAAGATGACTAAAGCTTGACATACATCCAAACCTACAACACACTAGGATACATAAGTAAGGCAGTCAAGTTCCCGAGTCACTATTTGCATCACTTAGATTACCCTAAGCCCAGGTGAGTTCATAGCCTCATACTCTTTTAAAATGCTTTCACTCTAAATGCTTTACAAACCCTGTGAGGGGGATACATGCTACTTGCTTTACTTAAAACCGAATACAAGTCTTTTTCTTTGGTTGTTGTACCAGTAAACTAACTGCCACCACTACATAACCAAAAATTCATGAATCTAATCATTTGGGATATTTAACCGACCCGAACGCGAATATAGTTGATAGATTTATTGGAGTTTGACAACTCCCGTTGGTATTAACACCTCACTGGGTGGTACCAATAAGTACTATATTTTAATCCACTAAAGGTTTAACTTTGGCAAGTTATCCTTCCCATCCCCTCATGGTTGGGTCTGCAGCCCCCATGACCCGTATTGTTAACGTGTGGTTCATGAGCTTAGTGCAACATACCCCGCTCATTATAATTGTGAATGCATCGCAATTATCACACACGTTATATTTTCCCAGATGGGTGTAATAACTGAACCCAGGGAATTTGTAGTCACTAACCCCTAAACCTATGACTCTCACTCAACACCTAGTGTTGAATTTTTAAGCATGTATTCTAGGTATATAACTTCTATGGAGTCATGGCAGACGGAGGCTCTGAACTCGGAGGACTTTTCATGGTTATCATTCAAACATAACCTAACACCTAGATTTTTGGGACCTCATCAAAAAATAAAAGTATATCTTTTACAATTAAAACTCTGATAATAATGAATGATAACTAAATTTCTAAAACGTCTCTTTTCGAGTAGTTTTTTATCACTATAACTATGATTCTATGAAGTAATACCCCAAAAAATTAATCCACTGCGATTAGTGAAAAATGGGGGAGTTACATCACTGAACAAATACAAACATTTACACGCCAATAACAAAGTCAAATAATAATATAGGAAACAATATATTTTTTAAATTCCATTGCGATCCTCTTAACCCAAAAACAATACAAATATAAAAATCATCCATATGCAAATGAAACACCAATTTTATAATACGTATCCATACAAAAATTATAATGTAATTGTTTGTAATTAAAAATTACTATCATATATCTTGGTCCATCTTTAAAAATGAGAAACCACTTTTAAAACACGTAAGCACAGTAAAACTATGACTTAATATAAGAAAAACATGTAATTCTGTGTAACCAAAACACAATTCTAAAAAACAAACAGTTTCATAATATAAGAAACAAACTAAACAAATACAAACATTCACACGCAAATAACCAAGTCATCCATATGCAAATGAAACACCAATTTTATAATACGTAGCCATACTAAAATTATAATGTAACATAAGAAGAATATGTGATTCTGATACGTGACCAGAACATAAATTTAAACAATAAATAAATCCATAACATTAGAAACAAATTACCATGCAAATATAATTGCTATACATTATTATCATCTATCTTGGTCCATCTTTACAAATGAGAAACCAATTTTATAATGCGTGGCCATATTAAAATTACGACTTAATATAGGAAAAACACGTAATTCTGATATGTAACCAAAACACAATTCTAAAAAACAAATAGTTATATAACATAACAAACAAATTACCACGAATGTAGTTGTTATACCAAACGAAAAAACATAAATAAATAAAATATTATCAAAATGATCTGAAACTCAAAATTAACTATCATCATGGTCCGTCTTTGCAGTTTTTTTACCACCTCGCTTCGGGAGTGTTTTGTACTTGCGCTTAATACCAGTTAATGATGGAGGTTCAACATCATCTTCGTCAACTGGTAGAGGATTTTCAACCTGCTCCTCCTCAACTGATCCAACATCATCATCTTCGGCATGACTCTGAATAAACAAATATTCTGAAAATAAGGCTAGTGTCTAAAAAAAATGTAAAGGTGTTATAACGAAATTAAAAATATAGATACATACCTCTTCTCCTAGATGTTTTTTTGTGAGTTTTTGATACGCTCCATCGAAGCTTTAAATTTATAAACAAGAATTACCGGTTAACTAGGAACACATTCGGGCAAGTATACCCTAGACAATTGTAGTATAGAGGTGGTAAGTCAAGGTCGTCCCAAGAGACTTGGTTGCACTCAAGTGTCGTTTGTTTGTTTAAGCAAGTAACAAGTTGGTGGTTATGATTGTCACGGATCAAACCACAAGAAAAGCAATAAGAACAAGCACACAAAGAACATACATGTTTGGACAAATGATTACATGGATATTAGGATGTTTAGTTTGGAAAACATATTATCAAAGGTAATCCTTACGGCCTATAAAACCAATAATAATTTAGTGTTTTATAAATCAAATATGTATAAGCCTCAATCAAATGGTTATGTCATGAGCCTTATTCCTAAACTAACAACAAAGAATCCTTTCGAACTATAGACTTTGATGTTATTATTTGTTAAGTTCCATTTACTTGGAAAATGATTAGAACACGTATTCAAAAGTTGCCTTTCGACCGATAATCCAAATTAAACCTTTGCTTGTTATGTTTATTAAGTTTCTTATACAATCGTCACAAAATACAAGACCAAAACCATTCGTCGACTAATGAACTGAAATCAACCACTATTGAGAATCCTTTCGACTATAGACTCAACAATGATAAATCAAAATAATAAACAAGACAAGTTCTAATTTAACCAAATATAATGTCTTTCATCATAAACCAAACAAACACTAATTGTATCCAAACATCCTTTGATCACAAGTTTTCATAATATCCAAACAAGTAATCAAAACAAAACAATATTGTATTCAACCAAACATAAGTCTTCAACAATCATGGTAATCATAAACATCATGAAAAATAAAAGTAACAAGGTTTACCCAAAGTATGGATTATAATAGGCAAAGGTGAAAGATTTATAGCAACCTTCAAGCCTCCAATCAACTACAACTTCTAACCAAGCCAAAAAATCATACCCGAACACTTTCTTGAGCACTACTTCTGGAAATGGTAGAGGTTTGTGGCCTTTTGGGTGAGATAAGTTGGTGGAAATTCGTCCTTTAGGGTGGAGGCTCGAATTGCACCATGGTAAGGTGGTGACAAATCTTCTTTTAGGGCGGAGGCTAGAAATGCACACACACTTAGACCAAGGAAAAATGGTCCTATTTATAGTAGAAATCAAGCCTAGGATCTTAAATTCAGCAACTTAGCCTCCAAGGTGAATAGAAGGACCTAGAATACCAGAAAGAATGGCCTAGAATCGGGTAGAATAAATTCTTGAAAAAGTTAACGAGGCATCCAACCGTTCGGTCATCAATCCAACTGATCGGTTGGATGAAAAAGTCAGCTCCATCCGTTTTGCGGGCTCCTACCGATCGGATGGATACGTTTTCCAGAAAATGATAAACACAAAAGTTGTAGATCTTTCTCTTAGCTTTCCGTGGCCGAAAACGGGTGGTCAAACGAAGTCCGTATGCTCAAGATATGGCTAAAATGGTGAAGGTGTGTCGGGAACAACGAGTCTTCCAAAAATTCTTCGTTTTAGCTTCTTTTCTTCATTTCTTTTCTTGTTTTCCTTCTTGTACTTTATTCTTGAGACTTTGGAATGACAAATTCATGACTTTTATCTTCTCGAATATGCTCCAAGATACTTTCATTTGTCAGGAATTCTTCGTACATGCATAAATCTTCGTTTAATGATCATTTCTTCGTCTTTTTCATCATTTTCTGGTACTTGAGCTTCCATGAACCTAAAATACGAATTATGCTCAATTAAATACCATAACTTCATAAAAGTGACCATAAAATCTACAATAACGCTCCTAAAAACATGTACAATTTGAGCGTTATCAGTTCTTTTATAATTGATTCATCCTCAGTTACCTTGGTAACCGTGAAAACATGATAATTATTATTCAAGTTGTAATTAGAAATTTGTATCTTAAACACGCATTTTTTCCCAACCAGGGTATCCAAATCTTCGGGATATGTTTCCACTGGTAAATCCTACATAAACATGATAAACGTTATTTGATTTTCTGAAAAAATAAATCCAAATAGAGCAATACAATGTATAATTATACAACCTTGTCAATTTTTTGCATTAGATATGCTTGTGATTTGCCAATAAGTTTACAAACATCCTGCCCAAACAAAGACAAAGTAGCCGAACCGCTATCATCTTGAACACGTATTTGAACCTTGATCCTATAAAAACATTTATCCTCCTGTTGATCCCAGTTGAGCAAACGATCTTTATAGAAGTTGACTTGAATTAACACTTAAGCTATAACGCGGAATAATAAAGCTTAACTTAAGAAGAACAGTTTAATCACTATCAACACTTCAATATATTAATAATACGAGCACTCGACAATGCTAGGGTTTTACAAACTTGAAGTGTAAAAGAGAACAAAGTAATACATACCTACTCTAACCCTAGGCACCTCCTTTTATAGGCCAAGGAGTCCTAGTAGGTTTACAATGACTTTCTACACAAGATAAGAATATTCTAAACGTATAAGATATACACACAATCTATTCTATAATTATCCACTTGTGTATACAAGTCTATCTCTATAGCAGCAGGTTCTCCAGCAGCAGTCTCTCATAGCAGCAGTTTGATTACACTAGCAGGAGAATCATTATCCTTAGCAGCAGTTTGGTATCAGCAGCAGTTTGACACTTAGCTAAATTCTGAGCAGTAGAATCTCAAAACCCAACAATCCTCCCCTAAACTTAATATTTACTTCTAAATGATTAAGTTTCTTCAAAGCTTGATTTATCACCAGGAGGATGCTTCCAAACACACTACCTCTTCTTTGATGACTGTTCACTAAGAATCTTCTTGTATTTTGATAACAAGTTGAAAGCTTGATCATCAGTATCATAAGCCTTTTATAGCTTAAGCTACTTAGTACCATTCACCATCTGATAAATAATCTCAAAACAAGATGCTAAAGGATAATCTTTCTCAACCAGCATATATAAAGTGTGTGACCCAGCATCCAAAACATGTATCCCAGAACTTTGAAATAGCATCCATTTTTAGACTTTAAACCCTCTAATCTCTGTCCATTCTGAGTCTTCCATAGAAGGATTAAACATAAGTTTCAAAGCTCTCCAAATGATATAGTCAGCCATAGCTTCCCTATCATTATAAGTCACCACACCAAACTTTATAGCACCATATTTTTCCTTGAACAACCTCCATAATGTACAAACATCCTCTCTATCCAAGTAATATAACATATGTTGAAGTCTAAGAAATCTAGATGTCTTCCCATCAGATCTTTTGATATCATGAAAAATGCCATCAGTGGTAAGATATCCAGTAGTCACTTGAATGATTGGATATTTAATTCCCATTGGTTCAGCATCAATCACCTCAGGTTCTTCCCTTTTGCCATCATAGTTAGAACCTGCATCTTATGTTTTAGATGCTCAGGAGGAATATGCTCAAAATCACACACTCATCATTATCATTATCATCAAATTCAGAGTTGTCATGTACTGCTATACTCTGCTTTTTCCTAGCAATAGACTTCTTCCTTATGCTTTTTCTTTTCATACCTCTGCTAGAAGTAGTCATTCCCTTTTCAATATCCTCTGCTACAGTAAGCTTTACTTTATCTGATTCCTCAGGCACCAACTTCTTATTCATTTGAGCAAAATGTTCTTGATCTTCTACACAACGCATAGGATAGAAGGTATCCATTTCCATTTTGGCCTGTTGATACAAATTAAACACCTCTTGATCTGACTTGTGTTTTAAACCCTTTATATTCTTCAGGTATCTCTCTTGATCTCTTCTCTGTTGAAGTGGAGTTGGTCTCCTAAGAATTTTTCTCTTTCTTCTTGCAGCAGCAGCTTCTTTCTTTTTCTTTTCAGTGAATTCTTTTATCCAAGCTTTAACATCAAATGCTGGAACTTATTGTTCTTCAATTTTAACCAGCTTGGAGAATTCAATATCAGCATCCATCCTTATCTTCTAATCAACCCATTCCTCATACCTCTTCAAATCTTCAGCTTCCTTATCAGCCCTTTCTTTTTCTTGTTGCAGCAGTTGTTGATCTTCCATATCGATTTGCTCTTGTTCTTTTCTTGCAAAAGCTGCATCATGCTCAATTTGTAAATCTTTAGGCCAATAATGAAAAGGAATATGGGAGTAATCAACTTTATCATCATCATCTGAATCTATCACAGGTTTTTCAATAACCTTGCCCTTCCCTTTATCAGTAGCAGTAGATGATGAAATTGAACTTGAATGTCTTTTAGAAGCAGTAGGTTCTCTGATTACTACTCCTTTTTTAGGTATTCTTGATAATGGAGATGTTATTGTGGATGTTGATTGTTGTGGTTGTGATTGACTTGGTTGTGTTGTTGTTTGAGAAGGTGATTTGGGTAGAACATCTGTTGTCTTCTTACTTAACAATACCATTGCCTCAGCAGCAGCAGCTTTGTCACTAGATTCAGCAGTAGAACCTTGTGCATCAGCAGAATTAAGTTTCTCACTAGCAGCAGGATCAGCAGAATCCTGAGCAGCAGAGTTATGTGCAGCAGCAGAGTCACTTGTCTTGTTAGTAGTAGCAACAGTATCCACATTGTTAGCCACAGAATCACCCAAAGTTTTCAAAGCTTCACCCATCAACCCGGTTGCCTTTACTAATTGCTCAGGTCCCAAAGTTTTGAGTTTCTCCACCATATTTCTTAAACACAAACCAATTCTTCCATAACAGCTTCATTCCCCTGTTTTTCTGTAACCACAAACCCATCCATATCTTGAGGACTTTCCACCTCCATATCATCATTAACTTGAACCTCCCCTGAAACCTTACCAGTACCCACATCTTGAGCATCATCATCTCTCATCAAATTTGCCTCCCCTGAACCCATTACCACATTCTGCTCTTCATTCCTCCCCTGTTTGGAAGCCTCCTCTTCCAAAGGAACAGAGTGTTCAGGAGAACTAACCACCTGAGATGTGCCCACTTTCTTCAATCTTGAGACTTAAACCCAACATCAAACCTAGTTTGATCATCTGAGCCCCCTGTATTTGCCATTTGGCTAGGGTTTCCATCATTAGATTCAGATTCATCAGAACCCTCCTCACTAGATGTTGCCTTGGTTTGGGTCTTATTTATGTTATCACTGTCCTGCTCTGCTGCTAAGCTAGTAGCAATAGTGACAGCCCTTACCAACATGTCCCCTCCATCACCTAGGACAGCCTCATCTGGCTCAGTGTTCTTGTTGGCTTTCCTACGCGTGTAGAGTATTCTTGGTTGTGTGACAGATGCAGTAAAATTGGGTGTGTGATGAGAATCAATGGGAGTTCCTGATCCTTCACCCTGAATATTTTGCACAATTTGCACCATATAAGGTGTAAGTGGTGTAAGTGTGCCTGAAAATCCTTTTCCATTTTTAAGTAAGAAAGTAAACATTTTTGGAACCAACTTAGGAGATTCATAAGTGGCTTTATGTGTTCTTACTTTTGAAATCTGGTTTTCCACAAAGAGTTATATAAATCTTGGATAAAGTAAATAAGAACCAGACTCTTTGATGCTTTTTGCAATCCCTTCCAAAATCATGTTTGAAAAATTAAATGGGTCTCCTTTGCTCAGGCATATCATAGCAGATGCTATGGTAGCACTAAACTCATTCCACCCAGAAGTTGTAGAACTCAAACAGTGAAGAAGATTGTGAACCAAAAATTTATATTAAGAACAGAGGAGCCCTTTGAGAAATTTTAAACCAGAATATTGGCCCTCATATCCCAAATCTTTTAAACCTTCAAAAATGGCAGAGTTAACAAGACATTTAGTCTCTGTTTCATCATCTAAGAGAATAATTTCTGTTATAGAAGATTCAGTGACAAGGACTTGTTGACCATCTACCATGGCCTTAATATGTTTTTCCCCATTCCTAGTTTTGACTTTGGTAGTAAGCCAAAACTGTTTGATGTAGGAAATATATATAGTAGGATTCACAGTTAATACAAACCTAAGAGAAGTAGCATTAAAGAACTTAACCATATCTGTGAAACCTTCATGAACCCAGGTATGTATTGATTCCATGAATTAGGATTTTGAGGAATTGGGGATTTTTGACTTTGAGAATAATAGAGTGTTAGGGTTTGGGAAAACTTCAATTTGGAGCGCGTAAAAATCAATTATCAGATTCAATTAGGTTTTAAACTTGTTTGTAGAAGTTACGCAACCACCCTTACACTTTCAACCAAAGCAGCAGAACCCCGATATCAGCAGAACTAGCAGCAGATTAATACAACTAGTAGCAGATTGATTTAGCCAGCAACAGAGTTGACTAGTCATAAGTAATTCTTGGTCAAAAAGTCAAACATCATTTAATGCCCGATACACTTCATGATCAATATAAAAAAGGAACTAATATTTCCCTAATTAATCACGCACAAACCCTAATATATTCCAAAATCATCAATCCACCAAATCAAATCACAATCAAAATGAAATCCACTCCCGAAATCATCAACATCTCATCCGATTCTTCTTCGGATGATTCCACACCACTTCCCCCATACGTTCCACCTTTCCGTCCTCCTCATGACGGATGCAGAACCAAGGAACAAGCAAGGAAGAGGAAACATGACCATTGTTGATACCACTTGTTGATCCCAGTTGAGCAAACGATCTTTATAGAAATTGACTTGAATTAACACTTAAGCTATAACGCGGAATATTAAAGCTTAACTTAAAAAGAACAGTTTAATCACTATCAACACTTCAATATATTAATAATACGAGCACTAGACAATGCTAGGGTTTTACAACCTTGAAGTGTAAACGAGAACAAAGTAATACGTACCTACTCTAACCCTAGGCACCTCCTTTTATAGGCCAAGGAGTCCTATTAGGTTTACAATGACTTTCTACATAAGATAAGAATATTCTAAACGTATAAGATATACACACAATCTATTCTATAATTATCCACTTATGTATACAAGTCTATCTCTATAGCAGCAGGTTCTCCAACAGCAGTCTCTCATAGCCGTAGTTTGATTACACTAGCAGCAGAATCATTATCCTTAGCAGCAGTTTGGTATCAGCAGCAGTTTGACAGTTAATTAAATTATGAGCAGTAGAATCTCAAAACCCAACACCTCCATTGTTGTTAAGTAAGACAATTCAGATAAAAAAATATACATCAACCATTCAATACTCCTGTCGTCGATCAACTCATCCATATTTAAAGTATCAGTTAGAAAAAAAAATCACTAAATAATACAATAAACACGGATAAATTTCTAGAGGATAGTTGAGTTACACAATGTTGTTACAAAAAGAGACAAACATTCACTTGAAGTCAGATGTATCAACGCTCCTACTTTCGACCAACCTGTACATATTTAATTGCATACTTTCATACCTCGAAGAAAGTTTCGTATGGACACCACAACCGTCACAATAATTTCTTCCATTTTCAGTATTCGAAAATATCTTGACGATGCTTTTACAAACAGTGCACGTCATGTAATACCACCCTTGATCAGATACAACTTTCAAAATTGTTCCTATAACAATACACCCACTCGGCTGGAATCAAAGCAAAAGTAACAAAACAAATAAAAAAATATTAATAAATAATATTACTACATGAATAAATTAGTAAAAAAAATATTTAATAGACAATTAAACATAAAATAAAATCACCTCTTCAATGTCATAGACATCCTCGATACTTTTGAATGAAAACTGCAAATAAAACTGTACTGGTTGTCTTACTACCGACTATGTAGATAGGACTACCTTTGTATCTCCACTCTTAGCAACATCGGAACTTAGCAATCTATTCAGGTAATAAAAAACCCCCCAACACAATTATTTTATCAAACTTATAAAACCATACGAATTACCACGTTAATGCACAAACTTACTTTTTTTTGAATTCTTTGATATGTGGGTTTGATTCATCATTTATCAACACTCTCGTGCCAGCAAAACAATTTGAGAATTGCTCCCTAGTTGCATGTGATAAAAAATTATGATATCCTTTCTTAAATCTCGCATAACAAAATTGAAAACCAAAATACCTACCATCCCACATGTTTTTCTTTGCCATAACCATAAGTATTATTATCAGATCTTTTGATGTTGCATGTGCCTTGATATACTCATGAAGAATAACAGCCAGTTCATTCCAAATGGTACATGGAACTTTCACACCACTGGAGAAAAAGATATAACATTATTAACAAAACCATTGTCATTCTAAAGTATTTGTTTTATAACATCATAAATAATTTGAAAAACGATAAACACTAAAAATCGCCTAAGATCTTGTAACTTGAACTCTAAAAATTGTTTAGGTTTGTCTTCTGGATCAATAACAGTGATGTTGTTGTTCTCGACCAATTGTCCAATAACATCTGAAAAGAATAAATCATAACATATACTCAATGAGAAACACAAATAGTTATTCAATTGCTTTATAAGAAACACATGATTTTGTTACAGAATCTAAAACATAATCAAAACTATATAAGAAACACGTGTATAACTATATAAGAAATATATAACGGTAAAGCGTAACACAAAAAAAATTAAAAAATAAAAAACTTACCAAAGAAGCTTTAGGGTCATTCATGTGCCATAAAAAACTTTCAAAGGAAAGTAGATTCAAAGGCTCCTGGATATCAGCAAAATCAGAACATCGTTTTACATGTGTTTTTTTTTTAATAAAGTGGATTTTGCATGGATGAGAAGTCAATTTAAGCATGTCCGTATTAATTTTGACAATAAAGTTTGATATAAAATGACAATCACCCAGGCGAATGAGAAGGTGGAAATCAGAAACCACTAAATTACCAATGGTCGCATGGATCTTCGTACCCTGTCTCATAAATCATGTCATCAACAATAAATATTTACAACATGCATATAGATCTAAAAAGAAATATTTTGTTATAAACAAATTATTATACCTCTTCATCCATCAGAATCATATCAATACCAGCAACTTTGGACTGATTAGTGACACCGTAGTACTGATTCCATACAGAAACTACTTTCACCTTAATATTAATCTTAACATTCGTACCGTCAATATCCGAAACGGAGGTGATCAACATAGTTTTGCCTGCGCCAAGAAAACGAAAGCAAAAGAATTAGAAAACCAATGAATAATGAGCACCCACATTGGGCGAGTATATATAGGCTAAGGATTAGGGTTTCGCAACCGTGATCCAGAAGATAACGCATAATTCAAATATGGAAAAGATATCGGACAGGATAACTATCGTTTTTAAAGCATTCTAGAATGCGCCTCTCGTACTACCAGAAGCCCCGAGACACCAAAGTTTCAGAAAACACACCCGGTTCTAAAAGGTTTTTTTATTCGCGTTTTTGACGCATCTATGTTTGGTGAGGCACCCAAAAAAACACTTTCAACGCTCCGACATTCTCTCGATTACAAAACCAATTAACCAATGAGAGGCCTAGATTTCAAAATGGAGCCCTCCCATTAATTAATCGAATCCCTCAATTTGGCCAAAAGTGAGTTCTCATATTATATAAAAGATTAGTCTGTAAAAGGATTATACAAGATATACAATTATATGTTCAAAAAGAAACAATTATATGTAATGTCGCTTTAGTCATATGTCACCACATGCCAAACATGACCTAACCTTGTCACCGCCATAATTTATATATCGTTTATGAAACAAAAATTCCTAGATTCATATTGGACAACCATGTTGGCCTACATACGTCGTTCATCATTTTAATTTTAAAAATGCCATAATTTATATATCGTTTATGAAACAAAAATTCCTAGATTCATATTGGACAACCATGTTGGCCTACATACGTCCTTCATCAATTTAATTTTAAATATTAAGGTGGCGTTTAGTTGGAAAATATTTTTTTTCATTTTCTATTTCTTATTTTGTAGGAAAAGGGAGGAGAGTTTGATTTCCGCAAAACAATGAAAAATTTAGAAAACGCGTTTAGTCTGAGAAACATGCGTTTGTGTTTTACATTTTGCAAAACTAGAAAACATGTTTAAGTGTTTTTCTTTTATATCTCAATTCACTATTCACCTTAGTAATATTATAAAAACATCTTCAAAACACAAAAACAAATATTATAAACTAAACAACTAAATTATAAAATAACTAAAAAAATCTACTACGAGAAAATAAATAATTAAAAAAGTAAAATATAACATCAAATAACGTTTTCGTCTATTTTTTTTGTTTTCGTCCGATTTTTTACGTTTTTGTCCATTTTTGTCTTTTTTTGACGTTTACGTATGGCTTTTTATGTTTTCGTCTAATTTTTTACGTTTTCGTCAGATTTTTTACGTTTTCATACGTTTTTTTACATTTCGTAAGCTTTTTTACGTTTTCATCCATTTTTTTACGTTTTCGTTCGATTTTTTAGGTTTTCGTCTGTTTTTTACGTTTTCGTCAGATTTTTACAGTTTTATCAGTTTTTTTTTACATTTTCTTCAGTCTTTTTACGTTTTCGTCAGTTTTTTTACGTTTTCATCCGTTTTTTACGTTTTCGTCAGATTTTTACAGTTTTATCAGTTTTTTTTTTACATTTTCTTCAGTCTTTTTACGTTTTCGTCCTATTTTTTACGTTTTCATCCGTTTTTTTTACGTTTTCGTCAGATTTTTTACGTTCAGTCCCATTTTTTAATTTTTCATCCGTTTTTTATACGTTTTCGTCTATCTTTTTTACGTTTTTGTCTACTTTCTTACGTTTTCGTCCATTTTTCTAACATTTTTGTCATATTTTTTACGTTTTCGTTTGATTTTGTATGGTTCCATATATTTTTTTTTACGTTTTTGTAAAAAAAAATTTATGCATTTGTCAAATTTTTTTAATATTTTCCTTTTTTTTTGGTTTCTTTCGATTTTTACGTTTTCTTCCGATTTTCCACGTTTACATCCGTCTTCGTCTGATTTTTACGTTTTCATCTTTCATTTACGTTTTCATCTTTGATTTAAGTTTTGTTAAGTTTCGTCTAATGAAAATGTAAAAAAGTAGACGTAAATGTAAATAAACGTAAAAATGGACGAAAACATAAAAAACGGATGAAAACGTAAGTATACATAATGAAACGAGCGAAAATGGATGAATATGTAAAACACCCCACGAAAACGTTAAAAAACGGACAAAAACGTAAAAAATCATGCGAAAACGTCAAAAAAACAGAAAAAACCATAAAAAATCTGACGAAAACGTAAAAAAAACGGACGAAAACATAAAAAATCTGACAAAAACGAAAAAATCTGACGAAAACTAAAAAAATATGACGAAAACGTAAAAAACGGACGAAAACGTAAAAAATCAGACGAAAATGTAAAAAATCTGACGAAAATGGAGGAAAACGTAAAAAATCTTACAAAAGCAAAAAATATCAGACGAAAACGTAAAAAATCTGACGAAAACGTAAAAAATGGACGAAAACGTAAAAAATCAGACGAAAATGTAAAAAATCTGACGAAAACGTAAAAAAATGGACGAAAACGTAAAAAATTTGACGAAAACGTAAAGAATCGGACGAAAATGTAAAAAATCTGACGAAAACGTAAAAAATCTGACCAGAATGTAAAAAAACGGACGAAAACGTAAAAAATCGGGCGAAAACGTAAAAATCGGACGTAAACGTAAAAAATCAGACGAAAACGTAAAAAAATGGACGAAAACGTAAAAAATCGGACAAAAACTTAAAAAATCTGACGAAAATATAAAAAATGGACGAGAACGTAAAAAATCGGACAAAAACGTAAAAACCTTGACGAAAGCGTAAAAAAAACAGACGTAAATGTAAAAAACGGACGAAAACGTAAAAAATTGGACGAAAAAGTAAAAAATCTGGCGAAAACATAAAAAATCATTTGAAAACGTAAAATAACTGACGAAAACGGATTTGGTGTATTTTATTGGAAAATAGAGGAAAACAAAAAAAAAAAAAAAAAATGTGTTTTGTAGTTTTGTGTATTAAAGTTGAAATAGGAATTTTGTGTTTTGTAAAATATTTTATTAGAAAACACTAATTTGAACGCGATCTCTGTTTTCCTTGTTTTTCACAAAACATTTTGTGAAAAATGTGGAAAACTAGAAGGGGGGTTGAATAGTTTTACGTCTTTTTAATTTGTTACAAAAGATTGTTTGAAAGTTTTCTTTGTTTTTAAAAATTTTGATTCAATATTATGTGATATCAAGTCTTGCACAATATGAACAATAATATATATGTACGATAAAGCAATAATAATGTAAGTAAAGAAATAAATGAGAGATAGAAAGATCGAACCGCAAGACAAGAGATTTATAGTGGTTCGGTTACAAGGTCACCTTCCTTGGCCTACTCCACTCCCCGAGCACCTAACTCGAGAGTTTTCTTCACTATGTCAACAAGCTCCCTTATGATGGAGAAAACCTTACACACCAATTTACACACCACAACTTCGTCACAACTTGATCACAACTTCTACACACCAATCTACCTCACACCAATACTTCTTCACACCTTTCTACTTCACACCTATTTAATTCACATCAATCTACTTCACACCGATACTTCTTCATCTTCACAACAAACTACTAACCTATCACACTACTTATATACCTAGCTAAACTATCTTCTATCAAATATTCACAACTAATTACACAAAGAGATAGATACAATGGATGATGCTCTAACAACTTAGATGTGGAGATCACAACAAGCTGTAATACTTCTTGTCTTGAGGGATAGAAGTATTCTTCTCTTGCACTTGAGAGGATGATGTTTGAATCACTTTGAAACAAAGATTTATGAATGTATGATCAAAGGATTAAGAGAATGGAAATTGAGATCTAGAACAGAAAGTTTAGGAGTGCAAAAAGTGGGGAAAAATTCCAGATTTAAAGTGGTATTTATAGGCAAAGAATTTTGATAACTGGAGCGTGCCGATCCCCTTAAATCATGGCCAGTCCCCTTAATTTTAAGGGGTCCGCCCCTTATAATTAAGGGGGCCGCCCAGCTGTAATGGCCAGAATCTTTGTTTTTTAGTGAGGAAAGTTTATTTGGTGAAAAACTAACTGATTTTGGTTAAAAATTTGAATTCATATATTTAGTATGAATAAAATATTTTTCTTTATTACCAAAAGTGTTTTTCAAAAATATATAATATGTTTATATAACTAAACAAACTTTGTAATAATTAATTAAATACCCCTTTGATCATATATTGCAATAAATACTTTGTTTATTCATACCTTAAGTGATTTGGATGTAAAGAAAATGTTAATCACTAAATACTTGTTTATGTCATAAATTTTAGTTCAATGAGTTTATGTTTTGTAATAATCAAAACATAGAGATATTGATAATATGTTAATAATGTTTTTAGACATTATTTATGTCAACAATCTTCCCCTTTTTGATTATTACAAAACCTTAAACTCAATAGGTCTAAAATTTATTTTTAGACAAGTATTTTAGAGTTTACTATTCTCTTCTCCCCCTTTTTGTAAAATTAAAAAGGTTAAACCGAGTAAGCTTCATAGAAGAAGTTAAACGGGTAGAATGCTCCCCCTTGATGTATGCTCCCCCTCATTTGAGAGCACCAAGGGAACGAGCCATGGAAATCTTGGCTACAAAAAATATGTGAAGAGAACAAGACACACATATATATATATGCAAAGCAACAATTATGCAAATAAAAATAGATTCATTCAAGCATCATAGAAATAATTAGCATTACAATATTCAATATGCTTGAAGCATATTGATTACAATAAAACAAAAGAAAAGACGTAGTCCTATATTGCCTAATAGAGCACTTGGACTTGCTTGCAACCCATGGTTGATTGTTTTATTTTCTTGAAGGGGAACATAAGCATAGAGCTTAGTTGTTAGATGGAGAGGGATATGGAGTGGGGTATGGAGCGGAAGAGGTGGATCTTACGATGTTGTATCGAGTTAAGGGTGGTATTGGATGAGGACGAGTGAGAAGATATTCAATCCAAGAAATATCTTCACTCAAGTATAGAATTTGTTTTTGAAGAAAGATGCAACAAGGGCAATAGTAAGTGTGGTTTGTAACTTGATCCAAGTTGAGAGAGTGGGGTAGGAAATTTGCATAGGATGATGATGGAGGTTGCCTTTTGTTGCGTTATGCATGATGCATAGCAAGGAGGTCACTAAGATCATGGATTTGGGTTATTTCATCACGGAACTTTTGCTTCTCCGTGGCAATGTGGAGAGAGTCATTGTGCTGATATGGATGAATTGGGTTTGTGTAGTTAGAATTGTAGTTTGATGGTTGATCAAACTTGTATGGATCACTATAAGTGGTTGGAGGATGAGATGTGTAGTTTGGCATGAAAGAAGATGTTTGACCAATGTTGTATGGTTTGTAAAGAGGATCAAATGAATGTCCTTGTGGATTTGGTGTAAAGTTTGGGAAGTAAGTGGTTGGAGGTGTTGAGTGATTTCCACTTCATTGGTTATGATGGATTTGTTTCGAGGGCTTTTTCTTCGCCAAACAGGTTTTTCCGTCATCCTTGCTAGCCTTGAGGCTTTTGGTTTTGGTTTGTTTAGAGAAGTCATGAAGGGATGAATGGAGAGTGTTGAAGATTGAGGATATTTATAGTGTAAGATTTGTGTGTTTATGGATGGATAAAGTTTGTTTGGAGATTAGGACAAAATATGTTGGTGAAAATTGGGAAATGTAGGTTGAAATGGGCTAAAAAGCATAAAAGATTCTGTAAATCCGTCCAGCAGATGGCCGGTCCCCTTAATTATGGGGCGGTCCCCTTAAAATTAAGGGGGCGGCCTTACATAATTAAGGGGGCCGCCCATCTGGTGATTTCCAGATTGCCAGAATTGGGTTTTTGGCAAAAAATTTGCAGAAATGTTGTGTTTTTGGACTTGGATTCAAGCAAGTTTGATTCCTTTAGGCAATATAGCATCTAATCTAATCATGATATAGCATGCATGCAAAAAACAACACATAAGTAAAAGAATAAACAAGCAACAATTAATAAGCTAGGGGAGACATATAAAGTCAAGGGCACTTAATCTTCCTAAGGCAACTATCTTAGATCAAATACAAAGGTAACTAGTGTGTCAAAAATCTACTGATGAAACAAGATGACAATATTATTAGTGATTTTGTCCTAGTGTGTGCCTATATGCAATAAATGTGGAGTTGTGATTGTTTCGACTCCTAAATGCAAAGGAAAAAAAAAATCTTAAAAAACAATCCAAAATCTCCTTGATTCGATTTTTGCTCGATCATGAATGTCAAGGATATATATTAGATTATATACTTTGACAATTTATGTGAGAGTTTATGCATGCAAGGAAAATGATGTTCATGTAATTCCTAGATGTGAAAATAGTTAAAAAAAAATTGATAGGGTTTTACAAAAGAGTATATGCAAAGAAAATAATATTTTCTAATCTTTAATTTTGTGCGAAATAGAATCCTAGACTCAGAAATGGAGAAGTGAAATACAAGTAAATTTTATGCAGAAAAAAAAAATTTTGTCTAAATGCAATAGAGTTTTTAGTCAACTTGTTCCATCATTCCTAATCCTAAACGCAAGTGGTTGAACAATTCACGCTTAAGGGGTTTAGTGAATATATCCGCAATGTTATCTTCCGATGCAACTTTTTCTATAGATATGTTTCCTTTTTGTACATTATCCCTAAGGAAGTGGTGGCGTATTTCTATATGTTTAGTCCTAGAGTGTTGCACCGGATTTTTACTTAAATCTATCGCACCTTTGTTATCGCACATAATGGGAACATTTTCTAACCTAATGCCATAGTCTATAAGAGCTTGTTTCATCCATAGTGCTTGTTGACATGCCTTTCCAGCGCTTACATATTCGGCTTCGGTGGTAGAAATAGCAAGAGCAGTTTGCTTCTTCGAAAACCAAGATGTTAGACAACATCCCATAAACGTGCAAATACCGCTAGTGCTTTTTCTATCTACGTAGTCTCCCGCATGATCCGAATCCGCATAAACGATGGTTTCTATGCCGGATCCCTTAGGATACCATAATCCTAAGTGTATAGTGCCTTTAATGTATCGGAAGATACGTTTAACTGCTTCTAGGTGAGAGGTTTTGGGATCCTCTTGAAAATGGGCACAAAGGCAGACACTAAACATGATATCGGGTCTACTTGCCGTCAAGTATAGTAAACTACCTATCATTCCTCTATACTTGGTGTTATCTACGGACTCACCTTCATCATCCTTTGTGAGTTTCACTTCCGTAGACATGGGAGTTTTCATGGGTTTTGAGTCTTCTAGGCCAAATTTCTTAAGCATTTCCTTAATGTACTTAGATTGGTTAAAGAATATTCCATCTTCTAATTGTTTTATTTGTAATCCTAGGAAGAAGTTAAGTTCACACATCATACTCATCTCAAACTCATCATGGATGATTTTGGCAAATTCATTACACATGTCTTGACAAGTTGATCCAAATATAATGTCATCAACATATATTTGGACAATGATGAGATTTGGGTCTTTCCTTTTAGTGAAAAGAGTGTTATCTACCATTCCCATGGAATAATCATGTTTAATAAGGAAGACTTTTAATCGATCATACCAAGCTTTGGGGGCTTGTTTGAGTCCTTACAAAGCTTTCTTTAACTTATAAACATAATCAGGTTTTGCGAAGTCAATGAATCCTGGAGGTTATGCCACATATACCTCCTCATTGATAAAACCGTTCAGGAATGCACTTTTCACGTCCATTTGGAATAACTTAAAATCTAGGGCGCATGCATAGGCAAGTAGTATCCTAATAGATTCTAGTCTAGCTACGGGGGCATAAGTTTCGTCATAATCAATTCCTTCTTGTTGATTATAACCTTGGGCAACTAACCTAGCTTTATTCCTAGTAACTATTCCATTTTCATCTAACTTATTCCTATATACCCATTTAGTTCCTATGATGGTCATATTCATTGGATTTGGGACTAATTCCCAAACATCATTTGCCTTAAATTGATTTAATTCTTCTTGCATAGCTATAACCCAACTTTCATCTTTTAAAGCCTCATTAATATTCTTAGGTTCTATTGCTGAGAGGAAACAAAAGAAATTATTTTTATCTTGAGCTTGTGACCTAAGGGTTCTTTGGTTAAGATGTCCTATTATATTATCTAGTGGATGTGATCTAGATTCTTTAACATTCACAATTTCGTTATTTCCTAAGTTAATGTCTTCATTATCATTTCCTATGGGTTTTGTTTTACTAACCTCAATAGCTTCGTCTTCGACTAAGTCATCATCTTCTAAAGGTAAAGTTTTAGGAGGTGGTGGTGTTTCATCAAATGCTACATTTAGTGATTCTTCTACTTTCATGGAGTGTTTGTTAACTATTATATATGCTTTACTATTTTGTGAGTATCCTAAAAATATTCCTTCATATGATTTTGGATCAAACTTAGTGAGGTAATCCTTAGTGTTTAGAATATAACATTTACTTCCAAATACCCTAAAGTAGCTTAAGTTTGGTTTTCTACCTCTTAGTAACTCATAAGGAGTTTTTCCTAGTTTCATAACATATATGCCTCCTTTCTTAATTCCTCTACCTATAATCTTTCCATTCTTAACTATTTCGCTATCCTCTTCGGTAAAGGTAACTCTACATTTATTATCGCATATTTGTCCTATACTAAGCAAGTTATATGTTAAATTATCTACATGCTCTACATTTTCAATAGTAAGTGAGTCTTGAGAAATCGTACCTTTACCAATTATTTTTCCACATAAGTCACTACCGAAAATAATGTTACCTCCATTGTATGCCTTGTATGTAGAAAATAGCTTGCGGTTCCCCGTCATGTGCCTCGAACATCCGCTATCCTTGATCCATTCGTCAGGCTCCAAGTCAATTCCTAAACATATTTCGTCGGTTCCTTTTGCCATAAAACACTTTTCGTCTCTTGATTTTTCCATTTCTTCTTTGTCACTATCACTCCATGTTCCACTAACAAAGGCGCCTTGATTTTCATAACCCGGGGGCTTTAGACATTCGCCAATGAGATGATTTGGACTTCCACATCTAAAGCACTTTCTTTTCCCGTAGTTATCATTTCTATTTCTTTGGAACGGTTTTCTTTCGTCTCGTGGTGATCTAGTGAATCTTCCTCGTCTCTTGAAGAATTTCTTGAATTCTCTTACGGCCATTGCATATTCTTCGTCGTCACTCTCATCACTTGAATCATCATCGTCACTAGGTTCCTTTTTGGCTTTTAGAGCAATGGATTTGGTTTGTTCTTTCTTGACTTTGACCGTTTCCGAATCTCTTCTTATAATTTCTTTATGGACCTTCAAGTTGCCAATAAGTTCATCTAATGATAACGTCATCAAATTCTTTGATTCTTCAATTGCCGTGACTTTACCTCGCCATTTCGGATGTAATGCCCTAAGAAATTTCCTAACACAATTTTTACTAGAAAATGTCTCATCAAGTGCTTTTAAACTTGTGATAATAGTGTTAAATTTAGCAAAAGCATTATCAATTGATTCCTCTTCCGGAATCGTAAATTGTTCATATTGTTGTACAAGAAGATCTATTTTGTTATCTTTAACTTGACTATTACCTTGGTGAGTAATTAGTAAAGAATCCCAAATTTCTTTTGCAGTTTTACTCATAAAAATTCTTTCATATTTTTTGCGTGGTAACGCATTA
This sequence comes from Artemisia argyi, assembly GCA_030686995.1. Classification (NCBI taxonomy): domain Eukaryota; kingdom Viridiplantae; phylum Streptophyta; class Magnoliopsida; order Asterales; family Asteraceae; genus Artemisia; species Artemisia argyi. Next base: position 47,635,104 of record CM060698.1, read on the forward strand.
TAAATAACCATTTTAGCCTCATTATTTTTTGCTAGTTTCTTTTTCAAATCATCATTTTGTTTTTCAAAAGATACAATTTCATCCATTTTAGTTTCAACATTATATTGAATATAGGGAAAATCACCAAAGGTAATAACATGCCAAAGATCAAGATCTTTTAATTTCACATAAGTTTCGAATCTATTTTTCCAATATAAAAATCCATCACTTTCAAATAGTGGTGGTCTTTGCATAGATTGCCCTTCTAAATATTTTAAAGATTCCATAGATCGTTACAAGTTTTAAAATACCATATGTTTTAAAAATCTTGCTAGACGTGGCTCTTGATACCAATTGTGGAAAACTAGAAGGGGGGTTGAATAGTTTTACGTCTTTTTAATTTGTTAGAAAAGATTGTTTGAAAGTTTTCTTTGTTTTCAAAAATTTATATTCAATACTATGTGATATCAAGTCTTGCACAATATGAACAACAATATATATGTGCGATAAAACAATAATAATGTAAGTAAAGAAATAAATGAGAGATGGAAAGATCGAACCGCGAGACAAGAGATTTATAGTGGCTCGGTTACAAGGTCACCTTCCTTTCCCTACTCCACTCCCCGAGCACCTAACTCAAGAGTTTTCTTCACTATGTCAACAAGCTCCCTTATGGCAGAGAAAACCTTACACACCAATTTACACACCACAACTTCATCACAACTTGATCACAACTTCTACACAACTTCTTCACACCAATCTACTTCACACCTTTCTACTTCACACCAATCTACTTCACACCAATACTTCTTCTTCTTCTTCATAACAAACTACTAACCTATCACACTACTTATATACCTAGCTAAACTATCTTCTATCAAATATTCACAACTAATTACACAAAGAAATAGATACAATGGATGATGCTCTAACAATTTAGATGTGGAGATCACAACAAGTTGTAATACTACTTGTATTGAGGGATAGAAGTATTCTTCTCTTGCACTTGAGAGGATGATGTTTGAATCACTTTGAAACAAAGATTTATGAATATATGATCAAAGGATTAAGAGAATGAAAATTGAGATCTAGAACAGAAAGTTTAGGAGTGCAAAAGGTGAGGAAAAATTCCAGATTTAAGGTGGTATTTATAGGCAAAGAATTCTGACAATTGGAGCGTGCCGGTCCCCTTAAATCAAGGCCGGTCCCCTTAATTTTAAGGGGTCCGCCCCTTATAATTAAGGGGGCCGCCCAGCTGTAATGGCCAGAATCTTTGTTTTTTAGTGAGGAAAGTTTATTTGGTGAAAAACTAACTGATTTTGGTTAAAAATTTGAATTCATATATTTAGTATGAATAAAACATTTTTCTTTATTACCAAAAGTGTTTTTCAAAAATATATAATATGTTTATATAATTAAATAAACTTTGTAATAATTAATTAAATACCCCTTTGATCATATATTGCAATAAACACTTTGTTTATTCATACCTTAAGTTATTTGGATGTAAAGAGAATGTTAATCACTAAATACTTGTTTATGTCATAAATTTTAGTTCAATGAGTTTATGTTTTGTAATAATCAAAACATAAAGATATTGATAATATGTTAATAATGTTTTTAGACATTATTTATGTCAACAAAAAATAAGGGTGTTTTCCCTCAACTAAACGCACCAACAATTTTCAGAAAAATTACTGTTCAATAAACAGTAAGTCGTCCACAGAAAAATGGGAAAAGTGGTCCCCACGATTGATATTACGCAAACAGTCTCAAAAAAAAATCTGCACAAAACGTCCTTGTCGTGACTTTCCATTACACAATTTCTTAGTTAAATCTAGGATTGTTTGTGTAACAAGGAGTTAAGATTAATTTCCTCTAAAAATTGGCAGAAATAGTGCCCGTGGTTTATAAACAAATACGCAAAGTCTCTAATAAAGTGCGAAAAACATCCTTGTTATCACATGCCGTTACAAAGACAGTCCCTCAGTTAAGTTTAGGAATTGTTTGTGCAACAAATAATTACAGAAATAATCCCTTTAGTTAGTTTCCATTAATAAAGTTACATAATCAATCCCTGACACTTACCTCATTATACGAAAATTGTCCTTAATTCAAAATTTAATAACATTGTTTTTCGTGATTTTGAGTTTTACATAAATGAACTTTGTATAATTAGTAATCAATCATTTTCAATTTCTAAGGGCCCGTTTGGTATAGGGGTGTGGGAAATGAGGGTATGAGTTTAATACCATTTGTGTTTATTTGGTTGAGGAGTTTTGCCAAACCATTTCTGTGGGCTCTACAGATGAAACCCATAGATCCATATCACTTAGACTTGGTGGATTTTGTCAAACCATTCTTGTGGGCCCTATTTCACTATTAATTTCACTCACCTAGTCACCTTACTCTTTTTCTTCATATTTATCAAAGAATATTCAAACCAAACAACATTTTTTGAACTATCAAACTCATTCCCATATCACCATATTATCATACCAATATCCATTGTGATTCCTATAAGCAAACCAAACAGATCCTAAGTATATTTGGCATGTTTTTTTGCTTTTTATCTAAAAGTATATTTGAATATATTGCCAAACAATTTAACTAGATTATTACTTTAAATTTCTTTGTATATTTAAGAACATTTTGTAAATAAAAATTAGAATTGATTTAAATAAAATCTTAGAATAATCTATAATCATTGCACGCAAAATCTCGCGTCTCGCTGCAATGCACGGGTTCAAATTCCTCGTTATTATAAAACTTGCTTGAGGCATCATTCATCCTCGTTTAGGAATATATTAGGCTATCCACAATAAGGCAACTCAATCCCCCTAATTTTCCCTTTCACGTCAGCTTTCTCTCTCCAGCGATCTACATGCGATTGGGTTGCCCAGTAAGAGTGACCAAGTTCAAATTATTATTATTATTATTATTATTATTATTATTATTATTATTATTATTATTATTATTATTATTATTATTATTATTATTATTATTATTATTATTATTATTATTATTATATTTTTTTACAAAGATAAAATAGATTAAATAAAATGAAAGTTAAGTACATGAGATAGCACGAAAGAAAAAATGCTACTAGGACAGGCCCTAAACAACTCATCTTTTGCCTAGAAATAAAAAGAAACCAAAACAGAAATGGACAAGCCCCATTCTGAAACAACAAAAAGCAAAAATAACCAAGGCAAATTCCAAAAGCACAAGTCACAGCAGTAATAATAAGCTTGATCTAGGACCACCATCAAACTCTGAATACATGGGCCGATACAAAGGGACCAACCAATGCACCTCTAAACATCACCATTTGATGATAACCCATAGAAAGCTAGACTGCTAGGACTCAGTAAAATAGAATTACCATACATAACAGAAACCAAGAAGATGATATCTAACTGATGCAATCTTGAAGAATGATTAAACTTCAAGAAACTGATGCAATATAAATCCATCCAAACGCATGAAGGCAGCAAAGATCCATAAGCAGTCTTGATAAAACCATGGAAAACCAGACTCATCACAAAACTCTATATCATGAAATGCAGTCCATGAAATAGGGTGAATCATCCAGAATTAATCTCACCCAAATATCATGTCTCATTAAAAAAAACCATGCCAGACAAAAACCCTGTGGGAAAATTCTGAACAAGGAAAAAGAGTACAGGAAATAAAATAGCCAAAAGTCCAGAGAAGTGCAAAACATAATAACCATAAAAGCAGCAAAACAGAACATATGCACATCCTAAACCTGGCCATTTCAGATCCAAAACAGACAACCAGCACAAAGGTTAAAAAGTAACTTTTGTAGTGCATAGCAACCTGTCTAATACTCTTCACAATTCCAACCAAAAAATAAGTAGACCAAACCGCATAATACCACCAGCTATCATAAATCCTAACAATAACCATAAATCTAATAGCATACGGAAAATAATAACCCAAATAACAACGTAACCTGGTGCAAGATAACAAGCCAGCCTCTATTAGCATGACACACATCAGAGACGGCTTATAGGATGCCAAAACAAGATCAGTGCACCAGCACATGGGAAACCACAGAGGAAAGCAATCGAAAATGCTAAATTTATGAAACTTGGTAGAATTCCAGCAGCCAATAGTCCTCCACAAGCCCTCATTAGCACTGAAAAAATACCCCTCCCATAACTGACATTTGACCACAGTCATATTAGCCTTCCAGTATTCCAAACAAAATATCCATCTGATCAAGTATAGAGAGGCATCGTCATCACAATCAAACACTTTGTTAGAGCTCCAAAAGCCTGTGCCCAAACAGAACCCGCAGACCCACACCAAATATAAATAACCAAGCCTGCAATAATTCAAAAAGAAAAGTGCATTTGCACAATAGCAGTTAGAACAAGAATTCAAATAACGATAGCCATCATCCTGAGTAAAACCAAACTTCAATACATGACACCATATGATCATGTACAGAAAAAACCATCTTTGAAAACTAAGTGATGCCATCGATACCATTAGCATCAGAATTCCTAGTACTACCATTACAACCATTAAGATGAATTTTCCAAATGACCGCAGCCTTAACAGTCTCACAAGAGTACTTAATACGAAGACCCATGAATTTATGTCTAACCGTGTCCACAATGATTCTAAATACATTCTCCTCAGTCCTAAAATCATTCTGGAAGATTCTAAAGTTCCTCTCTTGCCAAATAAAAAAAACAGCAGCTCCAAATACCAAGCGTTGAATAACACTCCATATTGAATTGTTAGCGGTTTTAATCGATATACCCGATACAATCTCAGCCCAAACACACGGTAAATCATCAAGTTTACACAAGTGTTTAAGATTATCCCAAATAGACCTAGAGAAGTTACAACTAAAAAATAAATGGCTATGAGTTTCGTCCACAGTATTGCATAAAGGACATAGAGTACCTGAAATGTTACACCACCTAGATATTCTATCCTTAGTTTTGAGTCTACCTCTAATAGCCATCCATAATATAAAAGCTTGCTTAGGTATACATTGCGAAAACCAAACGTGTTTATACCACAAAACTTTAGGACAATCAACCCTTAAAACTTTCCATGCTTCCTTGACGCTAAAACTCAATTCCTTATTTTTCTTATTCACCTAAACAAGTTTATCAGCACAATCATTAATCAAAACAGGAACCGGGACACTCAAAACCTCTCTAAATCTATCATTCCAATCCAATGGCCATTTCCATCTATTCTCATCAACCCAATCAGCCACTTTATCATTAATGTCAAAACCATGAGTAACAAGAAAATTGTGAGTGATGAGTTTACAAAGTGGACCATTAGTGTGCCATTTATCAAACCAGACAGAACATTCCCTACCATCACCCAATTTATACACAACAAAAATCACGGATCCTATCCCTAAGACCTATAATCTGATTCCAGCTCTACGAACCATTCACAGAACTAACCCCATTCCAGATGTTTCTCCCTTTAACCCTATAAGTATGAACCCACTTTACCCATAAAGAATCTTTCTTGCTAATAACATTCCAAAGGTGTTTGGTCATTAACGTCTCATTCATAATCCTAAGTGGTTTCAAGCCAAGACCACCTTGGTTTTTCGGCTTACAAATGTCATTCCATGCTACACTAGGTATACCTCTCTCATCACTTCCACCCGACCACAAGAAATTCATAAGTAATTTATCTATATTATCACAAACGTAGACAGGTTGAATGAACATCGATGCCCAATAAATATGTAAAGAAGCAAGAACAGAGGCAATAAGTTGAAGCCTGCCTGCAAAAGACAACGTCTTATTCCTCCAATCATGAATCTTATTTTTAACCTTCTCAATCAAAACTACAATCACTGTTACAGATTCTTTTACCAGTCAAAGGATACCCAAGTACTTCATAGGCAGCTCACCTACACTAAACGGCATAGCAAGGAGGATCCTAGATTTAACCTCATCCGGCACATTAATAAAAAAGGCAGCACTCTTAGCGAGACTAGGGTATAAACCAGAACACATAGTAAATTCATCTAAAGCCCTCCTTAGAATACAAGCCGAAATTTCATCCCCATGGCAAAGAAGTAAAAGGTCATCCGCAAAGCATAAATGAGTCAAAAACAACTTCTTACACCCCCAGTGATAACGAAACCTACTATCCATTCTAATTTGTCTCTTTACCATCAAGTTAAAAACTTCCATAACGATAGTAAAAAGGTAAGGTGAAACCGGATCCCCCTGCCTAAGTCCCCTTCTAGTTTTAAAAAACCCATGAAGTTCCCCATTAACACAAATAGAAAACGAGACAGAAGTAAGACATACCATAATCCAGTTGACCATAGAGATGTGAAAACCGAAATGAGTAAGAACAGTCTTCAAGAAATCCCAGTTAACAGTATCGTATGCCTTCTGAATGTCAACCTTGAAAGCACATTTCCTGATGTTTCCATTCCAACTATAACCTTTCATGAACTCTTGAGCAAGAAGAATGTTATCGCTGATCTGTCTTCCCGGGATGAAAGCACTTTGGTTATAATCAATCAAACTGCATAAAACTTCCATGAGTCTGTTGGAAATTACTTTGCTTATACATTTATAAATAACATTTCCACATGCAATGGGCCTATAATCTGACACTTTCAATGGAACTTGGATCTTTGGAATGAGAGAAATAAAATTAGCATTGAATTCGCCAAGCAATTTACCAGAATTGAAAAACTCCCTAACTGCTGCACACACATCACCACCCACAATACTCCAAGCAGTTTTAAAAAACTTGGAAGTAAAACCATCCGGTCCAACAGTTTTATCTTCATCAATACTAAACATTGCTTCCTTGATTTCACTATCCGTAACACTTCTAACCATATTATCAGCCACCAAAGGGTCAAGTTTCTTAATGAAAAGATCCTCCCAGTCATCAATGGAAATAACCTCATCTTGATTACCCAAAAAATTTTGAAAATGATTCACAAAACAATCGGGCACCTCATCACCAGAGAACTTATTCCCTTGTTCATCATACACCACTTGAATCCTACTTCTACTAATCTTACTCTTGAGAACATTATGAAAGTAGGAAGTGTTTTGATCACCATCTTTTAACCACTGAATTTTAGTTTTTTGCCTAAGAAGACATTCCTCATCCATCACCGCCTGTTTGTAAGCTTTACGATAAACAGATTCCTCATCCTTAAGACTGCAATTATTGGGGTCATTATCAAGATCTTGTTGAATTCTTTTGAGCTCAACTTTCAATACTTTCACCTTATTGAACACATTTCCATTCAATCTATTCATGTTCCTTAAATGTCTTTTCATATTCTTAAGTCTTTTAGCTAGAATAAACATACGAAACCCCTGAACATCAATGCCCCAATTGTCTCTAACAGTAGGAATGAATGACTCCTTATTAGCAAGGAAATTGGAAAACCGAAATGACCTAGGCTTAGAAGCTTTGACAGAAGGATAAACAAGAATAGCAGGACAATGGTCCGAAGTCACAAATGGGAGAAATTCAGCAAAACAGCAATCATACGACGATAAGAACTTGCAGTTGCCCAAGACTCTATCTAATTTCTTAAGAATACCAGAATTGGGGTCATGACGTTTTTGAATCCAAGTATAGAACATACCTTTGCTTGTGATATCTTCTAAATCTAACTGCTCAAGACAATTTCTGGAGTCTTCAACATGCTTGTCTTTGATAGCAGAAATATCAGAACAGTCATCAATGTTCAAAGCAATGTTAAAATCACCCAAAAGAACCCACGGCTCACCATTTACAATCTTGCTATGCTCAACCAAGTTACTCCATAAAGCTTTCCTTTCACCTTCAAAATTTTTAGCATAAACAAAAGTAACAAACTGCTTCCTATGATCATGAATAAAATTAACTTCAAAGTGCATAGCCTTATCAAAACAAGAGATCAAATTAGCACCAATCATGTTACTATCCCACCCCACCATGATCCTACAAACACTTCTACAATCTTCAACATTAGACACCCAAGACCAGTTCCCAAATACACTATCACCAACAAGCTTGACAAAATTCTTTCTAAGACGGGTTTCAACGACAGCACACATACCAGGACCTTCCTCTCTAATTAACGCCTTCACCTCATCTTGTCTTATGGTTTTGGATAGACCACGAATATTCCAGGCACCAAGCTTAACTATCATTGAATAGTTGAAAAATGTGATGCCAAAGCACCACCAGTTTGCACCATTGAATTGTCAATAACATTTGAAACTTCATTCTGAGCCATGAATTGAGCAGAACCACTAGTATCCTCCTCAACATCATTACATGAATCATCCACAACAGTAAGATGACCATTAATACGGTCACTATTAATCTGCTCATACCTACACAAATAATACTCCATCATGTCATCTGTCCAAATATCTTTACGGTCATTATCCAAAGGCTGATTAGAAAGCAGAAAAAGTTCCACTTCAATGAGATTTTTCTCTTTTTGCAGTTCCTCAATTTTAGCCAACTCCGCTCTATAAGCTTCATCATAAAACTTGCTCAAAGAAACATCACAAGCATCCTGATTATTCAAAAAGGAATTCTTCAACATCTTTTCAGCATTCAACTTAGAATTAATGTTAAGGTTTCAATTAAGTTGGACAATTCGACTGAACAAGCTTATCATCTCATTTTCCAATTGCTGTTTAACATGACCACTATTATTACTTATATTATTCCACTTAACCGAATAAAACTTAATCATATCCGCATTCCAACCTTGGAGAACATCCTCTGCAATAGGAACACACGTATTACAAGCTACAACTACTATTTCTTTCACCTCCTTCCATGGATCAGATTCCTCACTTGCACTATCTTCCCTTAAAAGATCTAAACGATTACTAGTAGCAACATTCTTGGCTCCTAACACATCTTTAGCACTGACTTCATTACCACCTTTTCTACCCTTATCAGATTTTTTACCCTTATCAGCCACATTTACATTCTTATTAACAAAATTGTTATTCACCATATTCTTCTTATGATCAGCATTGCCACTACTACTTTTCCCCGTGTTACTAACACCAACCTCATTCGCCTTATTCTTACCCTTGCTAACTGGCTAACCACTCGCATCCACAACCATACTCTCATCCACCTTGCCTATATTTCCATTACTAACTGGCTCCGTCATCTTATTAGCATCTCTAGTACTCACATTACCCACATTTTGATTACCCCTATTATTAAAATCACCCCTGTTGTTACTAAATCCTCTTCTCACATTATAACCACCAGAAGACCCTTGACGAGTATTATTACCAAACCCCCTATTGTTTCTATGGTTGGTAGCAGTTTGCCACCCCTCATCACCGTCACCATTGTTACCCATACTAGTATTATTACTCTTATCCTTATCATTAGTTCTCACATTTTCACCATCCTTATTGACTTTACTAATTTTATTCACCTTCTTAACACACTCACTATAATAATGACCATACACTTTACATTCCTCACATCAAGGTGGAACCCAAGTGTATTCAACTCTAATCCTTAGGATCTTGCCCAAATTTTCGTACCACAGTTCAACATTATCAACTAACGCCTTATTAGAGTCAATTTCAACTAACACCCTAGCAAATGATGCTCTGCCATACGGTTTTTCACAAATAGAAGTTGTCATTCTATCCATAATAATCGGAATTCCAATATTACTTACAATCCTACTGATGCGCTCTACACTCCATGCTTCCAAAGGGATATCATGAATTTTGACCCATACCGGAACTTTAGTAACTTCAGGTTTAGACATACATAGTCCTGGTTCCCATTTTTTCACAAATAATGGCTTGTTATCAACTAACCAAGGACCATTTTCTATCACCAAATCCATACCGTCCCTAGATTTGAAATTGAAGAAACACATACCATTCTGATTCATAACCACATCTTCCAACTGATATAATCTCCACATTTTCTTCAAGTGATAGACCAAATCTCTATAATTCATACGGAAACCAACAAAAAAACCAACCACAGTATTGCCCCATCTCTTACAACCTTCTTCAAGAATTGGGTCCATTTTAGCAACTAAACGACCCTCACCAATAATAGAAGCAGGCACAAAATGAAGCTTGTTGTTCCCATTCCCATTTCCACCAAAACTCCTCACCACAGCATTGGCAAATGATCTATGACCATCAATACCAACCCTCTCCCTCATAATACTATCCTGAACCTTGCTACTTTCACCGGCAACAAAGTTACTAACATCAACATCCCCTTTCTTCAACTCACTAACATTACCATTAACCTTAAATAATCCCGGAAACCTTTCTTCCCCAAAACTAACCTTGGAAGGACTCTTCGGCTTAACATTCATAACCTGTGGATTTAGCACAGGATTCTCACTAAACCGCACTGGCATTTCAAGCAATGTAGCGCTTCCATTAGACTTATTACCATGATCATTACAACTAACAGGCACATTACCAGAATAATCAAGCCTAACATCCATTCTAGCCACATTAACCTTATCATAATCGACGCTACCAGCAAAAACAGAACCAAAATTCAAACTAGCAGCAATTTCATCAATAACATCCTTATGACTACCATTATGATTATCATTACTAAAATTAACATTATCAGAACCAACCTTACCTGTATCAGAAGAACCTTCAATACTACCAACACCATCCAAATTCATACCAACTTCCCCCAAATCTTCACTACCCTCAGCTGATTCAAAAACCTCATCCTCAAAAACCAAATCCTCCATATCCGTAGCAGACCCTTTCCCTTTTGATGCCAACCGAGTAATAACCCTCTGAAAAGTACCCTTTGTAGTTTTATTAACCATATTCACGTGTTTCATTGTAGCTTTATTGAGTGGATTCATAGTTCTAGTTGTTTTTCTGGGTTTAAGACTTGAATCCGTCTTATGAGAGGACGGATTAGGGTTAGATTCATGATTTGGATCAGACATGATAACTACAGAAGCAAAATCATGTTAAAACTAGAGAATGAAGAGGGAAAAATGCAAGAAAAAACGTTATACAGTACAAGAGATTGGATAACGGAAGTATGAAAATGAAATAAATGGGAAGTAGACAAAGGTCTACAGTAGCAGAAGTATAATAAGATTGGATTTAAAGAAATAAAATGGATTTAAGAGTAGAAATCAACAATGAAATACGGTATAAAACCCTAGATCTCACATGATCGCCACAATCGCCCACAGTAGAAGGTGTATTATTATTATTATTATTATTATTATTATTATTATTATTATTATTATTACATTTTAATAATTAAAACATTAATTTCATTAATAATTAAAATAGTACATCGATTGAAAATATTACATAAACATCACATAAAAATAAACTTAAACTTCAATTGTAGTCCGGGTGATCCCAGGTTTGAGAGTTGTTAGAGTAATCATCGTTGTCGTAAGGATCAAAGCTCGCAAACTGCTCTGCTTCTAACTGAGCTACGAACCTGCTCAGCTCCGGCTCCTTGTCAGAGTTTCAGTCACCATCATTAGCTGCCACATTTTTCTCAAAACTTAGCTGAAAGTGATCCAGATGAGGTGCATCAGATGAAGTTGATGCACCTTGTTGTGGTGGTGGTGGTGGTGTTATTTATAGTGTATTAAAAGATTTTTTTTTTCTTTTCTTTTGAATGCAACGGCTAGATTGTATTATTTATTTAATTACTTTTTAGTTAAACAGTTTGTTACGATTGAAATTTGAAAACAATCACAAATATACATTCGATCGTCCAAGTGACGGAGTTGGGGAAACAAGTACTCACGATCGAATAGCTACAGAATGGTGATCGACTTGGATGATCGATCGAGATCTCCTTCTGTGAGCTTAGTTTCATTGGACCAAGACGAATAAATGTTGCAAAATCCGTACAACTTTTCCTCTTTTTTTATATATGCAGATACAATTATACAAACATCAAGAACCATCTAGACATACATATACTATAATGTTCAACAAGCTAGCCAATCACTTTCATGGAGCAATTCTTTTTCCTTCTTTTAATAGTACTTTGGAAGTTTAATTGGCCACGATTAGTCGAATATTCGTCACTTGATACAAGTTCCAACTCCGTTGGGATTTGATTAAACCTGTCTGAAAAGTAAAACGTTCGGCATCCTGCTTGCGAGACTTGAACTTGGGTCGAGAATATGGCCTTTACTGGCCTATGATCCGATAAGTTTGATTCACATCTATCGTATAGTATTTGCTTTAGTCCCTCGCCTGTCCATATTATCCTATCACACCTGTAAAATATGCAAACTCGTATATGATTTCTAGATTTTACAAGATAAAGAAGTGGACATGAAGATATAAAAGTAATTCGTAGGTATTTTACCATGCAGGGGCACGTTTTGTTTCAAAATCCTTGTCAAAATATTCATCAGAATTGGGAAGATACTTGTAGGTAGGAGCAAAGTTAATTGCTCCTTCATGCCATGCTCTAAATTGACCTTCCATGAGCTCCATTCGCAACTTCATTTCATAGATATATTATCGTAAGTATGATGAATAAGTATATTATGAACATATACATGAAGACGAAAATGTTTTTAAGTAATGAAGTTCGTTCTATTTACCTGATCGTATTCAGTAAGTGTACTCCAGTCCTTCTTATATACCAATGATCTTGTCTCTTTATCTGGCAATGAAATTCGATAGTTCAAGTCTCCAAGCAAGACCACGCGACTGTCATAATCGACGAGGAGCAAAACAAAGATTAAGGAAACTTGTAAAACAAAGTTGATATAAAAGTATCTTGTACCTATCTCTATCACATATAAAATCATATAAATTTGTTTTTGCTTTAAAACATAAAAACTTAAAAATGAATAATATTAGATTTGTAAAAACCTTCTTTAAAACCTAAATTTTCATCTTTTATTTACTTTTTCACATAAAAATTCCAAACAATGTTACTTTCTTAACAATGCTCTTACCGAAAATTTTAAAAATATGCATGACAACTTTTGTTAAATGTAGTTTCCAAAAATAGAGAAGTTTTTGTTATTTTTATTATTTTTTTTAATCAATCCCAACATTAATAATTTCTAAAAATTCATGCACAAACTCTAATATTTAAGACATCATATTTTAAAATTGATGTAATATTTCATTTTCAGTTTCATTAAATGTTTTTATAAATTATCGATACATTTTTAGAATATTTCTTTGAGTTAAATTATTGCATGTTACAATTATTTTCAATTATATTTTGATTATATTACGTTATATGTATGCACGTTACACGAAACATCTAACTATGATATTACAGTTATAACTATTGTCGTTATAAAATCTCGTTTCTATACATGTTCGCCTAGTTTTATTAACAGGTAAACATATGAATCATATTCAAAACTTACTTCTATTTTAAAAGTACTCGTAATATAGTATGTTTAACCTTATTACTAAAACATTGAATTTTAGTCTAAGCAATATTATAGGCTGAGGATAACCGACCAAATCCTGAGTGGACGATGAAGTTTGTTAAAAACTACGTACTTCATCAACCCGTAGTCTTTTCACAGATTAATATAAATAATAAAAACTCATAGTCGACTCTTGACTTTTCGCCAACTAACTTGGTATTAAAAGATGTAATTTAATTAGAAGATATTTGTAAGTTTAACATAAAATATTGACTTAAAGAATGATATTATATATCGAAAAGTAAAGATATCTTCCAAGATATTTTGTAGGCAGAGATTGTACATGAGAGATATTCTTGTGTAACATTACCAAAGAATTGTATCTAGAGATTGTGTAACTTTATAATGGTACATGATTAACGAATTTTAATGTAATTACATGTTAAAGCATATTTCAATGTACATGAAATGCAATTTGATCATCACAAATACTTGAAATAATCTTAATGTAATTACATGTTAAAGCATATTTCAATGTACATGAAATGCAATTTGATCATCACAAATACTTGAAAGCAATGTCTTCAATATCGAGATCTCACTATAAACCATTTTTTTTATCATTTTTTCTAAGATCGAAATCGTAAAATTTGATCGAGATCGAAAAATCATACTTAAATGTTCAAATCTTATATATATGTCTAGTAATTCGAATTCAAATCTGATTGTATATCAAATTAATGAAGAAAGAAAAGTTCTCGGATTTATAATAATGTGAGAATGCAAGGCGTAATGGTTTAAAATACTAAAATATATAATCGGTGATTAATGACGCTAAATCTTTTAATCTAAAATCTATATATTTTACTCTTTTAAAACATTTATAATTATTCACGCCTATTTAATTGTTTCATTTTAACAAAATTTATTTATTTATAGTTTATTAGTTAGTTAATTAAAAGAAGTATGATTGAATCAAATCGAGATTTTACGATCATATGACATGATCAAAATTTGACTTAAGATCTCATACCTTTTAAGATCTTATGAAAATTGACTCGTTTCTCTTTAGCGGGATCGTAAAATCGAAAATTTTTAAAAGCTAGATCAAGATCTTGACACCTATTCTTGAAAAGTATTTAACCAATTTGATCATCGTTGTGACCGTTCGGAAATTATCCGCGTAGTTCTGCCATGAGGATCTAAGACTATGTTTATTGGTGACCTAAAGTCACAACCGGTCACAAGAGATTGCCAATTTGTGGTCACTTGGTGACATAAAGTCACAACCGATTGCCACATGTCAATTTGTGATTGGTTGAAAGGGGAGAATCGGTCGTGACCCCAACCCACAACCCACACCAAAGGTCACCAATAAACATAGTCTAAGCACGTACGATCGTGAACTTCAAGGCAGGTGACTAATTAATTAATTATAGAGCAACCAGCCAAATAAGTCACGATCATGGCAACTCAATCAACACCAATAATTGTAACTAAAAAATTAGTTATTATATAATTGACAAAAACCTTAAAACCCATTGGTTTACTTCTATACTATTTTTTTGTCATTGAAAAAGGTGATTATAAAACTAATTCATGATGTTGCCAAATTTAATCTATAACGACAGATCAAAAACATCAAACTATAAAACAAAAATAAATACACGGCCATCAATAGGCCATATATGTCGTGTTCTTACTTTTATAAATCTAATAATATTGGGATTGATTATGGACCGTTGTGCTCCATTATGGTTAGCAATCCATTAAGACCTGCTATTTCCATTCATGGTGGAAACGATCACGTATGCATGCATGATGACTGTTTTTCTAACGAACGATAAATATGTATAAATGATTTTTAGATTAGTATATGAAAACTTATACGTACTCATGGTCTAGAATCCTTTTAGGAAGCTGAGCTGAAGACCCTTTGCTGGTTGGGAAACTTGTGCGTGAAAATATATCAACAGCATTCGAGTTCCTGTTTCGTTCATCACCTTCTCCCCCACCCGATGCTAGATGACTACATACAAAGCAAAAGCTCGTGTCGTGTAACATGAAACGAATTGATACTGAACCCTGCGATACATGAGGGAAAAAACCTTAATGTATTAAAACACTAACTTTACGTGCATGAAATACAAAGTTTTAACAATAAACAGAAAAGACTTATTAACTTACTAACGTAATTTTTATCTTTTTTTCTTAGTTATCAAAAGATACCTTGTTTCCTAAGCAGCCCATGATGCCACAACCTACGCATGAGACGTCAAGGTTTCGTACAAGTTGCTGAAGATTGCTACGAACCCATACTGATATCAACAAACCAACCATTCGTTTACTTTTGAGACAGTGGAAATCATGATGCAAATTGCTCCTTTCGGTATTTGATTTGGAACTCAATTGGCTTATTCCTGATTTCTTGTTTAGGGTTTTTTTGATCATAGTGTTCCATTTCCTTGAAATTTTCTTCTTCTTTAATCCAAGAACATTTGAAGCTTTTAGAGGAACAACTTCTTGAAACCTTAAACAACAAGAATTATATGATCAATTATGGCAATGAGCTTGAAGAAAAAGTTGAAATTGTGTTCGAATATTAAAAAAATAAAATAAATAAATAAATAAAAAATTACCCAATAACATATATATCACAACTGGTATTGTGTGTATCCAATAAATCGTCGATATTCAAGTCATCGGTGGGAGTTACACCTCCGACATTCCACGTACCAACAAATATACTTCAAATTGACAAAAGAAAAAACAAAGATTTTGTTAATTTTTGTAAGAAGATTGTGTATATATATAGCACTGAAGAAAAGTAAAATTAGCCATACTTGCAGTTTTGTGTAGTGTGATTTTCCGGCAAGATAACAGGAATGACCGATCCAAGGTCAGATGTCGTTCGCAGAAGAAAAGGTTCCAGGCTCATGGGAAAATCGGTCACTAAATTATTACCGCTCAACGTTTTGCTTAGTATCTTACTTGCTACCAATCTTGGCCACATGACCTTAAATACAACATAAGATTTGTTAGCATCAAATAATATTGTTCATGCATATATAAGTGTGTGCATGTATTGAGATAGGAGAATTTAGTTACTTCTTTTAGCTTGGCAATTAGAAGAAGGAAAATGTTGGAAAGATAGAGAAGAGAGCTAATGAAGTTAAGGAGATAAAAGGAGATGAAGTAGAGAGAGTGGGAATTTAAAAACATTAAAATGACGTCAACATTGATTCATTGTAACAGTCGACATTGGTTTTAAGTTTTCTTATATACATGCACTCCTTTAATTAACTACGAGTAATACTCCTCATAGCTAACATATGATTGGGTCTTGTTCCTAGGACTACGTTTGAATATCAACTATCAGACGGCTAATGTTTTGCATCATTATTTTTTTTTATTCGTTAAGTTGATCTTAACTCAGAAGAAAAAGTAGTTGTCGTAGCTAAGAGCGCTGGGTAAGGTAACGCACGCCCTGCGTTAACTTGTAACGCACGCCCTGCGTTAACTTTTAACGCACCTCCATTTTGGGGTGCGTTACCTTATCGTTCCCTGCATTAAGTTGCACGTTAAAAGGGTACGTTAACACCTTAACTCGCGTTAAAGTGAGGCAAACCATAAATAAATTAAAATATATATATATATATATATATATATATATATATATATATATATATATATATATATATATATATATTACACCGAGCCCCCAAACGGCTATTTAGTTCAAAAAAATTTCATTAACACCCCCCTATAAATTATATCCGTTAATAACGGCTATATACCTACTAATATATATATATATATATATATATATATATATATATATATATATATATATATATATATATATATATATATATATATATTCCAACCCATTTTCTTGCTACTATAAATACCCACCTCATACACATTTTATTTTCACACTAACAAAACTCAAATTCAATCTATACACTTCCTCTTTAAAAAAAAATAAAAAATTAAAAAAATTAAAATCACCCAAAACTTTCTTGCTCACAATGGATCCGAATGAAAATAACCAAGAAGAACGAAGTTTTTCCGATATAGATGACGAACTGGACATGGAGCATATGATAGCCGCATTTGAATATCATCAACAAATGGAACAACAAGAAGCAGCAGCAGCGGCAACTCAACAACACATCCCGCGTACACGCATCCACCGTGAGTTTGAGGTTGCTGAGGAACGTTTGCGCAGTGACTACTTCTATCAAGGGTGTAAGTATTCGCACCGGAATTTTCGCAGAAGGTTTCGTATGCGTCGGAAACTATTTCTAGAAATAGTTGAAGGTATTCAGTCTTATTATTCCGATCCTCTTCCAGAACATTTTAAATTCATAAACAAAGGACCCGACTGCAAGGGTCGAAAAGTTATTAGTACACTTATGAGGTGTACCGCTGCCATACGCCAATTGGCATATGGCAACGCACCCGATGCATTAGAAGAGTATTTGCAAATGGGTGAGCGTACTGCACGTGATTGTCTTGATAATTTTAACATGTGTTCTGGACTTGTTTATGTGGGAGTTTCTAAGGAAACCAACATGGTCCGACGTTCAGGCTATTTATGAAAAACATGAGCGTGAACATGGTTTTCCGGGCATGCTTGGTAGTATTGATTGCATGCATTGGGAATGGAAAAATTTTCCGGTTGCGTGGCAAGGGCAATATGGTAGCGGTTTCAAAAAATACCCAACCATACTGCTTGAAGCTGTTACTTCGCAGGATTTATGAATTTGGCATGCATTTTTTGGGATGGCGGGGGCGAATAACGATATTAATGTTTTAGATAACTCTCCTTTATTCGACGACATCCTTTCCAACCAAGCCCCAAGAGCACCGTATATGCTAAATGGACATCGGTATGAACGGGGTTATTACTTGGCTGACGAAATTTACCCACGGTGGTCAACTTTCGTCAAGGCCTTCTCGGCAACCACTGACGAAATGCATGCTTATTTTAAAAAGAAGCAAGAAAGTGCATGAAAGGATGTCGAACGTGCTTTTGGGGTCCTTCAAGGACATTGGGGTATAATACGACAACCGGCACGTGCAATGGAAGTTGTCAAGTTACAAAGAATAATGTATACTTGTATAATTTTGCATAAATGATCTTAAAAGATCAAAAGTTTGCACTACGTGAGTATCCGGACATGTGGGTGGATCCGTCACCACGGTTTAGCCGAGACAGGTGGATCGACAGATGTAATACCCAACGTCGCATACATAAAGAAAAACATGACCTGGATATGCATACTCAACTCCGAGAAGACCTTATGGAGCATGTTTGGGGAAGACGTATTCAACGTCAAAATGAAGAAGAGGGTTCCGACGACGATGAATAAATGTTTGTAATATTTATGTTTTTAAATTTCATCTGTTTCGTAATGTAATATTTATGTTTTAATTTCGTATTGTAATATGTTTAAGAATTTATATTATGTTTTAAATAAATGAAGTGTTTGTTAAAATCTGGGGTTGAAATTAAAAATAATTGGGGTGGAAGTGAGTTAAGGTGAGTTAAATGTAAGTTATGTTATCGGGATGGAAAGTGATGAGTTAAGTTAAAAGGTAAAAGCTGATGTGGCGCTGACGTGGCAGTGTGTTAACTTATGACGGTGAGTTACCTTACCCTATGCTCTAAAGGCCAATCACGACAAGAATGTGAGTTTCTTTGACTTTGACTTTAGATGGTACTCTTAACAATAACAGTGTCATCATTAAAAGCCCAAACATTTCGTTTTCTCCAATATTCAACCGCCAAAACATTTATGTTTCCGCGTACCTTTAGCAACGCCTTGCCGCTAAAGCCTTTTCAATAAATAACAAGTATGGTGGCGGCCGGCCGGCCGCAACAAGGTATTTTTTCGTTGTATATGATCTATAATGTTGTTTATCAAAGAATACAGTGATTCGATAGGTTCTTGACGACAAAAGGGGAAGGGCCAAACAGACACATCAGGCCATATAAGGCAACCAAAACAGAAGCTAAATTCTAAACACCAAAAAAAGAAGCTATATACAGGATAGAATACCAACAAGTTGCGGAATCCAGCAGCTCCAGTTTGCGTTGTTGGCCTTAAACCGAGCCGAGATCCAAGCCTTTGAAATCCTTTAAATAGCAGGGGAACAAATCTTCATCCAAGATCCTAGCAACCTCACTTTGATCCGCTTTAACAATTTTGTTTCTCCATTTCCATATACACCATATGGCACAACAAAAGACACCATGTATAATTTTCTTTAGCCTTGGACAGCCCTGAGTTACAATCAAATCCGAAGCCAAATGACCAATAGAGAACAGAGGAAAAGACCAAAAGAAGATCAATGCATCACCTTGTTTTCAGATCGTCTTTTATCCCCTCTCGGCTTGTAATACAAAGGCAAGGCTTGAAAATATTATGAACCCAGAGTCATTAACACAACAAAAAAGAGCTAAAAGTCATATGAAGATTTGTTCAAATAGCGACCTCATGTAACCCGTTCACCTCTTTTTTTTCTATTTACTCTCCAACTATCAAAACTATATAATGTATCAACTTGTGAATATTATTTGATATTTTTCCCGCTTATAATAGACAGTTAAAGCAAATCTTGTTTTCATCATTCCGCGCACCTACTAAGGCCTAAGGGAACTTTGACAGCCTACTGCATTAAACTAATAAGCTCTGTATATGACAGGACACAACACAGATACACATTAATTTATATACAACTCTATACTATTATTTTCTTCTAGTACTTGTTAAGACACATTCGTTTGTATTTACTTCTAGTAGTTTCACAATATTTAAGGCTTGGGCTATTGTCTAATTTGATAGCTAAAGTATTTTTTGATAATGTACCTTTGGAATTGCAGGAAATGTTGTCCTTGAATCCTCTGGCATCAAAATTGTTGTGATTTTGAGCCACTTTTGCGGATGATAGTTGAGAGTGCACATGATTGTACTCGAAGGTTGTCCCTGCGCCTATCTTTGGATCTTCTACCTAGCAAATAGTCTGGCTTGTTATCCCTGCGTATGTTGAGCTTTTTGGTATGCCTGATGCACGGATGCACATTGGCATTGCTGATATCTTTGCAGCGGCTACAATTGCTGTGAATGCAAGTGCAAGAACTATTAGCTTTGTCATGTGAGAAGATGGTATGTTTGGTGAATTGTTTTGTGATTAATTAAACCTGATTTTAATATTCATTTCCAGACAAAACTTGAAAGAGCTTGTATTGGTGAGGCTACAGAATGTACTTCACCAACACCTTTACGCCCACCAAAACATAGACACATTATAATTTAGAAAAGCCAGTGCTAATCATTATAAATTTTTCGCTCAATATGAGAAGTTCCATTAAGATACAAATATACAATGGCTACATTCATACTTGAGTAACGGCTCTGTGTCACCCAAGTTTTGCATGGATGGGCACAACATGGTCTAGCGCAAAGTGAATCTAGTTATCATTTTTTCCCATTGTATCTACAGAAACCATGTGATGTTTGTTTCTAGTATTGCCAGCCATTCATTTCGAAATTCCACAACCACTGGTAGAATCGTCCGCCATTATACAATTAGCAGCTGCAAGACACATAAAGGTGTAACATTAAAGTGTGTATGATCATTAAGATTATGATAGAAATTTTCAATACACAATCCCCTAAATCTAGAATAGCTAATTAGAAATCCAACAGCCCCTGACCCTATTCAATTCGAACGTTAACATCTAACATTGACTGAAAATCATTTTTTTTTTAATAATATTTGTTAAACAGAATGCGACAAATAATTGATAAAGCATTTTGCAAGAAAACTCATCTTTGTATGTTTGATTTTTTCTACTGAATCATTAGATAAGCATAACTATTTTTTATTTATCATCACCATGTTTTTAGTCACATCACATGTAAAGGCTGCTCAAGTTAGAGGTGAAAGAATTAATGTATTTATTTAGGGATGAGTTGACTCAGTTTATTTATTTTCTCCAACGGGTCAAAATGATAACATGAAAGAGGTTGGCTGAAAAGAAAAGTAGAAGACGGGTCAAAAGGTGCACATTGTGTATGGATATATTGCTATTTTGTAACATAAACATGATCAAGCCGGAATATATTTACGAAGTTTGATGTCTAAATTGGTAATGATCATAAATATACTGACATATGTGGAATACTAAGATATGTATGTTGCTATTTTATTTATAGCTATAAATTGTTTATAAATAACTTGAAACAAATAGGCGACTTACTTCACGATGTACGGTGCTGATGACAGAGCCCATAACAGAAACTATATTGGCCTTCTTTGCAAAGTCCTTGATGCCAAACAACCATTTCAGTTGCTTGAGTGCAATAGTAGCTACATCTCCTCCCATGTACACGAAAATAGGAGCTCGACTACAATAGTAAATAAGCTGATGCAATAACTCTGTCACGGGGCAATAACCTGTTGTTACACAAATCATCTGTAACCTATTGTTATACAAATTATCTGTTCGAGTACTTAATGTTAACACTTGCAACCAATTTATATTTGTAATTATATTGAATTAAAACACAAATAAACTGACCTTCAGGGCGCTTCAGCTTTAACCTTTTGTCATTACCGCGAGGCCCTTAATCTTTTGGTTCTCTTTGCAACCCACCTTTGGTCCAATGAGGCTCAAAAGGTACCTGTAACCGTTACTCAATATGGTTGCAACATTGTTTTGGCCCATGAGTTTCATACAAAATGACACTAAAAGAAAGTATTAATTCAACGGAAATTCAAATTGGACATTCACGTACCTGTAACTGTTGTTGGTGTATAATCACTACTATGTGCATACCTGTAACCATGTTGAAAACTATTAGCATACCACGTCAACATATATAACAAATCTCTTTCCCCTCTTAGGATGTACTACAAATATTGAACGATAAAATAGTAAATACAATGAGCAGGTACCTAGCGATTTTGTCTATTTTCACGTATTTTAAAAGTGATCCCCCACGATCTTCACTCACGTAGTTTCATCTGCAGTAGAGGATAAAAGGTTTTATTTTGATGATATGGAGTAGCCATGAAACAAATTTCTTCAAATAAACCACCTGCTTAATGATGGAGTTTTTGGTTATGTACTCATGAGCAAAAGAGAGTTAGAATGTGTGTGAGACAATAGCTATATATTTATTGAAAGTTCTTCGGTTTATAAACTTATCAACTTAAGCTAAAGAGGTTGAATAAACTATAAGTTCATAAGCCAAAAAAGTAATTAAGCTTATGAGCTTATCAAACTTTGCTCATAAGGCCATTAATCAAACCCAAAACTAAAGTTTATCAGTTTTCCCAACTTAAAAAATCACATAAACCCAAGAAATAAGGTAACATAAAAACATCAAATCGGCAAAAAAAATATATCAAATTTATAGCATATAAACAAAAACAATCCGAAAAACGAAAGAAAATTATCATAAAAACTTACTTGGAATAATTAAAAAAGTCATTACTAATAATCCATCCAAGCAACCATAAACACCTATATACCTTTTTCTTAAACAAAGCTCCCACTAATATTCCGGTACCAAATACATCTAGAAGTGAAAATCCTAATTTTTTTCCCGTTATAAAATGCTACTGTATCTCAAAGTTATATGTATGTGTGTGTAAGTCCGGTGAATCAGAAACTTAGCAATCTTTGAAGAACAATGATTGTCACCACATGAATCCACAACTGGTAGCCAATCATCCAACGAAGGCCGCAAAGAAATCCAAAGCCCCAAAATTTCATGGTATGTATTACCCGGTGAGATTCGTGTGAGATTTAGGATAAGAAACCTCTGGAACATCAGAGTTCTTAAGAACCTTCTAGAACATCAGAGTTCTTAAGAACCTTCTGGAACATCTGAGTTTTCTTTCATCTGCATCATATAAGTGGAGGAATGATTTGGATTGCGTAGTATTTGGACCTTTTGCGATGGATCAATGGCAGCCCAGATTTTTTGGCGGGAAAAGCCCAAGGGGAAACGGCGTCATATCCTTTGTGATTTAATATATACTTATAATTCGGCTAATGATCACAATTAGGAGTTTAATTGGTGTGCTTAATTTTTAGCGACGACATTGTCGTCACTGAGTATTTCTTAATTAAAAATGACTTTGTAGAATGGTAGAGGGGTGAATACGGTCTTTTCGGCTTTTTCAAAGTTTATTTATTTCAAGGTTCAAAGATCACCAAATGATTATACGAAAATAATCACAACCACAAACACAACCAAAGTATATAAAGCAAGTAAAAAAAACCACGATATATACTCGTCCAGAAATGGGGGTTTATATCATCCGTACGTCCAGTTGCGAATCTACGACACACAAACCGTTACAACTTCACTCCACCTATATGCACAAATATCGGCGCTCACTAAGAAGAGTTACTACTCACGGTATTCCGCCCTCGAATACCAAGCAAAAAAATCTCGCGATTCGACTTAACCACTAAGACCACAAAGAACTTTCCTTGAAAGTATCAAACACCAACTGTATCTCCTACGATCAAGGCTTTGTCACCAATACACAAGACTTTTCTTATTACCAAATCGAATGATAATAAGTTGATTGTTCAATCAAATCTTAACCAAACCTAGAAACTCGATTATAATAGAAAGAGTATAGAGAAGAAGACCCTCGACACAATTCACATGAGTGGATTAGGTTCTTGTGAATCTTCTCTTGTGGAGATGTATTCTTTTTTGGGTAAAGGGGAGTAATCCTGCACCCTGGTAAAATACATTAACCAAAAAAACATTGAAGTACAACAGATGAGGGTGACATCCCTCATCTCAGTCCCTTAGGACACTTACAGACTATCATATAAGAATGACACACCATTCTTATAACTTACAAAAATGAACCAACCAATAATGACAAAATTAAATAAAATATTACAATACTACTCAAGAAATGTGCTTGAGCCTTCTAAATCACACTGGTAGTCCACTTACTTCCATGGAGAATACTCCAACATACCCACATATGAAACCCATAGTAACATGAGCAGTCATAGACGAAAATAGGGTTTGCCGACCCTAACTTACAGCAAATAATAACTTGAACCAATCTTCAAATCAATTCGAGTGAAGCACATGAAGATAACCAATGATCAAGTCACACATGCAACACACCATGCAAGAAAGTAACCAGCCATGCCATTACAATGCATCATAGCAACCCATGAAGCCAAGCAGAATACATATAAACCAAGGCAAGTACCAACTTGAATGATAACACCCATGCAGCAAAGCTGCAACTTACAATCCATGGTCACCCTGTCCATAAGCAGCAGGAGAAATCAGCATAACAAACGGGCAACATGCAACGTACAAAGAGTAACTCGCAACCCTAATCCAAACAGATTGATGAACAATAAAGCGAATAGGATCAAGATCAAAAGAAACCCTACCATGCAAACAGCAGCCATAATCGAACACCACATCAAATCAGTCCCAATAGAAGCATCATATAGAACTGATCGTAAAAATAGACTAGGGTTTCGATCATGTAGATAGCAGCAGTTTGAACATAAGCAAAAACTAGGGTTTTAGAAAAAAACCCTAACTCTCCACGACAACCATCACCATCCCTCTCTCAACCCACTTCCACGAATTATCATCACACACCAGAAAATTAATCACGATCAAGAGATTGACGTTCATGACATGAATGGACAGCCGTCCAACTTACAACACAAGATATAAACGTTAACGCGCATCAGCAGACCCAGCGATCAAACCATTAAATACGAAACCCTAAGAGGATATCGTTCTTGTAAGCAAACCCTAACAATCGATCAGGAGGTTAGGGATAGATCTTGATCGCCCTTCTTATCCCAAATCCAAACGATCACAAAATATAAAAAGATAGAAGCGTCGATTAGGGATAATAAAGATAGCGCAAGGTAATCGAATAACAAATTCTAATGATAACCATAACAGCAACTCGTTAAACGATTAAAAGGATAACCCTAAAACAATAGATCGAAACAGAATGAACCAATTATATTAGGGTTATAATCGACAGATCTAGAGACGATATCCAAGCACTCCAATCCTGTGAATACACAACATAAAGAACGATTGCATACCAAAAGGTAGAGAGGCGTTCTTAGAGGTTGTTTTTGCCGGAATAATATGGTAGAAGTGGAGGCCGGCTATCGCCCCTAGTGAGAGAGAATTTTAGGGTTTTAAGATAGATGTATTCTTTTAAGAATGATAAGAGTGGAGAATAATTAAGAACACAAGATAGACTTAGAGGGTATAGAGAAAAGAAGTGAAAAGGAAAGAATGAATAGCAAGGGGTGAGAAATGCCCAAGACAAGTGGGGGTATTTATAGGCCAAGCACTTGGACATCAGACACCTGGCGCGCTGTTGGGAAGCGTGTCAGACTCTGTTTGTCCGGTGCTTAGTTTATATTTACCTTGAATTGCTAAACCCCCAAGTGCACTTTAAATTTGACCTTTCTAATATCATTGCAACACTTGTAGTGTGATAAGGTCAACCAACTCAAAAAGCCATTTTAGAAAAAATATTTAATGAAGTGTTTAAAAGAAGTTTTGGGGATGTTTCTCCAATTTCAAAAAGATAGAGAAGAATAATTAGACAAAGGGTATATTAGGGAATTCCTCACATGTTAATGGTTTAGTTAGAAACTAACCATGGTGAGTTGGTATAGTTGGAAAGGGAAGAATATGCCAGAGCAATATTTCTTTGCTTGGAGAGGAAGTGTGTATTTCAAATTCAAATTCAATTAGCACATGTGGGATAAGTGTATGTTAAAAGTGAGTTGTCATGATGGGATGTTTTGGAGCCTAAGGTTTCAAATTCAAATTCAAAATTTAAATCCAATAATACATGTGCTTGAAATAGAGACTGGGTTGTAGAGATGTAATGGTGATGTGATGGGGAGCCTATATGTGAAATTCAAATTTGAATATTAGAGATAGAAGAAGAGGTGAGGAAGGTTTATTTGATTCA
The DNA here is from genome assembly GCA_030686995.1 of Artemisia argyi. NCBI lineage: Eukaryota > Viridiplantae > Streptophyta > Magnoliopsida > Asterales > Asteraceae > Artemisia > Artemisia argyi. Next base: position 47,661,532 of record CM060698.1, read on the forward strand.
AAATCAATGGTGAGGATGAGAAAGAAGATGTTGTGGTTAAATAGTGGTGGTTGGATGAGTATGTAAAGAAGATAATGTGTAGAAAGATTGTGGGAGACAAAAGGTACAATGAAAGTAAAATGTATAAGAGAATAAAAAGAGAATGTTGTGTGGATAAGGAAATGAGCTGGCACAATTCAAATTTGAATTTGAGAAGGTTGTATGTGGTAAAGGTTAAAGAAGAAATAATCAAATGATTGATTATGAAATAATCATATTGTCATCAAAAAAGAAAAGAGATTGACAATAATGATTAGAGAATGTATTTGGGAAATGAGAAGAATATTTGTTGGAGAGTTTAGAATAGTGTGTTTGACCATTTGTTTAAAGAAGTGAGAATGAACAAATGATTAGGGGAAGTAAATGTAAGAAGTGTGGAAGTTTGTAAAACATTGATTATGTGAGAAGTGATATAAATCAAAGGATAGTCATACTTCCAAACATCACAAACTCAAATATTCATTAGGACTTAATCCATGATTATCCACCACTAAGCATGATCACTAATCATCTTGATGTAAACAAGCTAATTTCTTTGCATCTCAAGTCAAGCATATCCTATAGAGGGAAAGGATGCATTTACGCAAAGTGACCTTTGACTTTGTTTGACCAATAAGGGAGTAAACCCGTTATATGATTAGAAAAGACGTACACACGAATTATGGTCAGATGAGTACTTTCATTTAATGTTATATGGAAAGTGAATGTCCTAGATTTGGAAAAGCCTTGGCTAGAGGCATTTGATAAAATAATTGAGTTGGCGTTTTGTAAAAACGGTAGGTCATGATTTTTATCCCTCTAAGTATAAAACTTGTTTTGAGTGTTCCTAATAACTCTATTATCATATTCATACCCATAATAAAAAATCCACATTTTTCGGGTAAGGGGAAAAACAACTTTAAAAAACCGAACCGTTTCCAAATAGAAAGCTGGCCCGCTGCTGGCACTTCGGCTCGTATTTTTGGCTAATGTTTGTGATTTTATGTGTTACGAAAGTTTATTTATCATCATTAAAACATAAGAGAGACCGAGTCAATGTTATCCCAATAGACTTCTCACATTAAAAAAATAATATGTTAAATGTTCATACAAACACCTTTAGTGACATTGGATGACAATGTCGCCGATAAAAGGTATTCTGGTTTATTAATTAACTAGACGAATACATGCACAAAACAATGGTGTATAGATGTAAATAGTTATACTTGCGAAATCGTGATTCTAGTGTTACCCTTAATGCAAAGCGTGTATTTCTAAAAATTAATATATGTGTGTTTTTAAAAGTGTTCAAGTTTAGAATTAATCAAGAAAAGAAATCATTTAAGTTGACAACTATTTGAAAAGTTGCCAAGTCAAATGGGTACTTAGGGGTACTTTAGCCAAATTACACTAATTTAAGTTTCAAGCTTTAAAATTTCAAGAAAAGATTAAACTCTTTATAAGTAGTAGTGATTTGAATATCATTATTAAATAAAAAATAATAATAAACTTTCTTTTTCATTCTTTCGTGTAATGGAATTAAAATTACATAAAAGTCAAATATTAACTAACCACAATAAATAAACTTTCTATCATCAATGAGCATTTTAATCTTTTTTTATCGATTTCATTACGTCCTATCATCCTAACCAATTATGATTAATAACGGTAACAAATTATTACATTACATTATTTGGTCTATTACATCATTTATTACATTCATTTAAATTTGCATAAAATTAAAAAATTTATTATTTAATTTGAAAAAATTATAAAGTATATAGCCTGAATCCTAAAAACATGTACATTAAGATGTAAATTAAATAGGAAATAACAAGTTAATTATTCTTTATCATGAGATATCATAATAATGTCCGTGAACTTTTAACTCTTAGTCACGTTGTATGCTTTTAAATGTAGCATGATTATATGTGATATCGACGCACATTAACACATAAAGAACGCAAAGGTATAAGTGTGGTGAGAATATTTATGCGACGATTCCTCTTGATTGAATCGTGTGTGTATATTTGTGTTGAGCAAATGTGGTGATGTTAGTGGTATGTGGACATCTTGGACCGAACAGAACCCAGACAGAAGGTTCTTGAGATGTCCTAACTATAAGGTAAGTTAAGCCATTTTCTTTTTATGTGGTGATGTTTGTGGTTTTTAAAACATGTTTGACTTTCTTGTTTTAGGGAAGAAAGAAATGTGATTTCTTTCACTGTGGGATCCAGATGTTGCAACTGAACATTACAAAGCTAGATTGGTAGACCTGTAAAAAAGAATGGAGAAAGAAGCTATGGATTTTGAGCTGAATAAAAAGTACTTGGAAGAAGAGGTTGCAGTGTTGAAGTCAAAAGTTAATATGCAAAGTAAAGTTATTTGTGTACTGTTAGGAATGCTTTTCATTATGTTTATGAAAGCTTTGTAATTGTGATCTAAAATGTATTGAAAAGGTTGCAGTTTGATCAATTAATGGAAATGTGTTTTGGCATTTGGTACTTAGACATGTGTTTTTCATTTGAATGGAAATGTAGTAATGAATGGAAGTGCATTTTGGCAAAAGGTAAAAAAAATGGTAGTGCAATAATGAATGAAAATGCGTTTTGGCAAAATGGTTTTGCTAATATATGTAAAAAAAATAGAAACGTGCAGTAATTAAAATGTTTTTGCTGATATATGTACAAAAAATAGTGCCAAAAATGCAGTAATGAAAATGGTTTGCTGATATATATATATATATATATATATATATATATATATATACGAAAAATGCAGTAAGTGATATGTACAAAAAAATGTAGTAATGAAAATGAAGTAAAGTAATGAAAACCATAAAAACCCACAATACACTTTATATTCAAAAGAACACAACTTGACGACTAATAGGGGTTTAACTTGTTCAAGCTCGGCATTCTACGACTACTTGCTTATGCATAAAGCATTGCACTTTCATTCCTTTGCTTCTAATCCTAGGCCTTAACCAAGACCTTACTTGAATCACATAAATACCTACAAAAGCGGTTAACAACTAAATGGTAAGCTTTTGCTTAGTAACTAAAAACGTAAATAATGTGAGATTATACATCATTATATTAGCATCATATACTATCAACTTTAGTCTACAAGACTATTCTTTACCATTAATTGCATAAAACACTTAAACAAAATACCTTCCACACTATCACTTGCATATAAACGCTTTAACCATTAACATTCCATAGCAAACATAATTTTCACATACCTTAACTTGTTCCACAACTGGTCTAGGCACATCCATAGCTAGTTATGCCTAACTAGCCCCATTCCAACCTTAAACTAAGCACATTAAGCCAATGTCTTCTAAACCCTTAACATGATCATTCACATAACAATATGATAAAATCTATATAATTTCACATTATAACCGATGTACTTACTTCAAATCCATAGCTAATTTATCAATAACACCAACACCAATGCCACTTGATTTCCTATGCAAGTTTTACTAAGAATATTAAGCATTTTCATAATGCGTAACAAAATAATGGGTTTCTAATAATGATACGTGGGAATTGCGCCCTCGCAACAGATTTTACCTCTCAAGGGATCTTGAGAAGCTTACAACCCCCACCAGGCAGTGTACCTAATCGTTGTAGTATAGTATAGTGACAAGTACCGGGGGATTGATCGTTCAACTCAGAAATAGTGTCGCTAGGATTAGAAAGCCTACTAAACTAGGTCTAGAGGTGAGGGATGATTCTTTTTGTATTTTTATATTTTATGGAAAGCATGTAAAATCTCGGGTTTTGACGGAGTAGGCGGAATTAGTTGCTAGCCAACTAACCTAATTAACTAAGATGCAATCAAAATAAAAATAAAAGAAATGAAAATTAAACTAATATACTAATGTGGTGGAAACAATAATGAGAAAAGTTGTGTTTACTTAGATTTCATTACTCCCTAGATATCTTTTACCGGTTGATTAGCTTATTACAATTGTATGGATGACAGGTTATATTCCTTAATACTAGTCGTAGGGCCGTGTAAAATATTCCCTAACTCTAAAAGATCCTACTTCACTCCTATGTCGAGCCGTTAAAAGCTCCTAACATGGGATCATTAGAATTCACGTATGCATTAAATACAACCAAAAATCGTAGTACACCTCCGATCATGTTTCTTAAGACTTTCAAGCAAGTTACCAATGGAAGTCTGCCAGTTTTCTTAAGCCTAACATCGAATACAATCATTCATAACAATTATAAATAAACAGTCAACCCATAATCAACATCTAGGTTTCACTACATCTAAGCAAACACAATAAAAGCCTAGCCTAACATGTTAAAAGAAAGAAAAGCATAAGATAGAATCAAAAAATACATAGACATATTGAATGATTATTGGAGAACTTATCTTTATTAAAAAAATGGAAGAAAGAAGGGTTTGAAACCCCTTCAATATGCAGGAAATTCGACCTAGGGTTTGTGCATAACTTGTTCCACTTTGTTCCACACTTTACAATGAAAAATTGGAAAAATTTATAGAGACATAGAATCCTGATGGCGTCATGTATTAGTCTCTGACGCCGTCAACTCGCCGCCAAGATGAAATTCGTATTGCCTAGATCCACTTATGACGCCGTCATGTAGAAATAAGCTCTGGGCCGCCACGTGTATTTGGACCCTGACGGCCTTGGTGACGCCGTCAGGCCATTAACAACGAAAATGTTCTGGGCCGTCATGTTATAAGTTCCACATCCACCTCTTTTGTCACTCTTGACGCCGTCATGTGTAATGTCTTGACGTCGTCAGGTACTGTTCCCAGCAAGGAATTTGAGACTTTGCCGTTTTCTTCACTTTTATGCTCCATCATTATGACTCGATACAAGCATTTGACTCTAACAATTACTAATATACATGCTCATTTAATTATTGTGGCGAATCATGATCATTTTCGTTCTTATAAACAAGTTTGGGTTTCCCTTACACTTATCTTTTGCAAAATACCTTTATATGTAATTAAGACGAAGTTAAACAACAAAATAAAGCATTTTTACAATTTAGGTTGAAACATGATCTATCAACAATAAAAACAAAACATGCATACGGAAACAAATAAAAATCACACAAAGCATGGGTTGCCTCCCAAGAAGCGCTTTTCTTTATTTACGAGTCTTGTAGCTAGACTCAAGGTCATGGGCAATTACGTGACCTCGTCATCAAATGTTACATCCTCCTCACTAATCATTTCATTACCACTTTCTTGATAATGTTTTACGCGTTGTATGTTTATAGTGAATTCTCTATTTTCATCGTCCATTAACACAATAGACCCCGCTTTAGAGGAGCTTTTCACCGTAAAGGGTCCATACCATCTAGACTTAAGTTTCCCGGGAAATAACCTTAACCGGGTATTATACAATAGAACTTTGTCCCCTTCTGAGAATTCCATAGGTTTCTTAATTCGCTGGCCATGCCATCTTTTTGCCCTTTCTTTATATGTAACGGAGGATTCATACGCTTCTAACCTTAATTCATCAAGCTCATGGAGTTGTAAGAACCTATTCGTTCCAGTGACCATATAATCCAAATTACATGCCTTAAGTGCCCAATAAGCCTTGTGTTCCAGTTCCACTGGAAGGTGACACGCCTTGCCATAAACCATGCGGAACGGGGTCGTTCCAATAGGTGTCTTATAGGCAGTTCGGAATGCCCATAAGGCCTCATGGAGTTTAAATGACCAGTCCTGTCTGTTCTGATTAACCGTCTTTTCCAATATTCTCTTAATCGCCCTGTTGGTGTTTTAAACTTGACCATTGGTTTGTGGGTGATAAGCGGTGGAGAACCGGTGGGAGACTCCATAGCTTTTCATAACCTTTTCCATTTGCGCATTGCAAAAGTGGGTCCCCCTATCGTTAATGAGAGCTTTAGGAATGCCGAACCTAGCAAATAGCTTTTTCAGAAAATGAATGACTACCCTAGCATCGTTGGTCCTAAGGCTTGTGCCTCCACCCATTTTGAAACATAATCAATGGCCACTAATATGTATTCGTTCCCCCCTGAAGATGGAAAGGGTCCCATGAGATCTATTCCCCAAACATCGAAAACCTCACAAACTTGTATAAAATTCTAAGGCGCTTCATCTCTTCTTGATATATTCCCCGGCTCATTGACATGCATCGCATGCTTGTATCATCTCCTTCACATCACGAAATATTGTAGGCCAATAGAATCCTGCATCGAAAATCTTTCGTGTGGTGGTATTTATCCCATGATGACCCCCAGAAGGGCCCGAATGACATTCTTTCATAATCTTCATCGCCTCTTTTCCCAAAAAACACAGCGCCTGATTACTTGATCAGGACATCTTCGGAATAAGAAGGGTTCGTCCCAGAAGTAGTATTTTAGTTGGGTAAAAAGCCTTTTCCTTTCGGGTCTAGTCATGTGTTCCGGAATGAGTCTGCTTGCAAGATAATTAGCATAATCAACGTACCATGGCTCAGAATCTGCCATTGACATAAGTTGTTCGTCAGGAAATGAATCCCGAATCTCACTCTTTTCAAGCTCACTAAGGAGGGGATTTTCGAGACGAGAGAGATGATCAGCAGCTAAATTCTCTGCTCCCCTTTTATCACGAATTTCAAATCGAATTCTTGTAACAACAAGATCCACCAAATTAGTCGTGGTTTAGCGTCTTGCTTAGCAAAAAGGTATCGAAGATCCGAATGATCAGTAAAAACGACCGTCTTTGAAAGGACAAGATATTGGCGGAATTTTTCGAAAGCGAACACCACGGCTAATAGTTCTTTTTCGGTGGTAGAATAGTTCTCTTGGGCGGGATTCATAGTTTTGCTAGCGTAGTATATTGGTTGAAATTGTTTGTTAAACCTTTGGCCTAATACTGCTCCAACAACATAGTCGCTAGCGTCACACATGATCTCGAAAGGTAATTCCAAGTTGGGTGTAACCATGATTGGGGCTTGCGTGAGTTCCTTTTTCAGGAGATTGAATGCATCCTTGCAATCTTGAGAAAAATCGAACGGGGCATCCTTTACAAGCAATTGAGTCATTGGCCGAGCTATTTTAGAGAAGTCCTTAATGAACCTCCTGTAGAACCCGGCATGACCCAAGAAACTACGTATTGCCTTGACAATGGTGGGATAAGGTAGTTTAGATATAGCTTCAACCTTTGCTTGGTCCACCTCAATCCCATTTCCTGAGACCTTATGCCCTAGAACAATCCCTTCTTTTACCATAAAATGGCATTTCTCCCAATTTAGGACCAAGTTGGTTTCCTCACAATGTTTGAGCATTTTTTCAAGGTTAGCGAGACAACGATCGAAAGAGTTCCCGAAGACCGAGAAATCATCCATGAAAACTTCCATGCTGTCTTCCATTAACTCGTGAAAGATTGCGGTCATGCATCGCTGAAAAGTGGCGGGAGCTTTACACAGCCCAAAAGGCATTCTCTTATAAGCGAATGTTCCATAAGGGCAAGTAAATGTGGTTTTTTCTTGATCCTCAAGGGCTATTGGGATTTGGAAATATCCTGAGAATCCATCCAGGAAACAGTAGTACACGTGCCCGGATAATCTTTCCAACATTTGGTCAATGAACGGGAGGGGAAAGTGATCCTTTCTGGTGGCATCATTGAGCTTTCTATAATCGACGCATACCCGCCAACCAGTAACCGTTCTCTAGGGTACCATCTCACCGTTGTCATTTTTCACCACAGTCATCCCTCCTTTCTTTGGTACAACCTGTACAGGACTAACCCACGGGCTATCCGAAATCGGGTATATCAGCCATGCATCTAAGAGTTTGATAACTTCCTTTTTCACCACCTCCTTAATGTTGGGATTCACCCGCCTTTAGGGTTGCACGGATGGTTTATAGTCTTCTTCCATAAGAATCTTATGTGTGCAGAAGGTTGAGTCAATCCCCTTAATGTCGGCTATACTCCATGCAAGGACTCCCTTATATTTCTTTAAAACTCCTAAGAGTCCATCCTTTTGCCCGTGTTCAAGGGAAGAATTTATGATCACTGGCAATTGATCTTCTCCTTAGAGGAAAGCGTATTCCAGGTGGTTTGGGAGTTCTTTAAGTTCTAGCTTGGGTGGTTCAATAATGGAGGGCTTTAGCTTGTTTCCGGGTTTATGGAGTTCGAGCGGTTCAGTGGTCTCTTGTCTGGGGTAGAAGGAGACTGCACTAGCGCCCTCGTTTTCTCCTCCTCCATTATAGGGAGGAAACTCTCATCCCGTAACCAGCCTTCTTCGATTTGTTCATCAACACAGTTGTCAATGACATCAGTTAATTCATCGACCTCTCCGATGAAATAGAGTCGGTTAGCTGCTTCGAGAGATAGATTCATATTGTCTTTTATATCAAAGGTCAAGCTATCGGTCCCTACTCGTAAGGTTAACTTGCCGTCGTGAACATCAATAACTGCACGAGCGGTGGCAAGAAAGGGTCTCTCTAAGATGATGGGCACCAGGTCATCCTCCTCAATTTCCAATATTACGAAGTCAATCAGAAATTTGAACTTCCCTACTTTAACTAGCACATTCTCGCATATCCCCAAGGGATATTTGACCGATCTATCAGCTAGTTGGATGTTCATACAGGTTGGTTTTAGTCCGGAATATCCTAGTTTGAGGAACATGGAGTAGGGCATGAGGTTGATGCTTGCCCCTAAATCGGAAAGAGCATTCTTTATCGATAGAGATCCTATGGAACAGGGCAAGGTGAAGCTGCCTGGGTCGTCTACCTTTTTTGGTAGCCCTCGTTGGGTCACCACTGAACATTTTTCTCTCAGAGTCACAAGACCCTCGAGTTTCTTTCGGTTGGCAAGCAATCTTTTGAAGTATGAACTATACTTGGGCATGTGATAGCAAGCATCAAGGGGAGGTATGGTGACCACTGAATCTTTTAGATACGACAAGAATCTTTTATTATCGTTTTCAATCTTCTGATTTTTTAGGCGGGATGGAAATGGGATTCTCACAGGTTGGTTAGGTGGAGTTGGTGGAGATGGGGTCATCAAAGGAGGTTGTTCGGGAGCCTCGTTACTCACATTACCTTCCTCCTCGCGGGGATTATTTGGCTCAACGGTGACAGGATGTTGGCTCGGATAAGGAGGGTCCTTGGTTGTTGTTCCAGCTTGAGTAGTAACTGCAAGCATGGGATCTTTTTGGCTTGCTGGGGATCTGTTATGGCCATCAAGGGTGGCATTAATTTTGTTGAACCATTTTCCCATGTCATTCTGTTGTTCGGCGATGAGCTCGTCAAGCCCTTTCAATTGTAAGCCTTTTTCCTGAGTAAAGTGCCCAAGGTCATCCTCAAAGGTGCTCCTGATTTTGAATTCAGGGCTTTCCTCTCCTTCTTTCATTTTCACCAGATTCCCCCAAAGAGTATAATCATCATTTTGGTAGAAAGGCAAAAGGGAGGGGTCATCGTAGATGTCATATCCCGACAAACACGCATGTTCGGTAATGATTTCTCTTCCACATTCTTCTACTTCGTGCGGGCCCCCACAGTAGTCGCAGATCAGGTAAGGATTTGAAAGTTGTTTAGTTGTTCGCGACCCTGCAAGGTATAACAGCCTTTCGTGAATTTTCCTCAGCCGATCCGAGGGTGTTTGTGTGATTTCAGATATGCTCATAGTCGAATCGGGTTCATCCCAAGTATTATCCTGGTCTTGAGCATATTCCTCAATCATATTCCACCCTTCCTCGGTGCTCAGATTAGCTATTTTCCCTTTCCTTGAATTATTGATTCCGTTTTGGTCGTTTGGGGAGACATTGTCGTAGAAGATTTGGACCAGAAGCCAAAGTTCTATGCCATGATGGGGAACTTGTCTTATTAGATCCTTGAATCTAATCCATGATTTATAGATGGGTTCATCCTTTCCCTTTCGGAAACAGAGGATCCTATCCCTAAATGCCGAGGTTTTCCCTGCTGGGAAGAACTTCTCATAAAACTTGGATATAAGTTGTTCCCATGTAAAAATAGACTCGGAGGGAAGTTTATCATACCACTCCTTGGCTTTTTCATAAAGAGTGAAAGGGAAGAATCATAATTAGGACGTGTTTCTAGTGGCCCCATCCGTATGGAGGGTGTCCTCTATCTTCAAGAAATTCCTGATATGTTGAATTGGGTCATTGGTATGTAGTCCGCGAAACTTGCATACACTTTGGACAAGTCAAACATCGTTTGCATGCAAGACCTCATTGGTGCGTTGGTTTGGGAAAACAATGGCATTTGAGAAGCCACGAGGATTCGGGGAGGAATAGTCCTTAAGGCGCTTAGGGGTGGGAGTTTCGAGGGTGCTCATATTGTTGTTGGATTGGGGGCTAGAGGGCGTGAGGTGATTATCTGAATCTTCTTCAGAAAGGGCCTCATCAAAGCTGATGGCTATGCCAGATGGTTTGGGTGTTGGGAGAGATTGCTTTAGCCTATGCATTTCCCTTTCAGGTTCTGCATATGGCAAAACAAGATTTCTTACGGAACTACGATTCCTAGTGATCCTAAGGTTAAAGAGATCTTCATTTGCCATGATGGCGGATGGTGATGGTTACTGATGAGGCGAAAAATGATCCGTTTTTAGGGGGTCATTTAAGCCCGAATCCGACTTTATTTGATCAAATATTGCCCTAAATCGTTCCTTTTGTGATTTTAGGTGTTTGGAGAGTGAATTCTAGAAAAGAGGCTATTTTGGACGTTTTTGGAGCATAAAGTGAAGAAAACGGCAAAATACCAAAAATCCAAGCTGAGGATACAAGGTGACGGCGTCAAGACTTGCCTCTTGACGGCGTCAGACATGAAGAATTAAATATCGAAGGTGGTGACGGCGTCAGACGTACTGGTGACGGCGTCAAAGTGGCCAAGAATAATTTACCGTGGGTGGTGACGGCGTCACATAGGCCGTCATAAGTGGATCAAGGCCGTCCGAGGAAGTTTATGGCGGCGAGGTGACGGCGTCAGAATTAACTCTTGACGCCGTCAGACTGTTTTTCCTATATATAGTTTTCTAGTTTTTTCATTAAAAAGAGAGAAGTTTTGGTGAAACCCTAAAGACGATTTTGGTGCCTCTTTTACAGGTTTTTCAAGGGTTCCAAACCCTTGAGACCTTGCATTGTAATTGAGATAAGTGTACTTTCAATTCAATCAATATGTCTATGTGTTGGTTGTTTATCTCTTGTTCTTGTCTCAATTCTACTATGCTAGGCTAGATATCTCTTGTGTTTACTTAGATCTAATGAAACCTAGATGTTGATTATGTGTTGATTACTTGTCTATTCTTGTTTTGAATGAATGATTTATATGTTAGGCTTAAGAAAACTGGCAGATCTCCAAATGGTAACATGCTTGAACGTCTTAAGAAACATGAACCGAGGCGTACTAGGTCTTTATTGGTTGTATTTAATGCATGAGCCACTGTTTACAATCCCTATAGTTGTGCTGGGTCATGGTGTAGGAGGAGATAAGAGCTCATAGAGTTGGGGAGTTATGTATGCCACCCTACGAATGGTATTAAGGAATACAACCCGTCATTCATACAAGTGTAACAAGTAATTAACATGTAAAAGATATCTAGGGAGTAGTGAAGTCTAAGTAAACACAATTTCTCCAACCACTGCTCACAACCTTAGTATAATTTAGTTTAATTTTATTTTTATTAGTTTATTTTGATTGCATCTTAGCTTTGGGTTAGTTGAATAGCAACTAATTCCGCCCACTCCTTCAAAACCCGAGATTTTACTTGCTTTCATAAAATATAAAAATACAAAAATAATCATCTCTCACCTTTAGAACTATTAATTAGGTTTTCTAATCCTAGCGACACTATTCCTAAGCTGAACGATCAATCCCCCAGTACTTGTCACTATACTATACTACAACGATCAGGTACACTGCCTGGTGGGGGTTGTAAGCTTCTCGGGATCCCTCGAGAGGTAAAGCAAGGTGCGATTCCCACGCATCAAGTTTTTGGCGCCGCAGCCCGGGGAATAGTTATTGTCTAGGTTAGAATTTCTTTTTATTAGGTCTACTTGCTAGATTCCTTTCTAGTAAGATTTTTATTTTTATTTTTAGGTCTTCTTTAGTCTATCTTATTTCTTCGTGCCTTTGTTCGTACTCTTTACCATCCGACATCATGGAAGGTGGTAACATCTTTGAACCCATCATCCCACCACAACAAAACCCACCATTAGAACCCCTTAGGCCCCGAACTTTAGGAGAGTATTCCCGACCTAGCCACCAAGGCTACCGAAACACCATTGAGCTCACCGGAGCCAATGTGACCCCCTTGCGATCCGACACCATCCGGTTGGTGCAAAGCGGATGTGCATTCCATGGACTTCGTTCCGAAGATCCAAACCAACACCTTAAGGACTTCCTCAAAATCGTAGATTCCATAGACCTAGGTGTTGAGACTAGAGAGACTACCCGTTTACGCCTATTCCAATTCTCTCTACGGGATCAAGCTAGTCAATGGCTTGAGCGTTTACCCGCGGGATCCATCACCACATGGGATGATCTCACCACTCGTTTCCTTGCTCAATTTTTCCCACCGGGGAGAACTACTAAACTTAGGAATGACATCTTGATGTTTCAACAACGTCAAAATGAATCTCTTTATGAAGCATGGACTCGTTTCAAGGACTTACTCCAAAAAGTCCCTCATCATGGCATAGATCTTTGGCTCCAAGTCCAAATATTCTATGACCATATCGACATCTCCACGAGGCGAACCATTGACCAATCGGCCGGTGGTAAGCTACGTGATCTTAGTGCGGAACAATCATGGGAACTCATAGAAGATCTTGCTCTCTATGACAACGAAAGTTGGAATGATCCCCGTGATTTGAACAAAACGGTCAAGGCAATATCTTTGCCTTCGAATAATTCAAGCACTCCCGACCGTAGGATCATGGAACTTGAGGACCAAGTCAAGTTTCTCATGAAATCTTACGAAGCTCCGAAGCATTCAAGCCAAGTGAACAAAATCACTTCTTCATGCGAATTATGTAGTGGTCCCCATGACACTCGTGATTGTGTGGAACTCCCCGGAACAGCTTTTGCGGACTACGCATCCATGCGTACCGACGAAGCGGGAGATAAGTGGTACACTTTCAAGCCCGAGCCAAACACATACGGTGATTCATACAACCCCTCATGGAAAAATCACCCAAACCTTAGGTGGAGACAAAATCAACCCAATTCATCCAACCCACCTAATCGTTACCAATCAAACGGTCCCCCATCCAACCGTACTTTCAACAACAATCCTTCTAACAACTATGGTAGTACCAACAATCTTGAAGGATTGATGTCAAAGTTCATGGCATCTCAGGAAGCTCGCATAGCTAAGTTTGAAGCCGATTTCAAACAAAATCAAAGCGAGATGACCAATAGAATTGATGCATTGTTGAAAGTTCTCAATGACCGAGAAATGGGAGCACTCCCAAGCGACACCATCAAGAATCCGAAACAAAACGTTAATGCCATATCTTCAGTTTCGTCACCTACTTCGTGTCCACAATACTACTCGGTTAAATCAACGAGCACGTGTTTCAAACAAAACCAAATTCCCCAAAAGGACCAATCAAATAAAACACCCACTATAGAGCCGGTCAAAAGCATAGTTGAAACACCTCTTACGCAAGACCTTGACGATGAATTCAAAGAACTTCACCTTGAACGCCCCGTCATTGATGTCTTAGCGCGTGCTCCTTACTATAGTGCCCTCCTAGAAAAATATGAGAAGTATAGGCTAGGTAAAAATGGGACCGCCTTCGTTCAAAACAAGTTGCCTAAAAAGCTTGATGATCCGGGTATATTTGTTTTACCTTGTAAGATAGGAAGATCCGAAGCTTTCGACACACTAGCCGATTTAGGGTCAAGCCTCAACTTGATTCCCTTATCCTTATTCACCGCTCTTAAGCTAGGAAAGTTAGAGGAAACGGAGGTATTGATAGGGCTAGCAAATGGAAGTATTGCCCACCCGGTTGGAATGATTAAGGATGTAGTTGTTCACATAGGAAGGTTAACTATATTAGCGGATTTTCACATCCTAGACATGGTTAGTGACACTACATGCCCATTATTGGTAGGAAGAGGATTTTTAGCAACCGCTAGTGCCATGATTGATTGCAAGGAATCCAAGATAGCGGTAGGAGAAGGCGATACTTGGTCGGTGTATGATGTTAAGAAGCATAGTTATGATTGTGATGATGAACCAACACCGCATTGGGTAGAGATGAATAGGAGACCATCTAGATATGGACCTTGGATAGAAAGGAACTTCATAGGACCTCAATGCCCATTTTATCTAGAAAAGGATTTCGTTGAGAAGACACATTCGGTAGAACAACTCATAGCTAGGGATGAGGAGCTAGATCCCTTTGAGGACCCCTTAGTCTTTAGAAAGATGATTGAGTTCTTGAGCGTAATGCCTATTAATATAGAGTTGAATAAATGGAAAAGAGATGGAGATAAGTATAAATGGAGGTGGGACAAGCCACCTAAAGAAGGTGACGGGTCATGGCATATTAGAATGACCTTGTATGATCCGGATGGAGAAAAGTTTGAAAGGTCATACCACACTAAGGGAACCGATAGGAAGTTGAAACCTAAGTTCGATCCCAAAGATGTCCTCAATGAGGAACTCACCCGAATCACGTAGTAACCCACGACTTTGAGTCTAGCTACAAGACTCGTAAATAAAGAAAAGCGCTTCTTGGGAGGCAACCCATGTTTTGTGTGATTTTTATTTGTTTGATTATTATTTGCTTCCGTATGCATGTTTTATTTTTATTGTTGGTTGATCATGTTTCTCAATTAAAAAGTGGAAATACTTTATTATGTTGTTTAGCCTAGTCTTAACTTCAACCTAGAGGTATTTTTGCAAAAGATAAGTGTAAGGGAAAACCCCAAATATGTTTTTAAGAAACAAACCGATCATGATTATCCACAATATTTAATGAACATGTATATTCGTATTTGTTAGAGTCAAATGCTTGTATTGAGTCATAATGAAGTTTTGCAGGATTTTCCAGGAAGTAGGACAAAGTTTTTCCAGAAATTTTCCGAAAACTTAACATAAGAATTTCTGCAGGTCCATTCTGACGGCGTCAGGGTTTGCTCTTGACGGCGTCAGGAGTTAAAATCTGGAAATTTTACCGGTTTTGTTTTTTTCTAACGGAGTCTTATGGTTTTTGTGAATTATTAAGTTTTATAATCTCCAGGAAATCTGCAAACTTCATTCCACAAGCATTATATCTTACTTTGTTTTCTAGGATTTAGTAACTTATATAGGATGCCGCCGATTTTACGCGAGGTTGCCTTGTCTACTTTTGTCAGGATTTACAGGTTATTTGTGACAAGAAGATGATTTATATTCTGGAAGGGAAGCTTTGATTGTTCGTTTTCTTGGAAGAAGATTTAACCTGGCCAACTAAAATCCATACCGAGCGAATCAGGGGAGTATTTGATTTCATTCTCTTTACTTTTTAACTTTTACATTCTTTACTTGAACATTGGGGACAATGTTCATCTTAAGTGTAAGGGGAGGGTAAAAAGATGATACCTTACATATGCACTTTCGCTTGAGTTTGTTTTGTTTGATAGTAGATGAGTAATAAAACTACGAGAAATACTTGTTAGTGTAATTTTAGCGCCAAATTTAAAATTTTTTACAACATTTAGGAGTGAAAATTTAGCCATAGCAAGCGTCTCATGGATAGGAGGTTGTATGACTAGCACATAACCGTATATTCAGAAAAATTTTCCACCCAAAAATGTGAGGTTCGCCTTTAGATTTGATAGGAAAAGCATTTATTATTGGTGCTTATGAGTGTGCCGGTAGCATTTAGATTCTAGAACTTGCGTTAGTGATGCATCCCGAGACCGCTAGTGAGACTACATTCGTGTAGTAGGATTTACTACATGATAAGAGGCATTAGGATCACCCTTGTGTTAAACCCGTATTATAATTACTTGACCATTTAAGTCATATTACTTGGCTAGTTAAGTCAACTAATTTTTCCCACACCCTTAGCGTTGTACTCATTTTTAGTACACGAAACCCCTAGTACACCCCTCCGAGCCTATCTTTTCGTTTCTAACTTTAAGCATTTTACTTAAAGGAAGAATTTGTTACACCCCACTTAAATGTACAACCAAATCGCCTTAGCCTTCCGTGTATGCGCTCATTTTTAGTGCATTATTGTTATTTGTTAAACCCTAAGTTAACTTTCTAATTGATTACATGGTTACTAAGTCGAGTCATATCATTGTACATATTGTTTTGGGACTATTGGGACTCATGGGTAAGTACTTAATTTATGGAGTAATGGGGAAGAACATCACTTATTACCCCCCATATGTACGTTAATCTTAAAAGTGCTCCAAGTGTTTTGATTTTCTTAATTCGAGTCATTAGATTAGTTAATTGTAAAGTATGTAAAGATTCAAGTGTAAGGGGAATTCTCATCCCCTATGATGTATTATTTTGGATGGTAGGGTAAGAGTGTATGCACAAAAAAAAAAAAAAAAAAAAAAAAATCAAAAAAATCAAGAAAAAGAAAAAAAAAATAGAAAAGAAAAAAAAAAAGAGAAAAAACATACGGACTACCATCCCGTTTTTATTCTATGTTTATTTTATGTTTTTGTTATTTTTCATTTATTAGCTTAAGTCGAGTCTGGTCTTGGCTTAGCAACGCCATCTTGTACATGTAATTAACTAAGATTGTTAACTCACCACCAGTAAAACTTCCTTTATCCAACCAAACCGTGTAATTCATATCCTTATACCTAACGTTATAACCCTTTAAAAGACCTCTTTGATAGTTTATCCTAGGTGCTTACGCCATGTGGTGGAGGTTTGATCCTTTCCCAAGCCTATGGTAATCTATTTTGCTATGACAGATAGTGAGAGATATCTTCCATTTCCATAATGTTATATTACTTTATTACACCCGAGAGATGTGAGTATCTAAACACTATTTGTGAGGTGCTTGTGTATGACCTCCGTGCTTGTCTATTGGTCTTTAGTGGAACGATTATTTGTTGTAATTACTTTTATATTAGTGTTAAATGACCCCTAACTTGTCTTTTGAGTAGAATAAAAGCTCATTTGCTTGAGGACAAGCAAATCTCAAGTGTAAGGGTATATGATGAGGCGAAAAATGATCCGTTTTTAGGGGGTTATTTAAGCCCGAATCCGACTTTATTTGATCAAATATTGCCCTAAATCATTCCTTTTGTGATTTTAGGTGTTTGGAGAGTGAATTCTGGAAAAGAGGCTATTTTGGACGTTTTTGGAGCATAAAGTGAAGAAAACGGCAAAATACCAAAAATCCAAGCTGAGGATACAAGGTGACGGCGTCAAGACTTGCCTCTTGACGGCGTCAGACATGAAGAATTAAATATCGAAGGTGGTGACGGCGTCAGACGTACTGGTGACGGCGTCAAAGTGGCCAAGAATAATTTACCGTGGGTGGTGACGGCGTCACATAGGCCGTCATAAGTGGATTAAGGCCGTCCGAGGAAGTTTATGGCGGCGAGGTGACGGCGTCAGAATTAACTCTTGACGCCGTCAGACTGTTTTTCCTATATATAGTTTTCTAGTTTTTTCATTAAAAAGAGAGAAGTTTTGGTGAAACCCTAAAGACGATTTTGGTGCCTCTTTTACAGGTTTTTCAAGGGTTCCAAACCCTTGAGACCTTGCATTGTAATTGAGATAAGTGTACTTTCAATTCAATCAATATGTCTATGTGTTGGTTGTTTATCTCTTGTTCTTGTCTCAATTCTACTATGCTAGGCTAGATATCTCTTGTGTTTGCTTAGATCTAATGAAACCTAGATGTTGATTATGTGTTGATTACTTGTCTATTCTTGTTTTGAATGAATGATTTATATGTTAGGCTTAAGAAAACTGGCAGATCTCCAAATGGTAACATGCTTGAACGTCTTAAGAAACATGAACCGAGGCGTACTAGGTCTTTATTGGTTGTATTTAATGCATGAGCCACTGTTTACAATCCCTATAGTTGTGCTGGGTCATGGTGTAGGAGGAGATAAGAGCTCATAGAGTTGGGGAGTTATGTATGCCACCCTACGAATGGTATTAAGGAATACAACCCGTCATTCATACAAGTGTAACAAGTAATTAACATGTAAAAGATATCTAGGGAGTAGTGAAGTCTAAGTAAACACAATTTCTCCAACCACTGCTCACAACCTTAGTATAATTTAGTTTAATTTTATTTTTATTAGTTTATTTTGATTGCATCTTAGCTTTGGGTTAGTTGAATAGCAACTAATTCCGCCCACTCCTTCAAAACCCGAGATTTTACTTGCTTTCATAAAATATAAAAATACAAAAATAATCATCTCCCACCTTTAGAACTATTAATTAGGTTTTCTAATCCTAGCGACACTATTCCTAAGCTGAACGATCAATCCCCCGGTACTTGTCACTATACTATACTACAACGATCAGGTACACTGCCTGGTGGGGGTTGTAAGCTTCTCGGGATCCCTCGAGAGGTAAAGCAAGGTGCGATTCCCACGCATCAGTTACGAACATCGAAACGAAGAAATAAGATAGACTAAAGAAAACCTAAAAATAAAAATAAAACCTTACTAGAAAGGAATCTAGCAAGTAGACCTAATAAAAAAGAAATTTTAATCTAGAAAATAACTATTCCCCGGGCTGCGGCGCCAAAAACTTGATACGTGGGAATTGAGCCCTCGCAACAGGTTTTACCTCTCAAGGGATCTTGAGAAGCTTACAACCCCCACCAGGCAGTGTACCTGATCGTTGTAGTATAGTATAGTGACAAGTACCGGGGGATTGATCGTTCAACTCAGGAATAGTGTCGCCAGGATTAGAAAGCCTACTAAACTAGGTCTAGAGGTGAGGGATGATTCTTTTTGCATTTTTATATTTTATGGAAAGCAAGTAAAATCTCGGGTTTTGAAGGAGTGGGCGGAATTAATTGCTAGCCAACTAACCCAATTAACTAAGATGCAATCAAAATAAAAATAAAAGAAATGAAAATTAAACTAATATACTAATGTGGTGGAAACAATAATGAGAAAAGTTGTGTTTACTTAGATTTTATTACTCCCTAGATATCTTTTACCGGTTGATTAGCTTGTTACAATTGCATGGATGACGGGTTATATTCCTTAATACTAGTCGTAAGGCCGTGTATAATATTCCCTAACTCTATAAGATCCTACTTCACTCCTATGTCGAGCCGTTAAAAGCTCCTAACATGGGATCATTAGAATTCACTTATGCATTAAATACAACAAAAAATCGTAGTACACCTCCGATCATGTTTCTTAAGACGTTCAAGCAAGTTACCAATGGAAGTCTGCCAGTTTTCTTAAGCCTAACATCGAATACAATCATCCGTAACAATTATAAACAAACAATCAACCCATAATCAACATCTAGGTTTCACTACATCTAAGCAAACATAATAAAAGTCTAGCGTAACATGTTAAAAGAAAGAAAAGCATAAGATAGAATCAAACAATACATAGACATATTGAATAATTATTGGAGAACTTATCTTTATTAAAGCATGGAAGAAAGAAGGGTTTGAAACCCCTTCAATATGCAGGAAATTCGACCTAGGGTTTGTGTACAACTTGTTCCACTTTGTTCCACACTTTATAATGAAAAATTGGAAAAATATATATAGACATAGCATCCTGACGGCGTCATGTATTAGCCTCTGACGCCGTCAACTCACCACCAAGATGAAATTTGTATTGCCTAGATCCACTTCTGACACCGTCATGTAGTAATAAGCTCTGGGCCGTCACGTGTATTTGGACCCTGACGGCCTTGGTAACGCCGTTAGGCCATTAACAAAGAAAATGTTCTGGGCCGTCACGTTATAAGTTGCACATCCACCTATTTTGTCACTCTTGACGTCGTCATGTGTAATGTCTTGACGTCGTCAGGTACTGTTCCCAGCAAGGAATTTGAGACTTTGCCGTTTTCTTCACTTTTATGCTCCAAAAACGTCCAAAATGCTTCCTTTTCCAGATTTCTCTCCAAAAGTACCTAAAATGACAAAAGAAACAATTTAGGGCAATATTTGATCAAATAATCTTGAATTCGGGCTTAAATAACCCCTTAAAAGCGGTACACTTTTCGCCAACGGTACACTTTTTGCCTCATCAAATACTACCCATCCTATCTCTACATTCTTAATGATCATATAATAAAATCCCCTAAATCACTAACCCATTTAAAGGATTTAATTCATAAACATTATACCATCATTACTTTAACTCAAAACTCTTATTACCCAAAACCCTCAAATTTGCTTATGAACCTTAACTTTTTATAATCACCAATTGAATGACCATAAGCTACTTACTTGAGGATGATAATTGCTAGGGACATAATCTTTCATTACAACACTTTATTCATCATCAATTGATCATCAAGACTTCTCGTTTCCCTCTTTCTTTTTCCTTTATCTCGCCCTAACACAAACACATAGATCAAACTAGAAGTGTCTGGAATATTTGGTGAAGGTTAGCTATAAATTTGGGTAATTGTTTGCCACTTTGGCAAGAATGGTCCCTTAAGTTCCTTTCTCTCAGACTTAGGCCACATAATATTTTCTAAAACCCTATTGCATACACTTTAGTTTATTGTCTAACTATTTGGTTTGACTTCCAACTTAATACATTGGCTAGCCAACAACATAAAGCCTTCAAACTTATAAATGTCATAGTTGAGCTATTACAAGCAGTTTAACTTATAAAATATATCAAACCCGTTTTTAGGGTGGAACATGAATTATATGTGATACTAGTTGATTAAACGTGCTTACAATGGGTTACACATATGTGTAAAAGAATGATAAAGTGTCAAATTTATATGAGTTAAACTATGTGAACTGCATTAAGAGATGTGAATAAAATATGAATTACTGTAACTTCTTTAGTATGTGCCTAATGTGCTATATGAGATAATAGTATAAGGTTATGTGTATGTAACGTGGGAAGCCTTACGTGCTAGATCATAGTAAAGTGTAAAATTTATATGTCGGTATATGCGATAGGATTAATTTCATATATCACCCTACTTTTAAGATTAATTTCATATATACCCAAAATGCAAGTATTGAATGCATAATGTACAATGTTTTTAATGCATGTTTGGGTATATATGAAATTTCTAGGTAAAGAAAGGGGAGATATGAAATTACCCCTATGCGATAATAGTATAAGGTTAAGTTGAATGTGCTTGAATTATGTCGAGCTAATATGCAATGTGGAGATAGTTAATTATAAACATCAAGAATTGTTTTATGTGGAATAACACCTTAATTTCGGGGTAATTGATTGCACCCTTTCGGGGTAGCTGAAAGTACCCTCGTAGTAACGTATAACACCCTTTGTCGTAAGTTATAATGAGGTTGAAGTGTGATATGTGGTAAAGGACTCAATGTGCGATTAAAGTTACTTAGAAATTTTTGTATGTTTTAAAGAAAGTAGTGTTCGATAGTAGTTCTGTTGTTATTAAATTACTGCAATTTTATCAAGCGAAAGATTATTCTTTAGTTGTTAAATATTTAGTACGTTTTCAAGTATGCAAAAGTAAAGATATGAAGCATGTGATGATTAAAAGTCGAAGTGAATGTTATTCATGTTGTTTGCTTATAGTTACGAGTGAATCTTAAGAAACATGCTAAGATATATTTGTACCCCCCATTTTAAATGTTAAAATATTTCGAAAAGTAAACATGTTAATGTGTCAAAAGTGAACCTCGGGTCATTTTTGTAAATATGTTTCAAGTGAAATTAAGATGTGACCACTATTGTTGGAGTGGAAGTTGTATTGACATAGCCAAAATTATTCATTTGGGACCCACGGGTATCACATCACTCAACACTTCTTCACTACTAATTTTCTTCTCATTCACAACTAACCTCAACTTACTCATTTGAGCATATCATTTATAACTATACTTTATTTTCCACTCAAAAAAAAAAAAAAAAAAAAAAAACGAATTTCAGAAGGTTTGCTTCGTCGTGCAGACGAGCAACCTTCAAGGGGGGGGGGGGGGGGGGGGGGGGGGGCTAGCTGTGAAGAAGGCCATGTATGAGTGGCGAGTATATATGGCGAGACCATACCTTCCACTCTTAATGTCGGAAAAGTTTAAAAGTCAAAAGGTTGCAAACGAGCTATTTGCGAACCCGTTAGTTAAAGAAGCGTTTATTTTAATTTAATCTTTCTTGCATTTTGTCTCTCCTTTATGTTTGTAATCTTTAATTGATTATATATCTAAAAAAATATTTTAAAGAAATTGGACATGAGACTGAAAATATATTATTTTGATATATAAGCTCAATTTATGGATATACTAAAATTCTCCATTTTGGTTTTTATATATGAATATTATTACAAGTGGGCATTGCCCAAGACAAAAATACGCAATTTATGGATATGTTAAAGTACTCCATTTCGTTATAAATGGCGTCCAAAGATTTCTCACTTTCTTGTGTGTTTAATAATCTATTCGTTGTAAATTCGTAACTTTTTTGTTTTTGTTTTTTAACTTTAAACTTGTGGATGTTAGACATCCTTGAAAAAAGTTACAAGTGGATTGAATAGTTTTCCATTTTTAGTGATAATGTATAGTACGCAGCTTCAAACTGTTCGGCTAGTGTGGATATATACTACACACTGAATATTTTTGAAAAAAATTACAGTAAATGGTAAGAATCACAATATGTTAACAATTGGATTGAAGTATTTAGCTAAGACGGTTTTTTTTTTTTTTTAATATTTATTTTGTCTAAAGATATCACTGATTTTCTATAGTACTTAAACTGTAACTTGTAATCTTAATATTTTTGAGAAAACTATCATATTAATTCATGAATTGTTTATAAAACTATATATAGAATGGACAGCCAGTTATTTTAAAATTCATCATGTCTCGATTCGTTTGACATATTGGCTGCTGTATTGAGAAAACAAAGAGTATAATATAACCTTAAAGACCATTGTTATAAATAGATTGTGGATTTATTATCATAGCCAACATTATTGTCAGGATACATGTATCTGCCAACTGTGGAGGCTTTGTACATGTTGGTAGATATTTGCTCCAAAAATAAATAAATAAATAGCCCTTCAAAATAAATAAATAAATAAATAAATAAATAATCCAAGTTTAATTATGAGAAAACAAGATTTGACAATTTCTGCAGTTTACCTAGCTATGATATTTGAGCTAAAAAAGGTTAGATTATGTGTTTTTTTTACGGCGGGATATTATTAAGAATAAAAACTCTAGCAAGAAGTTAGAGAAATTACAAAGGAAGTCTAACTCAATATAACCAATTACAAGATTTATCACCTCTAAACTTTAGTCAGGAAAAAGAGACTAATTGAATGTTATCGAAAATATCGTTTGCCTCATAATTTGAGAGCTAAAAACAATGCTATTTCAAGATCGTCATATGAACCAAAGAGTAGTAGCAATAATAACATACAAACAAGATTTTCTTGAAGAATTGATCTCCAATTATCAATCCACTCGATCCATTCCTTGTTGGAACTAAAAACCGGTAATGAAACATTAGTCCAAATGCGGATTTTACGCCAGATATTTGCAGTCGTTGTACAGGAAAAAGAAGAGATGATCCAAAGACTCCCCGCTCAAACTGCAAACTGGACAAATAATCGAATGTTTTTCCAACCAACTTAGCGAGAGATTTAACCGATGGGGGAGACGATCCAAAAGAAGATGCCAAATAAAAATGTTTACCTTCCTAGGCATAGAATTATTCCATCTTGTACCGAAAGACAATGAAGGAAGCATAATATTGTCAATATGTTTTCGAGTTGATCTCAAAGAAATCTCCCCATCATTGGATATACTCCACTGATGTGCATCCACACCTGAGCCTACTTTGACATTTGCGAGCTCGGAAAGTAGCATGTTCAAAGCTTCAGAATGGCGACCACCCAAGTTTTGTCCTCCAATTCACTCTCAAACGCCATTTGGAATAATATGCGTATCAAATGCCAACGCCATTTTGAATAAGCTCGAGGTTAAACGCTTTCAAACTTTTGATGCCTAAACCCGTTATATGGGTAATTTCATACTTCCCCTAATAAAAACAACAAAATTTCACATTTTTTTTAAATTTTCATCAAAATTATTACACATTATGCATTGTTCACTGTAAGTTGAGTAAATATGGCATTTTAAGGTTTATAGTGTGTAAATATGAAATTATCTTTGTATTTTATATTACATATTATTGGATTTTATTTGAACCTGTATTTGGTCACATGACGATAGATTATAAAAATTATTAGGTATTTCATTCATTTGGATATAGTTTGAGGTCTTAAAACTACATACATTACACTTGTATAGCGTGAATTGTTTAGCAGGGGTCAAGTGAACAAAGAGGCTGCTTAAATCACCTCTAATAAGATTATAGTGTAGTTAACTAGTGATACCATATCTCGTGAGTTGGTTAAGATTTTATAGGTACGAGAGTAAAGCCAAATAAAAGGAATTAGCAACTTAAAATATGGCTGGCTACTTGTTTGAATATCTTTCCTCTTTCCATGGCATCCACAAGAAATGGCAATTTGGATTTTGGAGGTCTATTTTCACTTTTAAGTTTTTTGGCAAGATAAGGAAATGTGTTTTAGTGGAAGTTTCTTAAATTACATTTACTATAGCTTCTAAAGATTAAGTTTATGTAATGATTTTTATCACTTAAATCACATAGTATGTGTTTGAATGGGAGAGGTAAATAAATTTGTATCGGTTCAACTGTTTAAAGGTTGTCAAATCTTGTACTCCTTTGGTTAAGTACTGTTTCTAATCTTGTGTGTAAGTACATTGTGAAAAATTAGAAGGATGGTTGAATAATTTTACGTTTTTTTAATTTATTATAAAAACTTTGGTTTTTAAAATTATTGTTTACTTTAAAAACTTTTGATTTCATATTATGTGAATTCAAGTCTTGCACAATATAAACAATTTTAATTAAGTACTAAAGCAATAATAACGTAAGTAAGATAATGAGTAGGAGATGGAAAGATCGAACCGCGAGACAAATGATTTATAGTGGTTCAACTACGAAGCACCTTTTCGCCCTACTCCACTCCCTGAGCACCTAACTTGAGAGTTTTCTTCACTATGTCAATAAGCTCTGTTGGGATCATACTTTTGTATTTAGTCAAGTCTCGGTCATTACCTTTTGTAATAGGTTGCTTTGGTATTTATTTCATTATGTTTTATGTTACAAGGCTTAAGTGTTAAAGCCCTATGGGCTTGAAAGCCCACGAATTAGTAAGATAAGGGAGGAAGGGAGTGTTGCCCTACTCCTCCCTTATAAATAGAAAGCTTATGTAACCTTTCACATTGTTGGTTATTTGAATATCTTAGTGAAACTCTTGTTCTTACTTTTCTCTCATTTCTTATAATCAACCAATCTCTTTTCTCATCTTATTTCTATCAATATCATACTTGTGTTTACATAAATGGTGACCTAACAAGTGGTATCATTCGCCTAATAGAGTTTGAAGTGTGTTTCTTTGGGTTAACGTGGGATTAAGGGTGTACTTTGCCTTCTTTTTGCATTTTTCTTTGTTTTTTTCACTCAAATCTTGAAGCTTGGACAAGTTTCAAGGTTGATATAGTGATTTGAAGCTTAGTTTTTGCATAAAGTCTTGATTTTTAAAGGTTTTTTTAAGGTTTTATAGCTTCTTTGATATTGGAAAACTAGTTTTTGGTAGCAAAATCTTCAATAGTTAGTGTTTTCTAAGTATTGGTGAAGTTATTTGATCAAAAGTACCTTATTTCTAAGCATTTTTCTTCAAAAATTTGAGATTTTTCAAGATTCTGACCTCTTTACGCGTAACTCACGTGAATAGTACGATTCTAAAGCTGTCAACAGTACTTTTTGTCCTTTCTACGAGTAACTTTTGGTCAAAACCCTTTTCTTACGAGTAACATAGGTCAAAACCCTGTTCTTACGAGTAACTTTGGAAACCTACGCCTAATTCTTACGCATAAGTGACTTCCTACGCCTAATTCTTACGCTTAAGTGACTTCCTACGCATAAGTTCTACGCAGAAGTTGATATTCTACGCATAAGTCTCACTTTCTACGCAAAAGATTACCTCTTACGCATAAGATTTTATCTTACGCGTAAGTTTCAGAGTTCTACGCAAAACTTCATCTAAGGTCTTCTCCTCGTGTTACGGTGACTCAGTACTTCCCTAGCTTGGATAAGTTAGTGGAATACTTCGACTTCGGATATCTTTCAAGCTTGGATAAGTTTGAAAGATTTGTTTGGTCTTTGAACCTTACGCATAAGAATCCTACGCATAAGCTTAAAACTTACGCATAAGGTTATATCTTACACATAACTCACAAGTTTACGCATAAGATCATACTTTATGCGTAACTTTAAAGTCTACGCATAAGTTTCATTGTTACGCGTAAGATTTCATGTTATCCCAAGGATTTTGACTTTAACCAAAGGAACGTGCATTTCAATCTTCTACAAGATCCATCTTTCACACAAGTCTCTTTCTACTATCTTCTAACTTATTTTCAAAAAAAATAAAAAAATAAAAAATAAAATTTGGCGGGAAAATTTGAGTAAAATTTAATTTTTACAGGAGACTAAACTTTCAATTTTTACGCGAAATTTAAATTTTGGTATAACGGTGAAAATTTTGGCTCAAAATTCAAATTTTTTAGGCCAAAATTCAAATTTTTCGGTAAAATTTGGCGCCAAAATTTTTAAAACTCAAATTTTTTCTATAACATTTGAATTGCATTTTATAGAGATTTTCAAAATTTTGGAAGAGAAAAAATTTTCAAATTATTTTGGAGGGAAAACCAGAAATCACTATTTCGACCTTGAGTGTGACATTTTGTTTGATTATTTCGATTACATCGCAACAATCAAGGGGGAGAGCAATGTCATCTACAACGTCTCAATCACCTTCTTCCAACTACCTTTCTCACCAATATTCTCATCAGCAACAGTCATCAACAACTGTACCTTCTTCCAACTACCTTCCTCACCAATATTCTCATCAGCAACAGTATCATCAACAACAAAGTCACAGCTCCCTCATTCGTCATGTTTTGCTCTTTGGCAATGAATCAAGGCCTCCACTGTTGCTACCAGGAACGTATACTGATTGGAGACGGAGATTTCTACAATGGCTCACAGATCGTCCTGCTACAGATCTCATGCTTAAATCCATACAAGATGGTCCACACAAAATGATATTTCTTGCTGAGTCAACAGGGATTATCAGACTGCAAACTGATGAAGATTTGAATGCTAATGAACTTGCTCAGTATGATGCTGACCAACAAGCTGCATGGTTCATGACACTAGCCCTTCCCAACTCAATTTACATGAATATGGACTTTCAAGCCAGTGCTTATGAAATGTGGAAATATTTTGAAGCTATGCATCGTACAGAAGAACTTCATCACATCAGAATGAAGCAAACTCTTGAATCTTGTTTAAGCATGAATCCACTAAAGACCATTCTCCCTTCTCCACCATCTCCAGCTGTTGACCATGGATCCTTAATTGACTCTCCAAATGGTCTCTTCTTCATTCCTCCGAATGCACCTGAGCCTTTCTTCATTCCTCAATACCATCCTGCTACACTACATAATAATGTACAATCTCTTCTGCAAAATCTAGTGAAGCTTAGTCAAGTATCTACTAAGAAAGGCAATGGCGCTATGACTTCAACTTCTGAATGCTTAAATACAATGAAAGATACTGATGATGAAGAAGATCTTATCGAACCGAGCATGGCATTCTTGGCATATACGGAATATATTGCAGATGAGGAAGCTCAAGATTATGATTCAACTCCACTCTTTGACGATAATGTTGAATACGATGCCACACTTAGTCAAATGGAAGTTGAAGGGGATAATCTCAATGCTATTTTGTAAAGTGTCATGGGAAATATTCCATCTAATGATGAATATGCAGATTTGGAAACCAATACAGCAGATTTGGAAGCCAATACAACAGATGTGATGTTAATAACAAATCATGATTATGTTCAAGAACATAATTACTTCAGTTATCCACAACCTGCTACTTCAAACCTCATGATCCAATATGATTCAACTCCGCAGCAGACTTCAACTCAACTTGTTCCATATGACAACGGTGATGCAGTGTACTATTCTAATTCCAATGAAGACGACGATGAGGATTTCAAAATTCTAAATCAAGGACACGAATTTATTGCTCGTGCCTTCAGCAAATTCTCCAACAAGACAAACAACCGTCTTCGTTCTTCTTCTAACACACGGAATCAAGCTGCTGGGCAAGGTGAAAGAGTTGATAGACAAAGAAGGAATGCTGAAAGGACTGTTGGGAATATTGCAGATGTCGGTAATACAGGCAATAAAGTCAAAGTATTAGATAAACAAAATAACAACAGCAGATTGGGGAATGATACATATGCAGGCTGTGCAGAGATCAGACCCTTCTATGACTCAGAGCCCAAATTTGACAAAGAGCAAATGGTTGAGGTACAATCTACTATTGATCATATAATGCCTGCAAATGAGAAACAACAATCTGAGCAACCTGAATTCAGAAATGAAGGAGAGGTTGACCAGAATGTTGTTCAATGTCAAGACAAACATTTTGAGTCTGAGTCCTTACCTGATAATCCAGTAACTGAAACATCACACCAAACTCTTGAGTCAGAAAACATTTTTCTCAAAAAGACCATTGCCCAATGTCATAAATATTTTTCAAAACTAGAGGCACATTGCATCTCACTTGAACTTCAAATGCAAAACGAATCTTTAAATTCGAGCAACAATGGTCAACTTTTGAATGAACAAAGAAAACGTGTGGATACATTAGTTAAAGAAAATGAGTTTTTAAAAGGTCAAATTCAAGCAAAGGTGTTTGCACATGCTGCATTGCAAAATAAATTAAGAAGACTGACTGGCCAGAGTGTGGATACTAAGTTTGCAAAACCATCAATCTTGGGGAAACCGCCTTCTCAAACAATCAGAAAACAATCAGTGGTTAGACAACTGACTGCATTTAAATCTGAACGACCTAAATTTTCAAAACCTCGGTTTACCTCCCAAGTTGTTGAGAAAAACAATTTGACAAAACCAGTCACTCCACATTCTTGGCCTAAGGAAAATGCATCTGTGTTTGCTAAATCTCAACACGTGATTATACCTGGCTCTTCTAGGATTAGTTCGAAAACAGTGTCTAAAACGAGCATTAAAAGTAAAGAGTTTTATGGCAAATATGACATGTACAAGAACTATGATCTAGAAAAGGCTAGGAAAAAGGCGCTACTTCAAAAGGATGGAATTCTAGGTTCAAAACCTCATGTGGAGCCTTCCAATGTAGTGCAAAACACTGCTAGTAGTAGCAAACCAAAACCTAGGAGTTCTCAACAAACTAATAGGAATTGGCTAGCATCTAAGAGTAGTTGCGAAAATAATCATGATGTCTGTGCTTTACAATATCTTCAAAAGGGAAATTCACTTGAAAAGGCTCAATCGACTAAGACAAACAAACCCGTTGAACCAAATGTCATAAGTCAGAAATCTAAGAAGTGGATCAATATAGGACGTAGGTTTTCTCAACGAAGTGATGCTCCCACATTTCATTCCACTGCATCTTAAAGGAAAACATCTCCTAGATCTAACATTAGGTGGGTACCTACAGGTAAAATTTTCAAATCGATTGGTCTTAGGTGGATTCCTACAGGAAAGATTTTAGACATTTGCACCAAAACTAATGTGAACTCCACTATATCTACCCCTGAGACAAGAAGGAAAACCGTCAGAATTGTGTGTTCGAGTGTCAAGAAGATAATTGACACTACATCTTTATGCTTCTAACATCTGGAACCCAGTTTCTCTTGGGGATCCGTGTTCTCTGTTTTTCTTGTCTCTTCTTTCTTTCTTTGCAGATATAACAGGAATGGCTTCGGAACAAATCAGTTTCGGACCCGAGCTTAATGTTATGGTTTCTAAGCACAACAGCTTAGGACCCGCAACCAACCGTTTAAAAGCACATCAACAATGGCTTCTGAGCAAAACAGCTTAGGACCCGAAACAAACCGTCTTAACTTTCTGGACTCTTCGGCTGAAACATTGTCACTCTCTCGCAAGGAATTGAAAACCCTGTTTGCTCAACTGTTTGATGATTCAATTGAAAACTGTCCTCAAGATGTCTCACCAATCTCCGTTGCACACCCTGAGAATATTCAACAACCACTGTTGAGAAAGACGGTCCTCCAAGTAAATCTCCAACAACAGCAGGACAAACCGCTTCCAACTCCAGACAATCAGCTGAAAATCCATGACCACAATCAGTACCATAACCTACAGATTATGACGGAAATACTTTCTTCAATCCATTTGCACTGACTCCAACCATTCCTGATATAATAAAGTCGTCTTCTCGCAATTTGGATCCGTCTAATATGCAACATCACCCTTCGACACATCATTGGACTTAAATGGATTTAGAAAACAAGCTGGACGCAGAAAGTACAGTGATTTGCAGCAAATCTTGTTTAGTTACAAAGGGATACAGTCAATGAAGCAGGATTGTACATCACTGTCATCAACAAAAGCTTAGTATATAGCCATGTCTGCTTTCTGTGCTCAAGTCATTTGGATGAGAACTCAGCTCACAGACTACGACTATGTATTTGACTAGATCTCAATGTACTGCGACTCAAAGTGTGCTATTGCTATCTCGTGCAACACCATTCATCTTTCCAAGGCCATACAAATTGCTCTCCGCTACCATTTCATAAAGGAGCATGTTGAGAAGGGTAAAATTGAATTAGAGTTTGTGGGTACTGAATACCAATTGGCGGACTTGTTTACAAAGACATTACCTCCATCAAGGTTTGTTGATTTAGTTCACCAAAATGGTATGTAATGTTTGACTCCAGATGATTTGCAAAATTTTCTTAAAACCTAAGAAGAGTCAAACATCAAAGTCTTTCTGTAAATACTTTTTCTACAAAAAGAATCTTCTTTCTTTGTGTACAAACTTCAAATCTTCAAAACTATGTTCCTCCATTTAAACAAATTTTGCTTTTCTCTGTCAAAATGGAACATGTTTTGAGGGGGAGAAAACTTTCACAGTATCACGAAGTTTGGACACCTCATTTTTTATTCATCAAGGATAAAATGTTTCTTCATCATTCGGATTTAAACTCATTTTCAAAAAGGTTCTACGATCTCTCGAATTAAAAGTGCAGAAAGGTTTCACAAAATATATGCTAATTCGAGAGGGAGAAAAGGAATTTTTTCTGCAACGATCCCAAATTAATCTAGTTTGGACTTCAAATGGAAAAGTAATTAAAGTCTTAAAATTAGGTAAAAGGACCTTGCATGGAAAATAGAACAGGCTCTAATCATTGTTTTCAAATATGTTCTCAAAAGTTTCACACAGAATTAAAATCTCAACGAATCAGACTTACGATTTTTTATCCTTGATTTCTTTTCAAGTATGTGTTTCTACTTTCCTCATTGTTGTTGTCTAATCGTTCCCTAAATGTTTCAAGTGTTTTCAACGGTCAAAAAGGCATAATTAGAAACTAGGGTTTAAGTAATTATCGATCAGGGCTTTCATTATTATGTGTTTTGTCTAATTAACTAGTTTATATAGCTTTAGAGAACACTAAAGAATGCTCGATTGGTGTATTTGCTCGATTAGGAACTACATAGGTTTAGAATCATGTGATTTAGGGTTTAAAGATGTCGATGTCTTTGCTGCTATTACTAGGACGTTTGTTTGTTCAATATTCCTGCATTTTGATGCTAACATATGTGCATAGACTCAAATCATAACCCCAAACCATAATCATAATTGGAAAATCTCGAGTGAAAGAATGAATTTATATGTGATCTTGTGTGTTTATTTGAGAATTTTGAGCACTTAGGTTGATTTAGAATGAGTTTTTGATTCATCCATATACTTGTTTGTACCTGATGCATTTTCTCTGTGTGCAAGTACATGTCATCCCATTGATAGTCAAAAATTTCAACATTCGACAAAATGTTTCTTATGAAACATATTTTTGAGGTTAAAGGGCAAAATGTGTTTAAAGGCTAAACTAAAAGGATTCAAAATGGTGAGAAACAAATTTTTTCAAACTCTACACTCTTGTTTTACACCGATAAAGCAAATGTGGAGACCAAAGCAAAGTCATTCTAAACCTTTCAAATTTCCAAAATCTGGAATGCTTTGGCTTCAATAAAAGAATGTCTCTGGTCTGAACATCCCAAATACCGGAAGTTTTCCATTCATCACAAAATCAAATCTTCAAAAAGAACCCACGAGGTTCAACTCTAAAAGGAAATCTTCTTCTTCAGATTTTAAAACTCAAAAGAGAGACTCCGGGTCTCAAACAACTTTCAACAGTAAAAGAGTTTTGAATTTCTTAAAAACAAAACGTGCACTTATCCTTGAAGAAGTTCTCATGCAAAGCTTATCTAAAACTCTCTTAATCTTGAGCAAAATTTATTCAAAAATTTTCAAAAGGTTTTTCAAAACTTTGCTCAAGATTTTTCAAATCTTTACTCCCCAATTCGATCCACAGTTTAAAAAATGTCAAAACACATGCTCGTTTTGAGGGGGAGTATTTTGAAATCAAAATGCTTTGTCAAAATCATGTTCTATGGCTTGTGTACGCATTACAGTGCACAACCCGAACTTGTAAAGAAAGGACCTTGAGGTACGCATCAGTGCCTCAATCCTAATATAAGGAGCAAAGGCTTCTTAACTTCGAGTAGAATTAATCAAATGTTTATGAATTTTCATAATTCTGCTCAAAAGGACAAGTATTTCACCTCAATAAGACCTAATCACTTGTTGAGGGGGAGCACTTGTCAAAACAAAATACTTTGTTCAAAATCAAAAGTTCTTGGTGAATCTCCCCATAAGACTCAAAAAGGCATATTTTAATCTAAAAGTTTGTCAAAAACATCATATTATATGCTATTTTTTAGGGGGAGAAAATGAAAAAGTGATTAAAATATACGAAGTCAAAGCTTAAAAGTTGTATCATGTGCGAGCTAGACTCAGTAATGACCCAGGAATTGACGAGACAATAAAACTTAGTAATATCGAAAAGACTTATCCTCGACGGGTAATAACATCAAGTTAGTTACTAGAGCTAGTTGTCACCTAAAAGCTGACAATGTATCTCTTTAACTAACCACGTAAGCGTGTCTCGAAAAGGATTTGTCTTAGTAGAAATGTACCGTCTCGAGAAACTTTCTGTGGACTTGACCAGGCCGGGTAATAACTTCAAGCTAGTTTATCTAGTGATGTAAGCGTGTCTCAAATCGGTCTTGTTCACGGAAAGTGGATCAATTCAAAATGCTTGCTCCTCCCGCATGTGCAAATTTATTAAATACTTATGAGCACATGTGAAGGGGGAGCCCTTCAAAAGTGTACACAAAACTCTTAAAGTGTTAACCAAAATATTTGATTATCACAAACACTTTGAGAGGTTTTCAATCAAAGGTTTCTTGGCTACTGTCGGAGTTATAAGGTGATTAAGATAGGAATATCCGTCCTATGCTCCGCCAGAGCCGGAGGCATCTACCCAAGGACATCTCCCATAGTTAGAATTAGAAGTCCTTAGGTATGATACGAAAAAAGGAGAAAAGAATGAAAGGGAAAGAAGGAGTTGAAGAATTAAAAAGAAAAGTAAAGAAAAGGGTGAAAAGAAATAGCCCTCCATATGTTCAACCTTAGGGCAGACACCGGGTTCAATACGTATGCTACTGGTTGTTGCACTAGACAACATCGGTATTGAAGATTAAGTCGTCATGGACCCAGTGACACAATGCACTAAACCTTCTTAACCACTCAAGTTCTCTTAAAAGAGCTTGTTTCATTCTCACGGGGAACCAGTGTAATCTATCAACCTATCTCTTAGAGACGGTTGATATTGAAGCAGGAGACCCCTCCCTAGTCTCCGATAGGAAACCTAGGTGTGCACTTATAGAGTCTAGAGCCTTGAGATACATCAAAGATCTCTTAGGAACACTTAGTATTTCTATAACTAGTGTTCTACATCAATGGACACCAGCTGTAAATTATCGAGTCCTTCGCAAATCTTAGCAATCTGCCGAGAACGTTTATGAGAGAATTACAAACGTATTTCTCAGTGATTGAACGGAAATCCTGCTAGGGTCAACATCAAGCAGCCCTGACAGCAGGTCACTTCGGTAACCCTACAAGGGTTACGCTTAGTGTTTGCGGTGGTTCCATAGCAGTCTACAGTCGTGGAGTGATCCCCAGCGACTCACCCAGTCATTGAGCTACTTAGTAGGTCTCGTAAGCTCCTTCGGGAGTATCTGATATGGGAACGGCCTGGATAAGGATTAGAAAGAGTCTTCACAATATGCTGTTGATGAGCTCTAATTCCTTATCTGTAAGTACCGGTTGTTTTATTGCTAACTGTTTACTCGTAGGTACCTCACTTCCATGATGGTAGATTCCAACATGCTCATACATACATCTTGAAGCAAATGATAGCTCCCCCAAAGATCTTAGCAACACAAAGTTCAAAGAAAGATTCTACGCCAATAAGAAGAATCTACAAAGTATAAAGACAAAGATCTTAATGTATGAAAAGGAACTTCTTGTACGTGAAAGTCTAAGTCCAAAGATGTATGAGTATGTTGGAATGGCGGACAACCACCACAGACGCAGGAGTGACGAATGGCAAACTACTTCATGACACAATCACTACATCATCACCAAAGAACAAAGACAAAGAGCAAAGTACAATCATTATCATTCAACCATTTTTGAAGACGTCTAAAGCTTTACATGTCACAAGTCAACGACAAAGATGAAGACGTCAAGCAACCGTGATGACCGACCCTTAGGGGGAGATTGTTGGGATCATACTTTTGCATTTAGTCAAGTCTCGGTCATTACCTTTTGTAATAGGTTGCTTTGGTATTTATTTCATTATGTTTTATGTTACAAGGCTTAAGTGTTAAAGCCCTATGGGCTTGAAAGCCCGCGAATTAGTAAGATAAGGGAGGAAGGGAGTGTTGCCCTACTCCTCCCTTATAAATAGAAAGCTTATGTAACCTTTCACATTGTTGGTTATTTAAATATCTTAGTGAAACTCTTGTTCTTACTTTTCTCTCATTTCTTATAATCAACCAATCTCTTTTCTCATCTCATTTCTATCAATATCATACTTGTGTTTACATAAATGGTGACCTAACAAGCTTCCTTATGGCGGAGAAAACCTTACACACCTTTCGCTTACACCGATTTACGACACTAAGCTAAGTGTCGAGTTCTAAACCTAGCTAGAACCAATCTCACACCACTAATCACTACACTACTTCTTCACAACTTCTTCACTACTTAGCACCACTTATTCACACCACTTCTTCTTCACACCAATACTACTTACACACCACAATCTCTTCACAATTTCACTACTTACACACCACTCTAACCTAATCTCTTCACAACTTCACTACTTACCTACCACACTGATAACGCTCAAAATTAACATGCTTTTAGTCGCGTTATTGTTCGTTTTATGCATGGAAATTGGTCATGTTTGTATATATTTGTTACTTAATCGTGGAAAAGTGTTTATGCATGCAAATATAGCCAAAAGCAGGTAAAAATGATTAAAAGATGAAGAAATGAAGTGATCATGCATATTTGGAGAGTTTCAAGAAGATCAAGAAAGAAAGAAACGTCGCATGGACAAAAGTATTTGATAAAGACAAGATTTCTACACATATTTATCAAGGAAATATCAAGTTCTGATGAGTAAAGCCATGCCATGAAGAAAGACAATGCATGCAACGTAAAAGGACAAAGAAAAGACAAAAAAATAATTTCCAAACAGGGTCCAACCGATCGGATGCAACCCGCATCCGATTCGGTTGGAATGCGCCAAAAGAAGTGCCATCCGATCGGATGGAGAGAAACCGATCGGATGGTGGTGACTGATGTTACAAGTTTTGCATTTATGGACGTATTTACTCCCCATAATCATGTGTAGCTGATCATTTCTGCTTAATAACTCTAGAGGGAAGTTTTTACTTGGAGGATAAGTGTTATTATGCTATATAATGACTACTTAGGGTCTAGATTAGTTGTACCACAAAATATCTAACTTAGTATTACACCAAATATTGTTAGTTCATCTTATATTGCCTGAAAGTTTACTAAGTGTTGTGAAAACGTTCTGAACGTGTTGAGTTAGAGTCTCAAGCATTGGTTCGAGTTTGGAGTTGTTTACTTACGTTAGTAAGCAATTGGAGGAGTGTGGTTGCTATAGTTCCACAAGTTTATTCATTGTAATTCTCAAGACTAGGTACACCTTGATACTTATAATGAACAATTGTTACTTTGAGTTTTATGAAAGTTTTCTTATTTACTTGTGTTTTAATATGATTGCTATGGAGTAATTTGTGATATACTTGTGTGTATGATGTGATTGGTTAGTGGAGTATTCTTTTATGAAAAAGGTGATGCATGAAAACATATCTATTTTATGAGTTTGTTGAAATAACATCTAATCTTACTTAATTTGTTGGCAAAAACAATCTTTTGAAAAATAGGTCCGAAAGGAATTTCAACTTGTTTTTATTCCAAAACATTAGTGCACGAATTAGTATGGAATATGATGCTTGACAACCATCTTATTTACTTGTTAAAATGGATTGGAGAAGATTTCATCACGAAAAAGGACCGAAAGGATTCGTAGGAATTCATAAGAAAATAATTAATTTTCAAAACAACCATGTGATTATAGAATTGTCATACTCATTTGATATGTCCAAAAGGAGTCATTTAGGTGATAGAATTCTTAGTGGTAGTTAAAACATGACATACATCATAGTTGTATAACTACTCATTTTTAGTTGCGCATCATAACAAGTTTTACACCAAACTTTATACTTAAATTGTCATGATACTCCTAATTACCAATCAAGGAATTATACACAAGTATATACTTAGTTTTTATTGAGTTTCTTTTAAATTGATATTCACATAAATTTGGATTGACAACCCTTATTTAACAAACGTTTTTTTTATTACTAAAACAACCAAATCCCTTGGGACGATCTTGACTTACCCACCTTTATTACATCGGACGAGTATACTTGCTCGTATGTGCTAAATAATAATCGGATAATTCGTGTTTATAAATTTTAAAACTTGTACTAATAAAACGCACATCAAGTTTTTGGCGCCGTTGCCGGGGATTTGATTAATTTTCTTAGTTTTTAGTAATAAAATTGTTTATAATTTGTGATTTTTAAAGTTTTTAGAGTAAAAGTAAAAAAAAAAAGTAAAAAAAAAAAAAAGTTGGTTTTTAGCCAACCGATTCGGATGAATGTCCATCCGATCGGTTGGTGGCCTCGGTAAATTTTTTAGGATTCTGTTTTTCTTATTAAATGTTAATTTTTCTGTTTTTAGTTAATTAGTTTTAATGATTATATGATTAATGTTAGGTATTATTTGTTATAAGATGTCATTATGAGTAATTTTAATGTTTTTAGTAGTTTTATTTATAGTTAATGTTTTAGTAGTTTAAAGAACACCTTAGTTAATGTTTTTAATGTCCTTAAAGTTATCATTACTGTTTTATTAAATCTTAGTCTTTTTATAATAAAAAAAAAGTTTCAGAAAGCTCTAGCCGAATCGGTTGCGGGTTCCAACCGATCGGTTGGAGGTGGTAATTTGTTCCATCCGATCGGATGGATGTCCATCCGAATGGATGGAAGTCTCGGTAAAATTTTTAACATTTTTATTTTCTAGTTTATTTTCAATTCTAAGTGTTTTAGTTTGTTAATTTACTTGTTCTTGTTTCATATTAAGAGTTATTTGATTACAACTAACCCTCATGCTAATGATTTGGATGTTTTTGTTGATGGTTATGTTATAGTTAGTAATTGCTTAAGTTGAAATGGAGAGTTTGAGTCAGATTTCGGCGTACTTGAAAGATTTGGAGGATATGTTCAAGGATTCCGGTGATTCCTTGGAAAAGTTGGAAAGCATGTTGGAAAAGGCTAAGTTAGATTTAGAAGGAGAAGAGGTTGTTGGTGACAATGTGTCTTACTTGCTACATGAAATGTGTTACCCAAAGAAGGAGAAGGAAAGGAAAGTTGTTGTTTTCACAAGAGCACCACCTAAAGAATTCGATACTCCACACATGAGGTATTCTACACCTTGTGCGGTGGAAGGTGTTAAAGCGTGGGATGCGGAATTGAATATGGAATATGGAGACAATTACATTTCGGAAGAAGTACTTGACAAGTTTGGTTTTGTTAGGCTTGACTATGGAAATTATGGAAGAAAGGAAGTGAAAGGAGTTAGAGTGAACATTCATGGTCACATCTTCAAAGTAGATTTTGTGGTTTTGGAATATACTAATGCCGATGAACCGGAGGTTATCTTTGGTAGAGATTTTCTTGTGAATACCAAGTGTACATTGGATTTTGCACTTGGGGAGTTACGAATTAACATAAGTGATTTGGAAGAAGGAAAAAGTGTGAATGAAATGCTTGTTGATGTTTGTGAAGGAATGGAAAAGATAGAGGAAGGAAGGGATGAAATTTGTAAGATGGGCAAGGCTAACCGAAACAAAACACCATTGAACAAATTAACCCAACCCTCCACCCAAAAAGAAAAAGAAAACAAATCATCATCATCATCATCCAAAACTCCACCAAATTCACCAAAAAGTAGCAAACCTTTAACCAAAGAGCAAAAACAAGCTATCTTGGAGAATCTTGAAGCAAAAATTAGTGAATTGATGGAAAACAAACCGGTCATTGAAGTGTTAAGAAACTACATGGATTATAGGAAGAAATTAGATGGAGTTATGTTAGCAAAGTCGAAGTTGGAAGATACTAGTTTTGATGAAGTAGATGAGAGAATGATAATTGAGAATGGGCTCCCAAAGAAAATGAATGATCCCGGAAATTTCGTTTTGCCGGTTAAAATTAATGGGACAACTCCTTTATATGCATTAGCCGATACGGGCTCGAGTGTGAGTATTATGCTTTATCCATTGTATCACAAGTTAGGATTAAGAGACCCTACACCTAACAATTCTAAACTCACTATGGCGGATAATTCTAAGGCGAAAGCAATGGGGGAAGTAAGAAATGTGAGAGTTCAAATTGGTTACCAAGCATTCTTTGCGGATTTTCTTGTGTTGGATGTTGCGGTTGATAAGGAACTACCTTTGTTGTTAGGTAGACCATTCTTAAGAACTTGTGGAGCTATAATAGATATGGGAAGAGGTACCATGACAATTGATGATGGAATTCTTAAGAATACTTACTATCCAAAGCCTAGAGGGGGTAGTAATGGGGATGATAATGATGAGGACCAAGAGGAGGATTACCTTGGTTGCTTTGAAGTGGGAAGAGATGAAGATGGTAGACCTAAGTATGGCCCATGCACACCTAGTTTCTTTGATATTGAGGATGAAATGGAAAGGGCTCTAGCAATGGAGGCTTTCTTTAATCAAAAACATTTTTGTGTTTAACAAATTGACAGATTTTCTTGGATCTTTACCGATCCAATTGAAGAACTTGGAATGGGGTTCCGATGGTCATAGCATTTACAAAAGAAAAGAAGGAGATGGTGATTGGCATTGCAAATTTGATATCACATGTCCTAGCGGAAGGAATTTTGCACGAAGTTTCAAAACTCAAAAGACTACTAGGAAGTTGTCAAACAAGTATCGTGGAGAAGACATTCTTAGGAATAAATATTTCTATGGATGAAGAAGAATGATCACAAGAATAAAGCACATCTTGTGCTATTTGTTTGTTTCGTATTTTTAATTTCATGCAATTTATTTTATGTTTTTAGGTTTTATGCATTTCATGTTTGAATAAGACTATCTATCTATTTATCTATTTATCCATTTACTTATTTATTTAGTTTTTTTTAAGAGGTTAAGTTATGTTTTAGTCTTAAGTTTAGAAGTAGAAATGATGACCAAATTCTTTGGTAGACAAAGTGTGTTTGGGATACATACAAAATAATAAGTTTTTGAAGAGATAAGAACTGCTAGTGCTTGTACCAAGTTTAGTAGTATAAAAGCTTTGAAAAATCAATTTCATACAAAACCGAATGGATGGATTCACAACTGATCGGATGGAATTGAATATATAAACCAAAATTTTCAAAAACCCAAGAAAACCACACACACACAATCCACCAAGAATTGGGGTTATAAATTCGACCATAAGAAGTTGTTTAAGAGTTGCAGGAGTGATAATTGATCATCAATGGCATCAAGTCAAGTAAGTTATATCATTAATTTCATTCAATTAGGTTTTAATTCGGATGATTGAAATTAGGTCACGAATTGGGTATTTTTGAATTAGTTCGAATTAAGATGTAATATTTTGGGGATAAGTGATTAGATGATAGGAGAATGTATTGCAAAAAGAATTAGATCAATTGATTAAGTTTTGAGTAAGAATTCATTGATTGAATTTTCGGATTGAATTGGGTAGAATCTTTGGAGCTAATTTATTTGCAATTGATGAATCCCAGGAGTTACATGCTTGATAA
Source organism: Artemisia argyi (assembly GCA_030686995.1). Lineage (NCBI taxonomy): Eukaryota > Viridiplantae > Streptophyta > Magnoliopsida > Asterales > Asteraceae > Artemisia > Artemisia argyi. The sequence continues at coordinate 47,702,211 of CM060698.1, forward strand.
TTAGTGATGTTAGGTAATTGCATTGTTGATTAGAGCACTAATTGGAAGATTTTAGTTGATGGTGTTCTTGAGTTTTCATAGGATCATTAGGTTGATCATTTGAAATGTTACGAATCAATGATAGGAGAATTCGGATGTTAGAAGTACTCAAGAATGGTAGATTACACGTTAGAAAGAAGTTCGGATTGATTGGGAAACGTTAAGAATGGATTGAGGATGAATTACAGAAATAGGAACTCCAGCCGAATCGGTTGCGAGTTGCAACCGAACGGATTGGAGAATGCCAAAAGATCCATCCGATCGGATGGACCTCAATCCGATCGGATGGATGCTACGGAAAATTTTTTGACATTTTTGAAATTGCGTTTTCTAGTTTCTAAATTGATTGGTATTAGTTTTTATACTTTTATAATAACATAATTTGAGATTTCTTTCAGGGAAATGTTGCAAGATTGGGTCGAAATCAAAGAAACCCGATTGTTAACAAGTATTTGAAAAGGAACGAGAGGAAGAGGCTCACTTTCAGTTTGAAACCGGAGTCTAATGATAATGTCAAGTTTTCTAATGTACAAAACAAAGATGAGAAGAATGCGTATAGGGAACGTCTTTCAAAACTTCAAGAGAGAAAGATTGCTAAGCCTAGATTGATTGATTGTGAATTGCTTGCGGAGTATGAATGTGAAGATCAATTGAGGAGCATGATGACTATGATTTATGTGTATCCCGGTGACGGGGATAGGTTTGAAGATTATTCTTGGGAAAGAGCTTTTAGTATACGTGAGGATGTTTACAAGGACTGGTGTTTGGAGTTCTTTTCTACGTTTTACTTTGATAGGAAGGTGAATGATGTTCTTGGGGATGTTTGTGTTTGGTTTAGATTGTGTGGTCGTGAACATGCTTTATCTTTGCCAAATTTTGCAGTTTCCCTTGGTTTGTATGAGGAGAGTGAGGTTAATCATAGGTTGTTTGGACCACATTTTGTGAGTTTGGCTAGAGCTAATGATCAATACACGGGTGTTGATGCTTATTGGAATAGAATTGGTGATCCAACTTGTCTTAGGAGGAATTCTTCTAGGATTAGGAATCCTTTGATGAAGGTGTTACAAAAGTTGATTTCTTGGGGATTGTTCCGTAGAAGCGGTAGTCAAGACAAATGTAGTCAACCGGACCTATGGGTGATGAAGTTATTGGAGGAAGATAAGAATGGGAATGTGGCATGGATTATTGCCGAATATATTTCTAAGAGAGCACCAGGGATTAAGAAACAAAGTGATGTTTGTGGAGGTCATTATGTGACGGTTTTGGCTAAGAATCTTGGGTACTTTAATGATAATGAGTTGAGGAAGTGTCGAGTGAGGATGGAGAGTGAGATATGGGATGTTTTTAGTTTTGGAAAGGCATTGGATAGAAATATTAAGACTTTGGGACCTTGGACTGAACCAAGTGTGGGGGCGCAATCAGGAGCTTATGCGGAAGCACCATCACAACCTCAAATGGGAAGTTTTCCGGGGAATACTCAAAGTGGTTTTGATTCAGGATGGGGTGATTGGAACCGAGAGTTAAATGCTATTGAGTGTAGGGAAGTTTGGAAAGATTCATTGATAATGAGGAATGATTACAACTTTGATTATTCCATGCCTATGATCCAACATTTGGCACAAGATGCCAATTATGAGGTACCTCCCTACAACCCATGATGAGTGTCTAAATACTCATCATTTTATACCAATCTGAACTGTCAAAACATACAAAAACACTCAAATATGCATCATAATACTTAAAATATCTTAGAAGTGTGTTTTATATGTTTCAAATACAAAATATGCAAAAACAGATGAAAAATGTACAAAGTTTGCATAATTGGCAGTTTCAGTCCCTCAAGTTTCAAAATTTGTCAAATCAAGACCTTGGTAAATCAAAACATGAAAAAAAATCATTAAAGGTCCTTAGGGATTCATAAGTTGTCAAGTAAAGTCCTTTAAAGTTAAAAAAATTACAAAATGACAACTTAAGTCCCTCAAGTTTCAAAAATGTCAAAATTAGTCCTTAAGGTTTTAAAATGGGAAATTAATAAAATAAACCTTGTACTATTCTTAAATGACAAAATTGGTCCTTATGATAACATTTTGAGAAATTACATCTTTAATCCCTAAAAAAATCCAAATTTACATAAATGGTCCCTGGAGTTTGAGGAATTTGCAGAAAAGGTCCTTGGGATTTTTAAAATGGAAAAATACATCTTTTGTCCTTGTGTTATGGTTTTATGGCAGGTTTAGTCCTTGAAAGAAGTTTGGGAAAGTGGCAAACCCAGCCCCTTAACTTTGCCTAAATTACAAAATTGGTCCTTGTGTAAAAATAAAACCAACCGGACCCTTGTTATTATAAAAACCCAACACACCAAATCCAATTCCAAACACAATCCAGCCCACCCCCTTTTTCTTTTTCCTTGGCCCGAAACCCTCAGCCCAGTCCACCCTTAATAAATAGAACGGGGTTTGACCCTCGTTTGACCACCCCCAATACCGCCAAACCACACACACACTGTAGCACCATCTCCTACATCCCTGCTTCCCCAATACCAGGTGGTTTTTCCACCACCTCACCACCCTACAGCTCACCCCCTAACCACTCTTCCACCTCACAGCCAAACTACATCAGCATTAAATGCCTTATCCACCTTCAAACACTCCACCTCAACCTCACATGCCCTGTCCTCTGTTTTCTTCCCTATTGCCCCAACTTGCCTAAAAACCTTCCCCTTTGTCCCCTGACACCTCCACAACACTCCAATTATCCTTAATTGTTCACCTTTGGCCCCAAGTTAACGTGGAGACATTTTGGCGCCAAACTCAGTTTAAACGGCTATGATCAATTCAGAGATTGGAGGGTCAAGATTTAAAGCGGGAAAGACTTAGAAGGTGTCCTCAAACCCTAATATGGGCTTATAAAAGGAAGAGAAGAGCAGAAGAAAAAGATATAGTTTAATTTAGCAAAAATAATCTCGTTTAAATTGTAATCTGTTGTTTCAGTTAGTTATCAAGCTTTTAAGCTTTGTGTTAGTAAATTAAGGTGTAATCTCAACGTTTGTGATAATAAATTTCAAGGTTTAAGTCATATCTCAGTTGGTGCAATTTTCACTTTCATTTCAAAATTCTAAATAAACTTTGTTGTTGTTACTGTATGATTACATGGATTGAATAAGCTCATATAAGCTCCTAATAAGCTCAATAAAGCTTTTAGCAACTTACTAATCAGTCTAAGATAAAAAATTTCCACAAATACAAATTGGTCAACTAAAGTCAACTGTGGCAATTTGGATTTGATTTCTTGGATTCAGAGTGAATTGGAAGCAAAGAAGCTGTGGATTCTGGGTTAGTATCCATTGGTGGATGTTAGGAAAGGTTTCTTGGTTCTTGATTCATTGGTTTAAGCAGGATTGCATTTTGTAAGTTCAAACCTTAATTTTTAGCATTTCTTATTCTATTGTTGTTTAGGTACTTAATCTTGTTTATTTGTGTTTATTCAGTATTAGTTAATCATAATCTAGCCTAAAATCAATTGCTTGCTTGTTGAAATTAATAGTTGTTTAGTATTTCATAAATTAGTAATATGAAGCTTGATTTTAATTTCTAAGTTGTAGTTGTTATTGTTGGTATTTTTAGGTTTAAACAGGTTTAATTCATAGTAATATATGGTTCTGTGTTAATTGTTTGGATTAAATCCTTTGTTCTCTTTGAAAATCATCTTATCAGTCAATATCTAGGGTATTTGGAATAAGTTTGTTAGCTAAACCCTTGTTATTGTTTGGTGTTTATCTGTGTTTCAATAACTTGCAGTAGTGAGATTTAGGTCATTTAAGGCATAAAATTGTGAGTTCATACAACCCAAAGTCAAAATCACAAGTAATTCATCACCACAGTTAACTGTGGTGATCTTTGAGTCCTAATCTCACCATATCATCATATAAGTTAGTCACCTAGCTTAATTTAACTTAATATTAGCTTATAACAACTTATTAAATAAGTAGGATCAATCAGAAGTTCACATAAGTCAAAGATAGTTCATCATTCAAAAAGTCAAATTGTGTTGTTCTCAGATTTCTCAAAACTTGGGAGATTTTTCTAGAATTCAGGTGTGCTTATAATCTACCACCTAAACTCTAGGAATCAAGGCTTATTTGATTTTTAAGATTTTTTCTCAAGCTTGTGCAAGAGCTGAAAGTGGACTGCAGGGCAAACCAGTGCCCTGTGCACTCAGACCCTATTTCACCCACCCAACTTTGGTGGTGATTTGTGGTTACCCCAGTGGGTCCCACACCTCATACTTTGGTTCTTACAACCCCCCTCCTACCAGTGTTTTAAAGTTGACCCTTAGTTTGACCATTAGACTAGTGGACCCCACTTAGTTTTGCAACAAAAGTCTGTCCCAATTCTGACCCAGAAACCCAATAAGCAGTTGCTTATTTTAGCTTTTTAGCTTATCTCATCAAATCTAGTTTAAATAAGTTCTAATAACTTAGGTGAACCTGGCTTAACCAGTGTGAACCGCACATAACCCCAATTTAGCTTATTTCTTTGTGTGGTCAACCATAGTCAACTGTCTAGGGTAATAAGCACTTACAGTGCTTATTCTTGATTTCTAAATTAGTTGTTTTTGTAAAAGTTTCATTATTTAAGTAATTAAATAGTTTTATAAAAGAAAAACCAGAAAAAGCAAATTTTAATTATAGTGATAGCTTCTATTTAATAAAAATTATCTATTTAATTTTCATCTCAGCTTATTAATAAGCACTTTTCCAATTTTATAATTTTATAAATTACCTAGTACCTTTAATTAGTTAAAATAATTTTCTTAGATTTTTCCTAAGCAGTTTACTATTTATTAGATTTAAAAGTAGTTTAAATAATTAAATAGGTAATATTAGTAATTAAATAATTTTCTTTAATTTTAATTAACAAAAGTAGAATTTTATATTTTTCCTAAGTTTTATAAAGTAGTTAAGACTTTTAAAAAATAGTTTCATAATTTCCACTATCCATTTTCTAATTTTCTTATTTATTTAGTTAAATTAGATTTAAAATAATTAATAGGTAATTAATTAGTGGAATAACCTTAAATATAATTTTTAGTATTTTTTATAATTTTATAGGATTCCTGTGATGGTTAAGTAATTTTAAAAATTTTATCATAATTTTCTAAGTTAATTTAGTATTAATAGTAATTTAAAATAGTTTAATTAGTTTAATTAAGATAAATAGTTTTTAATTAATAGAAAACTCATAAAAAGACAAAAATATTTATTTTCATTTTTTATACTTTCTTCAAGTTCTAATTAAGGTTTAGAAATTATTTTTATAAGTTTTTAGTTTAATTTGTAGTATTTATAATTTTTAGTTAAATTAACTTAGGTTTAAATTACTTATTTAAATAGTTTTATTAATTAAATAATATTTTAATCATTTTTATAATTTCATTTTCATTTTCAATTTCTTTTTAATTTTAAGTTTTCAAAAGTTTCACTTTTACCCCCTGTAGTTTGTAACTTGTTAAATACCACTTGTCTCTGTCTGTTATCTGATTTTCTTATTTGTGCTTTTACGTGTATCTCTGTTATTGTTTATATATTTTCATATTATCTAAATTCCAAGCAATCAGTAGTATAATCATCCCTCAATCATTTTTGTTACTGTCCTCAGTACCACGCATTCTCCAAATCGTTCCAAAATACAATTTCAATCTCGTTGGGATTTAACGACCCGGGGATTTCCCTATATTTCCACGGTCAATATTAACTTGCACTTTCTCCCAGGTGGGCCTATCAGCTGCACACGGTTGACTGGTTGGTTTGGGAGGAGTCAAAATTTGGCGCCACTGCCGGGGAGGTTGTTGCGTATTTCAAAACGGTTTCAGTTTAGTGGTTTTCAAAAACCCTCCTGTACAAATATCACCACTTTGTAAATTTTTAAGAAAATCAAAATCATATCTGAAAAGTTCATTAACATTTCTCCTGAAGTGTTAACAACACCAAACAAATCATAAACAGCAAAACAAACTGTGAAGTTAAATTACTTCGTTGTCTTTAAGATTACAACCTATACAGTTGGTTTAAGGTAAGTTCTGACATTAAATTGCGAACTGAAGAGGAATCCATTTATTTCCTCCCGCCGATCTGCGAGTAATCTTAAAGGAACGATTTCGGTTAACGAATCAGTTCCAAAAATATTGTCCAAGTTTTTTCACCCATACACGAAAAGCCAAAAACATTTTACTGTGAATATAATTACATAAAAGTTTACCACCGCAAACCAAGGCAGAACACCTACCAACTGGGGGTGTGAACATAATAAGTTCCCAAACCTAAGATTAAAAACTTACCATTGTATCCTTGTGAATAGTGTACCTTTTTTAAAGGAGCTGTTCATTTGTGATTATTGGGTTTAAGTTCACTGTAGTTTTGCCTCTATCTTGTGTTGAAAACTAATTTTTGTGCATGCGCACTCGTTCACAAACAAAGAATAAAAAGAAGAAAAACGTACCCGAGTTACGTACTGTTGAAGAAGAACACACAATAAAAATGAACGACGAGCCCCCATTCCTTCCCAAGGATGAACCAGTTCCTGACACCCGAACTATGGAGGAACTGTGTCAACCTACCATGCAAGGGAGGGGTGGACCAATTGAACCACTCACTATTGGAGTCACGGATTTTGGATTAAAACACCACATGATACAACAGATCCAGAATACGTGCCAGTTCCACGGATTGCAGGGTGAAGATGCTAACAAACATCTCGACAAATTTTTAACTGTCACCCAAAGCATGAAACAACATGGCGTCACCGATGACGGCCTACGTTTATACCTTTTTCCCTATTCTCTGGTTCATCATGCGACTTCCTGGTTCGATCGACTTCCAAAGAATTCGATCCACACTTTTGATGAGATGCTTACCAAATTCCTGGCCAAATACTTTCCACCATCTATGGTCACAAAGCTGAGGAATGATATCAGCAACTTCAGACAGCTTCCCGAAGAGTCCTTATTTGAGGCATGGGAACGCTACAAACTTGCTATTGATAGGTGTCCCAATCATAACATGCTTCTTGTCACCATTATTGATACCTTTTATAATGGTTTGACACTCCGTCATCGTGACACCATCAATGCTGCTGCTGGGGGCACCTTTATGAAAAGGACCCCTGAAGAGTGCTATGACTTAATCGAAAACATGACTGCCCATCATAATTTTTGGGACTCCTCTGCTGAGAGGAACGACTCATTTAAGTCAGACACTCCGGCGAGCAATGAAATATCAATCCTAGCTAAAAAGCTGGATGATTTGTCTACAGCAGTTTTGCGTATCCATCAGAATAATCCTAATCAGGTCAAAACTGTTAACCCAAGTTGTGAAACTTGCGGTGGTCCACATACATACACTGATTGCCCAGCCTCCGGTGGTTTTGCTCGTGAAAACGTGTCCGCAGCTCAAGGTTCCTATAATACGGGAGGTAATTCTTACCAACCGCAAGGAGACCGCAACCTTTTGAGCTACCGTTCTAATAACTATCTTGGACCACCAGGGTTTAATCAGCCTCAAAACAGGAACCAGAATTTTAACCAGAATCAGAACCAGAACCGAATGAACCAAGGTTTTAACAACCAAGGGAATTTCAACGCTGGTCAAAACCAGGTTCACCAAAATCAGAACCAAGGGAACTATAACCGTAATCAAGGTCAAAACAATTACCCACAGGGTAATTTTCAACAGCAAAACCACTTCCAAGGTAATAACAACCAGAAACATGGGAATTTCCAGAACAATCGGGCTCAAAATTTTCCAAACCAAAATCAAGCCATTGTTCCAACTGGACCATCACATGATGAGTTATTAAAACAGTTTATGAAATCCCAAGAAGAACTGAACAAAATGCTGGTTAGTCAAATATCTAATTTGCATAAGTCTTTAAATGATCGACCCTCGGGCTCAGGTACTACTTTACCTAGAAACACGATCGCTAATCCGAGGGGCGATGTAAAGGCGATCACCACAAGAAGTGAAGTTTCTTACCAAGGACCTACAGCTCCCTCTACCTCTTCTCCTATCCCTGTAGAGGAATGTGAAACTGAGGATACTACGGATACGGTGCTTCCTAATAATAACGGAGGTACCAATGACATCCCTCCTCCAGTTCTCCCGGTCCCGACTCCCCCTAAAAGAGTCGTGTTTGAAACTACCGAAGGTCCTGTTGAAAATCCAAAAGCCAACCCAAAAACAACAATTCCATATCCCTCACGATTGCAAGACCAGAAGCTCCGTGACAAAGCTAATCATCAGATGGAAAAATTCTTTCAGATTTTCCAAGAACTACACTTCAACATTAGTTTCACATACGCTCTTCTTTTAATGCCCAAATTCGCATCGACAATAAAAAACCTGTTGAGCAATAAAGAAAAACTGTTTGAGCTGGCACGAACTCCACTCAATGAGAACTGCTCTGCAGTTCTGTTGAAACAGCTTCCCGAAAAGCTAGGAGACCCCGGGAGATTCCTAATACCATGTATTTTCCCTGGGATGGTTGAATGTTTTGCCTTGGCCGATCTTGGTGCAAGCATCAACTTAATGCCTCACTCAGTTTGGAAAAAGCTCTCTCTTCAAGCACTTAGTCCCACATGCATGACTCTCGAGCTTGCAGACCGTTCGATTTCACGTCCCCTCGGTATTGCCGAGGACGTATTTGTGAGAGTAGGAAAGTTCCATTTTCCGGCAGACTTTGTCGTTGTTGATTTCGATGCAGATCCAAGAGTTCCTCTCATTCTTGGGAGGGGATTCTTAAGAACGGGACGTGCATTAATCAATGTTTTCGATGAGGAAATCACGTTACGAGTTGGCAATGAAGCGATAACGTTCAACCTTGATCAAACCTCGAGATACTCCTCGAATTATGATGCTGAATCGGTCAACCGAATTGATGTCATTGACCTTGCATCCGAAGAGTATGCTCAGGAATTCCTTGGATTTGCTGATAATTCTACGAGTGGCAATCCCACTACTTCTTATGATCCCATAATCGCTAATTCTTCTCCTTCCCTCACTCCGTTTGAGGGAAGTGATTTCGTCCTTGAGGAATTAGAGGCCTTTCTCAAAAATGATTCAGTTCCCGAAGGAATTGATTAACAAGAGATTGACCCGGAGAGGGATATACTTCTCCTTGAGAAGTTATTGAACAAAGATCCTTCTCCCATTCCTGTTCTACCTCCACAACTTCATAAGGCGGAAGTCAAATATGTTGAGAAAAATGATGATTTCCCCGAGGTTGAACTTAAGGACCTGCCTCCTCATCTAGAATATGCATTCTTGGAAGGTAACGATAAGTTACCGGTCATTATTGCAAAAGACTTAAAGGATGAGGAGAAAACCGCGCTGCTTAAGGTTTTAAAGTCCCACAAGCAAGCAATTGCTTGGAAGCTCTCAGACATAAAGGGTATAAACCCGGATTTTTGTACACACAAAATCCTAATGGAAGAGGACTTTAAACCTGCCGTGCAGCATCAAAGAAGGGTAAATCCAAAAATCCACGAAGTTATAAAAGCAGAAGTTATCAAACTTCTTGATGCGGGATTGATTTACCCTATATCCGATAGTCCTTGGGTTAGCCCAATTCATTGTGTTCCAAAGAAGGGTGGCATTACGGTTATCACAAATGAGGATAACGAGTTGATACCAACTCGTTTGGTTACAGGGTGGCGAGTATGTATTGATTACAGAAAGCTTAACGAAGCCACCCGCAAAGACCATTTTCCTCTGCCCTTTATGGACCAAATGCTCGAAAGACTAGCGGGAAATGAGTATTATTGTTTCCTCGACGGCTTCTCGGGTTACTTCCAAATTCCCATTGATCCACAGGATCAAGATAAGACTACCTTCACATGCCCTTACGGAACATTTGCCTATCGTCGCATGCCTTTCGGGTTATGCAATGCTCCGGGCACTTTCCAGAGGTGCATGATGGCTATTTTCCATGACATGATCGGAAAAACCATGGAGGTATTCATGGATGACTTCTCAGTCATCGGGAATTCTTTCGACTCATGCCTCTCCCACTTAGAAAAAATGCTTCAACGTTGTGAAAACACTAATCTTTGTCTAAACTGGGAGAAGAGCCATTTTATGGTTAAGGAGGGCATTGTCCTCGGCCATAAAATTTCAAAAAGTGGGATTGAGGTAGATAAGGCCAAAATTGATGTTATTGCTAAACTGCCTCATCCCACCACTGTTAAAGGAATAAGGAGTTTCCTCGGCCATGCCGGGTTCTATCAGAGATTCATTCAGGATTTCTCCAAAATAGCCCGGCCTATGACTCATCTTCTTGAAAAGGATGCTCCTTTCATCTTTTCGCCTGAGTGCATCGAAGCTTTTTCTACTTTAAAGAAAACGCTTACCGAAGCACCAATTCTTGTTGCCCCCGACTGGGACTTACCCTTTGAACTTATGTGTGATGCTAGCGATTATGCTATTGGTGCAGTTCTGGGGCAACGCAAAACCAAACATTTTCAGCCAATACACTACGCAAGTAAGACCATGAACGAAGCTCAAACACACTATACCACCACAGAAAAAGAATTATTAGCTGTGGTATATGCCTTTGAAAAATTTCGGTCTTACTTAATCTTAACCAAAAGCGTGGTGTATACGGACCATTCGGCTCTGAAATACCTGTTCACTAAATAGGATGCAAAGCCAAGATTGCTCCGTTAGGTCCTGCTCCTCCAGGAATTCGATATTCTCATAAGAGATAAAAAAGGAGCAGAAAACCTTGCAGCTGATCACTTGTCCCGGTTAGAAAATCCTCATCAGGATATTCTCGAGAGAAAAGAAATAAATGAAACTTTTCCTCTGGAGACTCTAAATCTAATCTCTACCCGGGATAATGCCACCACCCCATGGTTTGCCGACTTTGCAAATTACCGTGCGGGAAATTTCGTTGTGAAAGGGATGTCGTCCCAACAGAAAAGAAAATTCTTTAAAGATGTAAAACATTACTTCTGGGACGACCCCTACTTGTTCAAAATATGTGCGGATCAAGTCATCCGACGGTGTGTCCATGGCCAAGAAGCCATGGAAATTCTTAAAGCTTGTCATGATGGACCCACGGGGGGACATCATAACCCAAACTACACCGCAAAAAAGGTGTTTGATTCAGGATTCTTTTGGCCCACGATATATAAAGACGCCCATGAACTTATCAAAACCTGTGAGGCTTGCCAGCATCACGGGAATATTTCCAAAAAGAATGAGATGCCGCAAAACGTCATCCAAGTCTGTGAAATATTTGATATGTGGGGCATTGATTTTATGGGGCCATTCCCGTCTTCACGAGGGAATAAATACATACTCGTGGCGGTCGACTATCTGTCAAAATGGGTTGAGGCAAAAGCCTTACCCACCAATGATGCCCGAGTAGTTGTTAAATTTTTAAAGTCTCTCTTTGCCAGATTCGGGACTCCTCGTGCCATTATTAGTGATCGTGGCACTCACTTCTGCAATGAACAATTTGCAAGAGTAATGCTGAAATATGGTGTAACTCACCGTCTTTCTACAGCATACCACCCCCAAACAAGTGGGCAGGTTGAGGTCTCAAATCGGGGTATTAAGAGAATTCTGGAGAGGACGGTTGGTGAAAACCGTGCCTCTTGGTCGGATAAGCTGGACGATGCATTATGGGCTTTCCGCACTGCTTACAAAACACCCATCGGGTGTACTCCATATAAGCTAGTATACGGGAAAGCATGTCATCTTCCGATCGAATTAGAACATAAGGCCTATTGGGCCTTAAAACATGCAAATTTCGACATTCAGACAGCGGGTGATCACCTTAAAGTTCAACTAAACGAACTAAATGAATTACGTGATCAAGCTTACGAAAATTCTTTAATCTATAAAGAAAAGACTAAGAAGATACATGACTCTAAAATTAAGAACCGCGTTTTCAACGTTGGTGACAGAGTTCTTCTTTTCAATTCAAGATTAAAAATATTCTCGGTAAAACTAAAAACCCGTTGGTCTGGACCATTTACTATAACAAAAGTATACCCATATGGAACTGTTGAGTTATTGCAACCTGACGGTCCCAATTTCAAAGTAAATGGTCATCGGTTAAAACACTATTTTGGAGGGGACATACAACCAATAGTTGTCCCGGATCTCCAAACTTACCCCATAGACCAACAAATTCGGGGTCGAGTCAAGCTAGCGACTCGGTAATCAAAAACAGTAGCTTCCCAAGGACAATTTTAATTCGGGGTCGAGTCAAGCTAGCGACTCGGTAATCAAAAATAGTAGCTTCCTCATGGACAATTCAATTCGAGGTCGAGTCAAGCTAGCGACTCGGTAATCAAAAACAGTAGCAATATGGGTCGTCACCCATATTTCTGTCTCCTCACCCCTTTCAACCACCCTAGTGTGGGGGAGATGAACCACATGTTGTACATATGTAAATATTTTTCAAAAAAAAAAAAAAAAAAAAAAAAAAAAAAAAAAAAAAAAAAAAAGTGAGTTTGTATGTAAATAGACTAAAATAAAAGGTTAATAGTATTGTCTTCTTACGTTCTAAGTCTTGGTGGGACACCAAGTACTTTGAATATTGAGGGCAATATTCAGTTCTAAGTGTGGGGGAACGTTCTCACGAATGCAAAACACATGTTCCATCAAGAACCCCCATTTGATCAAAATTACCAGTTTTTTCACACTTAGAAATGCAAATAATGGTATCAATCCTCCATGTCTAACCCACAACAGGATTGGCTAGTCCAGGAGCAAACGGCTCTTGGTAAAGACATCTCAAAACCGTTGATGGCTTGCAATTTGCCCAAAATTGTATGGTTCCTCAACTCCCCATATCCCATAAAGCGAATGAGTTGGCTAGCCCGCAAGATTATGGCTTGTGGTAAAGGCCGTGGAAAAACCATAATTGGTAATCAGCTCACCAAGATGTTGACTATTCCATCAAGAGTTGGCTAGTCCAGAAGCAAACGGCTTTTGGTAAAGACAAATCAAATCCATTGACAGCTGGTGGTTTGCTCAAAATCACACGGTTATTAGGTGTACCACAGTTCTCACACCTGGCTACTCCAGAAGTGATGGCTTTTGGTAAAGAGTAAAAATCCATTAATTTTTTCTCAATAGATTGCTAGGGACTAGCAATAGTTTAGTGTGTGGGATTGATGAGTGTCTAAATACTCATCATTTTATACCAATCTGAACTGCCAAAACATACAAAAATACTCAAATATGCATCATAATACTTAAAATATCTTAGAAGTGTATTTTATATGTTTCAAATATAAAATATGCAAAAACAGATGAAAAACGTACAAAGTTTGCATAATTGGCAGTTTCAGTCCCTCAAGTTTCAAAATTTGTCAAATCTAGTCCCTGGTAAATCAAAACATGAAAAAAAAATCATTAAAGGTCCTTAGGGATTCATAAGTTGTCAAGTAAAGTCCTTTAAAGTTAAAAAAATTACAAAATGACAACTTAAGTCCCTCAAGTTTCAAAAATGTCAAAATTAGTCCTTAAGGTTTTAAAATGGGAAATTAATAAAATAAACCTTGTACTATTCTTAAATGACAAAATTGGTCCTTATGATAACATTTTGAGAAATTACATCTTTAATCCCTAAAAAAATCCAAATTTACATAACTGGTCCCTGGAGTTTGAGGAATTTGCAGAAAAGGTCCCTGGGATTTTTAAAATGGAAAAATACATCTTTTGTCCTTGTGTTATGGTTTTATGGCAGGTTTAGTCCTTGAAAGAAGTTTGGGAAAGTGGCAAACCCAGCCCCTTAACTTTGCCTAAATTACAAAATTGGTCCTTGTGTAAAAATAAAACCAACCGGACCCTTGTTATTATAAAAGCCCAACACACCAAATCCAATCCAGCCCACCCCCCTTTTTCTTTTTCCTTGGCCCAAAACCCTCAGCCCAGTCCACCCTTAATAAATAAAACGGGGTTTGACCCTCGTTTGACCACCCCCAATACCGCCAAACCACACACACACTGTAGCACCATCTCCTACATCCCTACTTCCCCAATACCAGGTGGTTTTTCCACCACCTCACCACCCTACAGCTCACCCCCTAACCACTCTTCCACCTCACAGCCAAACTACATCAGCATTAAATGCCTTCTCCACCTTCAAACACTCCACCTCAACCTCACATGCCCTGTCCTCTGTTTTCTTCCCTATTGCCCCAACTTGCCTAAAAACCTTCCCCTTTGTCCCCTGACACCTCCACAACACTCCAATTATCCTTAATTGTTCACCTTTGGCCCCAAGTTAACGTGGAGACATTTTGGCGCCAAATTCAGTTTAAACGGCTATGATCAATTCAGAGATTGGAGGGTCAAGATTTAAAGTGGGAAAGACTCAGAAGGTGTCCTCAAACCCTAATATGGGCTTATAAAAGGAAGAGAAGAGCAAAAGAAAAAGATATAGTTTAATTTAGCAAAAATAATCTCGTTTAAATTGTAATCTGTTGTTTCAGTTAGTTATCAAGCTTTTAAGCTTTGTTTTAGTAAATTAAGGTGTAATCTCAACGTTTGTGATAATAAATTTCAAGGTTTAAGTCATATCTCAGTTGGTGCAATTTTCACTTTCATTTCAAAATTCTAAATAAACTTTGTTGTTGTTACTGTATGATTACATGGATTGAATAAGCTCATATAAGCTCCTAATAAGCTCAATAAAGCTTTTAGCAACTTACTAATCAGTCTATGATAAAAAATTTCCACAAATACAAATTGGTCAACTAAAGTCAACTGTGGCAATTTGGATTTGATTTCTTGGATTCAGAGTGAATTGGAAGCAAAGAAGCTGTGGATTCTGGGTTAGTATCCATTGGTGGATGTTAGGAAAGGTTTCTTGGTTCTTGATTCATTGGTTTAAGCAGGATTGCATTTTGTAAGTTCAAACCTTAATTTTTAGCATTTCTTATTCTATTGTTGTTTAGGTACTTAATCTTGTTTATTTGTGTTTATTCAGTATTAGTTAATCATAATCTAGCCTAAAATCAATTGCTTGCTTGTTGAAATTAATAGTTGTTTAGTATTTCATAAATTAGTAATATGAAGCTTGATTTTAATTTCTAAGTTGTAGTTGTTATTGTTGGTATTTTTAGGTTTAAAAAGGTTTAATTCATAGTAATATATGGTTCTGTGTTAATTGTTTGGATTAAATCCTTTGTTCTCTTTGAAAATCATCTTATCAGTCAATATCTAGGGTGTTTGGAATAAGTTTGTTAGCTAAACCCTTGTTATTGTTTGGTGTTTATCTGTGTTTCAATAACTTGCAGTAGTGAGATTTAGGTCATTTAAGGCATAAAATTGTGAGTTCATACAACCCAAAGTCAAAATCACAAGTAATTCATCACCACAGTTAACTGTGGTGATCTTTGAGTCCTAATCTCACCATATCATCATATAAGTTAGTCACCTAGCTTAATTTAACTTAATATTAGCTTATAACAACTTATTAAATAAGTAGGATCAATCAGAAGTTCACATAAGTCAAAGATAGTTCATCATTCAAAAAGTCAAATTGTGTTGTTCTCAGATTTCTCAAAACTTGGGAGATTTTTCTAGAATTCAGGTGTGCTTATAATCTACCACCTAAACTCTAGGAATCAAGGCTTATTTGATTTTTAAGATTTTTTCTCAAGCTTGTGCAAGAGCTGAAAGTGGACTGCAGGGCAAACCAGTGCCCTGTGCACTCAGACCCTATTTCACCCACCCAACTTTGGTGGTGATTTGTGGTTACCCCAGTGGGTCCCACACCTCATACTTTGGTTCTTACAACCCCCCTCCTACCAGTGTTTTAAAGTTGACCCTTAGTTTGACCATTAGACTAGTGGACCCCACTTAGTTTTGCAACAAAAGTCTGTCCCAATTCTGACCCAGAAACCCAATAAGCAGTTGCTTATTTTAGCTTTTTAGCTTATCTCATCAAATCTAGTTTAAATAAGTTCTAATAACTTAGGTGAACCTGGCTTAACCAGTGTGAACCGCACATAACCCCAATTTAGCTTATTTCTTTGTGTGGTCAACCATAGTCAACTGTCTAGGGTAATAAGCACTTATAGTGCTTATTCTTGATTTCTAAATTAGTTGTTTTTGTAAAAGTTTCATTATTTAAGTAATTAAATAGTTTTATAAAAGAAAAACCAGAAAAAGCAAAATTTTAATTATAGTGATAGCTTCTATTTAATAGAAATTATCTATTTAATTTTCATCTCAGCTTATTAATATGCACTTTTCCAATTTTATAATTTTATAAATTACCTAGTACCTTTAATTAGTTAAAATAATTTTCTTAGATTTTTCCTAAGCAGTTTACTATTTATTAGATTTGAAAGTAGTTTAAATAATTAAATAGGTAATAATAGTAATTAAATAATTTTCTTTAATTTTAATTAACAAAAGTAGAATTTTATATTTTTCCTAAGTTTTATAAAGTAGTTAAGACTTTTAAAAAATAGTTTCATAATTTCCACTATCCATTTTCTAATTTTCTTATTTAATTTAGTTAAATTAGATTTAAAATAATTAATAGGTAATTAATTAGTGGAATAACCTTAAATATAATTTTTAGTAGTTTTTATAATTTTATAGGATTCCTGTGATGGTTAAGTAATTTTAAAAATTTTATCATAATTTTCTAAGTTAATTTAGTATTAATAGTAATTTAAAATAGTTTAATTAGTTTAATTAAGATAAATAGTTTTTAATTAATAGAAAACTCATAAAAAGACAAAAATATTTATTTTCATTTTTTATACTTTCTTCAAGTTCTAATTAAGGTTTAGAAATTATTTTTATAAGTTTTTAGTTTAATTTGTAGTATTTATAATTTTTAGTTAAATTAACTTAGGTTTAAATTACTTATTTAAATAGTTTTATTAATTAAATAATATTTTAATCATTTTTATAATTTCAATTTCTTTTTAATTTTAAGTTTTCAAAAGTTTCACTTTTACCCCCTGTAGTTTGTAACTTGTTAAATACCACTTGTCTTTGTCTGTTATCTGATTTTCTTATTTGTGCTTTTACGTGTATCTCTGTTATTGTTTATATATTTTCATATTATCTAAATTCCAAGCAATCAGTAGTATAATCATCCCTCAATCATTTTTGTTACTGTCCTCAGTACCACGCATTCTCCAAATCGTTCCAAAATACAATTTCAATCTCGTTGGGATTTAACGACCCGGAGATTTCCCTATATTTCCACTGTCAATATTAACTTGCACTTTCTCCCAAGTGGGCCTATCAGCTGCACACGGTTGACTGGTTGGTTTGGGAGGAGTCAACCCACCAAATGTTCCACCATACCTGTTACCATATTCTCCATATCCTGGACCATACCCCTACCCTTATCCTGGTTATTCACCATTTCCTGAGCCATACCCTCCATACGGTAGACTTCCCGAGTATGGTAGTTCAAGTGTTAATGTGGGTGGATCAAGTTTTAATCCTGGAGGATCGAGTTATGATGTTGGAGGATCGTCATCAAGAGTTGGAAAGAAGAAGCAACGAGTGGATGATGAAGACGTTGATGAGGAAGAAGAGGATGAAGAGGAGAGCGAGGACGAGTTCATTCGTTCCGACATGAGTTATTGATGATGACAAGGGATCATCAATATGGTTTATGGTTTGTTTTTAAAACAATTATGTGTCGAATGATTTTTATTTCCACTACCTTTAACTATTTCTTTTAGGATTTATAACGTAACGTAATTTTCTATTTATTTCGTTTAGATATATTTTTGTTTGTGTTTGTTTGGTTGTTTCGTATATTTTGCAGTTTTCTTGCAGGGGTTTTGTTACGGAAGCATATAGTTGATCAACGTTTGGAGTCGATAAACTCATTTGCTTATGATCAAATATGCATTTTGCGTATTTAACTCCGGTATTTTCCAAATTTTTCCATTTCCTTTACTTTGAAGTTATTCTTTTTATTACATTGAGGACAATGTAAAACTTAAGTGTGGGGGAGGGAAGAAAATAGAAAAATTGCATAATTTTTAATTTTAAATTTTAAATTTTTGTTTTTTTAAGAGTCGTGAACTTTAGTAACTAGAAGTAGTTCGCCCTTCATATTTTAGTTAAAATAAGGTTGATTCAATGGTAAATAATAATTATATTTTTTGAGAATAATTCAAGTGTAAAGATCAATTCGTCTCGGAATTGATAACATTTGCTAGCACAATTTTATACCCGTGTGACTATAAATTGTGAGGATTAGTTTTTTTTATGTGAATAGTATTTCTTATGCAATTTATATATTTCATTATGAGTGTGCCGGTGTTTGTGTTAATTCTAGAACTTGTACTTGTTATGCATTACGGTTAAATCATTTTTGAATGATAAGGATATATTCATATGATAAGAGGCAAACTTAGGATATAAAACCAAATGGCCATCCGTTTACAAAATAATTTTTGCTAACCACATCGGTTAGTTATCCTCGTATTTGGAACCCATTTGTTAGCGTTCATCTTTAACGCTAGATACCCCTAGTTTCACCCTCTGAGCCATCCTTTTCATTTTGTTAAATCCAGAAAAATACAAAAATATTTTACACTTTAAACCTTAGCCTTACCCTTGTCAAAGTCTAAATGGCGGGTTGCTAGTTGCTTGGTATGTTGGATTGTTTTTTATGATTTTTAGTTAGCCACACTTCACCAATCATGTGTGTGCCATTCCAACAAAGACGAATGATGCATACTTCTTATTTGTATTTTTTGTGGTGTATGCTTATGCGAAGTGTGGGGGAGATGAGATGTATGAAAAAAAAATTAAAAAAGAAATAATAATGAAAATAAGTCATCGCAACTATAAGGTGACAATTATAGCAAATGTGCTATATATATTATTATGAATAAAGAAAGTTATGTGATATGTTGTTAGCCAATGTGCTAAGTATGAAGAATATTTTTATGGTGAATCGATGTATCGACATGTGAAAGTTCGAAGAGGAGAAAGATTGTAACTATTATCATTTTTGGGTTTGTGGTTTGTTCGTGATTAGCAACGATGAGACTTAGACTTTGATTTTATTTTTCTTTAAAACCAATTTCATAAATATTCCCATGCCTTATCCTTACCTTTTTGACTTAGTGTAATTATTTGCACGAAGGTTTTATTTACCCTTAGCCTAAACGTTACAACCCGAATAAAAGACCTCTTTGATGAATTATTCTATTGTTTTGATACTTGTACAAGCCTATGGTAAGAAACATAAATCATGACTGAGCTATGAGTGATCAATTAATCATGACACATATTGAGTGATGAGTGAATTTCAAATTATCTTCGTGAGGTGTGTAGAATTGTTATCAAGCTCTTTATTTACTTGATTGAGTTCGAATAAAATATTTGCACTATTGCCATTGAAATCAATTTTCTTTTGATTAAGACTTGCTCGAGGGCGAGCAAAGCTCAAGTGTGGGGGATTTGATAACGCTCAAAATTAACATGTTTTTAGTCGCGTTATTGTTTGTTTTATGCATGGAAATTGGTCATATTTTTATATATTTGTTACTTAATCATGGATAAGTGTTTATCCATGCAAATATAGCCAAAAGCAGGTAAAAATGATTAAAAAATGAAGAAATGAAGTGATCATGCATATTTGGAGAGTTTCAAGAAGATCAAGAAAGAAAGAAACATCGCATGGACAAAAGGATTTGATAAAGACAAGATTTCTACACATATTTATCAAGAAAATATCAAGTTCTGATGAGTAAAGCCATGCCACGAAGAAAGACAATGCATGCAACGTAAAACGATAAAGAAAAGACAAAAGAATAATTTCCAGACAGGGTCCAATCGATCGGATGCAACCGGCATCCGATTCGGTTGGAATGTGCCAAAAGAAGTGCCATCCGATCGGATGGTGGTGACTGATGTTACAAGTTTTGCATTTATGGACGTATTTACTCCCCATAATCATGTGTGGCTGATCATTTCTGCTTAATAACTCTAGAGGGACGTTTTTACTTGGAGGATAAGTGTTATTATGCTATATAATGACTACTTAGGGTCTAGATTAGTTGTACCACAAAATATCTAACTTAGTATTACACCAAATATTGTTAGTTCATCTTATATTGCCTGAAAGTTTACTAAGTGTTGTGAAAACGTCCAGAACGTGTTGAGTTAGAGTCTCAAGCATTGGTTCGAGTTTGGAGTTATTTACTTACGTTAGTAAGCAATTGGAGGAGTGTGGTTGCTATAGTTCCACAAGTTTATTCATTGTAATTCTCAAGACTAGGTACACCTTGATACTTATAATGAACAATTGTTACTTTGAGTTTTATGAAAGTTTTCTTATTTACTTGTGTTTTAATATGATTGCTATGGAGTAATTTGTGATATACTTGTGTGTATGATGTGATTGGTTAATGGAGTATTCTTTTATGAAAAAGGTGATGCATGAAAACATATCTATTTTATGAGTTTGTTGAAATAACATCTAATCTTGCTTAATTTGTTGGTAAAAACAATCTTTTGAAAAATAGGTCTGAAAGGAATTTCAACTTGTTTTTATTTCAAAACATTAGTGCACGAATTAGTATGGAATATGATGCTTGACAACCATCTTATTTACTTGTTAAAATGGATTGGAGAAGATTTCATCACGAAAAAGGACCGAAAGGATTCGTAGGAATTCATAAGAAAAGAATTGATTTTCAAAACAACCATGTGATTATAGAATTATCATACTCATTTGATATGTCCGAAAGGAGTCATTTAGGTGATAGAATTCTTAGTGGTAGTTAAAACATGACATACATCATAGTTGTATAACTACTCATTTTTAGTTGCGCATCATAACAAGTTTTACACCAAACTTTATACTTAAATTGTCATGATACTCCTAATTACCAATCAAGGAATTATACACAAGTATATACTTAGTTTTTATTGAGTTTCTTTTAAATTGATATTCACATAAATTTGGATTGACAACCCTTATTTAACAAACGTTTTTTCATTACTAAAACAACCAAATCCCTTGGGACGATCTCGACTTACCCACCTTTATTACATCGGACGAGTATACTTGCTCGTATGTGCTAAATAATAATCGGATAATTCGTGTTTATAAATTTTAAAACTTGTACTAATAAAACGCACATCACACACTAACCTAATCTCCTATATCTACACCTTTCTAACTAATATTCATACCTTATTCATAAATGAATGAATAATTTACAAATGATAACACACAAATAACCTAGATGAAAGGATTAAACTAAGTTGTAATACTTCTTGTCTTTATGAGTAGAAGTATTCTTCTCTTGCACTTGAATGATAGAAACTTGGATCACTTGTAAACAAAAGCTTATGATTATATGATCAAAGGATTAAGAAGGATAAGAAAGAAGATTAAGGGCTTGTTTGTTTAATTTTTTAATTAAGTCATGTTTAATTAATAGATGACTTAATACAAACAACCTCAGTTTTATTACTTAATATTTTAAGTTATATTTTATTATTAAGTCACAAACAAACAGTTTTCATACGACTTAATTAATTCAATTTTTTTCATATTAAGTCAATTAAGTCGAAATCAAACACCCCTAAGATCAAAAAGTTTGGAGTGCAAAAGGTGAAGAAAATATCCAGAGATGATCCAGTATTTATAGGCAAAGTTGAGGCAAAGAGGAGCATGGCCGGTCCCCTTAATTAGGGGCTGGTCCCTTAATAATTAAAGGGACCACCTAGTGAATTAAGGGGGCCGCCCTTACTAGACGTTGCTCAGCTTTGTCTTTTTGCGGGGAAGGTTTTTCTGAAACAATTTTGCCATTTTTGGTTGAAAATTTTAATTCATACATTTATGGTGAATTAAACATATTTATTTAATACCAAAAATGATTTTTTTAAAAGATATAAAATGTTTATGAGATTTTATAAAAAATCTAGTGATTAAGAAAATGTTCTTTTGATCAAAAAATACATTAGGCATTTTGTTTATTCATACCTTAAGTGATTTGGTTATTAAAGTAAATATTTACTACTAAATACTTGTTTACGTCATAATCTCTAGTTTAATGAGCTTATATTTTGTGATTATCAAAACTTAGAGATATCGAGAAATATTAATAACATTTTTAGGCATTATTTATATCAACAATCTCCCCTTTTTTGGTGATTACAAAACCTAAACTCATTAAACCAAAAATTAATTTTTAGGCAAGTATTTAGTGAGTTTATTATTCACTTATCTCCCTTTTTGTAGAATCAAAAAGGTCATGTCGTCTAGTTTCGTTAATGAAATTATGACGGGATGAGAGCTCCCCTTAGATGTGTGCTCCCCCTCGTTCGAGGGCACCAAGGAATTGAGCTATGGAATGCTTGGCTACAAAAACAATTTAAGAAGACAACACATATATATGCATAGCAAAATTTTAAAGCAACCATAGATAACTAATTTATTCAAGAATTCAAGATGGTCATATAAAACATATGAGCATCATTACAACATTCAATATGCTTGAAATATATTGATTACAACAAAAGTAAAAGAAACAAAATGGTCCTAAATTGCCAAAGAGAGCGCTTGAACTTGCTTGCAACACAAAAGGTTGAACGTTTTTATTTGTTGGAGGAAGACATAAGCATTAAGCTTAGTTTTTTTATGGAGAGGGGTATGGAGCAGAAGAGGTGGATCTAACGATGTTGTATCGGGTTAATGGAGGTATTGGATGAGGACGAGTGAGGAGATATTCAATCCAAGAGATATCTTCACTCAAGTAGAGGATTTATTTTTGGAGGACGATGCAACAAGAACAATAGTGAGTGTGGTTTGTAACTTGATCTAAGTTGAGAGAGTGGGGTAAGCAATTTGCGTAGGGTGATGATGGAGGTTGGCCTTTGCTGCGTTGTGCAAGGTGTATAGCAAGGAGATTACTAAGATCATGGATTTGGTTTATTTCTTCACGGAACTTTTGCTTTTCCGTGGAAATGTGGATTGAATCATTTGGTGGAAATGGATGGAGTTATGGGGTGTAGTTGGAATTAAAGTCGTTGGAGGTTAAGTTAGACGGTTGACCAAAATGATAGGGATTTTGAGAGGTTTCATTGAAGCTAGTTTGAGGTTGAAATATATAGTTTGGAATAAAGGTGGATGTTTTGCCAATGTGGTAAGGTTTGTAAAATGGTTCAATGGAATGATCTAGTGAATTTGGAGTATAGTTGGGAAAATAAGTTGGCGGAGGTGTTGGTTGTTTACTAATTTTGTTTGTTGAGATGGACTTGTTACGATGGCTTGTTTTTCTTCGCCAAACGGGTTTTCCGGTCATCCTTGCTAGCCTTGAGGCTTTTGATTTTGGTTTGTTGGGAGATGACATGATGAGATGAATTGAGATTTGAGGAGTGGGAGTATTTATAGTGTAGGATTTATGTGATTAGGGATGGATAATGGTTGATAGAGGGATTAGGACAAAATATATTTGTGAATTTTGGGAAGTGTAGGATGAGATGGGCTAAAAAGCAGAAAAGATTATATAAACTCGCCCATCAGATAGCCGGTCCCCTTAAATATTAAGGGGGTCGTCCATCTGGTGGTTCCCAAATTACCAGAAAAGGGTTTTTGGTAGAAAATTGTAAAAAAGGGTTTTGTTGTTCTCTTCTCGTTATATATCACACAACAATGGTATCATACTATAAATTTGTTCAATTCTTCGCCTTTTATTTTGATCATGTTGTGCTATTTACATGTCTTCACATTCGAAAACTTTAACACATAACCATGGATGTTCACATAAAATAATGACCTTGATAAATATGTATATTAGACCTATACACCTTGTGTGCTTGTTTCTGATTTGTCATGATGGTTGCTGGCTTCGACTTAAACGGTTTTCAACATATAATTACTAATCGAATATATATGTGGTCTTCGAATAATCTTTTAAAACATCAAAAAGAGAACTCACGACTTGTTTCAAATGGACTTTAAAGATGATAAAACAGGTAGTTTCCTTTTGTTCGAATGAAATATAAACATAAAGATGAGACACGATTATGATTTTATACAAAACGGGTTAATGTCGTCTGTTTGCAAAAGGTCTTGATTGAATAGTTTCGAATGGGGTATTGTGACTTTTAACGTGATTATTAAACGAGAATTAAGATTATGGAAAGGATTGCATGAATAACGTAATATCTTATTATCTAGTAAATCAGTTTTGATGGCATGCCTTTGTTTACATGTTGCATGAAATGATAGAGAAGTGTTGCATGAAATGGTAAAGAACTCGACACATGAATCTGATATGAGCTAAATAAATGTGTACATGCATGTGTTTCGAGTGCGTTTCGTTTCGGTTTTGCAACTGGGAAAAAGGATTGATTTCGACAATAACTAAATTAAAAGGGTAAAACATGCAAACTTATTATAATTACATTTTAAGACCCTAAACTTAAGCGTATTTACATTATGGACCCTAAACTTGTGAAACTTTCATTTAAAACCCTATATTTTTATAATTGGCATAAATAAACCCTAATCTATCACATTTGACATTTTAATTACCTAAACTTATTAAATGGTAATCTCAAAATTAAATGACTAATATTGCTAATTCGGGAAATTTACTAAATATGAAAACTTATTATTTTTGAAAAGTTACTATTTTTAGAAAGCTGCTATAAATGGAAAGATACTAAAAATGGAAAGCCGGCTAAAACGAGTAATATGATTTAAAATAAGTTATTAATAATTAGCCGATCATTAATTCGTGTAGATTCACTGAAGAAGGAGTAACCTCTGATCCTTGTGTGGTTCCGATATGGTTTCATTGCGGTTTAAGGTACATATATTCTACCCTTTCTCAGTAAGGGTTCTGATCTCATGACCTTTCGATCCTTAACTTTGATTCTTTTACTATGATATGATTCATTGATATGATCCGTTTGATATTATCCTTTGATAGGATTTTGTTTGCTATTCATTATGTTATGATGTTCTAATTGCTATCTCTTTGATATGAGATTCTGTTCTGTTATGCTCTGGGAGCTTTGTTATGATTATGGATAGCTTTGCTTATCTGTTCTGATATGTATGATTCTTATGCCCGAGTTTTATTCTACTCATGGAGGTACCATGGGCGTGTCATCGAGGCACCGGCGGCATGACACTATCTGGGGCGCTGTGATTAGTCCCTGGCGTTCCCTTCTGTTATGATATGATTATATGATTATGTGCACACTTATGGCCATTCTGTTATATATATGCATAGTCTTGCACTTGTATATGTATTCTGTTTCAGGGAGCGTATGGATGCATCCTAGGATTTGTATGATATGATATAATATGTTATGGCTTAGTGACTGGCTGTACGTGCCTTGTACCCCTTTCACTTCTGGTACAACGGAGTCTGCAGCTCCTTGTACAACCTATGATTTGACGGATATATGGTTTTTTGATTTTGAGATCTATCGAGTACCTTGGTAGGTCGGCTTGTGGCTTTCCTATGATTCGTTTGTCCATTCAAGTACCTTGTTTGGGCGCTTCTTTGTTGATACGTGCTCATTACCTTTCCGTTATGATTATGTTTATGTGATATATCTTGATACTTCGTTTCCATTTAACTTATGATATTCGTTCAGTGTATGTTGATCTCTTATGCATTTGACAGATGATATTCCTTTCAGCAGAAGCTTATGATGTCCTGTTTCTCATACTTATATACGTTTCGTTGATCCGTTTGCTTTGTTATATATCTGTTCACTGGGCTATTTAAGGTCAGCCGCATTTTTTTTTCTGCGGCAGGTTTTAGGTTGGAAGCTGGGTTTGGGTGAAGAGTGCATAGAAGCATTAGTGGACTACCCGATGATTAGAAGCCCATTTGCATTGGACTTAGATTTTGATCCAGCTAGAATGTTTAGACTTGAAATTCTTTTTGTATAAAGCTAGCATTTCTTTTTGTACCCTTAGAATACCTTTGTAACTTTAAATTTTAAGTCTTCCACTTGCGTTGTATGCTTTGTATGCTTTGATATGTCACCATGCTGTAGCGCTCCGGACCCATGTCGGGTTGGGGTGTTACAAGTTGTCTACTATTACTAAGGTATAACGGTTTCCTCCATAGCTCAACACAGCGGATGGACCAAAGAGATCCATGTGTAATAATTCTAGGCACCTAGTCGTGAATAATATATTCTTAGCTTTGTGACTTGCATGTGCTTGTTTTCCCATTTTACAAGCATCACAAAAATGTTTATCATATCTTAGGTTAGGCAAATTTCTAACTAGTTCCTTAGAAGCTAAAGATTGTACTTGTTTCATATTTGCATGTCCTAATCTCCTATGCCACAATGTGGAGTTTTCGTCTAAGGTTGCTAGGCATATCTTATCTTCTGGTTTATTTCCTAGTTTCATAACGTATATACCTCCTATCCTAATTCCTCTACCTATGACTTTTTCATCCTTAACTATTTCGCTATCTTTTTCGGTAAAGGTAACAGTACAATTATTTTCACATATTTGGCCTACACTAAGCAAGTTATATGTTAAATTATCTACATGCTCAACATTATCAATAGTTAGGGAGTCTTGAGAGATCGTACCTTTGCCAATGATTTTTCTACGCAAGTCACTACCGAAAATGACATCACCTCCGTTATATGCCTTGCATGAAGAAAATAGCTTGCGGTTCCCCGTCATGTCCTTTGAGCATCCACTATCCTTAATCCATTCGTTGGGCTCCAAGTTTATTCCTAAGCATATTTCACCGGTCGCTTGAGCTACAAGACATTTTTCGTTGTTTGCTTTTTCAATTTCATCTTTGTCACTATCACTACATGTTCTACTAATGAAGGCGCCTTGATAATCATAACCCGGTGGCTTTGGACATTCGCTAATAAGATGATTTGGACTTCCACATCTAAAGCACTTTCTTTTCCCGTAGTTATCATTTTTACTTCTTTGGAATGATTTTCTTTCGTCTTGTGATTGTCTTGTGAATCTTCCTCGTCTCTTGAAGAATTTCTTGAATTCTTTTACGACCATTGCATATTCTTCATCTTCATTATCGTCACTTGAATCATTATCGTCACTAAGTTCCTTTTTGGCTTTTAGCGAAAGAGATTTGATTTGTTCTTTCTTGCTCTTGACCGTTTCCGAGTCTCTCTTTATAATTTCTTCATGGACCTTCAAATTGCCAATATGTTCATCAAGCGATAACGTCATCAAATTATTCGATTCTTCAATCGCCGTGACCTTTGCTCGCCATTTTGGATGCAATGCCCTAAGAAATTTTCTAACACAATTCTTACTAGAAAAACTCTCATCAAGTGCTTTTAAACTTGTGATAATAGTGTTAAATTTAGCAAAAGCATCTATTGATTCCTCTTCCGGAACCGTAAATTGTTCATATTGTTGAACAAGAAGATATATTTTGTTGTCTTTGACTTGACTATTACCTTGGTGAATGATAGTAGGGAATCCCAAATTTCTTTTGCGGTTTTACACATAAAAATTCTTTCATATTCTTTGCGTGGTAATGCATTATAAATTACCATTTTAGCCTCATTACTTTTTGCTAATTTCTTTTTCAAATCATCATTTTGTTTTTCAAAAGATACAATTTCACCCATTTTAGTTTCCGGATTATTTTGAATAGGGGGAAAATCACCAAAGGTAATAACATGCCAAAGATCAAGATCTTTTGATTTCACATAAGTTTCGAATTTGTTTTTCTAATAAAGAAAACCAAATCTTTCAAATAGTGGTGGTCTTTGCATAGATTGTCCTTCTAAATATTTTTCTGATTCCATAGATTGATTTAAGTTTTAAAATACAATATATTTTAAAAATCTTGTTTGACGTGGCTCTGATACTAATTTTGGAAAACAAGAAGAGGGGGGAGGGTTTAGTTTTACGTCTTTTTAATTTATTATAAAAACTGTGGTTTTTAAAATTATTGTTTACTTTAAAAACTTTTGATTCTATATTATGTGAATTCAAGTCTTGCACAATATAAATTTTTTTTAACTAAGTACTAAAGCAATAATAATGTAAGTAAAATAATGAGTAAGAGATGGAAAGATTGAATCGCGAGACAAATGATTTATAGTGGTTCGGCTACGAAGCACCTCTTCGCCCTACTCCACTCCCCGAGCACCTAACTCAAGAGTTTTCTTCACTATGTCAACAAGCTCCCTTATGGTGGAGAAAAACTTACACACCTTTCGCTTACACCGATTTACGACACTAAGCTAAGTGTCGAGTTCTAATCCTAGCTAGAACCAATCTTACACCACTAATCACTACACTACTTCTTCACTACTTAGCACCACTTATTCACACCACTTCTTCTTCACACCAATACTACTTACACACCACAATCTCTTCACAACTTCACTACTTACACACCACTCTAACCTAATCTCTTCACAACTTCACTATTTACCCACCACACTAACCTTATCTCTTATATCTACACCTTTCTAACTAATATTCACACCTTATACACAAATGAATGAATAATTTACAAATGATAACACACAAACAACCTAGATGAAAGGATCACACTAAGTTGTAATACTTCTTGTCTTGATGAGTAGAAGTATTCTTCTCTTGCACTTGAATGGTGGAAGCTTGGATCACTTGAAAACAAAAACTTATGATTATATGATCAAAGGATTAAGAAGGATAAGAAAGAAGATTAAGATCAAAAAGTTTGGAGTGCAAAAGGTGAAAAAAAATCGAGGGATGATCCAGTATTTATAGGCAAAACTGAGGTAAAGAGGAGCGTGGCCGGTCCCCTTAATAATTAAGGGGACCGCCTAGTAAATAAAGGGGGCCGCCCTTACTAGACGTTACTTAGCTTTGTATTTTTGTGAGGAAGGTTTTTCAGAAACAATTTTATCATTTTTGGTTAAAAATTTGAATTCATATATTTATGGTGAATTAAATATATTTATTTAACACAAAAAATAATTTTCTAAAAGATATAAAATGTTTGTGAGATTTTATTAAGAAAATATTCCTTTGGTCATAAAATGCATTAGGCATTTTTTTATTCATACCTTAAGTGATTTGGTTGTTAAAGTGAATATTTACTACTAAATATTTGTTTACGTCATAATCTTTAGTTTAATGAGTTTACATTTTGTGATTATCAAAACATAGATATATCGAGAAATATTAATAACGTTTTTAGGCATTATTTATATCAACATACATTATATAGCAAGTTTGCAACATGTTAAGAATTCATTTCTATTCCCTTATCGGAGGGACCGAAAGTATTTTATAAAAGATGTCATATTTGAATTGGCTCCTCCGCAATACGCGGTAGCTAAATTCCTCCTTTTAACAATATGTCTTAAAATTAAGTCAGATTAAAAATAAGTGTTATATCTGGTCCCAGTTTTGCTAATTTCCCATACAATATCACATCTGCTACAATGTGAATAATGTTTTGGTCAAAATAATAGTTATAGTTAGAACAAACGGGAACATTAAGGGTGCACTTGGTTCAAAATAGAGAATAGGAAAGGGAAAGACAAAGAGAATGCTAAAGAAAGAGAAATGGTAAGGATACCATTCTCCCCAATTTACTGGATAATGGCCCATTACCCACAATTGGGTAATGGGTCACTGCATTAGAGTCAACCAAGCACCATGTTTCATTTCATTTCCCATTGATTAGGCCTTATACCCCTCAACCAAGCACCCCTAAGTTGTGTGTTGCAGCTACGTTTCGCTCGTTGCAGCTACGTTTACAATATAGATCTTGTTATACCGAGATATCACTACAAAAAAAGGGGCTTTTAGTGACACCATTTTTAATGACACACAAAAAAAGTGTAAGTGAAAGTACATGTTTACTTACACTTTTAAAAAAAATTGTAAGCAAAAGTTTAGTTTTGCCCACTCTTTCAAAAAAGTGTAAGCAAAAGTTTAACTTTTACCCACACTTTACATAAAATGTAAGCAAAAGTCTAGCTATGCCTACACTTTTAAAAAAGTGTGAGCAAAAGTCTAATTTATACACACACCTTTTAAAAAGTGTAAGTAATAGTCTTACTTTTACCCACACTTTTTAAAAAGTGTGAGCAAAAGTCTCATTTATACACACACTTTACGTAGAGTGCGAGAAAAAATATAGTTTTACTCACACTTTTTAAAAAGTGTAAGTAATAATCTTGCTTTTACCCACACTTTTTAAAAAAGTGTGAGCAAAAGTCTAATTTATACACACACTTTTTAAAAAGTGTAAGTAATAATCTTACTTTTACCCACACTTTTTAAAAGTGTAAGCAAAAATCTGATTTATGCACACACTTTACGTAGAGTGTGAGAAAAAGTGTAGTTTTACTCACACTTTTTGAAAAGTGTAAGTAATAGTTTTACTTTTACCCACACTTTTTTAAAAGTGTGAGCAAAAGTGTAGTTTTTATTAAAAAAATTGTTATGAAAAGTCTAACTTGTATTTGTACTTGTTGAAAAATATAAATATGATGCTCGTTTTTGTTTACATGATCGTTAGATTTTAAGTGTATTAAATCAACTGAAAATCGAAACGAACCGATCCAACCCAAACCGAACCAACATTACTCGGTTTCGTTTTCTGCTTTACATATTTATGGTTTCCGGATACGGTTCGGTTCGGTTCGAGCCAAAAGAAAAAAACACACCTAAACCATCTAAACCGAACCGGTTCAGTTAGGTTTCGATTTGACTCAAGCATCTGTCTATCAACCAGTCAATTTGCATGTTCCCGCCACTAGGCTTAAAACATGCATCTTTTTGTAAATGATGACGGCCATCATTACCACTTCATTATTTTATTAAAACACCCACCATCATTACCGCTTTGCACACCCGACATGTTGTTTTGGTACAAGTTCAGGGACGAACGGCGTAATTTCCTCAATTTTACAAAACTTTATAAAAGAGGAGTAATTAAAATTGACCGAAAGATTAGAGCCATTGACCACGCACGCTTCTCCCAAAAATAACAAAAATTCACAATTTACGATTTACAATTTACACACACACACACACACAAACACACACTTACTCTTTTCTTCAAACTCCGGTGACCGGAACCCTAACAAACCATGGCCGGAGCATCGTACGGTCAACTAAACCTCGACGAATCACCGTCGTGGGGGTCTCGAAGCGTTGATTGCTTCAAAAAACTCGAACAAATCGGTGAAGGAACTTAGGGGTACAGTCTCTAACCCTAATTTCGTAATTGGTATCCAATTGATGTAATTAGTGTCAATTAACGCATGCTTTGTATGTTTTGAATGGCTAATTTGTGTTTTTAGGGTTTGTTACATTTGGATTAATGAATTGTTTGTGTATTTAGGGCTTCGGTTTAGTTTTAATTGACCGTGTGTTGTTATTTACGCGATTGCAGTGTTTAGTGATCGAGGTTTAGGAGCGTTTAGAATATAATGCTTGTTTGGCAATGAGTGGTGAGCTTTTGAGGTCGTGTTTGAATTAGAGATGCAGCTATGTTACCAAACGCGTTTATATGGGGGGTTTGTTTCGACTCATATAGTCGGGTTATGGCTTATTTGGTTTTGGGCGCATGTTTCATAAACTCACTTTTTGTGGCTTATTTTAAAACTTTTCGGTTTAGTAGGGGGAAGTATGACTGCGGCAACTTATGGCCTACTTGGCTGTTTGTCCTGGAATGTATGGCTCCTAAAAAAAGTCGAGGAAATTGGGAAGGATCATTCATTTTTTGTGTCAGAATGGTGGCACCATTTACATTTATGTATTTATTTGAATAGCGTGTTCTTTTGACTTGAGTATTTGAATAGCTTCGACTGAAAACAATTTTTCTGTAATCTTGTTGCAGAAGGCGCAGAAAATGCATTGACTTTGAGTGGAACTATGCTTGGACATTGCCCTATTAAGGTGCAGCCCTCTAAAACCGCCATTGCACCAGTTAATCCAAATTTTCTGCCAAGGGTAAGAGAGGCCGTGTTCCATCATGACTTGTACTAGCAAAGACATGTAGAGTAGTGGCATGGTACTAAAGTTACTCATATTTTTGTCTTTGTTCTATATAGTCTCTGGATGAGACGGAAGTTTGTGCAAGATCCATCTATTGTACCAACATCGATAGGAAGGTAGTTGTCCCTCAATGACATGCATGTGATTGATGAACATTAGTTAATAGTGCAGAATCTATATGCATAATCTCCCTTTCTATTTTGTTTAAAGCAGGTTACCCAGAGAGATCTCAGGTTGTTCTTTGAGTCGGTCTGTGGAGAGGTTCGTCGAAATTATCTAAATAAAATTCAAATTTTTAATGGATTAACAGGACATGATGGAATGAATTTTTATTTTTGTAGGTCTGCCGCATGAGGATGCTTGAAGAACCTCAGAGAGATCTCAGGTTGTTCTTTGAGTCGGTCTGTGGAGAGGTTCCACTCAAGCAACAATGTTGATCAGATTAAGGTATTATAAATACGTTTGATGCAAGTAATGTATATGCTAGTATTCAACACTATCATACACAATAAAAAAAATGATATTTAATGATAAATGAGTCTGATATCATTTTGTTCTGGTTTGCGGTTACTTTTTTGCGTTGCAAAATATGTAGACACGGTTACAGAATTTTTCTTATCTACAGTGAACTATTTTTTGAAAATTGTCATTTGTTTATTTACAATGTCTTGATTTTGCTGTAATTTGTATAATAATTATTGAACTACTGGATCTGGTATTTTATTGTTTTGATTTAAAGTGAGGTGATTTTGTTGTAAAATGACAAAGAATTACTGAATTTGTTAATGTGTCTTGTTTATCTTCAAGTTTGTATAATAGTTTCGAATAACGATATGTGTTATAAAATATTGCTTGGATAAATTGTTCGCTTAATAATTATAAAAATTGCTGAGGTTTTTGAAAATCATATGATGATTAACAATTTTGTTTGTGTAGACGTTTAAGCGAAGGAATGGTGGAAGAACAAGCATGTTCGTGGTCATGTCAAGTTCATTCGTTGCTCAAACTGCGGAAAGTGCTATCCTAAGGTATCTTTGTTACTTTATGTATATGATTTTGGCCAAATATGAATAGTTTTTCATTCCGAGATTGATCTTTTTGAATGCTGTTTTCTATATGAGTTTATACGCCATTGATATTTGGATATAATGATAGTTTGCAGATCTGAATCAGTATATCAGGACAAGGCTATCAAGAGATTTCTTATGAGGAACATTGTTGAGCAAGCTGCTGTTAGGGATGTTCAAGAGGCTTGTGCATTTGACCGTAAGACTTAAAACACAGATCATAAAAACATGTGCATTTTGAAATTATTGAATAGGCTAACAATTTTGCTTTTTATTGCTGAATACACTCTTCCCAAGTTGTATGTGAAGATGCAGTACTGTGTGTCTTGTGCAATTCACTCCAAGGTTGTAAGGGTTCGATCACGAACTGACAGAAGGAACCATGAGCCACCAAAGAGATTCACTCGTCCAAGGGTATGATTTTTAAGCTATTTTTTGCTACTTACAAGACTTTTATAGTACAATATTGCATGCCTCTGGCTGGTGCGGGTTGAATGATTAACTTATAATATCATCACTGTTGTATGCTCTAGGACACGTGTAAATGTGTAATAGAATGTAGATTAGCTGGATAATATCTTTGTGCTCTCTTTGTTGTTATCTTATGATCATTAGTCCACATTTAGCATTAAGTTTGGTAGGGCTGTGGGTTGTCTAGGTATGTTGGTTCTTTGAAACGACCAACCTTGATTGAGCACCTCTAATTTACTATGCCTGACCTCTAGTACATCCCAGTATCGCACACACTTGATACCATACCCTCGTACTTCCTTTCACTTTCCGGCTTCCAACACTAGTCCTTATGTAGCACACCCCCGTGCACTATATGAATCAAAAGGTGCTTAAACTGGCATTGACAATGTGGTCAAGTGAGGTGATTTTTTTTTAATCATAGTCATGAATTAGCTAGTTTCTGCTAGAATCCTAGGTGGCACTAACTTAAGAACCTTTTTGACACTGCCATTGTGCATGGGAATTCCATCTTTAAGCTTCACTAGGTTTAAGAATGTGGCTACAAGGATCAATTTTTGCTTGCATACATGATTGACATTGCTGAATTAAAATTAGAGGTCACTGAAGAGGAGGTGAGTACAATGTTAAGGTCATATATCTGTTTTCATTGCAGATCTGAATTCTAAACATCTAATATTCATTTTTGCGAAAAATCTAGTTTCGTGAGTTTCTTGTAATCTTTCAAGAGTTTGTCTTGTGTCAAATTCGTTGCGGTTGATTGTTTTTTACCCATGCAAGCAAAACTACCAGTTTTGACCCTATAGCCAATCCCCGCATTTCCCACTTCTAATTATAGCAACATAGCTAGTAAGATGCTTAACATTACACGTTTTGCTTAATTTTTGTATGTCAGCGCTCCTTGGGCAGCAAGAGGAAGCATGGATCACAAACTCATTATTTGGGATCTATATCACTCTATACCCTGTTGCAGATGCGAACACAAGGTATGTCTGTTGCTCGATTTAATCATGTGAAACTCAAGCTTACCTCATGGGTCACTTCAACATAACCCATTTTTCCCCCTTGTGTCACAAGTTTTGTTTGCTAATGTTGCATTTATCTGCTATAATAACCAGGAAGGTGTTACGTGCTTGGCATGACTCGGCGCATCTCACTTTGTGGTTACAGGCTGTGTTGACGGTAAAGTGAGGATGGGATAGTCTTTTTGTACTTGTACTTGTATTTCATATTCGAGAAAGATGTTTGTTTCTTGTTTGTGGCTACTGGCTAGGCAAAATACTTGATTTATATCGACTTATGATTGAAATAGTAAATAGGTTTCAAGCTCAGTTGTTATTATTACTAGTTTTTCATGTGTTAAGTTTATATAAATAAAGCTGCCTAGAATGTATATATACATGGTAGATACATATGAACAGATTCTTTAGTTGTAGCCTATAGTGACAGATGTATGTGTCAGGAAAAGTCTCAACCTTTTCTGACACTTTTAAGTGTCAGAACACTTTGTCACTATATACTTTTACCGCCTGGACTTTTAATGACACTTTTTATAAGTGAAGGTGAATAAAAAAAGCATTTAGTGACACTTTTTTTGACATTTTCTGACACTTTTTGTGTGTCACTGTAAGACTTTTTTCTTGTAGTGTATGGAAGCAATCAAGCAAATATTTGGACGTAAATGCCACGATGCGCAACAGTTATTCGAAGCTTATAAAATGCTAATAAATGCATGGCGATAAATATCAATTTATTTGGTATTGACATTTAATCATACACATGCAAATATAATACGGTAAATTAGAAAGTAAAAATATTGAAACCGACAATATTAACAACTACTAGCAGGGTCCTCACGCGATGCAGCTGTGAGCACCCTGTTATTTAATTTTTTCGGCTAATAAATTATTTTATTTGTACATTTTTTTGCAATAGTTTTACTGATTAGTTTTTTATAGCAAAAGTTTGATGAAAATTTGCTTAGTTTGTATTATTATTATTATTATTATTATTATTATTATTATTATTATTATTATTATTTTAGTAGTTTGCTTGTTTTGTACAATATGTGAACATATTTTAGTTTACTATATTCTTTTAGCTCGTGTCCGTTCGGGCTCGAGCCTGTTGGCTCGTGTCTGTTCGGGCTCGAGCCCATTTGACCCGTGCTCGTTTGGGCTTGAGACCATTGCCCGTTTGGGTTTGAATATTTGTATAATATGCTTTATTATTTGTATTAGTGACATTTAATGCATGAATTGTGTTTAAGTTGGTTGTACAATATGTTTGATAATTTGTATTTCTTATGTAAGGGGTGTTTTAATAAGTGCATTAATTATATTTATTGACCAGTTAATTAATTGTATTTAATGTACATAATGATTTATTTATTGTAATTAATGTTAGTATTAATTGTATGCTGAAATTAAATATGAGAGGAATTTCTATAAGTAGTATTTGTGTTTGAATCACTTGTACTTTAAGCTTATTAACTTGTAAGGCTTAATTTTAAGTATTCTAATTTTAGAAAGCCTTCCTCCATTATAATATAGTATGATTAGACCAAGTTAAAGCATTAACTCTGAAATAATTATTTTATAATTATTTATATCAAATTTGTTAGTTTTAACGGATAATAATTAATGAATATGTTCGGACTCGAACTCGAGACTTCGGGATTGCACACTTTACGTATGAGTTTCAATTAATTAATAATTATTGTTTTAGTGACGAATAATTATTAAATTCACGAAATAAGCACTTAACGGTACCTAATGACTGTTAGACGAAAGATTAAGGAATAAGAGTGAAAAAGAAGCCAAGAAGGATCTAGAACTCCTACTTGGACTAGTATTCGGTCGATCCCACATCGCCATGGGATAGGGAATGCTTCAAGGTTATGATAGTATAAATACATGGCCTCATGTATTCATTCAATCATTCCTTGGTTCATTAGCAAGCCAATTCACTTTCTTATCTCCTTTCTTTTAGCTATAGGCGATTCCTTTAAATCAACTAAGGCTCAACTAGTAGTGCTTGCCGTGAATTAAGAACCTAGCTTTTCTAATTGTAACACTAATAGTACGTGTGTTCGAGAACGAAGTGTTAGCATACTTTTGCTAATGAGGTGATTGCCCACTCGACTATCTTATAGTCGATCCCCAATTAAACCCAATTAGGGTTTATAGTTCTTGTTCCATTGATTTCTTGTTCTTGCTAGAAATCACAAAAGAGGTACGCATTCATTTATATTCGGTTAATTTCAATTACATGTATTTGATCTTTTTTTATGCGTGCTTGATGTGTTTATATGTTTATATATTAGTTATGATTTTCATATATTCCAACAGTGGCATCAAGAGCCGTTAATACGTTGTAATTAATTACCGAAACACATAAAATTGAATCGTTATGATCATTACATGCTTGGTGTTCTTATGTTTTTTAAATTTTTCATAAACCCTAGAATTTTAATTTTTTTATAAATGTCGAAATTTTTTTTATTAAAAAAAAATTAAGGTTTTTGAATTTTGTTATAAAACTTATAGAAACCCTAGGTTGCATGTAATATTTATGTGTATGAAAATGGGTATTTGTGATATGTCGTTTTGGTTGCGTTCCTTAATTGACATGATTATATGTTATAATATGTGCAATGTGGGCATCCATGACAAACCATGCATGTGTTGTCTTGGATTATGGTGATTTGGTTTTATAGATATCATGCTTTATTATGCGATTTAATTATACTTGATATGTTTTTTTTGTAAATATTATGACTATAAAGATTACTAAAATTCAATTAATTATAAAATTAGGGAAGACCCTATTAAAATTGTGTAAAATCAATTGTGTGTTTTAAATTGATTTAATTTGCATGTCCATTATTGTTGTTGTTTGTTTATTTTATTTAAATTACTTTTGTTTTTATATGTTTGGTGAGATGATAGTAAGCAAATGGTAATTTCATAAATAAAATATTAAACGGACTTAATAATGGTGAAATCTTGTTTTGAGCTTAAAAAAATCTTGAACTTTTGATTGATTGATCGCGACTGTATTAAGTGGTTGGAATGTGAGACTAATTTTGACAAACTATTAAAGTGGGTATAAGGTGGCTTAGCATTAAATTGCGGCCTTAGTGAGCCTCCATTCTGGCTTGACGCTCGCCTGTGAGTCAAACTTAGCTTTACCTAACATCCATGATAAATACGAAGCACTTAAGGCAAAGTTGTAAGTTTCTCAACGCCTCAATCAAAACTTTGGAGATTTAAGCTCGTAAAGAAACTAATGAGTAAAAGTTTTTTTTTTTACATAAAACATATGCTACAAGATGAATGCATGACATCTTTGTACATATATTTTGATTACACACATCAAATTTACTACCCTTAAAATTTAAGTTATATGCCATCCAATGAAACGGAAACACCTAAAATTGGGTCTACGTCAGGGCGTAACCTGGCTAGATTGCAATGGAAGGGCAAATTACATGATTTCATCACTAGCAGATCAACTGATGTGGTGGAATTATGTAAGTTTGTTGTTTCTTAAGTTGGTTAACTTAATTGAGTTGATAGTGGGACTGATCACTCAAGGCATAAGAAGATGAGGATAAAACATGCTTACATTGCAACTGCGGTTGGAAAATATGTAAATCCCATCGATTCTAGGAATTGCAATTGAATATTGGCAATTGAGGTTCGACTCGTACCTTATTGAATACCGTCATCACTAGCAGATCAACTGATGTGATGAACCTATGTCAATTTGGATCCTAGTTTTTCAGTGAAAATTAAATGGTTATATGATTATGAACCATGGGTATTTAATTTTCTTGAAAATTTAATTATCAAAAATACTAAAATTGAATTTTGTAATTCTTTTTAATGTATTAATGCAAAATTAAAGCCGTAAACATGGTTTGGTCTTAAATTGGTAAATTGATCTAATTATGCTTTCAAACATAATGTTTGATTGAGAAAAATTTACTGAAAAGACACAAAGTCTGTTTTCCATGAGAGAAGAATAAGACTCAATCCTATCCCTTTTCATGATTGAGAAAGGTATGATTGAAACATTAGAATTGTCTACATTCTAATATATAACTCATAGCAATCTTTCATACTTAAGAGTATTGCACATCCTATTTTCCATAAGAAAATTTCATTACCCTAATTTGGTGAATGAATTCTTCTATAACAAACATGGCATTTGGTTAAATGAAAAATATGAGTTATTAATATATAACTCAAAGGAATCTTTCATACTTAAGAGTATTGCACATCTTATTTTCCATAAGAAAATTTCATTACCCTAATTTGGTGAATGAATTCTTCTATAACAAACATGGCATTTGGTTAAATGGAAAATATGAGTTATTAATATATAACTCAAAGCAATCTTTCATACTTAAGAGTATTGCACATCCTATTTTCCATAAGAAATTTCATTACTCTAATTTGGTGAATGAATTCTTCTATAACAAACAAGGCTTTTGGTTAAATGGAAAATATGAGTTATTAGAAGCTAGACAGATTACCGCAAAATTGGTAAAAGGCAAGCTAGAATTTTTTATCTAGTTGTTGTGCTTTAAAGATGCTACATACCATTATGGGGATGGTAGGCCTATTAAGGAAGAAGTTGCATGCTCAAAATTCTTCAAGTTAATATCATTGATGGATAATCCATCATAAACATAGTAGAATACATATTTTAGAACCTGAGTAATTATTACGTATGGGTTTTTTTAAATGTGCAGGAAAGTAAAAACAAGCAAATTGTTTTCACTGGTTATGAAACACGTACAATGTTGTCAAATCCAGTGGGAGCGTTGTGTTGTGTTACTGAATATGGAGTTATTGTTATGTTCTCTAATTCAGTGGGAGCTACAAGATTTAATTTCTGTGTAGTAGCCCAGATTATCTTCAAGATAATTACTTTCCAATTGTAGACACTCATGTTCTTAGGATAGCCATATGCGTTTCCTGATAAGACAAAGTAGTCCTACATCTACTTATGACACAAATCATATTGAATCACATAAACAAACGTATGCTGTGTTGTTTATATACTACATGATATTGTTCAATGCACAAGTGGGAGAATTGTTTATTGTGTACAAAGGAACGATACATAGAAATATGATTATAGGATTCTCTTAATTGCAAGGTAAGAGATCTGTGCTCTAATAGGACTTATACATTTAATGTGTAAGATTATCTTATGTAGAACATGTGTCATGATTATAACAAAGACTACTTTTATGTCTTATGATATTCAAACTAAAGGAAACACTTGAAATTACAATTTACGTCAGGGTGTAACCTGGCTAGATTGCAATGGAAAGGTAAACTACATGATTTCATTACTAGCAGATCAACTGATGTAATGAAATTATGTGAGTTTGCAGTTTCTTAAATTGGATAATTCATAAAAATAACATAAGCAAATGGAGTAGTAAAATAACATGAAATTACTATTGAAACCAAATGGTGGTGTTCACAAATACTTTAGTTATATATGTTTATATTTTCTTATAAACATGAAGTCTTTTAACTATTACAAGACTTATAATAAAGTAAGACGTTAAACTTGTTATGTTTCAAACAAGAAATCATTGAGTTGATCAATGATGTACAACGTATAGTGGGAATATAACTGTTTATGTCTTCTTAAGACATGAAAATAAAGTGACTTGTTCAAAAAGTACTTATGTTATATAGCATGCAATTGGCTTGGAAATTCTATTGTACCATTAAGTTGATTTAGTTGGTAAATAGATAAGCCAAAAGGAGTATAAAGTTATCTTACATATTGTAAGTTTGTCACACAATATTAAGTTCTAATGAAACATCACATGTTGGTGGTATGTTCTGTTAGGTCACCATTATGTAAACACAAGTATGATTATGTAAGAAATGAGATGAGAATGAGAGTGTGATGATTATGAGAAATTTAGAGAATATGAATTGCAAGAGTTTCCTTAATGTTTTCAAATAACCAACCAAGTATTACATAGACCTAAGGCTTCTATTTATAGGGAAGGAGCTAGGGCAACACTCCCTCTCCTTCCTTTCATGAATTTCGTATGGGCTTAAAGCCCATGGACTATTATACTTAAGCCTAGTAAACTTGTAACATTACATTAGTGTAAGTAATAAATAACTAAAGCAACCTATTATTACAAATGACCGAGACTTGACAAATATAGTAAAAACTTAGGTTCCAACAATCTCCCCCTAAGGATCGGTCATCATGGTTGCTTGACGTCCTTGTTGTAATCTTTGACTTTCATAGCTTTAGACGTCTTCAGAAATGATAAGAATAATGATGGATATACTTTGCTCTTTGTCTTTGTTCTTTGATGATGTTGTAGTGATTATGTTATGAAGTAATCTGCCATTTGTCACTCCTGCGTCTGTGGTGGTTGTCCGCCATTCCAACATACTCATACATCTTTGGACTTAGACTTTCACGTACAAGAAGTTCCTTTTCATGCATTGAGATCTTTGTCTTCATCTTAATGGCGTTGAATCTTTCTTTGAACTTTGTGTTGCTAAGATCTTTGGGGAAGCTTTCTTTGACTTCAAGATGTATGTATGAGCATGTTGGAATCTACGATCATGGAAGTGAGGTACCTGCGAGTAAACAGTTAGCAATAAAACAACCGGTACTTACGGATAAGGAATTAGAGCTCGTCAACAGCATAGTGTGAAGACTCCTTCTAATCCTTATCCAGGCCGTTCCCATATCAGATACTCCCGAAGGAGCTTACGAGACCTACTAGGTAGCTCAATGACTGGGTGAGTCGCTGGGGATCACTCCACGACTGTAGACCGTAATGGAACCACCGCAAACATTAAGCGTAACCCTTGTGGGATTACCGAAGTGACCTGCTGTCAGGGCTGTTTGATGTTGACCCTGGCAGGATTTCCGTTCAATCATTGAGAAATACTTACGTAATCCTCTCATAAACGTTCTCGGCAGATTGCTAAGATCTGCGAAGGACTCCATAGTTTACAACTGATGCCCATTGATGTAGAACACCAGTTGCAGAAATACTAAGTGTTCCTAAGAGATCTTTGATGTATCTCATGGCTCTAGACTCTATAAGTGCACACCTAGGTTTCCTATGCGGAGACTGGGGAGGTGTCTCCTGCTTCAATATCAACCGTCTCTAAGAGATAGGTCGATAGGTTACGCGGGATCCCCGTGAGAATGAAACAAGCTCTTTTAAGAGAACTTGAGTGGT
This sequence comes from Artemisia argyi, assembly GCA_030686995.1. NCBI lineage: Eukaryota > Viridiplantae > Streptophyta > Magnoliopsida > Asterales > Asteraceae > Artemisia > Artemisia argyi. Next base: position 47,744,054 of record CM060698.1, read on the forward strand.
TAAGAAGGTTTAGTGCATTGCGTCACTGGGTCCATGATGACTTTGTCTTCAATACCGGTGTTGTCTGTTGCAACAACCAGTAGCATACGTGTTGAACCCGGTGTCTGCCCTAAGGTTGAACATATGGAGGGCTATTTCTTTTCACCCTTTACTTTACTTTTCTTTTTAATTCTTCAACTCCTTCTTTCCCTTTCATTCATTTCTCCTTTTTTCGTATCATACCTAAGGACTTCTAATTCTAACTATGGGAGATGTCCTTGGGTAGATCCCTCCGGCTCTGGCGGATCATAGGACTGATATTCCTATCTTAATCACCTTATAACTCCGACAGTAGCCAAGAAACCTTTGATTGAAAAAATCTCTCAAAGTGTTTGTGATAATCAAATATTTTGGTTAACACTTTGAGAGTTTTGTGTACACTTTTGATGGGCTCCCCCTGCACATGTGCTCATAAGTGTTTAATAAATTTGCACATGCGGGAGGAGCAAGTACTTTTGAATTGATCCACTCTCCGTGAACAAGACCGATTCGAGACACGCTTACATCACTAGTTAAACTAGCTTGAAGTTATTACCCGGCCTGATCAAGTTCACAGAAAGTTTCTCGAGACGGTACATTTCTACTCAGACATATCCTTTTCGAGACACGCTTACGTGGCTAGTTAAAGAGATACATTGTCAGCTTTTAGGTGACAACTAGCTCTAGTAACTTAACTTGATGTTATTACCCGTCGAGGATAAGTCCTTTCGAGGTTACTAACTTGTATTATCTCGTCAATTCCTGGGTCAATACTGAGTCTAGCTCGCACATGAAACAACTTAAAGCTTTGACTTCGTATATTTTAATCACCTTTTCATTTTCTCCCCCTCAAAAATAGCATATAAAATGGTGTTTTTGACAAACTTTTTAGATTAAAATATGCCTTTTGAGTCTTACGGGGAGATTCACCAAGAACTTTTGATTTAGAGCAAAGTATTTTGTTTTGACAAGTGCTCCTCCTCAACAAGTGATTAGGTCTTATTGAGGTGAAATACTTGTCCTTTTGAGCAGAATTATGAAAAATCATAAATGTTTGATTAATTCTACTCAAAAGTAAGAAGCCTTCGCTCCTTAGATTAGGATTGAGGCACTGAAGCGTACCTCAGGGTCCTTTCTTTACAAGATCGGGTTGTGCACTGTAATGCGTGCACAAGCCATAAACAACATGATTTTGACAAAGCATTTTGATTTCAAACTACTCCCCCTCAAAACGAGCATGTGTTTTGACATTTTTTAAGCTGTGGATCGAATTGGGGAGTAAAGATTTGAAAAATATTGAGCAAAATTTTGAAAAATTTGAAAAACCTTTTGAAAAATTTTGAATAAATTTTGCTCAAGATTAAGAGAGTTTAAGATAAGCTTTGCATGAGAACTTCCTGTTTTCAAGGAAAAGTGCACGTTTTGTTTTTAAGAAATGGTTTTAGCAAGGCACTTTCCTTTCTTTGAAAACCGAGTTGTACACTGAAATGAGTGCACAAGTCGTTGTTTTAATACAAAATTAGTTTTCTATTAAACAAAAATACTCCCCCTCAAATAATGAATGTTATTCGAGAGAAAGTCTTCTTGAGCAGAATTTTGAATCGTATTATAAAATACTTTTTGAAAATTCGTGAGACGACTCTGCTCAAGGTTTTAGAAAACACAATCAAGTATTATATAACAAAGAATGCTTGAAATTCAAAACTCTTTTACTGTTGAAAAGTTGTTTGAGACCCGGAGTCTCTCTTTTGAGTTTTAAAAATCTGAAAAAGATTTCCATCTAAAGTTGAACCTCATGGGTTCTTTTTGAAGATTTGTTTCTGTGATGAATGGAAAACTTCTGGTATTAGGGATGCCCAAATCAGAGTCATTCTTTAATCGTAGCCAAAGCATTCCAGATTTTGAAAATTTGAAAAGTTTAGAACAACTTTGCTTTGGTCTTCACACTTGCTTTACCGGAGTAAAACGAGAGTGTAGAGTTTTGGAAAAAATTTGTTTCTCACCATTTTGAATCCTTTTACCAGTTTTAGCCTTTTAACACATTTAACCCTTTGCCCTCAAAGTATGTTCCGTGAGAAACATTTTGACAATTGTTGAAGTTTCGACTTTAAATGGGATGACATGTACTTGCACACAGAGGAAATGCATCAGGCACAAACAAGTATGCGGATGAATCAAAAGCTCAATCTAAATCTTCCTAAGTGCTCAGAATTCTCAGATTAACACACAAGATCACAGATTAATTCACTCTATCACTTGAGATTTTCCAATTATGAAAATGGTTAGGGGTTATGATTAGAGACTTAGCACGCATGTTAGCATCAAAATGCAAGAATATTGTACAAACAAACGTCCTAGTAGCAGCAAAGACAACTATATCTTAAACCCTAAATCACATGATTTCAAACCTATGTTGTTTCTAATCGTGTAAACACACCAATCAAGCATTCTTTAGTGTTTTCTAAAGTTATATGAAATAATTAAATAGACTAAACACATAAGAAAAGAAAGAAACGCCCCGATCGATAATTACATGAACCCTAGTTTCTGATTATGCCTTTTTGACCGTTGAAAACATTTGAAACATTTAGGGAACGATAAGACAACAACAATGAAGAAATTATAAACTCACAATCGAAAAGAAACGAGGATAAAAAATCGTTAGTCTGATTCGTTGAGGTTTTTAATTACGTGTGAAACTTTTGAGAACATTTGTGAAAATATTGATTATAGCCTGTTTTGTTTTCCATGCAAGGTCCTTTTTCCTGAGTTTAAGACTTTTGTGAACTTTACTCATTAAAGGTTAACTACTTTTTCATTTGAAGTCTAAACATGGTTAACTTGGAATCCTTGCCGAAAAATTTCTTTTCTCCCCCTCGAATTAGCATTTATTTTGTGAAACATTTTTGCACATTTTAATTCGAGAGATCATAGAACCTTTTGAAAAATGAGTTTTAATCCGAATGATGAAGAAACATTTTATCCTTGAAGAATAAAAGTTAGGTGTGCAAACTTCATGATTTTGTGAAACATTTTCTCCCCCTCAAAACATGTTCCATTTTGACAATGTGAAGCAAAATTTGTTTTAATGTAGGAACATAGTTTTGAAGATTAGAAGTTTGTACACAGTGAAAGAAGATTCTTTTTGCAGTTTTTGTATTTTCTTTATGATAGAGTATTTACAAAAAGATTTTGATGTTTAACTCTCTTAGTTTTTAAGAAAGTTTTGCAAATCATCTGGAGTCAAACACCGCATACCAATATGGTGAACTAAATCAACAAACCTTGATGGAGCTAAGGGTTTTGTAAGTAAGTTCGCTAATTGGTACTCAGTACCCTCAAAATATAACTCAACTGTACCCTTCTCGACATGCTCTTTGATGAAATGGTATCGGAGATCAATGTGTTTAGATTTGCAATGATGAACTGTGTTGCAGGAGATTGCAATGGCACTCTTAGAATCGCAGTAAATCGGAATCTTGTTGAATAAGTAGCCATAGTCTTTTAGTTGTGATCTCATCCAAATGACTTGAGCGCAACAAGCAGACATAGCTACGTATTCAGATTCAGTAGAAGAAAATGATGTGCAATCCTGCTTCTTTGATTGCCAAGACACAAGTTTATCTCCAAGAAACTGTAAGCCACCTGATGTACTTTTTCGCGAGTCTAAGCATCCTGCATGGTCAGCATCTGAAAAGGCTATTAGTTCAAAACCAGAATCCTTCGGATACCAGATCCCCAAGTGGATGGTTCCCTTTATGTATCGAAGGATTCTTTTTGCCTCATTGAGGTGTTTTTCAGTTGGATTAGACTGATAGCGAGAACACATAAACACAGCAAATACAATATCAGGTCTACTGGATGTGAGATACATGAGGGACCCAATAATACTTCGGTATTTGGTAGGGTCAACTGAAGTCCCATGTAAATCAGCATCTAGTTTAGTAGAGTTGGCCATCGGTGTATACATAGTATCACTACTTTGCATACCATGTTTCTTTAAAATCTCAAGAGCATATTTGGACTGATTTATAAAAATACCACGGGGTGATTGATGAACTTGTAGTCCTAGAAAGAACGAAAGTTCACCCATCATGGACATTTCAAAATTATCTTTCATTAATTTTGCAAAATCATTAGAGTAACTTCTTTTTGTTGAGGCAAAAATGATGTCATCGACATATATTTGAACAACAAGTAAGTCCTCCCCGTAGGTTTTTGTAAACAGTGTTGGATCAACCGATCCTTTAGAAAATTTATTGGCCAGCAAGAAAGTGGACAGTTTGTCATACCACGCCCGTGGTGCTTGCTTGAGTCCGTAAAGTGCCTTTTTGAGTCGATAAACGTGATTAGGACGCTCAGGATCAACGAAGCCTTCAGGTTGACTGACATAAACTTCTTCACGGAGTTCTCCATTAAGAAATGTTGTTTTCACATCCATTTGGTAAACCACCATATTCCTGTGTGCAGCATAAGCCAAAAAGATTCGAACAGCTTCATGTCTAGCCACTGGTGCAAAGGATTCAGCAAAATCTAGTCCTTCCAGTTGAGAGTATCCTTTCGCTACCAGGCGTGATTTGTTGCGTATGACAGTCCCTTCTGCATCAGGCTTATTTTTCCAGATCCATTTTAACCCAATGACAAAGACTCCGTCAGGTCTTTCAACTAATTCTCAGACTTCTAATCTTATGAATTGCTGAAATTCCTCTTACATAGATTCAATCCAGTTGTCATAAGTCATTGCATCTTTAATGTTCTTAGGTTCTTCATGACAAACTGTGAGTGCATAGATGCAAGTTTCTCCATCTGTGTGAAGTCGTTGTCTAGTCATAACAGGTGCATCTGGATGGCCAATAATGTGAACTAGTGGATGGTCTCGAGTCCATTTGTGTGTGGAAGGGTGTAGTTGGTAGGTATCTCGCATGTTAGTAGGATCCAAATTGCGGGTTGACGACTCAGCTATATCAGGAACAATAGGAGCCGGAGCAAACGGATTAAAGAACGCATCAGGATCTTGCTCTGCGGGTTGTGGAACTGATTGTGGTGTGGGATCTTCAGCTGGATGGCGGGAGTTAGAACCAGTTTGTTCGGCTGTAGATGGTGATACAATTGGAGGACCGTCTCTCTCAACACTTGTAGAAGTTTGTTGAGGTGAGTCTGGTACTGGAATGTTATCAGGTTGAGCAGCGGATTTAGGTGAGACCTCAGTAGGACGGTATACAATTGTGTCATCAAATAGTGGAGCAAACAAGGTTTCTAATTCTTTGCGGTTAAGTGGCAATGGTTCAGCCGAAGATTCCGGAGAGTTGAGACGGTTGAATTCGGGTCCTAAGCTGTGTTGCTCAGAAGCCATTGTTGAAGTGCTTTAAACGGTTGATTACGGGTCCTAAGCTGTTGTGCTCAGAAGCCATTGTTGATGTGCTTTTAAACGGTTGGATGCGGGTTCTAAGCTGTTGTGCTCAGAAACCATTGTTGATGTGCTTTTAAACGGTTGGATGCGGGTCCTAAGCTGTTGTGCTCAGAAACCATTGTTGATGTGCTTTTAAACGGTTGGATGCGGGTCCTAAGCTGTTGTGCTCAGAAACCATTGTTGATGTGCTTTTAAACGGTTGATTGCGGGTTCTAAGCTGTTGTGCTTAGAAACCATTACATTAAGCTCGGGTCCGAAACTGAGTTGTTTCGAAGCCATTGTTGTTGTATCTGCAAAGAAAGAAAGAAGAGACAAGAGAACAGAGAACAAGGATTCCCAAGAGTAAATGGGTTCCAGATGTTAGAAGCATAAAGATGTAGTGTCAATTATCTTCTTGACACTCGAACACACAATACCAATGGTTTTCATTCTTGTCTCAGAGGTAGATGTTGTGGAGATCACATTAGTTTTGGTGCAAATGTCTAAAATCTTTCTTGTAGGAAGCCACCTAAGACCAATTGATTTGAAAATTCTACCCGTGGGTACCCACCTAGTGTTAGATCTAGGAGAAGTTTTCCTTTTAGATGCAGTTGAATGAAATCTGGGAGCATCACTTCGTTGAGAAAACCTACGTCCTATGTTGATCCACTTCTTAGGTTTCTGACTTATGACTTTTGGTTCAACGGGTTTGTTTGTCTTAGTCGATTGAGCCTTTTCAAGTGAAATTCCCTTTTGAAGATATTTAAAAGCACCAACAACATGATTATTTACGCAACTACTCTTAGAAGCTAGCCAATTCCTATTAGTTTGTTGAGAACTCTTAGGTTTTGGAGTGCTACTATAAGCAGTGTTTTGTACTACAGTGGAAGGCATCACATGAGGTTTTGAACCTAGAATTCCATCCTTTTGAAGTAGCGCCTTTTTCCTAGCCTTCTCTAGATCATAGTTCTTGTACATGTCAAATGTGTCATAAGAATCTTTACTTTTAATGCTCATTTTAGACACTGTTGTTGAACTAATCCTAGATGAGCCAGGTATAATCACGTGTTGAGATTTAGCAGACACAGATGCATTTTCCTTAGGCCAAGAATGTGGAGTGACTGGTTTTGTCAAATTGTTTTTCTCAACAACTTGGGAGGCAAACCGAGGTTTTGAAAATTTAGGTCGTTCAGATTTAAATGCAGTCGGTTGTCTAACCACTGATTGTTTTCTGATTGTTTGAGAAGGCGGTTTCCCCAAGATTGATGGTTTTGCAAACTTAGTATCCACACTCTGGCCAGTCAGTCTTCTTAATTTATTTTGTAATGCAGCATGTGCAAACACCTTTGCTTGAATTTGACCTTTTAAAAGCTCATTTTCTTTAACTAATGTATCCACACGTTTACTTTGTTCATTAAGAAATTGACCATTGTTGCCCGAAGTTAGAGATTCGTTTTGCAATTTAAGTTCAAGTGAGATGCAATGTGCCTCTAATTTTGAAAAATCTTTATGAAACTGGGCAATGGTCTTTTTGAGAAGAATGTTTTCTGACTCAAGAGTTTGGTTTGATGTTGCCGTCATAAGATTATCAGGTAAGGACACAGACTCAGAACGTTTGACAAGACATTGTACAACATCCTGGTCAACCTCACCTTCATTACTGAAGTTAGGTTGCCCAGATTGTTGTTTCTCATTAGCAGGCATAATGTGATCAACAGTAGATTGTACCTCATCCATGTGCTCTTTGTCAAAGTTGGGTTCTGTGTCATAGATGGGTATGACGTCTTCCTCATCCATCTGTTCTTTGTCAAAGTTGGGCTCTGAGTCATAGAAGGGTATGATCTCTGCACAGTCTGCATCTGTATCATTCCCCAATCTGCTGTTGTCATCCTGCACTTCTGATCCTGTCCCATTGTTATCTATGAAAATCAAATTAGCTTCCAACACATCAACTTTATGAACTTGCTCTTCTTGAATCAGCAACTTCTGTTCATTCACTCTTTGGTCAAAATTACTTTTGTGAAGAATCGTCTTCTCAATCGAATCCAAATCTCGGATCAATATGTCTTGGAAAGTTTGAACCTCGATTCGAGTGTATTCAAAAAAATACTCACATGCCATAACACTGTCATAAGAAGAAAACCGAGAATCGATGAACTGCTGAAACTGTTCCTTGATCACTCTGAAGGTGGCCTTGGATTCATTCTCGTTAACTTCTTCTGATGCAAGTTGTTTTTCTAGTTGATTCACGATGTCGAACATTGTATTCGTGAAGATGTCAACATCTTCTCCAAAGAGTGACGAAAATGCCCGTTTGAATCCTTCCTCGAAATGAGTTCCTGCTAAGTCTGTGTTAGAGAGGATCTTGAGATGTGAATAAAGTGATCTACATTGTTCCATGCATCTCTTCACTAAATATGTCTCTAACTCATGCATCAGCGACCTTGGTTGATACATTTTCTCTCCGTTTAATCTCACAATTGGATCTTCAGAATCATCAGAATCATGCTCTGGGCATGTATTATTCATGTGAGATTCCTGCATGTTTGCCATTAACATCACATCTGCTGTATCGGTTTCCAAATCTGCTGTATTGGATAACAAATTTGCATATTCATCATCAGATGGAATATCTCCCATGACCCTTTGCAAAACAGCATTGAGATTACCCCCTTCAACTTCCATTTGACTAAGTGTGGCATTGTATTCATCATAATAGTCAAAGAGTGGATTTGCATCATAATCTTGATCTTCCACATCTGCAATATTTTCAGTATATGCCAAAAATGCCATGCTTGGTTCGATAAGATCTTCTTCATCATTAGTATCTTCCATTGTGTTTAACCATTCAGAAGTTGAAGTTATGTCGCCATTGCCTTTCTTAGAAGATACTTGACTAAGCTTCACTAGATTTTGCAGAAGAGATTGCACATAATTATGTAGTGTTGCAGGATGGTACTGTGGAATGAAGAAAGGCTCAGGTGCATTCGGAGGATTGAAGAAGAGACCATTTGGAGTGTAAGTTAAGGATCCATGGTCAACAGCTGGAGATGGTGGAGCAGGGAGAATGGTCTTCAGTGGAATCATGCTTAAGCAAGATTCAATAATTTGCTTCATTCTGATGTGATGAAGTTCTACTGTACGATGCATAACTTCAAGATATTTCCACATTTCATAAGCACTGGCTTGAAAGTCCATATTCATGTAAATTGAGTTGGGAAGGGCTAGTGTCATGAACCATGCAGCTTGTTGGTCAGCATCATACTGAGCAAGTTCAGTAGCATTGAAATCTTCATCATTTTGTAGTCTGATAATCCCTGTTGATTCAGCAAGAAATATCATTTTGTATGGACCATCTTGAATGGAATTAAGCATGAGATCTGCAGCAGGACGATCTGTGAGCCATTTTAAAAATCTCCGTTTCCAAACAGTATACGTTCCTGGTAGCAACATCGGAGGCCTTGATTCATTGCCAAAGAGCAGAACATGACAAATGAGGGAGCTGTGACTTCGTTGTTGAAGATATTGTTGCTGATGAGAATATTGGTGAGGAAGGTAGTTGGCAGAAGGTACTTGAGACATTGTGAATGACATTTCTCTCCCCCTTGATTGTTGCGACGTAATCGAAATAATCAAACCGAAATGTCACAGTGAAGGTCGAAATAGTGAGTTCAGATATTCCCTCCAAAATTAATTTGAAAAATTTGTTGTTACAAAATTTTGAAAATCACTATAAAATGCAATTCTAATGTCACCGGAAAAATTTGAGTTTAAAAAATTTTGCCGCCAAAATTCATCGAAAAAATTTGAATTTTGGCCTAAAAATTTGAATTTTGGGCCAAAATTTTCACTGTTAAACCAAAACTTGAATTTCGCGTAAAAATTGAACTTTTAACCTCCTGCAAAAATTAAATTTTACTCAACTTTTCCCGCCAAAAAACTTTTTCTTTTTTTTTTTTTTTTTTTTTTTTTTTTTTTTTTTTTTTTTTTGAAAATAAATTGAGAGAAATTAGAAGATATTAGAAAGAAAGAAACTTGTGTAGATTTGTGTTAAATGGATCTTATGGAAGTAAATGCCAAGTTTTCGAAAAATAAAGCAGCAGTTCTCGAAAAAATAAGTCCTTAGTAAATTTCTCGAAAAAAAAATATCCCTTATGAAGTTTCTCGAAAAACACTGTTCACTCTAATGTTCTCGATAAATTTGGACAGAGTAAGATCTCGAAAGAATTCAAGGTTCTCGATAAACTTGTTAGGTTCTCGAAAAAGTTCAAGGTTCTCGAAAAAATTTCAAGGTTCTCGAAAAATTTCAAGGTTCTCGAAAAAAATGATTTATCGAAAACTTTTTTACAAAAGTTTCAAAATGTACGGTTTAGCCTAAGCACAAGTTTCTCGAAAAACAAAGACAAGGTTCTCGAAAAATTGCGTTTTATCGAAAAAATGACTTTTTCGAAAAAAATAGCAAAGTTTTCGAAAAAGCAGTGCAGTTTTCGAAATAATACTCACAATTATCTAAATCCTACGATTTAGATAATATTTCCGAAGTCGAAGTGTTTTCCAACTAGTAATAGTCAAAAATAACACTGAGTCAAAACGGTGAATCCCCAAGATGAACAGTAAAGTTTTTAGATAACTAGGGTTTTGGAGGTTTTCGAAAAAATTTGCCAGACAAGGTTTTCGAAAAGAAGGCAGATTTTTGTTTTTTTCAAAAAAAAACAAGCCAAAATCAAGTTTTTATTCCAAGATTTTTGTACTTCTAACCATAAAATGATGAGATCTTATGGAAAGTTGCAAACTTGACAATTTTTCCAAAACTTTTACAAGATTTAGATAAATAGTACAAATCAAGTACAAAAATCAAGATTTTGCAAAAAAAGATTGAAACTTTTTGTGTTTTTGATGATTTCTAGCACACCTTTGTAAACAAAGAGATGATAGAAGCCAAAAAACAAGAAAAAGCTTGAAGCTTTAGTGAAAAATACGAATGAAAAACTTGTTTTTGGTTCGAAATAGATGAAAAAACAAAAAAACAAACTTCCTCTAGCGATTGATACCACTTGTTAGGTCACCATTATGTAAACACAAGTATGATTATGTAAGAAATGGGATGAGAATGAGAGTGGGATGATTATGAGAAATTTAGAGAATATGAATTGCAAGAGTTTCCTTAATGTTTTCAAATAACCAACCAAGTATTACATAGACCTAAGGCTTCTATTTATAGGGAAGGAGCTAGGGCAACACTCCCTCTCCTTCCTTTCATGAATTTCGTATGGGCTTAAAGCCCATGGACTATTATACTTAAGCCTAGTAAACTTGTAACATTACATTAGTGTAAGTAATAAATAACTAAAGCAACCTATTATTACAAATGACCGAGACTTGACAAATATAGTAAAAACTTAGGTTCCAACATGTTCAATTAGGAAAAATCAAACTCTTGTTATATTGTTTGATTAAAAGATAAATATGACTTCTTTACTTCTAAAAGTTATCAAAGTTAGAAAATTGAGTATGAATTGAATATACTCAATAAGACTCGAACCTAGAAGATTAAATAAGACATTATGTAATGTGATGAATCACATTAAAGTCTTAATATGATGTTCTGATTTTGTTAATAAGTAGTTTTAACAAACAAGAGTCAGGAACTGTAAAATGTTTTGTAATATCCGAAATGAGAACGATTAAGTGTTGCTCAACTTGCTAAAGTATTTATTGATAAATTACAAAAGGCAAGTGGGAGTTTTGTTCAGATGTTGAAAGATCAAAATTACAAAATACATAATCTTCTAAAACCACACTAGTGAAAATCATGATGAGGCTTGAAATGTAAAGGTTAAACCTCAACATGATGAAATTCTCATTCATAGATCCGTAGGGATGTCTCAGATATTTGATTGATATGCTGAGTAATATGAATTACAGGATCAAAGTAAGCCTGTTAATCATAATGACGCATTTACTAAATATCGCATTATGGTAAATTGCTCATACTATGAATGTTAAGATGTTGTCCATAAAGATAAGTCAACTTTGAAAACTTGGTTTATCTTAAGGAAGATGAGTTTCTTCAAGAGAAGGAGAACCCTAGAGGTTTAAATCTTCATGTAATGAATCATATGGATGAAATTGTATAAATATTTTAATGTATGTCTTATGACAAGATTATTAATCATACATAAGTAATTAACTATGATTGAATACTATTTCCTAAGCACATTAAAGATACAAAGATGGTAATTGTCATATTCATTGTTATGAATATGGAATTTGACAATGGATTATAAAGCTCTTTCTTGTATAATTACTTAAGAGAGGACGATAAGTAATTAAGAGTTTATGAATTCATGTAATCTTTGGAGGTATACAAAATGCTAGGATCCAAGTATGGATAGATGCATGCATCAAGGAGAGAAATCTTATGTTTAAATATTAAATCCATGTTTTGATTTATAATTTAAAATAAGATAACTCCTAAGTAATTCTGAAAGCTAGTGAGAGTATTATGTTTACTTACTTAAATCATATATGTTGTAAAACATATAAGAAGTAACATTCTATATAAGTTAAGTGTTAAGTCATAACTTGGAATGAAACTTAACTTGAAAGATTTAATAAGTAAAACATACAACCTTGAATATATGTTTATTGATGTAAACATGTGCGGTAAATGAATCTAATAGAACATGATATATCATTTAGAAAGTTTAAATGGATATGTAGTACATGAATGAAATTTAAGTTGGACACAAGGATTTTTTATGTACATCATGTTGTTGTTATATCATGCTTTAATAAAAGATGATTTGACAACATTGATATCTAATTGAAAGATATTAGATAAGTTGTGTAATGAATATTCTAAAGGAATGTATTTGGATATAGAATCACATCCTCAGCCTGGAACAATTTCTGGATTCTATAGATGAGCAATTTATCAATTGTCATAGCCAACAAACTTGGAAGTTTGGAAGGCATAAAACATTACACATTAAAGTTTACGGAAAAGAGCATATTGTTGTTTGCATACAATGATGCTAATTAAATTGAGATGATACTCAATACTAGTCATGGAAGGATATTATCCTTGTTAATAGCCATGTACACTAGTTATGCTTAACTAAAATCATAGTTGCATTATACATTAAAGAATAAGAATACTTTAAACTTTAAAAGGTTTGGAAGTTTAATTATCATAAATTGAGTGTTGAGAATGTCACACACTTTATGATGTATTATGTGGCTATATCAAATTATTTGAATGCACATATACAAGAACTTCACTAATTGAATTCTTGAAATAAGTATTCTCAAAAATCCGATAGATCAAAGTTAGTTGAATAATGTCTTGTCAACAAGTATGATTACTTGAGGCATAATTGTCAACAAGTATGATTGGTATTACTTGAGACAAAATTCATTAACGAGTATTTTCATGCATTGATCTGTTTAGTATTTGGATAAAGGGATGCTAAACAATTATTATTTAATAATGAATTAAAGTACTGAGTACGTTTGTTTTCATTAATAATAGATTGTATCCCATATTTGCATGTTTAATCCATTAATAACTTATGTTATGTTATTCTAAATAGTCAATTGTCAATTAATGATATGGGAGTATCATTGAACTAAGACAAATCTGAGTTTTGGTATAATATATTTAAATATATTGATGCGTGGACATGCCAAATTCACATGATATTCAATAATTGAATAAATTGAATATAGGACAAAATCCCAATTACATGATTATACTTATGGATGTTATCATTATAGTAAATCATGAATATTTATCCTCTGACTTGAGATACCAGGTAACTACTGTGGATGTAGCTCATGTTCTGTGAGATGGTCTAACGCTATCCGTAACTGGTAGTTATAAGGATTATTTTCAGAAGTGATGCGAAGTTCATAGGTTATGCTTGTAGTCAACACAGGATTTGTTTCCTTCAAATTTGTTTTGAAGTTTAATACTCTTGGGCCCCTCGTAGGGTTGACAAGATGTTTGCATGGCCATGCCCAAGGTCTATCTGGAATACGTTCAGATGAATTGGTAATCTTGCTCAATCGTAAATAACGAGAAACAGAATAGTTAATTATGGAATGACTTAGATCCATATCCATATTAACGTGGTATTAGAAACAAAAGGATAAGTATGATGATGAATCATCAAATGTGGTTTTTTCCAGGAAACCATACTCGTGATCGTTCTGGGGACATTGGCGTGTTATGCTAGACTAACCATTGTCATTATTACATTAATGTATATCCGAGTGGGAGCTGTTAGTTTTTACGGATAATAATTAATGAATATGTCCGGACTCAAACTCGAGACTTCGGGTTGCACACTTTACGTATGAGTTTCAATTAATTAATAATTATTGTTTTAGTAACGAATAATTATTAAATTCACGAAATAAGCACTTAACGGTACCTAATGACCGTTAGATGAAAGATTAAGGAATAAGAGTGAAAAAGAAGCCAAGAAGGATCTAGAACTCCTACTTGGACTAGTATTCGATCGATCCCACATCGCCATGGGATAGGGAATGCTTCAAGGTTATGATAGTATAAATACATGGCCTCATGTATTCATTCAATCATTCCTTGATTCATTAGCAAGCCAATTCACTTTCTTATCTCCTTTCTTTGAGCTATAGGCGATTCCTTTGAATCAACTAAGGCTCAACTAGTAGTGCTTGCTCGTGAATTAAGAACCTAGCTTTTCTAATTGAAACGCTAATAGTACGTGTGTTCGAGAACGAAGTGTTAGCATACTTTTGCTAACGAGGTGATTGCCCACTCGAGTATCTTATAGTCGATCCCCAATTAAACCCAATTAGGGTTTATAGTTCTTGTTCCATTGATTTCTTGTTCTTGCTAGAAATCACAAAAGATGTACGCATTCATTTATATTTGGTTAATTTCAATTACATGTATTTGATCTATTTCCGATGCGTGCTTGATGTGTTTATATGTTTATTAGTTATGATTTTCATATATTCCAACAAAATTATATTAAGCCACTATGTTTTAAAGCTTTTCTTTGAACAACAAATTTTCATATACGTGTATCACCTCTTTGACACTATATGTTTCATTACTGGCTTTAATAAAACTTCAAAAACACATTTTAGTTGCTTTTTCATTTATATATAAATTTGCATAACATATTACCAATGTCATAAAATACTCCTAAAACACTACTTGCTTTTCAAAATCAAATTATCTGTAAATTTTCTTGTAAAAGCAGAAAATCCTTAAAAATATAACATTTCTAGAAACAATATGTTTTCATCATATAAAGTAATTAATATTGAATGTTACGTAAAAGTGTAAAACGATTAAGTGGGGTGGTGAACTGGTGATATAGTGGTTGCGGAGGCTATTGGGCCGTTCCGTGGATAAAAATGACATGGGCTAAATTTAGATATAAAGCTCGTAAAGGACCAAATATAACCATTTACTGTATTAATTATCAAAATCAAGATGGCTCCAATTTGTTAAATAAAATATTTGAAGTGTGATTAAGGGTGCGTTTGGTTCGCAAATGGGATTGGAATTGGATTTGGATTTGGGAAAGGTTTGAAAGAAGTGGGAAAGATTTGAGAAAAAAATAGGAGAGAGAAAATATATTATTATATATAATTTGTGGTTGAAAAAATTATAAAATAAGAAAAATAATAAATAATGTGTGGTTGAAAAAATTCTATCAAATAAAAAAAAAATGATTGGATGGAATCAAGAAAACCTACCAAAATGTAGTGGAATGAAATCTATCACATTTTCATTCCATCATTCCTAAATTGTGGGCCCTAGTTACAACCAAACAAATGTTTCATTTTTTCTTTGAGTGATACCCACCTAAAAGCATGAACCAAACGCACCCTAAAATAAATTAACGCTTATGACCAGTGTTTTGTAGTATATATATATATATATATATATATATATATATATATATATATATATATATATATATATATATATATATATATATATATATATATATAGAACAGTGATTACTGTTCCTAAGAGATTTACAAAAATGGTCCTCAGGTTAACTGTAAATGGCAGAGTTAGTCTCTCATTACCAAACTTTTGCAAATTTAATCCTTAATAACAAAAATAATTTTTTTTAGAGTAAACTACACGGATGGTCCCTGTGGTTTGTGAGGACTTTCACTCTTAGTCCTTTGACTTTTATTTTTGCACCTATAGTCACTAACTCTGAAACCCTTAACACTTACAGTCCCTTGACCAAACGTCGTAAGGTTTGACTGTTAAACACCCCTCATATGACTTGCACATGAGGGTATTTTTGTCTTTTTACCCTTTATCACCCTTTTATACTAATAAATCAATTGAAACCATTAAATTACTTATTTCATAAAAAATAAATGCTAATAAAAATAAGTAATTCACAAACACCCCCACACTTTGAAATTTAACAAAAAAAGACTTCATGAAATTTAACAAAAAAAAAAATGATCTATATAACTATATGAGTTAGCTACTAGAGGTGGCCATAAGATCCGGTTCCGGAACCGTAACCGGATAATTATCCGGAACTGAATCCGGTCAACACCGGTTCCGGCAGGATCCGGTCCGGTTCCCATAATATCCGGCGATTCGTGTCCGGTTCCACATTTTTCATACTAGATCCGGTTCGGAACCGGATAATCCATCACCGGTTCGAGATCCGGTTCCTGGGAACCGGTTCCAAACCGGTTCCAACGTTAATATTTCTTTCTTCTGGGTTTTGAAGACATTAGGTATAGTAGCAGCAGCACAACGGTCATATGACCGTTTTTCACATTTGGGGTGCAGAAAATGATGCCTATTTACTCCATCACTATACATCAACCTATTTGGTGACATTTGTTGCAAAAAGTTAGTCTACCATGCCAATAATAACTGCAAATGTTAACCGTCATTTATATTTCTTGTGTGGTTGTCTGCAGGGGAGATGATTGTCGGTCCCACAAAAGCTTTATTCATGGATGAAATATCAAATGGCCTCGACAGCTCCACTACATATCAGATTATTGCTTGTCTTCAGCAGTTGGCGCATATAACGGATGCTTCTGTACTTATTTCACTTCTTCAGCCACCGGTTCTTTGGAACCGGTCCGACCGGTTCTTGGGACCGAACCGGATTGGAACCGATCCGGAACCGGGTAGACCGGTCCCGGTTTTTAGACCCCGGATCCGAAAGGAACCGGATCGGATTGGAACCGGATCCGGTCCTTTGACTTTGACTGACGAACCGGTCCGGATTGGAACCGGTCCGGTTTTTTTTGGAACCGGCATTTGGCCACCTCTATTAGCTACTACAACACCACTTCAGTCCCTTAAACCTTCAGATCTGAAGCTCGATTCCACTACCACATCAAATTCGTTGCTATAACCTTTTGTATCCAAATCCAGCTGGTGCGTTGCCGGATCTTTTGTCGGAGATATCAGATCTAGCTGGTGGGACCTTCAGATCTATGGTGTTAACTGAAGGTGTAAGTTACAGCAATGGTGTTGGTCGAAGAGGAAGCAACAACAGTGACGGATGTTGTGTGCTTTTTAGGATTCAATGACGGCGAGTGATGTAGTGACGTGGAGATGGTTTAAATTAGCGTCGAGGGTTTTTATTTTAGGTGTTGAGGGTTTTTTTAAAGCTATGTATTTAAGATGGTGTTGAGGGTTTTTTGTTTAAGCTCTGTAAGTGGTGACGGTGGTGGATTGGTGTATTTGGCCGGAGCTGGATTTGGTGCTCGTCATGGTTAAGCTGGATTTGGTGCTCGTCATGGTTAAGCTGGTGCTCCGTTGATATTGCAGCTGGTGTGATTTTGTTCACTTGAGAGTATTGTTTTTCCCATTGTTTGATGAAAGGATCATCATGATCTCTTTCTTCTAGCTCTTCCAATTTGTTTGCTCCCATTGGCACACCAAGCATGTCATTGATTTTTTGTCTTGTTACCTTTATTGAGCCCTTCTCTAATCTCAATTCCATGCTTGGTGGATGGAATTTATCAACCGCGTGGTATATCAAAGCACTTGGAAGTTCAGTTATCGGGAAGTTTATGTATCTTTCGAAACCAATATCTCTGAGACATTTCTTTCTTAGTTCTGTTAAACCAGCCATGGCATCAGACATGGCTTTCGGTGATGACCTTGTAATGCAGGTTGGGTATATCACCTTTTTGGTTGCTTTTCTTTGTTTTTCTTTTTTCGGTTTTTCCTTTTTGGCCTTGACAACCTTGCTTTCCTTCTCCTCCTCGTCCTCATTCTCTTCTTCTGCATCATCTTGTTTTTCTTTAATTTCTATTTTTCTCTTTTTTGTTCTCTTTTTCTCTTCCTCCTTTTTTTCGCTTCCTTCCTCCTCCTCCTCTTCACGTTCTTGACTACTTTCTGCTTCTTCATTTGATTTTTTAGTGTTTTGCCTTTTCAAACTCTTAGAAGATGTAGCAGGTTTTGCTGCTTCTTTTTTTGTTTTCTGTGCACGCCCTCTTGTCATACACTTGGTCTTCACATATCTCTTTTTTTCTCTTTGAACAACTTCTTTTTTTATTTCCTTCTTTTTTGGCTCTGCATTCTTTTTGTTGTTATCATCTTCCTCCCTTTCTATTTCCATGTCTTCTACATCTTGTATATGTACTGCAAAAAAATATTAAAATTTTATCACATGTGATAAACCAATAACAAATACAAATAAAATCAAGTATCATATTTGATAAAGCATGTTATTTGAAAAAAAAATATGAAATATCATATATGACAAAGCATTTAAAATATACCTTTTGCAGTTTGTCTTTCTTTTGCGGATGACTTTAAGAACGGCAATATTGTTATTACTTTTTCCACCTCATCTGTTTCGTTTGCTTTACCTTTATGTACATTTTTAAAACACGCATGTTTAGTAATTATGTTCAAGTAGACCAATTAAGATACATTATCAGTTTTTTTTTGGAAGGCTTAGCTGCATTAATAGCCTTCGGCAAAGCTGAAGGCTATCAATGCAGTTAAGACAAGTGTTTTTTTTTCAATATCATATGTGATAAAATGCATTCAATATCAACTTAATCTATCTATAGGTGAATATTTTTGATATATCATATGTGATAAAATACAGACTAAGCAGCATCCTATGTCTTTTTCTATTCCAAAGTCGTAGTGTTTGTGTATGCCAAAGGCATTTACATATATGTCGCATCCTATGCCTTTGTGTATGCCAAATGTGTTTTCATTTAGGCCAAAGGCGTCTTCTGCGGCTTAGCCGCAGCCAACACCTTTGGCATAGCCGAAGGCGTCTTCTGCGGCTTAGCTGCAGAAGATGCCTTTGGCATTTCCTTCTTCTGCGGTTTAGCCGCAGCCAATGCCTTCTTCTGTGGCTTAGCCACAACGAACGCCTTTGGCATAGCCGAAGGCGTCTTCTGTGGCTTAGCCGCAGAAGATGCCTTCGGCTTTTCCTTCTTCTGCGGCTTAGCCGCATCTGACGCCTTCAGCCATGCCGAAGGCGTCTTCTGCGGCTAAGCCGAAGGCTTAGCCGCATAAGACGCCTTGAGTAAATTCTTCTAATCTTTTTTTTTTTTTTTTTTTTTTTTTTTTTTTTTTTTTATTTCAATATCCACTTATTTAGTATGTTAACTTTGAAAACCTAATTTCTAGTTACTTATTTCTTCACAGAATCACAATAACTTGCATAAACATTCAATAATCAATGTAAATTCATAACATCTTCAGTATACTCTCTATGCATAGTACGCATCAATATTTAAAACATATATGATAGTAAGAGATAGTAAATTTGTTGTTTGAAATGTATAAGTATACCTTTAATCGGTTTTTTAACCGTATTTTTGTTCTTCATTTTCTCCGTCATTTTCTGTGCAATATCATCTCCGCCGCTTTCCGCCATTTTTTCCGGTGAGATTTTGGTAGATCTGGTGTTTTCTAGGGTTTGATTTTGATCGGTTTGAATATGCGTGAGTAGTGTGTGTTTTTAGTGTGTGTTTGGTGAGCGATTTTGTGAGGAAATGAAATGCGTTAGTGGTGTTTGTTGGATGTGTGTTTTTACGTAATTGCCCCTCTGTGTTTTTTAGTAGTAGTATCTGTTTTGATCTCAACCATTGATCAAAAGTAAATCAATGGTCCATATTTGTTCCTTGGTATGTGAGTAAAGTATGGTTTTTGAAATAACTCAACTCTATAGTTTATATTTATTTTGCATGGAAAGATCTCGAGATTTGTTATAGGCTTCATAAGATACTCTTGTTTTGGAACAAGAAACGAAGGTAGACATTCGTAGAAATCAATATAAGCACGAGTTAAAAAGTGGATGTTTTTTTTTTTTTTTTTGGCGTAAACTACACTGTTTGTCCTTGTGGTTTGCGGTGACCTATAAGTTTTGTCCTTTGATAAAAAAAATGCACCATCTATCTTTAAATGCGAAACGTTATCAACCGTTGGTACTTTGCTTTAACATGACACACTAACAATCGTTAAGTCAAAGTATGTAACGGTAATTTCGTCCTTTTACCATTTCTCACTCCACTTCATCTACCCCAATTATCTCCCCCAATAATACATCTACCTTTTGACTATTTTCCCAGCCACTATCATAAAAAAATAAATAAATAAAAAAAAAACAAAAAAAACAACACCTTTATATATTCATCTTTAAATTTCACTTCTCATTTCATAAACAATCACCACAACATAAATGATAACCAACTCTTTCCAAAAACATACACTAACACACTAAACACACACGCACACTGAAACCCAAAACAATGGCATATCACAACAAGCCAACGGCTACCCACCCATCGGAACCGCCTATCCTTACGCCGCACCACCATCCTCATACCAACACCCATCTTCAACAATCCACATTACTTTCCTTTGATTCTTGAACTTATATCAATTGGGGGTGGTGGTGGGTGAAGAAGAAAGGTAGTTAGATTGATCGTTGGTAGACATAGGGCTGAGCTTTTTCGACCGACTACCGCCACCGACACCGCCCGACACCGATCGAAACTAACCGATCTACACTCGGGTCGAGAGGCGGTTTGATTTTTCTGGCTAATCGGGATCAGGATCGGGTCGGGATTACCCGACAAAACACAAAGTCGACCACTATCCCGACCGTCACCCGACAGCACCCGACACCGACCGACACTAACCGATCTACACTCGGGTCGGGAGTCGGTTTGATTTTTCCGGCTAATCAGGATCGGGATAAGTCGGGATCGGGATAAGTCATCCCGATGATCAGCCGGACATGGCGCATGTTTTTTATTTGTTTATTTTAAAAAAGAAATAAAAAAGAAAAAAATATAACAAATTTACAATTATACCCTCATTTGGATATAAAGTGGAGTGACTTAACAGCTATTAACCCTGGCCGTTAAAGAGAGGGACCAACGGTAGATAACGTTTCGTATTTAAGGACAGACGGTGCATTTTTTTTGGGTCAAAGGACGAAATTCGTCGGTTAACGCAAACCACAAGGACGAACGACGTAGCTTACTTTTTGTTATTATTATTATTATTATTATTATTATTATTATTATTATTATTATTATTATTATTATTATTACATTAATCGGACAGAGAAAATCTTCAACTTATACGCACACAGCCAAAGAAGTATCTTACAACCCTTTTTCTTACTACCAAAAAAGTTTATCTTGTGTTTAGTCGGTTAGAAAAAAATATATATAATAATAACAAAACCAATATTACCCAAAAAATGTATTTGTTTTAAACTTTAAACTTCTTAAGAGGAAATGTCAAGAGGTTTCGTAAGTTAAAGTAGGGGTGGCAATTTTCGATATGACATGATAACCGAAACGAACCTGACACAATATTAAACATGTTTTAGTTAAGGATAAACATGTTTGGGGCAAAAAAACATGTCAATCCGTTTAACACGTTTAATAAACGGGTCGTATAATCATCTCTATTTCAGGTATTCGGGAAATCCTCTGTAATTGACGAAATATACATATTATGTCAATGCTAGTTAAATCAATGTTGTTACCTGTGAATTCGGGAAATCCTCCTTAATTGGTCAATCATTTGCTTCATTGGTTCCAAAATATATTTTGCTATAGAATCTATTAATAGCATTCAAGGTTAAGCATGCTCCTATTGAGTTACCAAAATACAAAGTTCTCTTTTTACTCTTTTCTTTATTTTTTTATTTTTACTTGGTTGGCAAGTTAGGGCTATTAAAAAGGTCAATCCGTATAATTATGTAAGTCTCTAAAAATTAAAATATATAACTTGGATATTATGTAGGTTTTGTTTTCAAGTGTGATTTGTTATGTACTTAATATGACATTAGATTACGATTATAACTTGCATATTGAGATGAGATCAATATAGAACTTATATTTGACATATAATCAATGAACCAATCATGGTCATCAATTTTTATTTTCCATTTAAAAAAAAAAAAAAAATATCTTGCAAACGGTAAATCTTCAAGCTACAAAAAAAATATCATCGCGACAAGAATTAAATCCTCTTTCTATAGATATGCATTGTTATATACTTTCGACGAACTTATTTTTTTTTTTAATTTCCGCCCAGAAAAATCACATAGGATTCGTAAAAATCATATATGATTTGATTTTTACAAATGATATATGGTTCTTACGAATCATATATGATTCTTACGAATCATATATGATTTGCAAAAATTATATATGATTTGCAAAAATCATATATGATTCGTAAAAACGAATCATATATGATTTTTCTGGGCGGAAATTTTGAAAAAAAAATCGTTGAAAAATAGTTCGTCGAAAGTATATAACAATACATGTCTATAGAAAGTTAATTTAATTCTCGTCATGATGATATTTTTTTTCGCATAGCGATTAACGATTTGCAAGATATTTAATTTTTTAAAAAAGGGGTAAAAGTTTATTTTTTTATTTTAACAAAAAAAAAAAAAAAAAAACGAGTGACTGAGATTGTTTGATTGTTTCTATGATAAAAGTGAGATCTACACGGATCTTTTGGCCTTGTATATTATAAAAATTGCTATTAAGTTAGTTATATTTTATTTTTCTCAATTTTTAAAGTGCTAAATCATATTTGTATTTAAACTAGTTGAGTTGAATCGTCAAATCACCAGCCCTTTTACCGCTTGACCTATTTACTTAAACATGTTAAATGAGTCACATGCGAGTTACACATGTTATGCATGTCTGTATTAGGGTTGAGTTTTTTGACACGATTAATAAACGAGTCATGTTTAATAAAGGTTACACTAACCCACAAATCCAAATAGATCAACTTGAATACGACTCGATTGCAATCATAAATTGAAGGTCATGTTTCTTAAATATATCCAAACACATAAATGTCAGATATATGACCGGTATTTGTTTAATTCCTTATCAACATAAACCAATCATCCCTCATGCATTTTGAGATATTATTTAAACATATCTCATGAGGTTGCGTCGCTGACTTTTGTCTGCTTTAATCTAATTTAACTATAAATATTTGGTACATAAACGATCAATGCTAGTAAATAAAAACTACTTCATCCGTTTTAAAATTATAGTCTCTTTTTTATTTTTTAACTTTGATCTTAAATATTTTTATATATATTATATAATACTTGATTCAAAATATATGAATGGATTTAGTTTTAAATGTATTTTTTACTAGTATAATTTTCATCAACTATTGTATAACACAAACAAAAATATTTAAAGTCAAAGTTGAGAAAGAAATACAAAAAAAGTAAAAAAGGGACTATAATTTTGGGATGGAGGTAGTAGTAGGGTATCCGCGCATTGCAGCGGCGGATACCCTAAAATAAATGTTAACGACATCAAAAGGAAAAAACTGATAGCTAAGAGTTGTAAACCTTTCAGGCTCGAGCCCATTGGCCCGTGCTTGTTCGGGATCGAGCCCGTTTGGCCCGTGCCCATTCAGGCTCGAGCCATTTGGCCTGTTGCCCGTTCGGACTTGAATATTTGTATAATGTGCTTTATTATTTGTATTAGTGACATTTAATGTAGGAATTGCGTTTAAGTTGGTTATATAATATGTTTGATAATTTATATTTCTTATGTAAGAGGTGTTTTAATAACTGAATTAATTGTATTTATTGACCAGTCTATTAATGTTAGTAAATGTGTTTTAATTAGTTGTATTTTTAGCTTAAAAACTTGTAATACCGAATTTTAAGTATTTCTATTTAAAGATTGTATTTAATGTTAGAAAATGTGTTTTAATTAGTTGTATTTTTAGCTTAATAACTTGTAATTGTATTTAATATTAGAAAATATGTTTTAATTAGTTATACTTTTAGCTTAAGAACTTGCAATACTTAATTTTAAATATATTTTTTAGAAAACCTAAATACTTTATAAGATAGTATGATACTCATAAATGGCTTATGTGAGGTCTTAAATTTGACATGAAACGTGTAAAAAATAAAATAATTGAATGTCTTGGTAAATTTGTTGGCTTAAATGTGATAGCAGCTTTTGATATATACTTGGTAAACACTCGCATACAATTTCACAAATGTAATATCGTCAAATAATTATAGTTGCGAATTTATGATTAAGTTTTTTTTTTTTATAAAAAAAATAGATGAATGTTGTTTATTGGATCTCACTTTAACTTATAAATAGTACCGAAAGGAAAGTATATAGTATAAAAGTGTAAATTATAATATGAACTAATTACATAAATTGTCCTTTTAGTTTACACATATTTTCACCTTTCGTTATAAAACTTCAAAAATTACGTAGCTCGTCTCTGTACTTGACACTTTGTAACAAACTGCTCCTATAATTGTTAGTCCATTTGTTTATTTCGTTAAGTCTATGCGGTTAAGGATATTTGGTCATTTTAAACCTCATCACTAGAGTAACTTAGTCATTTTGCCTATTATCATCTTCAAACTTTCTTTTTCCTTGTTGATTTTTCTTTATCTTTTTTAATTAAACTCGAAAACACAATTTCTATTGTGTACACCAAAATCAAATCAAAACTTAAATAACATACTAAAAAGAGATAAAAAAAAAAAGTCAAAAACTTATTATACTTGTAAACAAACCTGAATCAACCATCATCTATAACAAATCAAAAATATGTAACCAAATAACGTAAAGTACTTGACCCAAAATCAACACCCAAATTCCATGTATATAAACCTTAAATAGGAACCTTGGGTAGACGGTGATAGTGGAAGTCGGGGCGACGTGAGCGTTAGAGCGGTGATGGACACCAGCGAACAGTGGCGCCAAAGGTGAAAAATTCGCCGGAAAAACTTAAAATAAAGACCGAAAAAATTTCTTAATGAAAATAAATTTAAAACACAATCCGTTCATGTATTTTGCATCAGGTATTATGTAATATAAACAAAAATTTCTTAAAGTCAAAGGTTTAAAATAAAGACCGAAAAAATCAAAAAGAGGATAATAATTCTGGGACCGAGTATTTATTTATTTATTTATTTAAATATGTTATTTGTTTGGGGGGAGGGGCTGTTTTTAGTGTGTGTATTGTATGTTTCCGTGTGTGCGCCCATCGTGACGTAAAAGATGACATTTTACTCTTTTTTTTTTTTTGTTAATGGGCTATAAATCCAAATTGATATTAGTTAAATGATAGATGGGTGGTTGGAACTTTGTTTTTGTTTAATGGGCTGTAAATCCAAATTGATATTAGTTAAATGATAGACATGTGTGCAATGTAAAATTTTTTTTTTTTTTTTTTTTTTTTTTTTTTTTTTTTTTTTTTTTAAATAAAAGTCTAATTAAAATTTTTAAATAAAAATGTTATTTGCATTTTAATTTAATAAATAAAAAATTAGTTTGTTTAAGAAAATGAAAAAGAAAATAGTGGGTCGTCCCAAACGGTGGAATGGCTTAAGCCATGAGGGAGGGAGCATTTTGTTGTGTGAGTGTTAAAAGTGAGATGCTGAGGTGGCAAAGTGCCTTGAACCATGGTACCTAGCACTCTTAATAGATTTATTGTATTTTAATTTGTGATTTTCAAGACAAGTTAAATTATTTGTGTTTTTTTTGATATTTATGTTTCCTACATATATCGGTTCTAGTAAATATAATTGGATTAGATTTGAAATAGATTTTTATGAACAAAGTCAACAAACATAAGGTTGAAGATGAAGACGTGTAAAAAGAGAATAATACCCTTGCGTGACCTACACATAGGTTATTTAACGATCTTTTTTAATGGATTAATAGTTAAATGACCGGTCTAGAATCAAGTACAAGGACAAGCAATGTAATTTTGAAAGTTTTAGGACGAAACAAAGACGATTTATGTAATTAACTCTTATAATATTGAAAGGAATGTGGAGTAAAGCTATATTAGTAATTTTGAATTTCTAACTTGCAAAAATCATCTTCGTGGTTTGTAGTTTTTGGCACTAATCATCCCTAGCCGATACTATTGGCACTAATCATCACTAATCGGTGAAATGTTCGACGGAATACATCATTCACTACTTACGTCTTTACTTTTTACTCGTTAAATACCCATGCATATCTTGTGAGGGTATTTATGTCATTTAAGTTAATGGCTAAGGATGATTAGTGTCAAAACATAATTAAACCACAAGGATGAATTTTGCAGTTATTAAAAAAATAAATTAAACCTATTATTATTAATAGGGGGAATTTCATTTATATCCTTACAAAACTTCATAATTACGTCAATATCCTTGTAAAAATGCAAATTACGTCAATATCATTTGAAATCTTCATAATACTCACGTATATCCGAAATAACAATTTGTCTATTTTGATATATTTTACAATTACCTAAATGATATACAAAATACTACATCCGTCCCATAATAATTGTTCACTTTGACTTTTTTGAGTTATTCTTGTTCAACTTTGACCTTACATATTTTTATTTGTATAATATAATACGTGATGAAAAATATATGAATATATTGGGTTTAAAATATATTTTCATTTGATATAACTTTCATCAAATATTATATAACACAAACAAAAATATTAATAGTCAAAGTTGAACAAGAAAGACTCAAAAAAGTCAAAGTGGACAATTATTATAGGACAGAGGGAGTAGTCAATTACCTCTTTACCCTTCTACCCTTTTACCTAATTAAAAGGAAGATTATATCTTAGTTTTGTACTTTCTTCTTCGTCTAATCATTTTTCTTTTTCCTTTATGAATCTATCGTTCGTTTTCTTAATTACTGAGTATTTATTATGCAGACAAAATATAATTTATAAAAAAGGACAAGATAATTGAAACCCCATAAAACTCAATTCTTGCAAAATTGTCAACGAATACAGCAATCAAAATGTCTTTAAATTCTAGTATTAGGTAACTCCATGATTTTAATAAAAAGATCAAATAAGTATGTAACGGACAAAACTTTAAGAAGGGTGGCAGTGGCAAGCGGTATCACCATCGGCAAGGGGATGCCGGCGGTGAACACCGCCGCCACCTAGCCGGCAAGCCCAACGGCATGGTGAGAACGGCATATATTGCCTCGGAGGTATGGGACTTTCAAAGCAACAATATGACCGTTGGCAATTAATATTAGAACATTGGAGGAGTGGTGCAAACCAAAAAAATAAAAAAATAAAATAAAAATTCCCCTAGCTGATTAGTTTTGCATTCATGGTGGTTGATAGGCTTTCTTCTATCTTGATCACCATGCTAGCTGATTTTGGGAGGGGATCGGAAAAAAGAGCTTACCCATTCAGTGACTTTGGCACTGGACGTTCCCCAAACGGGTACTGTTAACTTGGTTTTGTGTTTGTGAAAGAGTGAGAGAGAGAGAAGAGGGGTGGGGGTCTTGTGTTTTTGGACATTTCTTTGGATGAAGCAGAAGTGGACATTTCTACAAAGTGATTGCAAAGAGAAGTGACTCAAGGATCACACTTCGACCTCTTGTTGGATGAAGCTGAAGAGGACATTTCTGCAAACCGATTACTGTTGATCATGATGAAAAAGTGTCTTATGTTAGTTTGTGTGGGTAAAATAGTGGAATGATGGTCTTGAAACAAAAGGCACTCATTTAATCTTTGGTTAATGAAAAAGATAAGATAAGAATCAGTGTGTGGGTAAATGCTTTTGATATTTATATGTTTTCACATTTTGAAACTATATTTATCTTCTTCAAACGAGATAGTTCAATGCTTGCATTTTCATATTTTTTTAAGTGGGAGAAGTACATAATAATAATAATAATAATAAATAAATAATAAAATTAGTTGGGAGGTATGAAAAAGGCATGGTTGCCACTAAAAAAGGGTTGAGAGGTATGAAAAAAGTATGAATGGGGTGAAATGAGGTGAAATGATATTATTGGTGGATTTAAGAGGTATGGATGATTTCGAAAGCATGACTGCCACCCTCCTAATAACACTGACGTTAGATTCTAAAGGCCAGTTTGGTTTGTGGATTTATTGGGTTTGGGTTGAAAGAAGGGTGAAATCTTTTGTTTGGTGTACTCGCTTTAGAGTAACGCGTCACCTTGAAAGAAAAATATTAGCCCCATCTCACTAGGTAGGATTTGAGCATTTATGTGTGAGGTTTGAGCATTTATGGTACTGAAAAACTTTTTGAAATTTTCTCAGCCATGTGTTTCATTTCATTTCTAATTTTTATTTAGTTTTATTATTTAAAAACTTTTAAATAAATATAATTTTATTATTTTATAATATATTTTCTCTCGTCTACATCAAATTCAAATCCAAATCCAAATCTTAATCCTAAACCCATCTATAAACCAAACGGGCCTTAAATATAATAGAAAACCCAATTTTGCTAACAAGTGCCCATTGGGCACAAGTTAGTGTGTAGTTAATAAACACAAACTTTCTTAATTTATCAAAAAATTCATTAAATGCACTTTAAATAAAGTGATAAATTACTATATTTGAACATATTTTTCTCTTAAATGAACAAAAACATATCTTTAGTAAATACATTAACACGTGCCCAGTGGGCATATGTTAGCAAAACGTTTAAAAGTAATATTAAATATATATAATTTAAGTCATTAGAATAGGATGGATTCAAGGAGAAAGAAAGAGAGTAAAAACATGAAAAAGAAATGTGAGTCCGGTAAAGTATTTGATTCGTTGTGTTTTGGTGTGTAAACAATAATTTATCAAAATATCAACAAACGTGAAGTTTAACTTGTCGTGAGACAAATAAACGTGAAGTAAAACGAGTAAACCGTTTAGAAAAACGATTACCTCGCAAAACTTGTGAAAGTGATATTTAAATTGTGAGACCGGGAAGTGATTTCCCGGGTCGTACCCCAACGAGGTGTGAATGGAAAGCTTCGTGAAGGATTGGAATTAAAATCTTGTATGTTGAGAAAGATTATTTGGTTTTGTGAGTACGTTAACGAAAATTAAGAACTATTAACGGAAATTAGTTAGACGCAACCTAAATGAGAAATAAACTAAGGTATGCTAATAACTATTTTAAATTACCTAAAAAGCTACGGGAAAACGAAGTTAGGTATCGGGAATCCTAATTCACAAATTAAACAAGTAAACGTAACGTTTATTCTAAATAAACGTCACACGCAAATTAAAACGTAAAATTTAAACTACGAAGGTCCTACGGGTCTAAAAATATTTTTCTTACGAACTAAAAGACAAAAGGAAATTTTGTAAAAAAAAAAGGAAAATAAATTTTTCAATAAAAATTCTAATTATTATGAATTAAATTCTAATTTAATTAATTAAAATCTTAATAATTATTCTAACAATGAGAAAAACCCGAAACTTTCATGGAAATTATTTAACACTAATACAAAGCTAATAAAAATGTTAATTTAGAAAAAAGCTACGATTTATAAGCCAATAACAGCCCGAACAGTTTTAATAAGCTAAAAAAGGTTTAATAAATAAACTTAAGATAAAAGGTTTTAAGTAAAGAAGGAAATAACAAAAGACTAAATGGTGCAGTTGGTATTGGTGTAATGTTGGGGGGTCTGATCCGAGCAGAAGGTCGAGGGTTCGAATCCCTTGGCCTTTTGTTTTGCAAAACCCCCTTTTTTTTTTTTTTTTTTTTTTTTTTTTTTTTTTTTTTCAAACTCTGAATACCTCTGAATATTTACTGAAAACAGATTGTGGCCACCAAAAATTTTAATCCCACTAAATCGAACCTATTAAATCTTAAACTTTATTTTTGTGTTCAAAATATTTGTTCACAAATCCTCTTAACTCAGATATGCTCAATGAGTTCAAATAAACCACAATTTGAGAAGTGACAATGAAAGCATCGAGGGACCACAACAACAACTAACAACAAAGAATAAAACAACTAATTGGGAACACTTTACCCAGCAAACAAGATCAACAATAAGTAGTTCAAGTAGCAGCAGTTGAGGAACAAAAATAATCCATAAACTCAAATGGTGGTTGAACACCAAACTACGAATTAGCCTAATCTTTCGAATGAGACAGTGCTTATACCAATAACAACAACAGTTAACAAGAACAGGGGTAGCAGTAATCAAGGGTACCAACAAGACCAAGTATGCTCAGTACAAACAGCATATGCAATCCACTATAAGCATATGCAAGCCACTATAACTTTTGTTCCAAACACCCTTAAGTAACTCTATTTCAACAATTATCAAAATAAACTATTAACTAGTGACCAGTTATATCAATTTTAACCCTACAATGACTAGACTAGAACAAATAAGCAAAAATTAACAACTGAAAGCATCAAACTCAGAACCATTCAAGTTATCATAAAAAAGAATGTAAGGCCAACTTGTTACCAAAGTGGTGTTGTTTCTGAGAACCAGAGATTCAAGGACCACCTATTTGCTCACCCGAGCTCTAAACCATTTCTTCCATCCATTCCATTTCTGCTACTGCTTCATATAATTTTTCTTTTCCGAATTTTTTTTCTTACTTTTCTCTTTTTTTTTTTTTTTTTTTTTTTTTTTTTTTTTTTTTTTTTTCTAACTTCAAAACTTAAATAGACTCCAGTAATTCGAATCACAAAATATTAATGAAACTTAACAACGATGAGATAAAAACTTGAAATTTTACTTTCATTAATTCTTGAAAAAAACTAAGAGTACACTTTGAAACTGAAATAAAATAATGATTACAAAATAAAAGAGACAAGGTAAAAAATAGAATCGAATGCCATTAAGGCTTACAATGCCCTATCTATTTATACTAGAACTAGGAGGTGGTAGGTACCAATTAGCTTCCTCTTTGTCTTCTTCTTCTCAGATTAGGGTTTCATTGATCTTGGCCCTTCAATTCTTCAAACATCATCTTGACCCTTAAATGATCTCTTGGCGCCCAAAAAGGTGGTGGATCTCCAGCTTGGCATCTTCTAAGTGGTGGATGGTGTTAGGTACGAGTTTGGAGGGGAGTAGTGGGATTGGGGAGTGGGATTGAGGACAAGCTTTGAAGGTGATGGGGGAGGATGGTGATGGATGGTTTGGCAGCTTGTAGTCACGAGGGTGGAGGGCATGCTTTGGGGAAGAGGATGAAACTGATGATACGTTTTTGACCACTGACCATACCTCTTTGGTTTTTATTAATAAAGCGTGTAGTGGGGGAGATGGGAGAAGGAGGGGGCGTATTTTATGTTTTAGGGTTTGTGGAGTTGCAGGTTATACGTATAAAGGGGGGAAAAGAGTGGGCTTGTTGGGCAATTTTTTTGGGCCTAGGTGATAGTAACTTGGGTGGGCTTGGGTGGCAAAGGCTTTGGTGTTATCTTTTTTTTCAATCCGTTTGATATTATACTTATGGTTTCACAAGGACTATTTTTGCAATAAGTTGAAACTTCGAGGACCACTTCTGCCATTTTTCCATACTTCAATAAGGACCCAACTTGCCAATTCCAAAAGTTAACTTCATCATTATTTTTCCAAAAATGATCCCCGGGAACTATTTTTGATAACTTTGAACGTCGGGGACTAATTTTGCCAAAGATGAAACTTCAGTGATCAAACTTGCACACTTATGAAAACTTTTTCACCCAAAGATCATTTTTGATTTATTTTGACAAGAGTTGACTTTTCGTTGAAAAATGATTGACCAGGGACTAGTTTTGTAAAATTTTGAAAGTCGGGGGACTGAAAATGCCAATTATGTAACTTTTGTTCGTTTTTCGTTTGTTTTCATTTGTTTTGCATAAGAAACATATAAAATACGATCTTTGGGATTTTCTTCGCATTTTGGTGCGTTTTTGAGTATTTTTGATCGTTTTGCAGCTTGGATTTGACTCAAAATGATGAGTATTTACACACTCATCAATCCCCCACACTAAACTATTGCTAGTCCCTAGCAATCTTTTTCAGAAAAATTAATGGATTTGAAGTCTCTTTACCAAAAGCCATCACTTCTGGAGTAGCCAGGTGTAAGAACTGTGGCTCACCTGATAGCCGTGTGATTTTGAGCAAACCACCAGCTTTCAACGGATTTGATTTGTCTTTACCAGGAGCCGTTTGCTCCTGGACTAGCCAACTCTTGATGGAACAGTCAACATCTTGGTGAGTTGATTACCAATTATGGTTTTTCCACAGCCTTTACCACAAGCCATAATCTTTTGGGCTAGCCAACTCATTAGCTTTTGAGGATGATGGGGAGTTGAGGAACCATACAATTTTTGGCAAATTGCAAGCCATCAACGGGTTTGAGTTATCTTTACCAAGAGCCGTTTGCTCCTGGATTAGCCAATCCCTTTTGTCATTTAGACAAGGCGAATTGATAACCACAAAAATTTTGAAATAAAGTGAAAAAATTTTGACAAATTTTGGCCTAAAACGGGGGTACTAGACGGTATATTTTGATAAAATTCGCTAGAATTTTCCCCTCCCCCACACTTAGAGTTGAATATTGTCCCCAATATTCAAAGTCCCGGCGATTATGCCGAAATTTTGAATGAAAGAAGAGAATATTAAAAGCTAACTGTGGGAATGTCATTTATATTTTTCACTTTATTTATTCAAACACACTTTTTTTTTTTTTTTTTTTTTTTTTTTTTTTTTTTTTTTTTTTTTTTTGATATATACAACTCAAGTAGCTGCGGGGGGTGGCCACTCCCCCACACTAGGGTGTTAGAAAATAGGAGGAAATCAGATACACGGGTGAAAACCCGTGTTTGTTGTTACTTGTTTTTGTTTATCGAGTCGCTAGCTTGACTCGATCCCCGAATTCATTGGTCCATGGGGAAATAAGATGTGGAAGAAACAATCATCATCGGACTTTCATTCAAGATATTTGGATAAACATATGAAGCACGAGAAAGTTCCACTCCGATGAGATAACCGCCGGTATTCAAATAGTGAAAACTAGTAGAAAGAATACCGGGATCAAAGATAGTGTTCTCACTCCCGAGGGAATGAGAAAGAAGAGAGATCACACAAAATGTGATGAGGGGAACAAAGACATTGGAATCTTTGTTCATGAACTTGAGCTTTCTGTGCGAGATTGGTAAGCTCATAGAAATCCCGGGAGGGAGGGTTGTCGTAAATTCATCAATAAGACATTTCTCATGATAAAATACATCTTCCCCCGGGTCATGATCAACATAATCATGAGTGAGATCATTGTTGAGACAGAATAGAGGTGATTCACTTTTCTCCAGAATTGAAAGTTTCTCGGATGAGATTTGTAACTTGGAATTCTTATCGGGAGTCTTTTTCATTGTAAAAGGAGTTTTTACATCATCGAGTATTCCTGTATTGAATACTTTGTTTTCACAAAAAAAATGATGCTCAATGGAAGACTCGGAAGGGGAGAGTGAATCACCCTCTAAAAGGGAGAAATCATGAGAAACAATTGACGGTTCATCAGTTACATTTTCCATTTTTGGTTTCTTATCATCAAATGTTTCGGCATCACAAGATTCGCCATACAAAAGATTTTTCCATTCATTTTGATTGGCTTCAAAGTCGAAGAGATCATCATCACTTTGAGAATCACTAAAGTCGGAATTAGGATTAAGTGATGGATCATGATACAAAAGACTTTCAATTTCTTTGAGATCGAATTCAAAGTCAAAGAAATCGTCGTCACTTCCCGATGGAAGTGGATCGATGTGAGCAAGTTCATCGGAGAACTCCTCAAGAAGAAAGTCAACATTAGAAGTGGTACTGCCACTACTAGGTTCTTTGGATTCGGGGAACATAGAAGAATGACGATTGGAGGAGAAATCAATGACATCGATGCTTTTAACCGAAGGTTTCTTATGCTTGGAAGCATCGGTGTGAAAAATCATTTTTTCGTTATCAATCCTCAAGGTCAAAGTATTCTCATAATGATCAACTAGGGCTTTTGCTGCACGCAAAAATGGTCTCCCTAGGATAAGAGGAACTCTCGGGTCAGCTTCATAATCAACCACCACAAAGTCGGCAGGGAAGATAAACGTATTCACACGAACGAATACATCTTCAGCTATACCGACTGGGTGAGTAATAGAGCGATTAGCTAACTCCAAGGTCATACGAGTCGGTTTGAGTGTTCCCATTCCAAGTTGTTCATAGATTGACAAAGGCATGAGGTTTATGCTAGCCCCTGAATCGGCTAGAGCATTAGAAACCTCTTGATCATCTTTCAAAGAACAAGGAATGAGAAATTTTCCAGAATCTTCAAGCTTCTCGGGAAGCTCTTTGAGAAGGACTGCTGAACATTGAGCATTAATCAGTGTTTCAGCAAGTTCAAGCAATTTTTCCTTATTGCTAATGAGATTCTTGAATGTGGAAGCAAATTTTGGCATGTAAAGAAGAGCATCCGCAAAACTAATGTCGAAGTGAAGTTTTTGAAATATTTCAAGAAACTTCTTCATTTGGATATCAGTTTTATCACGGAGTTTTTGATCATTAAGCCTCGAAGGATATGGAATTGAAGGCTTAGAAATGCTCTTTGGAAAAACAAACTCGGGAATTGACGTTTGGACGACCGAAGGTTGGACGCGTGCGGTACTTCGTGGGCTTGAGGATTGCACCTTGTCCTTTGTCGCCTTCGGTTCGCATTCCACTACCTCAGGAGGAGAAGAAGATGAGGTAGTAGGAATCGCGGGTCTATCATAAGAAACACCACTACGGGTTGTGATCGCCTTTACTTCGCCCTTCGGGTTGGCGATCGTGTTGCTAGGTAGCGTTCCCGATCCCGAAGGTCGATCATTTAAAGACTTCTTTAGTTCAGAAATCTGACCGATCAACAACCTGTTTGTTTCTTCTTGAGCTTTCATAAATTGTTTTAATAACTCATCGGTTGGTGATGGAGTTTGAACAACGGCTTGATTTTGAGAAAAATTTTGAGCTCGGTTGTTTTGATTGAAACCTTGATTTTGAAAATTTCCATGGTTTTGATTACCATGAAAATTGTTTCCTTGATTGAAATTACCATAACCTTGGTTTCTATTCAAGTTTCCTTGATTTTGAGAACCTTGGTTGTAATTTCCCCCTTGATTTTGAAATTGGTTCATAGGGGCTTGAAATTGGTTTTGAACATTCGGGTTTCTTTGTTGATTTTGATTGAATCTATTTGGATTGTTGGGTTGAGAGAAACCGGGTGGACCACTTTGATTGTTAGTACGATAATTTTGTTCCATTTGAGGACGGTATTGGTTACCTCCTTGATTGGAATTACCGACTATTGCATTGACTTCAAAAGGATTGCCATCGGTGGCAGTACAATTGTAGTAAGCGTGTGGACCACCACAAGTAACGCAAGTGTCAACCTTTTTGACTTCAGCAGGTTGAGAAGAGACTTTCTTTATTTTGGTGAGAACCAAAGCATGAATTGCTTCCGTGAGCTTGTCAAGTCTAGCATCGGTGCTAGATTGAGCTACGGGTGATGAGGAAGAAGTTCCAACATTAATTTGCGAAACAACCGATTTGCTTCGTGGAATGCGGACCTTGGATTTGTTTTCAATGATCATCAAAGCATCTTTGGTGGTGCGATTCAAGAAGTTGCCTCCCGCGGAGGCATTAAGAGAGTCTTGATCGACTTGGCTCACACCATTATAGAAAGTGTCGAGTTGCATCAACTCGGAAAAACCGTGATGAGGACATTTACGAAGCATGTCCTTGTAACGATCCCATGCCTCACCGAATGATTCATCAAATTTTTGAGTGAATTTCATGATCTCATTCTTGAGGGCGGTGGTTTTGGATGGAGGAAAGAATTCGTTCACAAACTTCTTGACCAAATCTTCCCACGTTTCAATTGATCGAGGGGGTTGTTTGTCTAGCCAATTTTTGGCAGCCCCATCGAGGGAAAACGGGAAGAGAAGAAGTTTGATAGCCTCCTCAGGGACATTTTTGCATTTGATGGTCGACGTGATTTTGTTGAACCATCGAATGTGATCTTGAGGATCGTCCCTCTCGAAACCATAGAATTGACGCGAGGTGACTAAGTTAATCAACGCCGTCTTAAGTTCGAAATTATCAGCCACGATAGCTGGAATGATGATAGCATCTCCGTAACCCTCGATGGGTGCTTGGAGAAGCTCATTCATGGTGGGTTCGGCCGCCATGATTGGAATAGCACGAAGCTCGGGTTCGGCTATTCGATTGGTATGTCGTCGATTACGCCTTCTTCTCGGAATGTTATTTAGCGTTTGCAAAGGACTTGTTGACGTAGACGAACGTGTGCGCATGCACCACAAAAAAAAAAAAAATCAATTAAAACAATACCACTTTAAAGACAAGGGAACTTAAACCAATAATCAAGAACGCAAGGTTAACTTCTAAGGAAAAACGCACAAAGGAGCGGGAGAGAAGAATGGATCTCTCACTGGGCGAAGTTCGTTGGATCGCTACATACCGTTTCGACTCCTCTTAAAGTGTGAATTTCGTTTTAAAGTTTTCCAATACGCAAGTGATACAAAGGCAAGTTTTGATCTTTGGTTTGGGAACTTATTATGGTCACACCCCCAGTTGGTAGGTGTTCTGCCTTGGTTTGCCGTGGTAAGATTTTAACTTCGTATTTATTAAACAATGAAACGGGAAAATCTTTTTGTGTTTTTCTTTATCTTATATAGATATAATACATATACTAGAAACAAAAGAAAAATATTTTTGGTTTTTTATACGTTTTATAAAAGCGTAACTTCTTGCGAAGGTTCTACAAGACTAATCGTCTAAACCTTATCGAGACTTTCGACACACAGCCTCCCCGGCAGCGGCGCCATTTGATTCGTTGTGTTTTGGTGTGTAAACAACAATTTATCAAAATATCAACAAACGTGAAGTTTAACTTGTCGTGAGACAAATAAACGTGAAGTAAAACGAGTAAACCGTTTAGGAAAACGATTACCTCGCAAAACTTGTGAAAGTGATATTTAAATTGTGAGACCGGGAAGTGATTTCCCGGGTCGTACCCCAACGAGGTGTGAATGGAAAGCTTCGTGAAGGATTGGAATTAAAATCTTATATGTTGAGAAAGATTATTTGGTTTTGTGAGTACGTTAACGAAAATTAAGAACTATTAACGGAAATTAGTTAGACGCAACCTAAATGAGAAATAAACTAAGGTATGCTAATAACTATTTTAAATTACCTAAAAAGCTACGGGAAAACGAAGTTAGGTATCGGGAATCCTAATTCACAAATTAAACAAGTAAACGTAACGTTTATTCTAAATAAACGTCACACGCAAATTAAAACGTAAAATTCAAACTACGAAGGTCCTACGGGTCTAAAAATATTTTTCTTACGAACTAAAAGACAAAAGGAAATTTTGTAAAAAAAAAAAAGAAAATAAATTTTTCAATAAAAATTCTAATTATTATGAATTAAATTCTAATTTAATTAATTAAAATCTTAATAATTATTCTAACAATGAGAAAAACCCGAAACTTTCATGGAAATTATTTAACACTAATACAAAGCTAATAAAAATGTTAATTTAGAAAAAGCTACGATTTATAAGCCAATAACAGCCCGAACAGTTTTAATAAGCTAAAAAAGGTTTAATAAATAAACTTAAGATAAAAGGTTTTAAGTAAAGAAGGAAATAACAAAAGACTAAATGGTGCAGTTGGTATTGGTGTAATGTTGGGGGGTCTGATCCGAGCAGAAGGTCGAGGGTTCGAATCCCTTGGCCTTTTGTTTTGCAAAACCCTTTTTTTTTTCTTTTCAAACTCTGAATACCTCTGAATATTTGCTGAAAACAGATTGTGGCCACCAAAAATTTTAATCCCACTAAATCGAACCTATTAAATCTTAAACTTTATTTTTGTGTTCAAAATATTTGTTCACAAATCCTCTTAACTCAGATATGCTCAATGAGTTCAAATAAACCACAATTTGAGAAGTGACAATGAAAGCATCGAGGGACCACAACAACAACTAACAACAAAGAATAAAACAACTAATTGGGAACACTTTACCCAGCAAACAAGATCAACAATAAGTAGTTCAAGTAGCAGCAGTTGAGGAACAAAAATAATCCATAAACTCAAATGGTGGTTGAACACCAAACTACGAATTAGCCTAATCTTTCGAATGAGACAGTGCTTATACCAATAAAAACAACAGTTAACAAGAACAGGGGTAGCAGTAATCAAGGGTACCAACAAGACCAAGTATGCTCAGTACAAACAGCATATGCAATCCACTATAAGCATATGCAAGCCACTATAACTTTTGTTCCAAACACCCTTAAGTAACTCTATTTCAACAATTATCAAAATAAACTATTAACTAGTGACCAGTTATATCAATTTTAACCCTACAATGACTAGACTAGAACAAATAAGCAAAAATTAACAACTGAAAGCATCAAACTCAGAACCATTCAAGTTATCATAAAAAAGAATGTAAGGCCTACTTGTTACCAAAGTGGTGTTGTTTATGAGAACCAGAGATTCAAGGACCACCTATTTGCTCACCCGAGCTCTAAACCATTTCTTCCATCCATTCCATTTCTGCTACTGCTTCATATAATTTTTCTTTTCCGAATTTTTTTTCTTACTTTTCTCTTTTTTTTTTTTTTTTTTTTTTTTTTTTTTTTTTTTTTTGTTCTAACTTCAAAACTTAAATAGACTCCAGTAATTCGAATCACAAAATATTAATGAAACTTAACAACGATGAGATAAAAACTTGAAATTTCACTTTCATTAATTCTTGAAAAAAACTAAGAGTACACTTTGAAACTGAAATAAAATAACGATTACAAAATAAAAGAGACAAGGTAAAAAATAGAATCGAATTCCATTAAGGCTTACAATGCCCTATCTATTTATACTAGAACTAGGAGGTGGTAGGTACCAATTAGCTTCCTCTTTGTCTTCTTCTTCTCAGATTAGGGTTTCATTGATCTTGGCCCTTCAATTCTTCAAACATCATCTTGACCCTTAAATGATATCTTGGCGCCCAAAAAGGTGGTGGATCTCCAGCTTGGCATCTTCTAAGTGGTGGATGGTGTTAGGTACGAGTTTGGAGGGGAGTAGTGGGATTGGGGAGTGGGATTGAGGACAAGCTTTGAAGGTGATGGGGGAGGATGGTGATGGATGGTTTGGCAGCTTGTAGTCACGAGGGTGGAGGGCATGCTTTGGGGAAGAGGATGAAACTGATGATACGTTTTTGACCACTGACCATACCTCTTTGGTTTTTATTAATAAAGCGTGTAGTGGGGGAGATGGGAGAAGGAGGGGGCGTATTTTATGTTTTAGGGTTTGTGGAGTTGCAGGTTATACGTATAAAGGGGGGGAAAAGAGTGGGCTTGTTGGGTAATTTTTTTGGGCCTAGGTGATAGTAACTTGGGTGGGCTTGGGTGGCAAAGGCTTTGGTGTTATCTTTTTTTTTTCAATCCGTTTGATATTATACTTATGGTTTCACAAGGACTATTTTTGCAATAAGTTGAAACTTCGAGGACCACTTCTGCCATTTTTCCATACTTCAATAAGGACCCAACTTGCCAATTCCAAAAGTTAACTTCATCATTATTTTTCCAAAAATGATCCCCGAGAACTATTTTTGATAACTTTGAACGTCGGGGACTAATTTTGCCAAAGATGAAACTCCAGGGATCAAACTTGCACACTTATGAAAACTTTTTCACCCAAAGATCATTTTTGATTTATTTTGACAAGAGTTGACTTTTCGTTGAAAAATGATTGACCAGGGACTAGTTTTGTAAAATTTTGAAAGTCGGGGGACTGAAACTGCCAATTATGTAACTTTTGTTCGTTTTTCGTTTGTTTTCATTTGTTTTGCATAAGAAACATATAAAATACGATCTTTAGGATTTTCTTCGCATTTTGGTGCGTTTTTGAGTATTTTTGATCGTTTTGCAGCTTGGATTTGACTCAAAATGATGAGTATTTACACACTCATCAGTATTGTTTAGGGTAAAAAGGTAATTGACTATGTTGTTTATCATTTAGGTAATCTAATATATATAAAACAAAAGTTGCCTAAGGATGACGTCATCGAAACTAAAATCTATGATTGGTCCGTGATGACTAGGCTGCCACGTGGAACCTTAAAACGTCAGCTTAGTTGGCAGAATCGACCCCTATGTCGATGCCTTGAATATCAGTTTCCTAATTGGAAGAGTTGTATCGTGACACGATCTCTTCCTTAAATAATCTCTATCCCAAGCCCTAGCGTGATCCTATAAATACTCCCCAAGATCTTCACCCATTCACGTTCAAATTAGGCTAAAAAATAGCAGCCTTCCACCATCAATGGTGTCTAAAGGTTAGTCCTCTGTGTATTTTTAATGTTCTTATGTTATGGTTTTTTAATCGTTTTTGAATTGTTTCATGCACTTTTGTTTACTTCAGCGACTGTTGATTCAAATTCATCATTACCATCAATGGCGTCTAAAGGTTAGTCGTCTGCGTATATTTGATGTTCTTATGTTATGGTTTTTAAATCGATCTTGAATTGTTTCATGCACTTCTGTTTACTTCAGCAACTGTTGATTCGAATTCATCATTACCTGTTGCGAAGTCTAAAAAAATTGCACCATCTAAAGGTCAGACATGTAACAAACGCTAGTATAATATTGATTATGTTTTCATAGATTTTTGTAATGCATGTTATTTTATTTGTTTATGTATTGAATATGTTTTTTTCACACAATTTTATAACATTCTTTGTGATATCATTAGATGATTTATGTGTTGTTTGTGTGGTGTGATAACAGCCAAAACCGTTAACAAAATAGCTTTTACTCCATTATGTAATGTTGATCCTATGCTTGAAGACATTAAAATACAAGTAAGATGCATCAAGATGCATCAGTATATGGCGTTCACATGCTCCTAATATGTCACATTCTCCATGGAGCTTGTATTTTGTTGTTCAAGATGAACAAGTACCATCGTTAGTATTTTATTAACATGATAATAACTATAATTGTACGTTATTTGATTTCATACATCATTTATAAGGGTAACCGGATTCAATGCTCTATAAAGAAGAATATCATGCATAAATACGAAGGGATTCTTGAAGAAGGCAAATGCTACAGGATTTCTAATTTTGCTGTAGCAGATAATAGTGGCAAATTTCCTTTGCTAGGCCATATGTATAAGATCGTGTTTTACAAAAATACCACATTGACTCGCATCAAAGATTTTGATGAGAATAGTATGGGATTTAAATTTGTATGTATTGGTGAAATAAAGTCCAAAGAATTTATAGATAATGATGTTGTTGGTATGTCTCTATTATTATTTTTTATTTATTAATTAATTTTTTTCATATACGAATTTTCATTGTAACATATATTTGTTTTCAATATTTTAATGTAACAACTCACAGATGTAATTGGCACTATTGTTTCAATGGGTGATTTAATACCTTTTGATCTTAATAAACATCGGCGAATTGTGATAATACAAGATCCAAAGTAAGATCACATTCAATCTTATGTTGTAATTATAAATTCGTGTTGTTAAACAAATTATTAATATTAGCAAATATATGCAGGGGTGATAGGCCGGAATGTTGTTTTTTCGATTCAATGGCAGATATGTTTGTTTCTTATGCTGCTAACAGGGAGAAGGTTGGACATGTGGTTTTGATCATTCAGCTAGTTAAAGTAAAACACTGGAAAGGTAAGACGGCGTATGTTACAGGTAAAAAATATTATCAATGTATATGATACATGTTTTTTAATATTGATGTTATGTAGACAATGTATCTGTTTCCCTGCTATGAATGGTACCAAGATTTTTATCAATGCTGATTTACATGAGGTTCGTTCGTTCAAAACAAGGTATGCTAACAATAACTATAAATGTATATATTGTTCTATTCAATTTTCTTTGAAAAATGATGGGACTTGCACCCTCACAAAAGGTTTTACCTCTCAAGGGATCTTAAGAAGATTGCAATCCCCACCAGGCAGTGTACATGTTCGTTGTAGTATAGTATAGTGACAAGTACCGGGGAATTGATCGTTCAACTCAGGAATGGTGTTCGCTAGGATTAAAAAGTCTACTAAACTAGGTCTAAAGGTAAGGGATGATTCTTTTTGTATTTTTATATTTTAAAGAAAACAAGTAAAATCTCGGGTTTTGAAGGAGTGGGCGGAATTAGCTGCTAGTCAACTAACCCAATTAAATAAAGATACACTCAAAATAAAATAAACTAAAACTAATTTATGTGCTGTAAACAATAATAGAGAAAATGTATTTACTTATATTTCATTACTCCCTAGATATCTTTTACCGGTTGATTAGCTTGTTACAATTGCATGGATGACGGGTTATATTCCTTAATACCAGTCGTAGGGCCGTGTAAGAAATTCCCTAACTCTATAAGCTCCTACTTCACTCCTATGTCGAGCCGACTAAAAGCTCCTAACATGTGATCACTAGAATTCTTATGCATTAAATACAACCAAAAATCGTAGTACACCTCCGATCATGTTTCTTAAGACGTTCAAGCAAGTTACCAATTGGAAGTTTGGCAGTTTTCTTAAGCCTAACATCAAATACAATCATCCACAACAATTATAAACAAACCATCCACCAATAATCAACATCTAGGTTTCATTACATCTAAGCAAACACAATAAAAACCTAGTCTAGCATGTTAAAAAGAAGACATGTTGGGATATAAAGATCAAGGTACTTCTGTATTTCAAAGTACTGCTGTGTCAAAGTGCTGCTTGAAGATCAAAGTCAAACATGGTCAAAGTACTGCTGCATATTTAAGATTATTCAAAGTATTTCGAAGAGAAT
The DNA here is from genome assembly GCA_030686995.1 of Artemisia argyi. Lineage (NCBI taxonomy): Eukaryota > Viridiplantae > Streptophyta > Magnoliopsida > Asterales > Asteraceae > Artemisia > Artemisia argyi. The sequence goes on from CM060698.1 coordinate 47,786,653, forward strand.
AAGGACTTAAGTGCAATATTGATTAAAGGATTATTATGTAATATTGTATGAATATTCTAGAATTAGTTAGGGATAATTACTTGTCGTTCAAGTATTGTAAACCAACTTAAGGTTATCTATATAAGGAGCCTTATGATGGTATTAGGGAAATAAGTTTTAGTCGAAGTTTCTAAGAGTCTTAGAGTTTTGCAAGTCGATATTAGTTAGGGATTGTTAGTGATTCTGTGTAATCAAGCAGGTTTAAGTTTGGTTTAATATAAAAGTTCTTCTTAAGCTTTGTGTTAGTAGATTCCGCATACTTTACAAAGTCAAAACAGTGTTTCAATATTAATAGTGTTGAGTTTATTCAATATTGTTAAAACCTTACAAGCTAAAAAGTAGTTTGGTCAGAGTATATCGATCCAACAAGTGGTATCAGAGCCAGGTTGGAAACTCTGATTAAGAAGATAATCTTTTAAACCGATTCTACTACAAACCCTACAAGATGTCGACAAAGGCTGCACCTGCTCCATCCATCACTGCTGTTAGAATTCCTATTGTCAAGAAGGGAGAATATGATTTATGGGCCATGAAGATGAGGTAGTACATTGCTATCACAGACCATGCTTTATGGGACGTGATTGTCAATGGCAATATGGTACTTGAAGAACCAGTAGAGCTCCCAGGACAACCTAAACCACCTAAACCAACCATCCCAGCTGCTACAAAGAGAAATCAAGACAAAGCTCTCAACATATTACTGTCTGCTATTCCTGATGGACACATATTGAAGTTTCATGATGCAAAACAATTATGGGCTGCAATTAAGAAAAAGTTTGGAGGTAATGATGCTTCCAAGAAGATGCACAGGAACTTGTTGAAGCAACAATTTGAAACTTTCATTGTTGGTGAAAGAGAAGGTCTTGATTCTGCTTATGAAAGATTCCAAAATCTTCTGAGTATGCTAGAATTATATGGAGCTGAGGCATCAGTTGAAGATGCTAACTTGAAGTTCTTGAGAAGCTTACCATCCGCATGGCATGTAGTTGCTACTATGATCAGAGGACAACCAGGTTTGGACACAATGGACTTTGATGATCTCTACAACAATCTGAAGGTGTATGAGCATGAGATGAATGGTACTACAGGTTCAAGCACACATCAGAAACCTCAAAACATTGCTTTTGTATCTTCTGAAAACAGAAGCAGTACTTCCAATAAAGGTACTGCTTATCCTGTCCAAAGTACTGTGACTGAAACGCAGCTTCCATGTACAGCTATGGTCACTACCACTTCATCACCATCAAACACCCCCACCTCAGATGATGTTCTATGTTCATTCTTTGCTCAACAAGCAACTCTACCTGTAACCTATCAAGAAGATGTCTTGCAAATTGATGATGATGCTATGGAAGAGATTGATATCAGATGGCAAGTTGCCATGATCACTGCAAGGATCAAAAAGTTCATGAATAAAACAGGAAGAGGCATTAATTTCATAGCTAAGCAGGGAATAACATTTGATAAGTCCAAAATTGAGTGCTTCAATTGTCAAAGGACTGGTCACTTTGCAAGGGAATGCAAATTTGCCAAGTATCAAGCAAACAAGATGATTGAACAGCCCAAGACTGAAAGAAAAGAGGTTCCTATTACTGAACCAAAACCAAAAGCTTTGGTTGCTCAAGAGAATCTATCAGAGATTGATTGGTCCAATGAGTTTGATGATGAACCTGTAACCTACTCAATGGTTGCATTGGAAGATTGGAGCATAACTTTTGATGAAGAACCTGGATATGCTGCTTTGGAGTCAAGAGATGGTCTAGGAAGCTTTGATTGGAGCATGGAATTTGAAGAAGATCCTGTTCAACTTGCTATGGTAGCTACTTCACCAAGTTCATCCACTATCTCTGAGGTATGCTCTAAGTGTAATGATATGTATCAAAAGCTACTTAGTGAATATGTAGCTGAAGGAGATAAATTTCAAAGGGCTAGGTCTGAGATAGCTGGCTACCAATTGACTTTAGAGTCAATGGAAGCCAAAATAATAACTCATGAAAACAATGAAGTAGCATGGGCTGAAAGATATAAGCAACAAGAGTACCAAGTAAAGTTGAGTGAATGGAAACTAGGATGTAAGGAGTCTGAACTAGAGAAAGTTACTAATGAGAGGAATAAGTTGTTAGAAAAACTTGCTGTTTGGAATGAATCAGGTCTATCACATGTTCAATTTGTTGAAAAACAAAGAACAGTAAACATTAAAACTGGCCTAGGTTATGATAACGATAGCACAGAAGGTATTCCATTTAAGAGTAAGGAAGTAAATCTTACAGTAGATACCTCAACTAGTGATGAAGAATTCATAAGTATGGATGAAAACACTTCTAGTGATGAGGAATCTCCTAGTCCAACACCTCCTGAATATAAGAATGACAAGGGATACAATGTAGTTCCTAATCCCCCAGGTAGTTTTCAACCACCTAGGAAAGATGTCTCTTGTTATGGGGTAGATAACCTAGAGTTTAGGAAAAAGCTTAAAGGTCAATCAAATCCTGAGACTTTAGGAGAATCTATTGAAGCACCTAGGGTTGATGAGAAAAAGTTTTCAAAACAAGCAGTACCTTCAAACACTTCTCAAAGTACTGCTGATCACTCAGCAGTACCTCCAAGAAAATATTTTCAAAATACTGCTAATTTTAGAAAACCTTTTGGAAACGGATTTGGGAATATTGGTCCAAAGGTTTGTTATGTATGTTATAGTCCTCACCATTTGATTAAGGACTGTAATTATCACTCAGAATACTTAAGCAAATACCCAAAGACCAGATATACAAATCAAAGTCACAGAGAGAATAAGCCAAGGGATAACAAACCAGTTTGGAATTACAAAAATAGGGTTAACCATAGTAATTTCTCAAAAGACTATAGGTACCCTCATCAGAAAAGACCATTCTCCAAACCCACAGTACCTTCTCAAAGTACTGATAGAAAGTCCCTTAACCAAGGTGCTGATAGCAAAAACTCAAGTGTAAGACCTAGGAGATTCAATTACCACAAACCTAGAAGGCCTTACAACACAAGAAAAGATGCTAGAACACAGAACCCAACTCCAAAAGTTACAACTAAATGGGTTAAGAAAGAAAGTACTGCTGGGGAAGAACCAGTACTTTCAGAGAATAAGGGTGTGAGAGGATCACTTGATTTGATCACACACTATGAGGTGTTGGACCTTTGTAATGTGTATATGTGATACTTTGAGTGAATATGATTAAGTATGCGGAATCTACTTAACCACACTTAGAATGTTTATTGGAAAAGGAACTGTGATGCTTGAGTTTATTTAATAAAGAACAATGAAAGTATTTCACCAAACGATTCAATATTATACAAAATAATATGAGTGATCTTCACTATCACGAGGGTTACAAAGACCTTGAATCTTGTGTTTTGTTTTATTGTTTTTCTCTAAGTATATCTCTATGCACACATCTATCTATCACTATGTAAGTCATATCTAAGATCTTCCTTTTATAGTCCAAGGAAAGATCTTTTACAATCTATATGACTCATCTTAATTACTAGCTTATGACTAATCTTCATTCTAGCTAGATGATGACTTATCATGTCAGTCATTAAGATACAACATGTATCTAGGATTACAACTCACTTGGAGTGTTCAATTTGATGACTACAACAAAGATATTTTCTTGTATACGTAAATAAGTCGTACTTATCTACACGGCTGTTGAATGAGTCATAGCAGCAGCAGAATCCATCAGCAGAAACACCTTCAGTAGAAACATTCTTTAGCAGAAACACTCTTGTGTTTATCAGCAAGAACGTACTTTGAGTTTTATTATCAGGAACATACTTGATGTATTTCCTTGAGCTTTTATGCTGATTCTTCTGTTTATTTAATTCCCAACAATCCTCCCCTAAACATGTGAATTACATTCAAACATGTTTTTCTGAATTAAATGAGGACTTTGTGAAGATCTTTCAAACACTTCATTGACAGACTGTTGATCTGAACTTTCTTCTCTTTTGAGTGATTGAATGTCTTTATCTGTAACTCATTTGCTTTCTGTTCTTTGCTCCATTCTTGGACTAAAAGATGGTGCAATATTCAACTTGAAGAATTATAAGAGGCAATGTTGCTGTGTATCTTGGATGCTTGTTCCAAGAAGTAGAAATCATCTTTCAGCATGTCTTTGGAAGAGATGAACAAACATAGTGAACTGAAATTGAAACCTTTCATCTTTTGATCTAGATAGAACTTTCTCCTATCAGCTCTGTTCTTGTTCTTTATCAGTAGAAACCATGTCATCATCTTGTATGCTCTTATGTTTTCCTTCTTTTTCTTTGGATAATCTTCCTTTTAAAGGGCTTTTTGTAACCTCCCCTGAGATTTATTTCTCTCTTGAGCAATTTCCTCCCCTGTTTAGAAGATCTCTCACAATCATATCATATCACAATCATCTGATCTAGCAATTTCCATGTTTTCAGACAATTTGTACATGAAGCCATCAATTCCTTAAGAGTTTAAATGCTGCCCTCATCACTTCTAGGTGTGTAACCTCCTATGAGTGGTGAATCACTGAGCATGGACTCATAATCCATCATTACATGATTTTCTGAGCCTCTTTGAAAATCCTTTTTAAGAAATATTTGACTTAGCAGTATGAACATGATTTTATGATTAAAAAATCATACTGCTTCTAACAATTTTGAAGGGATTAAGTGTGGTAACAGACACTTAATCAAAGTTTCGGTTTAAAGCAACCTCTGGTTGTGTGAGAACCAATGTTTTTCCAGTTATAGATAACTGCCTGTGTATAGATAAACCTATTCAAAAGGCTTTCTTTACAGGGTTTCCAGCTCGTGGCATTTGTTACCTCTAACACAAGTGTTAGATTCACTTTTGCTTGCTGTTCTTTCTATCAGATATCCGTAGATTAGTCACATTATACTTGAGAGTATAAAATGATAGAAAGTGAGTTGTATCAGTTATTTAACTGATCAACTAATTCATCAATTCAATGTGAAACATCATAATCAGGTTCCAAGAAAGAAATTTTAAGGAGTTTTGACATCCCAAACTCTTTCTATCATGAACCTATTATATCAGCAGCAATGATCAGCATTCAGCAGCAATGATCAATAATTTGTTGCTTACAGATTTCACTTGAAATAGCCTTTGAGCTCAAACATTCATACCTGAAATTGTTAGTCTAAAACCAAATGAGCAAAGTACAAAGTACTTGTCTTGAATTAGAATTATGAATAGGACTAACTGTATGAATAACTTTTAATTGGTAATAGTAGTTTTAGATGACAAAGTTAGATGCATTAACAAAATCTATATACAAGAACACAAAAAATTTAAAGATTAAGCATTCCAATACTTGCTACCAAGTACTGAAATCTTCCAACATCAAAAGCTTTTGTAAGAAGATCTGCAAAGTTTTGTTCTGAAGCAATTTTCATTACTTAAATTAACCTCTTTTCATTGCAATCTCTAATAAAATGATGTCTAATTTCAATGTGTTTTGTTTTTGAATGTTGCACTGGATTTTTAATAATGCAAATTGTACTACTATTATCAATATGAATAATGGTATGTAAGAAATTGTACCCATAGTCAAGAAGTTGGTTTTGAAGCCATAGGACTTGACCACAACAATTTGCAGCAGGTACATATTCAGCTTCAGTTGTTGAAGTAGCCACCATTGTCTGCTTCTTACACTGCCATGAGATAAGTCTACACCCAAGGAATTGACATCCTTCAGTTGTTGACTTTCTGTCCAAGCTAGCACCAGCATAATCACTATACGAGTATGCTACCAAGTCAAAAGATGACTCCTTAGAATACCACAGACCCAACCTAGGTTGACCCTTGAGATATCTAAAAATTCTCTTGACTGCTATTAAATGAGAAACCTTAGGAGTTACTTGATATCTTGCACAAGCACAGATAGAGAACATGATATCAAGTCTTGATGATGTGAGATACATCAAAGAACCTATCATAGATCTGTATGTGTGTACATCCACATTAATTCCTTCTACATCTTTAAGAAGTGGCTTCTCAGGGTCCATTGGTGTGCTTGCTATTTTGGAATCAGCAAATTGAAACTTTCTAAGAATCTCTGCAACATATTTGTCTTGACTAATAAAGATTCCTTCTCTTGATTGTTTAACCTGCAGACCCAAAAAGAATGTAAGTTCCCCCATGGAACTCATCTGAAACTTATTGTGCATAAGCTTCTAAAACTCCAAACACATCTCCTTCCTTGTAGATCCAAAGATGATATCATCCACATACACTTGAACTAGCAAAAGATCCTTCTTATGCTTCTTGGTGAAAAGTGTCTGATCTATCTTGCCTCTTTGAAATCCATTTGAAATTAAGTAGGAAGCCAGTGTTTCATACCAAGCTCTTGGTTCTTGATGTCGGCCATATAGAGCTTTAACAACCTTGTACACTTTGTCTAGATGGTCAGGATCAACAAAACCAGGAGGTTGTGAGACATACACCTCCTCTTCAATAATACTATATAAGAAAGCACTCTTGACAACCATTTGATAAATTGTGAATCCCATAAATGAAGCATAAGCCAAAAAGAGTCTAATGGCTTCAATCCTTGCTACTGGAGCAAAAACTTCTTCATAGTCTATCCCTTCTTCTTGTGTGTACCCTTGAGCTACTAATCTAGCTTTATTTCTTATCACTATGCCCCTTTCATCCCTTTTATTCCTAAAAACCCATCTAGTGCCAATTACTCTTACACCACTTGGTAAATCAACTAGCACCCATACCTTTTGAATCTTAAACTGAAGAAGCTCCTCTTGCATAGCCTCCAACCAACTTGAATTCTCTAGGGCTTTATGAATATTCTTTGGTTCATCTTGAGAGAGAAAACATACAAATAAGCAAGAGTTTGATAAATCATGCTGTTTTGAAGCATAAAGGGCATCAAGAAGCCCTTGTTGATCTGAAGACATCAATTGTTGTCTTGTCTTCACTCCTGATTGTACATCTCCAATTACATTGTCCAGGGAGTGGACTTTGTGAATCCTTGAGTGTGGAGTAGCAAGAACTTGATAATCAGGTGGAAGGTTGTTGAAATCCACCTCTTTTTCTGAGAGATTTGCTTGTGTTTCTTCTGATGGTCCATCAGCAGAAACATTTTGTTACTTCTGATTTGAAACTCTTGTTCCTTAGTTCTATCTTCCTTGTATTCATCTTCAACATCTTCTTTAGAATTACCAGAAGAAGATTCACCATTTATTGAAGTTGAATCCACACTTGAATTTGTCCATATTGGCATCATCACATAATCTTGATTTGTCTCCTTCTCTAATCCTTTTTCATTTGTTGCATCAGCAGATTGTGAACCTGAAATTTCATTAGTTTCTACAACAAAAGGCATGTAATTCATTGATTTGGATAGAGATTCAAGGTCAAATAGCCATTTGGGACCTTGACCTTCTACATTGGATTTATTTTCTAAAAATTCCACATGCAGATTTTCTTCTACTCTTCTAGTTCTTATGTTGTATACTCTGAATGCTTTGCTATTGATAGAGTATCCAACTAAGAATCGTTCATCTGCTTTACCATCAAACTTTCCAAGATGGTCTAAGGTATCCAGAATTGTCACATGACATCCAAAAGGTCTAAGAAATCCTATTTCAGGAGTTCTACCTCTAAAAAGTTCATATGATGTCTTATTGTGAGGTTTTACAACTAAAACTCTATTTTGAACATAGCAAGCAGTGTTGACTGCTTTTGCCCAAAAATTTATAGGCAACTTAGAGTCAGCTAACATAGTTCTAGCAGCTTCTATTAGTGTTCTATTTTCCCTTACAACAACTCCATTCTGTTGTGGAGTTCTTGCAACACTAAATTCTCTTTTAATACCTTTTTCTTTGCAGAAATCATCCATAACTCTATTCTTAAATTCTGTCCCATTATCACATCTAATGACTTTTACTCTTTTGCTTACTAGGTTTTCTATCTCTGTAATGAAGGTCTTAAGGATGCTAGAAGTCTCATCCTTAGTTCCTAAAAAGAATACCCATGTAAATCTACTAAAGTCATCAGTAATAACTAGACAATATCTCTTATGCAACAAACTTCTGACATTTGTAGGACCAAATAAGTCCATATGCAGCATAAACAATGATTGATTGATAGAGTTAAAAATTTTGGGCTTACAAGTGGCTTTATGTTGTTTGCCTTTAAGACAAGCAATGCATGTTTGATCATTTTCAAATCGTTTTTTAGGTAGACCTCTTACTAAACCATCTTTGACAATCTTATTTATGGTTTTGAAGTTAATATGACCAAGCCTCCTATGCCATTTCATAGATTCATCCAATGTGGCCTTAGCAATAAGACAAGTAAGAGAATCTTTTGGAACAATCTTCTTCACATCAACATTGTACATGTTGCCTTTTCTTGGAATTCTAAGAAGTGCTTGACTTTCATCAGGCATCTTAAAATCAGAAGAAAATACAAGACATTCAGTGTCAGTAAAGAGAACTTTGTTCTTTTTTTCACACATTTGTGAAACACTAAAAAGATTATACTTAAGCTCTTGCACATAGTACACATCTTCAAAATCTAATTTACCGGTTTTAATAGTACCTTCACCAGTAATTTTTCCTCCAATTCCTCCTCCAAAGGTAACATAGCCTCCATCTATTGATTGGAAATCTGAGAGATAAGACTTGTTGCCTGTCATGTGCCTTGAACATCCACTATCTGAGAATCCTTGATCTTCAGTATCTGCTGATGAATGTCCCTGTACATAAATAAAGGAATTAGTTTTGTTTTGGGATCCAAACCATTTCTGACTTGGATCCGCCTCTTGCATCAGTGAAGTGTAATCTTTTGAGAATAGTTGATGCAACATTGGATTTAAGAATCCAACATGTTGAGGCCTTAACAACATTTGCCCTGTTTCCCTTAGCAGTGATATGTACTGTTTGGCTATCAGCAGAAACTGATGGCCTTGCAGTTGTATCCTTTGGTTTCCAAACTTGTTTTTGGACTACTGCTTTTGTTAGAATGGGCCTTTTAACAACATTTAATGCATATTTGAAAGTTGTTTTAGCACTTTTAACTGTTATTTTTGGGTAAACAGTCAGATATGGTCTATCAGCAGAAACCATTTTCCTATCAGCAGGAACTAAAACTGTTTTGTGTTTTGTTCTAGTAAAGTTAGAGTGACTTTTAGGTGTTTGCCATTTTAGATTCACCCTATTGTTTGTATACCCGTATACCCATTGATTACAGAAAGCTGCAAGATGGTCAAAACTACCACATGTGTAACAAGCTTTGTTATCTCTTTGTTGGAGAAACTTAAGGCTATACCAATTCCTTTGGTTGCCTCTAGGCTTGTTTATGGTTCTATATTGTTCACAATATCTTACTGGTTGCCTAACATGTTTAACATTGTTTTTAGGCTTTTCAGTATTATGGTTGACTATCTTAGGAACACTTGTTCCTGCTTTCTTAACCACTTCAGGTTTAGACATAACCTGTTTAAACTTTTTATCATCAGATGTTAAGTCCTCAATGATTGGACCATCTGACTTTCTACAAGAACACACCTTGTCCTTAGGAAGTGAAGTTTTACTTAAACTTTCACTTTCTTTCAAAGGTTTATTATCAACTACATTAGTTTTTGGTTGAGCACCATATTTTAATTTAGGTAGTTGAAATTCAGGTAAGCCTGTGTGTTCTAGGTCAATTCCTGGGGGTGAAGGAATACGTCTATATGGTGGAGGAACAGATTTGTATCCAACACCAGACTTAGCTTTATTAATTACTTGACATTCAATTAAGTTGGTCACACCCTTAGATGCATAATCTAGTGTTTCTACACTCATTTGAATGTTTTCTTTTGCCTTACTAAGCCTATCTACTTCAGCTTTCAAGTTACTAATGTCCACATCTTTAAACATTATTTCTCTTTCAAGAAGAATTTTGACATCAGTAAAGGTAGATTCATTTGTTTGAAAATGTATGACTTGTTCTTCTAGAGTAGCTATACCTCTTTTATGATTGGTTAAGTTATGAGCTGTATCAATTAACTCTGTCCTTTGATTCTCATAACGTTTGGTTAAGGTTTCTAAACTTTTAAGAGCATCTTATTCTTCATCAGCTGTAAAGCTCCAATCAAATCCTAATCCATCAATGGCTACCATAGCCTTTGGATTGGTTGATTCCCCTGTTTTGGACTTGCTTCCAAAACCTCTATTTTTTCTATCATGCTGCCTTGGCCTTCTAAATTCTCTTGAGAAGTGCCCCAACATATGGCAGTTATAGCATTCTATCTTTGACTTGTCAAAACCAGCAGTGTCATTGCTGTTGATGGTGAGTTTCTTCCCCGTCCTCTGATAGAATTTCTTAGCCCTCATGCTAAGAAGAGAAATTTCCCATTTTAGGTCCATCTCTTCTAAATGATCATCATTGATTTCTAGAAGATCTTCATGAGTGAACATGGACCCATTATTCTGACTTGTGAAAAAGGCACAACAAGCCATTTCATTCAATATACCAAAAGTACTACTTGATGAACTAGCAGCACCAATTCCATTATCAACCTTTTCATCTTTAACTGGGTTTGAGATACTAGGAGATGACATAAAAGCCATGTTCCCAGTATATGAACTAGAGACACCAGTTTTCTTTACTTCTTGTTCCACAATTTTAAAGTTGCTATACAAATCCATAAGATCCATAGTGTCTATGTCTGGTTTATTCTTCCAAACAACAACATGCATAGCCCACTCTTCTGGTAAGCTTCTCAGAAATTTTGAGTTTAAATCTTCTTGAGGTATATCAACTCCAAGAACAGCAAGTTGACTCACAATTTTCTGTAGCCTTGTAAACATGTGGTCAAGAGATTCATTCATGGTTGATGAGAAATTTTCAAACTGCTAAGTAGTATATTCATAATTGTAACATGTATGGTTTAGTGGTTGGATTGATTCAAGAAAGATGAATAAGAAGAGAGTTTAGAGAGAGAAAGTGAGTTGGGTGTTTCTAGAGAGACAAAGAGAAGAGAGAAAATGTAATATTAGATTAAGAGAAGTGAAAGCACCAACCCTCTCCACATGTGGAGAGGGGTATATATAGTTTCCTACAAAAAAGATAAAAACGCCCACACCCGGGCTGTGGATCAGGCATACAGTGGGTAAAGACCCGTCCTTCTTCCACGATGTTACTTAAACTAATTCTAACTAATAACTAAACTAACTAACTACGAGCTAACTTAAATGCTATTACATCAATTAGGTGACCGAGTCTTCTATAGGAATAATTGTATTCCTAACAATCTCCCCCTAAGCGAGGTCACCTTGGAAATTAAGCTCTTTGATCTTTAAGCATTCATAAGTCATTGTACCTCGTAGGTTCTGATTCTTCACTTTTCTGCACACTTTGTACTTCAAGCAATGCGAACTTGTGATTTGGATTCCTTTGTGATATGTGATCTTTGAGCTTCTTTGAGATCATCAGCCATAGTAAATCTCCAAGCTCATCCATAGTAGTATCGCCTTCATGTGATGTAGTGACTTTAGGACCATCATGCTCACACCCTTCAGTATTAGGAGACTTCACATCAGAGTTGCGGATCAGGAGACTTTTCATCAGAGTTGCGGAAACGTTGTTGGTAGTCTCTCAACATTAGTTGTAGTAAGTCTCTCATCATCATTGATAGTGAGGATGATGTGTGAGCATGAGGTATGGATTGACCTGATTCTGCTGGAAATAGGAGCCATCAACACCATCTTTATATGTGTCCCTGAAATAAAACAGTTAGCAATAAAGATAGAGAACGAATATGGCTTTGTCATTCGTTCTGCGAGGACAGACTGCCCTCCGGTTTTGTGAAAACCGACCTATGATCAGGTAGAGTCTCTTTTAAAGAAGACTCTCCTTTACAGGAATTTCCAGCTTGTAGTAATGAATTTTCCAAAGAATCCACTTCGGAATCTTCATACTAAGCATGTTCTTATACCGGAACGTCTCAAAGCAGACATCACGATAAAGTGAATCAGTGAATTGATATTCACGGATTGATGAAAAATTGATTTATAGAAATCACTCTCGTGTCATATGATAAACATTTTTGAGACACGATGAGAGTTTTAAGTTTTGAATCATATTTCCATAAAAACTAATTTTGTTTTGAAAGATATACACAATCAACGTGCTCAAAAGTAAGTTTATGAGCACATTGAAAGGTTTTTGCAAAAGTATCCGTCAATCCATATCCTGGAACAAGTTTGATTCAATGTTGAATCGCACCATCGTTGCTTTCCAGTTGTCACTTGATCATTGATCCAAGATGGATCTCACATGTCACCTACCAAGAGCTTGAAAGATGTTCGCTCTGGAAGGATTTCCATCTTCATTGTGAATATTTTCATATCACTCGGATGTTCTAGCAATACCACAAGGATAATGTGTAGGACTCTAAATATTTTATCTTATTTTCCACATTGTGTGAATCAATAAGCATATTTGGAATGTGTCCTATCGAGATTTATGGATGATCTCATGGCTCTAGACTCAATAGTGTGTTTTGATCCGCTCCTGGAGACTGGGGAGGCATCTCCTGTTTAGGTATCAACATAGTTCGCAATGAGCGGTCGATACATTGCACAGGGTTCCCTGTGAGGATGAAACAAGCTCTTTTAAGAGAACTTGAGTGGTTGGAAAGTTTGGTGCAGTGCGTCACTGGGTCCATGACGTCTTGTCTTCAATACCGGTGTTACCTTAGTAACCCCCAGTAGATTATGAATTGAACCCGGTTTCTGCCCTAAGGTTGAATATATGGAGGGCTATTTCTTTTCACCCTTTCTCATTACATTTCTTTTTCATTCTTCAACCCTTTCAGTGCTTACCGAAACTTCATCACTAGAACCTTGTTGGGTTTGTTCCAGTCCTAGCTCTATTTCAGTCCGCACTCTTCCCTTTCTCATTTTTCTCCTTTTTTTCAATCATTCCTAAGGACTTCTAATCTATCTATGGATTGTCCCTGGGAAGATCCTTCTGTTTCTGGTGGATCATGGGAACTCATACCTAACCTTAACCATCCTTATAACTCCATGCATAAAGATAAATGGTCGGTTTTTGATATAACTTCCGCAAACGCCTTTTACTCCCCCTCAATATGTGCATTGATATTCGAAAGTGTTTAGCACATATGCGGGAGCCTTTTATTGAGTCCAAAAGATCACATTTGATTATCAGATTTCATATTTAAATCACATTCTCTCCCCTGATCAAAAATTTCAAATCTTTCGAGATTTTTGATCTCAATTGATTTAATTAAGTTAGGAAACGTTTGGGAGAGAAATGCGGTCAATTTTAATATTGTCTGATAAAAAGGAACTTTTTCTGCTCCCCTTCAATCTGTGAGGGAGGTTGTTATGTGTCAGATTTGATGAGTTTACAAAAGATTTGAAGTTATAACGAAAACTCTTTGAAAATAAGTTAGTATTATTATTATAGTGGAAATAAGTTAGTGATATTATAGTTGTAGGTGCAATATAATTCAAACTAGCTTAATCTAGTATAGTTATAGCTTATAGAAACTAGTTGCAGTAGAAATAATCATTGGAATTTAGCATAAGTCAAAGTTAGATAGCATTTCAAAAAAAAAAAAAAGTCTACTGTTTCATTTATGTGTATTTAAAAGGTTGCTGAACTCAGGATCATTTAGAGTAGCTAATGTTTGTGTTAGATAAGGCTTTTAGGTTTAGTGACACTCAGTAGTTCAAGCTTGCTTTTGCCCCCATTGGTTTTACTATTTGAGCTTATTTGGTACTGCTTATTGGCTTTGAAATTCAGTGGTCAAGACAAGTTTTCTGAGTTTAACATATAACTGCAGTTGATTGATTGAGTTTGTAATTGAGTTGTATTAGTTTTTCTGAGTTCCTTTTTAGTTTTAAGAGTATTGTATATGGTCTGCTACTGCTAGTTAATCTGTTTGAGCTAGTGCTTATTCATTAGCTTATTTGTGCTATTCATTAAGCTTTTACTTGAATCTGTGATATTTTTGTGAAGTGCACTTGATATTTTTAATATTTCTGAGTTCTTTTGAGTTTATTGTTGCATATTTCATCTTTGTTATCAGTTTGGTAAAGTTTTGTGGCAAGTGCTTATAAATAAGCACTTGCCATAAGCTGTTTTGGCTTGAATAAGCACTTCTGCTTATTGTTTTTAATCCAAAATTTTTCTGCAACATTTCCATATTATTTTTGTTTTTATGGAATTTTTCCAGATTTTTCCAAGTTATTTTACTATTTTTCTTAATATTTCTTCCTTATAAATCATTTTTAAGTCATTTTTAACTACCAAAAATCCATAAAAAATCAGAAAAAGCTTTGAAAAATACAAAAATATTTTTAGAAATTCTTTTATAATATTTTAGAATTTTTAGAGTTAAATTTTTATTTTTCCACTTTATTTTTCTATTTTTCTTTATTTTTAATTCATTTTTAATTCCAAAAATAGAAAATAAATTCTAGAAAATAAATAAAAACTCAAAAAAATATTTTTCTTTTTCTTAAAATTCTTTTTATTAGTTTAAGATTTTTAGAAAATTATTTCACATTTGTAGGATCGTTTCTAGAATAAAAGTCGCGTTTTATTTTGTACGTTACATTTTATAATTACATTTGCGTTTCCGTTTTCACGTTTTTGACTTTTGTGCATATATAGCTTGTAACTTGTGCATATTTCATATTTTTATTTTCATATTTTGATTTCACATTCACTTTTTCACTTTTCACTTACACTACACGATTCCCAAAATCGATAATTCGGATTTTCCATTCGAGCCTTCGTTGGGAGAACGACCCGGGAATTACTTTCTCAAGTATTTCTTCGGAATAATTATATACTATAATTTGACTCGCATCAAATTTTTGGCGCCGCTGCCGGGGAAGGTCGAAGTGAATTTTTGAATATCGTTTTGTATATATATCTCTATAAAAATTGAAAAATTCAAAACGCTTTTCCTAAAGTGTTTACAAAATACCAAAAAAATAATAAAAGTTACAGCCTCGACTCGACCGAAAGGAAGGGCATTGTAAACCAAAAAAGTCTCACAATATAACAAAAACGTAATTTAGTTGTTTATCGGATTATTTCAATTACTACAACCGAATAAGTGGGAAATACGGATAGCTAAGACATTAAATTGCTAGCTGAAGAGAGATCCATTCTTCTCTCCTGTCCCGTCGCGCGTGGTTTTGAAAGAAACGGTTTTCGATTAACGTTACGTTTTAAGAAAAGAAAAACAAAAGAAATAAAAAGTTTTTGTGATAAATATAAAAAAACAAAAAGATTTTCTTTTCTCTTTTCTTTTTCATTTTCTTTTTGAATTTGCTTGTGGTGTATGCGCACCCGTTCTTCTTTTGAGAGTCTTACATCTCCGTTCTCTAACCCCGAGCGGGTTTTACGACATACGAGTCGGGTTCATTTCCTTGACGATGAGGAGATGAACCAAAACGAACACAACGGACCCCCGCCGATGGGTGGTCCACAACACAATGTTATCCCGCCGATGGGACAACAACCGGCATTTGATCCACGTCCGATGGAAGAACGACTCCAATCACCATTCAATGGTGTGAGGAGAGCTATTGTGATTCCGGACATCAATGCCAACTTTGAGATCAATTACGGATTACTCAATTTGATCACGGGTATATCCTTTCACGGGTTCGATCACGAAGACCCCTATGCTCACATCAGAAATTCCACCGACATCGCTGAGACCATAAGAATGAACCAAGTTCCTTACGATGTGGTGAAATTGAAGTTATTTCCTTTCTCCTTAAAAGGAGCAGCCCGGACTTGGCTGGAAAAGGAATCGCCTAACTCAATTCACACTTGGAATGATCTCGCTTCCAAGTTTGTGAATTATTTCTATCCTCCCTCTAAAACTTCTAACCTACGTTCTCAAATCTTTCGGTTCCAACAAGCTTTTGATGAATCGTTTAGTGAAGCTTGGGACCGATTCAAAGATTTGAAGGAAAAATGTCCGAACCATGGGTTCACCGACCTTCAGCAGATTGATACGTTTTATAATAGGTTATGTCATGTTGACCAAGACTCACTCAATTCTGCTGCGGGTGGTAACTTGTTGGCTAGGAACACGAATGATGCTTTCATGATAATTGAGAATAAAGCTCGTGTGAGAATGTCTAGGAATAAACCTCAAGTGTCTAATAATGGTAAAAATAATGATGAATTGGTAAATATGATTGTGGCTATAACAAAGAAAGTTGATGCAATGTCTATTGAAAAACCAAACCATCAAGTCAATGTGGTTAGTCACGGTTGTGAGACTTGTGGTGGTCCGCATTTGTATTATGAATGTCCGGCCACCGGTGCCTTTTCTCTTGAGAACGCGTATGCTGCAAACGCGGGTAACAACGGTTACCCACAACCTCAAAGAGACCGTAATCTCCTTAGCTACTGTTCTCCTCATTATCTTGGACCACCCGTTCTCGAACCACAAAACCAAGTCAATCAAGTCAACCAGAATCATAATGTGGTGAATCGTAATAATCATGGAATTCAAAATCAGAGTCGAGCTAATAACGGTTTTCAAAATCATAATCAAGGATTTAATCAAAACCGGGGTTTTCAAGGTAATTACAATCAAGGCCCGCCTCAAGGGAATAATTTTCAAAACCAACAAAACTTTGGAAACCCTGGGAATTTTCAGAACGCTAATCATGGAAATCAAAATCATGGTAATTTCCAAAACCGTGGGCAGAATCTCAACAATAATCAAAATCAAGGTGTTACTCAAAATCCGTCGCCCACGGAAGATTTGATTAAGCAATTGATTCAAAATCAACAATCTTTTATGGAAAAATATGAAGAATCAACACGGTTGTTTGCTAATCAAATCAGTGACATTAACAAACGTTTAAATGATCAACCCTCGGGTTCGGGTATTACTTCTTTGCCAAGCAACACGATCGCAAACCCGAGGGGCGAAGTTAAGGCGATCACAACTCGCAGTGGTGCTATATATGAGGGACCCACAGCTCCTACTACCTCTTCTTCTTCGTCTCCGCCTAAGGTAGTGGACTGTGAGACCGAGGCGACAAAGGACCCAGTTCCTCCTATTAATAATGGAGGAACTGAAAACGTCCAACCTCCGGTTGTCCAAAAGTCAAAAGATAAAGAAAAAGTCGTCTTTGAGAATAATGTGAAATACAAGTCTAAATTGCCATATCCGTCACGATTTAACAATGAAGAACTCCGTGCAAAGTCTAAAAAACAAATGGAAAAATTTCTGGATATTTTTCAAAAATTGCACTTTGATATAAGTTTTATGGATGCTCTCGTGCATATGCCGAAATTTGCTTCCACGTTCAAAAACCTCATAATTAATAAAGAGAAATTGCTTGAATTAGCCGAAACACCAATAAATGCTCAATGTTCTGCGATTCTTCTCAAGAAGCTTCCCGAAAAGCTTGGTGACTCGGGAAAGTTTCTCATTCCTTGTTCATTGAAAGATCAAGATGTTTGCAACGCCCTAGCCGATTTGGGTGCGAGTATTAATCTCATGCCATTATCGATCTATGAACAACTTGGAATGGGGGCTCTTAAACCGACCAGAATGACTTTAGAGCTTGCTAATCGATCGATAACTCATCCAGTTGGAATTGCTGAAGACGTTTTTATTCATGTGAATTCGTGTACTTTTTCGGCAGATTTTGTTGTTGTTAATTTTGAAGCTGATCCGAGAGTTCCTCTAAAACTAGGGCGACCGTTTTTACGAACCGCTAAAGCCCTAGTTGATCATTATGAGGATACTTTAACCTTACGATATGATGACGATATTATGATTTTTAAAGCCGATGCTTCGAAATTGAAGAAGTACTCCGTCAAAAGCATCGATGTTTGTGATTATTCTTTTGAAGATTTTGTCAAAACTTTCGTCTCCGACTCTTCCCCATCATTTCCTCCGACTAAGGAATATGATTCTCTTTGGGAAGAGGTCGATGAATTTCTTGCAATTGAAACGATTCCGATTTCTGAGACTGGCGACTCTTACTTTGATTCGGAGGGGGATATTATTTTTCTTAATAATTTGTTCAACGATGAACCATCAATCCCTTCGGATAAAGTTAAGACGAAGATTGAGCTTATCATTGACGATCTTCTTGAGCCCGAGCTCGAGGAATTTTTACCAGACTTTGAGAGTTTTACCTTTGAAACGACTGAGGAAATAAGTGGGAATTCCACTTATCATCATGATTTTTCTGATACGATGTATGAAGCTTTTCGTTTCGATCACTTGGAAGAGATGAGTCATGGCAGTACCACTTCTCATGCTTTTATCTCTCTTCCGGAGTTTGAGTCATTTCGTTTTGATGAATCTGAATATGAAATTGAAAAGTTTTTTAAATTTGAATATGAAAGTTTCAGTTTTGATCCTGAAGTTGATCATGATCCGGGTGGTGTGCTTAAAAATGAGAATTTGAATGAAAAGTTTTTCCCATCCCTCCCACCCGAAAAAGTTTTTAAAAGGAGCTTAAATGATAAGATTCATAATTTCATAATTATGAAGCTTTCTATTGTTGATAATGAGTTTTTCAAGATTGTTATCATGACCTTCTTGCCATTTGTAACATTTGGTGTGGTTTCTCTTATCCTTCACTCAGTGGGGAGTGAGGATGTTGTTTTTGACCCTAGTATCGTTTTTAAAAGTTTTCAACATTAAAATACCATCGGTTATCTCTTCGGGATAGAACTTTCAACTAAATCATATTTTTTTCAAAATATTTTGAATAAAAGCCCGAGTGAGATTATTTTTCCACGGTTTTTCCCCAAGGACGAATTAATTCGGGGATCGAGTCAAGCTCATGTGACTCGATGAACAAAAACAAGCGCTTCGTGGGTGGCAACCCATGCTTATCCAATTTCATCTTCTTATTTTCTATTTTCTAACAAATAACGTGAGGAGGGGGTGCCTCTTCTACTCTTGTGTTCCGTGGTTGTTTGTGATGTTTGTTAGGATTGTCCATGATTTATGATGACTCTCGTGCTCGTTATCTTCTCTTCGCTCGAGTTTCATTCATCGGTGCTACTTAGAAATCCTTTATCCGTGATTCTTATCGACTAACGTTTTCTTTGGCATAATTAATAAACGGCCTAGAATTTTGTTAGGATTACCTTAACCCGAAAAACATTGAGGACAATGTTTCATTCTAGTTTGGGGGAGGGTGAATCTTCGATTCGATTTTAACCTTGCATTTTTCACATATGTCGTGCACTTTTGCAACTCTGTTTTTCCACCAAAAAAAAAAAATAAAGAAAAAATAAAAAAATGAAAAGAAATTGAAAAATTTGAAATTTTATGAAAAAGCACAAAAAAAAAAAAAAAAAAAAAAAAGAGAAAAATTGAAAAATTGCGCAAAAATATAATAAAGTTTGAATAAGTGTTTTGACACCTTGTTGACTTTCTTGCGGGCAAGAGTAGGAATAAATATTTTGACTTGACCGGGCGTGTTAAGCCCTAGCTTGTTCCCTTAACCGATGATAATCACTTAAGCTTGTGCTAGTTTTGTACACCAGGAGCTATAAAATGCGAATTCTTTCTTAAGAATCTGCAAGTTCCCGTACTTGACTTTATACATGCGCAGCTTAAAAGCTTTCGCTAGTCTTTTACATCAGGAGCTAGAAAATGCGAATTCTTCTTCTAGAATTTGCAAGTTTCCGTAACTGACTTTATATATGCGTGGCTGATTATCGGCTAAGTATTCGCTGGTTTGATTACTTGGAATCTTAAATTGCGAAGAGCGAGAAATGATAGAGTTTATTTAGAAGTTAGATGCTAAACGTGGAGTAGTGGTTCTCTTTAGAGCTCATAAGAGGTACTTGTGGCTTTTTACTCCCATCAGATACGTCACCCATATATAATAGATGTTCTAGGTTAATTAGTGGTATTTCGGTTTGAATAATATTTAGTTCTTTGTTTTCTTAAGAGAATTTTTGTTTTAGAAGTTGGGTACATATCAAGGAACATAAAAAATAAGAGCAAAAAATGAGAAAACTCAAAAGTCAAAAGTTGATTATCTATGTGGTTTTGGAGTTACCCGATAAGCTTCCATTGATGTATTGAGAAAAGCAAAGAAAGAAAAAAGTGAAAAAAGTGAAAAATGAAGAAAAGTGAAAGTTGAAAGTTGTATGAATAAGAGCTTGTATGTAAATAAGTTGTTGGCGCGTGAGGTGCATGTGGATGATTCTGAATTGGACACATGAGGTGCACGTGTAGTACTCCGCAACTTATATTTATGATATTGTATGTACCAAAATTCCTTGATGTGGATCGAATTTCTATTGCAATGGTTCTTAAAAGAAAATGAATAACTACTTATCGTTTTAACTTAGGTATCACTATCGGACTAAAAAATAGTGAAACGAGAAAATATGAAGCAATTCATTTCTCAACAAAATAAAATATTGAGATACAAAACCTAGGAAATGGGAGTAAGGAGTTTCCACAAGTAACTGTTATGAGTAGTGTTAGCATCTAATTTGTAGATAAGCTGTGATCTCGTTTGTACGCTTAGTTTGGGGACTCGTGAAAAATCAAGGATGACGATTTTTATCCGTACGGTCACTTTTCTATGAAAAGTGTTTCTACTCGTTGACCCTAAAAATTATTGCAAAATAATGAAAGTTCAACAAACCGTCACAAGTATGAAGTATGAAAAATACAAAAATAGAAGTGTAAGTGGAATAAAGGAATAAAAGGAAAATTTTTGGAAAACGGAGCGTTTTCGGGAATAAATGATTTTATTACTTCTTTCGAACCTCCTTGCTACTTTTCAAAGTTAGTAAAAAGAGTTTTGAAATTATTTATCCCAAAAGCGTGAATTGATCACATTGCGTGAGGACACGGCAATACCTTAGTCAGGGGGATTTTGGTGTGTATTAATTTACACACCTTTTCCTTACCAAATACTGGAACAAAATGACCAAAAACTAACCAATTATGCCAAACATACGTTGTTTTTGTGTTTTTGAATATGCAGGTACGGATATGAAAGAAATGGTTAAAAATCACGAGAAAACAACGAAACTGAGCACGAGATGTGGAATGAGTGTCAAAAGCCGAGGTCGGGGAAGACTTTACAAGTTTTTGTCAAGAATATGCTTATTTGGTCAAAGTCAACCTTCAACTTTCATCAAATGTCATCATAAGCCCTTGGAAGAAAGTTTTTGAAGTTGGCAGCAATGGTCCCTATATATTCAGGAAATACACTTTAGGTCACTTTAAATATCACAACCGGATCCATGTAATATATTAAAAACACAAACCAAATACCAAAGCTCAAGCACCAATAACCAACCCCAGGCCCATCACCAATTTGTTATACCGGTCCAATATACCTCAGTCAATAAAAGTAAAAAAACAACAATAATATATTAACCTTCCTTTCCCTCCACCCAATTTTACCCCTCACCCAGGTTCCATGAACCCTAATACTATTCACCGTCCCCCAAATCACATAATTACCACAACTAAGGGCGTTTTTGTCAAATCAAGTACTTCTAGAAGTGCGTCAGTGTGTCAGAAGCATGTCAGAGCATAGAAGCACACGTATGGGCTACGTGGCAAGCACTTATTGGTTGGGACTCGTCATTGATATCTAATCCAAGGGCTATTATCAAATGAGGAATGATTAGCATGATCAAGCGGCTATAAGGAGCCGAAAAGAAACACAAAATCACACGGATTGCCAACCTGGCAATCCGTGAGCTCACCTCCTCACACCTCCTATAAATAGAGTGTCATTTAGCTTGTATGGGGGGAGTTTTTGGAATAGCCAAACTCTGTCAGTTTTTAGTCTCAGTTTTTAGTGTAAAATTTACTTTCCTTTGTATTGTTTAAAGTTTTTAATGAAATCTTCTTTTTGCCTTTAATCATTCTGTATTAATTGTTTTTACTTACTTATTCAGCTTATTACTCTTTATGTTTTTAGCAAAATCTCAATATATAGTTTACTTGTTAATTGTTTCATTTAAATATAGTTTTAATATTAGTTAATAAGTTTCATAAAAAAATGGAAAATACAAAAAAAATAGTTGAGGTTAATCAATATTTCCAACAAGTTAAATAGTTTTTCAGTACTACTTCTTTAAGCATTTGTAGCTTTGGTAAACTTGAAATTTTAGCTTTATTAAGGTCTATTTCATTTTTCATCAAAGAGTCAACAATAGTCAACTGTCATGGTATTGGTGATCAGAGGTGAAATTTGATAGGCCATAGCAGAATTGGAAAGGGTTGAGCCTGTCTAGAGACAGGCTAGCTTAGTGAAGTATCTCTGTTCTTGCTGAGATACAAATTGATGTAAGTTTTGATTCAATTTCTTACAATTTAAGTAGTTTAAATATCTGATATCTGTGTAGTTGCTGATTTCATTGTGATTGGTTATTAGTTTGGCTTTTATCTTAGTAGACTTAACTGTTGGATTGTCTTCTTTAGTATAGAAAGCTTATTTGATTTTATTTTCATCTTTGATAGCCTTAACTGAGTTGCTTAGCTATTTTAGTATATCTGTTAACCAGTTTGAATCCATGTTTTTGCATTACTGATTGATCCAGTGGTTTATTGTGATGAATTTGCTGGTAATTAGTGTTAAGAATTTAGTGAGATTATATAGATTGAGAATAAGTGGTCAATTTTAGCTTGTTGTAGTGTGAAGTAGCATATAAGGGAGTGTTAGGGACTGTGAATTACTGAGTGATAGTATGGAGTTATTGCTGATGTTTTGTCACATATAGGTTACTAAGCTGTGGTAATATAGTTTAGGTTCATAATAACAGTAGGCTTTATTTACAAATAGTCAAAGTGAGGTTTGAATCCAGCTTATCTGTTAGTATAGTGGAAATAAGTTAGTGATATTATAGTTGTAGGTGCAATATAATTCAAACTAGCTTAATCTAGTATAGTTATAGCTTATAGAAACTAGTTGCAGTAGAAATAATCATTGGAATTTAGCATAAGTCAAAGTTAGATAGCATTTCAAAAAAAAAAAAAAAAAAGTCTACTGTTTCATTTATGTGTAGTTAAAAGGTTGCTGAACTTAGGATCATTTAGAGTAGCTAATATTAGTGTTAGATAAGGCTTTTAGGTTTAGTGACACTCAGTAGTTCAAGCTTGCTTTTGCCCCCATTGGTTTTACTATTTGAGCTTATTTGGTACTGCTTATTGGCTTTGAAATTCAGTGGTCAAGACTAGTTTTCTGAGTTTAACATATAACTGCAGTTGATTGATTGAGTTTGTAATTGAGTTGTATTAGTTTTTCTGAGTTCCTTTTTAGTTTTAAGAGTATTGTATATGGTCTGCTACTGCTAGTTAATCTGTTTGAGCTAGTGCTTATTCATTAGCTTATTTGTGCTATTCATTAAGCTTTTACTTGAATCTGTGATATTTTTGTGAAGTGCACTTGATCATTTTTAATATTTCTGAGTTCTTTTGAGTTTATTGTTGCATATTTCATCTTTGTTATCAGTTTGGTAAAGTTTTGTGGCAAGTGCTTATAAATAAGCACTTGTCATAAGCTGTTTTGGCTTGAATAAGCACTTCTGCTTATTGTTTTTAATCCAAAATTTTTCTGCAACATTTCCATATTATTTTTGATTTTATGGAATTTTTCCAGATTTTTCCAAGTGATTTTACTATTTTTCTTAATATTTCTTCCTTATAAATCATTTTTAAGTCATTTTTAACTACCAAAAATCCATAAAAATCAGAAAAAGCTTTGAAAAATACAAAAATATTTTTAGAAATTCTTTTATAATATTTTAGAATTTTTAGAGTTAAATTTTTATTTTTCCACTTTATTTTTCTATTTTTCTTTATTTTTAATTCATTTTTAATTCCAAAAATAGAAAATAAATTTTAGAAAATAAATAAAAACTCAAAAAAATATTTTTCTTTTTCTTAAAATTCTTTTTATTAGTTTAAGATTTTTAGAAAATTATTTCACATTTGTAGGATCGTTTCTAGAATAAAAGTCGCGTTTTATTTTGTACGTTACGTTTTATAATTACATTTGCGTTTCCGTTTTCACGTTTTTGACTTTTGTGTATATATAGCTTGTAACTTGTGCATATTTCATATTTTTCTTTGCATATTTTGATTTCACATTCACTTTTTCGCACACTACACGATTCCCAAAATTGATAATTCGGATTTTCCAATTGAGCCTTCGTTGGGAGAACGACCCGGGAATTACTTTCACAAGTATTTCTTCGGAATAATTATATACTATAATTTGACTCGCATCAATCTCACAACTGAGTTAATCGCTAGACACCCACCAAATTTATGAAAGTATTATTGCCTCCTCAATGTGAAGCTTTGATAGCTTCCCCCCAAACCAACAATCACCTACATGAGACCACTTCCCTCAGGACGTTGAAGTGACGCAAAAAGTCTCATTGGATGAAGCTTAGAAACCCGAAGAAAATGATAACACCGAAGTAACAGGGTGAACCACGGATCATCTCTGCGGTTATCAATCCCGGAATGTATGATGAAGCCCGATCACATGACCCTGTTGTACGTCCCCAATGTACACATTACTTTGCAGTTTGGAGCATTTGTCTATTCAGGGGAATAAGATATCAACATCTTCATTTCACTAAATGCTTTCCAGTTATCTTAAACATACCAACTCAATCCATATTGTACGCATTTATCCAACACAAGAAGAAACGATGACACCAAAGTAACAGGTTGAAGGACTGATCATCTCTGCGGATATCACCTCCGGAATATATGATTAAGCCCGATCACGTGAACCTGTTGCGCGTACTTGATGTACACAAATCTCTCCCCTGATGGTTGCGATCTCATCGGAATCAGCATAATATTGTGTACATGAAGCATTAACCAGAAGCACTTTACCATAACTCATATCAGCTCATATGAAGATGCCGATAAGCAATATCATCTCACGCTCCAATTGTTCTTCTCATATTTCTTTCTACTGAAAGCTGAAGTAATACCTACCACAAGTATCAAGAGATCACTTCCCCTACATAGTTGGAATGATACACCAAACGCCACGAGTTAAGATACTAATTATCTCTGCGGTTGTAACATTTGTCTTCCCGACATAACTTCAATTAAGACGAAGTATTAAGTTCATCACATGTACGCATTATGCATTTAGATGTATGTCTCCTTCCCCCTTGCTGGTTTTGATACCTCAGAATCAGCAACACATTTTATGCACACGTACTTGAAATCTTGTAAGAAGAACAACCTTTGACTTAAATGGATCTGGTGAGAATCAACTACTATAGAAACACTCACTAATTGGGTTATTACTCCCTCCCAATTAGTAAGCCCATTAATTAACTTGCTTCCTCCCAAACTGACGACCCGTTTGATATAACCTTGATGCTTGTTGAAGAAGTATCTCTCAAGTCTGCCCAAAATGTCTTCAGTCTCTTCATCCACAACGTAAAGTGGATCATAGACTGATAATCTGTAGCTTCTTCACGGGTTTGTTTAGGGAACGTTACGTCAAAATTTTCAACCCACTTAGAATGCTTCCAGTTCTTCGATAAAAACCCCGATGTACACATTTCTCCCTCCATGATGATGACGATCACTCGAAATCATCATAACTATGTGTACATAAACATGACAACTGGAGGCAATATACAAATCAATACCCCATGAGTAGATGTCGATGATAATTCTCTTCAACAATTCATTGTCGATCAACCCCTAAGTAAACCTCTTTTCACTTCCACTGGCTAATAGTAAATGACCACGTATGGAGAAAAACCGATATACTAAACTTGAAACTGAAGTAGAATTCCCCGCTATTGTGTCTTAAGCTTGCACTAATGTTGGAAGAACGGTGTAGAGAATTTATGATCCAAGCAAATCTCTAAGTACTCACTACCCAACCAAAGCATGAGACATTATCACCTCTTGCGATTATCCACAACGACAGCGGAGTGTGACACTGAGTACTACAACGTAACTCCTTAAAGTGATAGTTAACCAGGTCTTCAACCATCCACCTCGACTACTGGTAACTAGATAAACCAAGTCTTCAACTTAAATCTCAAGCACGAGCAAGTTATCGTTGAAAGTCATTCATCCAACCAACCCCGACTTCAAGATAAGCTAAGAACACGCCTTTGTGAAAGTCAACTTCAATCTTAAATATGTGATACCCAATCAACTCTGTAGTCACAATAAGTCTTCCTTAGTTAGTGGAACATTAGGTGTAGGAGGAGAGGAGAGTCATTTCACGCATCAATCAACATGTATTTTATTCACACTTCTCCCCCTCAAATATTGCATATGAGGATGCGATTTTTGATTGAACAAGTGAATAGAAATACATGCAGTTTATTCACACTTCTCCCCCCTCAAAAATTGCATAAGAGGTTGATCCACTGTTCACACTTCTCCTCCTCAAAAATTGCATTCAAGGTTTGCCATTTTTGATTGAGCAAGTGAATAAGAATACAATCAATCATGTATTTTATTCACACTTCCCCCCCTCAAAAATTGCATACGAGGTTGCCATTTTTGATTGAGCATGTGAATAAGAATACACTCAATCATGTAGTTCATTCACCCTTCCCCCCCTCAAAAATTGCATACGAAGTTTGCCATTTTTGAATGAGCAAGTGAATATGAATTCGATCAAAGATGAGTAGATCCACTTGATAACTGAACGAACATGGAGGAAGCATGAATCATGTTGTTGAGAATGGTCAGAAGCAAGAGCATAACACTTCTTCAGAAGATAAAGCGCACTCTAGCGTACACTTTTCTTTTCTTTGATGAACGGGGCCTGAAGTTTTGTCAGCAGACACCATAATGATGACATTGAGGAACGAGGCTTGAACTGAATTGTTCAAACGTCATAGTCGATGAAGAACGAGGCCTGAACTTAAGTATTCAGACGTCATTGTCGATGTGCATCAAAGTTGAGTATCTTTAACCCCTGATTGATGAGATATCATTCTTTTCGGCAGCCAAACTCTGAGTCTTTTCTTACTAGGGTTTAATGATGTACCTGCATTTAAGTAAAGACTACCTGCACTGACATTGAGAGTTTGTTTGCATTTATATTGGTTAGTGATATCCGCATCTATATCATTTAGGGTTCCACTGTCAACCTTGGTTTTGCAATCAGTGATCATCACTCTTGTAGGTATCCATCTAAGACCAACAATTTTAAACATTCTACCCGTCAGTATCCACCTAAGGCAAGATCTAAGAGTGTTTGGTTTCTCATGTAATGTGAAAGTCATTTTGAGAGAAGACCTTTGTCCTATAGCAATCTGCCTACCCGATTTCTGAGTATAACTCTTTGATTCTACGGGCTTGTTGTAGTTTCTAGTCTTAGAGGATTGAACCTTAGCATGAGAATTCACTTTCTTCAGGAATTTAGTAACACAATTATCATGATTTGCCTCAAAAACACATTTCAGACAAGTTGAGCAAACAAAGTGTTTAGATTCAGAAAAGGATCTAGGATTCTTAGAGTGATCTTCAACAGGAATCGATTTAATCGATACCTAACTACTCTTGGAAACAGGCGAAATCCTAGTCTTTTCATGTGTGGTTATCTTAGTATCCTCTAGGTTGTGATTCTGAACACTGTTCTTATGTCTAACATGTTCCTTAGTTATCACAGATGCCACTCGCTTTGAACAATTCCTAGAGTCACTAGAGGCACAAATATGATGTGGTTTTGCAACAACACATTCCTTTTCCTTAGATTTAGACTGTGAAGTGACTGGTTTTGACAAAACTTGTTTCTCATCAACTTGGGAGGCAAACCGCAATTTTGAAAATTTTGGTCGTTCAGATCTAAACGCAGTCGGTTGCCTAACAACACTTTGTTTCCTAAGAGGTTGTGAAGGTGGTTTTCCCAAGATTGATGGTTGTGCAAACTTAGTGTTCACACTGTTTCCAGTTAATTTTCTTAAATCATTTCTTAATGCCACAATTGCAAAACCCTTTTCCTGATGTTGAGCTTTGAGTTCATCATTTTTAGCAATCAAAGAGGTTGTCTGCTCTATAGTCTTAGTTTTTGTTACTTTGATTGAGTCACATAGGTCTTTACACTGAACTTTCAAAGACTCATTTTCCGTAAGCAATTTAGCCATATTACATTCCAATTCAATGATTTTTGTTTCCATAACATTAATGTCATGTTTAACTTTGGTTTCATTACTTTTCTCATGCATGTTGATTCAAGTTTTCAAATTATTGATCGTTAAGTTTTTGTTTTGTAGCTGAGCTTTCAAATCATTTATTTAAAAAAATTCACGAAATTTAGGGAATTCTGTATTCTTACATGGTTTGTAAATTTGAAGACTTTCTTCCTTTTGTTGAATTGATATTTCAAGTGAAATACAATGTTTCTCAAGTTGTAAAAATCTATTTGAAAGTTCATCAAAAACATGTTTATCAACCATATCATTTGACTTAAAGGACTCAGCCATAAACAAAGAACTTGAAGCATCATCACATTCAACACCCTGATCAGTTTGTTTAAGTATGTTAGAAGATGTATATTGTTGAACAGTTAAGGGTACCTCAGCACATGACACCTGTTCATTATCTGGTATGATGTCTGCATCCGTATCTTGTGTGCCACGGGTTGCTGAACTATTGTATGGGTTAAGCTTCTCTGTCTTTGTTCCTCTGCACTTAGTGTCAACTGATCCAACATCTGATGAGTTACCCGAATCAATATTGATATCTCTTAATTGCACCCGACTGTCATTCATCATGATGTCACACTTTCGTTTGTGTAGTGCTCTTTCATCAATGTACTTCACAACATTACTCATGCATTTGTTTAGTGTCTCTCTGAACGCATTAACTTCAATTCCAGTGTAATTATTAAAATATTTATTAATCATTTGATTCTCAGTGTATTGTGAATCAATAAACACTTGGAGTTGGTTGTTAATCACACACAAGGCAGCCATGGATCTTGCTTCAGAAAAATTTCCTTTGTAAAGTTGTTGTTCAAGTTGGTCTAAATACAGAGTAATTTTGCCAGTGAAGGTCTGAACATCTTGACCAAAGAGTGATGTGAAGGCACGTTCGTACGCGAATGCACGTTCGCATCCAGTTAAGTATCCAGGTCGTTCAAATAGAACCTTAAGATGTGAGTGAAGTAGTTGAAAACATTCAATGCAACTGTCCTTTGCATTATCGAGCAATTTAAGTGGCTGATGGAGTTCATTCTGTTGAGACTTCGAGCACGGAGATTCCATTTTAGCATTATCAGACTCAAACACATTAATTTGTTGTGAAGGGTTGGAAGTCTTATGTACATCGATCATGTCGTACAATTTAAGTATCTCAGGTATGACTGAGTCTGAAGAATTTGACATGATGTGGATGTGCACGGGATTTTACACTTCTATGATTTAAACCGAGAAATAGATTCTTTCGCGGGATTTTACAAAATCAAGAAGAGGTAAACGGAATCTGAAGGTAAACTCAAACTGGAGGTAATCTCAATTTGAAGGTAAACTCAAACTGGAGGTAATCTCAATCTGAAGGTAAACTCAAACTGGAGGTAATCTCAATCTGAAGGTAAACTCAAACTGGAGGTAATCTCAATCTGAAGGTAAACTCAAACTGGAGCAAACCACAAACTTGAGCTAACCGCAAACTTGAACTAACCACAAACTTGAGCTAACCACAAACTTGAGCTAACCGCAAACTTGAACTAACCACAAACTTGAGCTAACCGCAAACTTGAACTAACCACAAACTTGAGCTAACCACAAACTTGAGCTAACCGCAAACTTGAACTAACCGCAAACTTGAGCTAACCACAAACTTGAGCTAACCACAAACTTTGAGCTAACCTCTAAACACAAAAATACAAGAAAGTCACTATCTTGCCAGTTTTTCTTTTTCCCGCTTTTGAGTTAATCTCAACCAAGAAACAAGCTAATCTCAACCAAGAAACACAAAAATACAAGAAAGTCACTATCTTGCCAATTTGTCTTTTTCCTGCTTTTGAGTTAATCTCAACCAAGAAACAAGCTAATCTCAACCAAGAAACAAGCTACTCTCAACCAAGAAACTTGCACTAAATCACATCAAACATCAACCTAACAACTAATTCAACCTACCCAAGTGAAAAATTAAGTATTACTAACACCTCAAAACACAACAATACCACCAAATCATCAACAACACCTCACACAAAAATCAATTCGAGGTGATTTCTTGAAAAACATTTCGAACCAAAACAATGAACCACTAAGCCAAGCCACAAATTTGAGCACCAACAATCCTAGGATGAAACCTTGGCTCTTGATACCAATTGTAGTATATTCATAATTGTAACATGTATGGTTTAGTGGTTGGATTGATTCAAGAAAGATGAATAAGAAGAGAGTTTAAAGAGAGAAAGTGAGCTGGTTGTTTCTAGAGAGACAGAGAGATGAGAGAAAATGTAATATTAGATTAAGAGAAGTGAAAGCACCAACCCTCTCCACATGTGGAGAGGGGTATATATAGTTTCCTACAAAAAAGATAAAAACGCCCACACCCGGGCTGTGGATCAGGCATACAATGGGTAAAGACCCGTCCTTCTTCCACGATGTTACTTAAACTAATTCAAACTAATAACTAAACTAACTAACTACGAGCTAACTTAAATGCTATTACATCAATTCGGTGACCGAGTCTTCTATAGGAATAATTGTATTCCTAACATGCTGCTTGAGAAGGGTTTTCTGGGTCTTCTTTGTGGCTTCATTCCCTCCATATCTTGCAATAATTGCCTCAAATAATGACTTGGCATCTTTGAATTTGCTGAAGTTTATAAGTTGATCATTTTGGAATGGTCATCATCAGCATGCTTCTAGCCTTGAGGTCATTCTTCTTATTTATTCTTTCTTCAGCAGTTGAAGGGATAGTTTTAAGAACTGTTATTTCCCTACCTTCAACTGTTGATATAGTGGTTGTGGGTTTGAAAGAGTTTCCTTCTTCAATGATTTCCCAGAGAGTGTAATCCTGCACCTAGAAAAACTGTTCTATTCTTAACCTCCACAATTTAAACTCATTCTGTTTGAGAACTGGCAACTTTGCAGCAACATTTGTTTGAACAGACTCCATGTCCATTTCTTCTTCTTCTTCTTCTTCTTCTAAATCAAAGATATCAACCTGGAAGCTCTGATACCAACTGAGAGGATCACTTGATTTGATCACACACTATGAGGTGTTGGACCTTTGTAATGTGTATATGTGATACTTTGAGTGAATATGATTAAGTATGCGGAATCTACTTAACCACACTTAGAATGTATATTGGAAATGGAACTGTGATGCTTGAGTTTATTTAATAAAGAACAATGAAAGTATTTCACCAAACGATTCAATATTATTCAAAATAATACGAGTGATCTTCACTATCACTAGGGTTACAAAGACCTTGAATCTTGTGTTTTGTTCTATTGTTTTTCTCTAAGTATATCTCTATGCACACATCTATCTATCACTATGTAAGTCATATCTAAGATCTTCCTTTTATAGTCCAAGGAAAGATCTTTTACAATCTATATGACTCATCTTAATTACTAGCTTATGACTAATCTTCATTCTAGCTAGATGATGACTTACCATGTCAGTCATTAAGATACAATATGTATCTAGGATTACAACTCACTTGGAGTGTTCAATTTGATGACTACAACAAAGATATTTTCTTGTATACGTATCAGTAGAATAAGTCGTACTTATCTACACAGCTGTTGAATGAGTCATAGCAGCAGCAAAATCCATCAGCAGAAACACCTTCAGTAGAAACATTCTTCAGCAGAAACACTCTTGTGTTTATCAGCAGGAACGTACTTTGAGTTTTATTATCAGGAACATACTTGATGTATTTCCTTGAGCTTTTATGCTGATTCTTCTGTTTATTTAATTCCCAACAGGGTGAAAAAGGGAAAATTGATAAGAATGAACCAAAAGTTTTGGAAACAAAAACATTAATTCTTGATCATGTTTTTAAAGAAAGTGGGGATTACATACTCAAAGAATTTGAGTATGTCACTCCACAAGGGGAACACAAGTCAGTAATGGCTTGGGTTCCTAAAAGAAACTAACCTTTTTCATTTCTATGCAGGGCAACCCAGAAGAGGAGCTTAAAGATCATCTTATTGTTGATAGTGGTTGCTCTGGGAGTATGACAGGAGAAAATGAGCTCTTGTCAGATT
Organism: Artemisia argyi; assembly: GCA_030686995.1. Taxonomy (NCBI): domain Eukaryota; kingdom Viridiplantae; phylum Streptophyta; class Magnoliopsida; order Asterales; family Asteraceae; genus Artemisia; species Artemisia argyi. The sequence continues at coordinate 47,818,934 of CM060698.1, forward strand.
TTAAAGCTTATTTTGGAGGAAAAGTTGCATTTGGGAATGATCCTGATGGAGGTAGAATCACTGGCAAAGGAACTATCAAGGCTGAAAACATTGATTTTGAGAATGTTAGATATGTGATGGAGCTTAAATTCAATCTTTTGTCAGTCTCTCAGATTTGTGATAAGAAGTATCCTGTGTTATTCTTTGACATAGAATGTCTCATACTCTCTCCTAAATTTAAGTTAGAAGATAGAAACTTGGTGATGCTGAGAGCACCAAGAACTAATGATGTGTATATCATAGACTTGAAGAACATCAATTCTGCTGAAAGAGCAACATGCTTGATTGCAAGGGCAACAATGGAGGAAGCACATCAATGGCACAGAAGATTAGGACATGTGAATTTCAAGAACACAAACAAGCTGGTCAAAGGAAATTTAGTTAGAGGTTTACCTTCTAAAACATTCAAGAATGATCACTCATGTCTTGCTTGCAAAAAGGGTAAACAACACAAGGCTTCCTGTAAGAAGATTGAAGAGAAAACCATTAGAGAGCCTTTGGAATTGCTGCATATGGATCTGTTTGGACCTGTTTCAGTTGTTAGTTTGAACAAGAAGAAGTACTGTTTGGTTGTGACAGATGACTGTAGCATATTTAGTTGGGTCTTTTTCTTATGTTTCAAAGATGAAGTTTTTGATGCTATTCATGATCTTATAATAGCACTTGAAAATCTGTTAAGACTCAAGGTTAGAGGCATTAGATGTGATAATGGGACTGAGCTCAAAAATCAGCTAATGGATGACTTTTGTGCCAAAAAAGGAATTAAAAGAGAATTCAGTATTGCCAGAACTCCTAAGCAAAATGGAGTTGCAAAAAGAAAGAATAGAACTCTGATAGAAGCAGCAAGGACAATGCTTGGAGATTCCCAATTACCTGTTCCATTCTGGGCTGAAGCTGAGTGCTGCTTGTTATGTGTTGAACAGAGTATCAGTGATAAAACCTCAAATGAGGACACCTTATGAGTTACTCATGGGAAAGAAACCTAGCATCAAGTTTATGAAACCTATTGGATGTCCCCTGACTATTTTGAACACTGCTGATAATTTGGGAAAATTTGATGGGAAGTCAGATGAAGGATACTTATTGGGATATTTTACCAATAGCAAAGGATTCAGAGTGTACAACATGGCTACAAAGAAGGTTCAAGAATGTCTTCATGTTGAATTTCTAGAAGAGCAAGAAAATCATAAAGGTAAAGGTCCTGATTGGATGTTTGATCTTGATTTAATGTCTTCATCCATGAATTATGTACCTGTTAGGGATGAAAATCAAGTTGTTCCCACTACAGAAGAAACACAGTACATTGTTCATGATGTTAATTTAAGATCTGAAGATAAGTCTAATGATAAAGTCAATGATAAGAAGAAAAGTACTGCTGAGCCTTAAAGTACTGTTGAACCTCAAAGTACTATTGATCCTCAAAGTACTGCTCCACCAAAGACCACAATATCTGATGAAAACCAAGCCATCCAAGATGAACTTAGTAGGATGCTTATTCAAGAAAAAATGGCTAAGTCCTATGAAGATGATCAAAGGAGAGCTTATGAAGCAGAAAAGAAGAAGGCAAAAGGCACTGACAGTACCTTGCCCCAAAGTACTGCTGATCCATTTGAAAGCACTTTTCAACCTTTAGATACTTCAAATTAGATAAATGCTGATAATTTGAATGATCCAAACATGCCTGCCTTAGAAGATACTGATGATTTGAATGATCCAAACAAGCCTGCCTTAGAAGATACTGATGATGAATTGGAACAAGAAGGCATTTTATCAGATTCTAATGAAGATCCTGATTTCACTAATTTGGAAGATAATCTTGAAGTCTCACCAACTCCTACTCTAAGAATTCACAAAGATCATCCTGTCAGCAAGATAATTGGACCCTCAGCTTCAGGAGTGCACACACGAACTAAAGCTAAGAATATGTCTCAACAACATACTTCTTCACTTAGCTTTATTTACAAGCAAAACAGGGTGAATCAAAAGAATCAGAAATTGTGTTTATTTGCTTGCTTTCTGTCTCAAGAAGAACCTAAAACTATAAAACAAGCATTAGCCAAGGAGAGTTGGGTTGAAGCTATGCAAGAAGAACTCTTACAGTTTAAACTTCAAGAAGTTTGGGTATTATGTAATTTACCTGATGGTAAGAGATTGATTGGAACAAAATGGGTCTTCAGGGTAAAAAGAGATGAAAGAGGGAATGCTATTAAGAATAAAGCAAGGTTAGTGGCTCAAGGATATAGACAGAAAGAAGTAGTAGACTATGATGAAGTCTTTGCTCCTGTGGCAAGGATTGAAGCCATAAGGCTATTTTTGGCTTTTGCGTCTTATATGGGATTTCTTGTATATCAAATGGATGTTAAAAGTGCTTTTCTATATGGCACTATCACAGAAGAAGTTTATGTCAAACAGCCTCCTGGTTTTGAAGATCCTGCACATCCAAACAAAGTCTACAAGGTTATCAAGGCTCTGTATGGCCTTCATCAAGCTCCAAGAGCATGGTATGAAAGACTCTCTAGTTTTCTGTTACAGCATGGTTATAGGAGAGGAGCTATTGACAAGACTTTGTTCATCAAAAGAGATAAGAAGGATATCATGCTTGTCCAAGTTTGTGTAGATGATATTATTTTTGGTGCTACTAAGTAATCTATGGTGAAGGAATTTGAAGATCTTATGCAAAAAGAATTTCAGATGAGTTCAATGGGAGAATTAACATTCTTCTTGGGACTTCAAGTGCAACAATCTAGCAGTGGAACATTTATAAGTCAAGATAAGTATGTTGCAGATATTCTTAAGAGATTCAACTTCACAACTGTCAAGCTAACTTCTACACCTGTTGATACTAATAAGCCTTTGGGAAAAGATGAAGAAGGAGACGATGTTGATGTCAAATTATACAGGTCTATGATTGGATGTCTAATGTACTTAACTGCATCTAGGCCTGATATTACTTTTGCTGTTTGTTTATGTGCAAGACATCAAGTTCACCCTAAGGTATCACATTTGAATGCTGTTAAAAGGATTTTTAGGTACCTTAGGCAACAACCTAAGCTAGGATTATGGTATCCTAGGGAGTCCCCTTTTCATCTACAAGCCTTTTCAGATAGTGATTATGCTGGAGATAACTATGACAGAAGATCCACAACTGGAGGGTGTCAGTACCTTGGTAGTAGATTAGTCTCATGGCAATGCAAAAAGCAAACAATTGCAGCAACATCTTCCACAGAAGCAGAGTATGTAGCTACTACAAGTTGTTGTGCATAAGTACTTTGGTTGCAAAATCAACTTTTGGATTATGGATTCAACTTCAAGAATACTCCTATCAACATTGATAATGAGAGTACCATTTGTATTGTGAAGAATCCAGTCTATCATTCCAAAACAAAGCACATTCAAATCAGACATCATTTTATTAGAGATTGCTATGAGCATAGGGTTATCAATGTGGTTAAAATCTATACAGATGATAATGTAGCAGATCTACTCACAAAGGGCTTTGATGTTTCAAGATTTACCTTTTTAGTTGTGAGTATTGGTATGATTAATAATTAAGCTATTATTGAGGGGAGGCATTAGTAGTTAGTCATTAGTTAAGGGGATGCTACATGTATCATTCAAAAGACAAAGATTTTTATTCATCTTGATTCAAAGAGTTACATTCATACTTCCAACAGAAACAGTCAACCATGACACAGACAGAGATGAACCACAGACACTAACAAGAAACAAAGACACCTACCACAAGCATTCTACACCAAACCTACTTATCCTACCCAACACAACCTACTCCATTGGCCTTTTTCCTTTGCCCTCATAACTCCGCTTTCCCTTTTGAGCAGTCTTTCTTTTGTCATCAAAAGAAGCTTGCTTCCTTGGGCAAGCCAGGCCAAGAACTTTCTTGAGAGGTCTCTCTTTTCTTGGAGCGGGCCACTTCATATTCTTTATGGCTGATTCAAGGGCGTGGGTCAAAGCATGTGGAAGTTCATTAGCTAGAGATGAACCAGGAGCAGGGACATACTTTTTCTTCTTGGGCTTTGGATTAGTAGTGCTTGCTGCATCAGTAATGGTAGAGTTTCCTACACTCATTGATGAGGTTGATACATTAGGAGGAAAGTACCCACTCCATCCTACATCATCATCAAAGTCAGAGTCAGAATAGTAGCTGATCTCTGAGTCTGTGGAGCCATCTGAATCAGAAGAAATGTACACCAATGGGAAGTGACTCATGGTTATCACTAGGGTTTTTGTGGTATATTGCAAGTATTGATGAATGAAGTATGTTGGTGAAAAGTTACTTTTATAGGCAAGAAAAGGTATAAGGGTAATTAATGAAGTTCATTGAATTCTACTTGCCTTGGTAGCTTTGGGAATTAATTTGGGAAGATATTAATTACCTCGGGTTGACTTTCAAAGATATTTTGGTCAAACAGTCAACCATAAAGATATTTTCCTTGGAAAGTACTTTGTTCAACGTACTGCTTGGTTTTACAACTGAAAGTACTACTCCAACTTCTATGGAAAGTACTGCTTGGTGATCTGAAGGCTACGCTGACGTTTCAGAATACTGTTCCAACGGTCAAAAATACGGGTAACAAACTTTCGAAAGATAAGGGGAAGATAACTTCCAAAAAATAACGGTAAAATAATTAATTAACCGTGATTTTTTATATATTATCCCTTTATAACTCATATCTTTTTCTTATTTATACATCCGTTTTGATTCTCCATTCTCATTCATCAAACCCACCAATATCATCAACAATTACTACTCTTCTCTCAAATCATTATCACCATGGCACATCGATCTACCATCAACAAACACAACATGATTGCAAACCTTGAGAAAACACAGAGGAACATTGATTTTCATGGAATCATTGATTTTCTCAACGGAACCACCATCAATTACTCACTCTTAGTCAACCCAGAGATTATTGGACCTTGGATACTGGAGTTTTGGGCTACAGCAAGGGCTGAGATTGAAGATGGAGAGGATGTTATCCATGCTACAGTTGCTGGAAGAGCAATTCGTGTTGCTGAAGCAACAATCAGAGAAGTTTTGTTATTTGACGATGAAGGAGGCTCTGTTTTGTTTGCTAAACAAGCTATTTGGGATGCATTGAGAGACATTGGGTATGGAGGACCTTTGAACAAGATTACTTTTCAGAAAGCAATGGTAAGTCCTCATTGGAAGTATCTTATTCATGTTTTACTTCATTGCTTAAGTCCAAAAAGTACTGCTTGGGATCAATTTGGACGTGCTATCGCTTCTGCATTAGTTGGCCTCATTACTAATCAATCCTAAAATTTTTCTTACATGATCCTTGATGGTATGATCACACATATTAAGGCTGGATCACCTTTTCTGATGTATCCTAGATTTGTTCAACTTATCTTAAAGAATCCACTTGATGGGATACAAAAACCTCAGGATTATGTACCCACTATTAGGATGCCACCTAAGGTGTTCACCTTTATGTCTCACAAGGGAGTTAATTTTTCGGGAACAAATACACCTCTCAATGCTTATATGTTAGAGGTAGCTCAGGCTGTTAGGGATGATGCTGATAATACTAGTGGTTCTGCTAAATCTGATGATGCTGGTCAATCTGATCATTCTAAGCATTTTGTATCAGTAGATACACCTACACCACCTGTTGTTTCACCTCAGCCTGATGACATAAGTGAAAGAACTCCCTCAGTTTCTGTTTCTCTTGAAAAACCTATTTTTGCTGAAGGTACTTCTTCACAAAGTACTTCTTTACAAGGTACTGCTTCAGAGCATACTCCAGTACCTTCTCCCAATGATTATACTCCCGCAGGTAGGCTTCAAACACCTGGAGGAGATGAGGGAATTGAAGGTCCTTTGAACAATTATGCTTTGACTAGAGAGTTGGAGAGGATGAAGAAAGCTATGGCTGATCAGATTGCAGAAATCAAGAGTTTAAGAAAGAAGTTCAGAAGGTTAAAGAAGTTTGTCTGGCCTCTTGTACAAAATTTTAGGCTTTATGTGAAGGAAAAGAAACAATCTCAAAAGCAAAAGTCTAAATCATCCAAGAAAGCTTCTAAATCCAAGAAGAAGCATAAGCAGTCATCATCTATCAAATTGGGGAGGAATCAAGATGATAATTTGAATAGAGATGATGCTGGGATTACATATTCAGAAGATGCTCATCTTTGGCACTATCCAGAAGATCCAAAGAATTTTGTGCCAGAGGAAAAGGCTGTAGAAGATGTGAATATTGCACAAGAAGAAGTTATTGAGCAAGATGCTGAAGCACAAAATATTCAAAGCACTCACAATCAAAGTACTGATGTTCAAAGTACTGTTGATGAAAGTACTGGTTTGCAAGGTACTGATGAACAAGGTACTGCTGCTATGAATATTGATGGAATTAGAACTTCTACAGCTGGACCTTCTACAAAGGATTTTGAAGATGAAGCTGGTCCTTCCAATCCTATACAACAAGAAGAAGTCAAGGTGCATACAACAAGTGATGATGAAACTATAGCTCAGATTATGATTAATTTGGATAGACCTTCAGGAGGTATACATATTTCTGAGCCTGCACAACAAGTTTCTGAATCTTCTTCTGAATCTGAAGAATTAGATCCCAAAGACAAAGGTAAAGGGATCATGAAGCAAAAGAATATTAAGAAGAAAAAGAAGAAATTTACTCTTGCACAGCTTAGAGAAATAAAGATAGTAGAGGATGTAGAGATTGCTAGAAAGCAACAAGCTAAGTATGATGCAGAGTATTTGGAAGAGATAAGTAAGCCAATAAAGCCAATGACAATTGCTCAAGAAAGAAACTGGATGATTAGTTTCTTGAAAGGAAGAGGATACAAGAATTTACAAAAATTGAGATATCCAAAAGTGAAAGCTCTATGGGAAGAAGTACAAGAGTCTATCAAGAAAGAGTTAGAAAGTTTTGTACCCATGGATGCTGATAATAAGATGAAGTTAGAAGATATAAGGAAAGAACAAGTTGTGAAAAGAAAATTGAAGAGGAAGAAAGCAGTTCAAGATGATCAATTGTCAAAAAGACTTAAGATGATACATGAAGATACAATTGATGAACTGAGAAACTATTTCAGAGTGGTTGATTTTGAGAATAAGAAAACAGAAGACTCTGGAAAGAAATCAAAGATTATCTCATTCTCTGTGGTTGAATCAAAAGAAGGGAATTATCTTATGTTCAACAGAGAAGATGGAAACTTCACAATATTTAATATGTTATGGGATGTTCTGCATTTTATTACCAGAGAAGATCTATATGATTTATACATGCAAGTGCAGACATACTATGAGGATATTGAAGCAACAGGAGTGGGATTAATCTTACTTGGATATTTGATGACCATCTGGGAAACAGATGAAACAAGTGTTGATACACTGTGGAATGATCAAGAAAATTGGGAAATTACAAGATGGAGATTTTTTGAGTCATTAGGAGTTCATTCACTTGAGATGGAAGATGGTACCATGATTCACATGCTTGCTGAGAGAAGATATCCATTGATAAGAGAAATTATGCTCAGGATGTTGGATCATCGAATGGAACTTGAAGATGAATCTGAAGTAGCTTTGGATGTGATTAAGCTATTTCTCAGATGGACTAAATATGAAGAATGATATTGAAAAGTACTGGTATGATTTGTTTTGTATAATAAGTATTTTTTCAAAGTACTGCAAGACAAACAGTACTTTATCAAAGTACTTCTTGCTGCATAAAACCAGTATAAGTCCTTTGTAAAATAAAATATAAAAAAAAAAAGTTTTTGATGTTTAAAGTGAAGTACATAAAAGGATTTGGAGAGAAACACATGGTGTTAGTATTAATACTGCACAACAAATGGTAATCAACTCACCATGTTTAACAGACAAGAAAGAGTTTGACTCATCATGAGGGTACGACTCTGATGTGATAATCAAATCCGTTTTTAGTTGACAATTTACTAAAAATTGTATAGTCTTCAACTCACCAAATCTGTAAAAAGTGAAGAGTTAGCTAGCCCACAAGAAAATGGCTTGTGGTAAAGGCTGTGGAAAATCCATTTATGGTAATTAGTTCACCATGCTTGAGATCAAAGAACTAACTAGTCCAAAAGCAAACGGCTCTTGGTAAAGACTACTCAAATCCGTTGATAGCTGATGATTTGCTAAAAATTATATGGTTATCAATGTACCATGGTTGTTCTAACCTAAACATTGGCTACTCCAGAGTTAATAGCTTTGGTAAAGAGACATCAAAATCCATTAATTTTTATTGATTCACCTCTCACAGGAGTTTACACACCTGGAAGTGATGAGAATAGTATGAAACTTTAAAAGATTTGATGAACATTTTGCCAAATTGTTGCTAAGTAGCTGTGAAGGTTTATTGCTGAGAAGATATCAATTGATGCTGATAAAGGGTACTTTGACACACAAGACAGATAAAAGATAAAGAGATAAAGAAAAAATCTTTCTGAATGATTAAAGATTTTGAAGATCAAAGATAACAAAGAAACTTGAAATCAAGCAAGTGGAGTTCAAGTTAGGGGAGGATTGTTGGGATATAAAGATCAAGGTACTTCTGTATTTCAAAGTACTGCTGTGTCAAAGTGCTGCTTGAAGATCAAAGTCAAACATGGTCAAAGTACTGATGCATATTGAAGATTATTCAAAGTACTTCGAAGAGAATAAGGACTTAAGTGCAATATTGATTAAAGGATTATTATGTAATATTGTATGATTATTCTAGAATTAGTTAGGGATAATTACTTGTCGTTCAAGTATTGTAAACTGACTTAAGGTTATCTTTATAAGGAGCCTTATGATGGTATTAGGTTAATAAGTTTTAGTCGAAGTTTCTAAGAGTTAGAGTTTTGCAAGTCGATATTAGTTAGGGATTGTTAGTGAATCTGTGTAATCAAGCAGGTTCAAGTTTGGTTTAATATAAAAGTTCTTCTTAAGCTTTGTGTTAGTAGATTCCGCATACTTTACAATGTCAAAACAGTGTTTCAATATTAATAGTGCTGAGTTTATTCAATATTGTTAAAACCTTACAAGCTACAAAGTAGTTTGGTCAGAGTATATCGATCCAACAAGACAAGCATAAGATAGAATCACACAACACATATACATATCGTATGATTATTGGAAAACTTATCTTCAATTGAACATGGATGGAACAAGGGTTGAAACCCTTATTTTCACAAGAAATTCGTCTAGGGTTTACACAAAGAAGCTCTCCAAAAGTTCCACACTTAATGAATGAAAATTAGAAAACTATACATAGATCTTACACCTTGACGGCGTCACGTTATAGCTTGTGACGCCGTCAACTCGCCGCCAAGATAAAATTTGTATGGCCTAGATCCACTTCTGACACCATCATGTGTAACTTTACTCTGGGCCGTCACATGTATTTTGACCCTGACGGCCTTGGTGACGCCGTCAGGCCAAATTGCCTTGAAATTGTTCTGGGCCGTCATGTGTATTTTCCACATCCACCTCTTTTGCCAAGCTTGACGCTGTCACTTGCATAGTCTTGACGCCGTCAGGTACTGTTCCAAGCAAGGATTTTGAGACTTTGTCGTTTTCTTCACTAAATCGCTCCAAAAATGTCCAAAATGCTTCCTTTTGTAAATTTCCTCTCAAAAGTACCTAAAATGACAAAAGGAATGATTTATAGCAATAATTGATCAAATAATCACGAATTCGAGCTTAAATAACCCCCCAAAAGCAGTACACTTTTCGCCTTATCAAATACCCTTACACTTGAGATTTGCTTGTCCTCAAGCAAGTGCGCTTTTATTCTAATCAAAATACAAGTTAGGGGTCATTTAACAGTAATATAAAAGTAATTACAACAAATAATCGTTCCACTTAAAACCAAAAACAAGCACGAAGGTTATACACTAGCACCTCACAAATAGTGTTTAGATACTCACATCTCTCAGGTGTAATAAAGTATATATCACAATAAGGAAATGGAAAACATCTCTCACTACCTATCATAGCAAATAGATTACCATAGGCTTGGGAAAGGATCAAACCTCCACCACTTGGCGTAAACACCTAGGATAAACTATCAAAGAGGTCTTTTAAAGGGTTATAACATGAGGTGTAGGGATATGATAAACACGGTTTTGTTGGATAAAGGGAATATTTACTGGTGGTGAGTTAATCATCTTGGTTAATTACATGTACAATATGGCGTTGCTAAGCCAAGACTCGACTCGACTTAAGCTAATAAATCAAAAATAACAAAAACATAAAACAAACATAGGATGAAACGGGACGGTAGTCCGTATGTTTTTCTCTTTTTCTTTTTCAATTTTTTTTCTTTTTCTTGATTTTTTCGATTTTTTATTTATTTATTTATTTTTTATTATTTTTTTTGCATACACTCTTACCCTACCATCCGAAATAATACATCATAGGAGATTTACATTCCCCCCTTACACTTGAACTTTTACATACTTTACAATCAACTATTCTAATGACTCGAATCAAGATAATAAAAACACTTGGAGTACTTTTAAAATTAACGCACATATGGGGGTAATAATTGACGTTCTTCCCCATTACTCCATAACACAAGTACTTTACCCGTGAGTCCCAATCGTCCCAAAACAATATGTACAAGATATAACTCGACTTAGCAACCATGTAATCAATTAGACAATTAACTAAGGGTTTAAACATGTAACAATAATGCACTAAAGATGAGTGCATACACGGAATGCTAAGGTGATTTGGTTGCACATTTGGGGTGGATTGTAACAAATTCTATCTTTAAGTAAAATGCTTAAAGTTAGAAATGAACGGATAGGCTAGGAGGGGTGTACTAGGGGTATCATGTACTAAAAATGATTACAACGCAAAGGTGTGGGAAAAATTAATTGACTTTACTAGTCAAGGTAATTGACTTAAATGGTCAAGTAATTATGATACGGGTTTAACACAAGGGTGATCTTAATGCCTCTTATCATATAGTAAATCCTACTACACGAATGTAGTCTCACTAGCGGTTAGGGGTGGAAACGAGCCGAGCCGCTCGTGAAAAGCTCGGGATCGGATCGGTAAAAAGCTCGAACGAGCCGAGCCTAAACGAGCTCGAGCCCGAGCTCGAGCCTAAGTTTGGGCTCATTTAATAATCGAGCTCGAGCTCAAGCTCTATACAAAAAGATCGAGTAGGCTCGCGAGCCTAAACGAGCCCGAGAAATATATACGTATATATATATATTGCCTATAAGTATAAACGAGCTTAAAAGTAGTAAATGAGCTCGAGCCTTATGTAATTAACGAGCCGAGCTCCATTTTAACTTTGTTTTCTCTAAAACATCATACAAATTAGTCGAGCCCGAGCTCAAAATATTAGGCTCGAAACGAGCTCGAGCTCGAGCTTTATAAATACAAACGAGCTGAGCTCGAGCTCTGGCAGGCTTGGGCTCGGCTCGGCTCGTTTTCAACCCTACTAGCGGTTTCGGGATGCATCACTAATGCAAGTTCTAGAATCTAAGTACTACCGGTACACTCATAAGCACTAATAATGAATGCTTTTCTAACAAATCTAAAGGTGAACCTCACATATTTGGGTGGAAAATTTTTCTGAGTGGTACGGTTTTTGTGTTAGTTATACAACTCGTATCCATGAGACGCTCATTAAGGTTAAGGCTTCACTCCTAAATGTTGTAAAAAATTTTAAATTTGGCGCTAAAATTGCCCTAACAAGTATTTATCTCAGTTTTATTACACACCTACTATTGAACAAACAAACTCAAGCATAATTGTATTCTCTAAAGTATCATTATTTACCCTCCCCTTACACTTAAGCTGAACATTGTCCGCAATGTTCAATAAAAAGGATGTAAAAGAAAATAAGGTAAAAGAATGAAAACAAATACTCCCCTGATTCGTTCGGTGTGGACAGTGTGTTAACAATGTTAGATCTTCTTCCAAGAAAATGAACTTTGAAAGCTTCCCTCTAGAAATATAAATCATCCTCTTGTCCAATGTAACCTATTAAACCTGAGTAAACTATCAAGGCAAACCTCGCGTAAAATCGGCGGCAATCTATATATACTAAAAATCCTAGAAAAAATAGCATATATATCTTAATGTTGCTTTCTAGGAATTAAAGGGATATAATGCTTGTGGAATGAATGTTTACAGATTTCCTGGAGTTTATAAAACTAAAGAATCAACAAACACTTTAAGATTCCGGTATAAACAAAACTCGCAAAATTTTTCAGAATTTTTGTACCTGACGCCGTCAGGTTATAACTCCTAACGCCGTCAGAATGTTCCTGCAAAAATTTCATGTTAAGTTTCCGGAAAATTTTTGGAAAAACTTATGCCTTACTTCCTGGAAAATCCTGTAAAACATCATTATGACTCGATACAAGCATTTGACTCAAACAATTAATAATACACATGTTCATTTAATATTGTTGTGGTTCATGTCCAATTTCATTCTTATAAACAAATTTGAGTCTCCCTTACACTTATCTTTTGCAAAATACCTTTATATGTAATTAAGACGAAGTTAAAAATAAAGCATTTTTACAATTTATTTTGAACCATGATCCACAAACAATAAAAATAAAACACGCATACGGAAACAAATGAAATCACACAAACAAAACAAATAAAAATTGGGTTGCCTCCCATGAAGCGCTTTTCTTTATTTACGAGTCTTGTAGCTAGACTCAAGGTCATGGGCTATCCTATACGTGTGAGCTCCTAGTCGAGGACATCTTTGGGATCAAACTTAGGTTTCAATTTCCTATCAGTTTTCTTGGTACGGTATGACTTCTCAAACTTTTCTCCATCCGGATCATACAGAATCATCTTCATATGCCATGATCCCTCACCTTCCTTAGGTGGCTTGTCCCAATTCCATTTACACTTATCCCCTTCTGTCACAACCCGTAGTTTTCATCCATGCTATCTCCACACCAGGTATTTTTACTATAAAATTTTTGCTTTTTAAACTAACTAGACGTGCCTGCGCAAACACCGGTATAGTATGTCAAGTAAAACCTTACATTAATACGTTAAAATACTATAACCACTAATAAATAAGATTTCTCATGAAACCCTAATAACTATTGTTAGGATCTTATTTTATTTATAGAAAGTGTCGGTCATTAATATTATGTAATAGGTTGCTTTAGAATATTATTATGTTGAAGTTTTACTAATGTTTTCTTGATTTTATAAAGTCTAAGGGCTAGTTATGTAATAATGTCAAAGATATGTGAAGCCCTAGACAACCACTATAAATGCTCATGTAATACCTCATTTGAGTGTTGGTTCTCTTAGTAATAACAAGGCTTTTTATTTACATACACTAGGAGTTCCCTCCCACTCTCTCTCTCTACTTACTTTCTCTCTCTAGATTTAGGCAAGATTCATAAGTGATTAAGGTTGTTCTATGGTCCTACAAGTGGAATCAATCGCCTAGGGATAATTTTAGGTTGTTTTAGATCGTTTTTTGGGTGAAAAATCGGATTTTTAAGGATCTGGGTACTGTTCATCAGCGTATTACCGAGTTAGGAATATGTTTTATCGGGTTAGGGTGGTTTATCGAGTTAGGATAGTCTGATTATCGAGTTAAGCTGTCTTTTATCGAGTAAGGTTACCGAGTTAAGGGAAGTGATTACCGAGATAGCTATTGTGTTTTCGAGTAACAACCTTGGCGAGTTAGCCATAACATTACCGTTTATCGAGTAAGGTATTCTATTGTTCACTATCTAAGGGAAACTATACTCGATTCAATAATTCATATCGAGTTAGCATCTATCTATCTATCGAGTTAGTGAACATTTCCGGGTTACAAAGATTTACCGAGTTACCAATCTTATCGAGTTGCAAGTTGCTTACCGAGTTAGCAGATTGTTTTATCGAGCTAGAAAACCTTTCGAGTAACAGAAGCAGTTTCGAGTTAGACAAGCTTTACCGAGTTAACAACCTTTACCGAGTTAGTAAAAAAAAAAAAAAGTTTTTTGTTGGGAAAATTTGAGTAAAATTTAATTTTTACTGGAGACTAAACGTACAATTTTTACGCGAAATTCAAATTTTGGTATAACGTTGAAAATTTTGGTCCAAAATTCAAATTTTTAGGCCAAAATTCAAATTTTTTTCGGTAAAATTTGGCGTCAAAATTTTTAGAACTCAAATTTTCCTGGTAACCTTAGAATTGTATTTCATAGTGATTTTCAAATTTTGGGAAAGAAAATTTTCAAAAAATTTTTTGGAGGGAAAATACGAAATCACTAAAATCAACCGAGAACGAATTTTCAACGTCACCAAAACCATCTAATCTACAACAACAACCTTTGTTATCTTTCAAAAGATCCTCAGAACAACTTTTCACTTAGAAGTCAATCCATGGCAAAACAACAAGATATTCATGCTGCCGGTGCCGAAAACCGACCTCCCATGCTGTCAAAGGGTGGATACTCACAATGGGCTACTCGTATGATGTGATATCTTAAAAGCAAACCAAATGGAAAACTTCTCATCAAATCCATTGTGGAAGGACCCTTCACACCAAGACAAGTACTAGACCCTGGTGATCCAAATGGAACCCCCCAGTACAACCATACTACAGAGATCAGAATGAGACTGAGTACTCTAAGGAAGACAGACAACAGATTGCAGTTGATGATCAGGCGTTTCATCTCGTGGTTCTTGGTTTACCTGAAACTACTTATGCTACTGTCGATAGTGAAATAAGTACTCATGTAGTCTGGGAAAGAGTCAAGAGGTTAATGTATGGGACAGACATCGGGAAACAGGAAATGGAAACACAATTGCTTAAGGAAAATTCTTGGTGAATCCATAGAGTCGTACTACCACAGGTTCTGTAAGATCATGAATGATTTATCGAGACACAACCTCAGTCAGACAAATATTGCTAACAACACCAATTTTATGAATGAGTTACAACCAGAATGGGAAAGATACGTCACTATTGTTTATCAGATAAAGAATTTGAATGAAGTGACTTATGATCAGTTGTACGACTTCTTGAAGCAAAATCAAGATGAAGCTAATGAAGTAAGGGCTGAATTACTTGCTAAAAAGCATGATCCTCTAGCATTAATGGCTAATACACAAACACCTTTACCAGTGAACACACAACAACAACAATCACCATCTTCCACTCACAACTACATGCAACCATCATACATTCAACAACCAACACCTATCTACCAACAAAAATTCTACCTACAACAACAACAACATGTTATTCCACAACCACAATACCCACAATTCCAAGAACCAGAATTCACTGACAATGATGAAGCTACTGCAGCCTTGACAAAGCGTTCGCTTTTTTGACAAAGGCATTCCAAGGATGCTACTCTAAACCAACTAACAACAACCAAAGGATTTCATCGAACACTCGCAACAAGCAGATTGCTCAGCCGAGTTTCAATATGGGCAATGGAGGCCAAATGGTTGGAGTTATAGGGAATCAGCAGGGATATGCTACTAGATTTCACATGGGTAATCAGAATATGCAGAATCAGTTGGGTCAGTATGCAGGGAATCAGTACAATTAGTATGTAGGGAATCAGATGGGTCAGTTTGTTGGAAATCAAAGGGGTCAGAATGTTGGCAATTAGGCAATGGGTAATAAGAATAGGAATGTGGCAGCTCCAGTTGTTGGGAATTACGGAAATGTGAATCAGGGTAATCCGGTAAAGTGTTTCAACTGCCAAGGTGTAGGTCATATGGCAAGGAACTGTCCTACTAAGCCAAACTAGAGAGACCCAAAGTATTTGCAGAAAGCATTGTTGTTGGCACAAAAAGATAAGGTTGGGTTTCAGTTGAACGCAGAGGAGAATGATTTTATGGCTCTTATGGATGACATGGAAGACAGAGAGGATATCGATGCGAACTGCATATTCATGGCAAATCTTTAGGAAGCTAAGTATGACACGGATTCTGACACACTTCCTGTTTATGACACCAGTGCACCATCTGAGGTATCTAACTTCAACACATGTCATAATAATGATATATTTGATATGTCTCCTCATGAGGAACAACATTCTGAGAATCTTGCACCCACTTATGATACATATCTGGATATGCCAAGTAGTAGCAATACTCCTTCAATCGCAAAGTTAAGGCCGCGAAAGAGAAATTGACCATTGAGCTTGAGAGATACAAGGAAAATGAAAAAAGTTTCCAAATAGACAAAAAACGCGAGTCAGAATTTGAAATTGGTTATAAGAAGTTACTTGTTAAAGATAGGGAATGGAAAACATCTCAATTGAGAAAGTTTCTTCCGAAGACAACATAGTCGACATCCTCACAAAACCTCTTAAACGAGAACCATTTAACCTCCTTAGGCTAGGCTTAGGACTTATGGAACTTATCTTGTAGTTCTAGACATTAGACAAAAATCACAAAAATCAAAACAAATCAATAAGTCTTTTTCTCAGCAGAGTTGGCGGAACCCTCAGCCATAACAGGCGGAACCCTCTTTTTGGTTCCGCCATATCCGCCGACCTGCAGAACTTTTTCTTAGTTTATATTAAACCAAACACCCATTATTTCATACCATAACTTCCAAACTGCTACTATTCGCTTCACCATTCATCCACACCTATGAATTTCTGGTCCTTCCTTCATTCACATTGCTCATCAATCATCATTGTAAGTATTCTAAACATGATTACACTCCTGATCTGAGTCTAGGAATTCTATTTTTGCACAACAACAAAAACTTGGGGTTATGCATTAACTTGAGAAACTCATTCATGAAATTAGGTGTTTAACAAAACTAATCATGTTCCCCATAGTTAGGAATTGCATTCTTACTAATTATAAACATGTTTGCTAAAACACCCCATGTCAAATTTTTGCAAAAATTTCTCACAAATAGGACAAATATTTTTTCGTCTCACATTGTGAATACAAAATAAAAACGTTATGTTTAAAACATCACTTGCATAATGTCTCTTGAATGCTAAAGGGAATACATAACTAATATGTATTTTCGGGTACATTCAAACTAAGCTACATTGAACTAGGAGCGTTTGGGTTATCTTTTGTTTTATAACAAAACTTGCATTATAAAACGTTTTAAGCATCAAAATGAGTCAAGAAAACTGCACCTCCACATTGGTTTCATATAGGCACACACTAGAACATCCACATTACAATAGTCATTTACTTAGACTGAAATGTGAAATTTTGTTTTTCTAGGAATCATCATGCCTCCTCTAACCCATTACGACCACAAGGACACCATTAAGTACCTACCCAAACACCACAAAACCAAAGGTCTCACTCAAACTTAAATTGACGTTCTCAAAGCCTTAGAAAAAGCGTTATGGCCACGAGGGTAGAACCATTGACCCATCCTTCATAGACGGTACAAACCTACCCATAGAACTTGCAACCATCAACTTTGATTGTCTCTTAGAAATCGATGAGCCTATTTGTCCTAGGTTTATTTTAGAATTCTATGCATCCGTCAGTCTCTCCACGGATGAATATGGTCGCATGTCTATTAACTTCATGGCTAGTGGTCATCAATACTCCTTCACTCTCGATGAATTTGCTCAAATCCTAGGTGTCCCAAACCGTGGTACTTGCGTCTACTCCGAAAATCATTCCCTCTCAAATCTTGACACACTTATTGACCGCATCCATCCCTATGATACCCCTCTTGTGTCCAAGGATGACCACTGATGAGTGTGTAAATACTCATCATTTTTGTCTTATCTGAACTGCCAAACATCCAAAAAATACTCAAATATGCATCAAAATACTGAAAATATCCCAGAATTGTGTTTTATATGTTTCAGATGCAAAATTATCAAAAAAAGATGAAATATGAACAAAGTTTGCATAATTGGCAGTTTCAGTCCCTCAAGTTTCAAAACTTGTCAAATTTAGTCACTGGTTATTCAAAACATTAAAAAAGTCACCAAAGGTCCTTTTGGAATCACGAATAAACATATTTAGTCCTTTGGTGTAAAGTTTCATGAAAGTACAAGTTTAGTCCCTTCACTTTGCAAAATTGACAAAATGGTCCTTGGGATTTAAAAACTTTGAAAAAAATCAAATTTTGTCCTTGTGCTACTCATCTTTGGCAGGAATGATCCTTGGGTGAAAAGTTTGGTGAAATTACATGATTGGTCCCTCAAGTTTCAAAAGATGGCAGATTTAGTCCTTGGAAATTCAAAAATTGGAAAAATCAACATTGGACCCTGGACTATGGAAACTTGGCAAAAATAAACCTTGAAACAACTTTGGGAAATTAGCAAACCAGGTCCCTGATCCACTAACACCCAATCCCAATCCAACACCCTGATCCACTAACACCCAAAGCCCAATCCCAAGCCCAAATCCCCCTAAAACCGTTCTAAATAATACCAGGGTCAAAACTTTGACCCTCGATCAAACATAGTCAAACCACCACCCTTCCCTCTCCTCCACTTGCAGCATCCATCACCTCAGACCCCCACCATCACCATCCCATCAAAACCGCCTAACCACTACACTCCACCCCTCACCTCAGCATTTAATGCTGCCACCCCTTGCTATAAAACAGAGCAAATTGCTCTGTTTCTCTTTTCCCGCCAAAATGATCCAAGGGCTGAGATTGAGTTATAGTCATCCAATGATCAAGATTAAAGCTGGGAAAGGCTTAGTGGGACCCAAAAAACCCTAATTTTCATCTATAAAAGGGAGAGATGCAGCAAGGAAGAAGTATGTAGTATAATTTAGTTTTCTAGTGTCGAATTAGTAATTTTCAAAGTTCTAGTGTATTTCAAAGCTTTCAAGATTGTATTTCTAGTATTCTAAGTGTAATATTAACCTTTTTAATCATCAATTCCAAGTTTCAGTTGATTCTCAGTATTATGCAATTTTCACTTTTATTTCAAAAAATTCTCAATAGCTTAATTGTTGTTTCTGTTTGCTAATATGGACTCATAGGTACGCATAAGCTCCCAGAAAGCTTAGAAAGCTTTTAGAAACATTTAAAAGCAGTTTTCTTTAAATTAACATAATATAAGTAGTGTTTGGTTTGAACTGTTTAAGTGTGTTTCTGTTATTTTCAGTGATCAAAACTTGTTCCTACATCTGTCTTTGCACTTAAATAGGATAAGCAAACAGAGATTTTTAGGTGGTTGTAAGCTTTAAGTAAAAATCAACTATAATTTGGCCTAATCATCTGTCTGTGTTGAATTTTAAGTGGCATAAGCCCCATTTCCACTCACAAGTAGGTAACAAAGCTCAATTTAGTCTTAATATATCTTGTATAACCATAATCAGTCATAAAATCTAGATCAAAACTCACAAAAGTCAAAGTTTCAAGGTTATTCAAAAAGTCAAAATTGTATGCTTTGGCAGAAATCTAAAAATTGGGAGATTTGTTTTGATTTTTGTACTTAGATTTGGACCCTGAGCTTTTTACAAATCATTGTCTATCAGCTCATCTTTCAAAACACATAGTCAGCTTATTCTTGTGATTTTTATTTAAGCTTGTGCAAAAGCTAATTTGAAGCTGCAGGGCAAGTACATGCCCTGTGCCTCAGGTTTTGACAAATTTTCCAAGGACTCCCCTGTGCTCATTAGTGGACCCCACCAAAAGAACCTTGGCTTTTTAGAAAGCCAATCAGCTGATCTTTCAAGATCACAACTTGTTTTGCACTTTGTAGCTTATTAGGTAGGGCTGCTCATAGCTTTTCGTTTGACCGTTTTGACTGTGTATACTGAACACTCAGTATACATAGCCCTTTTTCATAAGCCACTCAAGGACCCATTAGTGGACCCCACACCCTGTCTCTTGGCTTATTTGGTAGCTTATTACCCCATCTATTTAGACCTAGGCTTAGATTAGACTTCAGCTTATTGTAGCATAGCTTATTTGGCCTTCCTTGTGACCTGTCTCAGAACCTAAAGCCTGAGCACTCAGACTTTGTGCCCAATTTCAAGGCTTCACCCAGTGCTAAAAAATAAGCAATAAGCCCAGCTTGTTGGCTTATTTGAAAGTTGACCAGTTCACCTTTGAAGGTCAAGTCTCACTTTGGACCCCCTTTCACCTCTGTGGACCCCACAGAGGTCCAAAGGTCCTTGTTTAAGGCCTGTTTTAGTATTGTGTTTAGTTAAGTGCTTAATTGGTTGCAACAGCTTATTCCTGTGCTTATTTTGATTCATTTTGCTAATACCTAGTTTGTATCAATCTGTTTTGTCTCATTTGATCATTTGGTGTCCTAATTTAGCTTTTTCAAATAATCCACAAGTCCTAATAAGCTAAAATACCAACTGTTAAGCACATTGGGGTGCACACAGCTTATTAATAAGCTAAAACAAAAGTGTTTTCATAAAAGTTGTTTGTTTTCAGTAGGTAATCAGTTTTAAAAAAGAAAAATCCAAAAAAACCAACTTTAAAATTAGTGATAGCTTCTATTGAATAGGATTTATCTATTTAATTTTTCTTTTCAGCTTATTATTAAGCACTTCATCATTTTTATATTTTTCCTAATTTTATTTTATATTAAAGTATTTTCAGTGATTTTTATAGATTTTTCTTTTTCAATTTAGTATTTATTATAATTAATACTAGTTTAATTAATAATTAAGTAATATTAGTAATTAAATAGTTTTATTAATTTTTAATTAACAACAATACCTTTTTATATTTTTCCTAGGACTTTTCAATCAAAAAGTAATTTTAGAAAATAGTTTCCTAATTACTACTGTTCATTTTCTATTTTTCTTAATTAATCTAGTTAAACTAGATAATAATAAATAAATAAGTAAACAATTAGTAAAATAGTCTAAATATAATTTTAATAAACTTTTTATAATTTTTTAGGATTCCTGAGATGGTTAATTAGTTTAATTAATATAATTAGTATTTAATTAATAAAAAATCCACAAAAAGACAAAAATAGGTATTTTTAGTTTCTAAATTTATTTTAAGTCATTTTAGAATTTTAAAAATTAATTTGCAATTTTCTAGCTTAAATTTGTAATATAAATCTTTTTAGTATAAGTTAAATAGTTTTAAAAGTAAATAATTAAATAGTTTTTATTTAAATAATTAATAATAAATAATAAATTAATCAAAAAAATATTTTTCTTTTTAATTTAATTTTCTTTTAATATCAAGTTTTTAAAGTTTCATTTGCACCCCCTGTAGTTGTAAATTGTTTAAAACTCACCTTTTCTTCTGTCTGTAATCAATTCTGTTTTCTAATTTGTGTACGTGTAATCATATCTGTGTTTCTGTAATTGTTAATACTGTTTCAGTTGTTCAAATACCAAGTAATCAGTAGTATAATCAATTCCAAATCTTTATTGGTTACTGTCCTCAGTACCATTCCCACAAACATTTACAAACACCATTTCAATCTCGTCGGGACATAACGACCCTGGGAAACTCTATACTATCCACGGAGCATTGACCTTAGACTGTTTGACTTTGTTGACGAAATCATTTGGTCAATATTATCTGACTGTTTAGGCTCAATCAACCACCAACACTAGAAGAACCCGTACCGGAAATGAGGTCAACAAGGACCCATATGGTATGGAACTCAATGAACTCAAGCCCCAATTCAAGAAATGGGAAGAACTCCTTAGAGCCAATGTCATTAGCACTATAGGAAACCGGGATCATATCAATGTTTGCCTTTACTACATGCTTTACTCCTTGTCCGTTAGGCAACCCTTCAACCTTGCCTACTACATGGCCAAGAGAATGGCTGACATTCCCGTGCAAGGCACAACGGCTATGCCGTATGGAATGCTCTTGACCCGTCTCTTTAGGTTCATTTCCCCCATTCCGGCAACCCCTAGAGGTCTTCGCCTAGACTACTCTCTCATTCCACACACTTTTGTCCCACTAAGTGATAAGAGAGTCTACAAAGCCCAAGGAAAACGCCCTCATCCTCCTACCTCCTCATCATCATCCTCAATGAGTGAAGATGAGACTTTGCCCACCTCTAGGCTCCCACCTCTAGAATACCTTTCCCAACTTCCGGATATTCCAAATGAGTCGGCAGAGTTCAAGCAAACAAAGGGGATGTTCAAAAATCTCGGGAGATTCCTTGGAAAGCTCAAGAAGAAGATAGACCGTCAATGAGAGCGGGTGTGTAGGAGTGTTTGGCACAAGGTGCTATTTGAACAATTTGGTTGTTAAACAATGTGTTCTATGAATTTATGTGTTTGTAGAGATATTTGGTAACGTTTGAAACTTGTATGAACTAACAATGATGCAGGAAGACAACATTTGGCATGTTGTCAAATTTTCAAGTTTATGAAAATTTCACTAATTATAGTGAAATTCG
The DNA here is from genome assembly GCA_030686995.1 of Artemisia argyi. Classification (NCBI taxonomy): domain Eukaryota; kingdom Viridiplantae; phylum Streptophyta; class Magnoliopsida; order Asterales; family Asteraceae; genus Artemisia; species Artemisia argyi. Next base: position 47,841,296 of record CM060698.1, read on the forward strand.
CTAACCCCCGGTCAATGTCTTATGGTAAGAGTGTTTACATGTCCAATTTTTGCTTTTCCTAACCAGAAATAGGATAGATTTTTTACTTTAGGAATTTTCGAAAATTTTGAAAATCGTCTCGGCACTTTAAAATGCGGACTGCCTTGTTTTTCAGGCTTGGCGGAACTAGCGGTACCCTCAAACGGGTTCCGCCAGTGTAAATTTCTGGAATTCCATAAATGGCCCAGCGGATCAGCCGGAACCGCCTGTGTTATCTCAGGGTTCCTCCAGACAACCTGCAAATTTTCTTGTATTTTTCAAACTGTCAATTTCCACAATACTTCAAAACAATCTTTTAGGTGAGAAACCCATCCCTTGTTAGTTTATAACATCATTAGATGGATTCTCAGCCTCTAGAACTCATAGAAAACCATTTCCCGCCAAATTTCAAATTTAGCCATAACCACCTCAAGGAACCTTCACCCATAAGGGAAGGAACCCTTCCAAAGGTTCCTTGCAATCCGTGAAACATATACCTTCAACCAATTTGCGAAAACCACTAAGCATTTAGTGCAAATCTTTGTCTTCTTCCTCCACTATTTTCATTGGATTCACTTCCAATGATTTGACAACCCTCATTAATCTTCCAAATCATTAGCAACCTCCATTTTTGTATGGTTAAACATCAAATCCAAACACTCCTTCCCATACTTCTTTACCTCTATAAATTTAACCATCTTAGAACACCCTCAAATCACACCATCACCATCACAATATCTGATCCTAAACCTCTAATCCCATTTTAACAATGACAAAGTCAACAATCACCTCTCGACCATCTCGATCCATTCGGAGAACCGCCCGCATAAGTGTCAAACGACTTTGGTCAAACCACACAATCAACTTGAGTTCTTCATCCTTGGATGAATTCTCCTCACCCATCAAAAATGAACATTTTCTAAACCTTGCATCTCCATCTCCATCACCCAAAGGACCCAATGAGCTCACTACTCCACCACCAACAAAATCACCCATTGACCTAACTCCACCAAGTGAACCAATCCAAACATCCAAAACTCCATCACCACCACTACCACCTAAACTAGAACCAATGGAGTTATTCGGGTCTCCTCCAACATCACCACATCCTTTTGTACAAGATCTCAATGATCTTCCACCAAGATCAACAAATCCACCACCTTTGACAAATGAAAAACCAAGGCCATTGCTTGACCAAAATGAGCCTTTTGACCACAATCAACCACCACAACAAGAGTCACAACAGCCAAAACCATTGTTGTTTCATCCAATCTTCAATGACAACCATGGTCCTCTATATGGAGAACCTAACTTTGAAAACCATGATCACCTAACTCCACCACATTCCCAATCCCAATTCTTTGAGTCTTTCTTTCCTTCTTATGAGGAAATTCAAAGAATGGTCAAAAATCACCTCCATCAAGCAAGGGAGCTACAAACCACCTTGCTTGACTCCATACCAAACCCATCCTCCACTCAAGAAACCAACAACAACCTACCACCACCACCATCATCAAATGACCCGTTTCCACCCACTCATCACCATGTTTGCTCACAATGTGAGCAAATGCTCAAAATAGGTGAAAGCATCAAGATGTTGCTTCACCAATTTCAAGATGAAACCCGCTTTGCTCTACAACACATCATCGAATTTTTGGATGCTCTTTCCTACCCAAACCAATCCTAGACCAACTTTGGAGGCCTTTTGCCCCATTTAGGAAATGTGTTGAATGACTTTTACTTATAGAAGTAGGATTTTATTTTTCTTTTATTTCTTGGTTATTTTTTCATCTTTTATTTTTATTTTTAGAAGTAGGAGGATATTTTTCATTTCTTGTCTTTGACTTTTATAAAGTCAAATTCTACATGAAATGACATATTTTACTACTATCTTATTTGCATTGTTGGTTGATCATATATGAGTTGTGATTGTGGTTGCTTGAATTCTCATATAGTGTGGTGACTACAAGCTTGATTATGTGTCATTATCACCAACTAACCATTTTTTGTAGGTTCAAAATCCATGTTTCCCATCTTGGCACTCCTTTTCGGGGGAGTATCGACCAAGGGGGAGCACGTGCATAGTTCCGCTTCGCTACTCTTCTTTTTGTTTCGACAAAAAGGGGAGAAAGATATATAAACTTATAAACTTAAAATGATTTTCATCACTTAAGTAAAACAAGTTTAATATAACATTTTTTTTAGTCTTAACACTAAAATTTGTGAGTTACTTAAAAACAAAGTTTATGTTTTGTCATCAACAAAAAGGGGGAGATTTTTAATACAAATATCGCCTAAAAACGTTATTTATATTTTACGATCTTTGCTAAGTTTTGTTAACGACAAAGTGTAAACTTTAGTTTTTTAGTAAAACATAATTTTAGTTTAAAGACTTGCATAATTAAACATTTGCTACATTTACATTTCATATAAAACACAACATTTTTATATTTCTTAAAATAGAAATGTCACATCCCATTTATGGTAAGTTTGTGTCAAACACATCAATATGCATTTAAGGAAATATTGTGTGTTTGACTCACCATAAGTTCTCTTACACAAGTAAGTGTTTGACTAGAAATAAGTTGATGTGACTTTGGTTGGTTTGGAATGATTTATTGCAAAACTTCTGTCAGACCTGGTAGAACCTTGGAGGTACATGGGCGGAACCCATCTGAGGGTTCCGCCGTATCTGCCAGAGCTGCTAAAGGTCTTGCTATAAATGTCAAGCCATTACATTTACACATACACATTCATATCACTCATCTAACCCTTTAACATTTCATTTTGTGTGAAGATTCTTTTGTAGCAAAGAAGTTCACAAGTACATATAAAGTTACAAGTATTCAACACAACGTTGAAAGACTTGTTAGCTTAGCATCGTGTAGACTTTGTGTAGTTTACACTTCATTTGATTGTGTGTTTTCAGTTGTGATCGGTTAGTATTTTAGGCCTTAAAATACATAGTGTGACGGGAGTTGTTGTACCCTTGTAAAAGAACTAACGGGAGTGGTTGTACCCTTGTAAAAGAACTCGACATCTAGCTTAGTGTCAGTAATAGTGTAAGCGACGTGTAAGGTTTTCTCCGCCGGTGAAAGGAGCTTGTTGACTAGTGAAAGAAACTCTCGAGTTGGTTACTCGGGGCGTGGACGTAGGGCAAGGAAAAAGAGTCCTTGTAGCTGAACCACGATAAATTCTCATGTTGTAGTTTGATCGTTTCTTTCTTTATACTTGCATATTGTATATTGTCTTTGAGTTTATATCTTTGATTAAATGGAAAGTTTCAATAGATAACTAAACGAAAAACCGGTAAAACTATTCAACCCCCCTTCTAGTTTGACCCAAGGTACCCTTCTACATTCCAATGGAAAAAAGACCATCCAATTGAACACGTTATTGGTGAACCTTCAAGGCCAGTTCAGATGAGGAGACAACTTGCCACCGATCTCGAATTGTGCATTTACATTTGCTCAATCAGCCTCAAAGAACCTAAGAACACTCGGGAAGCAATGGCAGAATACCCATGGATTGAAGCGATGCAGGAGGAAATTCTTCAATACCAGTTACATGATAGTTGGGAACTTATTGAACGACCACTTGATAAACGAGTTCTTGATCTCAAGTGGTTATGGAAGAACAAATTGGATGAGGAAATGACTGTAATTCACAACAAAGCTCGTCCCGTGGCAAAAGGATATCCACAAGAAGAAGGGATAGATTTTAAGGAATCATTCGCGCCTATAGCTAGACTTGAAGTAGTCCGGATTTTCTTAGCCTATGCAGCTCACAAAAACATCACAGTCTATCAGATGGACATTAAGACAGCTTTCTTGAATGGAACTCTGAAAGAAGAAGTGTATGTGAGCCAGCCAGAGGAATTCATCGACAAAGATCATCCAGACTACGTCTACAAGCTTAAGAAAGCCATTTATGGTTTCAAACAAGCTCCAAGAGCGTGGTATGAAGAACTATCATCTTTCTTGCTTAAAAACAATTTCACCAAAGGAATGGTTGATGACACCTTGTTTACCAAAAAATTTAAAGATGACATTTTGATCGTTCAAATTTACGTGGACGACATTATTTTTGGATCAACCAATCCTAACCATTCAAAACATTTTGAAAATCTCATGAAAAGCATATTTGAAATGTCCATGATGGGGGAACTAAAATTCTTTCTTGGTTTACAAATACATCAATCCCTCGTGGTATTTTTATCAATCAAGCTAAATATACAATAGAGATTTTGAAAAAAACATGGAATGGAAAACTGTGATTTTGTTGGTACACCAATGGTCACTTCACCAAAAATTGGTGCTGATTTGTTTGGGAAACCCATTGATCCGAAGAAATATCAGAGTTTGATTGGTTCTCTCATGTACCTAACTGCTAGTCGACCCGATATTCAATTTGCTGTTTGTTTGTTAGCACGATTTCAAGCAAAGCCTACCGAACTTCACCTCAAAGAGGTTAAACAAATCTTTCGGTACCTACGAACAACCATTAACATGGGACTTTGGTATCCGAAGGATTCGGGGTTTAATCTAACAGCCTTTTCAGATGCCGACCATGCCAGTGATCAAGTTACAGCAAAGAGTACATCAGGTGGAGCACAATTTTCGGGTGAAAAGCTAGTAAGCTGGTCGTCAAAGAAACAGGATTGTACTGCACTATCAACCGCCGAAGCCGAGTATGTGTCTCTATCTGCGTGTTGTGCCCAAGTTATTTGGATGCGGACACAACTCACAGATTATTGCTTTACTTTCGACAGAATACCTTTGTATTGTGACTCAAAAAGTGCCATAGCCATCTCGTGCAATCCCGTACAACACTCAAAGACTAAGCATATCAAAGTCCGCTACCATTTCATCAAAGAGCACGTAAAAAAGGGTATTGTTGAATTATTTTTCATTAAGACTAATTACCAACTCGCCGATCTATTTACTAAAGCCCTTCCAAAAGAACGGTTTGACGATTTAGTTCTACGAATTGGCATGCGAAGCCTAACTCTTGAGGAGCTAGAACGTCTTCTCGAATCTTCTTTAAAATTGTTTTCAAAATTGCTTCGCTGTAAATATTTTTGAACAAACTAAATACAAAATTTGAAAAACCAACAAAAACAAAATACAAAAATATAAAATTTTCAAAAAATACAATATATAATCAAGAAATCCAAAAATATTCTTCTCACGACATGTCTCTCGTATAAATCAATATTCTGTACGTTTCTAGAAATGTTATTCAACAATGATACGGACATGTAGATGCTTGAACGGGAGTTCTTTTAAATGTTTTTCTAAAACATGTCGTTTTTCAAATGTTTCTTCACAATGGCTTTCATATGCTTCAGTATGAAACGCGGACCCTAATGATGACTTCTGATTATTTCTAATCAAGGACTCGTATTTTCAAGGACGAAATCTTTTTCAAAAAGTTCGAGTCTAAACAAACGAAAAATACTTCAAACAAAAACTCGTTTTCAAAATAGAATTCTTGAGCACTTTTTCAAGATTGTTCAAAAAATTTCTCAAAATCTCTCAAAATTAGTGCTCAAGATAACTCCCTCAAAACCCTTTGTTGAACCTTAGACCTTGATAGATCTTTGAGCGCTCGTGGATCATTAGTTATGTTTATGTAATCACAAACACACTAAAAGAAAATCTGTATAACTTGTATTCTGAAGCGGAAAATTAACACAAGTATAAACAATGATTACTAAGAATACTTGATCCTCTAAGGATCTTTTAATAATACTGAAATTGTTTTTCTAAAACGTGTCTAATACATAATCGTGTGTTCCTTTTATAAGCAAGGAACCCTAAACCGTTTTCCAAGAAACGTATAATCTATAAACTTAAAGAGATATGCATTATCACTTCATAATAAAACTCATGCATATCTTAACTAAATAACAAACTATGCATAACATCTATATCCGCAGAAACATAATACGCAGAATCTATCCTTCAGCAGATATACTGCTTTAGCAGGAACCATCAGCAGTAACTTCAGCAGAATTCTTTATTTAGCAGAATTCCCAACAATCCTCCCCTAATCTTGAATTTGACATGGTTAAGTTCAAGATTCTTGATAGATCTTTAAATGTACAAACCAAGAGGATTGAAATCGAACATCATCAGCAAAGAATCTTCATAAGTAGAATCTCTATGATCAGCAAAAACTTGAAAACACCATTCTTTGAAGCAAGAAATGACCAAATGTACATCAAAACAGATTAGTTTCATACTATTCTCATCACATCCAGGTGTGTTAACTCCTGTGAGAGGTAAATCATTGAAAATAATGGATTTGATGTCTCTTTACCAATAGCCATCACTACTGGAGTAGCCAAATGTTTATGTTCGAAAACTATGGTACACTGATGACCATATGATTTTTAGCAAATCATCACCTATAAACGGATTTGAAATGTCTTTACCTGTAGCCGTTTGCTCAGGACTAGTCAATTATTTGGTTGATTAAATCACCTTGGTAAATTGAATACCAAATATGGTTTTCCACTGCCTTTACCACAAGCCATACACTTGTGGGATAGCCAATTATTGGGAATCCATAAGAAAAATCCATGGTCAATTGACAACCATTCAACTCTCAGCTGTGAAGCATGGGTGAGTTGAGTACCCAATAGTTTTTAGCAAACTATTACAACTATCAACAGATTTGACATGTCTTTACCAAAGCTGTACCCTTTGGACTAGCCAACTTTTTGATGGAATAGTCAACATCAGGTAAGTTGATAACCAGAGAAGGTGTGGAAATAACCAACACCAAAACCTGCATACAACATACACAAGACTATACAAATCTGTTAATTTTTTATTTTTTATTTTTTTCTACTAATAATAATTTAAGAAATACACAACACAATACCATTAAGCAGCTCTGGGAACCCTGATCCTGATTTTGAACAAACGAATCAAAGATTCAGCAAACAATCTAGCATTCCCAACTGGATCATGAGGAATCTCCAACTTATGTTGAAGCATTTTCTCCATGAGAGGCACAGTCAAAGGATAATTCTTCTCAATGAACATGATTACCCTTATTCCAGATTTAGTCTCCAAGACATGAACATAAGGAAGAGGATAAAATTTCCAACTTTGTACTTTCCACATCTGATTGTTCTTCCACACTCCATACCCAGAACCCGTTGGTGAAGTAGAATCCATAAGCACTTGAAGATCCCCCAAAAGAAACAATCCTGCACCTTCAGGAGTATGAGTAGCATAATGCTTGGTAACCAACTCATTGAGAGTGACTAAGTCCTGACGATCCAAAAGATGTAAAATTTCTTGTAGAAATATGAATGACAAAGATGTTTTATCAAGCCTATAAATAGTGTTGATCTGTCCATTACTAGACAGCTCCCATCTAACCAAAACATCCCTAAAACCCTCTGTCCAATCATCAGGAGATCCCTCTTTGATAAAAGAAGAATCAACAACATTTACATCTACTACCCTATGCACTTGAGGAGGGTGTGAGACCTTCATGCTAGCCATTCTTTTGGCTCTGCTACCAAGAATATATATAGCAGCATGTGGAGAAGAAGGTTCTTTAGTAGATACATCCTCAGCAGTTACATCCTCTGACTCATGTGTTTCCACTGATGGAGAACCTAATGTAACATCAGTAGAAACCTCAACAGAAGGTTGATCAAGTACACCAGATTCAGCCTGTGCATCCATCTCCATCCTAATCTGTTTAGCCCTAGCAGCTGCAAGCTCTACTTCTTTCACTTTGATCTTATGAAATCTTGCTATTTCAGCTTTTTGATCATCATACAACCTCTTAGCAGCTTCTTCACCCAATCAGTCCTCCTCCATTTGTCTTCTTGTTCTCTTTTTAGAAGGAAGATCTTCTGCTACAACTTTTTCTTTTCCTTTGTCAATAATAGATGGAGCAACAACATTTGTTGTATCAGTAGAAGTAGTAGGTAAAGGAGCATGAGCAACAGCAGAAATACCCATATCAGCAGTGGAAATAGCATCAGCAGAATGAGATACAGATGTAGCAGGCACTTCATCAGAATCAATTTCATTCATCTTTAATCTCTTAGACTGTGGTTCTTCATCAGTAGTAAGTAAAGTAGGAACAAGCTTAGGAGTACTCATTCCATCCTTTTCTAATCTGGTCTTGATTCTATTATACTGAAAAACCAATTGTTCATCTGAGAGAGACCAAACTTGTTTCCTGATCCAAGCATTATTATATAGTGTACTGCTTTGATTTTTCACAAAATTTCTCATAAAAGCCCTTTGCTGTGCTTGAGTCATTGGTTTATCCCTCTTTGCTTTGGAAATTCTCTCATCTGCAACTTTCTTTCTCTGTTTCATAATCTCAACTATTCCAGGAACCAAATCATCTTCACTGACTTCATTTCTAAGAATATCTCTAGCTAAACCAGGAGTAGAAATCACTTGTCTCCCAATATGCATCCAATCTGCTTCATCAAAATTTGGAATGGCAGCATCCAATTCTCTTTGTCTTTTAAGAGGCAAAGTAGAGACATACTTGGTTGTAGCAGATTGGAACTCTGAGTCATATTTAGCTTGTTCTTCCTTTGCCAATTCTATACTTTTCTTATGATCTTCCCATTCTTTCAAAAGTCTTTCTTGCTCAAGTCTTTCTTCTTCTGAGATAAGATCATCATCACACACTCTAGTAATGTCACCAGAATCATCATGAGGAATGACCAACTCTTCCAGAGGATCAGCAGGAATATCTTGAACATCTAAATCAATTAGAGTATCAGCAGATCCTGTAGTATGGAGAGTTACAGTTGTGTCTTCATGAGAAACTTGTTCAAGAACAGATGGATCAATGCTAGGTGAATCCATATACTCTTTACCAGCCACAAAGAATGAATTTACTGATGTGTGAACCCCATCAGTAGCCTTCTCAGCAGCAACATCAATTATTGGTTCATTTTCCTGAAGAGTATCACCAGCATCTTTCATTGGAATCTCATCAACATTGGACACCTTAGAAGATTCAGCAGACTTCTTTGCCAAATACTGTCTTCCTTTTCTTCTGTTGAACTGAATGGGCTTCTTTTGTTTTGAAGATTCAGCAACTTTAGGAGAAGAAGCATGAGTCTGTTGAGCAACTTCAGCCAAGATCTCAAGTGAATCCAAATTCCTATCCTCATTTACTGCATCAGCATCAATCACAACCATTCTTTTCTTTTGCTGACTAAGTTGAGTTTCTAACTCCTGAACCCTTCTTTTCAACACCTCAATCTCACCACCAAGTGAAGATTTGGTATCTGCAAGCTCCTTTTGAAGATCATCAGTCTTTTTAACATACTTGTAGAGCAAATCATATACAGAGGTGAGAGTAATAGGGTCCTCAGCTCCACCAACAGATTGCTCAGTGGTAATGGGAGCCTCATTGAAGCTGTCAGGAGAAACAGACATATGTACAACATTGGGAGAGCCTTCATCAAATGGCTCTCTTACGGGACTAGGTGTGGGAAGTCTAGTAATCTCAGGTTCAAGAGGTGTAGGTACTTGGGTACCAAGAGACTGAATTGTCTCCTCAACCTCAGGAACAAGCTCATCAGGAGCAACATGAGATGGTGATGGAAAAGGACTAGGTGACAAACACTACTACAAAAAGTTCATGGACACTGGTTAGAATAGCTCATAAAGACTGGTTTTGGGGCCAATCTCTGTGAGGGGGTATCTCTTTGACCAAGAGTCATTGAAACCAGTTTTACAACCGGTTTCTAAGAGGAGCATCAAGACTTGTTTTCTTTTATGAACCGGTTTTTACAATAGAACAAACAAACTCGATTTTAAATCATGTAACCGGTCTTTGTGATAATTATTTTATGAAGATAATGGTTTAATAATTCACAAAATTTCCACTTTTTTATAATTTCTCAACTCAGCATTTTAATTAAAGCAAAAAGTCACAGTTGAAGCTAATGCAATGTAACTTTAGTATTAATGATATTAAATTATGTGCTACAACAAAACATCATTTACAACTCAGCTATAATCCTTACATGATTTGTGTCACATAAATCACTTATTTACAACTTATTGTGCACAACAATCTAATCTAACATTTGCCTCTTATGCTTTCACGATCTGCATTCTTCCTTTAGTCAAGTTTCCATATGTTTTTTTCTTTTTTCAAAATTGATTACCTACACAAATGAATACAGATAATGGTTTGTTATATGGAACAAGATGATGTTTATTATAATGGTTATCAAATAAATAGGAGAGTTTACCACATCGTTTGTTGCAGGTCCAGGGGCTTCAGAATCTTCATCTCTACAAATTATATAATAACTTATGTCCATGGATTCCATAAAAAAACTTTTTCAAACTACAGATGATAAAAATAAAGTCTAAAAAAGTCCCTTATCAAGCCAAACTAAGTCAAATGTATAGTAGAGGACTTTGATATAATAAAATGTCTAATGTATGCTCAAACCTAATGTCAAAATGGGCTATTGATCATACATAAATGATAATCTTTGGTGTGTGTATAATATAAGTTTTGCTCAGATTATAGATTCATTTTATTATTTCAGCAATTCAACTCAATACGTAGCAGATCTATGCACACTTAGGTTATATAGTTATGCACTATTTTTTTAGAACGGAAAATTTTCACGACCTACACCACCTATCTCACATGTCTCCAATGAGACTTGAACCCACAACCTCTATGTTGATGGGCCACACACATACCGCTAGGCCAAGAGGCCTTTGGTATGCAGTTATGTACTATTAGTCTATGATCACAGTTGAAGTCATAATGTTTTAATAATAAACTTTGGACTTATTATGTGATTAATAATAAACTTCAGACTAGGCCATTGCCACCTTGACCACCTCCGCACCCCCACCACTCAACCCACTCATGTTCATCCCGTGGTCACTCGTTTCCCAAGTTGACAATATTGTCAAACCTAATAATCCGTCTGAATAAAATTTTACTAATAATTAATATTAACAAGCCAATCTATAGCCACACAAATCCATAACCTATTTAAAAGAATTTAGAACTTAAAAAATTTGGGGGGAACCCTTTCTTCCCATTGTCGGATGCAGTAAATTTATTAACTCGGTTTAAAAACCAACCACATTAAACAATACTGAATAACACATTATTTAATTTTTAAGTGCACACACCTCATAAAATTGATGAAACCTCTCTGTGAATAACAAGATGATGTCCTTTTTTTAATGACAGATGATCTACACAAATGAATACAGATATGTTAAGTTTTTACATAAAACAGAAATAAAAACAAAATGATCTAGGGTACTTATTCAGTAAAAACATACTTTTTACGCATTTTGTATGTTTCCATTTAAGCTATCTTTAACTAGCTTGACCCATTAGCGAATATCGATATAACATAACCGTCTAATACATGGATCAAACTATCAACTCAACAACATATCACAAGAATTAACTATAAAGTCATAATGCTAAGTTCCATAGAATCTAGAAAAAATGTATCGTGACACACCTCTGCCTCTTTGGTGGATGCAACCTTTGCATATGGTAGTTTATATGTAACGAATTTCTTCTGAATGTTAGGAGGATTAATCGGCTCCACAACACCCGAGAAGACTTTCCCTCTTGTCCTGAATATCAACAATAATACTTTATTTCTACAGCTAAAATACCAAGAATCTGGACCAAAACAAATTATAAAAATAAGATCCAATAAAGAGCCTTGTGGTTTGCTGTCCACTATTAACAAGCCAAAATATTTGACAATTTCTTTAATGTCACCAAAGTTATCAAGTGACCTTGCTTTCCATCAACCTATGTAATGAGTTAGCACAGGACCACAAATAGAAAATTGAGTATCATATGATTACTAAATAAAAAGTACCTGAGAAGGTTACACCCACGAACATCTGCAAATTCTATTCATTAGAGCAAACAATGAGCATCATGTACATAGGCTTATTTGCCTGCAATAAATCTGATCAGCTTCCAAGCAATTATGAAAGCATGCTATCTGGCTTAATAAATCATGTAACTTCCAAAGATGTTTTTTCCTACAACAATGACTTAGCCACATTCACAAAATGCTAAACTTCATCTAAACATCCTCCCAACACTTGTACTGGTCTTTCCATCCTTTCATTCGCTCGACACCTTGAAAGTGTCCTGTGCAGCTTTTGAGGCTGGACCAGAAGATTCACCAATCTGCTCAAGAGCAAAAATGTTTTAAATGACGAGCAAAAGAAGAAAATAAGGTAACATTAAAGGTTGAAAGATGTGGGGATGGATCATGGATGGGATGGTAATGGGTCAAATATAGGTTAAAGTTGAAATGGGCAAATTTTTGTATAGGTCAAAACGAGCCAGGTGAAGTTGTGTTAAGCCGCAAACACTTTTTTTTGTCGATCATTGTATCTTTTTATAGAAATTAATGTATTACAATGATCAAGAAAATAATATAGCTACAGCAACATTCTAAATCTTTGTATAAGATAACGCCAACTTCTGACTTATGAGACTCCAAGACTTTATGCAACTTTCAACCCGTTAGCTAACACTTCCACTTGGCCCAAATAAGACAATGGCCACCTTTAAGTACTAAACAAAAGGAGTATACAATAAAATAAGCCATGTACCTTGTTATGATTCCAGTTATTCAAGATTTCATCCTCTACTGAACTTCCAAAGATAGAAGATTTGTCCGGAGACCACTACAAAATGAATAAAATTTTGTCTAGAAGACGGAGAAAACACTAGTGAGTTAAACCTGCACACAGAGAACAACAGCAGTTAAAATATATGGATGTGTGATCCAATCCCATTAGTAGTGAGATTCTCACGATCAAACAGGCGAATAGTGTTATCAGCAGACCTGAAAAGGAAATGATTCAGTGGAGCTCAACAACTGCTTCAATTAAAGATATCGTTTTTAACCCACTTAATAATGGGTCAATTAGACATAATGTATTCGTATATGCTTATTAGTTACTATTACCCTGTCAGTATAAAATTTTCATCAATCAGATTCTAATCAACAAAGTGGAGATCAGCATTGTGTGCTTTCTCAACCTGCAAAAGAGCCATAAAGAAAACGAAAAATATTTATACATTTTTACCATTAAACCACAAATGGATGAATGTTATATGCGTTAAAAGTCTCGAAATTGATGAAGATATGAAGACTGTAACAATTGCTAGACAGAAAATATTAAAGCCGCATTACTCAATTGGTTTATAATGACAATAAATACAAATTTAAATAAACTCACTATGTAAAACTAACTATTCCACATAAAATAACCAACAATGATCAAAAACCCAAATGATAAAGAAGATAAGAATTTTACTTTAACAACGGGAGAAGAACCTGTTCTTGCGACCAATAAGATAAGACAAGAATCATCGCAGATGCTACAGAATTCTTATCCACTTCACAAAAGACAACAACAGTTAAGCAATCTTCATTTATTAGTAACAACTTTAGCTATAAAAAAGAATGGGTCAACTGAGTCGAATGTTGCTCGTGCTATTCTTTTATGCATAAAACACTTTATTAAAATTGTAGATAGTTATTATGATCACTAATATCTAGTAATCAGGTATAGTGCATAAAACTGTTTGTACAAAATATATACTAGAAATAATTATATAAAATATCAATGTACTGTATCATTTATCCTTTAGGCCAGCTTTGACAAAATAAGCTAACACAAACAATCCCCAATAACCATGTCCTAGAACCCTTTTTTACAGCAAACAGCAGGATCAAACACCCTATTTGCGAGAGCAAAATAGTTTGACCAAACACCCCATTTATGACAGCAAATAGCACAACCAAAACACCCATTTATCACAGCAAAACACCTATTTACAACTGATTATATTGTCTTTATAATGAAAATAAATATATAATTTAGTGTCATATAAATTTAAAACCCATTCATAGCTTAAAAAAACTATCAGTTTCAACAATTTCATTTAAAAAGCAAGACTTTAACTGGTTATGCTTGTTAAAATGCCTAAATTTATATTGAGATACTTCTATGATTTTATATAAAAAGTTAAAGACAATGGAATAATGAATAAAATACATGTAATATGTTTTAGCAGCTAATTTAGTTAATTTGTTATATCAAAATACTAATAACAACCTCAACCTTTTAGATGAGTGGACATACCACAACTTATTCCAGAATCAAACTTAACAACAACATTAGTGAGATACTAAAAAGCTTAATTGAATAATAACATCAATTATAGAAATTTGGTACCTTAATTCGATTAGTCTACTGGTGGATTCATTGCGTTAGGAAGGTGTCATGTGATGGCAATGATGTGCGATAGTTGAGGTGTGTGATGGTGGTTAAGTGGTGGTGGTAAGCGGACGATCAGGGTTTGTGAAAATGAAAGGGGGGAAATTTTTAAGGTTTTGTGAAGGTAAGGAAAACTTGGGAGGGAAATAAAGCGCTCTAAAGGAATTAAGATTTTTGGTTTCATTTTATGTAACCCTGTGGAAAACTAGAAGGGGGTTGAATAGTTTTACGTCTTTTTAATTTTATTATGAAAACTTAGTTTAGTTTTAAAACCTTGTTTGCTTTTAAAACTTTGATTCAATCTTATGTGAACTCGAATCTTGAACAATATGAACAACTATATCTAAGTATGAACAATAATAATATAAGCTAAGTATGTGAAATCAATACATGCACAATATAAACAATTATAGCTATATACGAGAGATAAGTAAGTAATCGTTTATTTTATAATCCTTAGTTATATTTTGTATGAAAACTTTACTTGATCGAAATGATCAATTATATGTATGTTACCTTTTTAGTTTGATTGTAAAAACTTTGTTTTATGAATGAAACTTTCGTTTGATCTTTAAGTAAAATCAATACTAGCACTATATGAGCAAATACATATATACATCTACGTCTACAAAAGTAATAACGATATAAGCAAGATAATAAGTAAGATATGGAAAGATCTAACCGCGAGACAAAGGATTTATAGTGGTTCGGCTACAAGGACACCTTCCTTGCCCTACTCCACTCCTCGAGTCACCTACTTGAGAGTTTTCTTCACTATGTCAACAAGCTCCCTTATGGCGGAGAAAACCTTACACACCAATATACACACCACAACTTCGTCACAACTTATTCACACCTTCTACACAACTTCTTCACACCTAGTCACTACTTGATCACAACACTACTTCTTCACACCTAGTCACTACTTAATCACAACACTACTTCTTCACACCTATCTATCTTCACAACTATCTACTTCACAACAATCTTCTTCACAACTATCTACTTCCCAAATTCTCTACTTCACAACTATCTACTACACACTCACTCTATCTACACACCTTGTTAATCTATCTTCTATCAAATATTCACAACTAGTTACACAAAGAAATAGATATAATGGATGATGCTCTAACAACTTGGATGTGGAGGTCACAACAAGTTGTAATACTTCTTCTCTTGAAGGATTGAAGTATTCTTCTCTTGCACTTGAAAGATAGAGGTTTGGATCACTTTGAAACAAAGATTTATGTATGTATGATCAAAGGATTTTAGAGAATAGAAATGAGATCTAGAACAGAAAGTTTCAGGGTGCAAAAGGTGAGAAAAATTTATGGAATGAACCAGTATTTATAAGGGGAAAAATACTGTTTGGGAGCGTGGCCGGTCCCCTTAATTGGGTGCCGGTCCCCTTAATAATTAAGGGGGCCGCCTAGTATAATTAAGGGGGCCACCTAATAAAAAAAAATTTCTTCAGATTTTTTTGTCTTTTTGTGGGGGAGGTTTTTCCTGAAGAATGTGGCCGTTTTTTGGGTTGAAATTTGAATTCAAACTATTTATTTTGAATAAAACATTTCTTATAAATACAAAATTGTTTTGTATAAGTTTAAAAATGTTTGTCCCACTTTAATAAAATGTAAGGTTTGTAAAAATAAAAATTCCTTTGATCATAAAATGCATTAGACACTTTGTTTATTCATACCTTAAGTGATATGGATGCTAAAGCAAATATTTACGACTAAATACTTGTTTACGTCATAATTTGTAGTTCAATGAGTTTACGTTTTGTGATTATCAAAACATAGAGATATCGATATATGTTAATAATGTTTTTAGGTATTATTTATATCAACAATCTCCCCCTTTTTGATGATTACAAAACCTAAACTCATTAAGTCTAAAAATTAATTTTTTCAGACAAGTACTTAGTGAGTTTATATTCACTTCTCCCCCTTTTTGTAGAATCAAAAAGGTTATGCCGGCTAGCTTCATAAATGAAGTTAAACAGGATGAAAGCTCCCCCTCGATGTGTGCTCCCCCTCGTTCGATGGCACCAAGGGATCGAGATATGGAATGCTCGCAAGAAAAATATTATAAGCACAAGCATATATAGAAGAATATGCAATATACAAATAACAAGCATAACAAACAAATATTAAGGATACATAACAATTAATTCAAAGAGATTATGTTAAAGATCCTAATTTGCCAAAGAGAGCCATCGGACTTGCTTGTAACAAAAGGTTGGTTGATTCGTATTTGAAAGTGAAAATCATAAGCATATAGTATGCTTAGATGGTTGATGATGGAGTGTTTGGAATGAAGATGGTTGAGTTAGGGTAAGGTTGTTGGATTAATGGAGGTATATGTTTGGGTCATGAATGTTGGAGAGTTTGGTTGTGGAGAGTTTGTAGCAGAAGAGGTTGATTAAGGTTTTGGATGTTGTTCAAGTGAGGGTATTGGATGTGATCTAGTGAGAAGATATTCAATCCAAGTGAAGTGTTCATTGAATGCAATGGTTTTTAGGAGAAAGATGCAACAAGGTCAATTGTTGACATGCTTCTCAAGTTGATTTATGTTGTGTGGTGATGAGGGTGATCTAGATGAAGGTGGATCCAGCGTTGAGCAAGATGTAAGGCTAAAAGAGCACTAAGCTCATGGGATTCTTTTAGCGCCTCAACGAACAATAAAGTGTTCGGAGGAAGGTGATGGTGGTGGAGCATGATAGTTGTCTTGGGTGAGGGTTTGAACATGCAACATAGGAATGGCATGTGAAGTTGTAGGATGTGGTGGTGATACTCTTGGTGGTGGAGACATGTTTGAGCTTGGGTAATCATGAAAACATGATATGGGTGGAAGAGATGCTTCATGAGTGGATGGTGGTTTTGTTGAATGAGCAACATGTAAAGTGTTGGTAATGAGGTTGGGATTATTGTTTTGGGATTGTGCATGCTCACCGTAAGAAGGAGCATTAGTGGAAGCACGAATGGATTATTTGTTGTTAAATGGATCATTTGTGTGAGAGTGAGGTTTAGGTGTTGGTTGATTATGAACAACATCGCTTGAGTTGTGAAAAGATTATGAGGTTTGAGTGTAATGTAGAAGGATATGGGTGAGTAAAGGTTTTTGATATGTAATGTTGGTGAGAAGGAGAGTGAGGTGTTAGGTATGTAATGTTGAAGACATAGGAGGAATTTGGTGTTGGATGTTTGACAACATCATTTGGTTTGACGGGCTTTTAATGGAAGTTAGGCTTTCTTCTCCAAACGGGTTATTTGGTGGTTTTGGTTTAATGGGAGAGGTCATGAAGAAATGAGTATAGATTGAGAGGAATGAGAGTGTTTAAAATGTAGGATTGGTGGGATTAAGGATGTATAAATTTTAATAGAAGGTTTAGGATAAAATAGGTTTATGAATTTTGGGAAGTGTAGGATGAAATGGGCTAAAAAGTAGAAAAAGGAAACAACACCTTCGACCATCAGATGGCCGGTCCCCTTAATTGGAGGCCGGTCCCCTTAATAATTAAGGGGGCCGCCTTACGATTTAAGGGGGCCGCCCATCTGGTGATTCCCAGATTGCCAGAAAAGGGTTTTTGGTAGTGAATTGCAGAAAGGTTGTGTTTTTGGTTTCAAACAAGTCCAACTCTTTGAGACAATTAAGCATATACTAATTATGTAGCCAAAGCATGTTAATCAAAGAGATTAAGTAAACAAGCAATTTCATCTAGCATGCAAACATACTCATCAAGCAAGTAAAATATAAGTGCTAGGAAACAATAAGCAACATCAAGTATTTTATAACTACATAACTAGGAGGATTAATCCTAATGTGTATCAACGTGCAATAAGTGGGTAGTTATGATAGCATGGATTTCTAGACTTGTTACAAATAAAGTCTTAATGAACAAACCATGGTCCTCTTGATTTGATTTAGTTCACTTATAAGTGTCATTTATATAAATATAGATGACAAATATGAGATCACCATGCATGATTTTAAAAGAGACGTTTTTTGCATTATTCAACAATGTTTGAAAGTAAGTTTTCACTTAGATGTGAGAGCTATTTGAATAAAATAGATTAGGTTTTTACTTCAAAATGCGTGAATGAACGGTAAAGAATATTTTCCCAATCTTTAGTTTTGATCAAAACAAAATTGTGGATATTGATAGTGAAAACATGTTATTTAAAAGTGGGATAGTTATTTGAAAAACTATTTTCCAAAATGTGAGGTTTTTGCATATTTTTAGAAATATTAGATTTTTGACAACAAATATCATAAATCAAATATTTTAAAAAATGTTTATTAAAGATCTCATGCTCAAGAGGATTGGTTAAGCCTATTAGTATCTCATGCTATCATTTCTACATATCCTATGATCCTAAAGGAAATGAAGACGATAATTTATATGTTAGATGCGAGAGTGTAAAATGGGATATAACCTAACATCTATAGTTCCTTTGTTTTCGCACGCTTATCTAACTTAATGCCATAGTCTACGAGAGCTTGTTTCATCCATAGTTTTCTTACGCGAGGGATCTAATCCTACTTCTATATTAACGATCGATCCACTTAACTCATTTCACTTCATCACCATTGTTGATCCCAGTTGAGCAAACGATCTTATATAGAAGTTGACATAAAGTAAACACTTAAGCTTGAATGCGGAATGTAAAAGCTTAACTTAAGAAGAATAATTCTCTATCAACACTTCAATATTATTAATACGAGCACTCAATAATGCTAGGGTTTTACAACCTTGAAGTGTAAATGAAAACTAAACAATGCGTACATAATCTAACCCTAGGATCCTCCTTTTATAGGCCAAGGAGTCCTACTAGGTTTACAATAACTTTCTAATCAAGATAAGAATATTCTAGACGTATAAGATATACATTCAATCTATTCTATAATTATCTACTACGAATACATGCTTATCTCTTTAGCAGTAGTTTCCTTCAGCAGCATTTTCCTTTGCAGCACTTTGTCATCAGCAGCAGAATCATTTACTCTAGCAGCAGTTTCATCATAGCAGCAGTTTCACTCAGCAGCAGAACTCAAAACCCAACAATCCTCCCCTAAACTTAATATTTATTTCTAAATCATTAAGTTTCTTCAAAGCTCATCTAAACACCAGGAGGATGCTTCCAAACACTCAAGTCTTGAGATGTCTGTTGATCAAGTATCTTTCTATACTTTGACAGCAAATTGAATGCTTGATCATCAGTATCATAATCTTTCTGCAAGTTGAGTAATCCAGCACCATTAACCATCTGATTGACAGTATTCCAGTATCTCACCACTAGGTAATCTTTTTCAGTTAGCACATACAAAGTAATTGGTCCAATTTCTAGCATATGAACTCCAGAATCTTGAAAGAGTCTCCATTTTCTTACTTTGTATTGTACTATCTCTGTCCACTCAGAATCATCCATTGAAGGTTCATACATAAGTTTTAGAGCTCTCCACAGAACATTATCAGACATAGTTATGATATGATCAATTTGATCTTTCTCATACTTTTTACCATCAAACTTCTCAGCTCCAAACTTTGCTTTGTACAACTTCCACAAATGATCAACATCCTCTCTATCAAAGTAGTGTAGCATTTGTTGAAATCTAAGAAACCTGTGAATCTTACCATCAGATCTCTCAACATCATGAAATGCTCCAATGTTAGTATCATATCCTGTAGTTACTTTGATAATAGGATATTTGACTCCTATTGGTTTGGCATCAACTACTTCAGGATCTTCCATCTTACCAACCATAGTGTAAACCTTCAGTTGTTCTTTTAAATGCTCAGGAGGAATATGATCACAATCATTCTTAAACTCATCTCCTTCTGGCTTAGAACTGCTTTCTTCCCCTGTTTTTCTCTTCTTCTTTGCAAATGATTTTTGAACCACACCTTTTCTTTTAACACTTTGCACAGAAGAAGTAGTCTTAACTACATCATCAAGCTGCTTAACAACATCTGCTTCTTGAACATGCTCTACTTCAGCTACTTTTTCAGGTACCAACTTCTTATTCATCTGAGCAATATGTTCCAAGTCTTCAGCACATCCCATAGGATAAAAGGTATCTGTTTGTCTTTTAGCCACTTGATACAAATCATAAACCTCTTGATCAGACTTAGGTTTTAACTGCACCAATTTCCATCCTTTCATATTCTTCAGATATCTTTCATACTCTTTTCTTTGTTGTAATGGAGTTGGACCTCTAAGTACCTTTTTCTTCTTTCTAGTAGCAGCATCTTCTTTCTTTTTCTTAGCTGTGAACTTACTTAACCAAGATCTCACATCAAAAGTTTGATCTTCATTATCCTCAATCTTGGTCATCTTGTTGAGTTCAATATCAGCCTCTATTCTTATTTTTCTCATCCAACCATTCCTCATACCTCCTTAAATATTCTGTCTCCTTTCAATCTTTTCCTTTTCTTTCTAAACCAGCTTTAGTTCTTCTTGATCAATCATCTCTTGTTCTTTCAAAGCAATAGCTGAGTCATGTTTAAGTTGTAGTTCCTTAGGCCACATATGAAAAGGTAGTACAGAATAGTCAAACCCCTTATACATCCATTGAGGTTCTGCAACTTGCTTGCCCTTTCCTTTGTCAGTAGATGATGATACTATTTTCTTTGGTTGAGCAGCAGGTTCTCTAAATACAACTCCTTTTAGAGGTAGACTTGGTGTTGATGATGTGGTTGTTATTGTAGGTTGTTGTGGTAGTGATGGTGTTGGTAATGGTGTATGTTTTGAAGATGATTCACATGGAACTTCTGAAGTCTTCTTACTTAACAAAACCATTGCTTTAGCAGTAGCATTATCACTAGACCCAACAACAGAGTTTTGTGCATCAGCAGAAGTCACTTTTCCACTAGCAGCAGGATCAGCAAGATCCTTAGCAGCAGAATCATGAGCAGCAGTAGAGTCATTAGTCTTGTCAGCAATAGCAGCATTTTCAAGCTCTTTCACAATTGAATCCCCCAAAGTCTTTAAAGCTTCACCCATTACCCCTGTTGCCTTCACTAATTGCTCAGGCTCTAAAGTCTTGAGTTTTTCCACCACCTTTTCTTGAGTAGCAATCACTTTTTCCATTACAACCTCATTCCCTGATTGATCAGCAACCACAAAATTCTCAGCATCCTCATGACTTTCCACATCCATGTCTCCAATCACTGGAACTTCCCCTTAAGTTTCTTTGCTAGATCTCTGCATTTTCCTTCATTCATAACCTGAGCACTTTCAACCCTCTTCATATTTGCCAACCCTGAACCCATTACATCTTCATTCCTCCCCTGTTTGGAAGCATCATCCTCTTCCAAATGTGTAGAGAGTTCAGGTGAACTAATAACTTGAGAAGTGCCCACCTTCTTTAGCCTTTTCAATGAGGTTGAAGTTTTTGATTTCTTCAATTTCTTAATCTGTTTCTTCAATGTTGTGATTATCTTGCCTTGACTTGCAACCACTGTAGACAGAGTAAGAACCTTATCTTCCAAAGTAGTACACTTCAAGCCCAAATTGGTACAAGTAACCGTCAATTCCTGAATGAGTTGCATAGTAGTCTCATCACTTCAACCTGTGTTACCTGGTCCGAGAGGTGAATCATGGACATTGTCATCATGTACAAGATTTTCCGTCAATTCATTGGTCACTGGCCTGTCCTCATCACTTCGACCTGTGTAACCTGGTCCGAGAGGTGAATCTTGGGACATAAACTCAGTATCAAACCTAGTTTGATCATCTGAGCCCCCTATATTTTCCATTTGGCTAGGGTGACCATCCTGAGAAGTAGATTCAGAAGAATCCTTTTCTCTAGATGTTGCCTTGGATTGGGTCTTATTTATGTTATCACTATCCTGCTCTGCTGCTAAGCTAGAAGAAGTAGTGACAGCCCTCACCAACATGTCCCCTCCATCAACTAGGACAGCCTCATCTGGTACAACCATACTAACACTATCCTAAGGTAGATCAGTGTTCTTTTTGGTTTTCCTATGGGTATAGTGTATTTTGGGTTGTGTAGCAGATGCAGAAAAATTGGATGTGTGATGGGAATCAGTGGGATTTCCTGATCGTTCACCCTGAATATTTTGCACAAGTTGCACCATATAAGGTGTAAGATTTGTATGTGTGCCTGAAAAACTTTTTCCATGCTTAACCAAGAAAGTGAAAGTTTTTGAAATCAATCTTGGAGCTTCATAATAACCAGCATGGGATCTAAAATCAGTAAGTTGGTCAACAATAAAGAGCTGGAGAAATCTTGGATAAAGCAAATAAGAACCAGACTCTTTAACACTTTTAGCAATCCCCTCCAAAATCATATTTGAAAAATTAAATGGTTGACCTGTGCTTAAGTTACCATTGCAGAAGCAATAGTAGCACTAAACTCATGCCACCCAGAAGTTTTAGGACTCAAACAATGAAGGAGAATATGTACCAAAAACATGTATTGAGGACAGAGGAGAGCTTTTTGAAATTTTAAATTGTTATGCTTGCCCTCATACCCCAAAGTTTTTAAACCATCAAAAATAGCAGAATTAGCAAGACAAGTAGTCTCTGTTTCATCATTTAAGAGAAGAGATTCCCTTATAGATGATTCAGTGATACGAACTTTTTGCCTATCTACTAAAGCACTGACTTATTTTTCCCCATTCATAGATTTGACTTTAGCAGTAAGCCAAAACTGTTTGATGTAGGAAACATATATAGTAGGATTCACAGTGAGTGCATACCTAAGAGAAGTAGCATTCAAAAATTTAACCATATCCGTGAGCCCTTCAGGAACCAACTCTTCATCTAAAACTACCACACTATTGTGTTGCACTGCCCAGGTACGTATACAATCCATAAATTAGGGTTTAGGGAAATTCGGGATAATTGATTTTGACAATAATGGAGTGTTAGGGTTTCTGAAAACTTCAATTTTGAGCGTGTAGAAACCAATTATGAAGATTAATTAGGTTTTAAACTGATTGGTAGAAGTTACACATACCACCCTCTCACTTACAACCGTAGCAGCATAACCCAGTCATCCACAACTAGCAGCAGAATGAAACAACTAGCAGCAGAGTGAAAATAAGCCAGCAGCAAAGTTGACTATTCAAACTTGGTCAAAAAGTCAATAACCCATAACAATTAATGCGCTTGATACTCCTAAATCCCTATAAAACCAAACGCAATCTTTTCCCTAAATCACCAAAATCAAACCCTAATCACAATTTGAAACGCCAGTCACACAATCAAATCTTCATATTTCCCAAATCAATTCATCCAATCACAATGAAATCTTCACCCGAAATAATTAACATCTCATCCGATTCTTCTTCGGAAGATGAATCTCCTTTTGAAACATATGTTTCTCCATTCCGTCCTCCTCAAAATGGTTGTAGAACCAAGGAGCAAGCCAGAAAAAGGAAGCATGACCTTCCAGTCTTCAAAGATCTCCTACATTTGAATCAAACCCCAAGTACTTCGAGGGGTAAAGAGGTGATGTCTCCTAAGTCTCCATCATCTTCAGAATCATCAGAAGACCCTGCTTGGATCCCAATCAGACCACCATCTCCCAAGGAGCTTGTTTCCCCCTTCATCTACACATCATCAGATGAGGATGAACCAGACTATAATCCACCATCCACTCCAGAAAGACCATCAACATCAAGACCAAGATCCAAGACATCTACTAAGGCAAGGAAGACAAACCCTCCTCTTCCTAAGGAGAGGAAAATTGTACTTGGGCTTCCATGCCCTAGAAAATGATGTTTTAAGTCTTTTAATTTTAGTTTGTGGTCTAGCAGTCTTTTGTTATGTCAGAACTTGATATGGATGAACTCTTTTGTTGAATGTACTTATGTAATTGATGAATGAAATCTTGTGAATTTCTGTTTAACAATCTTGCAAGTCATCAATTTTCAACTTATCCTGCAAAATGTTAGTCCAAACACTACAAAGTATACAAAAAATATACTAGCAGTAGAGAAAAATAGCAGCAGAGTACATTACAACTTAATCACTTGCTTCTTAAGAAGCAGCAGAAACAGATGAACAATCAGCACAAGACCTTTACACTTTTTACAAAAACAATAAGAGATAAGTTTTTCAAAGATTAATCATACCAATGTTTGCAATTAAGAATTGAAATCTTCCTACATCAAAGTGTTTAGTGAGAAGATCAGCAACATTGTTATCAGTATGAATTTTGACAATTTGAATTAACTTCTTTTCATAGCAATCCCTTATGAAATGATGTCTTATCTCAATATGTTTTGTTTTTGAATGAAAAACAGCATTTTTAATTATGCAAAGTGTGCTGTTGTTATCAATATGAATTTTCGTGTTTATGAAATTGTACCCATAATCCAGTAGCTGGTTTTGCATCCATAGCACTTGACCACAGCAACTTGAAGGAGCCACATACTCAGCTTTAGTTGTAGAATTTGCAACCACTGTTTGTTTCTTGCATTGCCATGACACCAATCTGTTTCCAAGAAATTGACAACCTCCAGTAGTAGACTTTCTATCCAAGCAAGCACCAGCATAGTCACTGTCTGAATATGCCACCAAATCAAAAGGTGAATCCTTAGGATACCATAGGCCCAGTTTAGGTTGATGCCTTAGATACCTAAAAATCCTTTTCACTACATTGAGATGTGATTCTTTGGGACAAACTTGGAATCTTGCACAGGCACATACAGCAAACATGATATCAGGCCTTGATGCTGTAAGATACATCAATGAGCCAATCATAGGCCTGTACAAGTGAACATCGACTTCTTTTCCATTCTCATCCTTCAACAAAGGTTTGTTGGTATCCATGGTTGTCTTAGCAGGCTTAGCATCTTCAAATCCAAACTTCTTCAAGATGTCATTAACATACTTATCCTGACTGATAAATATGCCATCTTTCTTTTGAACCACCTGTAGTCCCAAGAAAAAGTTGAGTTCTCCCATGGAACTCATTGCAAACTTATCCTTCATAAGCTTCTCAAAATCAACACACATTGCTCTGTTTGTAGATCCAAAGATGATGTCATCAACATAGATTTGTACCAGCAAAATATCATCTTTTTGTCTTTTGAGAAACAAAGTCTTGTCAATCTTTCCTCTACTGAACCCAGAGTCTAACAAATATGTTGACAAGGTATCATACCAAGCTCTGGGAGCTTGATGTAGTCCATACATTGCTCTATTCACCTTGTAAACTTTGTCAGGATAATCAGGGTCCTCAAAACCTGGTGGTTGAGACACATAAACTTCTTCTGTAATGGTCCCATAAAGGAAAGCACTCTTTACATCCATCTGATACACCACAAAATCTTTGAATGAAGCATAAGCCAAGAATAGTCTAATAGCTTCTATCCTTGCCACTGGTGCAAATACCTCATCATAATCAAGTCCTTCTTGTTGTGTGTATCCCTGAGCTACTAATCTAGCTTTATTTCTGATGACAATCCCTCTTTCATCTCTTTTACATCTGAAAACCCATTTAGTACCAATAGCTCTTTTTCCATTTGGCAAATCAACCAAAGTCCATACTTCTTGTAGCTTAAATTGCAGAAGCTCATCTTGCATTGCTTCCACCCAACTAGCTTCTTGTATGGCTTTGTAAGTGTTCTTGTGTTCAATTTGAGATAGAAAGCAGGCAAACAAGCAATTTTGTAGATCTTTATGACTGTTTCTTTGATGCAGAGATCTAGCAAAGAAACTTTGATGTTAAAGATCTTTGAGCTCTTTGGTCATTTTCCTTGTTTGTACAGATGATTGAGGATCACTTAAAATTTGTTCTTTAGGATGATCCTTATGAATTCTTGTAGTGATAGTGGGACTAACAGGAATATTGAGTTCCAGATTAGTATAGTCTACTTCAGCTCCAAATAATTCACCATCAAGAGCTTCATCATCTGTGTCATCATAGATATTCTCTAGAGGAGGCATATTTGGATCTTCAGGATAACTTGTATCATCAAAAGGTTTATCCTGAGCATTCAAAGAAGGAAACTGTGATGTAGAAGCAGAGTGAGTAGGCTTAGCAGCAGAATAGATAGAAGTAGTAGTTGTTTGTTTTGGTCTAGCAGTAGAGTCTTCTGAGTCAGCAGTAGAGTCTTTTGTTCTAATTGGAGAGTCAGCAACAACTTCTTTTGGAGCTTCATTGGGTATCTTTTCTACATCAATAGGAGTTACAACATCTGCTTGAGCTTCCTTAGGTTTATCTGGAGGAACATCATCTTCTTGTGTATCTTGATTTTGCTGTAAAGGTATGAAAGTAGGACCAACCTTCAGTTTCTCAATCAAAACAATGTCTTCTTGTGGTTTGTTAGTGTCAACACTAGCAATAACAGGTACATAATTCATTGTCTTGGTTAGGATGTCAACATCAAACATCCATTCAGGTCCTTTCCAACAGCATTAGATGTGTTCTCACTAAACTTGATATGCAAATTCTCCTCTACATGTTTGGTTCTCTTATTATATACTCTAAAAGCTTTACTATGTACAGAGTATCCAACCAAATTCCCTTCATCAGCTTTCTCTTCTAACTTGCCTAACTGATCCTTAGTGTTCAAAATAGTGACAGGACATCCAAATGGCTTAAGAAAATCAATCATTGGTTTCTTCCCATGAAAGAGCTCATATGTAGTTTTGTTGTGAGGCTTCACTACCTTACTCCTGTTCTGCACAAAGCATGCAGTGTTTACAGCTTCAGCCTAAAAAGGTATAGGTAGTTTAGAATCAGCTAACATTGTTCTTGCAACCTCAATAAGTGTCCTATTTCTTCTCTCTGCAACACCATTCTGCTGTGGAGTTCTTGCAACACTATACTGTCTTAAAATGCCTTTTCCCACACAGAATTGGTTCATCACACTATTCTTGAACTCAGTACCATTGTCACATCTTATAATCTTCACTTTGTGGTTATACAGGTTTTCAACTCTTGTAATGAATTCTTTAAGTACCACTGGGGTTTCATCTTTAGTGGCTAAGAAGAACACCCAAGTGAACCTGCTGTAGTCATCTGTGACAACTATGCAGTATGACTTCTTATTCAAACTTTTCACAAAAACAGGCCCAAATAAATCCATGTGTAGCAAATGCAAGGGCACTATATTTGTATTCACAGTCTTTGACTTGAATGAGACTCTGTGTTGTTTTCCCTTCTGACAAGCAATACAAGTCTCACAGTTTTCAAACAACTTTGTGGGCATTCCTCTTACAAGATTTCCTTTCACCAACTTGTTCATTGTTTTGTAGTTCAGATGCCCAAGTCTTCTATACCATAATTTAGACTCATCAACAGTGGCTTTTGCAATTAGACAAGTTAAAGCTCTTTTGGGAACAATGTTCTTAATATGGTCACTGTATATATTTTCATTTCTAGGGACCTTCAATAGCACAAATTTAGCATTTGGCAACTGAAAATCAGGAGAAAGGATCATACATTCAGTGTCTGTAAAAAGAACAAAATTCCTTTTGTCACACATTTGTGAAACACTAAAGAGGTTAAACTTAAGCCCTTTCACAAGAAACACCTTCTCAAAGTCCAAATTCCCTGTCTTTAATGTGCCTCTACCAATAATCTTTCCACCTTTTGGATCATTCCCAAAAGCAACATAGCCACCATCAAAAGCCTCAAAATCATCAAGCTGAGACTCATCCCCTGTCATATGTCCAGAGCATCCACTATCAACTATAACCATGTCTTTAAGCTCATCCAGTTGATTACCCTGCACATGAAAATAGAGAAATTAGTTTCTCTTGGGGACCCAAGCCATTACTGACTTGGATCTGCTTCGTGCATCAACATAGTTAAATTTCTTTAAATCACTTGATGCACTGCTGGTTTTGGAAACATTGTTTGTAACATTTGATTTTGGTTTCCAAACCCAACAAGCTGAGGCCTTAATAGCATAAAAATGATTTCCAACAACTGTATTTGACAAAACTTTTGGCCCAGAAGTAGAAAGTTTTGTACTAGCAGCAGATTGCTTACTAGCAGCAGAGTGCTTGCTAGCAGCAGAGTGCTTACTAGCAGTAGAGCCAGCAACAGAACCAGTTGTGGTTTTAAAAGCACCATTTGATTTAGCAGCATAAATTGATCTAGTTGCACCAGATCTTAACAACACAGCCCTAGGAATCATGTTTCTATTTGGATGAGGGTGAGTATTCTGATTAACATATTTGTGATTCACCCTAGAGTATTGATTCCATACAGGTTTCTTGTGGTCAGGACAGCTATTAATCAAATGTTCAAAGCTACCACACTTATAACAAGCCTTTTTCCTTAATTGAAACTCACTACCTAATTTGTTTGAAACTAGGTTATTAAAGTTTCTCTGATTACCCCTAGGCTTATTATTGAAACCATTCATTCTTTCTCTAGAAACCTCTTTATACTCAACCATTCTCCTGGAGATACCTTGGCCTAGCATAGGTTTCACAAACTTCACTTGTTCAATTTTAGGTTAAACTTTTTCAATTTTAGTAGGAATTTCTTCCTTTACTACATTATGTTCTAGTTCAACCTGTTCTTGTTCCTCATCACTATCTGAGTACCAATCTTCAACAATGGGAGCATCAGGAAATTTTCTACCTTCTACCTTAGGTGTTTCTAAGATACTTGTACTAGACTCACCTAATGGTTTTTCTATATTCAGCTCACTAATGAAGGACAATTCTTTTCCTGGTAGAGCATAGGCACTCTTAACAGGAGGAGCAACCTCATTGTAACCTATTCCACTTCCTTTCCTCATTATTGTACTCTCAATAGATTTATTAACCAAATCAGAAGCATATTGTTGTTTGTTTACTCTTACTATATGTTTTTCTTTTTTTAGAAAAAGAAAAACATATAGTGCAAAGTTATGCACTTCAGGCTTGACTTGAGCCACCAAGGAATAATTTGGTTCTTCATCAGCCAAATCACTCCAATCATACTCTCCCAATCCATCACAAGACACTAATGCAGTAGTAGTATTCTTTGTCTCTTCAGTCTTCTTTGATGCTTCACCATTCTTCTTTGGAGCTCTACATTCTTTGGCAAAGTGACCTTTCCTGTTACAGTTGTAACAATCTATCTTTGACTTGTCAAAGCTAACATTTTCTTTAGGTCTGTACTTGATCTCTTTTCCAGTTTTCTTCCAGAATTTTCTAGCTCTTAAGGTCAACATGGCCATCTGCCACTTAAGATCCATCTCTTCAAGATCATCTTCATCAAGGTGATCCAGATCTTGATTAAGTGCCTGTGACCTTATACTTGATGTTAGATCAGCCAAGAATGCACATAAAGCCATATCACTGGTGGAGTTATTATCATAAGAACTAGCAGCAGATCCATCAGCAGTAGGTACTCCATAAGCAGCATAGTGAGATTCTTTAGACCCCTTTGACTTTGAAGATACAAAGGCAAGATTTTGTGAACCAGAAGTAGATGAAGTAGATAATTCTGGTTCATACACTCTTAAATTGTTATAGAGGCTTTCCAACTTCATGGTTTCAAAGTCAGGCTTATTCCTCCAAACAACAGTGTGCATACTCAATTTAGGTGCAAGACTTCTGAGAAACTTGAGATTCACTTCTTCTTGTGGAACCACATAGCCAACAAGCTTTAGATGACTGACAAGTTCATTGAGCCTGTTGTAGGTGCCAATAATCTTCTCTCCACTTTCAGCAGTAAAGTTCTCAAACTGATGCTTCAACATATTTTTTCTTGACTTCTTGGTAGCATCATTCCCACTAAACCAGAATTCAATAGCATCCATTAATTCTTTAGCAGTCTCACAACTCTCAAAGTCCAACTGAAACTCATTAGGTATTCCCATCAAGAGAATACTGTGAACTTTGATCTCCATCTTCCTAACAGAGTTCTCTTCAGCAGACTTAATTGGTATATCTTTACCATCAGGGCCTTTCTTTGGTAAAGAGTCACCATTCATGACAACATTCCACATGTTAAAGTTAAGCATGCGAATGTATTGTCGAATTCTCATCTTCCATAGCTCATATTCACCAGGGTTGAGCATTGGAACCTTTGAAGAAGTCACCATATGTGTGTCATCACCCATCTTCAGCAGTTGATTTGGAATAGCAAACTTGTAAAGAACAGTTTCTTCTTGATTATAACTTCTAGATCACAAGCTCTGATACCACTTGTTGATCCCAGTTGAGCAAACGATCTTATATAGAAGTTGACATAAAGTAAACACTTAAGCTTGAATGCGGAATGTAAAAGCTTAACTTAAGAAGAATAATTCTCTATCAACACTTCAATATTATTAATACGAGCACTCAATAATGCTAGGGTTTTACAACCTTGAAGTGTAAAAGAAAACTAAACAATACGTACATAATCTAACCCTAGGATCCTCCTTTTATAGGCCAAGGAGTCCTACTAGGTTTACAATAACTTTCTAATCAAGATAATAATATTCTAGACGTATAAGATATACATTCAATCTATTCTATAATTATCTACTACAAATACATGCTTATCTCTTCAGCAGTAGTTTCCTTCAGCAGCATTTTCCTTAGCAGCACTTTGTCATCAGCAGCAGAATCATTTACTCTAGCAACAGTTTCATCATAGCAGCAGTTTCACTCAGCAGCAGAACTCAAAACCCAACAACCATGAGTTTAATAATAGTGGATATAGAAGATTTCCATTTTCTATTTCGTTTGGCAATGAACAATTTTATCTTATTCCTAGGAGAGTCAACCAATGATGTTTCTAGGTTATAAGAATCTAAGCTATTATGTACACATATATGTATAGCTAAGCATTAATCTAACTAATCATATATCTAAGCATGCAAAATATAGCGATGAACTTAAAAGAAACGCGTACCTTTTAGTCTTTAATGGAATATCTTCAAGCACTTCAAGTGACCATGTTGACTTATAGAAGTCATTTGTAGATGATATTCCAACTTCTTCCAAGATTGACAGCTTAGCCACTTGGTTCCCATTTTCTCATTGGTCCAAAGTTGTTTGGTCCAAACATATTCAACATTTGGCTAGGATGCATGTATGGTGGTAGTATTCCCCAAGGATTGTAACTTGGTTGATAATTCCACATTTGATGACTAGTATTATTGTAGTTTTGTCTATTTTGGTTTCTTCTAGGTTGAGGTGTTTTAGATCGAGTATGAAGATTATTTGGTTTTCTCGGTGGTGGAGTTTTAGATCTTAATTTAAATTTAGAGGATCCTACTTCGGTCTTTAAGGATGGTTTAAAAAAAGTTTTTACTTTTTCATCATTCGCAATGGGTATTTTTCTATCTTTTGTAAGTATATACTTAGGTTTTGATTCTAATGATTTTTGTTTACTAGATTCACATTCAAACTTTATACTTTTATTTTCACTAGTTGAAACATTAGTTGAGGTTAATCCTAGACCGGTTTTATCTCCCGAAGTTTCTTGAACACTTATTATTTTCTTAAGTGGGTTACTACTATTTTTAAACTTGTCAAGTTTGAAAATTTCATCTTTAAGTTTTTCGTTTTCATTATTAACCTCTATGCATGTTTTACATTCTATAAAAACTTCTTTTCCTTTTTCCAAATGTTGTAGTCTAATTTTTAATTCGAGTACTTCATTTTCTAATAGATTATTAATATATTTTAGTGACTTATTTTTAGCTATAACCTTTTGACCTAATTTGCATAACCTATTATATTCACTATCAAGGTCTTTTTCGTCTAATGATAAATTTTCGTCACCAAAGTATTCGGTTTCGGAACGTACCTTGCTTGATGTCTTAGCCATAAGACATTTCTCCTCATTTGTGATTTCTATCTCATCGTCATCGCTATCACTCCAAGCTCCTCCAACAAACGCCTTTTGATTTTGATTTCTTGACATCATTGGACATTTTCCGATGAGATGATTTGGATCACCACATTTGAAGCACTTCCTATCACTTTTGCCATTTTTGTCATCTTTATTTCTTTGGTTTGCTTTCCTTTCATCATGCAGTTGTCTAACGAATCTTCCTCGCCTTTTGAAGAATTTCTTGAAGTCTCTTACGGCCATCGCATATTCTTCGTCATCACTTTCGAAGGTTGAGCTATCCTCGTTACTAGATTCCTTCCTAGCTTTCAACGCAATTGACTTGCTTTGATCTCTTTTTCCATTGACCATCTCGGAGTCTTTCTTTATTATTGCTTCGTAGACTTTCAGGTTGCCGATCAACTCATCAAGTTGAAGAGTTGACAAGTTCTTCGATTCTTCAATCGCCGTAACTTTAGCTCGCCATTTTTGATGAAGAGCCCTAAGAAATTTCCTAACAAAATTCTTATTAGAAAAATTCTCATAATGTGCTTTTAAACTTGTGATGATAGTGTTAAACCTAGCAAAAGCATAATCTATTGATTCCTCCTCCGAAATCATAAATTGTTCATATTGTTGAACAAGAAGATCTATTTTGTTATCTTTAACTTGACTATTACCTTGGTGAGTGATTAGTAAAGAATCCTAAATTTCTTTTGCAGTTTTACACACAAAAATTCTTTCATATTCTTTGCGTGGTAACGCATTATAAATAACCATTTTAGCCTCATTATTTTTTGCTAGTTTCTTTTTCAAATCATCATTTTGATTTTCAAAAGATACAATTTCATCCATTTTAGTTTCAAAATTATATTGAATAGGGGGAAAATCACCAAAGGTAATGACATGCCAAAGATCAAGATCTTTTGATTTCACATAAGTTTCGAATCTATTTTTCCAATAAAGAAAACCATCACTTTCAAATAGTGGTCGTCTTTGCATAGATTGCCCTTCTAAATATTTTTCCGGTTCCATAGACCGATACAAGTTTTAAAATACAGTATATTTTAAAAATCTTGTTTAACGTAGCTCTGATGCCAATTGTGGAAAACTAGAAGGGGGGGGGGGTTGAATAGTTTTATGTCTTTTTAATTTTATTATGAAAACCTAGTTTAGTTTTAAAACCTTGTTTGCTTTTAAAACTTTGATTCAATCTTATGTGAACTCAAATCTTGAACAATATGAACAACTATATCTAAGTATGAACAATAATAATATAAGCTAAGTATGTGAAATCAACACATGCACAATATAAACAATTATAGCTATATACGAGAGATAAGTAAGTAATCGTTTATTTTATAATCCTTAGTTATATTTTGTATGAAAACTTTACTTGATCAAAATGATCAATTATATGTATGTTACCTTTTTAGTTTGATTGTAAAAACTTTTTTTTGTGAATGAAACTTTCGTTTGATCTTTAAGTAAAATCAATACTAGCACTATATGAGTAAATATATATATACATCTACGTCTACAAAAGTAATAACGATATAAGCAAGATGATAAGTAAGATATGGAAAGATCTAACCGCGAGACAAAGGATTTATAGTGGTTCGGCTACAAGGACACCTTCCTTGCCCTACTCCACTCCTCGAGTCACCTACTCGAGAGTTTTCTTCACTATGTCAACAAGCTCCCTTATGGCGGAGAAAACCTTACACACCAATATACACACCACAACTTCGTCACAACTTATTCACACCTTCTACACAACTTCTTCACACCTAGTCACTACTTAATCACAACACTAATTCTTCACACCTATCTATCTTCACAACTATCTACTTCATAACAATCTTCTTCACAACTATCTACTTCCCAACTTCTCTACTTCACAACTATCTACTACACACTCACTCTATCTACACACCTTGTTAATCTATCTTCTATCAAATATTCACAACTAGTTACACAAAGAAATAGATATAATGGATGATGCTCTAACAACTTGGATGTGGAGGTCACAACATAAGGATTGAAGTATTCTTCTCTTTCAGTTGAAAGGTAGAGGTTTGGATCACTTTGAAACAAAGATTTATGTATGTATGATCAAAGGATTTTAGAGAATAGAAATGAGATCTAGAACAGAAAGTTTTAGGGTGCAAAAGGTGAGAATAATCTGTGGAATGAACCAGTATTTATAAGGGGAAAAATACTGTTTGGGAGCGTGGCCGGTCCCCTTAATTGGGTGCCGGTCCCCTTAATAATTAAGGGGACCGCCTAGTATAATTAAGGGAGCCGCCTAATAAAAAAAAATTCTTCAGATTTTTTTGTCTTTTTGTGGGGGAGGTTTTTCCTGAAGAATGTAGCCGTTTTTTGGGTTGAAATTTGAATTCAAACTATTTATTTTGAATAAAACATTTCTAATAAATACAAAATTGTTTTGTATAAGTTTAAAAATGTTTGTCCCACTTTAATAAAATGTAAGGTTTGTAAAAATAAAAATTCCTTTGATCATAAAATATATTAGACACTTTGTTTATTCATACTGCTAAAGCAAATATTTACGACTAAATACTTGTTTACGTCATAATTTGTAGTTCAATGAGTTTACGTTTTGTGATTATCAAAACATAGAGATATCGATATATGTTAATAATGTTTTTAGGCATTATTTATATCAACAAACCCCGCCTAAATTTTTGTTTTGAGTACTACTTAGGTATACACCGGTGTCTTTTGATTGTGTAAAAAGACAGGTTTTTACCCTTAAAACCACTTTTATGTGTTTTTGAATTATGAAAACAGGCTTTTTAAACAAAACCAATCTCACTTGCTTCCATTCTTGCTAGTTTTTTTATCATAGAAATAGGGTTTTATATAACATGTCTCAATTCGGGGGTGTTTATAGCCTTTTGTGTAGTAGTGAAAGGTAAAAGGGAAGGTGGAGGCAGGTCAGAAGAAACATGTAATGCTTCAGCAGTTGTCGAGGGCTCTCCATCATTTACCACTGATGGATTACCATCAGCAGCAACACCAGAAGATGATGGATTACCATCATCAGCAGCATTTTGAGAGGGTATATCACCAGTAGTATCACCCTCACCTGCATCATCATTACCATTTGGAAACATAGCAGCTAACAGAGGGTGATGTACCCCATCATAGTTTGTTTTCATAGAAGCAAATAATTTAGAACTAAGACCCTTAATGGGGATATGGACTATGTCTTGTGTGGTTATGTCTAAAATTATTTGAAGAAACCTAGGGTACATTAAAAACTTATGCTTTTTCTTCTCAATATTTTCTAGCATATTTTCAAAAATAAACTTAGAAAAATTATAAGTTCAACCCTTAGAAAGACATATAGTACCACAACCCAATTGGGTAGAGAATTGATCCCATCCAGCAGACTTGTTGCTGATACATTGAAGCAGTGTGTGCACCAAAAACCTCCACTTGGGACAAAACTGATTCTTAAGCCACTTAGTTGTGTCAGTGCTTTGATAACCAGCTTCCCGCAACCCAGCAAGTATCACTTCAGTGTTGGAGTGAAAAACACCATTCTCATCATCCAAACAAAGCTTTGTCCTTATCAATGATTCTGTCACCACATACTCATTTCCATCAATAGTAGCTACAATCTTTGTGTCAGACCTTTTTGTAGCAGATGTCCAAAATTGCTTCACCATCGATTCATATAGCACATTTGGAGAATGTGTGAGAGCATAATGAATCTTGGAACGTTGCAAAAACTCCACCATGGGATCATACACTTCATGATCTTTTGTCTTACTCAGAAAAGCAACCTTGTTACGATCTTTCTTGAATTGAAGTGTTGCCATTCGAAGGATTTGTGAGAAACGGTTATGAATTATGCAAATGGATGATGGGTTTAAATCTATTGATGAGGGAATACGTTAGTTTTGGGCGAAGATATGCGAAACAGGTTATAAAAGGAAGTTACCCAATCATGGTCAAGAATATCGGAACAAATCGTTGACCGTATCTGACGTGTAAAGCGGCTTCATCCAATTTCAAAATTAACCCTTCAGCAGAAACTATGGTCAATCTGCTGACAAAAAGTCAATCAGCAGAAACAACTTAAGAGTTAAAATATCTTCAGTAAATATCTTGAGTTTTACTGTGCCACCCAACTCGCATTAACTACCATTAAGCCTTGACTTCGCCTATAAAATAATCCCCAAATCACACATTACGGATATCAATTACCCCCAATTATCATCAAACCCTGTTAGGTCACCATTTTACAACATAATCACTTAGAGATCTAGAGAGAGAAAGAGAGTAGAGAGAGAGAGTGGAAGGAACCCTAAATAAGAAATGAAAGACTAATAATAATATTAAGAGAACCAACAACCTCAAATGAGGTTATACATTACTATTTATAGGTAAGGATTAGGGCTTCACCACACTTAGACAATATTACATACTTAGCCCTAAGACTTTATCCGAACCTATAAACTAAGCATAAAACTTAATAAAACATATGAAATAACTAACGTATTAACTAAATAATGCAACCTATAATAAAATACAATGACCGACACTTGAAATAATAAAGTCTATTCCCAACAATCTCCCCCTAAGTGTTGGTCATCAAAGGTTGCTCGACGTCGTCATCTTCTATACTTTGACTTTGTAGTTGATGTCCAAAAAATAGTTAGCAAAATCTTTCATCGTTCTTTGTACTTAGTTCTTTGTTGATGTGTTGGTGATCATGTTATGAAGTTGTCTGCCGATCGTCACTTCTGTGTCTGTGGTGGTTGTCCGCCATTCCAACATGCTCATACATCTTAGGACTTAGACTTTCGAAAGCACGAAGTTCATTTGCATACACTTTGATCTTTAGTCTTTAAACTTTGTAGATTCTTCTTTTTGGCGTAGAATCTTTCTTTGAACTTTGTTGTGCTAAGATCTTTGGGGGAGCTTTCATTTGCTTCAAGATGTATATATGAGCATGCTGGAATCTACCATCATGGAGGTGATGTACCTGCAAGTAAACAATTAGCAATAAACACCCGGTACTTACAGATAAGGAATTAGAGCTCGTCAACAGCATAGTGTGAAGACTCCTTCTAATCCTTATCAAGGCCGCTCCCATGTCAGATACTCCCGAAGGAGCTTACGAGACCTACTATGTAGCTCAATGACTGGGTGAGTCGCTGGGGATCACTCCACGACTGTAGACCGCTAAAGAACCACCGCGAACACTAAGCGTAACCCTTGTGGGGTTACCGAAGTGACCTGCTGTCAGGGCTGTTTGATGTTGACCCTGGCAGGAATTTCCGTTCAATCATTGAGAAATACATATGTAATTCTCTCATAAACGTTCTCGGCAGATTGCTCAGATCTGCGAAGGACTCGATAATTTACAGCTGGTGCCCATTGATGTAGAACACCAGTTGTAGAAATACTAAGTGTTCCTAAGAGATCTTTGATGTATCTCATGGCTCTAGACTCGATAAGTGCTCACTTAGGTTTCCTATACGGAGACTAGGGAGGGGTCTCCTGCTTCAATATCAACTATCTCTAAGAGATAAGTCGACAGATTACACTGGTTCCCCGTGAGAATGAAACAAGCTCTTTTAAGAGAACTTGAGTGGTTAAGAAGGTTTAGTGCATTGCGTCACTGGGTCCATGACGACTTAATCTTCAATACCGGTGTTGTCTTTGCAACAACCAGTAGCATATGAATTGAACCCGGTGTCTGCCCTAAGGTTGAACATATGGAGGGCTATTTCTTTTCACCTTTTTCTTTACTTTTCTTTTTAATTCTTCAACCCCTTCGTTATCCTTTCATTCTTTACTCCTTTTTTTTTTTTTTGAATCATACCTAAGGACTTCTAGTTCTAACTAATGGTGATGCCCTTGGGTAGATCCCTCCGGCTTAGGCGGATCATAGGACGGTTATTTCCTAACCTTAGTCACCTTATAACTCCATGACTATCCTATAATTGCCATTGAAACCTTTGAAAATCTCTCAAAGTGTTTGTGTTTATCAAACATTTTGTTTAACACTTTGAGAGTTTTATGTTTTTCTTATGAAGGGCTCCCCCTTCACATGTGCTCATATGTATTTAATAAATTTGCACATGTGGGAGGAGCGAGCACTTTTTGAATTGATCCACTTTCAGTGAACAAGACCGATTCGAGACACGCTTACATCACTAGTTAGACTAGCTTGAAGTTATTACCCGGCCTGGTCAAGTCCACAGAAAGTTTCTCGAAACGGTACATTTCTACTAAGACAAATCCTTTTCGAGACACGCTTACGTGGCTAGTTAAAGAGTTCCATTGTCAGCTTTTAGGTGACAACTAGCTCTAGTAACTAACTTGATGTTATTACCCGTCGAGGAAAAGTCTTTTCGAATTTACTAACTTTTATGTTTCGTCAATTCCTGGGTGAATCTGAGTCTAGCTCTCATGAGATTTAACTTTTAAGCAACATTTAACTTTCATATTTTAATCACTTTTCTCCCCCTCAAAAATAGCATATGAGATGTTGTTTTTGATAAACTTTTGATTAAAATATGCTTTTTGAGTCTTATGGGGAGTTATCAACAAGAACTTTTGTATTGCAAACGATGAATTTTTCAAGTGCTCCCCCTCAACAAGTGAATACTCATTGAGGTGAAATACTTGCCTTTTGAGCAGAATTATGAAAATCAGAAAATGTTTGATTAATTCTACTCAAAAGTAAGAAGCCTTCGCTCCTTATCTAAGGATTAAGGCACTGAAGCGTACCTCAAGGTCCTTTAATTACAAGCACGGGTTGTACACTGTTATGTGTGCACAAACCAAAGTTATAGATGAAGAAAAAAATTATGATGAAACAAAGTTAATGTTATACCAAACTGATCATATTCGAGGAGTATCTGGACGGTGGTAAGTGAGTATGTTCGGAATTGGTTCCCTTCCTCCAATTAAGCTCTCCAAAATGCGTATCTGCTCCCTGAACCTAAGCTTTTGATCAATCCTAGCCAAGAACTTAAGTGCTTCTTTCACATCTCTTTTATTCCATCCCACTTTAATCCCACTATCATGTTCCTTGAGCTTTTCATTCAGCTTAATTCTGACAAATCTGAGAGTCTGATCCCCGAATTTATGAACCTCTTCGTATCTCATGAAACGGTAACCATCATTGTGCGGTAAACCACTCCAAAAGGTTTTTTGTTGAAGATGAAAGGTCTTAAATGCGGGATGTTAGGAGGATATAATTGTGGAGCAGTAAAGTTGAGTGACTTTTGATAACTTTCGACCCCGAGTTGTGCATCTTCGAC
This sequence comes from Artemisia argyi, assembly GCA_030686995.1. Classification (NCBI taxonomy): domain Eukaryota; kingdom Viridiplantae; phylum Streptophyta; class Magnoliopsida; order Asterales; family Asteraceae; genus Artemisia; species Artemisia argyi. Next base: position 47,880,699 of record CM060698.1, read on the forward strand.
TCTTGCTTTGATAATGGTTTGGCGCATGAAGAGCAGAATAGAGTTGATGACGTCATACTGAAGGCTACCGGACAAGTTTTGAAGTTTGCCTTGAACCTTGAGTAAGTATATGTCAGCAATGTCATTGAGGTTCAAGCGATGATAGTCAGCTTCACTGAATGTATAAAGTTGATCATCACTTCGGCGGACCTCAATTTCATCAAGAAAGTTATATCCATATCTTTTCTCAGTACTTGGGACTGCTGTGATGGCAAGAATGCGATGATTAGAGAAGACTCTGTGATTGGATCAGAATGTCAGCTTGTATTTGTAGAACCATCTGCGCATCTCTGGCCAGGGAAGCGTACACAAGGCAGCTTCATGATTATATTTGGTGATGGATGTGGAGTGCAAGCCTCTCATTTGATCTTCGAGTGTTTCCAGAGGATATGAGGCGGCTCTGAATTTGGTGAGAGATGTTGCATAACGGTGATTAGGATTCGTGCTCCCATGAATAAGATAGAGAAGGTCTTTGTTGAAGAAGTATTGCTTAGGGAGCTTAGGATCACTTGGAGGACCAACAAGGGGTAACGGTTGAGAAAAATCATGATATTTGAATTCATCAACGAGGGGTTCCGTGCCATGATAGAATTTGTCCCAAGAAGGTCTCTTTTCCCAAGTAATGTTTTCAGACAGAGCTCTTGCAACCTCATCCACGTTATATTCGAACTCAAGTTCAGTAGTTGTGCATGTTTTGAACTCTGTAAACCCTGCTTTGCGAATCTTAACCAAGTCCAACAGCTGAAGTCTTTGAGTCTGCATTACCCTTTTAATTCTTTTTGTGAAGCTTATAATAGATCCTTCAGTCATTTCTTCAGCTTCAGTGTCATCTGGGTGAGCATCAACCATTTCATCAAACCAGTTAAAAGAAGGAGCATCAGGGTTAATCCATTCAGGAGCTGGAATTAACTGAGCATCCTTGGGCGGTTCCGTAATGGTTTCGGTGATAAGTGGAGGGATGTCATCCATATCGACATCAGCATCTTTGGTTGATTGTGAGGGATGAGGATCTGCGGTTGATTGTGGAGGGTTTGGATCAGCAGAAATGTTAACAGTTGCGGTTTTGGTTGGAGATCTGGAGGTGGAACCGGACACTTTCTTCCTCTTATCTGGTTGTGGCTGATCATCAGGGTCGGAATCATCATGTCGAGGCTTAGTAGCAATAGTCTTTTTGCAGGATTCGCTTTTCTTTTCAGCTTTCTTGATAGACTTGATAAGTGCCTTGCGTAGATCATTTTCATCCGGATCATTCACAATTACTTCCAATAATTTGCCTTTGAGATCACTTATGGAAGGTTTAGAAGGTAGAGTCTGAACAGTGATTGGCGTAGTTTGAAACCTGTGAGAAACGATCTCTGCAAGATTCATGTTGACATAGTGTCTCACAGCAGAAGGAAGTTCCTTCTGAACATACTTATGAACTTCCCTTGGTAATCTCTGTTTTACCTGGTCCTCAACTGCTTTATCCACATTGTAAATCTTGAAAGCTTCAACATCATGCTTTTGTTCATTAACTTGCTTTTCAAGCGCTTCGTATTGATCATGTAATGATTTCAACAAGCTTGAGTGAACAACAATTGTATAAGGTTTTTCCAGAGGATGACTTTGAGGTTGTGATAAAGGTTGTTGTTGTGGTTGAACTGTTGGTTGTCCTTCATCAATTCCTACAATGTCAATAGGGGTATCTTGACTAGTTTCAAGTAGCTCATCCTTTTTCTCACCATCCGATTCCTCATCACTTTCATCATTTACATCTTCTTCATCATTAACTTCTTCACTTTCCGACTTATCTTCCTCATCGTTACTCTCTTCATTCTCGGATGCATCATCATCTTTGCCTTTTGAAGCTTCATCTTCAATTTCAGTTTCAGTCGGTTTATCGAGAGATTCATTTAGATCAGAACTTGATGATTCAGCTTCATCTTCAGAGTTATCATCACCTGGTTCAGAGGATGATACTATTTTTGAATGTGTTTCTTCTGATGTTTGATCATCTCTTTCTGATTCTGGAGTTGGGCTTACTAGCTCCTGAGTACCTGAACCTTCACCTTTCTTTGTAACTTTGGCGATTCTTTCCTTTTCCGATTCTTTGCTTTTTCTTAAGGTTAGTTGCAGTTGTTCGTCTTCTTCAGATTCGGACATTGGTGAGGTGACTGATTCTTCTTGAGTTACTAAATCTTTTCCCTTATCTGCCTTCTTACTGATAGTCTTTGTAAGCTTTTCAGTTTCTGTTCCTTGCTGATCATCTCCTTCATCATCCGTGGGTTCATCTCGAATAGTAGTCACTTTCTTTTTAGGCTCTTTTGTGACCCTTTTGGTTCTGGATTTGGGAATGGTTGTGATTGTAGAAGCAACTTTTGAAGTTTTCCTTTTAGAAGTTTTCCCTTTCTTTGTCTCAGTCAAACCAACTTTGTCAATTCTCTGAGCTTCATCATATAAAATATATGCCTCAGTGTCACGAACAGCATCAGGTATAAGACTATCAGGAATTCTCATTCCTTGTTTTTGAGTGTTTGTCTTTTGAATCCTGGTTTTAGAATATTTATGATCCACAGAGGGGGGTGTTTCTTGTCTTCCGATCTACGATCAATATATGGGTATTTCTCCATGAAATGTGCAATGAGACACTTTGTGAATCTGTAGAATGGAATACTTGAGGTAGACGATTTGAGAAACTGTCTTGCGTGATTAACCATGTCCACCCAAATTAGTTGAGCATAGTCAATTTGAGCATGTTTGACAACCCCCCAGAAAATCTGCATCAATTCTAGAGTAGGATGTTCATGCCCAGTTGCTTTGCCTGTTAAACTGTTGGTGAGAATTGAGTAAAGTGTGAGCCAGGGTTGTGGAATGTATTTCCTGTCAACGTGGGATATATTTTTGAGTTGGATTATTGATTCATCGTACTGCAGTTCTCGAAGAAGTCTGATAACATCTGATAATGACGGCAAAGGAGAGAATTTCTTGACATTAGGCAAACCGAGAACAGTGCGGAGAGTTTGTACATCAAACACAACAAGTTTGTGATCAAGATGAACCCCCAATGACTTTTCATCTTTGCTAATTTCAATAGTCTCACAAAACTGTGTTAAGTAGACTTCAGCTACTTCAGTGGTGATGGTGAGGAGGTTGTAAATGAAGTGTTTTTTAAGTATTTCCAGGATGATAGCACAAGTATCATGACATGTGATTGAATTGAGATCTATCCTATGGTTTGTCTTAGCGATCACTCTTTCATCTCCTTGAATCAATTCATGTCTAGGTGTTGATTTCTTTGCCATATTGAGACCTGAAATGATTAATAAACCAACAAAAGCCATGTGGTGATTAGCTCGTTAGTGTTAGACAAAAGAATAATATCCGAAAACAAACACCCAAGATAAAACCATCATCACATATACAACACTTGATAAATCAATCCAAGAGCCACATAAAAAAAATAATCACAACATTTAGATAATCATGTAACTCGAACAGATTTCCTTCTACGTCGACAAAATACTCACAACTTGATGAATTTAGAAAAAATTTTGGCAGCATTTCTTTTCATAAAAAAGGAAAAACTAGAACCCATACGTGATGGTTCAATTTAGAAACTCCTGACTCGGAGTGAAATAAGTAAGAAATTTGATAACTTAAGACTTAACTCAAAAAAATTTGACATAACTCGAAACAGTTTAGACTTAACTCGAAAAATGTTTGGTTTCAATGTCAAACTCGATAACCACAAAGTTATCAAACTCGATAACTATCAAGTTTCAAAGTTGGAAACCTCAAAATTTTCCAAACTCGATAAGCCTAAAAAAATTTACAAACTCGATAAGCCTCAAAACTTTCAAACTCGGAAACCTCAAAATGTTTCCAAACTCGATAAACCTCAACAATATCCAAACTCGATAAACCTTAAACTGTTAAACTCGATAAGTCTAAAAAAAATTTTGCTCAAACTCGATAAGTCTACAAAATTTTATTCAAACTCGATAACTATCTGAGATCAAAACTTGATAACAGTAGAGATGGCATATTCGATATCCTAAAAAATTTAAACACAATGATACTAAATCTAGGCTAACTCGATCAATTGAAACTCGATAAGCACATGAGCAACATCCAAAATCAACTTCCTAATCAAACCAATCAATCCAATAAGCACAAGACCCAGTGATATTATAAAATTCGAGCTTATGAAACCTAAAACACCTAATAATCGCACAATAGTAGCAACGATAATCAATGTAAAGGTGGTAATAGGCCCTTAAGGACATGCCGCAATTGGTCATAACACTTAATTATCCTAACACAGTGCATCACAAAAACCCCTAAAATCAATTATGATAAACCCTAAAGTTAGATTAGTAACAAATTAAGCATCATATTGATCAAAGAAAGGTAATGGCGAGTGTTAGGAATACAAAGTAATGAACATACACACTCACAATCACTGAAATCTTAAGTCTTGATAGTCTTGATTAAGAAGAAGAAAAAATGGTGCGCGTTTGGTTTTTTTGAAGGAGATAAAAATGAAGCAGATGTTATTAACCAAGTTATAGTTTGAGATAATGATAATTTGACACCTTTGGTCCCTCTTTTTGTAGATAATCAAAAAAGAACTTATCTAAATTATCCATATTTAGCCCCTTAAGTTTTAAAGAACTTTAACGACTTATGAGACCATGGAATACGGTTACGAGAATATTGAATGTGGCACCCTCTTGAACCAACCATAAGAAGTAATTCGGAAAAAAATTTAACAAGCAATGGTTCAAGAGATGTCGAGAATGAGAGTAAATAGAGATGAGGAAAATTTAAAATAAAGAAAATAAAGAAGTTAAAAAAAATTTCTGTCTCCCCCTCAAGATATGCAGTTTATAATGATTTTCAGAAAAATGTTGTGAACGGCATATCTTGAACAAGGAAAACTTTTTTTTTTTTTTTTTTTTTTTTTTTTTTTTTTTTTTTTTTTTAAGAAATGAAAGATATTTGTTGATGTTTGACGATCAATTGTGTTTTAAAAACTTTTCCAGGTCATCTGGAGTCAAACATCGCATACCAATTTGGTGAACTAGACTCGCAAACCTTGATGGTGCTAAAGATTTGGTAAGTAAGTCCGCTAATTCGTACTCAGTCTCAACAAAATACAGTTCAACGGTACCCTTTTCAACGTGCTCTTTGATGAAGTGATATCGGAGATCGATGTGTTTGGATTTGCAATGATGAACTGTGTTGCAGGAGATAGCAATGGCACTTTTGGAATCACAGTAGATTGGAATCCTATTGAACAAGTAGCCATAATCCTTAAGTTGTGATCTCATCCAGATGACTTGAGCACAACAAGCAGACATAGCTACATATTCAGATTCTGTTGACGACAGTGATGTGCAGTCCTGCTTCTTTGATTGCCATGACACAAGTTTATCTCCGAGAAACTGTAATCCACCAGATGTACTTTTGCGTGTGTCTAAACATCCTGCATGGTCAGCATCTGAAAAAGCAATTAATTCAAAACCAGAATCCTTCGGATACCAGATTCCCAAGTTAATGGTTCCCTTTATGTATCGAAGGATTCTTTTGACCTCACTGAGGTGTTTTTTAGTTGGTTTGGACTGATAGCGAGAGCACATGTAGACAGCAAATACTATATCAGGTCTACTAGCTGTGAGATACATGAGTGACCCAATCATACTGCGGTATTTGGTAGGGTCAACAGGAATCCTATGTAATTCAGCATCTAGTTTTGTGGTATAGCCCATTGGTGTATTATAAGTATCACAACTCATCATTCCATGTTTCTTTAAAATTTCAAGAGCATATTTGGACTGATTTATAAAAATTCCACGGGGTGATTGATGAACTTGTAGTCCTAGAAAGAACGAAAGTTCACCCATCATGGACATTTCAAAATTATCTTTCATTAATTTTGCAAAATCATTAGAGTAACTTCTTTTTGTTGAGGCAAAAATAATGTCATCGACATATATTTGAACAACGAGTAAGTCCTCCCCGTAGGTTTTTGTAAATAGTGTTGGATCCACCGAACCTTTAGAAAATTTATTGGTCAGCAAGAAAGTAGAAAGTTTGTCATACCACGCCCGTGGGGCTTGTTTGAGTCCGTAGAGTGCCTTTTTGAGTCGGTAAACGTGATTCGGATGCTCAGGATCAACGAAGCCGTCTGGTTGGCATACATACACTTCTTCACGGAGGTCTCCATTAAGAAATGTTGTTTTCACATCCATTTGGTAACAACCATGTTCCTGTATGCAGCATAGGCCAAAAAGATCCGAACAGCTTCATGTCTAGCCACTGGAGCAAAGGATTCAGCAAAATCAAGTCCTTCTAGTTGGGAGTATCCTTTCGCTACCAGGCGTGATTTGTTACGTATGACAGTGCCTTCTGCATCTAGCTTATTTTTCCAAATCCATTTTAACCCAATGACAAAGACTCCGTCAGGTCTTTCAACTAATTCCCAGACTTCTAATCGTATGAACTGCTGAAATTCCTCTTGCATAGATTCAATCCAGTTGTCATAAGTCATTGCTTCTTTAATGTTCTTTGGTTCCTCTTGACAAACTGTGAGTGCATAGATACAAGTTTCTCCATCAGTGTGAAGTCGTTGTCTTGTCATTACAGGTGCATCTGGGTGGCCAATAATATGAACTAGTGGATGATCCCGAGTCCATTTGTGTGTCGAAGGGTGTAGTTGATAAGTATCTCGCATGTTAGCAGGATCCAAATTGCGTGTAGATGACTCAGCTACTTCAGGAAATGTAGGAGCCGGTGCAAACGGGTTAAAGAACGCATCAGGATCATGCTCTATAGGTTGTGGAACTGATTGTGGTGTAGGAGCTTCAGCTGATTGGCAGGAGTTAGAAACAGTTTGTTCTGCTGTGAATGTTGATGCAATTGGAGGACCGTCTTTCTCAACAGTTGTTGTAGTTTGTTGAGGTGAGTCAGGTACTGGAATATTATCAGGTTGAGCAGCGGAATTGGGTGAGACCTCAGTAGAACGGTATTCAATTGTATCATCAAACAGTGGAGCAAACAAGGTTTCTAATTCTTTGCGGTTGAGTGGCAATGGATCAGCCGAAGATTCCGGAGAGTTAAGACGGTTGAATTCGGGTCCTAAGTTGTGTTGCTCAGAAGCCATTTGTGTGAGTTCATCAAAATTAGCGTGAATGGTTTCTTGAATTTCTCTTGTTCAACGATTCCATATCCGAAAACCTTTAGAATTTTCACAGTATCCAACGAACACTCCGATGTCAGCCTTTGCTTTAAGTTTACCTAAATCATCACGATCATTTTTCGGATAACAAAGTGCTCCAAATACATGAAAGTAATCGATGTTCGGTTTTCTTTTGTGAACAATTTGATAAGGTGTTTTTCGATGGCGTTTTGTGATCATGCAACGGTTCTGGGTATAACATGCGGTTGAAACAGCTTCCGCCCATAAGTAATCTGGTAATTGAGCATTAATCAACATAGTTCTAGCAGCTTCTACTAACGTCCTGTTGCGTCTTTCAACAACTCCATTTTGTTCTGGGCTTCTAGGAATAGATGTTTGATGTTCAATTCCCACTTTCTCAAAATATGACCGAAGTGTCTGATTCTTAAATTCAGTTCCATTGTCAGTTCTGACTATTCGTACCGTGTTGCATAACTGAACTTGAATTTTAGTGAGAAAGGTGATGATCATTGAAGGAGCCTGATCTTTACTTCGTAAAAAATAAACCCAAGTCCATCTGGAGTAATCATCCACAATTACAAGAATGTAGCGTTTACCGTTGATACTTTGAACACGCATCGGTCCACACAAATCCATATGAAGCAGTTGTAGAACATGATTCGTACTGTGCTCAGGTTTAGAAGGAAAATAAGCGCGAGTACTTTTTCCTTGTTCACAGGCTGAACATAAGTGATCTTTGGTAAAACGGAATCTTGGAAATCCATCAACAAGTTTGTGACGAGCAAGTTCAGTCATAGTTTTGAAATTCAAGTGCGACAGACGTTTGTGCCATAACCAAGATTTAGTCGATTATGCTTTGGAGAGAAGACATATCGGAGATGTAGCAATCATATCTGACATTGATATTGTGTAAAGGTTAGAACCACGTGAGCCAGACATTAGATCATTTCCTTGTATGTCACGAACGAAACAAGTTTTCTCACGAAATGCAACTTCTAGATCCCCATCACAAAATTGACCAACAGAGAAAAGGTTGTGTCCAAGGCCTTCCACATAATAAACACGACTGATTTCAATGTTCCCACTGACATAGTCACCATATCCCATGATTAAAGCGTAATGATCATTCCCGAATCTGACAGTACCAATGAACTTTGAGACAAAGTTGTGTAACAGTTTGAGATTGCCTGTCATATGTCGGGTGCATCCGCTATCAACAATCTAGAGAACAATCTGCACCACCTGCATCACAAGAAGAAGACACGGATGGAACAGAAGTAAGGGTGGAACCCAAAGAAAGTGCGGGTTCCTGTTGGTTAGAAGCACATGTATTCAACAATTTAGGAATCCATTTGAAGTCTGGTTTATGTTGTAACCAACATTGCCAATTCCAACTAGTTTTTGCTTTCTTAATGGTGAATTCACTAGTAGTTGGCTTATTCCTAGATTTGTTCTCTGCACTTATGGGGGTAACTTCAACTTCATTAGAAACCGTAGAAGGCGGCTTTCCTAAAATAGACTTAGAGGCAGTAGTGGGCCTAGAAGGAATGCGTGTCCTACGTTTCTTATGACGATTAAGAAGAGAATTAGCTATACAGTTTGTATGATCACCAGATGATACATTTTTACGACAAAACACACAAGATGCATTAATATTCAAAACATTCAAAGGTTCATCATTCGTTACATTTAGATTTTGATTAGAATTTGCCAGATTAGAATCTAAATCTGATGCAACATGAGTTTTATTCAAATTCCTAAGTTGATCTTCTACTTCTTGAGCTTCTAGTGGTCCTCTTTTACGTTGCCAGAGCCTATTCTTCTTTCTACTTTTTCGCTTGGGTCTGCTAACGCTATTAGTGGAGACTAGTCCTGTAGAAGTGGAGTTATCAACATTAGTATTTTGAACAACATTACCTTTAGCAGTTTTGTCTAATTGATACATTCCTGGTGCTATCACCGTGGTGTCAACCATCTTTCCTTTTTGAAGTAGCTTAATTTTCTCTTTTAAATCAATGATGATGTGATTTTTATCCTGAATTTCAGACTCAAATAAACCATTGCAATATTTAATGTCATCGCGGTTTTGTTGCCATTCGACGTTTTCGATTTTTAAATCCGCAATTTCTTTCTCGTATTTGAGACACAGACTTTTTAAAGACTCATTGTTTTTGCAAAGCTGACAAGAGTTTGAAATATTTTGACTTTGAAGTTTCAATTCCCATTCAATACTTTGAGCTTGACACCATTCAAGCCTTTGTTTGAGCAGACAAATTTCTTTTGAAAATTGTTTTGTCACATCATCATTCAGTATTCTCAGCTTGTCATTTTCCAGTTTAAGTGTCTCTAATTCCACGTTCAACAAGTTATTATCAACACAAAGATCATCCACAAGCATATCAGTACCAGAATTATAGAGATCATTCATGATGACAGACAAAATATCAGCAGTGAGAACTTGTTCCAAGAGTCAATCAGCATCATTTTTTAAAACTCTATTTCTTTGCTTTTGAACCAAAATCTCATTTTCAGTAGAGTTGAAAACATTTATCATACTTTTGACCTCGTTTTGAAGTTCCTGATCCCAACGTGTAGCACAGAGACGGAGGTGTTTGACAATTGGCAACATTTGTTTTTGAAAAATATCTCTCTTTTCTCGCTCGTAAGCGGATTGAAAAGTTTCAATTTTTATTTCAGAATTACGTGTAATTGTTTCCTCCAAAATTTCGATGTCTTCCATAAAAGTTTTGAAATAATTTAAGACACGACAATTTTTCGGTAAAGGTGTAATTTCACCGGATGATGGTAAAGGACCATTTATTTGTGCTACAGTTTGGACAGGGGCCGCATTAGAGGATGAAACATATGACTCAGTGACATACCATGATTTCTCAGGTAATTCCTTTTGAGGAACAAAAGATTTAGAAATATGTGGAGCTTTTGAATAGTCATATGGTGTCCAATATTGAACATAACTCATTTTTGATCGACTCTCGTCTTCAAGTTCTTCCTCTTCCCCAGTATCAAAAACAACAGCACGCACAATCGTATTATCAAGGAAATTCTCCATACTGTAAATTTTAGGAATTTCTTTGAATGCCGTGTGAAGAAACATTGATTTGTATTCGCCAAGTGCAAATCCTTTATCCGGTCTCGGTTTTAAAGTAAATTTCTGAATTGTTGTGACAGAGTTCCCGTGTTTGTAAACAATATTACGAAATTCTTTGAGTTATTTTTCAAGATCAACAATATCACCGAGTAAGTCATTTATATACTTCCTTTTTCGTATTTTATGTTCACAAAAATCCTTTTTACAACTTGACAATTCTGTTTCTGTTTTTGAAAGTACTGTTTGAAGACGTTCAACTTGCATTTTCAATTCACACTTCTCACTTTCTAGTTTAGAAATCAACTTCCCGTTTGACTCAATTAAATCGTGCATTTTGTGTTGAAGATCTTGTTCTTTGTTGTAAGAATCTTGAAAAGCTTTTTCAAAACTTTTTGCATGTTTAATCTTGTCTTCCTGATTTGAAAGCTGAATTTTATAACACTCAATATCTCTTGCAAGTGACGCATTTGTTTCTTTTAAAACTTTGTTTTTCTCGTTGCATTTTATGATTTGCAATTGTTGATCATTCAGTCATTTATGTAACAATATGAGGTCAGGGTCTGGATCAAATGATGGTTCATGTTGTTCTATATGATCATGTTTATCGTTCTCAATAGGATCATCAAATGAAACAACTGTGTCATCATCGAATATAACAACTGTGCTTATTTGTTCATCTGTTTGAGAAGATGAAAATGAGTAAGATGGAACAACTTGCGCCATATCTGATTCAGAAGCAGAAGGTGAGGCTATATCATGTATAAAGCATGCATTGAGGTCATGTACCTGAGACAAGCCGTCAGTGTCATACACTGGACCTGAATCATTAAGCTGAAGTTCCTGCATGTTGGCCATAAGCATCACAGCTGCATTGGCTTCCAGATCTTCCATGTCATCGTCATTGTTCACATTTGCCATGAAGTTGTTGTCCTGTTCAGGGAAATGTCCATCTTTTTCATCTTGAAGAGCCATGAGTAATGCCTGCTTGTGAAACTTACTACCCCGAGTTCTCGGTTTAGGACATGCTGTCGCTATATGACCTTGTTCATTACAGTTATAGCACCACACTGCATTCCCTGAGTTTGAATTCCTAGTAGCCACTGGTTCAGACCTTTGCTGAGAAGAGCCTGAGTTGTTCCTGAACCCTCCATTGTTATTAAACCTCTGACCATTCCCAAAATTTCCTGAAGAACTTCCTGAACCAGATCGACCAAAGTTACGATTCTGAATTTCCACTCTTCCATCATTGACAACAGCTTGATTCCTTGTGTTAGAAGATGAACGTTGACGGTTGTTTGTTTTGTTGGAGAATTTGCTAAAAGCACGAGCAATAAGAGCAAGTCCCTGATTCAACGTATTAAAGTCATCATCGTCATCTTCATTGGAGTTGGAGTAATACACTGCATCATTGTTGTTTAATGGAACAAGTTGAGTAGAAGTATTCTATGGAGATGAATCATAAGGGACCATTTGGTTCGAGGTAGAAGATTGTGGATAACTGAAGTAGTTTTGCTCTTGAACATATGCATGATTTGCATAGGTGGTGGAGCATAGGGAGATTGAGCTACGAGTGCCAAAGAATTTGGTGTTGGTGTTGGTGAGTATCCTCCTCGAAGAGCTCTATCTTTTTCCACTTCAGGTTCATGGTGTTTCAGAAAATCATACAACAATCCATATGGTGCATCATGAAGATTTTTGGTTTGTCGAACAAATGTCACATATTTATGCCAATCCGGGCCAAGACTACCAGCGAATTTGGAGTTTACTGCAATCCTTGGTACTGTGATTTTGTGACGTTCCAGATCATTGACCACATTTGTGAAACGATGATAGTAGGATTCTAGTGACTCTCCTGGTTCAATTGTGATGTCAGTGTATTCCATGTAGAGTTTGGATTCCATATCATCTTTGTTCAATTGAGTACCTTCCATAAGGAGATGAACATGTTCCCATATAGCTTTGGCTGTTTTCTGAGCATCGACACTTTGATAAATTGGATTTGGTATACCTTGAAGTATATAAGCCATTGCATATTCATCAGCTTCACGATGTAATTTCTGTTCTTCGGTGAGTTGAGATTCTGGAAGAGGTCTATCACCAGGAGGACGTGGAGGATCAGCAGTTGGATCACCAATTTCAAATCTTGTTGGCCACTCAAATGGTCCTTCAAGTATCACTTGCTTCAAGAATTTCTCATGAGGTTTCTTTAGCTCAAGAAATCATAAGAATTGACTTGACCATTGAACATAGTTGCCAGGTGTTAGCATTGGAGGTGTTTCAAGTGATCCTGCCTCATGTCGGGATTGTTGAGTTGTAATAACTTCACACATTCTGTCAAACCAGTGAGGTTGTTTGGAGGAAAACTGAGTGTTTTGTTGAGACATTTGATATGGTTGTTGTTGAGGAATGATTTGATGTTGTTGCATCATGAGATATTGTGGTTGTGGATTAAACGGTTGTTGATGAAAATGTGATTGTGAAGGTTGTTGATATGATTGTTGCGGTTGTTGAAACGGTTGTTGATACGATTGTTGATACTGCGGATGATGTTGCGAAGAATGAGGAAAAAAGTAATTGGGTGGTTGAGACATCTTTCGTGATTACGGTAAACTTAAATCGTTAAAGATAAATAAAGGTTGTAATTAGATTTGATATCAAACTCGGTATGTGATTCAAACTCGGTATGTTCAGATTTTTATTCAAACTCGGTATGTTCTAATAAGCAGTCAAACTCGGTAAGTTGTGCCAATGTTTCAAACTCGGTAGGTTATGCAATTCTCCTAACTCGGTATGTTCAGAGATCATTCAAACTCGAAAGTTGTTGAAAAAATGTTTCAAACTCGGAAGTACAAGTCTAACTCGGTAAGTGAATGAAATTTGAGCAGAGTATACCCTAGTAGGTTGCCACACAGAACCTAACTCAATAAACAATTAGGTGAAAGGCTAACTCGCCAACTTTCAGTCCAAACTCTGTAAGAACTTATAGAACCTAACTCGATAGAAATCCCTAACTCGGAAAGTTTTTTAACCTAACTCGATAGAATCAGAAAACTTCAAACTCGATATGACCAATTTCTAACTCGCTAAGTTTCAAACTCCCTAACTCGCAAGGTTGCGATGAATAGTACCGTCTTTGACAAAAATCACTATTAAAAAACCTAGTTTTTCTACCAAATCAAACCTAAATCAACCTATATTATCCCTTGGCGAATGATACCACTTGTTAGGTCACCATTTTACAACATAATCACTTAGAGATCTAGAGAGAGAAAGAGAGTAGAGAGAGAGAGTGGAAGGAACCCTAAATAAGAAATGAAAGACTAATAATAATATTAAGAGGTAAGGATTAGGGCTTCACCACACTTAGACAATATTACATACTTAGCCCTTAGACTTTATCCGAACCTATAAACTAAGCATAAAGCTTAATAAAACATATGAAATAACTAACGTACTAACTAAATAATGCAACCTATAATAAAATACAATGACCGACACTTGAAATAATAAAGTCTATTCCCAACAAACCCTAATTTCTCAAAAAATCCCAATTATCCACCAAAATCATCAATCAAGTAATAACCATGTCATTCAATCTAAGTATAATCAACATCTCTTCTGACTCATCTGATTCTTCAGAATCACTAACATCTCCACCTCCATTAAGATTACCAACCATCCCATGAGGTCTGACCAAAGAACAGGCCAAGAAGAAGAAACATGATTCAAATCCTCCAAGTCCATCACCATCAGAGGACCCTGCAAACGTTCCTTCGGATTTGGATGATTCAGACGCTGAGAGAGAACTAGAGAGAAGGTGGAATGCTCTGGAGAGAGGTGAACCAAGCCATGCCCCCATTCCTGCTGAGAGACAATACGTCTCTCCTTTTAACTTTACCTCTGATGAAGAATCTTTAGAGGATGAAGATGAAGATCCACCATTCATCCCGCCTCCCACACCAGAGAGATCCCAACCAAGGCCAAGGAAGTCTGATCCATCTCTTCCAACGTCACGAGAAGTGGTGATGGGTCTTCCTGCTCCAGAATCTAGTGCTTCATACCATGGACGCAAGGGAAAGGGCAAGAAGGCAGAGGTGATGGGTAAGGGAAAAAGGAAGGTGGAATAGAAGACGGTGTGATGTTGCTAGGGACCAAAGATATAAAACTAGGTTCTTGAGCATCTTCGTCGTCATCATCGTCATTCCCTCCTTTCCATTTTCACCTTCAGCTTCTTCATCATACTGGTCATGCATATCCACCAGCCTTTTGTAATAGATGATATGAGCTAGAATAACTTTGGTAGACATAGTATAGGAATAGTCTTGTATTTCATTTTGAAATTGATTGTAAGCTGTAAATTGTTTCTTGAATGAATGAACAGCTTTTCTCAATTGTAAACTCTTAAATTTTACTTCAGTAGAAACAATTAGTCTCAGCATATATTACTCTTCAGCAGAAACACGCTTTAAGCTTACATGACCACTTTCCTATTGCAATAGTCTTGGTGAATTTCAACTTAAAATCAGCAATTACTCATAAGGGCATTCTGCAAAACAGATACAAAGTAACAAACAAAAAACCAACAAAACTTACAAGAACATTAGTTGGTTAGTGTTAGTAAACAAAAGTATACAACTAATATACAATTTTACAACTACAATCCTCCCCTGAGGCATATGCCTCCCCTGAGGCATATGCCTCCCCTCAAACTTTGCAGTTAAGGGTTAAGCATCCCAATATGGAAAACTAAGTGTTGAAACCTAGGTCCGTCAAAAGCTTTAGTTAATAAATCTGCCACATTATCATCTGTGTGAATCTTAACCACTTTAACCAAATGTTTTTCATATGCATCTCTTATAAAGTGGTGCCTAATTTCAATATGCTTGGTTCTATTATGAAAAACTGGATTTTTAACTATGCATATGGTACTTTGATTATCAATGAAAATTGTGGTATTCATGAAATTAAACCCATAATCCAGCAATTGATTCTGAATCCATAGAACCTGTCCACAACAATTGGCAGCAGCAACATACTCTGCTTCAGTAGTTGAGGTAGCAACAATAGTCTATTTCTTGCATTGCCAAGAAATCTGTCTTCTTCCAAAAAATTGGCAACCTCTAGTTGTGGATCTCCTATCCAGATTTGCACCAGCATAATCACTATCACTATAGTCTCCCAACCTAAAAGGAGACTCTCTTGGGTACCAAAGACCTAAATTGGGTTGGCCCTTGAGATACTTGAAAATCTTTTTAACAGCATTCAGGTGGGAAGTAAGTGGAGTGACCTGGTGTCTAGAACAAGCACTCACAGCAAATGTAATGTCAGGTCTGGAAGCTGTCAAATACATCAAAGAATCAATCATGGACCTATGTAAATGAACATTCACAGGAAGATCTGGTTCAAGATTGTTCTTTGGTTTTGGAGCTTCATAGGGTGTAGTGGCAGTTCTGACATTTTCCATATCAAACTTCTTCAACATTTCTCTCACATATTTATCCTGACTGATAAAGATACCATCAGGTTTCTGCTGAACTTGTAAACCCAAAAAGAAAGTAAGTTCTCCCATGGCACTCATCTGAAACTCTCCCTTCATTAATTCCTCAAACTCCCTACACCATTCTTCTTTAGTGGAACCAAATATGATGTCATTCACATATACTTGCACAAGGATGATATCTCTGGAATCTTTCTTTAGAAAGAGTGTCTTGTCAATGGCACCTCTTCTGTAACCATGTTGCAGCAGAAATGCAGAAAGCCTAGCATACCAAGCTCTTGATGCCTAATGTAATCCATAGAGAGCTTTTACATCCTTGTAGACATGATTTGGATGATCTGGATCTTCAAAACCTTTGGGTTGAGTCACATATACCTCTTCTTCAATCTCACCATACAGAAAAGCACCTTTCACATCCATCTGATATACAGTAAATCCCATATAAGATGCATAGGCCAAGAAGATTTTGATGCCCTCAACTCTAGCAACTGGTGCAAAAACTTCATCATAGTCTATTCCTTCCTCTTGCCTGAACCCCTGAGCCACTAATCTGGCTTTGTTTCTCACCACAATACCCCTTGCATCTCTTTTGTTCTTCAAGATCCATTTTGTCCCAATAGCAATTTTCCCATCAGGTAGTGGTACCAGTATCCAAACCTACTGATTTTTAAATTGTAACATCTCTTCTTGCATAGCATCAAGCCAACTTGAATTTGCAAGAGCTTGAGAAACACTGGTTGGCTCTATTTGAGAAAGAAAACAAGCAAACAAACAATGCTGAAAGTCTATATGATTGTCCCTTTGTTGATTTGAGACATAGGAAATAAAAGCAACTTCACCATACTTAGTATTTTTCACAATACTTCTAGTTCTAACAGGTGCTTTCGGATCTCCAAGAATCTTTGATGGAGGATGATCAATGTTTATCCTTTTTGTTGCAATGGGGTTCACAGCAATTGTGGTGTCAAGATTGTTCACCGTGGGTTCAAATTCACTGTCATAGGAAGAGGAATTGAAGATACCAGCTTTGGGTTGGTGATGACCAAGATCAGAAGGACTTGGAAATCTTGTATATGGTTTTCCAAAGTATGTGGACACACCAGTGGAGATTGGAGATTGTGCAGCAGGACTGTCAGCAGATTTGTTAATGTCAGAAGAAACAGGAGAACCATCAGAAGAACTATCAGCAGAATCCTGGTTGCCACTGACTGCTTGATCTGATTGTCTGAGTAATGCTTCAGTATCTCTTGCAATCTTCTCACTAAGCCTCTCAGCTTCTTGAGTGGCTGCATGCTCTTGCTTCTTGAGTCTAGCAAGGTCCTCTGCATATTGTGACTCATCTTCATTCTTATCAGAAGTTTCTTTGGAATTATCACCTGCAAATGAGTTAGGAGGAAAAGAAGGTACAACAATGGTTTGTTCATCTTGCTCAGATTCACTATCTGAATCATCATCCAAGGTACTTGCATGGTTAGTGCGAGACTCTTTTGTACCTGCAGCTTGGTTAGAAACATATCTAGTATAGCCCAAGTGATCAGTTAAGTAATCTAGGTCAAAATACCAAACATGACCATGTCCTTGAACATTAGGCTTATCTTCTAGGAATCTCAGGTCCAGAGTCTCTGCAATCTTTTTAGCATTCAAATTGTAAACCCTATAAGCCTTACTATGAGCTGAATAACCTACAACATACCCCTCATCAGCTTTCCCATCAAATTTTCCTAGGGAATCACTAGTGTTCAAAATGGTTACTTGACAACCAAAAGGTTTGAGGTATTGAATATCTGGAACTTTCCCAGTGAAAAGTTCATAAGGTGTCTTGAAATGAGGTCTAGTGATGGATACCCTGTTCAACACATAACAAGCAGTACTTACTGCTTCAGTCCAAAACATAGTGGGTAATTTAGAGTCTGCAAGCATGGATCTTGCTACCTCTATTAAGGTCCTATTTTTTCTTTCAGCAACCCCATTTTGTTGTGGGATTCTTGGATTGCTATAGTCCCTTTTATCCCTTTAGAATGACAAAGTTCTATTAATACCACATTTTTGAACTCTGTCCCATTATCACACCTAATTACTTTAACCTTTTTGTTTAGCTGGTTTTCAACAAGGGTAATGAATTCTTTTAAAATTGGAGATGTTTCATCTTTAGTTTTCAAAAATAATACCCAACAAAACCTACTATAGTCATTAGTGATTACCAAGCAGAAGTACTTGTAATCAGTACTTCTGATTTGAGTTGGACCAAAGAGATCCATGTGCAGCAACTGAAAAGGTTCTATGATGTTGCTCAAAGCTGTAATGGCTTTGTATGAGGCTCTGTGTTGCTTTCCTTTGTTACAGGCAATACAATTATGTTCATTGGTGAAGACTTTTGAAGGAAGTCCTTGAAACAAGACCAAGTTTAGAAAGTTTGTTAATGGTTTTGAAGTTCACATGAGCCATCCTTCTATGCCATCTTGTAGATTCATCCAGGGTTGCTTTAGCCACCAAACATGTTAGATCACCTTCAGGTTGGACATCATTCAAATTGAATGTGTACAAATTGATGTTTCTAGGACCTCTTAGCAGAATTGTTGTATCTTTTTGAAGTTTGAATTCTTTATAGAGCACAAGACATTCATCCTCAGAGAAGAAGACTTTATTCTTGGTATCACATATTTGTGACACTGAGAACAAGTTGAAATGTTGCAGTTCCTTCACATAGTATACATTCACAAAATCCAACAGAGGTGTTTTGATGGTGCCTTTCCCAGTGATTTTACCATCTCGTCCACCAAAAGTCACATTGCCTCTTCCTTCTATGGGTACAAAATCATGCATCTTATCCTTATTTCCTGACATACTCCTGGAATAACCACTATCTACTATACCTAATTCTTTACTCTTTAGAGGATGATCCTTCAACAACAACAAAAATATACTCAAGTCATTGCTGACTTGAGCTTGCCTTGTAGATCATAAGAGTTAGGCCATGGAGATGCATAAGATCCACCATTGTTCTTGGGCCTGTATTGAAAATTAGGTCCCTTCTTAGTCCAAGAACAACCTGTTGAGGGCTTCACAGCAGTATCCCAATACCCTCCACCAACATACATTGAGTCAAAATATTTAGGCCAATAACCATTCTAAAAATAAGAACTAGTTGGTTTCACATATGGTCTAGCAACAGTTCTCCTCCAAGGAGAAGGTTTATCAGCAGAATTGTGTTTGCTGGTTTTATGAGTTGCTTGTGGAACAAAAGATGGTATATCATTAACATTTTTCCACATTGGTCTAGGTTTCCTTTGACTAGCACATACACCCATTCTTTGCTCATGAAAATTACAATCCTTAATCAAATGAAATTTACTTCCACACACAAAGCATTTCTTCTTTTTAGAAGATTTATTCAAAGTGAAAGATGTTCCATGACATGAAAAAGCATTCAAACCACAAACATTAACAGAATTGTTTTTGACAGAATTAAAAACATTGTTTTGCAAAGAATTAAATAACAAGTCTTCAGAGGAAACTGTCTTGGAATCAGCAGTAACTCTAACAGGCTTGTAGGGAGTCTTGGGTGTTGTCTTGGGTGAGGTCTTGGGAAGGTCTGACTTTTCACTTGAATCACAACTAGTATATGTAGTAGACCCTTGGTTAGAATACTTGTCACTGTCAGAACAAGAGACAAAGTTAGTAGATTTGGAATCAGGGTCTGGCAAGTCACTTGACTTTTTGCCATAAAGATGGTGATCCATCGAAGTCAACAGATATGGAAAGGTCAATGGGCATGTGTTCTCCTCTAATAGGTCCAGCTACAGCATGTAAGTTACCCTCTTTTACATAATTAGCTAATCCTGCTGGTGTTGTTTTACCTAGATCATTCCTAGCTTCTAAACCAACATACTTCTTAAAACCTAAACCTATTCCAGAGTTGACAGATTTACTACCATAGATTAAGCTAGCTAAGTTGTCACATGATATTAACCATGATTTATGTCTAGCTACTTCCTCATCTAGTTTCTCTTTCAGTACTAGGTTTTCTGAAACTACATCAGCCTTTTCTTTCTCAGTACGCCTTAAATCAATCTTAGTACATTCTAATTCACTTTCTAACACCCTTATCTTTTCATCATAAGCAAGCTGATTCTTTTGAAACCAAATTTTTTGTCTTTCTAAAGTTTTTAAAGCCTGTTTATAAGCCTCAACTTCTACATAATATTCATTATATTTGTGTTTCAATTCATCATAAGCTTCCTTAAGTTCATTATATCTTTCACTACAACCAAAAACACAGTTATGTACCTGAGAGATGCCCATCAAGGAAACTTGATCATGCTGATCCTCTGTAGTGCAGCTTGCCAGCATACAAAATTGATCAGAACTAGATGCTTCATCAGGCTCATGAACTGTCCAATTGATATTTTCATCCACAGTAACCAAAGCTTTGGAAGTTCCAGCTTTAGAGGTTCCAGCTTCAACTTGACTCTACTGATAGGTAGTATATCTAACCTCATCACCAGCCTTCCTATCCTTGCATTCTCTTGAGAAGTAACCCACCTGACCGCAAGTATAGCACTTGACCTTCCTTCTGTCAAATCTAGCAGGATCTCTTCCCTTGAAGCCAACTTTCTCCCAAACTTATTCTCAAACCTCTTGATGTTCAAGGAAATCATTGCCAACTGCCACTTCAAGTTCATCTCATCCATATCTAGTGGATCTATCTGTTCAAAATCCTCATAGGCCAGTTGCTGCTGATGTTCATACTCAGCAACAAAAGAGTGAAGTACATCTTCCATTATGTTACTGGATTGTGGTTGTGAAGTTGATTTAGTGGTGATGTGAGAAGATGATCCTGATGAGTATGGGCTTGAGGTATGAGGCACCTAATTTGATGAGGTGCTAACAAATGCTGAGTGAGTGGATGTACGAATGGGACTTCTGACATCAGGCTCAAGAGATTTAAGTATGTTATAGAGGTCATCAAAAGAGAGCATATCCAATCCACCTTTAGCCTTCAGTGCAATTCTTACTTGTAGCCAAGATGGTGGCAGAGATCTTAGAAACTTAGAATTGCAATCTTCATTGTCTGGTCTAGCCTTCAGCTGATTCAATTGGCTCAGAATCCTATGGAACCTGTCATAGCCATTGTGGATGCCTTCTTCCTCAGATATTTGGAATTCTTGAAACTGCTGTTTCAGCATGGACTTCTTCATCCTTCTTGACTCCTCATTCCCACCAAACCTAGCCATTATTGCCATCCATATGTCCTTAGCATCTTCCATGAAGTGAAAGTCACCCATGTGGTCATCTGGTATAGCATGAAGAAGAATAGTTCTGACTTTATTCTCTCTCTAAACAGCCAGTATCTCTTCAGCAGTTTTGGGACCAAGAATGGTAACAACCCCATCAGCATCTTTGACGTGTTTCTTCAGACTGTTACCCTTACGGACAACTTCCCAAAGATTCCATTCAATATTGGTGATCCAATTTTGCATTTTCATAGACCACAATTCATACTCCTCTGCATTCTTAAGGTATGGGAATTTGGCATTACTGTTTGTGAGAGTTAGTTGTTGGAAGGATGTGGTGTTTTGGTTCTGAGTAACATCTGATTCATCATCTGATCCAGCCATTGGTTATTTTGATGGTATTTGGTTGTAAGGGTGTAAGAAAGATGTTCTTAGTATCACAGAGACTTTCCCGAGGCTCTGATACCACTTGTTGAACCTTAGACCCTGATAGATTTCTAAGCACTCGTGGATCTTTAGTTATGTTTATGTAATCACAAACACACTAAAAGAAAATCTCTATAACTTGTATTCTGAAGCGGAAAATAAACACAAGTATAAACAATGATTACTAAGAATACTTGACCCTTTATGGATCTTTTAATAATACTGAAATTATTTTTCTAAAACGTGTATAATACATAATCGTGTGTTCCTTTTATAAGCAAGGAACCCTAAACCATTTTCCAAGAAACGTATAATCTATAAACTTAAAGATATATGCATTATCACTTCCTAATAAAACTCATGCATATCCTAACTAAATAACAAACTATGCATAACATCTATATTCGCAGAAACATAATACGCAGAATCTATCCTTCAGCAGATATACTGCTTCAGCAGGAACCATCAGCAGTAACTTCAGCAGAATTCTTTATTTAGCAGAATTCCCAACACCCTTAATTGATTTTAAAATGAGCTATCATTAAGGGGGAGTACAAAAACAAAAATGTTCCGAATTCCTGCAAAATGAAATCTGTCTATCTCTCTAAAAAGCTTTTTCTTAATCAGTTGATATCAAAAATATCACGATATGCTATTTTTGAGGGGGAGAAGACATGATTAAAATGTGATCGAAGATGTTTAAAGTTTGTGACTGAATCTCAGAAGAGCTCGACTCAGAAAGTACCAATGAATTGACGAAGCTTTAAATGTCAGTAATCGAAAAGACTTGTCCTGGACGGGTAAAAATTTCAAGCTAGTCCAACTAGTGATATAAGCGTGTCTCGAATAGGACTTGTCTGAGAAGAATGTACCGCATCGAGAGACTTTCTTTGGACTTGACCTAGACGGGTAATAATTTCAAGCTAGTCTAACTAGTGATGTAAGCGTGTCTCGAATCGGTCATGTTCATTGAAAGTAGATCAATTCAAAAAGTGCAAACTCCTCACGCACGTGAAAATTTCTTAAAAATTCTTGAGCACATGTGAAGGGGGAGTCCTTCTAAAGTCATAAAACTCTCAAAATGGTAACAACAATGTGTTTTATTATCATAAACACTTGGGAGATTTTCAATAAATGGTTTCATGGCAATTATAGGATAGTCATGGAGTTATAAGGTGACTAAGGTTAGGAAAAACCGTCCTATGATCCGCCAGAGCCAGAGGGATCTACCTAAGGACAATTCCAATAGATTAGAATTAGAAGTCCTTAGGTATGATTGAAAAAAATGAGAAAATAAGAAAGGAGAAAGAAGGGGTTGAAGAATTAAAAAGAAAAGAAAATGAAAGGGTGAAAAGAAATAGCCCTCCAAATGTTCAACCTTAGAGCAGACACCGGGTTCAACACATATGCTACTGGTTGTTACTAAGGTGACACCGGTATTGAAAATAAAGACGTCATGGACCCACTGATGCACTGCACTTAACCTTTTATCCACTCGAGTATCTCTCAAAAGGTACTTGTTTCATTCTCACGGGGAACCGGTGTAATCTATCGACATGTCTCTTCGAGATGGTTGATATTGAAACAGGAGACCTCTCCCTAATCTCCGCATAGGAAACCAAATGTGCACTTATTGAGTCTAGAGCCCCGAGATTCATCAAAAGATCCCATAGGAACACATGATATTTCTACACTGGTTGTTCATCATTAAGGACGCCAAATGTAAACTTTAGAGTCCTACGCAAATCTTAGCAATCTGCCGAGAATGTTTGTGAGAGGATTTACTTATGTATTTTCTCAATGATTGAATGGAAATTCCTGCCAGGGTCAACATCAAACAGCCCTGACAGCAGGTCACTTTGGTAATTCTTTATGGGTTACGCTTAGTGTTCGCGGTGGTTTCAAACGGTCTATAGTCGTGGAGTGAGCCCCAGCGACTCACCCATTCGTTGAGCTACTTAGTAGGTCTAGTAAGCTCCCTCGGGAGTATCCGAAATGGGAACGGCCATGGTAAGGGTTAGAAGGAGTCACACTATGCTATTGACGATCTCTAATTCCTTATCTGTAAGTACCGGTTGATTTATTGCTAACTGTTTACCTGCAGCTATACATCATCTCCATGGCGATGGATTCCACATGCTCATACATGCATCACAAAGTCAAAGAAAAGTTCTCACAAAGATCAAAGGATAGCAACAGTCAAAGAAAGATTCTATGCCAAAAAGAAGAATCTACAAAGTAAAGTGACAAAGATCAAAGTGAAAGAACGGGAACAACAAATGTATGTATGACAAAGACTAAAGACGTATGAGCATGTTGGAAAGGCGCATAACCACCAAAGACAAAGAACTGACAAAAGGCAGATGACATCATTGGATCACTACATGTACACTGGATGAAGCACAATGAACTTGGAACTATGATTCATTTAATGATTCTTAAAGACGTCCAAAGCTAGTCAAAAGACAAAGATGATAACGTCGCGCAACCTTTGATGACCAACACTTAGGGGGAGATTGTTAGGATCTTATTTTATTTATAGAAAGTGTCGGTCATTAATATTATGTAATAGGTTGCTTTAGAATATTATTATGATGAAGTTTTACTAATGTTTTCATGATTTTATAAAGTCTAAGGGCTAGTTATGTAATAATGTCAAAGATATGTGAAGCCCTAGACAACCACTATAAATACTCATGTAATACCTCATTTGAGGGTTGGTTCTCTTAGTAATAACAAGGCTTTTTATTTACACACACTAGGAGTTCCCTCCCACTCTCTCTCTACTTACTTTCTCTCTAGATTTAGGCAAGATTCATAAGTGATTAAGGTTGTTTTATGGTCCTACAAAAAGGGACTGGTTATTGTGACAGAACTATACTATATTAACCTAATGAGACCTACCTATGCCAAATGAACAGCCAAACAACACCAAGAACATGCATTAACAACCGACCCAAACACCCCTTTATGTTGGACTGTCATGGATTTCCAAATGAAAAATGAATTTGAACAAAAGCTTTCTGAGCAAAATGAGCTAGGTGGGCCTAAAACCTACTGAGAAGCCATAAACAGGACCAAGTAAGTAGTATCCAATAAGCAAGTGGCAAAAGCTAATTTGAGCTAATTTAAACAGTTAACAAGTGAAATGATTAAAACACTATGACAACTACAAAAACTAAACTAAGGCATGAATAACAAACTAATAGAAACTTGAATAAGCATAAACAAACAAGGAATAAGCAGTGAGATAATCTATTAAACAGTTGAACAATAACTATGCAATTATAAAATGGATGGACTTACAAACACAAGGCCCAATTATAACACCCAAAATCAGTTTCTAACTATCCTAATGCTCCTCAAGAGCTCTAAACCATGCTTCCACAGGTCCTTCTTCTCTTCTTCTCTTTTTTTTTTTTTTTTTTTCAATGAATTTCCAAGTATTTTCCATATTTTTGAGATTAAATGAATAACACTAAAATTTTAAAGTTTAAACATGTTAAATATGCTTATTGAAGGATAATGAAATAGAAAGTAAACCTTTTAAACCTTTTAAAAGCTAATCTGATAATTAAAGCTAAAATTCCAAAGTAAGAGATTTAAAAAACAAATGATATATTTATCCACTGAAAATGAAAGCAGAAGGTTTCTGAAAGCTTAAGGTTACAATATTCAACTAAAATTCAACACTGGAAAACAATCTTAAAAATTACATGATTTGAAAATTATCTAAAAACTACTAAAAACTACATTAACTAACTAGCCAAACTCCCTCCTCTTTTCTTGACTTATATAAGCCCTGGTGTGTCTCTCTTTCTGTCCCACTTTCTTCTCTGCCATTGGATGGTCTTAATTTGATTACAACCATTGAAAAGGGTTTTGGCGGGAAAACAGATATAGGCAGTTTTAGTTGGTTTGGTGAGGTATAGGTAAGGTAATTAATGAGGAGGGGGTTGAGGGGACAATAGAGGTGGAAAGGTGAAAGTAGGGTGGGTGATGGCAGTGGTATTCCAGGGGAGGTAGGGTTCACGTGTGAGTGGTTTTGGAGGGGGAGAGGGTCTGTTTGACCTTTGGTTTGACCGAGGGGTGGTGAGGGTTGACTGAGATTTGACCTCAGGTTATAATAAAAATGGGGAAGGGTTTGGAAATGGGCTTAGGAATGATTGGGCTTGGTGGGAAGTGTAATGGGTTATGGGTGGATTGGATTTAGACTTGGTTTTGTTAGTAGTAGTAAGAAAGGGTCCATTTGTATTTAGCTTATATAACCATAAGGACCATAGATGTAAAATCTGAATTTAGAGGGGTGGAATTTGACAACCTTCCAAACTTAACCAAGAGACAAAACTTGCCAAGTATCAATAGTCCAAAGACCCTTAATGATATTTTCCAAAGTTAGATATACGGGGACCATTTCTGCCAAAATTGGAACTTGAGGGGCCAAACTTGTAAATTCTCAAAACTTTTCTCCCACAGACCATTTTTTATAACTTTTGACCTTTAAAGGCCTTGGGTTGACTTTTCCTTCAAAACAAATGCTCAAGGACTGAATTTGTTAAGTTTTGAAAGTTGAGGGACTGAAACTGCCAATTATGCAAACTTTGTTCATTTTTCATCTGTTTTTAATCATTTTGCATCTGAAACATATAAAAGACAATCCTGGAATATTTTCTGTATTTTGATGCATTTCTGAGTGTTTTTAAATGTTTTTGCAGTTTATATTGACCAAAAATGATAAGTATTTACACACTCATCAATCTCCCACACTAAACTATTGCTAGTCCCTAGCAATATAGAATCAAAAAATAACCTGTTTTGAAAATTTAATGGATTTTATGTCTCTTTACCAAAAGCCATTACTTCTGGAGTAGCCAAATGTTTCAGTTCAACTAAGAACTATGGTACACTGATAACCATATGATTTTGAGCAAACCATCAGCTATTAACGGATTTGATTTGTCTTTACCAGAAGCCGTTTGCTTCTGGACTAGCCAACTCTTTGATGGAATACAGTCATCATCTTGGTGAGTTGATTACCAATTATGGTTTTCCACTGCCTTTACCACAAGCCATAACTTTGTGGGCTATCCAACTCTTCACTATCAAATATATGGTGAGTTGAATACCATACAATTTTCAGAAAATTGTAAGCCATAAACGGATTTGATATATCTTTACCAAGAGCCGTTTGCTCCTGGATTAGCCAGTCCTTATGTCGGTTAGACATGGTGGACTGATAACCATAAAATTTTTGAAAGTGAGTGAAATTTTTGGTTAAAAAAATTTGGCAAAAAACGGGGGTACTAGAAGGTATAATGTGATAAAATTCGCTAGAATCCTCTCCCCCCCCCCCCCCACTAACACTTAGAATTGAATGTTGTCCTTAATATTCAAAGTCCTGGCTATTATGCCGACTCTTTGAACGTAAAAAGGCAACATTACAAGCTAAATGTGGAAACACCATTTTTCACTTTATTTATATATATACATACATACACATTTTTTTCTTACAGCATGGGCAACTCCCCCACACTTAGGGTGAAAACCCCATATGTATGCTACTGTTTTTTTTTACCGAGTCGCTAGCTTGACTCGACCCCGAATTCATTTGTTGATGGGGAAGTATCATGTGGAAGAGATAATATCCATCGGACTTTCATTCAAGATGTTTGGACAAACATTTGAAGCACGTGAAAGTTACACACCGATGAGATGTATTCCCGGCTCAAGATAATGGTAATTGGAAATGCCGGGGTCAAAGATAGTGTCTTCATTCCCGAAGGAGTGAAGAACATGAGAAGCCACGGGATAGGTGAAGAAAAGAAAGAAAGTCATGATAAAAATCATGACTAACTCATCATCACCCACAGGAGAATTCATAATATCATGAATCTCATATTTTAAGCTCGTTTGATCAAGACATATCCCGGGTGTGTCTAGATCAAAGTAGAAGTTATCATACTCCGGTGGATGTATGATATGAGTGAGTTCACAGGAGAACTCCTCAAAGGTGAATGAATCATATTCGGAGAGAGAATTGTGAGAATAAGAAGTGGTACTGCCACTAATCTTCTCTCCCATATGATCAAAAGTGAAGGCTTCAAACTCCGGTATAGAATCATCAAAAAAAATGTCACTATCCTTAATGGGGATAGGAGATGAAATGGGTTTCTCTTTGAAAGCTTCTATTTTAGAAATGAGGAGACTGACATTCAATAATGTAGCACGAAGAGCTTCATCTTGGATTTCAGTGTCAGTCTCTTCATCATTCTCTTCTTCTAAGCTGACTAGCTCAGAAGGTAATTCTTCCACATAAACGATGTCTCCACAAGATAATGAATCGTCATCAGTAGAATCGGAGAACATCTCAACATGATCAGTTGGGAAGATAAGAGGAGGAGGGATATCACACACATGATCAAGAATTCCCTGTGACTCTCTTGGGATTAGGACAAGGTTCTCAACACTAGACTTTATGAATTCATCTGATTCCTTTCCAGGAATAGTGTCAAGATGCTCGTCCCCCATGCTCAGAGAGTGAGTGGGAATCTCGGGTGTGATAACAGCAGACTGAGATGGAATCTCAACTGATGGAGTAACTGATGAACTAGATGAATCTTTATAAAATTGAAGAATATCAAGGATATCTTCATCATCACTGTCATCAGGAATGAAACGGAATTGAGAGCTAGATCTGGATGCTTTTTCTTTTTCAATTGATTCCCTAATAGATTTTTCAATGGCATATTGGGAATTTATTTTAGCAGCCTGTTCTATTCTTCCATGGATTTCTCATGTTGTTCATGACCAAGAAGCTTATCATGACAAGTGTTTAATAACACTTTTTTTTTCTTGTATGTCTTGGATGAAATCATGAGAAAGAGGTTGTGGTGGTGATTGGTTAAGGTAAGGCTGTGGAGGTTGATCAAAATGACGCGTGTCATGATTGTCATAAGGTTCGTGCTCAAAAATAGGTGTGTACCTATTTTGGCAATCAGAGCTAAGATGTAAACCTCCACAGTATGTACAACAGTTGAACTGTTGTAACTGATTCGGTGAGTTATGTGGATATTGTTTGAAACCAAATTCTTAATCGTTACAAGGAATGTGCTCATGGAAAAGCTGGTTCCCAGTCTGACAATTAGAACTGTCATGAGGACCTCCACAATACTCACAAGAAAAACTCAGTGTATTTTGATACGGAGCATCATTGGAGTTTGAATGATATGGTTCTAGCTCGTATGGGTTATGAGGAATGTGGTTGAAATCGTTTTTAGAATAATTACAAAAGTTCTGATCATAATCAGAGGTGAATGTAGGTTCAGTTCTCAAAACATAACATGCACAAAGTTCATGACTAAATCCATAATCCTTGCAATTGCACCGTTCACAAAGTGAACCATCTCCTAACGGATCTCCACAACTAACGCAATGAAGTTGTTTCAACGAAGATGTCTGAGGAGGGTCGTCAGAAAGATTTGGTGAATCATTCAGAGAATTTGGATTTATGAACATATTGCACACAATACAAAATCTGTTACTACAATTATTTCCACACTTCTCACAAATACACCGGAAACAACGATAGCCGTTCTCAATCGGGATTTTACAATGAAAACATGTGTAGCCGAGAGACGCCATAAGAATTATACATGAGAGGGGTATAAGAAGGTAGAATCAAACGGGTAGAGGGTAAAGAAAAATATTTTTGGGTTTTTTGTGTTTGTTGAAAACTTATTTCAAATGTTTTTGGTAATCGTTTTGAAAGACCAAATCGTTTCCTCGTAGATCACACAAAGTAATCCTTGAGTAATCTGATATGGTAAAATTCTATGATTTGTTTTGTTTTTATAAAAGTAAGAAAATATGAACAAAGATTGATAAATATACAATGAGCGTATATCCAGATTCACCAATCTGCAAAACGTTTAGAATACTCGCACAACCTCCCCGGCAGCGGCGCCAAAAATTGATTGGCTCCAAACAGTCAACCTAAATTGACCAAGTAAATGGTCAACAAAGTCAAACAGCTTAGAGTCAATGCTTCCGGATAATATAGGGTATCACCGGGTCGTTATGTCCCGACGAGGTGTGATGGTATCAAAACGGGCTTGTGATCGGGTGAATTTGGACAGAAAGGGGTTGTGATTGATTACACTAAGTAAATATAAAAGGAAATAGCTTAAATAATCTAGAATAACAAGATTGTGAAATCAGAAAACCCAGAAACGTTTAAAACCTAAAAACGCGTACGTTCGATTTAAATTTACGTAAACGTACGAAATAAAACGCGAGTTTTTGAGAAATAAAACACCTACAGAAATGAAAATTATATTTTTACAATCCTAATGATATAAGAAAATTTTTAGAAAAAGAAAAATAATTTTTACACTATTTAATTATTTATTATTAATTAATTACTAATTTTAACTATTTAATACACTAAATTACGAGAAAATAGGAAATTAACTTAGAAAAATGAAATTTAAACTTTGAAAAATCTAAAATATTATAAAACTAATTTTCAAACTGAAAATATATTTTTCCTACTTTTTAAATAATTATTATTAATTAAAAATTAATTATTAATTAATTTAAACTAAATTAAATTATAAAAAGTACTAAATGAAATGAGAAAAATCTGAAAAAATTCCTAAAAATTCTAAAAGTTATTAGAAAGATAAGAAAATTTTAAAATTAGAAATTGCTTATAAATAAGCAGAAAAAATAAGCCAAATGGCTTAAATAGAAGCTATCACTTTACTTATTTTTGTCTTTTTCTGAATTTTCTTTTACAAATCTGATTTAACACTGATTATATGCAACTTTTGTCAAAACAAATTTCTTGGAACTCAAAAATAGGCAGTTTGAAAGCTTAAGTGCTTAACAGACAAGCTTATGGCTTACAATGGATTTTTCAAGCCCAAATAAGCTCACAATAAGCTGTTAAGCAGGAACCAAAGGGAGATTATGATACAAGCAAATGAGATGCACAGGAAATAAGCTACAACAACAGGAAGAACCTACTGAATAAGCCAAATATGGTAATAAGCAATTCCAAATCCCACAGTGAACCAAGCAGGCCTGCAGGCCTTGATTAAGCTAGGGGCAAGAGCTTATAAGTCCAAAATGAGCTTTGAACTCTCAAGTTAGCTGTATTGGCTTCTGAAAGAGCCAATAAGCTCTGTCTTAAGCCCTTTGATAAGCTCTGCAAGAGCTTGTCAACTTGGCACTATACACTGACACATCAGTGTAGAGTGCTCAGTTGTGGGGTGATACGGAGCTCAAAATAAGCACTAAAATAAGCAACCAAGCAAATAAGAAGAACATGCATGTGAAGCTAGCCAGGAGGGCTTTTAAATAAGCCAAGGATCAAGGGTAATGGCTCACAAATGAGCTTGGAATGATCTTGTGAAAATGAGGCTGCACAACAAACTACCCTGCAAAGGGCATCTTTGTGCAAACCAGGCCAAAACAAGGCATCAATTAAGCACTAAAGAAAATTTCTAAAAATAAGCAAAAATATAGATCAACAAGCTCTACTAACAAACTTTTAAAAAAAAACAAAATCTTAAAAGCTAATATTGAAAACTGAGCTCAAGAAAATTCCAACCATAAATGGTAAAACTGACTAACTAGGTAATTTGACTTTTCCATGTAACATGAGAAGTTGACTTAACTGAGCTTTGCTTGGTTCTAGTACACTGAAAACATGATAATAAGCTACAATGAAGTCAAAATGAGCTAAGTTGAACACTTATGAACTTATATGATGAGATATTGGGCCTAAATCCTTAACAGTGAAAGAAAATTGAAACCAAGAAGTGAATTTTTACTTTTATAAGAAAAGAGACTGGTTATTGTGACAGAACTATACTATATTAACCTAATGAGACCTACCTATGCCAAATGAACAGCCAAACAACACCAAGAACTTGTAATAACAACCTGACCCAAACACCCCTTTATGTTGGACTGTCATGGATTTCCAAATGAAAAATGAATTTGAAGAAAGGCTTTCTGAGCAAAATGAGCTAGGTGTGTCTAAAACCTACTGAGAAGCCATAAACAGGACCAAGTAAGTAGTATCCAATAAGTAAGTGGCAAAAGCTAATTTGAGCTCATTTAAACAGTTAACAAGTGAAATGACTAAAACACTATGACAACTACAAAAGCTAAAATAAGGCATGAATAACTAACTAATAGAAACTTGAATAAGCATAAACAAACAACGAATAAGCACCGAGATAATCTATTAAGCAGTTGAATAATAACTATGCAATTATTAAATGAATGGACTTACAAACACAAGGCCCAATTATAACACCCAAAATCAGTTTCTAACTATCCTAATGCTCCCCAAGAGCTCTAAACCATGCTTCCACATGTCCTTCTTCTCTTCTTCTCTTTTTTTTTTCAATGAATTTCCAAGTATTTTCCATATTTTTGTGATTTTTGAGATTAAATGAATAACACTAAAGTTCTAAAGTTTAAACATGTTAAATATGCTTATTGAAGGATAATGAAACAGAAAGTAAACCTTTTAAACCTTTTAAAAGCTAATCTGAGAATTAAAGCTAAAATTCCAAAGCAAGAGATTCAAAAAACAAATGATATATTTATCCACTGAAAATGAAATCACAAGGTTTTTGAAAGCTTAAGGTTACAATATTCAACTAAAATTCAACACTGGAAAACAATCTTAAAAATTACATGATTTGAAAATTATCTAAAAACTACTAAAAACTACATTAACTAACTAGCCAAACTCCCTCCTCCGTTCTTGACTTATATAAGCCCTGGTGTGTCTCTATTTCTTTCCCACTTTCTTCTCAGCCATTGGATGGTCTTAATTGGATCACAACCCTTGAAAAGGGTTTTGGCGGGAAAACAGATATACGCAACTTTAGTGGGTTTGGTTAGGTGTAGGTGAGGTAATTAATGAGGAGGGGGGTTGAAGGGACAATAGAGGTGGAAAGGTAAAAGTAGGGTGGGTGTTGGCAGTGGTATTGCAGGGGAGGTAGGGTTCACGTGTGAGTGGTTTTGGAGGGGGAGAGGGTCTGTTTGACCTTTGGTTTGACCAAGGGGTGGTGAGGGTTGACTGAGGTTTGACCTCATGTTATAATAAAAATGGGGAAGGGTTTGGAAATGGGCTTAGGAATGATTGGGCTTGGTGGGAAGTGTAATGGGTTATGGGTGGATTGGATTTGGACTTGGTTTTGTGAGTAGTAGTAATAAAGGGTCCATTTGTATTTAGCTTATATAACCATAAGGACCATAGATGTAAAATCTGAATTTGGAGGGGTGGAATTTGACAACCTTCCAAACTTAACCAAGGGAAAAAACTTGCCAAGTATCAATAGTCTAAAGACCCTTAATGATATTTTCCAAAGTTAGATATCCGGGGACCATTTCTGCCAAAATTGGAACTTGAGGGGCCAAACTTGAAAATTCTCAATGTTGCAAAACTCGTGAATCGGTCCTGAGATGGTCGAGGGCCGAGTTGCGTTTTTTAGCCGATTAATCGGCCCAAAACCTTATAATCGCCGATTAATAGGCCGACTTCCTTGTAAATGTCTCCAAGTTCCAGGGCCTTGTAGCTTGGAATCGGCGATTACAATGCCTTGTAGGCCATTTTTTGCAGTACTGATATATATATATATATATATATATATATATATATATATATATATATATATATATATATATATATATATATATATATACCCGCTCGATGGGCGGGCATGTGTTATAGTTTTACTTGTGATGTTGTTGTTTAACGGAAACTTGTTACTTAAGTATGTTGTTTTTTGTTATTGTTTTAAATGTATTAATTTTAAATTATGTATGGTTGTATTTTTTACCTTGTTTTTTATTATTGTCTAAAATGTATGACTTAGTAACGAAATTAACTTGTTCGATAGTCATGCCTGACAATATTTGATGTGGCATTTTTTAGACACACTTTTCCATTATAACACTAAACATTGAGCCATCTCCATGAAAATAATTAGATAAAAGAAAGAAACAACAATTAATTTTATTGTACTTAATACAAGACAAAAATAATACATACGGCTCACTTCTTATGTTAAAAAGAGTCAAAAACAATGTTTTGTACATTAGCTTTCGTACATGTGTGACCCTCATCATTCATATATTGTTTTCTTATAATGATTTCACCATAGTTAATAAACAAAGGTACAATAATCCATATATTGTTTTGTTAATTGTTTCCATATGTGGCCCTCATCATTCCATATAAAATACATTAAGCAGTTTCGGACTTATTTTCCAAACAAAAGACACCGCAGCAGCAATCTTGGAAGAGGTAACTGATATTTAACTGCATCATTCGTGCTGATCAAGTACTGGTAGTTTGGGTGTTTCAATCCAGTTTCTCTATTTCCTTTACATGGCAATGACATGTGGTATGTTGGAGAGGCAAGCAAATAATATGTCTACAATCATGCTAGATAAAAGTTCGGGAAAAATCCACTTTCGTGCTAAGTTGGGTTCCATTTTCGTATTTAGACAAGATTGAGCTAGAAATACTTTGTATTGACTTGCGAATCATCAACTTATGATCAGGATAGTTCTCCAATGGTTTCACTTCCACATCGACAATGGTACTTTTGCTTGTCACAATCGCTTCTGCTTTATCATCAAAGCATTTAAGAATCTGTGTCGGTGTTTTTCCCTGAAAGTGAAAAACATCACTTTTTAAAGAGGTCTCCAACCACTTGCACTCGACTTTAACCTTGTAACAGAAATCCATAGTTTTCTTATGCATATCTGCATATTCATCTTCACCATGAAAGCCTTATTCCACAAGATGAGTGTACTCAAGAGCTTCATTAACAATTTTAATAAACCCATCAATTTGGTCCTGGCTATCTGGGACAATCATGGTAATGCATGTAAAGGTTATCACTGGTGTGCTCCAACTTTCAAGCATAAAAGAAGGCAGAATCTGAACTTGATCGATGGCAAAGTTCTGGCCCTCTTTGAATCTATTAGACTTCCTTAGCAGCTCTAATAGATTGTTATTTTGTTTCTTCTTGGCATTTTTGACCAATCTATCCATAAGTTTTTTGAGATAATGCAAGGCATAACTATCAATATTTATATCATCTCCAACATACAAAGCATTGTTTCTGAGGTCTTCATCTTCTTATGAAGCAATGGGTCTGCTACAAATCCATTTAAATACATTATTAATTAGTAGAGGGATTGACCCTAGGTATTTGCATATTAGAACAAATACAAACTGAAGCATAATCAGTAGGTTAAAAAAGAGCCTCTCACAGTAGGTTAAAAAAATAAACGGGTAAAACAAACACTTGAATTGGATCCAAATAAATGCTTTTTACGGGCGGTAGGAAATTGATATAAAAGGATACTTTAAAAATAATGGCAATTAACAATACGTAGTTACCAAGAAGATAATTTTCATTAATCAATTTTGTACAACATCTGGAAATAAAATTTACTTGAAACATGCATAAGTGTTTACTAATCCTGAAACAAACACCCCTTAAAATGATAGCATTTCCAATGTTAGGCACTCACCCATCCTTTATATTTCCTAGTTGAGGTGTTCACTTCTAAAGCTTTGGTTGATCGGAACTACATTATGGTTTATGTTGGTTCACTTCCTTGTGTCGCGTCCTCTTGATTGATTGTGGGTATCTAAGAAATTGTGAGTAATGGGTAAAAATGTTAAATAAAGAACCCTTATAATTAAGCTATTAATATAATAAGACATCCCAAGCACGCCATATGATAACGCCCTCAATAAGCAATCCTAAACAGCCCTTGTATGAATCTTGAAACCTAAGATTAAACTAAAAGTAATATTATCGCAGGGGGTGTTCACTGCATTTTGAAAGTGATTGCATCCATAATACATTTAATTTGAATTAGATAATGGCACTCGTACTCCACACAGGACATGGTAGAGTGCATTAAGCAAAGGTACTCCACACAGGACATGTTGTAAGAAATAATGCTTCAGAAACTTGCTTTGCTTTAAAGGTTTTCACGCATTTGACACTTTCCTTGTATGCTACTTATAATTACCTGGTTAACATGTTAGAGCTGAAAGGTAGCTCGAATATCAGGAGGTCTAGTGGGAACATATTTCTGCTGATCAGTTTCTAGAGCACTGGCGAGAACCTGAGATTCAAGAAAATGTTCAATCGCATGCCTAATAGATAAATAGAAAAATAATAATATAATAATGCTTATGCTTTTATGAAATAAAAATGGCACATATTGCAAGAGATAGTGTTTGGATTTAACATAACACAATAAACAGATTCTCAGTTGTCCAAGTGCTTGGTTCATCAACTTCCTTCACATTTCCCTTTGAAAAAAACACACACACATAGATACAAACTTGGGGCGTTTGATCAAGCTTACTTTTAAATCCAAAGAAAAGACATTTTCGCAGAGCAAAACTAAAAATTATGATGATAGACTTAAAGAAATGGAAGGACCGAAGAATGCTATACAACGATAGTCTATATTAAAACACTATCGCAAATTATAGTCCTTTTTCTATACCCCATTAGTGAGACATATTGATTAGTGTCTAAATACTCATCATTTCTTTCACATTTAAGCTGCAAAATCTGCCGAAAACACTTTGAAATATCACAAAATGCTACAAATATCATGGTAATGTGTTTTTATGTGATACAAATAAAAAAGGATTGAAAACAAGTGAAAAACATGTAAAATATACATAATTGTCAGTTTCAGTCCCTGGTTATTCAAAACATGTAAAATATAATCAAAGATCCTTTGGGAATCACAAGTTGTCAAAAGAAATCCTTTAAAGTCAAAAATTGCAAAATGGCAACTTTGGTCCCTCAAGTTTGAAAATTGTCAAAAATGGTCCCTGGGTTTTAAAATTGGAAAAATATCAAAATACCCTTTGTACTATTCATCCACGGCATGATTCCTTATGATAACTATGAGAAAATTACATGTCCAGCCCTTCATAAATTCAGAAAATACAAAATTGGTCCTTGGGCTTAAATCCACAACAAACCAACCGGACCCTTAATAAATAAAAACCAATCCAAATCCAAACAAAACAAACACAACAGCCCACCCCCCTTTTGGCCTGGTCCAGTAATAAGCCCAACAACAAACACCCTTTTATATAAAACGGGGTTTGACCCCGGTCAACTCCCTCCCAAAACCACCTCCACTGTTCACCTTCCTCCCTCACCCATGCATCCATGAAACCAGGGTGGTTTTCACCACCACCTCACACCCCCCAGCTGGCTACTCTATACTACACCTCATCCCCCCTCATCATGCCAACCCACTGAGCATTTAATGCTTCTTCACCACTTTTTCCTCCAAACCAAACCACAACCTATGTTTCAACACCAACTCCCCCAACTTGGCTAAATAACTATCTCCTTAGTCCCCCTCCACCTCTACAACAAACCAAAATTATTTAATTACTCCAAAGCTCCCCTAATCCACGTGTTTCAATTTTGGCGCCAAAATGCCAAATGTATGGTTTTGATGAATTCGTGGGATTCAAGGGCCAAGATCAAGTGGGAAACAATCAGAGGTCGACAAGGAGTCCAAAAGATCTATAAAGATGAAGGTAGAAGCAAGAGAAGAAAATATCTAGTGTAATTTTAGTTTTCTTAATTCGTATTAGTCAATTTTAAATTTCCAGTGTATCTTTAAACTTTCAAGTTGTATTTCTAGCATTCTCAGTGTATTTCAAACATCTTTTCAGTTTCAATTTCAGTTTAATCTTCACGAATTCAGTTATTGCATTTTCAATCTTAAATTTCAAGTTTACTTATGTGCTGTTTTATTTGATGATAAGGACTCAGTTATATCACTTAAGCTCCTAGATAGCTTCTGAAAGCTATAAGATAACTTAAAAGTCAGTTGTAGTTAACAAACTAAAAAATCACAAAAATACCAAAAAAAATAGAGTAAAATTCAAAAATCAGTGAAGTCATGAATCAAGCTTAGAGCAAGGTGAATATTGGATTGCCTTGAGTTTAGAAGCTGAGGGGTAAGCTAATAAGATTGTTCTTGGTCCCTGTTCTTGGTTTTCAGCTTGAAATCACTTTGTAAGCCTTTTTACTATTTTGGCATTTCACTGTTTAAGTAATTTATATGCTTTAATCTTGGTGTTTTCATGTTCCTGTGGTGTTGTTAAGTGATAGTATTGCTTAATACATGTTGCTTGTTCATTGAATTCATTAGTTGCTTAGTTAAGGTTTTTCACAGTTAAATTATCATATCTAGTAATCTAGGGTACTTGTTGTTAATTCTTGTGTTTATGTGTTCATTTATGTTTACTTTACCATTATATATGATAAAGAATCATGATTATGGCATGAATCAGTGTTAAACTTTGAAATTGGTAAAAACAGTCACTTTAAATAGTGTTTGGATTTGCTGATATCTTGGACTTACACTGAGTTTTTGTTGTTGTTTGTGATTGTTATCTGTAATACTAAGTTTCATTAGACCTTTTAAGTCAATAAATCCAGTCCTTATTATTAGATTAGTCAAATTTGCCTTTAATCTTCATCAACCTCATATCTGTTTGGATTTAAAGGCTCATTTTCATCATATTAGTATAAAAGTTGATAATTTAACTTAATTTAGTTTAATTACATCATAATATAGCTTAATCAATCATAAGTATTCAGTAGAATTTGGCTAAAGTCAACTTTGTAGTTTTAAGTAAAAAGTCAAATTTCTTAGTAACCAGTTTTTGAATAAACTTGTGAATTTTCTCTTGATCTTAATACTAGGTTTATGATCTTGTGCTTTTAGGATATTGGTATTTTACTGCTTATCGTCACTAGAATAATTTTAGTTTATTTTTATTCAGCTTATAAACTGCTTATTTGATAGCTTCTTTTTAGTACTTTTTCATAAACTTGCCCTGTACACAGTTTGACTACCCTTTTTCACAAGCTTGCATAATCCTCATTAATTAGAATTAGCTTGTGAAATTTGGTTCTTTGAGTAGCCCTCCTGGCCATCTTTCATTTGCCCCCATTGTTTTCCCCAAAATCAGCTTATTTGGGTGCTTAAATATACGCTAGAAGTAAGACCTTAGGCTGCCTTATCTGTCCACTTGCGGCTGAGCTTTCTGGCTTACGGCCAGGGCTTATTTGAGGTTTTTCAGTTGAAGTAAGTTTTTTTAGGTCTATTACACTATACCTGAGCTTCTAGTGCTTATTTGCTTATTTGAAGTGCTTATTTGCTTATTTGAAGTGCTTATTTAAACTGCTTATTTGCCCAATTCAGCTTATTAGTGGGCTTATCTAACTTTTTATATTGTTCCTACGCTTAGTATAATATTTTAGATTTTCCATAAAATTTCCAGATTTTTCCTAGCTCATTTAGTACTTTTCTTATTTAATATTAGTTTTTAAGTATTTTTAAATCATCTTAAATTCATAAAAATTAAATAAAAACCCAAAAAAAGATTAATTTCAGTTTTAAAATTAGTTTTAAGTTATTTTAGAATTTTCAAGATTTAAGTTTTATTTTTCTAGCTTAAAATAATATTTAATTGTATTTTAGTATAATTTAAATTAGTTTAAAATAATAAAAAATAGTTATTAATTAATAATAATTAATTAAATAGTTACAAAAATAATTTTAATTTTCCAATAATTTTCTTTTATTCTTAGGATTCCAAAAATATAAATTTCACATTCGTGGGACTTATATTGATAAGGTTTTACTTTTAATTGGTACGTTCACGTTTATTTTAAATATTAAACGTACGCATTTTCCAATTCCTTTGCGTTTGTGGTTATCTGATTTCAAGTATTTGTTGATATAGCTTATTGAAGCTATTTTTACTTATATTTCAGTAGTATAATCACTTGAATCCTTCTTCCTGTTCATTTCACCTGATCTCAAAGTCGTCTTATTTCAGATTTCACGCCTCGTTGGGATCTAACGACCCGGGGAGACACTACACTCCACGGAGTATTGGTTTAAGCTGTTTAACCTTATTGACCATTCCTTTGGTTAATTAAGTTGACTGTTTAGCACCAATCAATTTATGGCGCTGTTGCCGGGGAGGTGTGCTGCGTAGAACGACTTTTGAAACATCTGTGAGTTTGAATAATCACTCATTGTATATCTACCATCTTTGTCCATATTTCTTTATTTTATTATAAAAACAAAAATTATCGTGAAGTTAATTCGTTTGACGGATCGATTACCAAAAATATCGTATCTCAGTTCCTAAAAAAACAAAATCCAAAAAGATTTTTCTTTTCTATTTTTAAATTCCCGTCACTCTAAGACTTCTTAGAGTCGTCTTTACTGCATGCGCACTCGTTCTTCTAGGTCAACAAGCCCTTTTCGTAAGCTTGTCAGAATTCCTCGAAGACGCCGTAGACATTCTACCCCAACAGTCGTATCTAAGATACGTACTGTTGCCACAAACTCAATTGTCATGGCGGAAGACCGTCCAATGAATGAGCTTCTCCAAGCACCCATCGAGGGTTATGGAGATGCTATTGTTGTCCCAGCCATTGTGGCTGAATACTTTGAGCTCAAAACCAGGTTACTAAATCTAGTAACCTCAAGTCAATTTTATGGTTTTGAGAGGGATGATCCTCATGCTCATATTCGATGGTTTAACAAGATTACATCTACCATCAAATACAAGAACATCCCTTCCGAAGCAGTCAAGCTTCTTCTATTCCCATTTTCTCTTGAGGGGGCAGCCCGGATTTGGCTGAAAAAACAACTACCTCATTCAATAGCAACATGGGAGGATTTAGTTACCAAATTTGTAAACGAATTTTTCCCCCGTCCAGAACAACAAGTCTTAAAAATGAAATCATCAAATTTACTCAAAGGTTTGATGAATCGTTTAGTGATGCATGGGATCGTTTCAAAGAATTGCTTCGTCGATGTCCTCATCATGGTTTCACTGAATTAATGCAAATTGACACTTTCTATAATGGTGTGAGTCAATCTGACCAAGATTCTCTCAATTCCTCCGCGGGAGGTAATTTTTTGAGCAAAACCACTAAAGAAGCTTTAGCGATCATTGAAAATAAGTCCAAGGTCCGCACTACACGCACAAAGCCATGTAACTCCCAAGTGAGTGCTGGTCCTTCTACTTCATCTCCCGTGAGTACTTTTAGCACCGATGCTAAGATAGACAAACTCACGGATGCTATTCAAGCTTTGGTTATCTCAAACCAAAAGAAAGTCACTTTCACACAAAACCCTTCACATGCTGAAGTGAAAAAAGTGGAAGTTTGTGTCACTTGTGGTGGCCCACATGCATACTATAACTGTATTGCCACCGATGGTAGTCCTTTTGAACCCAATGCCTTAGCCGGTACTTCAAATCAGGGAGGTCATCAATACCGTCCTCAAATGGAAACAAGTTACCATGCTAACACACATATGGGACCACCCAGTTTCAACCAAAACGAAAATTTGCAAAATCGAAACCAGATGCAACCTCGAATGAACCAAGGTTATCAAAACCAGTAGAATTTCAATTCTGGACAGAACCAAGGTTTCCACAACCA
Source organism: Artemisia argyi (assembly GCA_030686995.1). Taxonomy (NCBI): domain Eukaryota; kingdom Viridiplantae; phylum Streptophyta; class Magnoliopsida; order Asterales; family Asteraceae; genus Artemisia; species Artemisia argyi. The sequence continues at coordinate 47,921,758 of CM060698.1, forward strand.
AGGAAACTTTAACAGAAACAGTTTCAACTAGGGAAATCATTTTCAGGGAAATGGTAATCCAAATCAGGGAAATTTTCAACCACAACAAGGTTATAATCAAAATAACCAAGTCCAAAATTTCCCCAACCAAACACAAGCCATTCTCCCAGCTCCACAATCATCATCTGATGAGTTGTTGAAACAGTTCATGAAAACTCAAGAAGAGAAAAACAGGTTGTTGGTAAGCCAGATTTCTGAAATCAAGAAATCTTTAAATGAACGACCTTCGGGCTTTGGAAAACTTCCGAGCAACACGATCGCAAACCCGAGAGGCGATGCAAAGGCGATCACAACCAGGAGCGGAGTTTCATATGACAGACCCACTGTTCCCACTACCCTTTCTTCTCCTTCTCCCAAGGTAGTGGAAAATGAAACTAAGGTAAATAAGGACAAAGTACTTCCTACTCATAATGGAGGTACCCAAGACGTCCCACCTCATGTTGTCCCGAAACCCAAACCCAAACCAAAACCAAGAGTTGTTTTTGAACCCCATGATATCCCAGTTGAGACCCCTAAATCCAAACCTTCTACCTCTTCTATTCCTTACCCCTCACGTTTGAATGAGCAAAAGCTCCGCGAGAAGGCTAGTCACCAGATGGATAAATTCTTTCAAATCTTCCAAGATTTGCATTTTGACATTAGCTTCGCGGATGCTATTATTCTGTTGCCCAAGTTTCCATCAACAATCAAACACTTGTTAAGCAACAAGGAGAAACTGTTTGAAATGGCAAAGACTCCATTGAATGAGAACTGCTCAGCAGTTCTTTTAAAGAAGCTTCCTGAGAAGCTTGGAGATCCTGGAAAATTTATAATACCTTGTGTATTTCCAGGAATGGTTGATTGCTATGCCTTGGCTGGTCTTGGAGCAAGCATCAACGATGTGTGTCAATTATAGTATATATTTATTTTCCGAAGAAATACTTAGGAAAGTATTTCCCGGGTCGTTCTCCCAACGAAGGTTCGAATGGAATATCGAATAATCGAATTGGGAATCGTGTAGTGAAAAGTGATTGTGAAATCAAAATGTGAAAAGAAATAGTGAATTATGCACAAGGTACAAGCTAAATATGCACAAAAGTCTAGAATGTAAAAGCGGAAATGCAAACGTAATTTTTAAACGTATCGTACGAAATAAAACATGACTTTTATTCTAAAAATGATCCTACAAATGTAAAACAATTTTCTAAAAATCTTAAACTATTAAAAAGAATTTTAAGAAAAAGAAAAATATTTTTTGAGTTTTTATTTATTTTCTACGATTTATTTTCTATTTTTGGTATTAAAAAGTAATTAGAAATAAAAGAAAATGTGAAAAATAATGGGAAAATTATAAAAACTAATCTGAAAAATCTAAAATATTATAAAAGAATTTTCTAAACTATTTTTGTATTTTTTAAAGATTTTTCTGAATTTTTATGGAATTTTGTTTATTAAAAATGATTTAAAAATGATTAATAATGAAAAAGCACCGGTGGCTGGACATTCATAATACAAATGTGGACCACCACAAATCTCACAACCGTGACTAACCACATTGACTTGATGGTTTGATTTTTCAATTGAAATTGCATCAACTTTCTTTGTTAAAGCCAATATCATACTTATCATTTCATCATTATTTTCACCATTATTCGACAGTTGAGGTTTCTTCCTAGACAATCTCACACGAGCCTTATTCTCAATTATCATGAAAGCATCATTCGTGTTCCAAGCCAACAAGTTCCCACCTGCAGCAGAGTTAAGTGAGTCTTGGTCAACATGACATAACCCATTATAGAAAGTGTCAATTTGCTGAAGGTCGGTGAACTCATGGTTAGGACATTTTTCCTTCAAATCTTTGAACCGGTACCAAGCTTCACTAAACGACTCATCAAAAGCTTATTGGAACCGAAAGATTTGGGAACGTAGGTTTGAAGTTTTAGAGGGATGATAGAAATAATTCACAAACTTGGAAGCGAGATCATTCCAAGTGTGAATCGAATTAGGTGGTTCCTATTCCAGCCAAGTCCGGGCTGCTCCTTTTAAGGAGAAAGGAAATAACTTCAATTTCACCACATCGTGAGGAATTTGGTTCATTCTAATGGTCTCAGCGATGTCGGTGAAATTTCTGATGTGAGCATAGGGGTCCTCGTGATCAAACCCGTGAAAGGATATACCCGTGATCAAATTGAGTAATCCGTGATTGATCTCAAAGTTGGCATTAATGTCCGGAATCACAATAGCTCTCCTCACACCAGTAAATGGTGATTGGAGTTGTTCCTCCATTGGACGTGGATCAAATGCTGGTTGTTGTCCCATCGACGGGATAACATTGTGCTGCGGACCACCCATCGGCGGGGGTCCGTTGTGTTGTTCGTTTTGGTTCATCTCCTCGTCGTCAAGGAAATGAACCCGACTCGTATGTCGTAAAACCCACTCGGGGTTAGAGAACGGAGACGTAAGACTCTCAAAAGAAGAACGGGTGTGCATACACCACAAGCAAATTCAAAAAGAAAATGAAAAGGAACAGAGAAAAGAAAATCTTTTTGATTTTTATATTTTTATCACAAAAACTTTTTATTTCTTTTGTTTTTCTTTTCTTAAAACGTAACGTTAATTGAAAACCGTTTATTTCAAAACCACTCGCGACGGGACGGGAGAGAAGAATGGATCTCTCTTCAGCTAGAAATTTAATGTCTTAGCTTCCGTATTTCCCGCTTAATCGGTCGTAGTAATTAAAATAATCCGATAAACAACTAATTTTACTTTTTCGTTATATTGTGAGACTTTTTTGGTTTACAACGCCCTCCCTTCCACGGCAGAGTTGAGGCTATAACTTTTATTATTTTTTTGGTATTTTTTAAAACACTTTAGGAAAAGTGTTTTGAATTTTTGAATTTTTATATTTATATAGTAATATATACAAAATAGAGGAAGGCTTAACAAAACACGATTTTTCAAAACAATTATTCAAAAACTCACTTCGACCTTCCCCGGCAGCGGCGCCAAAAATTGATGTGTGTCAATTATAGTATATATTTATTTTCCGAAGAAATACTTAGGAAAGTATTTCCCGGGTCGTTCTCCCAACGAAGGTTCGAATGGAATATCGAATAATCGAATTGGGAATCGTGTAGTGAAAAGTGATTGTGAAATCAAAATGTGAAAAGAAATAGTGAATTATGCACAAGGTACAACCTAAATATGCACAAAAGTCTAGAATGTAAAAACGGAAATGCAAACGTAATTTTTAAATGTATCGTACGAAATAAAACGCGACTTTTAATCTAAAAATGATCCTACAAATGTAAAACAATTTTCTAAAAATCTTAAACTATTAAAAAGAATTTTAAGAAAAAGAAAAATATTTTTTTGAGTTTTTATTTATTTTCTATGATTTATTTTCTATTTTTGGAATTAAAAAGTAATTAAAAATAAAAGAAAATGTGAAAAATAATGGGAAAATTATAAAAACTAATCTGTAAAATCTAAAATATTATAAAAGAATTTTCTAAACTATTTTTGTATTTTTTAAAGCTTTTTCTGAATCTTTATGGAATTTTGTTTATTAAAAATGATTAATAATGAAGAAATATTAAGAAAAATAGTAAAATAATCCAGAAAAATCTGGAAAAATTACAAAAAATCAAAAATAATATTGAAAGCTTGTAGAAAAAATTTGAAAAGAAAAATTTAAGCAGAAGTGCTTATTTAGACCAAATCAGCTTATGGCAAGTGCTTATTTATAAGCACTTGCCACAAAACTTAACTAAACTACAAATACAGATGTAAAATGCTAAAATAAGCTCAGAGAAACACAAATATGAACAGAGATATCACATAGGCTATAGAAACAAGCAATAAGCAGTCTAAGAAATAAGCCAAACTAAAAGCTGATAAGCATAGCTTAAACCAGTGAGCAAAGAACAATGTAGTCAACTATTCTCAACTAAAACAACTCAGTTATGACAAAAGGCACAAGCACAAACTCTTATAAGCACTAGCAGCCCTATTAGCTCAAATCAGTAAACAGGTTCAAATGACTACTTATCAGACCAAATAAGTTGCACCTAATACGCTCAAATCTAAGATATTAAGGGGGCAAATGCTTCACTACTCTACTGAGATTACCTAACAACTAATTCCCTACTCAGAATTACTCTTAAACTATCCTAAATTTACCCAAGTTCAGCTGCATAAGGAGACTAAGTAACTGAGACAGTTGACTATATATGCTTATACTACCTTGACCAAATCTAATTTCAACTGCTTGATTCTTCTTCTACATATGATATTAAGCTACAGTTAAGCTATAAAAAGCTAAATAGAACTACAATGCAACCAATTATTTAACTACACTAACAGTTACTTCTTTAACCTAACTGTAAAGCTAAATGAAAATCAAATTTGACTTATTTCAATTATAGCAACTGTTTTTACTGTCTAAAACTCTATTTCTATACTAATGAAGTCTAAGTGTGACAGTTGATCAACAAATCATCCACAAATTAACCTTGCAAATGACAGTCCCAAACACTCCCTTATATCCTTATTACACTAAGATATGATTCCACAAACTACTAACTACCATAACAATGATCAATATAGTAATACTAACACTAATAAAAGTAAAATAAACAAACAAATCCAACTGAAAACAGCAGAAACACAGAATCACTAATTATGCATTAATTGAAATAAAATGGAAAGGAACTTACAACCACAAGTCACCTCAGCTCAAAACAGAGGTGATTCACTTTGCTAGCCTGTCTTTAGACAGGCTCAATCCTTCCCTTACTGATTAGGCCTATCAATCCACCTCAGCTCATCAATACCATGACATGTTAGCATTAAAAATATATATATAGAAGTGATGGTCATTCTCATATTGTAACTTTGTGTCATTTGTTAAGATTAGTAATAGTTTAGTCATTGGGCCTTGGACTTGGCAAGCTAATATGTTATGTGCTATGTTTCATAAGCCTAGTTATCCAACCATGTAACCAAGTCCAAGCCCAAGCCCATCAAAGTCTATGTATGGAACTATAAAAGGCACCTTACCTCTCATTTGTAAGGTGTGCTTATGTGTGTAAGTGTGTATGTTTATTAATAAAAGCTCTCTTATTTCATCTCTTATTCTCTCATATATACACGACATATACATAACATCAAGTCACCATCTTTCCTTCTTCTAGTGCTTATATTTGTGATAAAGTTGATAGTATCTAAGGTCCTACAAGTGGTATCAATCGCCTAACAATGATTTAGGCGTGTTTTTATCAAGTTTTTTGTTAAAAAGTTGCATTTTTCATTCATTTGTGCACTTTTTCTTCAAAAAGTTTCGATTTTTACAAGTTTTGGTGCTAAAGTTGTTGTTTTTATTGAAGCTTTAGTGATTCTAAGTGTTTTGGTAAAGATTTGATCAATAGAAACAAGTGGAAAAAGTGGTTTTGGTTGAAAAAATCGGATTTTTAGCTGTTTGGAACATCTTACACGTAAGATTTTGAGTATAGTACAAGTTATAGCTGTCTACAGTACTTTCTACGCGTAAGTTGAGGTCAAACCCCCTTTTCTACGCATAAGCTTGGTCAAAACCCTCTTCTTACGCATAAGCTCACTTTCCTACGCATAAGTTGAAGTCTACGCATAAGATCCTACGCCTAAGTTCAGTTTCTACGCAGAAGTTTGTTCTTACGCATAAGATTAAATCTTACGCATAAGTTTCAGAAATCTACGCAACAGTTTCTTCAAAGGTCTTCTCTTCGTGCATCGGTGACTCAGTACGTCCCTGACTTGGATAAGTTTGTGGAATACTTCGACACGGGATATCTTTCAAGCTTGGATAAGTTTGAGAGATCAATTTGGTTGAAAAACCTTACGCGTAAAAAAAAATCTTACGCATAAACGCAAAGTTTACGCGTAAAAATCAAAGCTTACGCATAAACATACTGTTTACGCATAACTTTCATCTTTACGCATAACCTAAACGTTTACGCATAACTTTTCTTACGCATAAGATTTTAAGTTAACCAAAAGAGTTAGGTCTACGCATAAGATCCAGTCTACGCATAAGTTTACTGTTTACGCATAAGATCTGGGTTTACGTGTAAGTTTTTGACTTTTGACAACCAAACGTCAAACGGCCATAACTTTTGAACCGTAACTCCGTTTTCGACAAATCAGCTGTCAAAACGACCGTGAGACAGAGGAGAACAACACGCTAAATGATTTTTCAATTTAGGCGAAGTTTCGAGGCCTAAAAACGCTCTGAGAATAAGTTATTGAGGTTTTAAGGTTTTAGATCAAATTTTTCACCATAAAAACTTGCATCAACTTAATCACAACTCCTACTTCGTTGAATCGATCCAAGAATCAACTTTATCAATCTACACTTCATCAATGGCATCTCAGCAAGATATTCATGCAGCCGGTGCGGAAAACCGACCTCCAATGCTTGAAAAAGGTGGATATCTCCTATGGACAAGCCGCATGCTTCGTTACACCAAAACAAAGCCTGATGGTAAATTAATTATCAACTCCATTACAAATGGTCCATTCAAGCCACGACAAGTTCAAATTGAAGGTAATCCAAATACAACACCTCCTACTCAACCATTCGTGCGTGAACAAACAGAAGCAGATTACACAGAGGAAGACAAGAAGCAGATCGCCGCTGATGATATGGCAATGCATTTAATCCAACTTGGATTACCACGGGAGATCTTTGCTGCGGTCGACAGTTGTGAAACTGCTTATGCTATGTGGGAACGTGTTAAAAGGATATGTCATGGAACAGAGATTGGACAACAAGACGTTGAGAACAAACTTCTTACTGAATGGGAGAATTTCACATCCACTAAAGGTGAATAGATTGAATCCTACTACACAAGGTTTTGCACTTTGATGAATGAGTTAATCAGAAATAAGTTGACACCTCGAACAATTGCAACAAACATCAAATTCATCAATAACCTTCCAGAAGAATGGGGTCGTTATGTTACAATTGTCAATCAAACAAAGGATTTACATAAGGTGAATTATGATCAACTCTATGAATTTTTGAAGCAAAACCAAGCTAAGGCTAATGAAGTAAGGAAAGAAAGATTGGCAAAGAATCATGATCCTCTCGCATTAATTGCTACTACACCAACACCATTCCCAGTGAACACTCAACAACCATCATCATCTTCCACTCACAACTACATGCAACCATCATACATTCAACAACCAACACCGGTCTACCAACAACAGTTCTACCCACAACAACAACAACATGTTATTCCACAACAGCAATACCAACAATTCCAAGAACCAGAATTCACTGAAAATGATGAAGCTACTGCAGCATTGACCCAAGCGTTTGCTTTTCTGTCAAAGGCATTCCAAGGACGCTATTCTACACCAACAAACAACAACCAAAGGATTTCATCGAATACTCGCAACAGGCAGATCGCTCAGCCGAGTTTCAATATGGTCAACGGAGGCCAAATGGTTGGAGTTTATGGGAATCAGCAAGGATATGCTACTGGAATTAACATGGGGAATCAGAATATGCTGAATGCAGGGAATCAGAATGCAGGAAATCAGTATGGTCAGTATGCAGGGAATCAGTTGGGTTAGTTTGTTGGAAATCAGAGGGGTCAGAATGTTGGTAATCAGGCAATGGGTAATCAGAATAGAAATGTTGCAGCTCCAGTAGTTGGGAATTTGGGAAATGTGAATCAGGGTAATCCGGTAAAGTGTTTCAACTGCCAGGGTGTAGGTCATATGGCAAGGAACTGTCCTACTAAGCCAAACAAGAAAAATCTAGCGTACTTGCAGAAAGCAGTGATGTTGGCACAAAAGGCAGAGGCAGGATTTCAGTTGAACGCAGAGGAGAATGATTTTATGGCTCTTATGGATGACATGGAAGATAGAGAGGATATCGATGCGAACTGCATATTTATGGAAAATCTTCAGGAAGCTAAGTATGACACGGATTCTGACACACTTCCTGTTTATGACACCAATGCACCATCTGAGGTATCAAACTTCAACACATGTCACAATAATGATATATTTGATATGTCTCCTCATGAGGAACAACATACTAAGAAGCTAGCACCCACTTATGATACATACCTGGACACGCCAAGTAGTAGCAATACTCCTTCAGCGACTCCAGATGTGAATCATAATGGAGACTTCGTTTCACAGCATGCTGAGAATGATGAGGAAACACGTGCTTTATTTGAATCATTATTGAATAATTGTCATATTAAAATTGAGAATGTGAAAAAGGTCGATCGCGATGTTAAGGCCGAGAATGTTAAATTGACCGCTGAGCTTGAGAGTTACAAAGAAAACGTTAAAGCTTTTGAATTTCATAACAAAAGATTGTCTGAATTAGAAACTGGTTATCAAAATTCCGTTTCAAGGGAAAAACAATTGCAACTCAAGTTTGATACACTTGATGTTAATTCTTTCAAAAAGATAAAATCTTTAAACTCGGAAATTTCTGATTTACAAAACCAACTTTCTAAACAAAAATCAGCTTATACCAATCTTGAAAAAGAAAGGGACGAGCTGAAAAAGGACTTTGCAAAGAAAAAAGACAAACTTTTGGCCGAAATCGTAGAGTCAGAACACATGATTGCTCATTTAGAAGAATTAGTGGTTAAGTCGGGTCAGTCAAGTCAAACAATGAAAATGATTTCAAATCAAACTAATCCGATTTACCATACGAAACATAAAGTGGCTCTTGGTAACAACACCCCCAGTAATCTCAAGAAAGCTCAACAAGAACAGAATGTTTTGTATAATGGTAATGTGATTTACACCAAACATGATCCTCCCGTCGTTCGGGATTCTGTGCAAACGATAAAACATGTCGAAGAGAGCATAAATAAAATGAAACAAAAAGATTTGAAACCCATTGATTACAATAAATTGAACAAACTTTCGGGAATTACTTTTGTTCCACAAAAAGAACCATCTGTGTTTTCCATAAAACGACCATTTTCAAAAATGTTTTCTAAGAAAGTAATTGCTTCCAAATCTTTTTCAAAAATAGAACAAATGTCCTCTAACAACACTTTTAATACAAGTGAGGCTAGAGAAATTCTGGATGACGTTAAAAAGAGAATTCAAGAACTTCAAAATATTGTTGCTTCTAAAACTACAATCAAGATTAACAACTGGCATTCCAGTTTTCATATTGAGCAGAAAAAAGTTTTTGAAAACGAAATTACCATCCCACTGAATAACATCAGTGCGAGGGTAATCCATTTTGAACAAGCTTTCTTAAAAGAAACGGCCGACTTTGTCAAGGACCACAAATCCCTGGTAAACGAAGCTAATGAAACTCGTGAAAACATGAATGTTTTGGAAAACCTAAATGATTCTCTCTTCGAAGCTGTTATGACCACTGACATTATGTCCATCATTTTACAAATATATTCTGTTCAAGACGATGAACGACTCAGAGCTGAGACCTCCGAAATTGTTTCAAAATATGAAAATGCTCTTATAAAGCTTGAAAAAGAAAATGTGTCATATTTTAAACAACTTGATCGAAAAAAGGAAGAATGCAAGTATGACAAATTGTCGTATGAGAGTGCCTTAAAGAACATGAAAGAGCAAAATGATCTTTTGAGGGCTCAGCTTGAAAGTCAAAAAGGAAACGGTGAGGAAACTAAGTTTACTAAACCATTGACTTCGGAGAAACCAAATGTTTCAAACACGGTTCAAAAACTAAAAATGTCAATTTCACGGTTTGCCCCAAAAGTCGATGAGAAAAAGGATTTGACAAAACCAGTCACTCCAACACCCTTGCCCAAGAAAAGTGAAAATGAAAAGATTGTTGATAAAGGAAAAGCGGTTGTCGAAACACCAAAAGTGATAGCACCTGGCCTTTTTAGGATTAGTCCCACTAATGAGTCTGCCTCCACTTCTAAGACAAATGCGTGCAAAAAGGATAATTCTAAAGAGTCTAGTGATGCTAAAAAGGACAACAATATAAATCCTAATGTGTGTGCCTTACCTTCTACAGGACTAGAAAGCACCTCTAGGAGCAGCAGACTAAAGCCTAAGAGCAATACAAGGAACAATAGAGTCTCGCCTGTCTCTACGAGTAGTAGCAAGAATAAAGTTGAAGAAGTAGAAGAACACCCTAGGAATTTATCGCTTTGTAATAAGAAACATGATTCATCTGAATGTAATGTCGAAAGTACTGGTTCTAATGCATATAATGACTCTGTTTGTTTAATATGCAAGAAATGTTTAATTACTGATGTTCATGATGAATGTGTTTCTAAGAATGTGAATGTTACGCCTAAACAGAAGTATGTTCCAAAGGGAACTAGTGCCAGATCTAGATCTATAGAAAGATTAGTTGCACGATTTAGGACTACTACTATTAGTCGAATGCCTAGGAACTATCTTCAGTTTTGTATGTGGATTCCGACGGGTAGAGAGTTCACTCTTAAGAACGGCAAATTAGAAATAACTCAAGCTAATCAAGTAGCAACTGTCTATGAGTGTGATTCTGCTTTTACTCCTAACCCCATGGAACCAAATTCAAAACGGTTTCCAAATACAAACTCTTCTGTTCTTGGCAGGTTATCGAAATATGTCTTTGGATCGTCGACTCGGGTTGCTCCAAGCACATGACCGGGAATTTAAAGCTGCTGATCAATTTCGTCTGGAAATTCATGGGAACTGTACGCTTGATCATGTAGCAGCTATTCAGGGTTATGGAGATCTTCGGTTTGAGAATTTTTTAATCACTCGGGTTTACTACGTTGAAGGGTTGGGACACAACTTGTTTTCAGTCGGGCAGTTTTGTGATGCAGATTTAGAAGTTGCATTCAGGAGAAACACGGTTTTTATTAGAAATTTGGTTGGTGATGATCTCTTAACTGGTAATCGTAGTACAAACTTGTATGCTATCGACATCAACCAAATGGCTTCTACATCACCAATTTGTCTTATGACAAGGGCAACCGAAACTAAGTCCTGGCTGTGGCATAGAAGATTATCCCATCTCAATTTCGACACGATCAACAAGTTAGCCAAAGACAACATCGTCACCGGACTTCCTAAGTTCAAATACACCAAGGAACACCTATGTCCATCATGCGAACAAGGAAAAAGTAAAAGAGCATCATATAAACCCAAAACCGTACCTAGTTCGGAAGAAAGGTTACATATGTTGCACATGGACTTATGTGGCCCAATGAGAGTTGAAAGCATTAATGGGAAGAAGTATATTCTTGTTATCGTTGATGATTATTCAAGATATACTTGGGTAAAGTTTCTGAGGTCAAAAGACGAAGCACCAGGTACCATCATCACCTTTCTGAAGCATATCCAAGTTCTACTTCAAGCTCCAGTAAGGATTGTAAGAACAGATAATGGCACAGAATTCACTAATCAGGAGTTAAGAACCTACTTTGAAGATGTGGGAATCACTCACCAAACATCAGTTGTTAGAACTCCACAGCAGAATGGGGTAGTTGAAAGAAGAAATCGAACTCTTGTGGAAGCTGCTCGCACAATGCTGATTTATTCTAGTGCACCACTATTCTTATGGGCTGATGCTGTTGCCACTGCTTGTTTCACTCAAAACCGATCCCTAGTACATCCAAGATTCAATAAAACCCCATATGAGCTAGTGAACAACCGTAAACCTGACATCTCTTACCTTCACGTGTTTGGCGCTTTGTGCTATCCGAAGAATGACAGAGAAGATCTAGGGAAGCTAAAAGCTAAGGGTGATATTGGAATCTTCATTGGATATTCAGAAAACTCGAGGGCATTCAGGGTATATAATAGAAGATCGAAAAGGATAATGGAGACGATGAATGTGAAGTTTGATGAGATTTCACAAATGGCTTCTAAGAGATACGCTCTAGAACCCGCGCTTAATCCGATGGCTTCTAATCAAAACGGATTAGGACCCGCACCAAACCAGCAGACTTCTGGGCACATCAGTTCAGGACTCGTGCCTCAAGGAGCTCAGTCAACAAACATGGATAAACCTTCAAAACAAGAACTGGAAAATTTCTTCGAGTTAATGTTTGATGAATATTATGGTGGAACTTCGACAAATGCATCTCCACAACATTCCGCTGCATCCGCTCAAAACCATCAAACACCACCACCATCACAGGATGCATCTACCACAATCGAAGCTGAAGCACCAACTACATCAACATCATCAACATCTACTCCAGCAACTCCAGTTATTGAAACTGATCTACCAAGAGTTGATGAGCAAAACCAAAACACAAATTTTCAAGAAGAACCAACAAATAATTCAAACGATGTTACGTTAGAAGAAGAAGAAGAAATATTTGAAAACCCGTTTGCAACAGACTCTGCTGAATCTTCTTCAAGGTTACAAGAACCATCTAACACACATTCGTTACACCCAAGGTACCCTTCTACGTTTCAATGGACAAAAGACCATCCAATAGAACATGTTATTGGTGAACCTTCAAAGCCAGTTCAGACAAGGAGATAACTTGCCACCGATCTCGAATTGTGCATTTATATTTGCTCAATCAGTCTCAAAGAACCAAAGACCATTCGGGAAGCAATGGCAGAATACCCTTGGATTGAAGCGATGCAGGATGAAATTCTTCAATACGATTTACATGACAGTTGGGAACTTGTTGAACGACCACTTGATATACGTGTTCTTGATCTCAAGTGGTTGTGGAAGAACAAACTGGATGAGGAAATGATTGTTATTCGCAACAAAGCTCGTCTCGTGGCTAAAGGTTATCCACAAGAAGAAGGGATAGATTTCGAAGAATCATTCGCGCCTGTAGCTAGACTTGAAGCAGTCTGGATTTTCTTGGCCTGTGCCGCTCACAAAAACATCACAGTCTATCAGATGGATATTAAGACAGCTTTCTTGAATGGAACTCTGAAAGAAGAAGTGTATGTGAGTCAGCCAGAGGGATTCATCGACAAAGATCATCCAGACTACGTCTACAAGCTTAAGAGAGCAATTTATGGTCTAAAACAAGCTCCAAGAGCGTGGTATGACGAACTATCATCTTTCTTGCTCAAAAACAATTTCACAAAAGGAACGGTTGATGACACCTTGTTTATCAAAAAATTCAAAGATGACATTTTGATCGTTCAAATTTACGTGGACGACATTATTTTTGGATCAACCAATCCTAACCATTCAAAACATTTTGAAAATCTCATGAAAAGTAAATTTGAAATGTCCATGATGGGGGAACTAAAATTCTTTCTTGGTTTACAAATCCATCAATCCCCTCGTGGTATTTTTATCAATCAAGCTAAATATACAATAGAGATTTTAAAAAAACATGGAATGGAAAACTGTGATTCTGTTGGAACACCAATGGTCACTTCACCAAAAATAGGTGCTGATTTGTTTGGAAAACCCATTGATCCAAAAAAATATCAGAGCATGATCGGTTCTCTCATGTACCTAACTGCTAGCCGATCCGATATTCAATTTGCTGTTTGTTTGTTAGCACGGTTTCAGGCAAAGCCTACCGAACTTCACCTCAAAGAGGTTAAACGGATCTTTCGATACCTACAAAGCACCATTAACATGGGACTTTAGTATCCGAAGGATTCGGGGTTTAATCTAACAGCCTTTTCAGATGCCGACCATGCAGGAGATCAAGTTACAGCAAAAAGTACATCAGGTGGAGCACAATTTTTGGGTGAAAAGCTAGTAAGTTGGTCGTCAAAGAAGCAGGATTGTACTGCGCTATCAACCGCCGAAGCAGAGTATGTGTCTCTATCTGCGTGTTGTGCCCAAGTTCTTTGGATGAGGACACAGCTCACAGATTATGGCTTTACTTTTGTCAGAATACCTATGCTCAAAAAGTGCCATAGCCATCTCGTGCAATCCCGTGCATCACTCTAAGACGAAGCATATCAAAGTCCGCTACCATTTCATCAAAGAACACGTGGAAGAGGGTACTGTTGAATTATTTTTCGTTAAGACTGATTACTAACTCGCCGATCTATTTACTAAAGCCCTTCCAAAAGAAAGGTTTGACTATTTAGTTCGACGAATTGGCATGCGAAGCCTAACTCCTGAGGAGCTAGAACGTCTTCTCGAATCTTCTTGAAAAATGTTTTCAAAATTGCTTCACTGTAAATATTTTTTTGAAAAAACAAAATACAAAATACAAAAATATAAAATTTCAAAAAATACAAAAACAATATAAAATCAAAAATCCAAAATATTCTTCTCACGACATGTCTCTCGTATAAATCAATATTATGTACGTTTCTAGAAATGTCATTCAAAAATGATACGGACATGTACAGATGCTTGAACGGGAGTCCTTTTTAATGTTTCTAAAACATGTCGTTTCTCAAAATTTTCTTCACAATGGCTTTCGTATACATCAGTACGAAACCCGTACGTTAAATGATGACTTCTGATTATTTTCAAATCAAGGACTCGTACGTTCAATGACGAAATCTTTTTCAAAAAGTTAGAGTATAAACAAACGTAAAGGATTTCAAACATAAACTCGTTTTTCAAAATACAATTCTTGAGCACTTTTTAAAGATTGTTCAAAAGATTTCTCATAATCTCTCAAAATTAGTGCTCAAGAAAACTCCCTCTAAACCCCTAATTAATTTTCAAATGTGCTATCATTAACGGGGAGTACAAAAACAAAATAGTTCCGAATTCATGCAACAACAAATCTGTCTATCTCTCCAAAAAGCTTTTTCTTAATCAGTTGATATCAAAAATATCATGATATGCTATTTTTGAGGGGGAGAAGACATGATTAAAATGTGATCAAAGAAGTTTAAAGATTGTGGCTGAATCTCAAAAGAGCTCGACTCAGTAAGTACCAATGAATTGACGAAGCTTAAAATGTCAGTAATCGAAAGGACTTGTCCTGGACGGGTAATAATTTCAAGCTAGCCTAACTAGTGATGTAAGCGTGTCTCGAATAGGACTTGTCTGAGTAGAATGTACCGTATCGAGAGACTTTCTTTGGACTTGACCAGGACGGGTAATAACTTCAAGCTAGTCTAACTAGTGATGTAAGCGTGTCTCGAATCGGTCATGTTCACTGAAAGTGGATCAATTCAAAAGTGCAAACTCCTCTCGCATGTGCAAATTTCTTAAATATTCATGAGCACATGTGAAGGGGGGGAGGGTCCTTCAAAAATTGCAAAACTCTCAAAGTGGTAACAACAATGTGTTTTATTATCATAAACACTTTGAGAGATTTTTCACAAAAAGGTTTTTTGGCATGTGATCAATTATAGGATAGTCATGGAGTTATAAGGTGACTAAGGTTAGGAAAAACCGTCCTATGATCCGCCAAAGCCAGAGGGATCTACCCAAGGACAAATCCAATAGATTAGAATTAGAAGTCCTTAGGTATGATTAAAAAAAGGAGAAAATGAGAAAGGAGAAAGAAGGGGTTGAAGAATTAAAAAGAAAAGTTATGATAAAGGGCGAAAAGAAATAGCCCTCCAAATGTTCAACCTTAGGGCAGACACCGGGTTCAATTCATATGCTACTGGTTGTTGCTAAGGTGACACTGGTATTGAAGATAAAGACGTCATGGACCCAGTGACGCACTGCACTAAACCTTCTTAACCAGTCAAGTTCTTTTGAAAGAGCTTGTTTCATTCTCACGGGGAACCGGCATAATCTATCGACCTGTCTCTTAGAGATGGTTGATATTGAAGCAGGAGACCTCTCCCTAATCTCCGCATAGGAAACCAAATGTGCACTTATCGATTCTAGAGCCCCGAGATTCATCAAAAGATCTCATAGGAACACATGATATTTCTACACTGGTTGTTCAACATTAAGGAAGCCAGATGTAAACTTTAGAGTTCTACGTAGATCTTAGCAATCTGCCAGAACATTTATGAGAGAATTTCTAATTCTCAATGATTGAATGGAAATTCCTGCCAGGGTCAACATCAAGCAGCCCTGACAGCAGGTCACTTCGGTAATTGTTTATGGGTTACGCTTAGTGTGTCGCGGTGGTTTCAAACGGTCTACAGTCGTGGAGTGATCCCCAGCAACTCACCCACTCATTGAGCTACTAAGTAGGTCTTGTAAGCTCTCTCGAGAGTATCTGACATGGGAACGGCCATGGTAAGGATTAGAAGGAGTCTTCACACTATGCTGTTGACGATCTCTAATTCCTTATCTGTAAGTACCGGATGTTTTATTGCTAACTGTTTATATGCAGGGACACTTCATCTCCATGGCGACAGATTCCACGTGCTCATACATACATCTGGAAGTTAAAGAAAGCTCCCTCAAAGATCTATACAACACAAAGTTCAAAGAAAGATTCTATGCCAAAAAGAAGAATCCACAAAGTATAAAGACTAAAGATCAAAGTGACAGAAAGGGAACTACGTGCATATGAATATCAAAGTCCAAAGATGTATGAGCATGTTGGAATGGCAAACAACCACCACAGACGCAGAAGTGACGAAAGGCAGATAACTCCACATCACAAAGGAACAAAGAACGATGAAAAATCAGTTATCAAAGATCACAAAGCATGAAGGAACAAAGACTAAAGACTATTCTACAACGACACACAAAGTTAAAGACAACGAACACGGAAGACCCACTCACGTGGAGCATCATTCGAATGACCACCCCTTAGGGGGAGATTGTTAGCATTAAAAATATATATATAGAAGTGATGGTCATTCTCATATTGTAACTTTGTGTCATTTGTTAAGATTAGTAATAGTTTAGTCATTGGGCCTTGGACTTGGCAAGCTAATATGTTATGTGCTATGTTTCATAAGCCTAGTTATCCAACCATGTAACCAAGTCCAAGCCCAAGCCCATCAAAGCCTATGTATGGAACTATAAAAGGCACCTTACCTCTCATTTGTAAGGTGTGCTTGTGTGTGTAAGTGTGTGTGTTTTTAATAAAAAAGTTCTCTTCATCTTTATACTCTTTTTCTCTCATATTAACGCCACACATATTGCATCAAGTCACCATCTTTACTTCATCTAGTTCTTATATTGGTATTAAAGTTGATAGATTTAAGGTCCTACATGACAGTTAACTAAAGTTGACCAATCTAGATAATGAACTAACACACTGAATTCTTATTCACACAAGAGCTTTTCAAAGCTTAATTGAGAAGTGAATATCTAAAAACAAGCTTAACTAAAATTTGGAAATTAGATCAAACAACTTTTCTATATATTTTACTTCTCTTTTCTGATTTTCTCAAAACATTTAGAATGAAACAGTATTAATTTGAAAACAAAGATATATGAACTGATTAAACTATTTGAAACAGAAGTGAAGACTATTTAATAACTAATAAACATTCAATAAGCAGTAATGAAAAAGTAAAACTGAATTGAACCACTCTTTGAATTTTTTTTATATTTTCTGATTTGTAAAAGACTAATTTGATATAACAGTAAATGAATTGAAAATAAAGATTTATTTTAAGGTATTGAAACAGAAGTAAATCTATTTTATCACTTGTAAACTAGAATAAGCAGTATCAAAAACAACAAAAGCTGATTATATTGAAAACAGAAGATTACAAGTGGAATTTAAAATGAATTACAAGTCTAAAATAAAAGTGGCAGAGCTTCGCTACTCAAAGCTCCACACCTAAAACAGATACATCAAGCCTCTATTTATAGTAGTGAAAGGAAGGATCTAGAGGAGAGGGTTCACGGATTGCCAGCTTGGCAATTCGTGTGATTTGTGCTTCTTCATGTCATTACTGAGCCCTTAGATCATTGTTCAATCAATCCCCAATCATAATAGCCGTATGATCAATCTTTGTGACGTGTAGAATCCAATGAAAAGCTGCCATCTGTCATTCCTTGTGCTTTCTCATACTCTGACACTTTCTGACATGCTACTGATCTTCAAGAAGTTGATTGATTGTACGGAAATACCCTTACTCTCGGTAATTGGGTGAATTGGTAACTAGGGTTCATGTGGGGTGAATAGTGATTATCTGGGTGTGGGTGAATTGGGGGGCGGAAGTGGGTAAATATTTTTATTTTGCGTTTTGACTTGGGAATTTGACTTTTGACCGGAAGTAATATTTGTTGACCGGGTATAGGCTTTGGTGAAAAGTTGGGCTATGGGCTTTGGGTGTTATTCTTGGACTAGGTAATAAGATGAATTGGACTAGGCCATATTCTTTGTATAATCAGCTTTAGTATCAATAAAATCAAAGTCCAAAAGTAACATTTATGAAACGTTAAGGGTTAAATCTGTAATTTTTCAAAAATATCTCAAGGGACATAAAATGCCTTTTCTCAAATCTCAGAGGGTTGACTTTGGCAATTCTCAAAATATTTCTTCCAAGGACCATAAATGACAACATCTGAGAACTTGAAGGACTGGAAATGACAATCTTATAAAACTTCGTCCAGGGATCAAATCTTATAAACCTTATATCTCTGAGGACTTTTAAGGCACTGGATTGACTTTCCTTGACTGAACTGCACATGTCCTACTCTCGTGCTCGTTTTTGTTGATTTTCGATTGTTTTTTGACGTTTTGTGTAATATCTGTACCTGCACATTCACAATCACAAAAACATGTTTTCTTTGGCGTTTGTTAGCTTATTTAGTCAATTTGGGTCGGTATTTGGCCATGAAATGGTATGTGAATTAACACATACCAAAATCCCCCAGACTAAGATATTGTCGTGTCCTCACGCAATGTGATCAATTCACGCTTAAGAGATAAATAATTTCAAAACTCTTCCTACTAACTTTGTAAAGTAGTAAGGAGGTTCGAAAGAAGTAATAAAATCATTTATTCCTGAAAACGCTCCGTTTTCCAAAATTTTCTTTTTATTCTTTTATTCCACTCACACTTCTATTTTTGTACTTTTTATTCTTCACACTTGTGACGGTTTGCTGAACTTTCATTATTTTGCAATAATTATTAGGGTCAATGAGTAGAAACACTTCTTAGTAAGAAGTGACCATACGGATAAAAATCATCATCCTTGATTTTTTACGAGTCCCCAAACTAAGCGTACAAACGAGATCACAGCTTATCTACAAATTAGATGCTAACACTACTCATGAAAGTTACTTGTTGAAACTTCTTACTCCCATATCCTAGGTTTTGTATCTCAATATTTTATTTTTATTGAGAAATGAATTGCTTCATATTTTCTCGTTTCAATAATTTTTAGTCCGATAGTGACACCTAAGTTTAAACGATAAGTAGTTATTCATTTTCTCTTAAGAACCACTGCAATAGAAATTCAGTCCACATCAAGGAATTTTGGTACACACAACATCATAAATATAAGTTGCGGAGTACTACACGTGCACCTCATGTGTCCAATTCAGAATTACACACATGCACCTCACGCGCCAACAACTTATTTTACATTCAAACTCTTATTCAACATAACTTTCAACTTTCACTTTTTCATTTTTTTTTTCATTTTTCACTTTTTTCATTTTTTTCTTTTTCTCATATTTCTCATACTTTTCATTTTTTTTTCTTTCTTGACTTTTCTCATAACATCAATGGAAGCTTATCGGGTAGCTCCAAAACCACATAGATAATCAACTTTTGACTTTTGATTTTTTCACTTTTTGCTCTTATTTTTTATGTTCCTTGATATGTACCCAACTTTTAAAGCAAAAATTCTTTTAAGAAAACAAAGAACTAAATATTATTCAAACTGAAACACCACTAATTAACCTAGAACATCTATTATATATGGGTGACGTATCTGATGGGAGTAAAAAGCCACAAGTACCTCTCATGAGCTCTAAAGAGAACCACTACTCCATGTTTAGCATCTAACTTCTAAATAAACTCTATCATTTCTCGCTCTTCGTAATTTAAGATTCCAAATAATGAAACCCGCGAATACTTAGCCTATAATCAGCCACGCTTATATAAAGTCAGATACGAAAACTTGCAAATTCTAGAAGAAGAATTCGCGTTTTCTAGCTCCTTATGTAAAAGACTAGCGAAAGCTTTTAAGTTGCGTATGTATAAAGTCAAGTACGAGAACTTGCAGATTCTTAAGAAAGAATTCGCATTGTATAGCTCCTGGTGTACAAGACTAGCACAAGCTTATATGATTATCATTGGTTAAGGGAACAAGCTAGGGCTCAACACGCCCGGTCAAGTAAAAATATTTATTCCTACTCTCGCCAGCAAGAAAGTCAAAAAGGTGTCAAAACACTTATTCAAACTTTATTATATTTTTGCACAACTTTTTCAACTTTTTCACATTTTTTTGTGCTTTTTCATGACTTTTTCTCAAAAATTTTGAAATTTTTCAATTTTTTCAATTATTAGGAAAAACGGAGTTGCAAGAGTGCACAACATTGTGAAAACTGGAAGGTCAAAATTGAATCGAAGATTCACCCTCCCCCAGACTAGAATGAAACATTGTCCTCAATGTTTTTATGGGTTAAGGTAATCCTAACAAAATTCTAGGGCCGTTTATTAATTATGCCAAAGAAAACGTTAGTCGATAAGATTCACGGATATAGGATTTCCAATAAGCACCGATGAATGAAACTAGAGCGGAGAGAAGATAACGAGCACGAGAGTCATCATAAATCGCGGACAATCATAACAAACATCACAAACAACCACGGAACACAAGAGTAGAAAAGGCACCCCCTCCTCACGTTATTTGTTAGAAAATAGAAAATAAGAAGATGAAATTGGATAAGCATGGGTTGCCACCCACGAAGCGCTTTGTTTTTGATTTTCGAGTCACGTAGCTTGACTCGATCCCCGAATTAATTTGTCCTTGGGGAAAAATCCGTGGAAAAATAATCTCACTCGGGCTTTCATTCAAAATATTTTGAAAAACATATGATTTAGTTGAAAGTTCCATCCCGAAGAGATAACCGATGGTATTTTAATGTTGAAAACTTTTAAAAACGATACCTGGGTAAAAAAAACATCCTCACTCCCCACGGAGTGAAGGATAAGAGAAACCACACCAAATGTTACAAATGGCAAGAAGGTCATGATAACAATCTTGAAAAACTCATCATCATCAAAAGAAAACTTCATAATTGTGAAATTATGAATCTTATCATTTAAGCTCATTTTAAAAACTTTTCCAGGTGGGAGGGTTGGGATAAAATCTTCATAAAAACACTTATGTTTAATCACACCACCCGGATCATGATCAACTTCAAAATCAAAACTGAAGCTTTCATATTCAGGTTTAGAAAACTTTTCAATTTTACATTCAAATTCATCAAAACGAAATGACTCGTACTCCGGAAGAGAGGTAAAAGCATGA
This sequence comes from Artemisia argyi, assembly GCA_030686995.1. Lineage (NCBI taxonomy): Eukaryota > Viridiplantae > Streptophyta > Magnoliopsida > Asterales > Asteraceae > Artemisia > Artemisia argyi. Next base: position 47,943,055 of record CM060698.1, read on the forward strand.
GAAGTGGTATTGCCACGACTCGTCTCTTCCGAGTGATCGAAATGAAAAGCTTCATAAGTCGTATCAGAAAAATCAGGACAATAAGTGGGATTGCCACCCATTTCCTCAGTCGTATCAAAGGTAAAACTCTCAAAATCGGGTAAAAATTCCTCGAGCTCGGGCTCCAGAGGATTGTCAATTATAAGCTCAATCTTCATCTTAACTTTATCTGGAGGGATTGACGGTTCGTCGTTCAACAAATTATCAAGAAAAATTATATCTCCCTCCGAATCAAAGTAAGATTCGTCAGTCTCAGAAAACGGAATCGTTTCAGTAGCAAGAAATTCATCGACCTCTTCCCAAAAAGAATCACATTCCTTAGTCAGAGGAAATGATGGGGAAGAGTCAGAGATGAAAGTTTTCACAAAATCATCAAAGGAATAATCACAAACATTGACGCTTTTGACGGAGTACTTCTTTGACTTTGAAGCATCGGCTTTAAAAATCATTATGTCATCATCATGTTGTAAAGTTAAAGTATCCTCAAAATGATCTACTAGGGCTTTTGCGGTTCGTAAAAACGGTCGCCCTAGTATAAGAGGAACTCTCGGATCGGCCTCAAAATTTACAACAACAAAATCTGCCAGAAAAGTACACGAATTCACACGAACAAAAACGTCTTCAGCAATTCCAACCGGATGAGTTATCGATCGATTAGCAAGTTCTAAAGTAATTCTCGTCGGTTTAAGATCCCCCATTCCAAGTTGTTCATAGATCGATAATGGCATGAGGTTAATACTCGCACCTGAATCGACCAGGGCATTACAAACCTCTTGATCTTTCAACGAACAAGGAATGAGAAACTTTCCCGAATCACCAAGCTTTTCGGGAAGCTTCTTGAGAAGAATCGCGGAACATTGAGCATTTATCGGCGTTTTGGCTAATTCAAGCAATTTCTCTTTATTACTTATGAGGTTTTTGAACGTCGAAGCAAATTTTGGCATGTACACGAGAGCATCCATAGAACTTATATCAAAGTTCAATTTTTGAAAAATATCCAGAAATTTTTCCATTTGTTTTTTAGACTTTGCACGGAGCTCTTCTTCATTAAATCGTGACGGATATGGTAATTTTGACTTGTATTTCACATTGTTTTCAAAAACGACTTTTTTTTTATCTTTTGACTTTTGGACAACCGGAGGTTGGACGTTTTCAGCTCCTCCATTATTAATAGGAGGAACCGGGTCCTTTGTCGCCTCGGTCTCACAGTCTACTACCTTAGGCGGAGACGAAGAAGAAGAGGTAGTCGGAGCTGTGGGTCCATCATATTTAGCACCACTACGAGTCGTGATCGCCTTAACTTCGCCCCTCGGGTTTGCGATCGTGTTGCTTGGCAAAGAAGTAATACCCGAACCCGAGGGTCGATCATTTAAACGTTTGTTAATATCACTGATTTGATTTGCAAACAACCGTGTTGACTCTTCATATTTTGCCATAAAAGATTGTTGGTTTTGAATCAACTGCTTAATCAAATCATCCGTGGGCGACGGATTTTGAATAACACCTTGATTTTGATTATTATTGAAATTCTGCCCACGGTTTTGGAAATTACCATTATTCTGATTTCCATGATTAACGTTCTGAAAATTCCCAGGGTTTCCATAGTTTTGTTGGTTTTGAAAATTCCCTTGAGGCGGGTCTTGATTGTAATTACCTTGAAAACCCCGGTTTTGATTAAACCCTTGATTATGATTTTGAAAACCGTTATTAGCTCGACTCTGATTTTGATTTCCTTGATTATTACGATTCACAACATTATGATTATGGCTGACTTGATGGACTTGGTTTTGTTGTTCGAGAACGGGTGGTCCAAGATAATGAGGAGAACGGTAGCTGAGGAGATTACGGTCTCCTTGAGGTTGTGGGTAACCGTTGTTACCCGCGTTTGCAGCATACGCGTTCTCATGAGAAAAAGCACCGGTGGCCGGACATTCATAATACAAATGTGGACCACCACAAGTCTCACAACCGTGACTAACCACATTGACTTGATGGTTTGATTTTTCAATTGAAATTGCATCAACTTTCTTTGTTAAAGCCAATATCATACTTATCATTTCATCATTATTTTTACCATTATTCGACACTTGAGGTTTATTCCTAGACAATCTCATACGAGCCTTATTCTCAATTATCATGAAAGCATCATTCGTGTTCCTAGCCAACAAGTTCCCACCCGCAGCAGAGTTAAATGAGTCTTGGTCAACATGACATAACCCATTATAGAAAGTGTCAATTTGCTGAAGGTCGGTGAACCCATGGTTAGGACATTTTTACTTCAAATCTTTGAACCGGTCCCAAGCTTCACTAAACGACTCATCAAAAGCTTGTTGGAACCGAAAGATTTGGGAACGTAGGTTAGAAGTTTTAGAGGGAGGATAGAAATAATTCACAAACTTGGAAGCGAGATCATTCCAAGTATGAATCGAATTAGGCGGTTCCTTTTCCAGCCAAGTCCGGGCTGCTCCTTTTAAGGAGAAAGGAAATAACTTCAATTTCACCACATCGTGAGGAATTTGGTTCATTCTAATGGTCTCAGCGATGTCGGTGAAATTTCTGATGTGAGCATAGGGGTCCTCGTGATCAAACCCGTGAAAGGATATACCCGTGATCAAATTGAGTAATCCGTGATTGATCTCAAAGTTGGCATTAATGTCCGGAATCACAATAGCTCTCCTCACACCAGTAAATGGTGATTGGAGTTATTCCTCCATTGGACGTGGATCAAATGCCGGTTGTTGTCCTATCAGCGGGATAACATTGTGTTGCGGACCACTCATCGGCGGGGGTCCGTTGTGTTGTTCGTTTTGGTTCATCTCCTCGTTGTCAAGGAAATGAACCCGACTCGTATGTCGTAAAACCCGCTCGGGGTTAGAGAACGGAGACGTAAAACTCTCAAAAGAAGAACGGGTGTGCATACACCACAAGCAAATTCAAAAAGAAAATGAAAAGGAAAAGAGAAAAGAAAATCTTTTTGATTTTTATATTTTTATCACAAAAACTTTTTATTTCTTTTGTTTTTCTTTTCTTAAAACGTAACGTTAATTGAAAACCGTTTATTTCAAAACCACTCGCGACGGGACGGGAGAGAAGAATGGATCTCTCTTCAGCTAGAAATTTAATGTCTTAGCTTCCGTATTTCCCGCTTAATCGGTCGTAGTAATTGAAATAATCCGATAAACAACTAATTTTATGTCTTCGTTATATTGTGAGACTTTTTTGGTTTACAACGCCCTCCCTTCCACGGCAGAGTTGAGGCTGTAACTTTTATTATTTTTTTGGTATTTTTTAAACACTTTAGGAAAAGTGTTTTGAATTTTTGAATTTTTATATTTATATAGTAATATATACAAAATAGAGGAAGGCTTAACAAAACACGATTTTTCAAAACAATTATTCAAAAACTCACTTCGACCTTCCCCGGCAGCGGCGCCAAAAATTGATGTGTGTCAATTATAGTATATATTTATTTTCCGAAGAAATACTTAGGAAAGTATTTCCCGGGTCGTTCTCCCAACGAAGGTTCGAATGGAATATCGAATAATCGAATTGGGAATCGTGTAGTGAAAAGTGTAAAGTGAAAAGTGATTGTCAAATCAAAATGTGAAAAGAAATAGTGAATTACGCACAAGGTACAAGCTAAATATGCACAAAAGTCTAGAATGTAAAAACGGAAATGCAAACGTAATTTTTAAACGTATCGTACGAAATAAAACGCGACTTTTATTCTAAAAATGATCCTACAAATGTAAAACAATTTTCTAAAAATCTTAAACTATTAAAAATTATTTTAAGAAAAAGAAAAATATTTTTTTGAGTTTTTATTTATTTTCTATGATTTATTTTCTATTTTTGGAATTAAAAAGTAATTAAAAATAAAAGAAAATGTGAAAAATAATGGGAAAATTATAAAAACTAATCTGAAAAATCTAAAATATTATAAAAGAATTTTCTAAACTATTTTTGTATTTTTTAAAGCTTTTTCTGAATCTTTATGGAATTTTGTTTATTAAAAATGATTAATAATGAAGAAATATTAAGAAAAATAGTAAAATAATCCAGAAAAATCTGGAAAAATTACAAAAAATCAAAAATAATATTGAAAGCTTGTAGAAAAAATTTGAAAAGAAAAAGTTAAGCATAAGTGTTTATTTAGACCAAATCAGCTTATGGCAAGTGCTTATTTATAAGCACTTGCCACAAAACTTAACTAAACTACAAATACAAATGTAAAATGCTAAAATAAGCTCAGAGAAACACAGATATGAACAGAGATATCACATAGGCTATAGAAACAAGCAATAAGCAGTCTAAGAAATAAGCCAAACTAAAAGCTGATAAGCATAGCTTAAACCAGTGAGCAAAGAACAATGTAGTCAACTATTCTCAACTAAAACAACTCAGTTATGACAAAAGGCACAAGCACAAACTCTTATAAGCACTAGCAGCCCTATTAGCTCAAATCAGTAAACAGGTTCAAATGACTACTTATCAGACCAAATAAGTTGCACCTAATAAGCTCAAATCTAAGATATTAAGGGGGCAAATGCTTCACTACTCTACTGAGATTACCTAACAACTAATTCCCTACTCAGAATTACTCTTAAACTATCCTAAATTTACCCAAGTTCAGCTGCATAAGGAGACTAAGTAACTGAGACAGTTGACTATATATGCTTATACTACCTTGACCAAATCTAATTTCAACTGCTTGATTCTTCTTCTACATATGATATTAAGCTACAGTTAAGCTATAAAAAGCTAAATAGAACTACAATGCAACTAATTATTTAACTACACTAACAGTTACTTCTTTAACCTAACTATAAAGCTAAATGAAAATCAAACTTGACTTATTTCAATTATAGCAACTGTTTTTACTATCTAAAACTCTATTTCTATACTAATGAAGTCTAAGTGTGACAGTTGATCAACAAATCATCCACAAATTAACCTTGCAAATGACAGTCCCAAACACTCCCTTATATCCTTATTACACTAAGATATGATTCCACAAACTACTAACTACCATAACAATGATCAATATAGTAATACTAACACTAATAAAAGTAAAATAAACAAACAAATCCAACTGAAAATAGCAGAAACACAGAATCACTAATTATGCATTAATTGAAATAAAATGGAAAGGAACTTACAACCACAAGTCACCTCAGCTCAAAACAGAGGTGATTCACTTTGCTAGCATGTCTTTAGACAGGCTCACTCCTTCCCTTACTGATTAGGCCTATCAATCCACCTCAGCTCATCAATACCATGACAGTTGACTAAAGTTGACCAATCTAGATAATGAACTAACACACTGAATTCTTATTCACACAAGAGCTTTTCAAAGCTTAATTGAGAAGTGAATATCTAAAAACAGGCTTAACTAAAATTTGGAAATTAGATCAAACAACTTTTCTATATATTTTACTTCTCTTTTCTGGTATTCTCAAAACATTTAGAATGAAACAGTATTAATTTGAAAACAAAGATATATGAACTGATTAAACTATTTGAAACAGAAGTGAAGACTATTTAATAACTAATAAACATTCAATAAGCAGTAATGAAAAAGTAAAACTGAATTGGACCACTCTTTGAATTTTTTTTATATTTTCTGATCTATAAAAGACTAATTTGATATAACAGTAAATGAATTGAAAATAAAGCTTTATTTTAAGGTATTGAAACAGAAGTAAATCTATTTTATCACTTGTAAACTAGAATAAGCAGTATCAAAAACAACAAAAGCTGATTATATTGAAAACAGAAGATTACAAGTTGAATTTAAAATGATTTACAAGTCTAAAATAAAAGTGGCAGAGCTTCGCTACTCAAAGCTCCACACTTAAAACAGATACATCAAGCCTCTATTTATAGTAGTGAAAGGAAGGATCTAGAGGAGAGGGTTCACGGATTGCCAGCTTGGCAATCCGTGTGATTTGTGCTTCTTCAAGTCATTACTGAGCCCTTAGATCATTGTTCAATCAATCCCCAATCATAATAGCCGTATGATCAATCCTTGTGACGTGTAGAATCCAATGAAAAGCTGCCATCTGTCATTCCTTGTGCTTTCTCATACTCTGACACTTTCTGACATGCCACTGATCTTCTAGAAGTTGATTGATTGTACGGAAATACCCTTACTCTCGGTAATTGGGTGAATTGGTAACTAGGGTTCATGTGGGGTAAATAGTGATTATCTGGGTGTGGGTGAATTGGGGGGCGGAAGTGGGTAAATATTTTTATTTTGCGTTTTGACTTGGGAATTTGACTTTTGACCGGAAGTAATATTTGTTGACCGGGTATAGGCTTTGGTGAAAAGTTGGGCTATGGGCTTTGGGTGTTATTCTTGGACTAGGTAATAAGATGAATTGGACTAGGCCATATTCTTTGTATAATCAGCTTTAGTATCAATAAAATCAAAGTCCAAAAGTAACATTTATGAAACGTTAAGGGTTAAATCTGTAATTTTTCAAAAATATCTCAAGGGACATAAAATGCCTTGTAGAATACTAACTATGTTGGAAACATGATCAAGTGGTAATGAGTGAGGCGTAGAAATGAGGAGGAGGGAGGAGAGGAGAGAAAGAGAGGAACCTTGAAAGAAAAAGGAAAAGATTAGATTAAAATAAAATGAAGGTCCAACCCTCTCCACATGTGGAGAGGGGTATTTATAGTTACAATATTACGCCCACTCCCGGGCTGTGGATCAGGCATACAGTGGGTAAAGACCCGTTCCTTCTTCCACGGTGTTACTTAATCTAATACTAATTAACTAATAAACAAACTAACTACGAGCTAACTTAATGCTAATACAATCATTAGGTGACCGAGACTTTTACAGGAATATTTGTATTCCTAACAATCTCCCCCTAAGCGAGGTCACCTTTGAAATTAAGCTCTTTGGTCTTTAAGCATTCTTTAGTCTTTGTAGCTCGTAGGATCTGATTGTTCACTTTTCTTCACACTTTGTACTTCAAGCAAGCGGACTTGTGACATGAATTCCTTTGAGACATGTGATCTTTGAGCTTCCTTTGAGATCATCAGCCAAAGTAAATCTCCAAGCTCATCCATAGTTGTATTGCCTTCATGTGATGTAGTGACTAAGGACCATCATGCTCACACCCTTCTATATCTGGAGACGTTGCATTAAAGTTGTAGATCAGGAGACTTTTTCATCAGAGTTGCGGAAACGTTGTTAGTAGTCTCTCAACATTTGTTGTAGCAAGTCTCTCATCTTCATTGATAGTGTGGAGGATGTGTGAGCATGAGGTATGGATTGACCCGATTCAGCTGGAAACTGGAGCCATCAACGCCATCTTTATATGTGTCCCTGAAATAAAACAGTTAGCAATAAAGATAGAGAACGAATATGGCTTTGTCATTCGTTCTGCGAGGACAGACTACCCTCCGGTTTTGTGAAAACCGACCTGTGATCAGGTAGAGTCTCTTTTAAAGAGGACTCTCCTTGACAGGAATTTCCAGCTTGTAGAAATGAATTTTCCAAAGAATCCACTTCGGAATCTTCATCCTTAGCATGTTCTCATACCGGAACGTCTCAAAGCAGACAGCACGATAGAGTGAATCGGTGAATAAATATTCACGGATTGATGAGAAATTGATTTATAGAAATCTCTCGCGTGTCATATGATAAACATTTTTGAGACACGACGAGATTTTTATACTTTGAATCACATTTCCATCAAAAATACTTTTGTTTGAAAGATATTACACAATCAATGTGCTCGAAAAGTAAGTTTGTGAGCACATTGAAAGGTTTTAGCAAAAGTATTCGTCAATCCATATCCTGGAACAAGTTTGATTCAATGTTGAATCGCACCATTGTTGCTTTCCAGTTGTCACTTGATCATTGATCCAAGATGGATCTCACATGTCACCTACCAAGAGCTTGAAAGATGTTCGCTCTAGAAGGATTTCCATCTTCATTGTGAATATTTTCATATCACTCGGATGTTCTGGCAATACCACAAGGATAATGCGTAGGACTCTAAATATTTTATCTTATTTTCCACATTGTGTGAAACAATAAGCATATTTGGAATGTGTCCTAACGAGATTTGTGGATGATCTCATGGCTCTAGACTCAATAGTGCGTTTTGATCCGCTCCTGGAGACTGGGGAGGCGTCTCCTGTTTTAGGTATCAACATAGCTCGCAATGAGCGGTCAATACATTGCACAGGGTTCCCCGTGAGAATGAAACAAGCTCTTTTAAGAGAACTTGAGTGGTTGGGAAGTTTAGTGCAGTGCGTCACTGGGTCCATGACGTCTTGTCTTCAATACCGGTGTTACCTTAGTAACAGCCAGTAGATTATGAATTGAACCCGGTTTCTGCCCTAAGGTTGAATATATGGAGGGCTATTTCTTTTCACCCTTTCTCTTTTTATTTCTTTTTCATTCTTCAACCCCTTCAGTGCTTACCGAGACTTCATCACTAGAACCTTGTTGGGTTTGTTCCAGTCCTAGCTCTATCTCAGTCCGCACTCTTCCCTTTCTCACTTTACTCTTTTTTTTTTTTTTTTCATAATCATTCCTAAGGACTTCTATTCTATCTAGAGGATTGTCCCTGGGAAGATCCTTCCGGTTCTGGTGGATCATGGGAATTCATACCTAACCTTAACCAACCTTATAACTCCATGCATAAAGATAAATGGTCGGTCTTTGGTATAACTTCCACAAACGCCTTTTGCTCCCCCTTAATATGTGCATCGATATTCGAAAGTGTTTAGCACATATGTGGGAGCCTATTATTGTGTACAAAAGATCACTTTTGATTATCAGATTTCATATTTAAATCACATTCTCTCCCCCGATCAAAAATTTCAAATCTTTCGAGATTTTTGATCTCAATTGATTTAAATAATTTAGAAAGCGTTTTTGGGAGAGAAATGCGGTCAAGTTTAATATTTTCTGATAAAAGGGACTTTTTCTTGCTCCCCCTCAAACTGTGAGGGAGGTTGTTATGTGTCAGATTTGAAGAGTTTGCAAAAGATTCGAAGTTTTAATGAAAACTCTTTGAAAAATTTACTCATTCTGACACATAACCATCACAAATCATTTTGTTGCAAGGTATTATGTACGAAGTGTGGGGAGTTTTGATGATACATAAAATTTTGAGAAATCACTCTCCCCCTCAATCAATGACGGATGTTAAAGCATAAATATTTTCATAAACTAATAACGTCATTGATTGAGTGAAAATTTTATCAAACTTTGAGTTCAAATTGATTTTCAATCAAAATCTCATGGTACCACCAAGTTTTGCACAAATACTTCCCGGAAAAATCATAGAAGGGAAAGTATTTGGCGACAAAAAGAAGATTTCTCTTCTTTATTGTCACACCCCCAGAATCGGGTCCAGCGGAAGCATACAAGCAGCTGGGGTGTAACTCAATTGGTATTACAACACAGGTTCAAAACGGATTTTCACTTGAATCATTTAGAATAAAATAACTAAATCAAAATGTTGAATTTACATTTTTAAAAGTAGTGCGGAAGTAGGCCTTTTAAAATAGTTTAAAACGGTCCCCATAAGAATATCAGAGTCTTCTATGACCATGCCATGCCCTGCCAAAACCTCCAGTAGCGTGTCATTGCTTAAAACCTGAAAATACATGCTAATACGTCAGCATAAAGCTGGTGAGTTCATAGTGTTTAGTAAACAAGTATTTTCCGTAAACAAGTGTTTCCAGTAAACAAGTATTTTCCCGCAAAGGCATCGTAAATCCACTGTCAAATATAGTATGAGTAAGACATGTGTGCTTAAAAGAATGTTTCCACAGCAAAACGCATAAATAGTTTAACAAACAAAGTTTCATAGCACCAGTTTAGGAAAGAATATTGATTGCACTAAGTTCAAGGCACCGAAAAGGTTTTCTAGCTATATGCAGGAGGTTACGCTCCCAAGAACTTCTAGGTAATCAAACATACCTAGGATATTGTGGGTAATCAAACATGCCCAAGAACTTCTAGGTAATCAAACATACCTAGGATATTGTGGGTAATCAAACATGCCCAAGAACTTCTAGGTAATCAAACATACCTAGGATATTGTGGGTAATCAAACATACCCAAGAACTTCTAGGAAATCAAACATACCTAGGATATTGTAGGTAATCAAACATACCCAAGAACTTCTAGGTAATCAAACATACCTAGGATATTGTAGGTAATCAAATATACCCAAGAACTTCTAGGTAATCAAACATACCTAGGATATTGTAGGTAATCAAACATACCCAAGAACTTCTAGGTTATCAAACATACCTAGGATATTGTAGCTACCGGTCCTTAACTTAGGCAATATTTGGCAATCAGTAAATAGTTTAAATTTATGCACTCATGTCCATGAGTAAATAGCAAGTAGGTAGCAAGTGAATAATATTGTACTCGGATAATCAACAAGTATTTAGATAAAGCTGAAAATATTTGAGTAATCAACTATGTAAAGCGAGTAATGCGTTTTAGTAAAACGAGCATTGAATTCAAATAGTAAGGAGCATGTATCTTCCCCCAAAACAGTTGTAAAACAAGTAAAAGTAGGGGTTATGAACTCACCTGGTGCAAAAGCTACGATGACAACAATGAATACACGAAATGAGGCACGATCTCTAATCGCAACCTAATAGGAATGATATGATCTAATGTAAGAAATGAAATAATGCTACACATGCAAATACGTATGTTATCGATACCACTCGTTAGTTTTGAAAATGACGTTTATCGTTGACAAATACGTTTTTGACGTCTCGTTAGGTTAATAACCACTTTTCATGAAAATAGGTTGAAACGGTACTCCACGATCCTTGTTTGGTGTTCTATCGGCAAATATTAGGTTTTTGTCGCAAAAATAACATTTTCATTACTTGAAAATATGCCCAAAATGGCCTCGCAAAACAAGTCGCAAAATATTGTACGTTAAGGGTTAGTGATGAAACTCGGCGTTTTTGAAAACCTTGTAACAATATCTTGAAGTCGTGTCATTTAACTTTTGGCGATACGGGTCTCGATCGATGAGAAAATCGACTCTTATTGTTGTTACTTGAAAATATTATGTTCAACACTTAGAAAATTTTATTATAGTAAAAGCTGTCAAAATATATAGTTTATCGGGTATATAGATGAGGTCGTAGTTTATTCGTTATAAGTCTATTCGACGAACGGCCAATTGATTTGAAAAGTAGGCGAGGAGTACTTGATTTTACTTAACTACGGCTCGGACTCAAACTAATCCGATCATAAAGAAAAACAGCCGTGAAAGTGGTGTCTCGCAAAGACAGTTTTGCGGCAAAAATAATAATAGAAAAGCTGATGGAAAAATATATATATCGTCGGATTTCAAACACTTGTATCTTTTTCGTTATATGCCCGTTTTCTATGTTCTTTATATCCCCGCGAAGGTAATCAAGTATACTAATATATTTTTGATAATTCGGGATGGCTAGATCGAGTTTTAGGCCTCGAAACAGTCCACTAAAATCGTGGGACAGCAAGGTATTTTTCAGAAAATAGTTTTCGTCGTTAAAATTGAAAATATCATAACTTCTTCGTCGTAACTCGGATTTTATCCCCGTTTTCGGCCATAGTTTCGTCTCGGAATGTATTTTCTAAATCTTTGGTCCAAAGTTACCCAAAACCCACTGATCTTTCCAGATTTTTCGTTTTTGGACAGAACCTTTATTTAGTTTGTAAAAATCAATTTTTCTAGTTCAAGACTTGTTTAGATCTTACCCAAACTATCTCAAATCAACTCCACAAGTACCCAATCCTACCATACACCTTCTTAGGGTGTCATGGGTTCCTAGACATCACCAATCTTAGTGGATCTAATGAGATTGCTAGTAAAAATTGTAGATCTATGTTTATAACCAAAAATAAACAATAAGTGGTATGGATCATAGTATATTTGCATGTTTTTGTTACTAGATCAAGAAAATATATGAAGTAGATGTTTAAAAGAGTAAGAAAGATTGTTGGTAACTTACTTTGAAGATTGGGTGATTTTTGAGCAAGAAAACTTAATAATCTTGAGGTTTTTATTTCAAAACCTTAACAAGATCAATACTATGACTTGATTAAACACTTGATCTTGAAAAGTTGATGGATCCCTCCTTGTGTTCTTGGCTTGGCCGAATATGGAGCAAGAGAGGAAGGAAGAAAGAATTTTTGCTAGTAATTTGATGTATTGAATGAAAATGAGATGAAAGGAGTATATATATTTAGAAAAAGGGGCAAGATCCATGTTTTAGGGGCTAGGGGTGGCACAAAAGGAGTAGATTAAGGGAAAATGTGGCTAATTAATGTTGTTGTCTACATGTTGGATGAGCTTATGTATTTTGTGTACACTTTGGGTGTTATCGGGTACCGAGTTAACTAAAAATAAATTGTAACGAGATGAAATAAAATGCGACGAAGTTGTAAAAGTTGTAAAATATTATTCCTGATGAGAATCGGGTGTTAAAATAATTATTGAATTGAAATAACGCAAACCGACGGAGTTATAAGCTCCGACCGTGAAATATAGTAATTGATTTCAAAACACCGGGTAAATTAATAATATAATTTTTATATTATTATAATGAGTATGAAAATATGTTAGGATCATAATCGGGAATATTGGGTATACGTTCGTAGTAAAAACTGAGTGGTAACGTTAATTACAAATTAAGCATACGTATATAGAAATAATGCATATCCGTGTAGTAAGTAATGTGATGATAATATGTAGACTGCACCAGTCTATATGAAGTGTCATTAATGAATGCAGCATGAATTTGCAGCGAAACCACATTGGTTACGCGAATTTAAAGACTCGTAAACTCAGTTTACGATGAAATGAACGGTAATCGTGAATAGTGATTTCCTTCCGAAAATGAATAGTGTCACATGAATAGTAAAATTTTTTTGAACGTTTCTCGGAATCACAAACTGACTCCGAAAACGATGAATAGTAAAATGATGAATAGTGATCGGTGAATAGTAACTGGTGAATAGTGAATAGGAGAAATGTCCCGAAAATGCGGGTTGTTACAGTCTCACCCCCTTAGAAGGAACTTCGTCCCGAAGTTCAGTTTGTGTTGGTCTCTGAAGTTGTATTGGTGAAAAGATGATGATATAATCGTGTAAGCTACTGAGCTCTAACAAGGTTCAAGTCTGACGGCCACTAGGCCTACTCTGTCAGAAATCGTAAATGGTTCAGTGTATATCGGGTTTAACTTTATGAAGTTTTCTGAATGGTATTATGCCTTTCCTAGGCAGAACTTTCAGCATGGCTCTACCACGAAGTTGAAATTTTTAAGGGTTTACAACTTATCGAATTTGTAATTGATTCTTGATTTGTAGGAAATTCTTGGTTATTTCATGAATGCTTACGGGACTAGTGAGTTGGGTTTTTCAAAATTTTGATCCGTCAATGGATGTGGGCACTTCGACCAAAGAGTGCCTCAGATGGTGTAGTCTCTACGCTCGCGCGATAACTATGGTTGCAACTGAATTTGGTTTATGGTAAATGGTTAATCCAACCATTTCTAGTGTCAATCACACCCGATTTGGGCATATCTCCCTATGTTTGAATCAATCTCAAATTCTGACCATTGGTCTACAGATGATAGGTGGTGTGGTTCCAAAGAGATCTTAATGAAATCGCTAGGAGTTGAGGTGAATCAAATTCCTTTATTAGGAATAATTGGAATGGGTATCATGAATCTTGTTTTGAAAGACTTACAGGGTTAAATCCGTAAAAGGGTGTTGTTGAAAATGGTAGATTAGGATAAGGTTGTGATCCTCCACAGGATGTCGTGAATTGAGTCTTTCTCCACCTACGATGCTTAGTCTCCATTACTAAGGTTTTCCCCAAGTTTTATGTCATCGAATCACTAAATCCTAAATGTATAAGTGAGGTAATATAGTGATTGATTTTTAAAGTTTGTTTTGAGATTGTGTTTTGTTCATAAACCTTTCCTGAATAAATGAATTTTATAAGTTTAAGCAAACGGCTTTTTAGGTAACATCCTTCTTGATGTTTCAAAATTCAGTAGTTATACAATATAGGAAAATTTTCAACATAAGGTGGATAATATGGTTTACCAAAGATCGATGTTTAAAATTTTGTAACATTCAATAGTTTTGTAAAAGATTAGCCAAAAGGAATTTGCTTGTCAAAATAAGTGCATCAGAAAAGTATTTCTTACAAGATATATGTTTTGTATAACGGTAGTTTGGAGAAAATCCATTTAAAAGTGAAAGTATTAAGAGGATAAAATAGCCAGGTATGTATGTCTGCACAAATGCATAGGTGTATAACATGTTTGAATAAAGTCTATTGGTGAGGACATGTTCAATCTATAGTCTCGGTTAAAAGGTTGGATTTATCTCTATGGTGTTGCTTAGTGAGCACTCGTATCGAAATGAATCTTGTAATTTAGTCAAGCCAATACTTTCCAGATAGTGGAATTTTGGCGATCAGGCCAGTGATAGTGGTTCGAATTGTTTTGTGATATCCTGACATTTCTGTTGAGTTATGAATGATCTTAAGGTACCGAGGGATCATCTTCATAGAAGGTATGGAAGATCTTTCCTAGGGAGGTCATTGATAATATCCACTTATCAATATAGGGTGTAGTGAGGGATGAGTGACATCGGAATCTATAGAGTATCACCTAATTCTTTGTATATATGGGGGTGGGGAAAAGAAATGATAGTGATGGTGAGAAGGGAAGAGACTATGACAACTGCACAAAATGAGATTGTGACAAAAGAAAATATTGTGATATGAGTGTATTGTGCATAAATATGAAAGTTCATGAAATAAATGACTAGCTGACATGCTTCCAATCGGTGGTTTACGAAGTGATGAAAGTATGAAGGTTCCAACAACGAGAGTATACACACACATGAATGAAACATTTGGAAATTGAGTAGGGGATTCAATCCAGACAAAATTTTATTATAACCATTCTCAGTGTTGCAAAATTCATCTCTGAGCCAGACATAGGTGGTCAGCCTATATCTCACTATCCCGGGTTGAATATAGATGACCAGTCTATCTTCCACCGAGGTTCCATGAATTTTGAAATACTCAGCTCAATTATACTAAGACTATGTCCTTCACAAATACCAAGACGTTCTGAAAGACAAAAGCAAGTGACCAAAACTCGAGGTCAAATGATGAAACTATGCAAGGAAAAACATAACGCGGTGAAATATATGATACATGAACATGTTTATATGAAAGACAGTTATAGCAATCAACTATAATGAATGAATATGATATACCAGATAACGAGACACAAATCTCATCACCTATGTCAGCAACTAACCACAAATGAGGCTTCAGCTTGGCAGGCAGGCACGTGACGGTCATAGGGTTAAGTTTTCGTAAAAGTAGCTATAGTCTAGGTTTTAAAAACACTTAGTTCGCTATAGCCAAAGCTCTGATACCAATCTGTCACACCCCCAGAATCGGGTCCAGCGGAAGCATACAAGCAGCTGGGGTGTAACTCAATTGGTATTACAACACAGGTTCAAAACGGATTTTCACTTGAATCATTTAGAATAAAATAACTAAATCAAAATGTTGAATTTACATTTTTAAAAGTAGTGCGGAAGTAGGCCTTTTAAAATAGTTTAAAACGGTCCCCATAAGAATATCAGAGTCTTCTATGACCATGCCATGCCCTGCCAAAACCTCCAGTAGCGTGTCATTGCTTAAAACCTGAAAATACATGCTAATACGTCAGCATAAAGCTGGTGAGTTCATAGTGTTTAGTAAACAAGTATTTTCCGTAAACAAGTGTTTCCAGTAAACAAGTATTTTCCCGCAAAGGCATCGTAAATCCACTGTCAAATATAGTATGAGTAAGACATGTGTGCTTAAAAGAATGTTTCCACAGCAAAACGCATAAATAGTTTAACAAACAAAGTTTCATAGCACCAGTTTAGGAAAGAATATTGATTGCACTAAGTTCAAGGCACCGAAAAGGTTTTCTAGCTATATGCAGGAGGTTACGCTCCCAAGAACTTCTAGGTAATCAAACATACCTAGGATATTGTGGGTAATCAAACATGCCCAAGAACTTCTAGGTAATCAAACATACCTAGGATATTGTGGGTAATCAAACATGCCCAAGAACTTCTAGGTAATCAAACATACCTAGGATATTGTGGGTAATCAAACATACCCAAGAACTTCTAGGAAATCAAACATACCTAGGATATTGTAGGTAATCAAACATACCCAAGAACTTCTAGGTAATCAAACATACCTAGGATATTGTAGGTAATCAAATATACCCAAGAACTTCTAGGTAATCAAACATACCTAGGATATTGTAGGTAATCAAACATACCCAAGAACTTCTAGGTTATCAAACATACCTAGGATATTGTAGCTACCGGTCCTTAACTTAGGCAATATTTGGCAATCAGTAAATAGTTTAAATTTATGCACTCATGTCCATGAGTAAATAGCAAGTAGGTAGCAAGTGAATAATATTGTACTCGGATAATCAACAAGTATTTAGATAAAGCTGAAAATATTTGAGTAATCAACTATGTAAAGCGAGTAATGCGTTTTAGTAAAACGAGCATTGAATTCAAATAGTAAGGAGCATGTATCTTCCCCCAAAACAGTTGTAAAACAAGTAAAAGTAGGGGTTATGAACTCACCTGGTGCAAAAGCTACGATGACAACAATGAATACACGAAATGAGGCACGATCTCTAATCGCAACCTAATAGGAATGATATGATCTAATGTAAGAAATGAAATAATGCTACACATGCAAATACGTATGTTATCGATACCACTCGTTAGTTTTGAAAATGACGTTTATCGTTGACAAATACGTTTTTGACGTCTCGTTAGGTTAATAACCACTTTTCATGAAAATAGGTTGAAACGGTACTCCACGATCCTTGTTTGGTGTTCTATCGGCAAATATTAGGTTTTTGTCGCAAAAATAACATTTTCATTACTTGAAAATATGCCCAAAATGGCCTCGCAAAACAAGTCGCAAAATATTGTACGTTAAGGGTTAGTGATGAAACTCGGCGTTTTTGAAAACCTTGTAACAATATCTTGAAGTCGTGTCATTTAACTTTTGGCGATACGGGTCTCGATCGATGAGAAAATCGACTCTTATTGTTGTTACTTGAAAATATTATGTTCAACACTTAGAAAATTTTATTATAGTAAAAGCTGTCAAAATATATAGTTTATCGGGTATATAGATGAGGTCGTAGTTTATTCGTTATAAGTCTATTCGACGAACGGCCAATTGATTTGAAAAGTAGGCGAGGAGTACTTGATTTTACTTAACTACGGCTCGGACTCAAACTAATCCGATCATAAAGAAAAACAGCCGTGAAAGTGGTGTCTCGCAAAGACAGTTTTGCGGCAAAAATAATAATAGAAAAGCTGATGGAAAAATATATATATCGTCGGATTTCAAACACTTGTATCTTTTTCGTTATATGCCCGTTTTCTATGTTCTTTATATCCCCGCGAAGGTAATCAAGTATACTAATATATTTTTGATAATTCGGGATGGCTAGATCGAGTTTTAGGCCTCGAAACAGTCCACTAAAATCGTGGGACAGCAAGGTATTTTTCAGAAAATAGTTTTCGTCGTTAAAATTGAAAATATCATAACTTCTTCGTCGTAACTCGGATTTTATCCCCGTTTTCGGCCATAGTTTCGTCTCGGAATGTATTTTCTAAATCTTTGGTCCAAAGTTACCCAAAACCCACTGATCTTTCCAGATTTTTCGTTTTTGGACAGAACCTTTATTTAGTTTGTAAAAATCAATTTTTCTAGTTCAAGACTTGTTTAGATCTTACCCAAACTATCTCAAATCAACTCCACAAGTACCCAATCCTACCATACACCTTCTTAGGGTGTCATGGGTTCCTAGACATCACCAATCTTAGTGGATCTAATGAGATTGCTAGTAAAAATTGTAGATCTATGTTTATAACCAAAAATAAACAATAAGTGGTATGGATCATAGTATATTTGCATGTTTTTGTTACTAGATCAAGAAAATATATGAAGTAGATGTTTAAAAGAGTAAGAAAGATTGTTGGTAACTTACTTTGAAGATTGGGTGATTTTTGAGCAAGAAAACTTAATAATCTTGAGGTTTTTATTTCAAAACCTTAACAAGATCAATACTATGACTTGATTAAACACTTGATCTTGAAAAGTTGATGGATCCCTCCTTGTGTTCTTGGCTTGGCCGAATATGGAGCAAGAGAGGAAGGAAGAAAGAATTTTTGCTAGTAATTTGATGTATTGAATGAAAATGAGATGAAAGGAGTATATATATTTAGAAAAAGGGGCAAGATCCATGTTTTAGGGGCTAGGGGTGGCACAAAAGGAGTAGATTAAGGGAAAATGTGGCTAATTAATGTTGTTGTCTACATGTTGGATGAGCTTATGTATTTTGTGTACACTTTGGGTGTTATCGGGTACCGAGTTAACTAAAAATAAATTGTAACGAGATGAAATAAAATGCGACGAAGTTGTAAAAGTTGTAAAATATTATTCCTGATGAGAATCGGGTGTTAAAATAATTATTGAATTGAAATAACGCAAACCGACGGAGTTATAAGCTCCGACCGTGAAATATAGTAATTGATTTCAAAACACCGGGTAAATTAATAATATAATTTTTATATTATTATAATGAGTATGAAAATATGTTAGGATCATAATCGGGAATATTGGGTATACGTTCGTAGTAAAAACTGAGTGGTAACGTTAATTACAAATTAAGCATACGTATATAGAAATAATGCATATCCGTGTAGTAAGTAATGTGATGATAATATGTAGACTGCACCAGTCTATATGAAGTGTCATTAATGAATGCAGCATGAATTTGCAGCGAAACCACATTGGTTACGCGAATTTAAAGACTCGTAAACTCAGTTTACGATGAAATGAACGGTAATCGTGAATAGTGATTTCCTTCCGAAAATGAATAGTGTCACATGAATAGTAAAATTTTTTTGAACGTTTCTCGGAATCACAAACTGACTCCGAAAACGATGAATAGTAAAATGATGAATAGTGATCGGTGAATAGTAACCGGTGAATAGTGAATAGGAGAAATGTCCCGAAAATGCGGGTTGTTACATTTATCAAGAAATAATGCACTGAAGCGTACATTAGATCGAGGGTGCATGAATATAAAGTAATTCACGCTCGGATGAACGGCACCCTTTGTTAGGAACAACCGTCTTTTTGGCGACGTGTTTTCCTTAATTTTGAAAACCGGGTTGCTATCTGAAGTAATAGCAAACCATATTTAAATAATGTTTTGAGATACGACATGTTTTTGAAAAGAACTTTATTTGAAACCGAAAAACTCTTGCTCAAGCATATGTATGATTCCGTGTCATTATTGAATGACATTTCTAGAATCGTACATAATATCGATTATACAAGAGACATGTCGTGAGAAGACTATTTTTGAAATTTTTGTAAATTTTTGTAATTTTTTTTTTTTTTTTTTTTTTTTTTTTTTATGGTTATATATATTTCTATATATATATATATATATATATATATATATATATATATATATATATATATATATATATATATATATAGAAGTATGTACATAATGCGAGATAGGATGCAGAAGGCAAGAGAAATGTTTATAAGGATACACAAGGAGGGCCATAAACAAATAACAGTACAACACAAACATTCCAACCAACACACATAATTGAGACACTGCACCCCATTACTGATCTTATTACTCAGTACGTTGGAGAAGACGGTAGTCCCCTTCACGAACTCTGCCACCAACGTAGCACTCCAGGCTTCGGAAGATTCTTCGTATCTTTAATCTCTTGCGGATGCCAGCCAAAAACCTCTTGTTTCGGGTTGACTCATTTGCAGTCCAGTTATTGGTATACCGTCTAGTTCCCTGGGCATAAACGTGGTATTCTTTCACTCTGAAGTCCAGTGCCTCCTCGACCAGACGCAAGGTACCGTCACTGAACTTGTGTATTTCATTGAAGCGCAAAACTATGGGCACATTGTACTTGTCTCGAAATACAGTTGCTAGAGGAGATTCAATGACTGTAAAATCCGCAACCCGTTCCAGACTGCTAACATTCCATAGGGGTCTTGTGAGGTTGAGCTGGGATTGGTAGCTTTCGATACCAAGCTGAAAGTCTTAGACCCGTTTCCTGATGACGATGCCCCGGATCCAGTGAAGTACAGCAAACACAAGAGACTTCATTTCACGTGATGGTAGATGATGCAGCTTCCCTTGAAGATGGAGAAGATACAAGTCTTCGAAATCATTAGGGCGTAGGTGTTTGAAATCCCCTTCGGATATGGTGTAGTCCTTGAAGTCTGCTCTTCTGAGTGTAATGCTCTTGAGATAGTCATATCCATAGATGGGATGTATTAGAACTTTAACCACACTAATGATTTGAAGGGGTGAGCGAACTGACTTACGGTCACCTGGAGCTTGAAACCGATCTATGTAGAACTGTTGTTTCTTCAACCACCAATGTGAAATGCCCAGAGATGCAGAGATGTTGTAGTCGCATTCTTGAATACTCCACATACTGTCGGGGACCAACTGTTCCAACCCGATGTCAGAATAATTGGCAGCTTTCATCTTTGTGATGGACAAGGCTGATTTGCATTGTCTACTCCCAAGCTTAAGATATTCAAGGTCTTTGTTGAAGAAGAATTCTGCTTGGATAGTAACATTTCCTGGAGGCCCACC
This sequence comes from Artemisia argyi, assembly GCA_030686995.1. Classification (NCBI taxonomy): domain Eukaryota; kingdom Viridiplantae; phylum Streptophyta; class Magnoliopsida; order Asterales; family Asteraceae; genus Artemisia; species Artemisia argyi. The sequence continues at coordinate 47,963,875 of CM060698.1, forward strand.
CAAGGGAAGTGGAGAGTTGTAATTATACTTCTTCATTCCGTCATCCACAATGTCATTGAACATCTTGTGGCACTCTTCCATCTGGTATTGTAGATGATTAACATCCTGATGAAAAGCTTTGACAATGTTGAATGCTGGGCCTTCTAGGTCCTTCTGAGTGAGCTTAGAGAGACCCCGTTTCTTTCAGAACCATGCGATGAATGTTCCCATATCACCAGTTTGGGAAAGTAGGGAATCTTCAGAGGGTGGAACAAAACTGGTGGTGATTGCATTGATCCAGTTGCTATCATTGGTTGGTAAATCAGAGGAAGGAATCGTCCAGTCGGGCTCAGGTGATTGTGGTTTGCTGTCATCTGGTTTCCACCATGTCTCTTTGTCATCTTTGGTTAAGGGAACTTGAGGTGGATCATTGGTGTCAGTTCTGGTGAATGATTTCCACCACTGTCTTCCAGGAATGTGAGTTGTAGAAGCATCATCATCTTCGTCGTCAGATGACTCTTCGTGTTGTGGTGTGACTGAAGCTTCATTAAAGACATGATCTTCAGTGGCATGAGATGCAATGGAGGTCGCACCAGCATCAAACGTAGTCCAAGCTGCATACTTAACATGTTTTGCTTGTTTAGACGGAGCGGACTTAGTTGACTTGTCAGTCTGATGTTTTTGAGATGATGATGAGGTGGGTTGTGATGATCCGCCAGGAGCTTGTGACCCACCAGGCAGTGAAGAAGTGCCTGATGGACCAGATGCCCCAGCAGGTGGTGGAGGTGGAGGTGGTTGTGGAGGTGAGCCAGATGGTGGTTTGGGGTGACCCTGACGCCGCTGTTTTTTTTTACGTTCAATCTCCATGTCCCGGGCGTGTTCCTCAGCATCATCTTGTAGAATTGAGGCCTCCAGTGCCTTATACAGCTGTACGTGAGCATCGTGTCCTGTGTGTTGCCCCTGCTGATACATACTGTGCTGCAGAATAACCTTCATGTCATTGATGGGAAGGTCTTTGAACCTGGACCTGAGAGGGGCTTCGAGAGCAATGTTGACAGCTTCAGCAACTTGTTCGTTGATTGCCTTAGATACTTGTTGTTCAAGATCAAGATGCTCCAACTTGTATAATCTGCTGCTATGATTGGTGATTGTTTGTGGCAGTTTAAGGTTTACTAGGGTTTTAAGCAGAGAGGCATGCTTGTCCAATTTCTCACGAATGGCAAGATTTTCTTGAACAGCATCAGCAGTCAAGGCAGCTAAAGTGTCCAGATCTAACTTCTTCTCAGTGTCAGCAGGAGCGGCAGATGCAGACGGTTTCTCTTGGGTGTCATCAGCTTGCGGGATGTCATCGTTGTTGGGACCAGCAGTAGACGTTGGTGCAGATTTGGTAGGAATGGTGGAGTTGTCTTGCACAATAGGTACATCAACCATTGACACAACTTCTGCATGCTCATCACCGGACTTTTCACCTTCAGCATCATCTGGCTTATCCATGAGGAATTGATCGCCATAAGTGTCCAGATTCTTGTACGATGATAGCGTACCAGTGGGGCTGTCAGGTATCACCTCGAGCTTAGGATCATCTGTTTTCATTTTGAGGTTACCTTGAATATCCGGATATGCAGTAGAAACAAACTCATCATCGAGTGGATCAACTGGGGGAACTGAATCAGCTGGTTTATCCTGTACAGGTTGTTGGCTGGGAACATCTTGTGTAGAGAGGTGTGAACCATCACCTTTTGGAGCTGAACTGGTGTCAGACTCAGCACTGCTAGATTTATCTGGTTCCCCAAGACTTGGTGAGGAGACATTTTCAGAAGAAGGCATAGCAGATGAGGATGTTGGTGAGCGTATTTTGAGGATAAACTTGGTGCTGGTTGATTTGGAGGCAGGAGATGATATTTTCAGTAGGGTGTGTGCTGCTTGCTCTTCTGTGGCAACATCCTTGCCTTTACCAGTCACGTGCTGGATCTGTGAAGCTCTCTCAGATTGAGGTTCTCTAATGTTGATCCCACTGACTGGTGGAACCGGAGGCATATATGTTGCTTTCAAGCTTTCAGCAGTTGCCATTTGTACCATTTCTTCTTCAGTCAGAGGCAACTGAGTGGAGCAAAGTGCAGCGTTGGGGTCATCAGCACTTGGAGACTTAGTTTTTGAGCTGGTTCTTTTTCCTCCAGTGGTCTTCTTAACCCTTTTGGAGCCTTCAGAGGAAGCAGCCGAGGTATTACCACCTTTGCGTTTCTTAGATGCAGATCTTGCGGACTTAGTGGAAACGGCTGGCTCACTAGGGGGTGCTTCCCGACTTTTCTTCAGAAATATGAGATATTCCTCATAATATTGAGCAGACAGTATATCACGGGTAAGAAGGGCAGTGGGAATGTCCATGCCGAATATGATCTCGCGAGTGCTCTTTGAATCATATTTGAGGAACCCAAGTGGATGTTCGTCAGTAGGTTGATGAAGAGGGGATTCTTCTCTTGGGTGAAATTTAAGAGATCGCTGAAGGCTCAGTATGATCAGCTTAGTAAACCTAACGCTTGGGATCGAAAGCTTGGCTGATCTTTTCTTTCCGTCTTTGTTTGCTTCAAGGTTAGCCTTGTCGACCAAGAAAGAGTGAATAGACTGACTGAATTCCTCCCAGATACGTTCAGCAAAATTGATGTTCTCACTGTTAACAACACCCCAGAGAATTTGTAGAGAAGGAGCTCTAAGTCTTTCATATCCTGATGTTTTACCAGTCAGACAAAAATTGATTATGCTTGCAACTGCTCTCCATGGTTGATAGAGGTCATGTGTGATGACTGTGGAAAGTGTAGATACTTGAGTGGGGTATCCAAGTTCATTGACGAAATCAATAAGAGTAGCTGGAGTAGGTAGGGGAGTAAATTCAACATTATCACCCGTTGGCAATATCTGCAGAGCGCTACCAAGTGTTTCCATGGTGATGTTCACCCAATGCTCATCCAGCTGACACTTGTACATGTTGGTTGTTTTGTCAAGGCATATAGTGTTCCAGAACTGTTGGATGTAGATGGAGGGGATAGAGGAGGATGCGGTAAAGGCATTGTAGAAGGTGGTGTTTTTCAGTATGTCTAGTGCAACTTTGAATATGGGATGATTCTGAGGTCTATCCGTCTTAACATAGCAGTTACTTTTCCCAATAGGAATCCACTTGTTGAAAGGCAAAATGTCATCGTCAGAACGGACAGGTGGAGCCAAAGGCACTTCGACAATAGATTCTGCCATAGGAGCTGCATTTGACAAACATCACCACAGAAGAAAACCATATGTGTAGGTGAGTGTTAGCAGCAGGAGAAACCCCAGAATTAAATGGTAAGGCAGTAGGAACAAGACCAAGGGTTATGTACGGCAAGTAATAAGTACTCAAGATAATCATTCAACACGTAGAATAGTAGTATAGGCACTTAAGAATGAGTGTCAAACGCACCAACCCATGCATAAAAACTTAGACGCCCATACAAAAACACACATGCTGACCACAACCAATAAGTGTAAGACAAAGTGTGCCAAGAAAGTTCCTAGTTAGACTTAAACGCAGAGCACTTAAACGCAGACTCAAAAATTTTTAACCGCAACGTTGCAGTCGCAACCTAAGTTAACCGCAACAAGTCGAGATAACCGCAACCAACTGAACCGCAACACATGGTCAACGCTCATCAAGTTAACCGCAAGTATAGGTAACCGCAGTCAATAACTTAATCTAACCGCAGTTCAAGAGCTTGGTCTAACCGCAGTCAAAAACTTAATCTAACCGCAATCAGGGATCTTAAACTAATCGCAATCAAGAATCAAATCTTAAACGCAATCAAGAACATAGTCTAAACGCAATCAAGAAATACATCTAACCGCAATCAAGAAATACATCTAACCGCAATCAAGAACATAGTCTAACCGCAATCAAGAACATAGTCTAACCGCAATCAAGAAATAAGTCTAAACGCAGTCAAGAAATACATCTAACCGCAATCAAGAAATACATCTAACCGCAATCAAGAACATAGTCTAACCGCAATCAAGAACATAGTCTAAATGCAATCAAGAAATAAGTCTAACCGCAATCAAGAAGTACGTCTAACCGCAATCAAGAACATATTCTAAACGCAATCAAGAAATTGGCCTAAACGCAATCAAGAACACTCTCCACACTTCGTATCATCCAACTGAACAAACATTCGACACCATAACCAGCACTGAGATCCATTTACCTAAGTAGCTACATCATTCTTGTCCTACCTACTAACAAAAACACTACCCATGGAGTTATCGACCTAACCGCAAGACCAACAAATCCAAGATCTAAACACACATGACTGTGAATCATACATATATGCAAAAAGATGAACGAATACATGTATAATAAAACCAGCATGATCTAACCTATTAGACACAAGTTCTTTAACGCGAGACAGTGATCACCGTGGGTATCCACCTAAGATGACACAACGAGTGAGAAGTCGAAAACATGGAAGGAAATAGAAAATGTGAAGATAGAAGCACTTGACATACCAAGAATCGAGCACACAGGGAACACAATCAAGACTTAACCGCAGCACAGAAGTATAGATGAGTTAATAGCAATATGAGTTGTGGTTAACTTATTCTAAACGCAAGAAATAAAATTTCTTAAATATGAGATGAAACACAAATTGCATATTGACACATCAAGTCCCTGTACTACACTTATCACAAAAAAAACAATAATCCAAGTGCACAGGATTGGTCCCTGTAGTCATGAGAGATGCACAAGCGATAAGGAACCCCACATAACAAACAACAAATACCATGATGCAAGATATGAGATGCACCCGACAACATAGAGCAAGTACTAAAACACAATGTGAAATAAAGAATATACACATAAAGATAACCCAGAAAACAAATATAATAAATGTAAAGCAAACACAAAATATGTACACAAATCTACAGACATAGAGTATAAACAGTGAGCATGTTAGTGGGTGAACAGATTAGCCCGAGTCCTGAAACTAAGTAGTCAGGAGTCCACATGATGTCAACTCACGTGTGAGTAGATGTGTCTCTAGTAGCAGGAGATGTCAGTGTCTTTGGACTCCACATGCAGGTTTTAGCGGACCTGTTGTGTAGTCCCTTTGTAACACCTGTGTCAGTAGTGCACTCACATGACCATTTGTGACCATTCATCACGAATGTCCTACCAGTTGGTATCCAAGAAGATCTAAACTTGTGAATAGTTTCATGCATGGTTACATTCTTGCAATGAGTAATACTATGGTCATATTTCCTTGGACAACGCCTCAAAGGTTTAACAGGTTTAAGACCATTTAGTATATGAGATGTGGGCTTTGGCCTTCCAAGGTTAGTCAAATTACGTTTTTTATCCACTTGAGAAACACATCGTTTATTCGAGAATTTAGACCTTTCAAAACTTAAATTCTTTGGTTGTCTAATGGTAGTTTGATAACCAACATTTTTCAACACAGGTTTTTCCAAGATAGACGGTTTTGAAAGACTGAGTCTCTTTTGACTAAAAGCATTTGGTTGTCTAAAGATAGTTTGATAATCAACATCTTTCAGGACAGGTTTTCCCAAGATAGATGGTTTTGGAAGATTGAGGCTCATTTGACACTTTGAAACAACACTTGGCACTGTGTGGTCACTAGGAGTTTTAGAGCCTGCGATCAGACTTTGAGCAGAGAAATCATCGTTGTTAGCAAGTTGTGAGGCAATCAGATTGATGTTCTCAGCATTTATCTGTTTAAGTGACTCATATAGTTTATTAAATTTCACCTTGAGGTTCTCATTTTCAACACGTAATTTAGTAATTTTGCAATTAGTTTCATACGCATTGTATTTCCATTTGGCGTCATTTCGTTGCTCATGCATCTTGATTTGATTCTTAAGATAGTTGATAGTTGAGTCCTTGTCATGCAGTTGAGTTTTCAGATTGTTGATCAGAAAATATTCTTTAAGATCAGGCAATTCAGGATTAAGACACGGTTTGCAGTTTTGAAAGCATTCTTCTTTACGTTGTATTTCAAGTTCAAGTTCAATGCAGTGTTTTTGTAATTGTGAAAACCTTTTTTGAAGTTGATTAAATGCCTCTTTATCAACCATGGTCTGGTCCAGTGTCTTAGAAAACTCAACTTTCAGACAAGGGTTTTCATCAAACAAATCATTTTTGAAGACATCATACAGGTCATTTTCTCCCCCTTTATAACACATATTTGTTGAATTAGTTAAGAGTAGTACACTGTCAGCCTGTCTCAACAAATTTGTGTTATAACTAAGATCGATTTGATCTGTATGACGACTTACGTTTGATGGTGTATTGTATTGATCAATTGACGATACCTCATTGTTTGAGTTTGGTGTGGGTATATTCACCATAGCCTGGGTCACTAATTCAGCAGAAGTGACTCTATCATCCTTTTCTGCATCCATGAGTTCAGTGTTGGCCAGCTTTGCATCCACTGTTAAACCCGACGTCAAACTATCACATGCTTGCTCATCATGAGACTCGGCCTTGTCATCATCTCCAAGTTCATGTATTGGCTGTCTCTCAACGTACTCTTTAACCTTGTCCAGGTATTGACGTAGCATATCTCTATATTGATCAACATCTATCTTTGTGTGTTCAGCGAAGCACTTCATAGTCATCTGACTGTCGTAATCATAGACCACGGAGTATTTGGAGTCAAAAAAATTATTCAGTTGTTTGCTGAGCACTCCTAGGGCTGCGGAGGATCCCTCGTTAGATGTTTCTTTTCTGAGCAATCGTTGTCGTAATTGATCCAAATTCAAGATCATAATTTTCGTGAATGATTGGACATCTTGACCGAAAAGTGTCATGAATGCACGTTCAAAACCCATTACGAATCCATTGCCCTCAAGTAGCATAGAAAGATGTGACTGAAGTATATGGAAGCATTCAATGTGACATTCTCTTGCCAGTTCAAGCAGTTTGCATGACTGAGGAGACTCATTCCCTTGAAAGTCCGAGCATGATTGTCCACTAGAGTCAACATACGATACTGGTCCTTTCATTTGAAGATTGCAAGGAGGAAATCACATGTGAAGGGATAACCGCAAGATATACTAACCACAGGACCTAACCGCAGAAACTAACCGCAATGCACTTGACCGCAAGACACTTAACCGCAATGAGTTAACCGCAACACACTTAACCGCAGAGAATCTAACCGCAGTACTTTGAACCAAACGCAAAATATTTAACCGCAGAATCTAGACGCAATACGCAAGCTGAGGAAGACTTAACCGCAGAATCTACTCGCAGAGACAAAAGTCCAAAACTGTCACTTTCATTGCGTTTTGTTTGTATTCTCGAAATAGTAACCGCAGCAAACAAACCGCAGATTTCAGAACTTAACCGCAACCAAGCAATGGAACAGTGGACTTAAACGCAACATAGAAATTCGCCCAAAACTAACTCCAAATTTCAAATAGCTTAATGATATGGTAACATAAACTGACCTACAGTGTTCTACAACCACTAATGAACGTAAAAGTACACCACAAACGTGTATAACAACACTAGAGGGATAAAACCAAGATGTTTTCCAAGAAAGTGACACCAAACACTCAAAACCACTCAAAACATCATCAAATTCGATTCTACAAGGCCCTAAGATGAAACCTTGGCTCTTGATACCAATTGTAGAATACTAACTATGTTGGAAACATGATCAAGTGGTAATGAGTGAGGCGTAGAAATGAGGAGGAGGGAGGAGAGGAGAGAAAGAGAGGAACCTTGAAAGAAAAAGGAAAAGATTAGATTAAAATGAAATGAAGGTCCAACCCTCTCCACATGTGGAGAGGGGTATTTATAGTTACAATATTACGCCCACTCCCGGGCTGTGGATCAGGCATACAGTGGGTAAAGACCCGTTCCTTCTTCCACGGTGTTACTTAATCTAATACTAATTAACTAATAAACAAACTAACTACGAGCTAACTTAATGCTAATACAATCATTAGGTGACCGAGACTTTTACAGGAATATTTGTATTCCTAACATGCCTTTTCTCAAATCTCAGAGGGTTGACTTTGGCAATTCTCAAAATATTTCTTCCAAGGACCATAAATGACAACATCTGAAAACTTGAAGGACTGGAAATGACAATCTTATAAAACTTCGTCCAGGGATCAAATCTTATAAACCTTATATCTCTGAGGACTTCTAAGGCACTGGATTGACTTTCCTTGACTGAACTGCACATGTCCTACTCTCGTGCTCGTTTTTGTTGATTTCTGATTGTTTTTCGACGTTTTGTGTAATATCTGTACCTGCACATTCACAATCACAAAAACATGTTTTCTTTGGCGTTTGTTAGCTTATTTAGTCAATTTGGGTCGGTATTTGGCCATGAAATGGTATGTGAAAAAACACATACCAATCAACCTAATGCCTTATTCAGTTTGGAAGAAACTTTCTCATCTGGATCTTACTCCTACCTGCATGACTCTAGAGCTTGCAGATCGATCGATATCTCGTCCTCTTGGCATTGTCAAGGACGTGTTTGTGAAAGTAGGAAAGTTCCATCTCCCCGCTGACTTTGTGGTTGTTGATTTCGATGCTGATCAAAGGGTTCCTCTCATTGTTGGGAAGGGATTCCTTAGAACGGGCCATGCTCTTATCGATGTATTTGAGCAAGAAATCACCTTGCGTGTGGGTAATGAAGCTGTTACCTTCAACCTCGATCAAACCTCGAGGTACTCATCAAATTATGATTCTGAAGCGGTTAACCAAATAGACATCATAGACATTGCTTCAGAGGAGTACTCTCAAGAATTTCTTGGTTATTCTCATAATTCTGTGAGTGGGGATCCCACTCCATCATCTCAACCTATCATTTCCGACTCTTCCCCTTCTCTCACTCCGTTTGAGGGAAGTGATTTCATTTTGGAAGAGGTCGAGGCTTTTCTCAGAAGTGATTCAGTTCCAGAGGGAATTGCTAACACTGAGATTGATCTGGAGGGAGATATTCTTCTTCTTGAGAAATTGCTAAATCAGGACAATTCTCCTCCACTCCCTCCCGTAGAACTTCATAATGAGGAAATTAAATCGGTTGATAAAAACAATGAATTTCTTGAGGTCGAGCTCAAGGACTTACCTCCTCATCTTGAATACGCATTTTTGGAGGGTAATGATAAATTACCAGTCATTATTGCTAAAGGTTTAAGTAATAAAGAAAAGGTTGCTCTCATAAAGGTCTTGAAGTCACACAAGCAAGCAATTGCTTGGAAGCTCTCCGATATTAAGGGTATTAACCCAGATTTTTGTACACACAAAATCTTAATGGAGGATGACTTCAAGCCCGCAGTGCAACATCAAAGATGGGTGAATCCAAAAATCCATGATGTCATTAAACAAGAGGTTCTCAAACTTCTTGATGCAGGATTGATTTATGATGAGTGCTTATTCACTCATCCTTTTTAGGCCTTATTTCAGACCAAAAATACCAAATACTAACCAAAAATGCCAAGAGAATATATGTTTTTGTGTTTGTGTATGTACAGGTACGGATATGTGAAAAATGAACAAAAACGATGCCAAAACCGACAAAAACGAGCACGAGAATGGAAAAAGGTCAAAAGCCGGAGCCGGAGAAGCAAAACGATCAAAGAAAAGCTCATTTCATCTTTAGTAGTCCTCAGAGATTCATCAAAGTTACATATTTGGTCCTTGGATAAAGTTTAGAAGAAATGACAATTCCAGTCCCCGCACTTTCAGAAAATGACAAAAAGTGGTCCCTCGAAGAAATAATTGAAGAAAAGACAAACTTGGTCCTCCGTTAACCAAAGAATGACAACAAAGACCCTTGGATTATAATTTGGATAGATGTCATTTTCAACCCTCATACTTTTCAAAATTACAACATTAGTCCTTATTTGTTATTATTACCTAAACCTTAAAAACACCAACCGGATTCAAATTTATAGTCCAAAACTAAAACCTTATAACTATCCAAAACCCCCACCATCCCAAGCCCAAGTTAACAAAAGCCCATTCCCACTCTTTTTACAAAGCCCATCTCTTACCCTCTTATATTACCCAACCCACATCCCGGTCAAACCAAGACCGGTCAACACTTATAATAAATCCCAAAACCAAAAAACACCCCGTCCTTTGTTTCCTCCAAATTCACCTAGTTACCCAGATTTATTACTGTTCAATGAACCCTAGATCCCCACACACAAAAATTACCCCACCTCAAGTAATAATTACCTCATGATTATTGTTTCTAGAAGGTCAGGTGATGTCAGGGAATGTAAGAGGGGGTACGTGGACCTATCAGGAGACACACGGAGGATTAGTCTCAATCACTCAATCAATCCAAGGGCTCAAAATCAAGCGTGGGAATGAAGGGATGATCAACGGATTTAAATGCACTCAAAGAAACACAAGATGGTGTGGATTGCCAGCCTGGATATCCAAGACCTCTCCTCAGCTCAGCTATATAAACCCCCATCCTCACTCATGTACATTTGTCCGATTTTTCATGTATTTAGAAAAGTTTTTGACCACTTTTTTTATTCCTGTCATTTTAATTTTCATTGTAATTTCAAATTCAAGCTTTGTACTCAATTTATGTTTTAATGAAATTTAAATTTTCCATTTAAATACTTGTCAATTTAATCTTCTGCAATTTAAATTTTGTTTTGTTATTTTCATAAACTCTTCTATTACTGTCTCATTTTAGTAGTGGAAATTGTTTGTTTGTTATTCATTGTTCAAAAGAAAAAAACATCAAGTACTGTTTGAGCTTATTGCAATAAGCTTATGCTTATTGGAGTTTAGAGACAGCCATTTGGAGCTCTTTGGCCTGTCTTAGAGACAGGCTGTGTGGGAGACCACCTCTGTTTGGCTGAGGCGGTATTGTAAGTTTTTTTTTTTAATTTATAAATTCCTCTAAAAATAATATATAGTAGTTCTTTGTAATCTGGTTTCTTCTTATTCGCTTTGCTAGTTGATTAGTAGTTAATTTTGTTCTCCATTTGGATTTGTTTGTGTTTAAGTTGGTACTCTTTCATTGTTGTTTCATTCATTCAACTGTCATGCATCTGTGCATTTCTATTTCTAAGTAGTATTGCATCTTAATTCCGGTTTTCTGTGTTTCATACTGTATTTGGATCTATTTTAGAACTGAGAATTGAGGTTTAGATTTCATTTGGTTGAATCTTTGGTAGCTGTTGGTTTAGACAATCAACAAATAGGGTGTTTGGTTCAGGTCTGTTTGCTATCATACATCAGGTCTCAGATGGTTCTGCTTGTTTAGACTACACTATTAGGTTGCATCTAGGTTAGTTTATTCATAATATCAGTTAGTTGTTACTTGGAAGTCAAAATCAGTTTGTTCCTTTTTCATTTTGCATAACAGTTATCTTAATAGGTTACATAAAATTTAGATTAGTTGCATAGGTTATAGAGGTAGCTTATTTCACTCACATTTTAAGTTTTCATAACATATTCAGTCATAATTTAGCAATCATAACTCAATTTAGTCAAAGTTTCACTCATTCAAAAAGTCAAATCAATTTTTAGACTCAGTTTTTTTGGACAAAACTTTGGGATAATCTGTAGGGTTTAATTTTCATTGGAAATAAATTTGGTTTACTGTTTTAAATAGTTTAGCAATAGGTTAACCAATTTCAAAAAGAAAAAGTTAGTTTGGAGCTTATTTGCTTATAGGATAAGTGCTTTGTAGTTGACTGATTTGCTCATTAATTGCCCTGCACCACAGTGTTAAGCCAAACTCCTAGGGTACTTTAAGACCAGTGAATTGATTCTAGCATCTGTTTATTTGGTGGATTTTGAATCTCTGGTGATCAGTGACTAGGTTGCCCCCATCAGTTTGTATCTCTCAGCTTATTAGACCTACTCATTTAGCTTATCAAGTTGGGTGGTTGAACTAGATTCTGTTTTCATATAGTTGGACTGCTAGTACCTTAGCTTGATCATTCTTTGAGTTTATTGGTTCATTTGAGCATCATTTAGCTGCTAATTGCTGTTTCCATTCAGATTTAGCCAATTGCTTATTCTGCTGTGATTATAGCTTTTTCATTATAGCTTATTTGAACTTATTTGTGCCCAATCCTTTGCTTCTGTGATCAATTGAACTCATTTCTGTTCCATCAAGCTTAATAAAGTCATAAAATCATTGGGTCAAGTGTTGGTCAACTCTGGTCAAGGAGTGCTTATTAATAAGCACTCCAAATAAGCAGTTTTCAAGCTTATAAGCACTTTTCCAGCTTATTTTTCTTTCAAAATTTTTTCATAAGTTCATTTTAATATTTTAGATTTTCTGTAATTTTTTCAAATTTTTCCGAGTTCATTTACTATTTTTCTTATTTTATTTTCATTTTTAATCAATTATAAATACTATTTAATTACTTAAAAATCCAAAAAAATCTGAAAAATCCAAAAATATTTTAGAAAATTATTTTCATTTATTTTAGATTTTTAGAAATTTATTTTGCATTTTTCCCATTTATTTTGAATTTATTTTGAATTTTTAATTAGATTTAATAGTTTTTAATTTCCAAAAATTGCATAAAAAGCCAAAAAAATTAGTTTTTAGTTTTAAAATTACTTTTTAGTTATTTTATAATTTTCAAAATTTTATTTTCATTTTTCTCACTTTATTTGTATTTTCTTTCAATTTTTAATTACTTAATTAGTTTTTAATTCATAAAAAATAAATAAAAAGTCAAAAAAATATTTTTCTTTTTCTCAAAATTTTCTTTTATCATTTTTAATTTTTGAAAATTATTTCCAAGTCCGTAGGAGTAGCGTAGCTTAAAAGTCGCGTTTTATTTCGTACGTTAACGTTTATTTTCCGTTTTAGCTTACGTTTTCAATTCTAAGTTGCGTTTCTAGTTGCCTTACTTGAATTACGTGTTTAGTTGATTATTTGTGCTTCATTTACTATTTCATTTGTGTAATCTCTTAAAAATCACTTTTTACCACTTTCACGACACGTTTCACGAATCGGGAATTCGAAATTCCATTCATCCTTCACACGGACTACGACCTCGGGTTATCCGTATTTCTTTGCGGATCTCTTGAGCTTATATCTATACTATAATATTGATATTGTGTTTTTCACGAACCAAAAAATGGCGCCGCTGCCGTGGAAGGTTGAAGTGAATTTTTGGTTTTCGTTTTTCGAAATTGTGTTTTGAAAACCTTCCTTGTATATATTTTCTATAAAAACCAAAAAAATTGAAAAATCAAAAACACTTTTCCTAAAGTGTTTTCAAAAATACCAAAAAAAAAATAATAAAGTTACAGCCTCGTCTCGACCGAAAGGAAGAGCGTTGTAAACCAAAAAAGCTTCTCAATATAACAACGCGTGAAATTAGTTGCTAATCGGATTACTTTGGATTCTACGACCGAATAAGCGGAAAGTACGGAAGCTTTGACATTAAATTGCAAGCTGAAGAGAGATCCATTCTTCTCTCTCGTTCCGTCGCGAGTAGATTTGAAGGAAACGGTTTACGATTAACGTAACGTTGGAAAAAAACAAAAGAGAATAAAAGTTTTAAGTTTTTGAATTTTGTTTTCCAAAAATAAAAATACAAAAAGATTTTCCTTTTCCATTTTGATTTTCCTTTTATTTGATTTTATGATATTTGAAAACAAAAAAAAAATAATAATAATAATAATAATCTTCTTATCCTCTTATCATTTGATTCTTCTTCTTTAACCCTCTAAACCGATAATTCTTATGGATCCGACTTGTTTTAATTGTGGAAATTCCTCCAGAGAATGAGTACTTTGTGAACGGTGTTTTTGCAAAGAATGTGGGTTTACTCGTGGATTTTGTATGTGTTATGCTTCGAAAGCTGAACCCACATTCACATCTGATTATGATCCGAACTTTTCCAATTATTATCACAACGATTTCAACTCATATGAGCAAGTTCCGTACTTCAATAATGAATCGTTTCAAAATGCACCGATTTCACAACAAAACGGTTGTGAGTATTGTGGAGGTCCACACTTTAGCACCGATTGTCAAACAAGGGAACCGTTTCCTTGTGACAATGATTATCATGATCAACCTCCACAATATGAAATGATCACTAATATGATGACTGCTCAAAATAACTTTACCGAATTATTAGATCTTTTTAAAGAAGTAATTCGTGTGAAAGAACAAGTTAACACCATTGAGAGTGATGAAAACGAGCTTTATAAAGAAGAAAATTTTACGATTAATCCCACTCCGTCTTGTGAACCTTTAAATGTTGAAGATTGTTCTATGACATTTCTCGACGACGATTTCTTTAAACGTAAGGCTTTTAAAATAAAAATGGAACAACTTTACGTCTCATCAAAAATTGCAAAAATTCGTGTTGATTATGATGAACCATCGGTTCCTACTCCCTCTCCGGTGAGGGAAATGGAATGAGAAACCGAGGTGACAAAGGACTCGGTACTTTCCACTGACAATGAAAGTGCTAAATACGTCCAACCTACGGTGGTCCAAGAGTCTAAGCTGATAATTGTTTTTAATCCGTCAAGATTTGATCCTAACCTTTCTCGATTTACGGTTAAGAGTTTGTCAAACAAACGTGCTGAGCTTAAAACGGTTTTTAAAAGAAACGACTTACCTAATCTTCACGAACAAGAACCGGAGACCATAACGGAAGTGGTGGAAATTCCTAGCTCTGAGAGCACACCACTTGTCCCACCTCCAGATTCTTCAAGATGTTTTTCGAGACTTGAATCAATTACTCCCGACTCTTCTCATCCTTCTCTCACACTGGGTGAGGAAAGTGATCCCGTTTTGGAAAAAGACAATACTTTTCTTGATAACAATGATTCTATTTCGACTGAGATTGTTACGTCGTCAGATCCTTTGGAGCCCGAGCTCCAGGATTCTTTACCCGATTTTAAGAAATATGTTTTTGATACGGCTGAAGAAATTGAGTCATCCCCGATCGAAAAGTCGATTGATCCTGATGAGATTTTCTCCGATTCTGACAATGACGATGCTATATCTTGTGGAGACATCGAATATGTTGATGAATTACCTTCTGAGCTCGTCAGCTTAGAAGAAGAGAATGATGAAGAAGTTGACACGGAAATCCAAGATGAAGCTCTTCGTGACAAATTATCCAAAGTTTATCTTCTCATTTCTAAGATCGAGGCATTGAAAGATCCGCCGATTTTTTCTCCTATCCCCGTTATGGATAGTGATTTCTTACCCGAGCTTGAAATTTTTCGATTTGAAGAGACGAATAGTGGCAATCCCACTATTCATGCTGATATCTCTCTTCCGGATTATGAGTGTTTTAATTTTGAAATTGATTTTGAGCTTATTTTCGATAATCCATCACGTGACCCTCTTTTAGAGGATGTCGATCAATTTCTTGCTGCGGATGACTCGATACCACCGGGTATTGAGAATGACGAGCATGGCGTTCAAAGTTATATTCTTTCCAATTTACCTTCTTCTCGTCCACCTGCGAAACCACCCGATGAAAATTTTGAATCAGGTACGAATGAAGTGGTGGACGAGATTTCTGATTATGATAATCCTGTGCTTGATATTTTACCCACCCAACCCACCCGTGATTCTGAAATTGACTTTGCTTTTATCATCTGGGTGTTTTATCCTTTCTTTACTTATCCCCTCATTTCTTCACTTTTCCACTCCACCGGGAGTGAGGATACCGTTTTTGACCCCGGCATCTCCGTTTATGCCGGTTGTCCATTTTATCTGCTCTCCCCAAGGACGAATTAATTCGGGGATCGAGTCAAGCTCATGTGACTCGGTGAACAAAAACAAGCGCTTCGTGGGAGGCACCCCATGCTTATCCATTTTCATTTTCTATATTTTCTATTTTCTTTAATAACGTGACGTGAGGGGGGCGACCCTTTCCAAACTCGTGTTTTTGTGGTTGTTTATGAATGTTCAGGAATTTCCCCGAAGTTTGAGGACTCTCGTGCTCGTGGTTTTTCTCGCTGCTCTTTCGGAAATTCACCATATCCTAAATCTTATCAACTAACGTTTATCTCTTGGCATACTTAATAAACGGCCTTAAATTTTACGTAGGATTACCGTACCCTTAAAACATTGAGGACAATGTTTCACTTTAGTCTGGGGGGTGAATCTTCGATTCGATTTGACCTGTACCATCGTCTGAGCTGTTAACTTACGCAACTCCGTTTTCCACCAAAAATTTTAATTTTTGTCACCACTTTATAACTAAAAAAAAATGAAAAGAGAATATATGATATGAATAATAAGTTTTGACACCTTGTTTTGACTTTCCTACCAGCGAGAGTAGAAATAAATGTTCCGACTTGACCGGGCGTGTTGAGCCCTAGCTTGTTTCCCTTAACCAAAATAATCAAAAGATTATGGCTAATCATCCGCGGATCTCATTATTTGGGATTTTAAATTTGCGGAGATCGAGGAATGATTGAGTTTATTTAGAAGTTTCGTGCTATACACGGATCGCATTACTGGGATTTAAAAAACCCACGAGAGGTACTTGTGGCCTCCTTGTTCCCACAAGCTTGCACACCAATATATAATAGATGTCTAGGATTAATTAAGGGTATACGGTTTGGGCAATACTTAGTTTTTTCTTGTTCCCAACAAAATCTCTGCATATGGGGGTTTGATACACATAAGGGTACTGCTAGTGTTACGGTAAAATAGACTATTGCATCTTGCCGGTTCGCAGCCGATGTTGTGATCTTAGTAAAAACCGTAGGACTCGGGGTTTGGCATATGATTATGAATATCAATAATAATAGTCCAAAGCCAAATAAAAAGGCAGAGGAATCCAAAGCTACAAAAAGCAGCGGATAGAAATCCAAAGTCATAATAAATCTCTTACATCTTGGCGGCTCATAAACCGTTGACTGTAAAAGAATAAAGGACTAAGGACCAAAGTATTATTAAAGTGCTTATGATTATGCAAAAATGCCAAGCTTCGACTCCGGGGGTTTCCCTAATAAAAAGCTTCCATTTCGGGTATCAAACATGGTATGTCTCGGTCGTAAATAAAAAGGGGGACCTCCACAAATCGTGTTAAATCAGAGACCTTCATGTGGACCCGATTTCTGTATGCAGGGGTTTTCGAGGGAAAGTTTGGAAACTACTTAGCGTTCAAATTTTGTGCTCTTATCGGACTAACAAATATCGAAACGAGAAAATATGAAGCAATTCATTTCTCACAAATTAAAATCTTGAGATACAAAACTTAGGACCTGGGAACAAGAGGTAATACACAAGTAACTTTTGTGGGCAGTGTTAGCATCTAACTTCTGATAAACAATGATTTCGATTTTACGCTTAGTTTGGGAGTTTGTGAAAAATCAAGGATGACGATTTTTATCCGTACGGTCTCTTCTCTTTGAGAAGTGTTTCTACTCGTTGACCCTGAAAATTATCAACAGATAAGAATTGATAATGAAAGTCAAGGCAAACCGTCACATATAAAAAAAAAAAAAAAAAAAAAAAAAAGAACAAAAACAGTAGTTGTAGTTGTTATTCATGAAAATCGGAAAACGGAGCGTTTTTGAGAATAAATGATTTTACTATCTCTTTTGAACATCATTGCTACTTTACAACGTTAGTAAAGAGAGGTTTTGAAATTATTTATCTCTTAAGCGTGAGGTGATGACATTGCGTGAGGGCACGACAATACCTTAGTCTGGGGGATTTTGATGAGTGCTTATTCACTTACCCTTTTTAGGCCTTATTTCAGACCAAAAATACCAAATACTAACCAAAAATGCCAAGAGAATATATGTTTTTGTGTTTGTGTATGTACAGGTACGGATATGTGAAAAATGAACAAAAACGATGCCAAAACCGACAAAAACAAGCACGAGAATGGAAAAAGGTCAAAAGCCGGAGCCGGAGAAGCAAAACGATCAAAGAAAAGCTCATTTCATCTTTAGTAGTCCTCAGAGATTCGTCAAAGTTACATATTTGGTCCTTGGATAAAGTTTAGAAGAAATGACAATTCCAGTCCCCGCACTTTCAGAAAATGACAAAAAGTGGTCCCTCGAAGAAATAATTGAAGAAAAGACAAACTTGGTCCTCCGTTAACCAAAGAATGACAACAAAGACCCTTGGATTATAATTTGGATAGATGTCTTTCAGCCCTCATACTTTTCAAAATTACAACATTAGTCCTTATTTGTTATTATTACCTAAACCTTAAAAACACCAACCGGATTCAAATTTATAGTCCAAAACTAAAACCTTATAACTATCCAAAACCCCACCATCCCAAGCCCAAGTTAACAAAAGCCCATTCCCACTCTTTTTACAAAGCCCATCTCTTACCCTCTTATATTACCCAACCCACACCCCGGTCAAACCAAGACCGGTCAACACTTATAATAAATCCCAAAACCAAAAAACACCCCGCCCTTTGTTTCCTCCAAATTCACCTAGTTACCCAGATTTATTACTGTTCAATGAACCCTAGATCCCCACACACAAAAATTACCCCACCTCAAGTAATAATTACCTCATGATTATTGTTTCTAGAAGGTCAGGTGATGTCAGGGAATGTAAGAGGGGGTACGTGGACCTATCAGGAGACACACGGAGGATTAGTCTCAATCACTCAATCAATCCAAGGGCTCAAAATCAAGCGTGGGAATGAAGGGATGATCAACGGATTTAAATGCACTCAAAGAAACACAAGATGGTGTGGATTGCCAGCCTGGATATCCAAGACCTCTCCTCAGCTCAGCTATATAAACCCCCATCCTCACTCATGTACATTTGTCCGATTTTTCATGTATTTAGAAAAGTTTTTGACCACTTTTTTTATTCCTGTCATTTTAATTTTCATTGTAATTTCAAATTCAAGCTTTGTACTCAATTTATGTTTTAATGAAATTTAAATTTTCCATTTAAATACTTGTCAATTTAATCTTCTGCAATTTAAATTTTGTTTTGTTATTTTCATAAACTCTTCTATTACTGTCTCATTTTAGTAGTGGAAATTGTTTGTTTGTTATTCATTGTTCAAAAGAAAAAAACATCAAGTACTGTTTGAGCTTATTGCAATAAGATTATGCTTATTGGAGTTTAGAGACAGCCATTTGGAGCTCTTTGGCCTGTCTTAGAGACAGGCTGTGTGGGAGACCACCTCTGTTTGGCTGAGGTGGTATTGTAAGTTTTTTTTTTTTTTAATTTATATATTCCTCTAAAAATAATATATAGTAGTTCTTTGTAATCTGGTTTCTTCTTATTCGTTTTGCTAGTTGATTAGTAGTTAATTTTGTTCTCCATTTGGATTTATTTGTGTTTAAGTTGGTACTCTTTCATTGCTGTTTCATTCATTCAACTGTCATGCATCTGTGCATTTCTATTTCTAAGTAGTATTGCATCTTAATTCTGGTTTTCTGTGTTTCATACTGTATTTGGATCTATTTTAGAACTGAGAATTGAGGTTTAGATTTCATTTGGTTGAATCTTTGGTAGCTGTTGGTTTAGACAATCAACAAATAGGGTGTTTGGTTCAGGTCTGTTTGCTATCATACATTAGGTCTCAGATGGTTCTGCTTGTTTAGACTACACTATTAGGTTGCATCTAGGTTAGTTTATTCATAATATCAGTTAGTTGTTACTTGGAAGTCAAAATCAGTTTGTTCCTTTTTCATTTTGCATAACAGTTATCTTAATAGGTTGCATAAAATTTAGATTACTTGCATAGGTTATAGAGGTAGCTTATTTCACTCACATTTTAAGTTTTCATAACATATTCAGTCATAATTTAGCAATCATAACTCAATTTAGTCAAAGTTTCACTCATTCAAAAAGTCAAATCAATTTTTAGACTCAGTTTTTTTGGACAAAACTTTGGGATAATCTGTAGGGTTTAATTTTCATTGGAAATAAATTTGGTTTACTGTTTTAAATAGCTTAGCAGTAGGTTAACCAATTTCAAAAAGAAAAAGTTAGTTTGGAGCTTATTTGCTTATAGGATAAGTGCTTTGTAGTTGACTGATTTGCTCATTAATTGCCCTGCACCACAGTGTTAAGCCAAACTCCTAGGGTACTTTTAGACCAGTGAATTGATTCTAGCATCTGTTTATTTGGTGGATTTTGAATCTCTGGTGATCAGTGACTAGGTTGCCCCCATCAGTTTGTATCTCTCAGCTTATTAGACCTACTCATTTGGCTTATCAAGTTGGGTGGTTGAACTAGATTCTGTTTTCATATAGTTGGACTGCTAGTACCTTAGCTTGATCATTCTTTGATTTTATTGGTTCATTTGAGCATCATTTAGCTGCTAATTGCTGTTTCCATTCAGATTTAGCCAATTGCTTATTCTGCTGTGATTATAGCTTTTTCATTATAGCTTATTTGAACTTATTTGTGCCCAATCCTTTGCTTCTGTGATCAATTGAACTCATTTCTGTTCCATCAAGCTTAATAAAGTCATAAAATCATTGGGTCAAGTGTTGGTCAACTCTGGTCAAGGAGTGCTTATTAATAAGCACTCCAAATAAGCAGTTTTCAAGCTTATAAGCACTTTTCCAGCTTATTTTTCTTTCAAAATTTTTTCATAAGTTCATTTTAATATTTTAGATTTTCTGTAATTTTTTCAAATTTTTCCGAGTTCATTTACTATTTTTCTTATTTTATTTTCATTTTTAATCATTTATAAATACTTTTTAATTACTTAAAAATCCAAAAAAATCTGAAAAATCCAAGAAAAATCCAAAAATATTTTAGAAAATTATTTTCATTTATTTTAGATTTTTAGAAATTTATTTTGCATTTTTCCCATTTATTTTGAATTTTTAATTAGATTTAATAGTTTTTAATTTCCAAAAATTACATAAAAAGCCAAAAAAAATTAGTTTTTAGTTTTAAAATTACTTTTTAGTTATTTTATAATTTTCAAAATTTTATTTTCATTTTTCTCACTTTATTTGTATTTTCTTTTAATTTTTAATTACTTAATTAGTTTTTAATTCATAAAAAATAAATAAAAAGTCAAAAAAAATATTTTTCTTTTTCTCAAAATTTTCCTTTATCATTTTTAATTTTTGAAAATTATTTCGAAGTCCGTAGGAGTAGCGTAGCTTAAAAGTCGCGTTTTATTTCGTACGTTAACGTTTATTTTCCGTTTTAGCTTACGTTTTCAATTCTAAGTTGCGTTTCTAGTTGCCTTACTTGAATTACTTGTTTAGTTGATTATTTGTGCTTCATTTACTATTTCATTTGTGTAATCTCATAAAAATCACTTTTTACCACTTTCACGACACGTTTCACGAATCGGGAATTCGAAATTCCATTCATCCTTCACACGGACTACGACCTCGGGTTATCCGTATTTCTTTGCGGATCTCTTGAGCTTATATCTATACTATAATATTGATATTGTGTTTTTCACGAACCAATTTACCCCATCTCTGACAGTCCATGGGTTAGTCCCATCCATTGCGTCCCAAAAAAGGGTGGCGTGTTTCCATTGACTATCGTAAGTTGAATGACGCTACCCGCAAAGACCACTTTCCGCTGCCCTTTATGGATCAGATGCTTGAGAGATTAGCAGGAAACGTGTACTATTGTTTCCTTGATGGTTTCTCAGGTTACTTTCAAATCCCCATTGATCCATCGGATCAAGAAAAGACTACCTTTACATGCCCTTATGGAACCTTTGCTTATAAATGTATGCCTTTTGGCTTATGTAATGCTCCAGGTACGTTCCATAGGTGCATGATGGCCATATTCACCGACATGATCGGTAAAACAATGGAGGTCTTTATGGATGACTTCTCGGTCATTGGGGATTCATTCCAAACATGTCTCACCAGTTTAGAAAACATGCTGAAAAGGTGTGAAGACACAAATCTATGTCTAAATTGATAAAAGAGTCATTTTATGGTCAAAGAGGGCATTGTCCTCGGCCATAACATTTCCAAAAATGGGATTGAGGTTGACAGAGCTAAGGTTGATGTCATTGCTAAATTGCCTCACCCTACTACCGTAAAAGGTATTAGGAGTTTCTTGGGTCATGCCGGTTTCTATCGTAGATTCATACAAGATTTTTCTAAAATCTCCCGGCCAATGACTCATCTCCTCGAGAAGGATGCTCCTTTTAGCTTCTCACCAGAGTGCATCAAAGCTTTAGAAACATTGAAGAAAAAGCATACTGAAGCACCAATTCTTGTTGCCCCCGACTGGGATTTACCCTTTGAGCTCATGTACGATGCAAGTGATTTTGCTATTGGTGCAGTCTTGGGGCAACGCAAAACGAAACACTTTCAGCCTATCCCCTATGCAAGCAAAACTATGACCGAAGCTCAAACTCATTACACCACTACGGAAAAATAATTATTAGCTGTGGTGTATGCTTTTGAAAAGTTTCGGACATACTTGATCTTGACGAAATGCGTAGTGTATACGGATCACTCGGCTCTAAAATATCTCTTTTTAAAACAAGATGCAAAGCTGAGATTGCTCCATTGGGTTCTCCTCCTTCAGGAATTTGATATCATTATTCATGATAGAAAAAGGAGCTAAAAACCTGGCTGCTGATCATCTGTCCCGATTAGAGAACCCTCATCAAGATGTGTATGAGAAAAAGGAAATAAATGAAACATTTCCTCTCGAAACACTCAATGCAGTTGTTTTTCGTGGAGATTCTAGTACCCCATGGTTTGCTGACTTCGCAAACTATCATGCGGGTAACTTTGTTGTGAAAGGGATGTCAACCCAACAGAAGAATAAATTCTTTAAGGATGTCAAACATTACTTCTGGGACAACCCCTATTTATTCAAAATCTGTGCGGATCAAGTCATCCATCGGTGTGTGTATCGGCAGGAAACCAATGAAATTCTCAAGGCTTGCCATGCTGGACCTACTGGGGGCCATCATAATCCCAACTACACCGCCAAAAAGGTGTTTGATTCCGGATTCTTCTGGCCCACAATTTATAAGGATGCCCAGGATCTCATTAAAACCTGTGACGCTTGTCAACGTCACGGAAACATTTCACAAAGAAATGAGATGCCACAAAATGCTATTCAAGTTTGTAAGATCTTTGATATCTGGGGCATTGACTTTATGGGGCCATTCCCATCATCTAGAGGAAACAAATACATACTTGTGGCTGTTGACTACTTGTCAAAATGGGTTGAAGCGAAAGCTTTACCCACAAATGATGCTCGAGTTGTTGTGAAATTCCTGAAATCTCTTTTTGCCCATTTTGGAACTCCACGTGCTATCATAAGTGATCGTGGTACGCATTTCTGCAATGACAAATTTGACAAAGTCATGCAAAAGTATGGTGTAACTCACCGTCTTTCAACCGCGTATCACCCACAAACAAGTGGGCAAGTGGAGGTTTCAAACTGTGGTATCAAAAGGATACTTGAGAGGACTGTAGGAGAAAACCGTGCTACCTGGTCGGATAAATTGGATGACGCACTATGGGCCTTTCGTACAGCTTATAAAACACCCATTGGGTGTACGCCTTACAAGATTGTGTACGGAAAGACATGTCATTTTCCTATAGAACTTGAGCACAAAGCCTACTGGGCATTGAAACATGCCAACTTTGACATCAAAACTGCGGGTGATCACCGAAAAGTTCAAATGAATGAATTAAATGAACTACGTGATCAGGCTTACGAGAACTCTTTAATCTATAAAGAAAAGACAAAGAAGATTCATGACTCAAAAATAAAGAACCGCGTTTTTAACGTTGGTGATCGAGTCCTTCTATTTAATTCTAAATTAAAGATCTTCTCGGGTAAACTAAAAACCCGTTGGACTGGCCTATTCACTATCACTAAGGTTTATCCATATGGTACCATTGAGTTATCTCAAAATGATGGTCCATGTTTTAAAGTGAATGGGTATCGTTTAAAGCACTACTTTGGAGAGGACATACCATCCATGGTTGTCCCGGATCTCCAAACTTTCCCCAAGGACAATTAAATTCGGGGATCGAGCCAAGCTAGCGACTCGGTAAACAAAAACAGTAGCATGCATATGGGGTTTTCACCCTAAGTGTGGGGGAGTTACCCATGTTGTTGTTACCATGTATATAAGTTTCACAAAAAAAAAAAAAAAAAAAAAAAATGGATGTATAGAAGTAAAGTGAAAAATGGTGTTTCCACATTTAGCTTGTAATGTTGCCTTTTTACGTTCAAAGAGTCGGCATAGTAGCCGGGACTTTGAATATTGAGGACAATATTCAATTCTAAGTGTGTGGGGGGGGGGGGGGGGGGGGGGGGAATTCTAGCGAATTTAATCACATTATACCTTCTAGTACCCCCATTTTTGGCCAAAAATTTCAAAAAAATTTCACTTTATTTCAAAATTTTTATGGTTATCAGTCCACCTTGTCTAACCCACATAAGGACTGGCTAATCCAGGAGCAAACGGCTCTTGGTAAAGATATATCAAATCCGTTTATGGCTGACAATTTGCCCAAAATTGTATGGTATTCAACTCACCATATCCTAAAAAGTAAAGAGTTGGCTAGCCCGCAAGGTTATGGCTTGTGGTAAAGGCAGTGGAAAACCATAATTGGTAATCGACTCACCAAGATAACTACGTCAAGAGTTGGCTAGTCCAGAAGCAAACGGCTTCTGGTAAAGACAAATCAAATCCGTTGACAGCTGGTGGTTTGCTCAAAATCATATGGTTATCAGTGTACCATGGTTCTTACTTGAACAGAAACATTTGGCTACTCCAGAAGTGATGGCTTTTGGTAAAGAGATGAAATCCATTAATTTTTCATAAAAGATTGCTAGGGACTAGCAATAGTTTAGTGTGGGGGATTGATGAGTGTCTAAATACTCATCATTTCTTTCACATTTAAGCTGCAAAATCTGCCAAAAACACTTTGAAATATCACAAAATGCTACAAATATCATGAAAATGTGTTTTTATGTGATACAGATACAAAAGGATTGAAAACAAGTGAAAAACATGTAAAATATACATAATTGTCAGTTTCAGTCCTTGAAGTTTCATAAATTGGAAAATCTAGTCCCTGGTTATTCAAAACATGTAAAATATCATAAAAGATCCTTTGGGATTCACAAGTTGTCAAAAGAAATCTTTTAAAGTCAAAAATTGCAAAATGGCAACTTTGGTCCCTCAAGTTTGAAAATTGTCAAAAATGGTCCCTGGGTTTTAAAATTGGAAAATATCAAAAATACCCTTTGTACTATTCATCCATGGCATGATTGGACCTTATGATAACTATGAGAAAATTACATGTTCAGCCCATCATAAATTCAGAAAATACAAAATTGGTCCTTGGGCTTAAAGCCACAACAAACCAACCGGACCCTTAATAAATAAAAACCAATCCAAATCCAAACCAAACAAACACAACAGCAAACCCCCCTTTTGGCCTGGTCCAGTAATAAGCCCAACAACAAACACCCTTTTATATAAAATGGGGTTTGACCCTGGTCAACTCCCTCCCAAAACCACCTCCACTGTTCACCTTCCTCCCTCACCCCTGCATCCATGAAACCAGGGTGGTTTTCACCACCACCTCACACCCCCCAGCTGGCTACTCTATACTACACCTCATCCCCTCTCATCATACCAACCCACTGAGCATTTAATGCTTCTTCACCACTTTTTCCTCCAAACCATATCACAACCTCTATTTCAACACCAACTCCCCCAACTTGGCTAAATAACTATCTCCTTTGTCCCCCTCCACCTCTACAACAAACCAAAATTCTTTAATTACTCCAAAGCTGCCCTAATCCACGTGTTTCAATTTTGGCGCCAAAATGCCAAATGTATAGTTTTGATGAATTCGTGGGATTCAAGGGCCAAGATCAAGTGGGAAACAATCAGAGGTCGACAAGGAGTCCAAAAGATCTATAAAGATGAAGGTAGAAGCAAGAGAAGAAAATATCTAGTGTAATTTTAGTTTTCTTAATTCATATTAGTCAATTTTAAATTTCAAAGTATCTTTAAACTTTCAAGTTGTATTTCTAGCATTCTCAGTGTATTTCAAACATCTTTTCAGTTTCAATTTCAGTTTAATCTTCACAAATTCAGTTATTGCATTTTCAATTTTAAATTTCAAGTTTACTTATGTGCTGTTTTAGTTGATGATAAGGACTCAGTTATATCACTTAAGCTCCTAGATAGCTTCTGAAAGCAGTGAAGTCATGAATCAAGCTTGGTGCAAGGTGAATATTGGATTGCCTTGGGTTTAGAAGCTTAGTGGTAAGCTAATAAGATTGTTCTCTGTCCCTGTTCTTGGTTTTCAGCTTGAAATCACTTTGTAAGCCTTTTTACTATTTTTGGCATTTCACTGTTTAAGTAATTTATATGCTTTAATCTTGGTTTTCATGTTCCTGTGGTGTTGTTAAGTGATAATATTGCTTAATACATGTTGCTTGTTCATTGAATTCATTAGTTGCTTAGTTAAGGTTTTTCACAGTTAAATTAGCATATCTAGTAATCTAGGGTACTTGTTGTTAATTCTTGTGTTTATGTGTTCATTTATGTTTACTTTACCATTATATATGATAAAGAATCAAGATTATGGCATGAATCAGTGTTAAACTTTGAAATTGATAAAAACAGTCACTTTAAGTAGTGTTTGGATTTGCTGATATCCTAATAAATCCAGTCCTTATTAGTAGATTAGTCAAATTTGCCTTTAATCTTCATCAACCTAATATCTATTAGGATTTAAAGGCTCATTTTCATCAGTAGAATTTGGTTAAAGTCAACTTTGTAGTTTTAAGTAAAAAGTCAAATTTCTTAGTAACCAGTTTTTGAATAAACTTGTGAATTTTCTCTTGATCTTAATACTAGGTTTATGATCTTGTGCTTTTAGGATATTGGTATTTTGCTGCTTATCGTCACTAGAATAATTTTAGTTTATTTTTATTCAGCTTATAAACTGCTTATTTGATAGCTTCTTTTTAGTACTTTTTCATAAACTTGCCCTGTACACAGTTTGACTACCCTTTTTCACAAGCTTGCATAATCCTCATTAATTAGAATTAGCTTGTGAAATTTAGTTCTTTGAGTAGCCCTCCTGGCCATCTTTCATTTGCCCCCATTGTTTTCCCCAAAATTTCAGCTTATTTGGGTGCTTAAATATACGCTAGAAGTAGGACCTTAGGCAGCCTTATCTGTCCACTTGCGGCTGAGCTTTCTGGCTTACGGCCAGGGCTTATTTGAGGTTTTTCAGTTGAAGTAAGTTTGTTTAGGTCTATTACACTATACCTGAGCTTTTGGTGCATTCTAGTGCTTATTTGCTTATTTGAAGTGCTTATTTAAACTGCTTATTTGCCCAATTCAGCTTATTAGCGGGCTTATCTAACTTTTTATATTTTTCCTACACTTAGTATAATATTTTAGATTTTCCATAAAATTTCCAGATTTTTCCTAGCTCATTTAGTACTTTTCTTATTTAATATTAGTTTTTAAGTATTTTTAAATCATCTTAAATTCATAAAAATTAAATAAAAACCCAAAAAAAGATTAATTTCAGTTTTAAAATTAGTTTTAAGTTATTTTAGAATTTTCAAGATTTAATTTTTATTTTTCTAGCTTAAAATAATATTTAATTGTATTTTAGTATAATTTAAATTAGTTTAAAATAATAAAAAATAGTTATCAATTAATAATAATTAATTAAATAGTTACAAAAATAATTTTAATTTTCCAATAATTTTTTTTTTATTCTTAGGATTCCAAAAATATAAATTTCACATTCGTGGGACTTATATTGATAAGGTTTCACTTTTAATTGGTACGTTCACGTTTATTTTAAATATTAAACGTACGCATTTTCCATTTCCTTTGCATTTGTGGTTATCTGATTTCAAGTATTTGTTGATATAGCTTATTGAAGCTATTTTTACTTATATTTCAGTAGTATAATCACTTGAATCCTTCTTCCTATTCATTTCACCTAATCTCAAAGTCGTCTTATTTCAGATTTCACGCCTCGTTGGGATCTAATGACCCGGGGAGACACTACACTCCACGGAGTATTGGTTTAAGCTGTTTAACCTTATTGACCATTCCTTTGGTTAATTAAGTTGACTGTTTAGCACCAATCACATATCTAAATGGTCCATGCACATACTACACCCCTTATTTTGTTGATACAGACATATGCAACCACCCGTTAACTGTTGCTGCAAATTGACCTAAACTGCTGCTGAAAATAGTTGCATCAGCCATATCCAAACACCCTTAAAGCTGCACATTTGCGGCTGTCAGACCTAAACAACCAATAAAATGCAGTTGCAGCACTACACCCAATAATTTACAGTATAGAAAACCAATTATGCCGTTGACTTGCTTTTTTGGTGTACCTGACTTTTCCCAGATTAATAGTTGGGTATTTGGAACTGCGTTTAAAGTAAATTACCTTACCTATTTGCCTGATTATTGAATCTTTAAAGTCATAAAAATAAGCTTTTAGTTTTGCCCGTACTTGATCAAACCTTATCCTTATGAAAGACACATAAGTTACTGGTTCAGTTGTTCAGTACTTAAGTTACATGAGTTTACTTATTTGTTATACCTTTAATTTGCAATTCATAATTAGGTCACTTGATGCTAGTCCATCAAATAGAAACTAAAAGGCAACACCCCTAGACATGTAACACATGTAATTATTTGTTATTAATACTATGATTCTTTCATAAACTTTTCAACCTTGTATCATGTATAAAGTATACTAATAACACGTTTTTTCTTTGTTGAACATTACAAATGCGGCACACTAATCACAGTACTTCATTTATTGTACTTTGGGGTCCATGAAACCATCTGAGCTTGACATTGATCCCGAGAGCAACATAGTGGCTGTAGCTTAAGTAGTTGATGTCATTGCTACTGCTCCTGGTGGGAGACAATGATTGCAAGTCCCTTCGTAGGTTGTTACTAAAATAGTCTGATTATCGGCCCATCATTGAACTTGTTTATAGACTGGGAGACCTGTAGCCATTGTGCAACGATAGTATGCTTGTAGTCACAGATTTCCTTTTCTAAATGGGTACTGATAGTACATGTCAACAATAGGGGCAAGTATATAATGTGATGCCACTTGAATTTCCCATAATTACCTTAATTGTGATCCCATGAAAATATTTAGCACTGACCATTACTCAGCCTGAGGGGTCTGTCCACTGGCAATCAGTAGTGGCTAAACCTTCGGGGTGGCACATAATCATGCATTGGTCACGGGCTGATTTAAGATAACCATGGTTAATCGAAAGGGGTATTGTTGAATTTAACTCTATCTTTAATGTCATGAAGATGCAAGATACCTGGTGATTTTGGAAAAATGATAGAATAGAAAAGGCTGATGTGGAAAACTAGAAGGGAAGGTTGAATAGTTTTACGTCTTTTTAATTTGTTGTAAAAGATTGTTAGAGTGTTTTCCTTATTTTCAAAAATTTAGATTCGATAATATGTGATCTCAAGTCTTGCACAATATAAACAACAATAAATATGTACGATATAGCAATAATAATGTAAGTAAAGAAATAAGTAAGAGATGGAAAGATCGAACCGCGAGACAAGAGATTTATAGTGGTTCGGCTACAAGGACACCTTCCTTGCCCTACTCCACTCCCCGAGCACCTAACTCGAGAGTTTTCTTCACTATGTCAACAAGATCCCTTATGGCGGAGAAAACCTTACACACCAATGTACACACCACAACTTCGTCACAACTTAATCACAACTTCTATACAACCTCTTCACACCAATCTACTTCACCACTTACTACTTCACACCAATCTTCTTCACACCAATCTTCTTCACTACAATCTACTTCCTAACTCTTCTCCTTCAAAACAAACTACTAACCAATCACACTATTTATATACCTAGCTAAACTATCTTCTATCAAATATTCACAACTAATTACATAAAGAGATAGATACAATGAATGATGCTTTAACAACTTGGATGTGGAGATCACAACAAGTTGTAATACTTCTTGTCTTGAGGGATAGAAGTATTCTTCTCTTTCACTTGAGAGGATGATGTTTGGATCACTTTGAAACAAAGATTTATGAATGTATGATCAAAGGATTAAGAGAATAGAAATGGAGATCTAGAACAGAAAGTTTAGGAGTGCAAAAGGTGAGAAAAATCTGTGAAATAAACCAGTATTTATAGGGACAGAAAACACTGTTTAGGAGCGTGCCGGTCCCCTTAATTCATGGCCGATCCCTTTAATTTTAAGGGGACCGGCCCTTATAATTAAGGGGGCCGCCCAGCTGTAACGGCCAGAAAATCTGTCATTTAGTAGGGAAAGTTTATTTGGTGAAAAACTAACTGATTTTAGTTAAAAATTTGAATTCATATATTTAGTATGATTAAAACATTTTTCTTTATTACCAAAAGTGTTTTTCAAAAATATATAATATGTTTATATAAATAAATAAACTTTGTAATAATTAATTAAATATCCCTTTGATCATAGATTGCAATAAACACTTTGTTTATTCATACGTTAAGTGATTTGGATGTAAAGAGAATGTTAATCACTAAATACTTGTTTATGTCATAAATTTTAGTTCAATGGGTTTATGTTTTGTAATAATTAAAACATAGAGATATTGATAATATGTTAATAATGTTTTTAGGCATTATTTATGTCAACAATCTCCCCCTTTCTGATTATTACAAAACTTTAAACTCATTAGGTTTAAAATTTATTTTTAGACAAGTATTTTTGAGTTTAATATTCTCTTCTCCCCCTTTTTGTAAAATCAAAAAGGTTAAACCGAGTAAGCTTCATAGAAGAAGTTAAACGGGTAGAATGCTCCCCCTTGATGTATGCTCCCCCTCATTTGAGAGCACCAAGGAAATGAGCTATGGAAAGCTTGGCTACAAAAAATATGTAAGGAGAACAAGACATATATATATATATATATATATATGCAAGGCAACAATTATGCAAATAAAAATAGATTCCTTCAAGCATATATGATATAATCATAGAACTGATTATCATTACAACATTCAATATGCTTGAAGCATATTGATTACAATAAAACAAAATAGAAGACATAGTCCTATATTGCCTAAGAGAGCACTTGGACTTGCTTGCAACCCATGGTTGAGTGTTTTATTTGCTTGAAGGGGAACATAAGCATAGAGCTTAGTTGTTCGATGGAGAGGGATATAGAGTGGGGTATAGAGCGGGAGAGGTGGATCTTACGATGTTGTATCGAGTTAAGGGTGGTATTGGATGAGGACGAGTGAGAAGATATTCAATCCAAGAAATATCTTCACTCAAGTAGAGAATTTGTTTTTGAAGAAAGATGCAACAAGGGCAAAAGTGAGTGTGGTTTGTAACTTGATCCAAGTTGAGAGAGTGGGGTAGGCAATTTGCATAGGGTGATGATGTAGGTTGCCCTTTGTTGCGTTGTGCAAGATGCATAGCAAGGAGATCACTAAGATCATGGATTTGGGTTAGTTCATCACGGAACTTTTGCTTTTCCGTGGCAATGTGGAGAGAATCATTGTGTTGATATGGATGAATTGGGTTTGTGTAGTTGGAATTGTAGTTTGATGGTTGATCAAACTTGTATGGATCATTATAAGTGGTTGGAAGATGAGATGTGTAGTTTGGCATGAAAGAAGATGTTTGGCCAATGTTGTATGGTTTGTAAAGAGGATCAAATAAATGTCCTTGTAGGTTTAGTGTAGAGTTTGGGAAGTAAGTGGTTGGAGGTGTTGAGTGATTTCCAACTTCATTGGTAATGATGGATTTGTTTCGAGGGCTTTTTCTTCACCAAACGGGTTTTTCCGTCATCCTTGCTAGCCTTGAGGTTTTTGGTTTTGGTTTGTTTGGAGAAGTCATGATGGAATGAATGGAGAGTGTTGAAGATTGGGGATATTTATAGTGTAAGATTTGTGTGTTTATGGATGGATAAAGTTTGTTTGGGAGATTAGGACAAAATATGTTGGTGAAAATTGGGAAATGTAGGTTGAAATGGGCTAAAAAGCAGAAAAGATTCTGTAAACCCGACCATCAGATGGTCGGTCCCCTTAATTAGGGGGCGGTCCCCTTAATGATTAAGGGGGGCGCCTTACATAATTAAGGGGGCCGCCCATCTGGTGATTTCCAGATTGCCAGAATTGGGTTTTTGGCAGAAAATTTGCAGAAAGGTTGTGTTTTTGGATTTGGATTCAAGCAAGTTCAATTCCTTTAGGCAATATAGCATCTAATCTAATCATGATATAGCATGCATGCAAAAACACTTAAGTAAAAGAACAAACAAGCAATAAATAATAAGCTAGAGGAGACAAATAAGGCAAAGGCACTTAATCTTCCTATGGCAACTATCTTAGATTAAAGGCAAAGGTAACTAGTGAGTCAAAAACTAGTGATGAAACAAGATGACACCATTATGAGTGATTTTGTCCTAGTGTGTGCCTATATGCAACAAATGTGGAGTTGTGATTGTTTCGACTCCTAAATGCAAAGAAAAATAAGTTTCCTAAGAAACAATCCAAAATCTCCTTGATTTGATTTTTGCTCGATTCATGAATGTCAATGACATATATTAGATTATATACCTTGACAATTTATGTGAGAGTTTATGCATGATTTTGGAAAAAGGTTTTTAGCATTTGTCAACAATGCAAGGAAAATGATGTTCATGTAATTCTTAGATATGAGAATAGTTTTCAAGAAACTTTGATTGGGTTTTACACGAGAGTATATGCAAAGTAAATGAGATTTCCCAATCTTTAAATTTAGTGCGAAATAGATTCCTAGACTCAGAAATAGAGAAGTGGAAGAAAAGTAAATTTTATGCAAATTTTATGCAAGAAAAAAATTTTTGTCTAAATGCAATAGAATTTAGTCAACTTGTTCCATCATTCCTAATCCTAAACACAAGTGATTGAATAATTCACGCTTAAGGGGTTTAGTGAATGTATCCGCAATGTTATCTTCCGATGCAACTTTTTCTATAGATATGTTTCCTTTTTGTACATTATCCCTAAGGAAGTGGTGGTGTATTTCTATATGTTTAGTCCTAGAGTGTTGCACCGGATTTTTACTTAAATCTATCGCACCTTTGTTATCGCACATAATGGGAACATTTTCTAACCTAATGCCATAGTCTATAAGAGCTTGTTTCATCCATAGTGCTTATTGAAATGCCTTTCCAGCGCTTACATATTCGGCTTCGGTGGTAGAAATAGCAAGAGCGGTTTGCTTCTTCGAAAACCAAGATGTTAGACAACATCCCATGAACGTGCAAATACCGCTAGTGCTTTTTCTATCTACGTAGTCTCCCGCATGATTCGAATCCGCATAGACGATGGTTTCTATGCCGGATCCCTTAGGATACCATAATCCTAAGTGTATAGTGCCTTTAATGTATCGGAAGATACGCTTAACCGCTTCTAGGTGAGAGGTTTTGGGATCCTCTTGAAAACGGGCATAAAGGCAGACACTAAACATGATATCGGGTCTACTTGCCGTCAAGTATAGTAAACTACCTATCATTCCTCTATACTTGGTGTTATCTACGGACTCGCCTTCATCATCCTTTGTGAGTTTCACTTCCGTAGACATGGGAGTTTTCATGGGTTTTGAGTCTTCTAGGCCAAATTTCTTAAGCATTTCCTTAATGTACTTAGATTGGTTAAAGAATATTCCATCTTCCAATTGTTTTATTTGTAATCCTAGGAAGAAGTTTAGTTCACCCATCATACTCATCTCAAACTCATCATGCATGATTTTGGTAAATTCATCACACATGTCTTGACAAGTCGATCCAAATATAATGTCATCAACATATATTTGAACAATGATGAGATTTTGGTCTTTCTTTTTAGTGAAAAGAGTGTTATCTACCATTCCCATGGAATAATCATGTTTAATAAGGAAAGCTTTTAATCGATCATACCAAGCTTTGGGAGCTTGTTTGAGTCCATACAAAGCTTTCTTTAACTTATAAACATAATCAGGTTTTGCGAAGTCAATGAATCCTAGAGGTTGTGCCACGTAAACCTCCTCATTGATAAAACCGTTAAGGAATGCACTTTTTACATCCATTTGGAATAACTTAAAATCTAGGGCGCATGCATAGGCAAATAATATTCTAATAGATTCTAGTCTAGCTACGGGGGCATAAGTTTCGTCATAATCAATTCCTTCTTGTTGATTATAACCTTGGGTAACTAACCTAGCTTTATTCCTAGTTACTATTCAATTTTTGTTATGACCAAGAAACACCTTCCGGAGGTCGCGGTTGATCAAAATACATCATTATTCTCGAGAGATAAAGTAGAGAGAGAAAGGTGGAGAAAAGGGTTTATATTAAAATGAAATGAAACTAAACTTACACACACTTTCCCACACCCCTCATGGAGAGTCATGAGGGGTATTTATAGTCTCCTAACATTACTAGTTTGCCTATATTACAATAATAGTCCCTAAAGTACTATTTGTATGATATCTAGTCCATTTCTTTATGTGTGACGTTATCTTTTATAAAATAGCAAGGCTAACAATCTTCCTCCAAGATATCGTCACACATGAATGGATACAATGAGACCTATAAACACATAAACATGTAAATTACAACAATAGTAAACTATGTTGACGTTGTTGAAGCGCAGAGCCTCTGTAGTCTAGATACTGAGGCAGACTTGAAGTTCTCTCTTCCGACGATCTCGGCGTATGATCTTTGACACTGACGGAAAAGGTCTTTGTAGCTCTGAACTTCAACGGTAACGGTCTAGTTAGGTTATTACTCCCTCCTAACTAGTGAGCCTTTATTCTTTTTCTTTTGCTCCCTCCTGAACAGACAACTCTCTTCTCATCTCGCAGCGGATAAGGTAGATACTAATGAGTTTGCACCGTGGTTGTCGTTCTGGGAGCATCATAGCATAACTCGCATAGTATTGCACAGAAGGTTGGTAATACGCTCCGATGTACACATCATTAGTACTTCTTCGGTTCTAGTGTAAGCACAATTCCCTCGAACAACCAACGTACTAGAGATGAAACACTACTTCTTTTGGCATGTTCTTCTCCCTCCTGATGGTTGCGATGTATCGAAATCATCATACTATTGTGTGTACATGCCAAAATTACCCGTACTTTACACTTCTGATGCAGTATAGATAGACCATGAAAGCATAATTTGTGAGAATATGCTGATAGGATATGACTCTCTTTATTCTACAATCTCTTCTCTTCTCTTCAACCTTTAAGCGACCTCTTCAAATTCCAACCAGCTAGTAAATGACCAATGACTATAGAAACAACCCAATATAACAAATCTGACAATAAAGTAAACATCCCGTAGATATGTTACTTAATCTTGTACTATGGTGTGACTAAGAACGGTGTAGAGAGTTCGTACACCATCGAATCTCTGAGTACTCTATACTCTTCAACCAACCAACCATCAAGTATAAGACGTACATCACCTCTTGATTATCCACAACTTCGTGTGACACTGAGCACTACAACGTAACTCCTTTAAGTGATAGTTATCTAGGTCTTCGTCCATCCACCCCTTGACCTATGAAAACTAGATAATCCAAGTCTTCGTCACTATTAATATAAGTGAATGCACAAACAAGTATCTTTGAAAGTCATGCATCCATCCACCCCTAGACATTGAGATAAATAAGTACACATGCCCTTGAAATGAACTTTAAACCCAGAAAAGTGATAAAGAATTATCCCCATAATCACAAAAATCCAATACTAGCCGTTGTCATTTGAATGTGATTCTTGATTAGGATCGTTTAAGCAATTCGTGGTGTGTTTTTGGAGTGTGATATATTGGTATTTAGGTAATGAAACAATAAAATGAATCATGTTCTATAAAATGTTTACCAATAATATCATGTGTTTTTGGTGAAGTGGTAATTAGGGTTTAGGGTATTCAATGCTTAGGTGATTCGATGAGGTTAGGGTTTTGTTTATTTAATAATCTTTTGATGTTTCCTTATTCAAAATCCCATCTTGTTACTTGATATCCTAAGTCAATTTCGGAAGATTTTCGTTTAGATTAGTCCAAAAGAAATCCTTACTCGATAAACGATAAGGTTGGACCAGCCTAACTCGGCAAACTATATGAAGCATACGCAAAACATGAAACCGTTGCACAAAAATCAACCCTAACTCGGTAATATGGCCCAAACTCGGTAGTTAGCATCTAACTCGGTAAAGCTGTCCATACTCGGTAACCAAACTCGGTAACATTGAAACTCATGACCCTAACTCACAAACTTTTCAAACTCGGTACCCTAACTCTATAAAATCTTTCAAAACTCGGTACACTAACTCTATAAACCATTCAAACTCAGTACCCAAACTCTATAAACCTTTCAAACTCGGTACCCAAACTCTATATAATCTTTCAAACTCGGTACCCTAACTCTATAAACCTTTCAAACTCGGTACCCAAACTCTATAAACTTTTCAAACTCGGTACCCAAACTCTATATAATCTTTCAAACTCGGTACCCAAACTCGGTATATCACTCCAAACTCGATAAAAAAATTTTCTAACTCGAAAAATTTATTCTAACTCGACAAAATCAAATCCAAAGTCGATAATCTCCCGATGAACAGTACCAGATCCGATTATTTTCAACCAAAAACGCGATTTTTCACCCAAAAACACGATTTTTCACCACAAAACACCACGATTCGCCCCCGGTTATCTCTGATGCCACTTGTTATGACCAAGAAACACCTTCCGGAGGTCGCGGTTGATCAAAATACATCATTATTCTAGAGAGAGAAAGGTGGAGAAAAGGGTTTATATTAAAATGAAATGAAACTAAACTTACACACACTTTCCCACACCCCTCATGGAGAGTCATGAGGGGTATTTATAGTCTCCTAACATTACTAGTTTGCCTATATTACAATAATAGTCCCTAAAGTACTATTTGTATGATATCTAGTCCATTTCTTTATGTGTGACGTTATCTTTTATAAAATAGCAAGGCTAACAATTTTCTTCTAACTTATTCCTATATACCCATTTAGTTCCTATGATGGTCATATTCATTGGATTTGGGACTAATTCCCAAACATCATTTTCCTTAAATTGATTTAATTCTTCTTGCATAGCTATAACCCAACTTTCATCTTTTAAAGCCTCATTAATATTCTTAGGTTCTATTGCTGAGAGGAAACAAAAGAAGTTATTTTTATTTTGGGCTTGTGACCTAAGGGTTCTTTGGTTAAGATGTCCTATTATATTATCTAATGGATGTGATCTAGATTC
The DNA here is from genome assembly GCA_030686995.1 of Artemisia argyi. Taxonomy (NCBI): domain Eukaryota; kingdom Viridiplantae; phylum Streptophyta; class Magnoliopsida; order Asterales; family Asteraceae; genus Artemisia; species Artemisia argyi. The sequence continues at coordinate 48,001,125 of CM060698.1, forward strand.
TTTAACATTTACAATTTCGTTATTTCCTAAGTCAATGTCTTCATTATCATTTCCTATGGGTTTTGTTTTACTAACCTCAATAGCTTCATCTTCGACTAAGTCATCATCTTCTAAAGGTAATGTTTTAGGAAGTGGTGGTGTTTCATCAAATGTTACATTTAGTGATTCTTCTACTTTCATAGAGTGTTTGTTAAGTATTATGTATGCTTTACTATTTTGTGAGTATCCTAAAAATATTCCTTTATATGATTTTGGATCAAACTTAGTGAGGTAATCCTTAGTGTTTAGAATATAACATTTACTTCCAAATACCCTAAAGTAGCTCAAGTTTGGTTTTCTACCTCTTAGTAACTCATAAGGAGTTTTTCCTAGAATTCTTCTAATTGATACCCTATTAATGATATATGTTGATGTATCTACAGCGTGACACCAAAATTTTTGTGGGATGGATTTTTCATTTAACATTGTTCTACTCATTTCTTGTAGTGACCTATTTTTTCTTTCTACTACGCCATTTGATTGAGGAGTACGAGAAGCGGAGAAATTGTGAGATATTCCATTTAAATCACAATATTTTCCGAATTGTTCTTCGTTGTCAAATTCCCTACCATGGTCCGTCCTAATGGCTACTATTGTGCATCATAATTTATTTTGAATCATTTTACTAAATATTTCGAATTAATAAAAGGCTTGGGTCTTGTCACTTAAAAACCTAGTCCACGTGTATCATGAATAGTCATCTACTATTACTAAGGTATATTTGTTTCCTCCATAGCTCCGCACAGCGGATGGACCAAAAAGATCCATATGTAATAATTCTAGGCACCTAGTAGTGGATACTATATTCTTAGCTTTGTGACTAGCATGAACTTGTTTTCCAATTTTACATGCATCACAAAAATGCTTGTCATATTTTAGGTTAGGCAAGTTTCTAACTAGTTCTTTAGAGGCCAAAGATTGTATTTGTTGCATGTTTGCATGTCCTAATCTCCTATGCCACAATGTGGAGTTTTCGTCTAGGGTCGTTAGGCATATCCTATCTTCAGGTTTGTTTTCTAGTTTCATAACATATATGCCTCATTTCCAAATTCCTCTACCTATAATCTTTCCATTTTTAACTATTTCGCTATCCTTTTCGGTAAAGGTAACTCTACATTTATTATCGCATATTTGGCCTATAAGCAAGTTATATGTTAAATTATCTACATGCTCAACATTTTCAATAGTAAGTGAGTCTTGAGAAATCGTACCATTGCCAATGATTTTTCCATGCAAGTCACTACCGAAAATAACGTTACCTCCATTGTATGCCTTATACGTAGAAAATAGTTTGCGGTTCCCCGTCATGTGCCTCGAACATCCTCTATCCTTGATCTATTCGTCAGGCTCCAAGTCAATTCCTAAACATATTTCATCAGTTGCTTTTGCCACAAAACACTTTTCGTCTCTTGGTTTTTCACTTCTTCTTTGTCACTATCACTCCACGTTCCACTAACAAAGGCGCCTTGATTTTCATAACCCGGCGGCTTTAGACATTCACCAATGAGATTATTTGGACTTCCACATCTAAAGCACTTTCTTTTCCCGTAGTTATCACTTCTATTTCTTTGGAACGGTTTTCTTTCGTCTCGTGGTGATCTAGTGAATCTTCCTCGTCTCTTGAAGAATTTCTTGAATTCTCTTACGGCCATTGCATATTCTTCGTCTTCACTCTCGTCACTTGAGTCATCATCGTCACTAGGTTCCTTTTTGGCTTTTAGAGCAATGGATTTGGTTTGTTCTTTCTTGACTTTCACCGTTTCCGAATCTCTTCTTATAATTTCTTCATGGACCTTCAAGTTGCCAATAAGTTCATCAAGTGATAACGTCATCAAAATTCTTTGACTCTTCAATTGCCGTGACCTTAGCTCGCCATTTTGGATGCAATGCCCTTAGAAATTTCCTAACACAATTTTTACTAGAAAATGTCTCATCAAGTGCTTTTAAACTTGTGATAATAGTGTTAAATTTAGCAAAAGCATTATCAATTGATTTCTCTTCCGGAATCGTAAATTGTTCATATTGTTGTACAAGAAGATCTATTTTATTATTTTTGACTTGATTATTACCTTGGTGAGTAATAAGTAGTGATTCCAAAATTTCTTTGGCAGTTTTACACATAAAAATTCTTTCATATTCTTTACATGGTAACGCATTATAAATTACCATATTAGCTTTATTATTTTTAGTTAGTTTCTTTTTCAAATCATCATTTTGTTTTTCAAAAGGTACAATTTCATCTTTTTTAGTTTCCAGATTTTGTTGAGTGGGAGGAAAATCACCAATGGTAATAACATGCCAAATATCAAGATCTTTTGATTTCACATAAGTTTTGAATCTATTTTTCCAATATAAAAATCCATCACTTTCAAATAGTGGTGGTCTTTCCATAGATTGCCCTACTAAATATTTTTCAGATTTCATATATCGTTATAAGTTTTAAAATACAATATATTTTAAAAATCTTGCTAGACGTAGCTCTTGATACCAATTGTGGAAAACTAGAAGGGGGGTTGAATAGTTTTACGTCTTTTTAATTTGTTGTAAAAGATTGTTAGAGTGTTTTCTTTATTTTCAAAAATTTAGATACGATAATATGTGATCTCAAGTCTTGCACAATATAAACAACAATAAATATGTACGATATAGCAATAATAATGTAAGTAAAGAAATAAGTGAGAGATGGAAAGATCGAACCGCAAGACAAGAGATTTATAGTGGTTCGGCTACAAGGACACCTTCCTTGCCCTACTCCACTCCCCGAGCACCTAACTCGAGAGTTTTCTTCACTATTTCAACAAGCTCCCTTATGGCAGATAAAACCTTACACACCAATGTACACACCACAACTTCGTCATAACTTAATCATAACTTCTACACAACCTCTTCACACCAATCTACTTCACCACTTACTACTTCACACCAATCTTCTTCACACCAATCTTCTTCACTACAATCTACTTCCTAACACTTCTCCTTCACAACAAACTACTAACCAATCACACTATTTATATACCTAGCTAAACTATCTTCTATCAAATATTCACAAATAATTACACAAAGAGATAGATACAATGAATGATGCTTTAGCAACTTGGATGTGGAGATCACAACAAGTTTTAATACTTCTTGTCTTGAGGGATAGAAGTATTCTTCTCTTGCACTTGAGAGGATGATGTTTGGATCACTTTGAAACAAAGATTTATGAATGTATGATCAAAGGATTAAGAGAATAGAAATGAAGATCTAGAACAGAAAGTTTAGGAGTGCAAAAGGTGAGAAAAATCTGTGAAATGAACCAGTATTTATAGAGACAGAAAACACTGTTTAGGAGCGTGCCGGTCCGCTTAATTCATGACCGGTCCCCTTAATTTTAAGGGGACCGCCCCTTATAATTAAGGGGGCCGCCCAGCTGTAACGGCCAGAAAATCTGTCTTTTAGTGGGGAAAGTTTATTTGGTGAAAAACTAACTGATTTTGGTTAAAAATTTGAATTCATATATTTAGTATGATTAAAAAAATTTTCTTTATTACCAAAAGTGTTTTTCAAAAATATATAATATGTTTATAAAAATAAATAAACTTTGTAATAATTAATTAAACACCCCTTTGATCAAAGATTGCAATAAACACTTTGTTTATTCATACCTTAAGTGATTTGGATGTAAAGAGAATGTTAATCACTAAATACTTGTTTATGTCATAAATTTTAGTTCAATGGGTTTATGTTTTGTAATAATTAAAACATAGAGATATTGATAATATGTTAATAATGTTTTTAGGCATTATTTATGTCAACAGCTGAGAAGCTCATAACTTCATCTGCAGGGTATGATCAGACGGAGGAGCATATCGGAACCTGTTATAGAAATTTGTGTCACACACAACTCATAAAACCCATTCAATATTAAAAACCACAGATTTATTGTTTTCTTACAATATAAGCCTTTTTAAACAATCCAGAATAACCATGTGACTTAGGTACATATATAGTATATATGTTAGTTATAGGAAAATTACTATAAAGATAGTTTGTTTTTTGTATCATTTTTTATTGTTATTCATAAATAAGTTTAACTGAACACCAGCACATAGATAGAGAAATCAAAGAAGAAAAAACATGAAATAAAGACATTACCGAAACATAAACAACTTGATGCTATTTATAAAAAATCTTCGAAAAACATGAAATAAAGACATTACCGAATTTTTTTTATAAAAAACAACCTTAAAGAATTAAGAAACGTGATTGAACAGTATAAATAATTAAATCATCAAAAGTTTCAGCCCTCTTTTGGGTCATCCATAAATCTTATGCTTACATCTTGGTAGTAATAGCATATGCTGAGATACATAGTCCTGACCACTCATCAGTTTCCTGCACGCCAAATAAGTATCAAAAGTATCCTTAAATCCATTTGCTGCAAGGAATAAATAAATTGGAAGTAAGGAGTAACAGCTATTGAAGAGTAACAGTTACTGTTCTATAGGTCGACCAATGCTACCAATTGCTGAAACAACTTTTGCACAACCATTCTCCCCAACAGTCATAATGAACCTTACAATTTTATGCATAGTAATAACAGGATTGATGTAAAATACTTACGTTCGTTTATTTTCTTGCGAACCTGTGACAACTGGGATAAATTGCTTTTTAGTGTTTTGACTAAAAATTTCACTTCATGTTTGATCTAATTCACTTTTGGTATGATTTATGCAATACAATAACCACCTAAAAACGGAGAAAACATAAAGTTGTTCATCTATGGGCACTGCAGTGGTCTAACAGAAACCATTTGGTTAGTTTTGTTTATAATTTAGAGTAGAAGATATCAGCTTATCTGACATGTACATAAAAAATTACCTGTGATTTAAAGCCTCCCCTAAAAGGAACCATAAAAATTAGGAGAAGTAATAAGGACATGTTAAGAGTACATCATATTCGTAGCTGCACTAATACACATCTGCACGTACTGTCTCAAATATCACATACGAAAACATTAAAGGAATCTATTAATCCAATGTATTTCAACTACTTATTAATGTGCACCTTGGAATCTCTTGAAACTATATATCTTGTTTTCTTGTATCTCTAATTCTCATGATCCATGTCCTGCATTGAACAGAACTGATCAACCATCGTAGCTCATAGGGCAAATTACAATTACAAAAATCACTTTGGAAACATAAAAAGTTGCTTGCACCTTGGTAGAAGCTGTCATGGAATTCTGGTACACACTGCATTCAAACATAGTATAGGCTGGTTTTTAAAGGTTTATTGGCTACATAATGACAGTGTCAAAAAGCCATATTTTAAGACTCTCATGTATAAATGAAGTACAATAACTAAAAACATGGTATTTTCTTAGCAAAAAAATGATTAAAAAAAATAGCTAAGAGGTACCTGCACAACTTCATCACTGGGCGTACCATATTTTGCAACATGTTCTCTAGGAAATATGTGTATGCTAGCACCAGTAACTCTTCTCATCTCACCAATAATCAAAGCCACCTTTACCCATTCTACCAAGGACTCGCATAACATCATCCAGGCGAAACCTAGAGTATTAAAATAAATATGTGGATTATTAAAAAAGATATAACAAATACCTGGAGTATTGAAGGCCAAACTAATTTATAATAACTTATAAGCATGATTATTTGTGTGTTCGATCGCGTGAGTGCGTGCTACAAATAGAGAGACATACGATATGAGTTTGACACCATTCTTTATTGAAGGCGCATGTCCACAAGTGAATGTTGAACCTGGTAACAGTAGCAAACACATAGGAACCCTGCATTTAAACCAGATCTCAGAAAAGATATAAATATGGCAATTATATCACATGAAATTGATACCATTTTATGTTTATATTTTAGTTCACCTGTTCATCATATGTGGTTTGGTGAATAATGAGGCTACATGATTTCTGTTGTCTATCCATGGTGTTTGGCTGTCGCTGTTGCTATCCTTTTCCATGCTCCTTTGGTATGGGTGGAGGTCGGGATACTTCTGTATTCCCAAGGTAGTTGTGACACGGATTTGAGGTATGTGGCCCTGATAAAAATCAAAGAGAACATTGTTAGTTTAGGTTCCAGTACTGCACACCACTATACGATTTGTAAAATTATACCATAAAAATGAGAAAATCGAAAATTTCTTAAAACTTGCCTGATGAGATTACGAAGAAATACCTCCTGGCCAAATAAGTGGAGTGACGGCCTTTAGCACGACAAATGTATATATATAACTACTCATTACGACATCCAAACTAAACGATTTTGGGCCACTATCAACAACACGTCTTCTCATAAATCTTGTTTCAGATCTAAGGCGTGACACACCTATAGCCAATGGCTTATAAAAAAAGGCGACGATTATGTATAATGGTAACATGTAAAAGCATATTTTCATATTAGCATGTATTAGGAAAAAAAATGCTATTTACCTTGATTTTGATAGCACGAAAAGCAAATAATAAAAAAGGGTGAAGAACTCTTATCTATTGAATTGTCTTGTAAGTAGCACCAATTTTCCAATTCAGACAACAGTGGCTTGACATATTGTCCATTGCTAAAAGAGTAGCAGTTGCTAGCCAGGCATCAAGAGGCAGGCGAAAACCGGGCACGGTGCACACTACAAGAGCCTTAGAAGTCCTTTGAGATCCCGTTGTAATCACACTCATACGCGAGCACTCCTAATCCAACATCAACATAATACCCGAGTAGCCCAACCACAAGATCATGTTTACGCGTTGATAGCATAGAAACCTATCGTCGTATAAATAGAAAAACCTCATCAGCCAGAAAAAGTAAGGTAATCAGCTTTTCTTAAAATCTTTAAAATTTAAAACCTTTTTCAAGTACAGTAATCCTAAATTAAATTAGAAGAAAAAAAATCAAGTAACAACAATAAGAGGTAACAATACACATGTGTCAGCAATTTAAATCTTCTTCTGAATACAAAATATAATCACATCAAAACGCGTACGAATAAAACATGAAATATACATTGGTGACTGCTCGTGGATGCGTGTGTGTGTATATTTGTTGCAGGGCGGCGCACAGCTGCGACGGACGTTCCAGCTGTAACAATACCACAAACACTCATTATAATTCATGTTCAAAAGTGATCAATTATAAGAGAAATCAGGAAATTACCAAAACATATGTTGGTAAGCATATGTAGAATGGCCAGCACGAATGATAAGGCTCGAAGGGTTATCAGCAGAGATACCACTGACTGCTGTAAGAATAATGCCGACAGATAGATTTGTATTAGAACGCAGTACCGGTGTTTCCAAGAAAACAAAACTTATGATACCAAGACATAGTTGTGACAGATAAATATCCAACTTACATTGATAAGCACTTGTAGAGGGATGTGACTGTGTACCCGTGGCATGACAATGAAAATAAGAAGCATTCACCCTAGATGTAAATAAAACAAAACTCCACATAACAAACACAAGGACATGACAGAACAACCCTTCCAATTAAAATGGTGAAAGAAAGCAAGCAAATATAGACAACAAAAATGGACACGAAAACCCTGCAATGTACATACTCGAATGTTATTTAACAAACCTAAATAAAATACATTCAAATTATATTTTTTTAATTAATGGTACAATGATGGCTATTACCGACTCAACGCCATTTGTACAGCTTTTTTCTGAGCATGTGTCAAACTCTGCAAGTTTCCAAGCAATGTCACCACAAGTTACATACTAGAAAAGTGAATAGAAAAGAAACATATATAGCAAATAAAATTATGAAACCTTGGAAAGATGATCAAAAAGAGGTCGATATCCCTGAGTGAACTCCCTAATGAAGTATAAAAAGCATCCACATCATTCAAGCATGCTAACATCATAAACAGAAAATCAGAAAACGTAAAAAAAATCATTAGGGGTATAAGAAAAAGGAGGCGTGCCTTGTTTTGTTACCTGTTTTTTTAATCTTTATAACTAACAATTTCCTCCTGGAGAGAGTTTCGATTATTAGGGTTTTTCTTTTGTCAAAAAATATATGGTTGTTTTTTAAAGAGTGATATGAATGTGTATTACGTGATTATGCTAATATTAGGGTTATGGAAAAAATTTATCCAATGTAGATTTCCTATATAGATTTCGGCATACACAATCTTAACAAAAAATAGTGGTGGTTTAGTGGTAAACATGCCACATAACATCTACATGGTCTTGAGTTCGAATCCATGTAGGTGTTTTTTTGGGAGAAAAAACAAACGAAATTAATTTAAAAAAATCTAAAATTATTTATAAAAGTTGCTTACATGGCCAAAATGTGATGACATGGTTGATAATGAATTACTGGGCAATGAGGTGGCATATTCTTCAAACGCCTTCTGTTATATATATATATATATATATATATATATATATACACACACATATATACAAAATGGTTTTATATGAACATGTATGTTACGCAGGTATGTGTATTAAGGTGTATGTAAAAAAACATACATGTTTTATATAAACATGCATGTTTTCTGATGCAAAATTGGAGTTCTCGCAGTTCCCGCACTTAACAGGGTTCTGAAAAAAAAAGATACAGACACACACACACACACACTTTCTTACGAGAACCACCTTATCTGCGAGAACTGAGAGAACCACCAAAACATGCATGCACGCCTTTTAAAATACATGCAAATCATCAATAATCGTAAGTATCCACCTATGTTCTTCAATATCATCATGAACTCATCCTCATTTTTAAGAAAAATCTTACACACGGCCGCAATATTATCGTTGCACGCCTTATAAGAACATACATGCACACCTTTAAAGAAAAATTTTGTATTTATAGTTTCTTATCAAATTCTTTAGAACAACTATGTTTTTTTTAAAACATATGTGTTGTTTTTAGAATATATGTGCAAAAATACAATTATTGAAGGCGTGCATGTATTTTTTTAGTGGTTCTTTCAGTTCTCGCTGATAAGATGGTTCTCGCAAGAAAGTCTCACTATATATATATATATATATATATATATATATATATATATATATATATATATATATATATATATATATATATATATATATATATATATATATAATGAAGCGTTCAAATGAGAAACCTAAATTTTGTAAGAACCTGAGAAGCAATCCTAGCCACTCATTTTATCCTCTTTTAACTTTAATCTAATGGCTAATATTAGTTAATCAACATTTTGAAATTTTTTTTTAAAATTTTAAAAAATTTTCAAAAAAATTTCGAAAATTTTCAAAAAAATTCGGAAAAAATTATTTTTCAAAAAAAAATTTCGAATTTTTTTTTTCAAAAATTTTTTTTTTTCCGAAATTTTTTTTTGAAAATTTTTTTTTCGAAAAATTTTCTTTTCGAAAATTCTTTTTTCGAAAAATTTATTTTTCGAAAAAAATTTTTCCTAAAATTATTTTTTCGAATTTTTTTTTCAAAAAAAAATTTTTTTGAATTTTTTTTTCAAAAAAAAATTTTTTTGAATTTTTTTTTTTGAAATTCTTTTTTCAGAAATTTTTTTTCGTCACATGTAAAAAAAATTTGAAAATTTTCATGAATTTTTTTGTCACGTGTGAAAAAAAAATTTCGTCACATGTTAATAAAAAATTTCGTCGCATGTAAAAATTCTTTTTCGTCACATGTGAAAAAAAAATTCCGTCACATGTGAAAAAAAAAATTTCGTTACATGTGAAAAAAAATTTGAAAATTTTCACGAAATTTTTTTTGTCGCGTGTGAAAAAAAAATTTGTCACATGTGAAAAAAAATTCCGTCACATGTGAAAAAAAAAAGTTTCGTCACATGTGAAAAAAAATTTTGAAATTTTCACGAAATTTTTTTTGTCACGTGAGAAAAAAAAATTCGTCACATGTGAAAAAAAAAATTTCGTCGCATGTAAAATTTTTTTTTTCGTCACATATGAAAAAAATTCCGTCACATGTGAAAAAAAAAATCAAAAATTTTCAAAAAAAATTTCGAAAATGCCCACTTGCTTATTTTTCTCACAACAAAATTAACATGATCAATCATGTTTGAGCATAACTTGAGTGGATAATCCTATAAACCATCTTACCAAGTCTAAAACCAATTAGTGATGAAAAAAAAAATGTCAAACTTGTTTTTATTTCATGAATTAATTTGGATTTACATTGAGGCAACTGTTGATTGTTGACTTATGAATATGTGAGTGATGGAATTAATTAGAGATTGTGGACCAACAGCATGGATGGAACTTAGAAGGGACCGAGGGGGGCTCCCCCCCCCTCAAAAAAAAATTCAACATAGTGTATATCGGCCCCCCTAAAATAAATATTTTTCAAGTTGGCCCCCTCACCGATAGTAAGTTCCATCCCTGACCAACAGGGTGTTTGGGTAACCTTATGCTTAAAAGTAAGCGGTTCTCAATTTGCTATATGCTTATTAATAGCTGCGTCGTACGCCATTTGGGCCGCTTCCCGTCTAAGTCAAAGCTCGTTTGTCATATATTCTAAATTGCTTGACGCACTTCCCCCGGTGCTAGTCGATGTATCGGACTTTTGTTTTTTTTCGCTACGTGGTTTCCCGGCCGGACGTGGTCGTGCTTCATCACCGAATAGCTCTTGATTGCTTTGACCAGGGACGTCTACGGGTTAAGTCAATCGGTTCTGGCGCGTCCCATTTTGGACATTCCCTCAAAATCAACCACGCTTCCTCTTGACCAAACGAAACACCTTTATGCTCGTCACGATACATTTTTCTAGCATGCCTCATATCATCCACTTCACTTTCACCACTTTTTGTCAAACTTTAGCATCGAACTTTTGGCAATTTACGTTCAATGTATGCAACTTACTTGATAGCATATCTTTGTTATGAACTTGGAAAATTTTCTGTTCATAATCCGATACCAAAACGTGGTGGACTTTTGAGAAGCTCCAACATTGTTATCCTCGGAATTGGCCACCCAACACACGACAACTAAAACTTCTTCTTTCGATGTCCAACGTAACGTAGTACCGCTCACGTCGGGATTTTTTTCATTATACACCTCCGGTTCTTTGGATTTTTTGCCATACGTTTACCTCCACGTTTTTGTTTTCATGAGGATTAGGTTTGTGGTGTTGGCGGTGTTTGTTGCTCAGTTATTGTGAGAAATTTTGTTGCCACATTAACATAAATTGTTGTTGTTCGAGTGTGAGATTAAGTGGGTTAGGATTTGAAGAAGATCCGATGTTCGAGTTAGGATTTCCAAAACCAATTAAGTTCAAAAAACTTGGATCGTCACGTTCCGACATTGTTTTTTTCTTTTCATTTGTGGGTTAGGAAACAAATGTATTTTTTATTTTTTTTTGTTTTTTAGTATATGTTGTATCTATATGTGATTATTTATAAGTGTTTAATTTTTTATTTTATTTTATTTTTAAACTAACCGTTACACACCAAACAGTAACTTCATTTCGTTTTTTTTTTTTTTAGATCCAAAACTAGCCATTGGCCCATTAAACACTCCAAACGGGTAACTTGTTTAATACAAGGGCCTGTTTTAAAATCCGGTGTAAATGCCAAAACACAAGTTAAAATCGCTAACGTAAATGAAAACGCAAGTCTAACGCATTCGGGTTTGATTGGGTTGACCCAAACACTTCTTGGTGGAAGTTAAATGTATAAATAGTTAGTTTGTTAAGTATCCTTACAAGATTAAGGCATGAACTGAATTACAGGGTTGTATGCAGTGAAAATACACCTCGTACAATGTTTGACCCATTTGACCTATTTTTTAGCCCTTGCTACTCAGTAGAGCTTAAACAGAACCAAATCCTTCCCACTTCTAAGTAAATTGGTAAGGATCATGTCATATAATGAATGTTTTTTGTTTGGAAATCGGCAGATTGCAAAAGACAATGGTCTTTTGTAGAATCAAGCTTCAAATGGAAGTGGAGTAATTAAAGTTACGAATAGCATGGTGGAAGATCTTATTGAATCTGGTCAAATTGAACCCCACAGTGTTGATGTTTTAGTAAGTGAATGGATGGGGTATTGCCTACTGTACGATACAATGCTCAGCTCTGTACTTGTTGCATGAGATCATTGGTTAAAGCCCGGAGGTGCCATGCTTCCTGATACAGCTACTATTAGAGTCATATTGAATCTTGGTTTTATTGAAGGTGTTTTAACTTCTTTTTTTCTTTCTATTTAGTTTGTTGCTGGATTCGGAAAAGGTGCTACTAGTGTCCCGTTTTGGGAAAATGTTTATGGGTTCAACATGTCTTCTATTGGTAAGGAACTCGTTGAAGATGCTGCTCATCTTCCGATTGTAGATGTGGTGGATGCGAGTAACTTGGTGACAAATACTGCTCTTCTCCAGGTTGGTTCAAATTTGTTATCTGCTTTAGTTATTGCTGAATATATCATATATTATGGTGTTGGGAGCCATCTAACTTGCGATAAGCATTTGGCATATCTTCTGTCAATTGTTTATTTGTTGAGGAGAGTCGATTAATTTTTATTAAGTAGGTAATTTTCAGAATAATGTAATTTTTTTTAACCATATTTCACACACTATGTTCTGTAAACATTTTTTTTTTTTTTTTTTCAAAAGCGTTTCAGGTAAACTTAACCCGACCCGTTATGATCCATGCTAGAAATGACCCGTTTAATCTGGAACTCGTTTACTTAATTCCTTCAAAAATTATTTTTCTTTAAAAACTGTTTTTTCAGCTGTTTACAGTAATACCTTAAATTAGTCTGAAGTTGCTCTTTTAGTCCAATTAAACGTGAAAAAATGTTAATTGGTTTTTTGTTATTCTTGCGACGTTAGGCATTTGATTTGGTGACAATGAAACGCGATGAAGTTGATTTCGCTGCAACTGTTCAGCTAGAACACAAGTCATCAGATTCATCTGACGTAGAATCAACCACAACCAAATGATATGGTGTCGTCATATGGTTCGACACCTCTTTCACAAGCAGGTTTTGCAAAGAAAGTCCTACAGTTTTGTTAACATCACCATATACCCCTCCAACACATTGGTCACAAACGCTACTGACTTTCACTGAACCAATTTCATTAACATCCAAAATGTTGGCAAACAAGAGTTCATCAATGGTTGGTAGTGAAGTCAACCTAGCAGTCAGAATAGATTCACGCATCAGTATAGCACGTGGTGTTGAATATCGTAGCATTGATATTTCATTGGAGGTCATTGCAATTGGATTTGATGGTCAGAAGCGAAAATGGCCTATCCAAATGTTTAATATGCTTTAGATTGTCTGTAAAATGATCTGTGTTTTTCGTTAAGTAAAGACATAACATAGTGTCCCTTGTGACCTGCAAAATTTTGTTGTTCTTTGGATACTTCAATAGAAATCCAAATCTTATTGGTTTATTGCTCTGAATATTTGTAGTCTTCTTGTTTATCATTAAGTTTGATATTTTACCTTGCTTTCTTGACACATTTTCTTATAGATTAGAATAGAAAATTTGCGTGCGCTAATCCATTAACATGTTTTGAACGCCGAACTTACAATATATGATTGTTAGGAAGATAAAAGGAACTTTGTTATATGTCATATATGTCCAGCTCCACAAAAAAACGATTTTCTATACAAAACAAAACCTAGGAACTTTCTGTGTGTAATGTGTTATCAATCCAAACTCTCCGACTCACTTTCTTGTGTTTGTATTTTTGATGACTGAATCAAAAAATGTGATTGCTACTTAAACTTGACGGCTTACTATTCTAACAAGTGTGATTTTACTAGTTAGAGCTTTAGGTGGTTGTCATTTGGGTACCAAGGAGTGTCACATCACTATAACACAACCCTTTTTACAACCCCTCTTATCACAACTAAACACAACCGGTGTATTTGTTAAAAGTATCAGTGAATTGTGACCAGTAGGCACAACTCACCGCTCACAGAAAGAAGCATTGCAAAAATGACTATTCCTAAAAAATAGCAAAGATCACCGCTCATTTGTAAAACGACTAGTAAAAATCAAAATGCTCATTGCTCACTTCTCACCGCTCCAAAAAGCTCCACACCGCTCTGTGCCAAACATACCCAACAACTTCATTTGGATCCAACCACTTCTTATTTTATTTTATTTCTTATTAAAATTTCCAAATAACATAAAATTCATTCATTAAAATTAAAATACAATACAAAATATTAAAATTAAAATACAATCCGAATAAACTAACGTTATAAGTTCATATGGCTGTAAGAATATCAAACATCTTGACTCTTCATTTTATGGACTAGAATTATAAAACTAGAATACCAATATGTTGCTAAGAAATAATTTGTGTGTGTTGGGCCTTAGAAATAATTGATTTGGTGAGTGCTATCAAATGGTTTTGGAGTAAGGGAAACATCTCAAATGTCAAATGGGTGTAGCTCATCTTTTATAACTTTAATTCCCAAAGTTCAAGACCCATTGAATTTAAGTGATTATAGACCAATAAGTTTAATTGGGTGCTGCTATATGATAATTTCAAAAATTCTTGTCGAAAGAATGAAAAAGGTGATCAGTAAAGTCATTGGAGAAGAACAAAATGTATTCATTCAAAGAAGGTGTATTCTTGACGGCGGATTAATTGCAAACGAAACATGTGATTATCTAAGAAAGAAAAGAAGTGCGTTCCTATTGATTTTGGAAAAGCCTATGATAGAGTTAATTGGAACTTTATTCAAAAAGCGCATTTAGCGTTAATTGACTTTGAAAAAGCTTATGATAGCGTTAATGGGCTTTGGAGAAAAATGGTGCTAGTGGGTTTAAACATGCCAAAAATTAGCTTTCGTTTCGGTACTTGTTAATGTATCCCCCACTTTGGAATTCAAGATTGAGAGGGGGTTAGGCAAGGCGCCAGTGGGTAGGAAACCTTGCCCGCCAACTAAAAAAAGTGATTGAGAGTGGATTTCAGGTTCGATAGTGTCGATCCTCTCTCACCATTTCTTTACCTTGTAGCGCCAAAAGGCCTCAATGTAACTTTAAAACATGCGGTAGCAAATGATCTTATTAAAGGGGTTAAATTAGTAGCAGTGATATTCCAATTTCTCACCTCCAATATGCCGACGATAAACTTATCTTTGGAGAGTGGAAAGAATCAAATGAAAGAAGTTTTATGAGAATCATGGAGTGTGTCAAACAAGCTTCCGGTTTGAAAATAAATGCAAATACGACAAAATTAGATGGAATTGAGGTTCATTGCGAGGAAGTTGAGGGTCTTACTAACAGAATGGGGTATTTGACAGGAAGCTGCCATTTACTTATCTTGTTATTTCAATTGGCATAATTATGAAAAATGTCGATAGTTGGAAGGTTATATTGGAAAAGTTCAAGAAAAGATTAGAAAATTGGAAGACAAAGATGATCTCGTATGGTGGAAGATTAACATTGATAAAGTCGGTAGTCGGTAGTTTAGCCCTTTATTTCTTTTCCTTATTTCGTGCCCCAATTAGTGTTCTTATATCTTTAGAAAGTGTAAGACAACGTTTTTTTTTTTTTTTAGGGTGTGGGGGGGTTGATGAAGTGAGAAAAACATCCTAGGTAAAATGGGAAGTGGCGCTTAACAAAAAAAAAATAGGTGGTTTTAAATATTGGTAGCATAAAAGCCTCCAATTGAGCTTTAATAGGTAAATGGTGATGGAGATTTAGAGTTGAAGAAAATAGACTATGTGTTAGAGTTATTAAAAGTATTTATGGTAATGTTGGTGGTTTAAAAGATAACGAGGGTGTCCATAGATTATTGAGAGGTTCTAAGTGGGGAGGGGGGATATAGTAAAGACGGGTGATTCTTTTGGGAGATAGCTGGATTAAGGACGGGGTGATTCTTAGTGAGAAGTTTCCTTGATTATATAGACTAGAAATCAATAAAAAAAAATTGCGGTTGTTGATAAGAGGGTGTAGAGAAATGATACATGGGATTGGATGTGGGATTGGCGATTCTAACCAACTTTTTGTTCCGAATGTGTTGCAAGAAGATTCATGGAGATGAATACATGACGACAATGGTACTTTTATGGTTAAAAGACTTAGAGCACTCGGTACAATAACTCACCAAGTGAGTTAAACCTTAACCCAATCGCGTTAAGGGCCAAGTTATCATACCGTGCATGTGAGTTCAGGTCGTGCGTTAAGGGGCACGTTAACCCCCTAACGTGCGCTAACGTTTTATTTTTTTAGTTAAGCTTGAGTTACCACACCATGTGCTAACTTAAGGTTGAGTTATGATAAAGTGGGGCAAAAAATATTGAGTTATGATAAGGATTTTTTTTTTTTTTTTTTTAATTAAGTTAAGGTTAAAATGTTAAAGCTGATGTGGCGCTGATGTGACATTGATTTAAGGCTTAACTCGAGTTATTACACCTTATGCTCTTAGAGAAATGGTAGATGACAAGATACTAAATCCTATAATGGTTCTCAAGAGACAAAATAGTGCAAGATAATCCCAGGAAAAGTATGTATTTTTATTTGCATCTACAAAAAGAAGATTACCGGTTTACACTTGGTGTGAAATATTGGTCTTGATCTTAAATCAACTCTTTGTCTGCATTGTTGAAGTGGTATTGAAACGGTGGTTCATTGCTTCATAGGGTATGTCGACAATTTGTGATGAGGTACAAGTTCACGTATTTCATTGGATCTCTAATAGAGCAAAGGAGACCATTTCATTATGGATAGAGTGGTGTTCGGATCCGATCAAGGCATTTCATAAGTTATTTATTCGCATTTGGGTTTGTATGCGACGTGGTGCTAGTTTCATGTCTATATCAATCTGCAAGTTCACGTGCTAGTTTGTGTGCTTTTGTGGTGCCTGCAAGTCTGCAATATGTGTGGTCAAAGTCTTTCTAATTGTCACTTGTTTTAGTTATATTGAGTGGTTGTATGTGTATATATGTAGTTAGTCATGTCTTTTATATTATTGCTAATGATGATAGAATATGAAGGGATATAGTTCATTATTTGTATTGTTGTGCTCCCTTTGTACTGAAATATAAATCTAGTTTTGACTTTTGTAGGGTTTTATTTTTTTGTTATTATTCTTTTTTTCCAACTTTGACATTAATTATTATTTGTATTACATAATACTTGATGAAAAATATGGAAATGGATTTAAGTTTTAAATATATTTTTATTAGTATAATTTTTCATCAAATTTATATAATACAAACAGAAATATTTAATGTCAAAGTTGAAAAAAGAGATAATGCCTAAAATTCCCCGATTACCAAAGTTCTCAGACTATTTACCCCTAAATTTTTTGTTTCTGTATATTCCCAGGGCAATCGGTACTTTTTGGGCAACTAAAATCTGCAAGTGAGAAGTGTGACTTTTCGTATTACAAGTTAGGGCAAGTTGTATATTTTTTGGGCAACTGGCGGCCCTCATGTCGGACACTTGGCGTCATATGGTCAAGTTGCCAAGTTGCCTGCGGTAAATCCGGAAACAAAAATTTTTGGGTAAATAGACTTAGCGCTTGGGCAATCTGGGCATTCTATACATTATCCAAAAAAAAACTTCTAAAAGTCAAACATGAATTATATTTTATTATTTTATGACACAATAAGTAGTATTTTGTATCATGGGGTCATGATAATGTGGTTGATCCCATTTGTTTTGTTATTTTGAGTGTGTATTGCCGGAATTATGTGGCTTGTCGTTGTCTATATCTTTGAGTCTTTGCTTTCTCAATTATTTTGATTGAGAAGTTGGGATGTCATTTGTTGTAATAGTTGGATTCGCAAGCTTGATGATGATCATGATCCACAACGCTCTCTTCCACCCGATAGGAAGTCGCTAGTTCATTATTGTAATTTTTATCCATCTGATTTCAGTTATGGCTTACTATTAATGGATATGAAATAGTTTTGGAGCCTCTTACTCGCAAGGGGTTTTGAAATAAGTCAAATTGATCTGAGAAAACATATCGATTAGCAAATCTCCAAACACTGGTAAATTCTCGATCATCATCCACTAGTAAATTCTCATAATCACTTTCCCAATCTCTTCAACCTAATCTATTTATCCATTAATCATCTTTTCCTCTCTATTTTCCCCTCTTTCAAACTCACTAAATTAAACTAAAATCTAATCAAATCCATTAATCAAAACCCAAAATCACTCAATTCAAAACCTTCAATTTCAGTTTGCACAAATCCAAAACCCATTAATCAAAACCCAAACTCATCCCTTATAATACCAGTTTGCACACCAGTGTTCGATACATTGCCTCAACCAAACAAAAACTCTTTACTTTGATCTTTTGACCATCTTGGTCAAAGAATCAAAATATGAGTTTGATTTAGGGTTCTTGGACCTTCTCGGTCAGTGAATCAGGGTTTGTTTTTCTCTTTTTGGGCTCCCTCCATGGAGGTGAGTGGTTGTTTTGGTGTTTGGCCGTGTCCATTACGAGGTTTCCATTGTTGCCCAGATGGGATGGCGGGGTCTAAGGGGTTTCCTACATTGGTTGCACATATTAAGCGTCTCCATTTGTCATCAGGATGATTGGAGGAAGGCCTTGCGAGAGGCGCTCTCCATCGATTGTGAATTGTTTGTTTCAGTTGGGGAAGCTTTAAAAGTCTTGGATCAGTGGATGTGTGGGGAGTGGATGTGTTTACATGCTCTCAACTGGGCATGTCATCATGATGATGGGATACCCGGTTCAAGCGGGTTGCGGGAGATGTGGAGGAGTTTATAGTGGGGATCGCTAGGCCACATGTTGAGAGGGGAGTGGTTCCTTTAGGAGGGGTGGTGGTGGATGAGGTTCTCCTTGACCGTGTGTTCTCCCTACCTATCACGACTGTTAAGAGCATCCCTCATAGTTGTCGTATGGTGTTTTCTCATGCTTTAGCTGCTGCTCTGGGTAAGGTGGCGGCTATGCCAATGTCTATTGAGGTGTGGGTAAAACTTTTTGACGGATCCACTTGAAGGGAGGTCTACTTTACGGCCGGATGATATACTCGTATCTAGGTGGGTGGGGAGGAAACATGCTTGTGTGGATCTTACTGGGGTGACCCCTTTTGTTGGGCTTAGGGACAATGGGTTTGTTGCAGGACAAGCTGTGTTGAAAGCGAAATCGAGCAAAGTTGCTAAACACGAGAAGGCTTGTTTGGAAAATCAACACGTGTTTATACCTTTTGCTTTTGATACATTTGGTTTCCTAGCTCCGGAGGCAGGGGAGTTTTAGATTAGGGGTCAAAGGGTTGTGCAAAGTAATTTTTCGACCCCTAAGACACAAAACTTCATTTGTATTGGGTTTGCCATCTAAAAGGAGGTTGCGGCACAACTTGTTGCTCGTTTGCCTGCCATCTTATTGTAAGTGATATCTATCATTATATTTCAAACATGTAGTTTGATAAAAAAAAATAATAATAATGAAAAAAATGAATAGTTTTCCTAAGAGCACATGGTATACTAACCATGCACCCTACGTTAAACATTAACGTCGTGCGTTAAATGCAGCGTTAACTGACCATAAGGCTGCGTTAACGTGCCAAGTTAAAGAATTGACGCGGCTTTAAAGGTGCAAACTTGTATAAAAAAATCACAAACACCTCCTAGACCCACAGAACTAGCCTTTGGAATTGAAAAAAAAAATCACAAAAACCCCCTTAACGTAAACTAGCGTTTAAAAATGGCTATATTCTTAAAAAAAATCAAAACCATTTTACAACCACTATAAATACCCATTTCACACATTTTTTTTTCACATTTCCAAACTCAAATTCAAAATCATATACTTACTCTCTTGAAAAAAAAAAAGAAAAAAAAAAACTTGTTCATTTGCAATGGATCCGTATCAAAGTCATGAAGAAGATAGGAACTGGTCCGATGTACATGATGAAACCGACATTGAGTTTATGATAGCCGCGTACGAATATCAGCAACAATTGGAACAAGCAGCAGCAGCTCCACCACACCTCCACCGTACCATGATCTACCGTGAACGTGAAATTGCCGAAGAACGTTTGTGTAACGACTACTTTAATCAAGGGTGTAAGTATAAGCACAGGAATTTTCGAAGAAGGTTTCGTATGAGCCGGAAACTATTTCTAAAAATAGTCGAAGGTATTGAATCTTATTATTCCGATCCTCTTCTAGATCATTTTAAATTCTTTAACAAAGGACTCTGTGGAAAACTAGAAGGGGGGTTGAATAGTTTTACGTCTTTTTAATCTTATTATGAAAACTTGGTTTAGTCTAAAAACCTTGTTTACTTTTAAAACTTTGATTCGATCTTATGTGAACTCAAATCTTGAACAATATGAACAACTATATCTAAGTATGAAAAATAATAACAATGTAAGCTAAGTATGTGAAATCAATACATGCATAATATAAACAATTATAGCTATATACGAGAGATAAGAAAGTAAACGTTTATTATGTAATCCTTAATTATATTTTGTATAAAAACTATACTTGATCGAAATGATCAATTATATGTATGTTATCCTTTTAGTTTGATTGTAAAAACTTTATTTTGTGAATGAAACTTTTGTTTGATCTTTAAGAGCAATCAACACTAGCACTATATGAGCAACTATATATATATATATATATATATATATATATATATATATATATATATATATATATATATATATATATATATATATATATATATATATATATATATATACGTCTACGTCTACGAAAGTAATAACGATATAAGCAAGATAATAAGTAAAAGATGGAAAGATCAAACCGCGAGACAAAGCATTTATAGTGGTTCGGCTACAAGGACACCTTCCTTGCCCTACTCCACTCCCCGAGTCACCTACTTGAGAGTTTTCTTCATTATGTCAACAAACTCCCTTATTGCGGAGAAAACTTTACACACCAATTATCACACCACAACTTCGTCACAACTTATACACACCTTCTACACAACTTCTTCACACCTAGTCACTACTTAATCACAACACTATTTCTTCACTCCTATCTATCTTCACAACTATCTACCTCACAACAATCTTCTTCACAACTATCTACTTCCCAACTATCTACTTCACAATAATCTACTTCACAATCTCTCTATCTACACACCTTGCTAATCTATCTTCTATCAAATATTCACAACTAGTTACACAAAGAAATAGATATAATGGATGATGCTCTAACAACTTGGATGTGGAGGTCACAACAAGTTGTAATACTTCTTCTCTTGAAGGATTGAAGTATTCTTCTCTTAAACTTGAAAGGTTGAGGCTTGAATCACTTGAAAACAAAAGCTTATGATTATATGATTAAAGGGTTTAAGAGAATGGTATAGAAAATTTATATCAAAGAGTTTATAGTGCAAAAGGTAAGGAAAAATGCCAGATTTGAGCCAGTATTTATAGGGGAAAAATACTGTTTGGCAGCGTGGCCGGTACCCTTAATTAGGGGCCGATCCCCTTAATAATTAAGGGGGCCACCCATACAATTAAGGGGGCCGCCCTCCAAAAACAGCCAGAAAACTTGTCCTTTTCTGGGGAAAGTTTATCTAGTGAAATTTTAACTATTTTTTGTTAAAATTTGAATTCATATATTTATTTTGAATTAAACATTTTCCTTTAATTACCAAAAGTGTTTTCAAAAAAAATATAAGATGTTTATATCATTTTATAAACTTTGTAATGTTTAAATAAAAATCTCTTTGATCATAAAATGTATTAGACATTTGTTTATTCATACCTTAAGTGATTTTGTTGAATGAAATGATATTTGTTACTATATACTTGTTTACGTTATAATTTTTTGTTTAATGTTTTTACATTTTGTGATCGTCAAAATGTAGGGATATCGAAAAATATTAATAACGTTTTTATGCATTATTTATATCAACAATCTCCCCCTTTTTGATGATTACAAAATCTAAACTCATTAAATTAAAAATTAAGATATATACAAGTATTTAGTGAGTTTATATCACATTCTCCCCCTTTTTGTTAGCATCAAAAAGGTAGTTGGATTTAGTGTAGATAGATGAATGGTGTTTGGAGAGTTTGGTGGTTATTGATGGAACAAATTCTCAATATATGAAAACATATATTGTAACTCATCTCTTAGGCCAAAGATGATGGTTTGGTTATGGATGCAACAAAGACAAGTATCACCATGGGCTTCAAGTAAGCTCCATGGGATGGGATTGAAGTTTGGTGGGTTGATTGGTGATGAGGAGAAGTGTGAATTAAGGAATGTTATGGGTGATAATGAAATGGTGATGTCTAAGGATGCATTTTCAATGGTAAGTTGTGGGTTTGGAGCGGTTGATGAATGTCTTAAGTGAGTGATGGGTTTGAGTTTTTCCTAGTGAGGATGTATTCAATCCAAGTGGGGTGTTCTTCCAAGAGAATGGTTTGTTTTTAGAGGTAGATGCAACAAGGACAATAGTAGGTATGATGCTCAACTTGCTTTGAGTGGAGTGAGTAGGGTAATAAAGGTGGTTGGTCCAAGTTGCGTTGAGCAAGATGCATAACAAGAAGAGCACATAGCTCATGAGCTTCTTTGAGCTTTTCAACGAACTTTTTATGTTCGGAGGAAAGTGATGATGGAGGTGTTGTTAGGAGGTAGTGGTGATACTCTTGGAGGTGGAAACATTTGTGAGTTTAGGTAGTCATTGATGGATGAGGATAAAGGTATTGAAAAAGAGGATGTTCCACGAGTAGAGGGTGTTTTGGATCGTGCATTTGGTGCACTAGGAGATGAGCATTGAAGTTGAGGTGATGGGGTTGTGTTGTCATCTTTGGTTAAGTCAATGAAGAGTTGTTTAAGAGTGATGATGAGGATCATTTGTTTCTTTGATGTTTTAAAAATGGAAGGGTTTTTTTTTTTTTTTTTTTTTTTTTTTTTTTTTTTTTTTTTTTTGTGAATCCATGGTGGATTATGGTGATGTGTGTTGGAGGTGAAGGGTGAGGTGAAATGAAGGTGTATTTTTGGGAGCAAGGATGAAGGTGTACTTGGGTGATGAGATGGATGGTTGGTTATTATGATGTGGTTTGTGAAAGGGTTCATTTGAGTGAACATGAGGTTTGTGTATCATGAAGTATGGTTTGACCTTCATGGGTTAAGTTGTAGTGGTGATGACACACTTTGTAGAGTGTAGGGAATGGTTACATGGTTGAATCCTTTTGTGAGGATAACTAGATGGAGTTATTGGTGAGGATGGGAAATGAGTATCAAGTGGTATGATTGGTGAGAGTGAAAGAGCGATGTTCACAGAAGGAATGACTTGGTTTTTCATTTCACTTTGGTGATTTGAGTGTGTAAAGGTTATGAGGTTTGAGTGTAAGGTAGAAGGGTATGGGTGAGTAAAGGATATGAGGTTTGAGTGTGTAAAGATTATGAGGTTTGGTTTTGGGCAAGTCCAAATCTTTAGGCAACTATGCATGTATTATCTTAATGGAATATGCATGAAAAGTATATAGGCAAATAAACATGTAATATAATTACAACTAAGCATGCATGCAAACTTAATAAAGTAATAGATCAAGTAATTAGGGCATTATACCTAGCATGACTAACTTTTTGCAAGGGCAAAGGCAACTAATGAGTGAGACACTAGTGATGGAACAAATGTAATAGTGTAATTCTTGATATTGTTCTAGTGTGTGCCTATATGAAACAAATACGGAGTTAAGATCGTTTTGACTCCTATAAAAGAAAAACAAATTTTCCTAAGAAACGATCCTTGATCACCTTGATATAGCTTTGCTCACTTCTAAGTGTCATGTATATGTATATATTGGATTATATATATATAGATAATGAGAGTGAGACTATTATGCATGATTAGAATGAAAATGTTTTTATCATTATTCAACAATGAATTTTCCTAAATGTGAGAATGATTTTCAAAAATTGAATTGGGGTTTTTCTTATGAGTATGTTTATGCAAAAACAAAATGTCTCAATTCTTGGTTTAGTGCAAAATAGAATTCTAGACTCAGATTGAGAGGGAAAGAAAAGAAAACTAAAAATTTTAAGCTCAGATGGCCGGCCCCCTTAAAGTGTGGCCGGTCCCCTTAATATTTAAGGGGTCCGCCCATCTGACAGGAAAAAAAAATTTCAGAACTTTGAAATTTCAGAAAATTTTAAGTATTCCAATAATTTAATCAATTGCTCAATCATTCCTAATCTTAAACGCATGAGATTAAATAGTTCAAGCTTAAGGGGTATGGTAAACATATCGGCAATGTTATCTTCCTAAGCTACCTTTTCTACATAACCTATGATAATAAGTGATTGATGACATAGTTCTATATGTTTTATGTGAGAGTGTTGAATAGGGTATATCCTAACTTATATAGCTCCTTTGTTGTTGCACACTTATCTATCTTAATGCCAAAGTCTACGAGAGCTTGTTTCATCCATAGTTTTCTAACGCGAGAAATCTAATCTTACTTCTATGTTAATAATTAATCCACTTGACTCATTTCACTTCATCACCATGAGTTTTCTACTAGTGGACATAGAAGATTTCCATTTTCTATGTTGTTTGACAACGAACAATTTTATTTTAATCCTAGGAAAGCCAACTAAGAGGGGTTCATAATGCGTAAGTAAGTAAGTATTACTAGCTATATAACTAAGCATTAGTCTAACTAGTTATTAATCTAGGAATATAAATTTTAATGATTAACTTAAAAGAAATGCGTACATTTTAGTCTTCAATAAATTTTCTTCAAACACATCAAGTTGCCATGTTGACTTATAGAAGTCATTTGTAGATGAGATTCCAATATATTCAAAAAGTGACAACTTAGCCACTTGGTTCCCATGGTCTCATTGGTCCAAAGTTGTTTGAACCAAACATGGTTTGCAATTGACTAGGATGCATGTATGGTGGAAGTATTCCCCATGGGTTAAAGCTTGGTTGATGTGGATAAATCCACATTGGATGACTATTATTAAAAAAGTTTTGTCTACCTTGATTTCTCCTATGTTGAGGGGTTTTAGACCAAGGATGAGGATTATTTGGTCTATTTGGAGGTGGAGTTTTAAATCTTAATTTTAGTTTAGAAAATCCGGTTTTGGCTTTTAATGATGGTTTATAAAAACTTTTTACTTTCTCATCACTCGCAATAGGTATTTTTCTATCTTTTATAGGTACATACTTAGGTTTTGAGTCTAATGGTTTTTGTTTAGGAGATTCACATTCGAACTTTTCCATTTTATTTTCACTAGTTGAAACATTAGTTAAGTTGAATCCTAGACCGGTTTTATCTCCCAAAGTTTCTTGAACACTTATTATTTTCTTAAGTGAGTTACTACTATTTTTAAACTTGTCAAGTTTGAAAATTTCATCTTTAAGTTTTTCGTTTTCATTTTTGACCTCTAAACATGTTTTACATTGTATAAAAACTTCTTTTTCTTTTTCCAAATGTTGTAGTTTAATTTTTAATTCGAGTACTTCATTTTCTAATTGATTATTAATATGTTTTAGTGACTTATTTTTAGCTATAACCTTTTGACCTAATTTGCATAACCTATTATATTCACCATCTAGGTCTTTTTCATCTAAAGATAAATGTTCATCACTATAGTATTCGGTTTTAGAACGTACCTCTTTTGACGTCTTAGCCATAAGACACTTTTCCTCCTTTGTAGTTTCTTTCTTGTCCTCATCGCTATCACTCCAAGCACCTCCAATGAACGCCTTTTGATTTTGATCTCTTGACAGCATTGGACACTTTTCGATGAGATGATTTGGATCACCACATTTAAAACACTTCCTTTCATTCTTCCCATTCTTGTCATCTTTACTTCTTTGAGATACTTTCATTTCATCATGCGGTTGTCTAACGAATCTTCCTCGTCTTTTGAAAAATTTCTTGAAATCTCTTACGGCCATAGCGTATTCTTCATAATCACTTTCGGAGGTTGAGCTTTCCTCGTCACTAGATTCCCTCTTAGCTTTCAAAGCAATGGATTTGCTTTGTTCTCTTTTTCCTTTGACTATTTCAGAGTCCTTCTTTATTATTACCTCGTGTACTTTCAAGTTCCCAATTAATTCGTCAAGTTGTAGAGTTGACAAATTCTTTGATTCTTCAATAGCCGTGACTTTAGCTCGCCATTTTGGATAAAGAGCCCTAATTAATTCATCAAGTTGTAATATTTTTAAACTTGTGATGATAGTGTTAAACCTAGCAAAAGCATTATCTATTGATTCCTCCTTCGGAATCATAAATTGTTCATATTGTTGAATAAGAAGATCTATTTTGTTATCTTTAACTTGACTATTACCTTGGTGAGTGATTAGTAAAGAATCCCAAATTTCTTTTGCAGTTTTACACATAAAAATTCTTTCATATTCTCTGCGTGGTAACGCATTATAAATAACCATTTTAGCCTCATTATTTTTTCCTGGTTTCTTTTTCAAATCATCATTTTGGTTTTCAAAAGATACAATTTCATCCTTTTTAGTTTCAAGATTATATTGAATAGGTGGAAAATCACCAAAGGTAATAACATGCTAAAGATCAAGATCTTTTGATATCACATAAGTTTCGAATCTATTTTTCCAATAAAGAAAACGATCACTTTCAAATAGTGGTGGTCTTTGCATAGATTGCCCTTCTAAATACTTTTCAGATTCCATAGATCATTTCAAGTTTTAAAATATAGTTTATTTTAAAAATCTTGTTTAACGTAGCTCTGATGCCAATTGTGGAAAACTAGAAGGGGGGTTGAATAGTTTTACGTCTTTTTAATCTTATTATGAAAACTTGGTTTAGTTTAAAAACCTTGTTTACTTTTAAAACTTTGATTCGATCTTATGCGAACTCAAATCTTGAACAATATGAACAACTATATCTAAGTATGAAAAATAATAATAATGTAAGCTAAGTATGTGAAATCAATACATGCATAATATAAACAATTATAGCTATATACGATAGATAGGTAAGTAAACGTTTATTATGTAATCCTTAATTATATTTTGTATGAAAACTATACTTGATCAAAATGATCAATTATATGTATGTTATCCTTTTAGTTTGATTGTAAAAACTTTGTTTTGTGAATGAAACTTTTGTTTGATATTTAAGAACAATCAACACTAGCACTATATGAGCAACTATATATATATATATATATATATATATATATATATATATATATATATATATATATATATATATATATATATATATATATATATATACTTCTACGTCTACAAAAGTAATAACAATATAAGCAAGATAATAAGTAAAAGATTGAAAGATCAAACCGCAAGACAAAGCATTTATAGTGGTTCGGCTACAAGGACACCTTCCTTGCCCTACTACACTCCCCGAGTCACCTACTCGAGAGTTTTCTTCACTATGTCAACAAGCTCCCTTATGGCGGAGAAAACCTTACACACCAATTATCACACCACAACTTCGTCATAACTTATACACACCTTCTACACAACTTCTTCACACCTAGTCACTACTTAATCACAACACTATTTCTTCACTCCTATCTATCTTCACAACTATCTACCTCACAACAATCTTCTTCACAACTATTTACTTCCCAACTATCTACTTCACAACAATCAACTTCAAAATCTCTCTATCTACACACCTTGCTAATCTATCTTCTATCAAATATTCACAACTAGTTACACAAAGAAATAGATATAATGGATGATGCTCTAACAACTTGGATGTGGAGGTCACAACAAGTTGTAATACTTCTTCTCTTGAAGGATTGAAGTATTCTTCTCTTGCACTTGAAAGGTTGAAGCTTGAATCACTTGGAAACAAAAGCTTATGATTATATGATCAAAGGGTTTAAAAGAATGGTATAGAAGATTTATATCAGAGAGTTTATAGTGCAAAAGATAAGGAAAAATGCCAGATTTGAGCCAGTATTTATAGGGGGAAAATACTGTTTGGGAGCGTGGTCGGTCCCCTTAATTAGGGGCCGGTCCCCTTAATAATTAAGGGGGGCGCCCATACAATTAAGGGGGCCGCCCTCCAAAAACGACTAGAAAACTTGTCCTTTTCTAAGAAAAGTTTATCTAGTGAAATTCTAACTATTTTTGGTTAAAAATTTGAATTCATATATTTATTTTGAATTAAACATTTTCCTTTAATTATGAAAAGTGTTTTTCAAAAAAAATATAAGATGTTGATATCATTTTATAAACTTTGTAATGTTTAAATAAAAATCTCTTTAATCATAAAATGTATTAGACATTTGTTTATTCATACCTTAAGTGATTTTGTTGAATGAAATGATATTTGTTACTAAATACTTGTTTACGTAATAATTTTTCGTTTAATGTTTTTACATTTTGTGATCGTCAAAACGTAGGGATATCGAAAAATATTAATAACGTTTTTATGCATTATTTATATCAACAGACTCGATTGTACGGGTTGAATGAGTATGTGTGTACTTATGAGGTGTACATCTACCATACGCCAATTGCCATACAACAACTCACCCGATGCGTTTGATAAGTATTTGCAAATGGGTGAGCGTACTTCACGTGAATGCATTTTTTGGGATAATAAAAAATGCCCAACAATAATGTTTGAAGTTGTTGCTTCGCAAGATTTATAAATTTGACATGCATTTATTGGGATGGCAGGGGCGAATAATGATATTAATGTTTAAGATAACTCTTCGTTATTCGACGACATTCTTACTAACGAAGCCCCAACATCATCTCAGGTATGAACAGGGATATTACTTAGCTGACGGAATTTACCCATAGTGGGCAAATTTCATCAAATCTTTCTCGGCAGCAACTGACGAAAAACATGGTTATTTTAAAAGGAAGCAAGAAAGTGCACGAAAGGATGTCGAACGTGCTTTTGGTGTGCTTCAAGGACGTTGGGGTATACTACAACAACCGGCACGTGCACTGGAAATTGTCAAGATACTTAGAATCATGTATATTGCATTATTTTGCATAACATGATTTTAATAGATCAAAAGTTTGTACTACGTGAGTATGGCGAAATGTGGGTGGATTCGACACCACGTTTTAGACGAGACAGGTGGGTCGACAGATGTGATACCTAACATCGCCTAGTAAGAGAAATACACGACCAACAAACGCATACTCAACTCCAACAAGACCTTATGGAACATGTTTTGCAAAAACGTCTTCAACGACAAGAAGAAGAAGAAGAAGAAGAAGAAGAAGATTCCGAAGACGATGAATAAGTATTTGTAATTCGTATGTTGGAAAATTTTCAAATGTTTTGTATTTTTTTTTAATTTCCGTATTGTAATATGTTTAAGAATTAATGTTATCTTTTTTAATAAATGAAGTATTTGCTTTAATTTTGAGGTTGAATTTGAAAATATTTGATTTAAAGTTGAGTTAAGGTGAGTTATTGTAACATGTGTTTTTTGTGAGTTAAGGTGAAAAGGGTAAAGCTGACGTGGCAATGCGTTAAAGTTTAACTCTAGGTTATTATACCCTTTGCTCTAAAACTAAGGGACCGTTTGGTTGCGTACTTTGGCTTAGGGTTTGCTTTGATGTGACATTAACGGCCCGTTTGGTTTGATGGTGGGTTTGGATTTGGATTTGGATTTGGATTTGGTTTAGAATTTGGTTTAAGATTTTGATTTAGATTTGGTTTAAGATTTGATAAAAAGTATAAAAAAAATGTTTGTTTTAAAAGTTGGGAATAAAAATCAAAATAAAATTATTATTATTTTAATATTAAAAAGATAGTTCCAACATCACATGTGTGGTGACAAACAAAATAATCAAATAAAATTAAAAAATGAGCGGTCATAAAAGAGAGGGCCCACCACTTTATACTTTCATAGTTCCATCCCAATGTATGTGTGTGGGATTTCTGTAATCCCTCACAAAAAGGGATACTGACATGTTTAAATTCCCGTGCAAAGTAACCAAACAAGTGATTTTACATGCCTTTTGTGGAGATCGTAGAGGGGGGGGGGGGTGAATACGATTCCCTTTTAAAATCTTAAAACGTTTTCTATCAAATTATCTATTAAGTTAAACTCAATATGAGAAGTGTGAATAATAGTCTATTAGACCATATCATATAATTATACACACATTCACAATATTAACTTGAAACTATAACACAATCAATCATCATGACAATATAAGCAACAATCAACACATATTTGCAAGCATAGATATAAAGTGATAAATGCAAGAATAAATGTAAAAGGATAAGAGAAAGAAAATGCAAACCAGACACGATGATTTATAGTGGTTCGGCTACAAGGACACCTTCCTTGCCCTACTCCACTCCCCGAGTCACCTACTCAAGAGTTCACAACACTACTCAACAAGCTGCCTTTTGGCGGAGAAAACCGCACACACCTTTACTTACACCGATTTCCGACACTAGGCAATATGTCGAGTCCTAATGCTAGCTAGGACCAAACTCACAACACGACTTCGATCACTATACAACTTCTACACACGACTTCTTCACACCACTACTATTACACAACTAGACGACTTCTTCACACCACTACTTCTTCACAACTACATGACTTCTTCACACCATCATGACTATACACTACTAGTCTTCACGACTTCACTCCATTTCTTACACACCCGTTGACTCACTACTAAGTATGATCATCTTGATCTACTTATTACATATACTTATATAACTTACTTCTACAACTTCACATCAATACTAACTAGACTCTAATGCTTCTTTGACTTGATGATAAGAAGTATTCTTCTCTTGCACTTTGAGTGGTGAAGGATTGAATCACTTGAAACAAAAGCTTATAATCTTATGGTCAAAGGATTTAGAAAGATGTTTAGAAAGGATTGGAACTAAAAATTTTAGTACAAAAAGTGAGAAAAAATGCCAGGGATTGAACCAATATTTATAGGCAAAGAAAAGATGCTGAGGAGCGTGCCGGCCCCCTTAAAGTATGGCTGGCCCCCTTAAGTATTTAAGGGGGCCGCCCTCAATTAAGGGGGCCACCCCTCATAAACGGCTCTTTTGTTTGTCTTTTACTGGGGAAGGTTTATCTAGTGAAATTTTAATTGTTTTTTGGCCAAAATTTTGAATTCATATATTTATTATGAATTAAACATTTTCCTTTATATACCAAAAATAATTTGTAAAAGATATAAAATATTTTTAACATTTTATAAAAATTGTAGTGACTAAATAAAAGTTCCTTTGATCATAAAATGCATTAGGCATTTGTTTATTCATACCTTAAGTGTTAGGTCACCATTTATGTAAACACAAGTATGATATTAATAGAAATGAGATGAGAAAAGAGATTTGTTGATTATGAGAAATGAGAGAAAAGTAAGAACAATAGTTTCACTATGATATTCAAATAACCAACAATGTGAAAGGTTACATAAGCTTACTATTTATAAGGGAGGAGTAGGGCAACACTCCCTTCCTCCCTTATCTTACTAATTCGTGGGCTTTCAAGCCCATAGGGCTTTAACACTTAAGCCTTGTAACATAAAACATAATGAATAAATAACTAAGCAACCTATTACAAAAGGTAATGACCGAGACTTGACTAAAATACAAAAGTATGATCCCAACAATCTCCCCCTAAGGGTCGGTCATCACGGTTGCTTGACGTCTTCATATTTGTTGTTGACTTGTGACATGTAAAACTTCAGACGTCTTCAAAATGGTTGAATGATAATGAATATACTTTGCTCTTTGTCTTTGTTCTTTGGTGATGATGTAGTGATTGTGTCACGAAGTAGTCTGCCATTTGTCACTCCTGCGTCTGTGGTGGTTGTCCGCCATTCCAACATACTCATACATCTTTGGACTTAGACTTTTACGTACAAGAAGTTCCTTTTCATACATTAAGATCTTTGTCTTTATACTT
Organism: Artemisia argyi; assembly: GCA_030686995.1. Classification (NCBI taxonomy): domain Eukaryota; kingdom Viridiplantae; phylum Streptophyta; class Magnoliopsida; order Asterales; family Asteraceae; genus Artemisia; species Artemisia argyi. The sequence goes on from CM060698.1 coordinate 48,032,965, forward strand.
TGTAGATTCTTCTTATTGGCGTAGAATCTTTCTTTGAACTTTGTGTTGCTAAGATCTTTGGGGGATCTATCTTTTGCTTCAAGATGTATGTATGAGCATGTTGGAATCTACCATCATGGAAGTGAGGTACCTGCAAGTAAACAGTTAGCAATAAAACAACCGGTACTTACAGATAAGGAATTAGAGCTCATCAACAGCATATTGTGAAGACTCCTTCTAATCCTTATCCAGGTCATTCCCATATCAGATACTCCCAAAGGAGCTTACAAGACCTACTAAGTAGCTCAATGACTGGGTGAGTCGCTGGGGATCACTCCACGACTGTAGACCGCTATGGAACCACCGCAAACACTAAGCGTAACCCTTGTGGGGTTACCGAAGTGACCTGCTGTCAGGGCTGTTTGATGTTGACCCTGGCAGGATTTCCGTTCAATCATTGAGAAATACATTAGTAATCCTCTCATAAACGTTCTCGGCAGATTGCTAAGATCTGCGAAGGACTCGATAATTTACAGCTGGTGTCCATTGATGTAGAACACCAGTTGTAGAAATACTAAGTGTTCCTAAGAGATCTTTGATGTATCTCAAGGCTCTAGACTCTATAAGTGCACACCTAGGTTTCCTATGCGGAGACTAGGGAGGGGTCTCCTGCTTCAATATCAACCGTCTCTAAGAGATAGGTCGATAGATTACACTGGTTCCCCGTGAGAATGAAACAAGCTCTTTTAAGAGAACTTGAGTGGTTAAGAAGGTTTAGTGCATTGCATCACTGGGTCCATGACGACTTTGTCTTCAATACTGGTGTTGTCTTTGGCAACAACCAGTAGCATACGTATTGAACCCGGTGTCTGCCCTAAGGTTGAACATATGGAGGGCTATTTCTTTTCACCCTTTTCTTTACTTTTCTTTTTAATTCTTCAACTCCTTCTTTCCCTATCATTCTTTTCTCCTTTTTTTTCCTATCATACCTAAGGACTTCTAATTCTAACTATGGGAGATGTCCTTGGGTAGATCCCTCCGGCTCTGGCGGATCATAGGACGGTTATTCCTATCTTAATCACCTTATAACTCCGACAGTAGCCAAGAAACCTTTGATTGAAAATCTCTCAAAGTGTCTGTGATAATCAAATATTTTGGTTAACACTTTGAGAGTTTTGTGTACACTTTTGAAGGGCTCCCCCTTCACATGTGCTTATAAGTATTTAATAAATTTGCACATGCGGGAGGAGCAAGCATTTTGAATTGATCCACTTTCCGTGAACAAGACCGATTCGAGACACGCTTACATCACTAGATAAACAAGCTTGAAGTTATTACCCGGCCTAGTCAAGTCCACAGAAAGTTTCTCGAGACGGTACATTTCTACTAAGACAAATCCTTTTCGAGACACGCTTACGTGGCTAGTTAAAGAGATACATTGTCAGCTTTTAGGTGACAACTAGCTCTAGTAACTAACTTGATGTTATTACCCATCGAGGATAAGTCTTTTCGATATTACTAACTTTTATTATCTCGTCAATTCCTGGGTCAATTCTGAGTCTAGCTCGCACATGATACAACTTTTAAGCTTTGACTTCGTATATTTTAATCACTTTTTCATTTTCTCCCCCTCAAAAATAGCATATGAGATGTTGTTTTTGATAAAGTTTTGATTAAAATATGCTTTTTTAGTCTTACGGGGAGATTCACCAAGAACTTTTAATTTTGAACAAAGTATTTTGTTTTGACAAGTGCTCCCCCTCAACAAGTGATTAGGTCTTATTGAGGTGAAATACTTGTCCTTTTGAGCAGAATTATGAAAATCATAAACATTTGATTAATTCTACTCAAAAGTAAGAAGCCTTCGCTCCTTATATTAGGATTGAGGCACTGATGCGTACCTCAGGGTCCTTTCTTTACAAGTTCGGGTTGTGCACTGTAATGCGTGCACAAACCATAATGAAGTATATAATTGACAAATCAAATCAAACTCTTACAACTTTCTACCAATCAGGTCTCTGAAATGTCAACACCGGAAATTTTGTTCTTCCTCCAACATAGCTTTCCAATCTCCGAAACTGATCCTTGCGTTTCAACCGGTTCTCAATCCTTGTAATGAATCTGCGAGCATCCCTGGCTTCATCGGTGTTCCATCTTTTCGATTTTCCGAGTGCTATGTCATCGATTCTGCTTTTGATTCCATCTCTGACGAACTTCAAGGTTTCATCACAGAACTTATGTATTTCTTTGTAGCCCATGAAGCAGTTTCGACCGTTGACACTGCGGTAGGTGAACCCAAATGCTGGATGCCTGATCAAGGTGTATTGAGGTAGATATTGAAGGTCGGGGATGTCGAACATGTTGGGTTTGGTGAGATTGAGATTCTTCTGATAACTTTCCACTCCCAATTGAAGATCTTCTACTCTTTCTCTGATGACTATCTGCCTGATGAAGATCAGGAGAGCTTGGATAAAGGCAAGCTACAGAGCTTTCCTTGAACTTTGAGCAAGTACATATCTTCGATGTCATTGAGAATTAGTCGTGGAAAGTCTGACTCGGAAATATCGTACTCCTTTTCATCAAGTCTTTTCAGTGTGATTTTGCTGAGGAAGGGGTACCCAAAGTGAGTGACAGTCGAAATGAACTGAATTGAGACTATCTTTAAGTCACTTGTCACATCACCCATTGTCTGATTGAGTCTGCTGCTGCGATAATACTGTGCCCGGTTTTCTGGCCAATGATGTATACCGTAGAGTGCGTTCCGGTCATAGTCAATAATTTTATCGATGAATAAGGCTGAGGCTTCTTCTTCGATGGCATTGTTGAGATATCGAGCTGCAAGGAGAAAGGCAAGTGATGTGATGTACTTCTTCTCAATCTTGCTGCCGAGTGTCAGAAATTCCAAGTCGGTGTTGAAGAAAAACTTGTACGGGATCTTCGGTTCCTTAGGCTTCCCAATCATTGGTAGTGGTTTGGACCAGTCAGTAATGTAGGGTGCGGTTTTCCTTGTGACCGGATCGACATAAGATTCAGGATTGATCTAGTCAATATTGCTTGACATAGCTCGAGCAATATTTTCCAGATGATACTCAAGTTCGATTGAGTTAGCAGACCGATCTTTCAGAAGATTGAAAGCATCATTCTTGATTCTTCGCAGCTCTTTCTTATTCATCTTTTTCATCTGAAACTTTTGCTGAATCAATTGAGTGTATTCCACTGTTCGACCATCTTGAGGTTCATGATTGTCTGCCAGTGGTGGTTGCGAATTGATCATCTTCTCAAACCAGGAATATTCGGCACTATCGTCTTGGTCTAGCCATTTGAGGACGGTTTTCAGTTTCTTTGGTTCTGTGCCTTTTGATGAGGTGTTCGGTTTGGGTTGATAATGCTTTCCTTTATTTTCTTTCTTCTTCTTAGAGGTCGGTTCTGGAACTTCATCGGTCTGAGGAATATCGTCACCACCTGTGTATTCGAAGTGATCGTGTGCTTTGGGAGCCGAACCAGATACCTTGGGTTGTTGTGAAGATGTTGTTGTTGTTGGAGGGTTGACCGGTGCTTGTTGTTGAGATGAGGGTCCTTCGGCTTGTTTCTGTTTCTTTGCCTGAGAATTAGGATCCCTGTCTTCATCATCTCTTGGACATTTCAGTTTGTCCGCCTCTATGCTGCAAGTCTCTTTTGTCATTTTAGCTTTCAACGCTTCCAGGACTTTAGCTTCTTCCGGCGATAATGAGAGCTTGCTTGCCAGTTTGTCCAATAGCTGAGTTTCCAATTCGTCCAGAGATAGTCCTGGTAGTGGAACAATTGACTTGTCAGCTCGAAGAGTAAATGTGGTCGATCGGATTGCTTTCTTGACCGCTTGCTCTGCGAACTTGGTGTGTTCATCTCTCATGGGTGCCAGCAGATCTTTCAACTCAGCAACTAAGTGTTGTTCCATGTATTGGTGTGATTGAGCAGCCAAAGTGGCTTCCAAGTTCTCTTGCACATCCTTTGCTAAGAAGGTGTCAACCTTATCTTGAAGTTCCTGGACATTAGAGTTGAGCTTTGTCAATTCAGCAACTTGGGTTACTAGTGTCGCAACCTGATCTTCCAGTCTGCTTTTCTTCTTTTCATGTACTCTTCTGAATGCTGACTTAAGCAACTTTGATGCAGCAGAGGCTTTGGTGCTTGGTTTCTTGATTGATTTGTCGTGGGTTGATTCGGATGCAGGAGGTGATGACTGTGAAGATTCAATGATGGTGGTAAGGTCTTTGTCATCTCCTCTTTGTGGTTCGGGTTGATCAACTTTCTTTGCTTTGGTTGCTTCCTCTTCTAACCTCTGTTTTTCAGCAAGTTTGTCAGCCTCGGCTTTAAGCCTTAAATCTTCAGCAAGCTTGGCTTCTTGTTCTCTTTTCAACTTTTCTTCTGCCAGCTTGGCTGCCTCTTCATCCTTCCTGCTTTCTTCCATGCGGATTGTCTCTTCCAGTTTGGCTTGTGCAAGCTCCTCAAGCCTAGCCTCTTCAGCTTCTTGCTTTTTCCTTAATTCCTCTTCTTGAGCCCTTTCTCTGAGCTCCATTTCTTCCACAGTCATCAACCGTGGAGCATCAGTATCCATGGGATCTTCCTCTTCCTCTTCTCCCGTTGCAGAAGCATTAGTCATTTCAATGTCTGTGGGAGATACCGAAGGATTGTCGTAGGCGACTAAGTGAGTGTTGATCCTTGTGGCAGAATCAGGAATGCTGCTTGATCCGCCAGCTTCGGTAGTTTGAGAGAACACTGGAGGTGGAGGTAGATTATCATAGAATGCATCAATGTTGCTGTGGAGGAGACCCAGCTTGAGAGCTCTTTCATTTTCTTCTTCAACTGAAAGGCCTAGGTTAGAATGAGCAGATTCTTGTTCAGTGGTCATCGGTTCCTTCATTTTCTCTCTCATGATCCTTTCTTCTTCCAAGATTGTCTGTGCTTCTGTGAATGGTCTTTGATTGAGATATGCTGGGTATTCAGCATTATCAGCAAACTCATCAATGTTCTTCTCCCAATCTTCGAAAGTCAAGTCTTTGTCATCAATGTCTTCAAGGTTGACATTCTCAGTGATATTGGCAAAGGCTGCCCTGTAAACTGGACCTTCGTCGGACTTGGTTTCAGAGTTAGACGGTTTTGGAGAAGTTTGTGGTGAGGGAAACCACCAAGGTTCAGGAATGGATGCGGGCTTCTTGGCAGGAGTCCTTCTCTTGAGAGTACCCTTCTTCTTAGGTTTAGACTGGGTAGAACTGCCGGAGCTCCCAGTCTTACTACCTTTCTTTCCCTTCTTCTGCATGCACGAGGGTAGAACAACTTCGTCCAGGAAACCCACTTTGTCTGCTTCAAGAGCTTGAAGGTAGTATTTGAAATTCGGGCAAAGCTTCACTTTGTCATTCAAGAGACAGTCGGGAAATTTCTTCCCTTGCTTGCGTGTGCTGGTGTCGAGTCTCTTGATGATCCTGAGAGTATCTTCATTTCTGAAAGTATTCTTATCTTTGTCATCAAGTCTCTGTGGGATATCGTCATACTCACGAAGGAAGCTTTCGATGAGTAGTTTTGTGAAACGGACAAATGGAATGTTGGTGGTCTTGTGTTGAATGTGCCACACAAGGTCTTCCCAAATGATGCTGGCATAATCAACTTTCTTCACATTAGCCACTGCCCAGAAGAGTTTGAGGTGTTGGAGCTTGGGGTGTTCATGCCCAGTGTCTCTGCCAGATAGGGATTTGGCAATCAGAATATACAGTGTTCTCCAAGGTTGTGGAAGAAATCTGATGTTTACCCTAGAATGTCTTGTGACTACTTCTTCTGATTCATCATAGCCGATATCCCGTAACCACTCTATCAGCTCTTCTTCGGTGGGTACTTGATCATATTCTTCATCTGGGCCGAGTTCTGGTAACCCAAGAACATTCCTTAGTGTGTCTATATCCACAGTAACTTGACGGTTATGAAGCATACAAGTGAAGGAAGCCTCCCCAAGATCTAGCTGAAGTGTATGCCAAAACTGGTGGATGTAGAAATAGGAGACTGAGGCTGACTTGGTGAATAACAGCTTGTTGGGGTGATAAAGGAGAGCATCCACTGCAACAATACATGAGGATTCGTTGCAAGTGATTTTGTTGAAGTTGATTCGTAGGTTGTTCTTTCCAATCTTTCTGGTGTAATCATCTGGAAATGTCTCTTCCCATGAAAGTTTAGGTTCAGGTTCTGTCCCATATGGAACGTCATTGTGTTCTGCCATCTGAATTGATCATAAACAAATACAAACATGGCAATGGTTTGCTGTGTTAGCTCAGACATAAGATTATATGATTTGCATATTATACATTGATCAGTGGGTGTTTGTGTGTGTGAAAACTTTTGATATATGACAAACTTGTGTTTTATCACATGGTAGAAACTTATGACAATTAAGTTACAACATGAGTTTATCATTACAAGAAGTTACACTTTGGAAATTTTACAACACTTAGAAAAAAATTTCATGAATTTGACAAGTTTACGCATAAGTGGATAAGTCTACGCATAACATGACTTAAGCGTAGGAAGTGAAATTAGGCGTAAGAGCAAAAGCTACGCGTAAGCTTATATGTTACGCGTAAGGTAAATCTTATGCGTAGGCTCAATCTTACGCGTAGGATAAAATCTTAGGCGTAGGACATGAGCTTATGCAAAGGATTAACCTTAAGCGTAGGATATAACTTATGCGTAGGATTTGACTTATGCGTAAGTTCAAGACTTAAGCGTAAGAACAAAACTTATGCGTAAGAATTATCACTAAGCGTAAACATTGTCTTATCCAAGACAATGTTTGTCCATGTGTCGAATCTTATGCGTAAGATTCAATCTTACGCGTAGGATGAACAACTTGCGCGTAAAAACGCCATTTTCCAGAAAATCACCTTGAGTTATTAGAGTTGTTTATTCCTAAAAGTGTACAAAACATTACCACTGATCAATATTCATTCCATCACACTTAATATCCACTTTTTATGCGTAAACATGCCTAAACATTAGTTACGCGTAGAAACGCATGAACACACAATTACGACCACATACAAACATGATTCTGGGTAGAAATTAACATAGGGCAAGTGATTAATACACCCTAAAGAACATATGGTCCAAGTTATAACAACAATCATCCACTAAATCAAGAGATCGAGACTGCAAGTGCAACGAGCCCTAAATCTTTAGTTCATGATCGAGAGATGTTACTGAAACAACTAACCCATAATAACATGATCTTAGGCATATAATAACACAATCCCCATCACCAATTTCCATCCTAACGCGTAAAATCAAGAACCCCTAAATTTAGCGTATGAACCCTAATTCAAAAACCAATCAATTGATGTTTTTGGGTGAGTTTAAAGATTAGATACATGTTTATAAACACCTTAGGAACGTTTCCCATCAATCAATTTAATCATAACATCAACAAATTTCTGGGTTTATGATTTATGAACAATCCTAAGAACAACTAATCGATTATGACCATTTTAACCGTTGGATTGATATAAAACTTAAAACCATTGTTTAAAAACATGATCAAAAACGTTTGACACTTACAGATTCGAAGATTGATGCACGGATTATTCAAATGATTGTGAGTCGTTGATCGTGTAGGTGAAAGAGTTATTACTTTTGCAGGTGGGAGTAAATGCTTGGTCAAGGTAGTTTTGACCAATGGTAAAACTAGTTTAGTATTATGACACAAATGGCCCCTTAACCTTAACTTACATTTATTCTTAATGCCTAAACTCACTAACTCATTTAACTTTCATAAATAACACCAAGTTATGATAAGAACAACTTGTGGTACTCCCCCTCGACCTTAGACCGTAGTCTTAAAAGATCATAAAAAATTTATTATTTTTGGTGAGGAGAGTAACCCGAAACACTTTTGATGCATCCTTTAAAGATAAAACGAAATATTTTTGGTAAAATGCAAGTATAAAAATTAATATATATTTGAGAAATTTGAAAAATTACTTTTCCTCCCCCTCAACACTTGTTTTAAATAATTGAAGACATTTTATAAAATAGTGTTGAAAGAGGTGGTTTATACTTGCATTTTTTATTTTTATTTTTTTATTTATTTTTTTTTTTTGGAAAAAGAACCAAAATCTTTTTGTGTTTTTGATTGGTTTTATATTTTTGTATTTTGTTTTTGAAAAGATATATACAAAGATAGTTTTGATGTTTAACGATCAATTGTGTTTTAAAAACTTTTCCAGATCATCTGGAGTCAAACATCGCATACCTATTTGGTGAACTAGACTAGCAAACCTTGATGGTGCTAAGGATTTGGTAAGTAAGTCCGCCAATTGGTACTCAGTCCCAACAAAATAAAGTTCAACGGTACCCTTTTCCACATGCTCTTTGATGAACTGATATCGGAGATCGATGTGTTTGGATTTGCAATGATGTACTGTGTTGCAGGAGATAGCAATTGCACTTTTGGAATCACAGTAGATAGGAATCTTGTTGAATAGGTAGCCATAATCCTTAAGTTGTGATCTCATCCAAATGACTTGAGCACAACAAGCAGACATGGCTACATATTCAGATTCTGTAGACGACAGTGATGTGCAGTCCTGCTTCTTTGATTGCCATGACACAAGTTTGTCTCCGAGAAATTGTAATCCACCAGATGTACTTTTGCGTGTGTCTAAACATCCTGCATGGTCAGCATCTGAAAAAGCAATTAGTTCAAAACCAGAATCCTTCGGATACCAGATTCCCAAGTTAATGGTTCCCTTTATGTATCGAAGGATTCTTTTGACCTCACTAAGGTGTTTTTCAGTTGGTTTAGACTGATAGCGAGAGCACATGTAGACAGCAAATACTATATCAGGTCTACTAGCTGTGAGATACATGAGTGACCCAATCATACTTCGGTATTTGGTAGGGTCAACAGGAGTCCCATGTAAATCAGCATCTAGTTTTGTGGTATAGCCCATTGGTGTATTATACGTATCACAACTCATCATTCCATGTTTCTTTAATATTTCGAGAGCATATTTGGACTGATTTATAAAAATTTCACGGGGTGATTAATGAACTTGTAGTCCTAGAAAGAACGAAAGTTCACCCATCATGGACATTTCAAAATTATCTTTCATTAATTTTGCAAAATCATTAGAGTAACTTCTTTTTGTTGAGGCAAAAATAATGTCATCGACATATATTTGAACAACAAGTAAGTCCTCCCCGTAGGTTTTTGTAAATAGTGTTGGATCCACCGATCCTTTAGAAAATTTATTGGCCAGCAAGAAAGTGGACAGTTTGTCATACCACGCCCATGGGGCTTGCTTAAGTCCGTAGAGTGCCTTTTTGAGTCGGTAAACGTGATTAGGATGCTCAGGATCAACGAAGCCGTCTGGTTGGCTCACATACACTTCTTCACGGAGTTCTCCATTAAGAAATGCGGTTTTCACATCCATTTGGTAAACAACCATGTTCCTGTGTGCAGCATAGGCCAAAAAGATCCGAACAGCTTCATGTCTAGCCACTGGAGCAAAGGATTCAGCAAAATCAAGTCCTTCTAGTTGGGAGTATCCTTTCGCTACCAGACGTGATTTGTTACGTATGACAGTTCCTTCTGCATCAAGCTTATTCTTCCAGATCCATTTTAACCCGATGACAAAGACTCCATCAGGTCTTTCAACTAATTCCCAGACTTCTAATCTTATGAATTGCTGAAATTCCTCTTGCATAGATTCAATCCAGTTGTCATAAGTCATTGCTTCTTTAATGTTCTTTGGTTCTTCGTGACAAACTGTGAGTGCATAGATACAAGTTTCTCCATCAGTGTGAAGTCGTTGTCTTGTCATAACAGGTGCATCTGGATGGCCAATAATATGAACTAGTGGATGGTCTCGAGTCCATTTGTGTGTTGAAGGGTGTAGTTGATAAGTATCTCGCATGTTAGCAGGATCCAGATTGCGTGTTGACGACTCAGCTATATCAGGAACTGTAGGAGCTGGTGCAAACGGGTTAAAGAACGCATCAGGATCATGCTCTGCGGGTTGTGGAACTGATTGTGGTGTTGGATCTTCAGCTGAATGGTGGGAGTTAGAAACAGTTTGTTCTGCTGTGGATGGTGATACAATTGGAGGACCGTCTCTCTCAACACTTGTAGTTGTTTGTTGAGGTGAGTCTGGTACTGGAATGTTTTCAGGTTGAGCAGCGGAATTAGGTGTGACCTCAGTAGGACGGTATTCAATTGTGTCATCAAACAGTGGAGCAAACAAGGTTTCCAATTCTTTGCGGTTGAGCGGCAATGGTTCAGCCGAAGATTCCGGAGAGTTAAGACGGTTGAATTCGGGTCCTAAGCTGTGTTGCTCAGAAGCCATCTGTGTGAGTTCATCAAAATTAGCGTGAATAGTTTCTTGAATTTCTCTTGTTCGACGATTCCATATCCGAAAACCTTTAGAATTTTTACAGTATCCAACGAACACTCCGATGTCAGCCTTTGCTTTAAGTTTACCTAAATCATCACGATCATTTTTCGGATAACAAAGTGCTCCAAATACATGAAAGTAGTCGATGTTCGGTTTCCTTTTATGAACAATTTGATAAGGTGTTTTGCGATGGCGTTTAGTGATCATGCAACGGTTTTGGGTATAACATGCAGTTGAAACAGCTTCCGCCCACAAGTAATCTGGTAATTGAGCATTAATCAACATAGTTCTAGCAGCTTCCACTAACATCCTGTTGCGTCTTTCAACAACTCCATTCTGTTCTGGGCTTCTAGGAATAGATGTTTGATGTTCAATTCCCACTTTCTCAAAGTATGACCGAAGTGTCTGATTCATAAATTCAGTTCCGTTGTCAGTTCTGACTATTCGTACCATGTTGCGTAACTGAACTTGAATTTTAGTGAGAAAGGTGATGATCATTGAAGGAGCCTGATCTTTACTTTGTAGAAAATAAACCCAAGTCCATCTGGAGTAATCATCCACAATTACAAGAATGTAGCGTTTACCGTTGATACTTTGAACACGCATCGGTCCACACAAATCCATATGAAGCAGTTGTAAAACATGATTCGTATTGTGCTCAGGTTTAAAAGGAAAATGAGCCCGAGTACTTTTTCCTTGTTCACAGGCTGAACATAAGTGATCTTTGGTAAAACGGAATCTTGGAAATCCATCAACAAGTTTGTAACGAGCAAGGTCAGTCATAGTTTTGAAATTCAAGTGCGAAAGACGTTTGTGCCATAACCAAGATTTAGTCGATTCTGCTTTGGAGAGAAGACATATCGGAGATGTTGCAATCATATCTGACATTGATATTGTATAAAGATTAGAACCACGTGAGCCAGACATTAGATCGTTTCCTTATAAGTCACGAACAAAGCAAGTTTTCTCACGAAATGCAACTTCTAGATCCTCATCACAAAATTGACCAACAGAGAAAAGGTTGTGTCCAAGGCCTTCCACATAATAAACACGACTTATTTCAATGTTCCCACTGACATAGTCACCATATCCCATGATTAAAGCGTAATGATCATTCCCGAATCTGACAGTTCCAATGAACTTTGAGACAAAGTTGTGTAACAGTTTGAGGTTGCCTGTCATATGTCGGGTGCATCCGCTATCAACAATCCAGAGAACAATCTGTACCACCTGCATCACAAGAAGATGACACGGATGGAACAGAAGTAAGGGTGGAACCCAAAGAAAGTGCGGGTTCCTGTTGGTTAGAAGCACAGGTATTCAACAATTTAGGAATCTATTTAAAGTCTGGTCTATATTGTAACCAACGTTGCCAATTCCAACTAGTTCTTGCTTTCTTAATGGTGAATTCACTAGTGGTTGGCTTATTCCTAGATTTGTTCTCTGCACTTATGGGGGTAACTTTAGCTTCATTAGAAACCGTAGAAGGCGGCTTTCCTAAGATAGACTTAGAGGCAGTAGTGGGCCTAGAAGGAATGCATGTCCTACGTTTCTTATGATGATTAAGAAGAGAATTAGCAATACATTTTGTATGATCACCAGATGATACACTTTTACGACAAAACACACAAGATGCATTAATATTCAAAACATTCAAAGGTTCATCATTTGTTACATTTAGATTTTGATTACAATTTGCCAGATTAGAATCTAAATCTGATGCAACATGAGTTTTATTCAAATTCCTAAGTTGATCTTCTACTTCTTGAGCTTCTAGTGATCCTCTTTTACGTTTCCAGAGCCTATTCTTCCTTTTACTTTTTCGCTTGGGTCTGCTAACGCTATTAGTGGAGACTAGTCCTGTAGAAGTGGAGTTATCAATATTAGTGTTTTGAACAACATTTCCTTTAGCAGTTTTGTCTAATTGATACAATCCTGGTGCTATCACCGTGGTGTCAACAATCTTTCCTTTTTGAAGTAGCTTCATTTTCTCTTTTAAATCAATGATGATGTGATTTTTATCCTGAATTTCAGACTCAAGTAAACCATTGCAATATTTGATGTCATCGCGGTTTTGTTGCCATTCGGCGTTTTCAATTTTTAAATCCGCAATTTCTTTCTCGTATTTGAGACACAGACTTTTGAAAGACTCAGTGTTTTTGCAAAGCTGACAAGAGTTTGAAATATTTTGACTTTGAAGTTTCAATTCCGTTTCAATACTTTGAGCTTGACACCATTCAAGCCTTTGTTTGAGTTGACAAATTTCTTTTGAAAATTGTTTTGTCACATCATCATTCTGTATTCTGAGCTTGTCATTCTCATGTTTAAGTGTCTCAATTTCCACATTTAACAAGTTATTATCAACACAAAGATCATCCATAAGCATAGAAGTACCAGAATTATAGAGATCATTCATGATAATAGAATAAATATCAGCATGGAGAATTTGTTCCAAGAGTCGATCAACATCATTTTTTAAAACTCAATTTCTTTGCTTTTGAACCAAAATCTCATTTTCAGTAGAGTTGAAAACGTTTATCATATTTTTGACCTCGTTTTTGAAGTTCCTGATCCCAACGTGTAGCACAGAGACGGAGGTGTTTGAAAATTGGCAACATTTGTTTTTGAAAAATATCTCTCTTTTCTCGCTCGTAAGCGGATTGAAAATTTTCAACTTTTATTACAGAATTTCTTTCAATTGTTTCCTCCAAAATTTCGATGTCTTCCATAAAAGTTTTGAAATAATTTAAGACACGACAACTTTTTGGTAAAGGTGTAAGTTCACCGGATGATGGTAAAGGACCATTTATTTGTGCTACAGTTTGGACAGGGGCCGCATTAGAAGATGAAACATATGACTCTTCGACAAACCATGATTTCTCAGGTAAGTCCTTTTGAGTAACAAAAGATTTAGAAATGTGAGGAGCTTTTGAATAATCATATGGTGTCCAATATTGAACATAACTCATTTTAAATCGACTCTCGTCTTCAAGTTCTTCTTCTTCCTCAGTATCAAAAACAACAGCACGCACAATCGTATTATCAAGCATGTGGTCCATACTATAAATCTTAGGATTTTCTTTGAATGCTGTGTGAAGAAACATTGATTTGAAATCGCAAAGTGCAAATCCTTTATCGGGTCTCGGTTTTAAAGTAAATTTCTGAATTGTTGTTACAGAGTTCCCGTGTTTGTAAACAATATTACGAAATTCTTTGAGTTGTTTTTCAAGATCAACAATGTCACCGAGTAAGTCATTTATATACTTCTTTTTTCATATCTTATGTTCTCAAAAATCCTTTTTGCAACTTGACAATTCTGTTTCTGTTTTAGAAAGTACTGTTTGAAGACGTTCAACTTGCATTTTCAATTCACACTTTTCACTTTCAAGTTTCGAAATCAACTTTCCGTTTGACTCAATTAAATCTTGCATTTTGCGTTGAAGATCTTGTTCTTTGTTGTGAGAATCTTGAAAAGCTTTTTCAAAACTTTTTGCATGTTTAATCTTGTCTTCCTGATTTGAAAGCTGAATTTTATAACACTCAATATCTCTTGCAAGTGACGCATTAGTTTCTTTTAAAACTTTGTTTTTCTCGTTGCATTTAATGATTTGCAATTGTTGAGCATCCAGTTGTTTAGATAACAATATGAGGTCAGGGTATGGATCAAATGATGGTTCATGTTGTTCTAAATGATCATGTTTATCTTTCTCAATAGGATCATCAAATGAAACAACTGTGTCATCATCGAATATGACAACTGTGCTTATTTGTTCATCTGTTTGAGATGATGAAGATGATTTAGATGGAACAACTTGCGCCATATCTGATTCAGAAGCAGAAGGTGAGGCTATTTCATGTATTAGGCATGCTTTATGGTCATGTACCTGAGACAAGCCGTCAGTGTCATACACTGGACCTGAATCATTAAACTGAAGTTCCTGCATGTTGGCCATAAGCATCACAGCTGCATTGGCTTCCAGATCTTCCATGTCATCATCATTGTTCACATTTGCCATGAAGTTGTTATCCTGTTCAGGGAAATGTCCATCTTTTTCATCTTGAAGAGCCATGAGTAATGCCTGCTTGTGAAACTTACTACCCCGAGTTCTCGGTTTGGGACATGTTGTCGCTATATGACCTTGTTCATTACAATTATAGCACCATACTGCATTCCCTGAGTTGGAGTTCCGAGTTGCAACCGGTTCAGACCTTTGCTAAGAAGACCCTGAGTTGTTCCTGAACCCCCCATTGTTATTAAACTTCTGACCATTCCCAAAATTTCCTGAAGAACTTCCTGAACCAGATCTACCATAGTTACGATTCTGAATTTCCACTCTTCCATCATTGACAACAGCTTGATTCCTTGTGTTAGAAGACGAACGTTGACGGTTGTTTGTTTTGTTGGAGAATTTGCTGAAAGCACGAGCAATAAGAGCAAGTCCCTGATTCAACGTATTAAAGTCATCATCGTCATCGTCATTGGAGTTTGAGTAATACACTGCATCATTGTTGTTTAATGGAGCAAGTTGAGTAGAAGCATTCTGTGGAGATGAATCATAAGGGACCATTTGGTTCGAGGTAGAAGACTGTGGATAACTGAAGTAGTTCTGCTCTTGAACATATGCATGATTTGACATTGGTGGAGCATAGGGAGATTGAGCTACGAGAGCCAGAGAATTTGGTATTTGTGTTGGTGTGTATCCTCCTAGTAGAGCTCGATCTTTTTCAACTTCAGGTTCATGGTGTTTCAGAAAATCATACAACAAACCATATGGTGCATCATGAAGATTTTTGGTTTGACGAACAAATGTCACATATTTATGCCAATCTGGACCAAGACTACCGACAAATTTGGAGTTCACTGCTATCCTTGGTACTGTGATTTTGTGACGTTCCAGATCATTGACTACATTTGTGAAACGATGGTAGTAGGATTCAAGTGACTCTCCTGGTTCAATTGTGATGTCTGTGTATTCCATGTAGAGTTTGGATTCCATATCATCTTTGTTCAATTGAGTGCCTTCCATAAGGAGATGAACATGTTCCCACATAGCTTTGGCTGTTTTCTGAGCATCGACACTTCGATAAATTGGATTAGGTATACCTTGAAGTATATAAGCCATTGCGTACTCATCAGCTTCACGATGTAATTTCTGTTCTTCTGTGAGTGCAGATTCTGGAAGAGGTCTATCACCAGGAGGACGTGGAGGATCAGCATTAGGATCACCAATTTCAAATCTTGTTGGCCACTCAAATGGTCCTTCAAGTATCACTTGTTTCAAGAATTTCCCATGAGGTTTCTTTAGTTCAAGAAATCGTAAGAATCGACTTGACCATTGAACATAGTTCCCAGGTGTTAACATTGGAGGTGTTTCAAGTGATCCTGCCTCATGTCGGGATTGTTGAGTTGTAATAACTTCACACATTCTGTCAAACCAGTGAGGTTGTTTGGAGGAAAACTGAGTGTTTTGTTGGGACATTTGATATGGTTGTTGTTGAGGAATGATTTGGTGTTGTTGCATCATGAGATATTGTGGTTGTTGATTAAACGGTTGTTGTTGAAAGTGTGACTGTGAAGGTTGTTGATATGATTGTTGCTGATGATATTGTTGTTGCTGATACTGCTGATGTTGTTGCTGAGGATTTGAGAAGTAGTAATGTGGTGGTTGAGACATCTTTGAACACTTGTGTAGAAATGGATCTTTGTAGAAGATTGAAATGCACGTTCCTTTGGTTAAATTCAAAATTCCTGGGGTAAGTTGAAATCTTACGCGTAATAATGAAACTTAGGCGTAGACTTTAAAGTTACGCGTAAAGTATGATCTTATGCGTAAACTTGTGAGTTATGCGTAAGATATAACCTTATGCGTAAGTTTTAAGCTTATGCGTAGGATTCTTATGCGTAAGGTTCAAAAACCAAAAAAATCTTTCAAACTTATCCAAGCTTGAAAGATATCCGAAGTCGAAGTATTCCACTAACTTATCCAAGCTAGGGAAGTATTGAGTCACCGTAACACAAGGAGAAGACCTTTGATGAAAGTTAAGCGAAGATTCTGAAACTTACGCGTAAGAATAACTCTTAGGCGTAGGATTGATCTTAAGCATAGAAAAGGCACCTTATGCGTAGGAAGTAGCTTCAGCGTAGAATCTTGAGCGTAGGAATCACAACTTACTCGTAGAAATTGACTTACTCGTAGGTTTTAGGCGTAGAAGACCAATGTTACTCGTAAGAACAGGGTATTGACCTAAGTTACTCGTAAGAAAAGGGTTTTAGCCAAAAGTTACTCATAGAAAGGACAAAAAGTACTGTTGACAACTTTAGAATCGTACTATTCACGTAAGTTACGCGTAAACAGGTCAGAAACTTGAAAAATCTCAAATTTTTGAAGAAAAATGCTTGGAAATAAGGTACTTTTGATCAAATAACTTCACCAATACTTAGAAAACACTAACTATTGAATATTTTGCTACCAAAAACTAGTTTTCCAATATCAAAGAAGCTATAAAACCTTAAAAAACCTTAAAAATTCACAACTTTATGCAAAAACTAAGCTTCAAATCACTATATCAACCTTGAAACTTGTCCAAGCTCCAAGATTTGAGTGAAAGAAACAAAGAAAAATGCAAAAAAGATGAAGAACAAGCACCTAAACCCCACGTTAATCCAAAGAAACACACTTCAAACTCTATTTGGTGAATGATACCACTTGTTAGGTCACCATTTATGTAAACACAAGTATGATATTGATAGAAATGAGATGAGAAAAGAGATTGGTTGATTATGAGAAATGAGAGAAAAGTAAGAACAATAGTTTCACTATGATATTCAAATAACCAACAATGTGAAAGGTTACATAAGCTTACTATTTATAAGGGAGGAGTAGGGTAACACTCCCTTCCTCCCTTATCTTACTAATTCGTGGGCTTTCAAGCCCATAGGGCTTTAACACTTAAGCCTTGTAACATAAAACATAATGAATAAATAACTAAGCAACCTATTACAAAAGGTAATGACCGAGACTTGACTAAAATACAAAAGTATGATCCCAACATTAAGTGATTGTTGAAGCATACTCGAGACGTTGAGATGTTGACGTATGAATGCATAGATGATGTGTGATCACAAGTAACTTAAGCATTTTATGTTATGTGTTGTAACTTACATCTTTGTCATCATCAAAACATGAAGAGGGTGTTTAGATTAAATATCGTAATATTTATGCCAACAATCTCCCCTTTTTTGATGATGACAAACTATGTAAACTATAACTCATAGTAAAATGTATAAGCTACTTGTTTACACTTCTTCTCCCCCTTTTGTCGAAGCAAAAAGGTGGACTCCAAGTCGAGATGTCTACTACACTTCAATCCTTGAAATATAGAGGCGAGCTTGCATCATCATAAGTGAAGCCTTGAACTTATCAAACCCCAAAACATTGACATCTCTTGAACTTAACTCTAGTGGATCCATGGATCAAATAAATTGCAAACTCTTAACCTACATCAAGAGTTAGTTTCGTGCAACAAAAAAATATAGATATGGTTGAAATACACATATCAAAAATGTGACATTTGCCAATGCTCCCCCTTGGTGTATGCTCCCTTTTATTTGAGGCACCAAGAAATCAAGTAACAGAAAAGTGAAACAAGGCAAAGTTAGTTGAAAAAGAATGCACATATATATAATGATGATGATAGATATATGCATGACACTTATTGAGGAACAAGATATGGATGTCTAAGGTATATGGACTAAAAATATGAGACATGCAATTGTTGTTTTAAAAACAACAACCTAAATTCTCAAACAAAATAACATGACCAACGCTTAAGACATGACAATGATTAGGACCTAATGTAAAAATCCGACCGACATATTTTGGCGAAAGATACCAAAATATATACTCTAAAAGAGTTAAAGAAAAATGAAGATGAGAATGATACGTTCTTTTAAAAACGTAGAAAAATGGAGAAGGATGAGCGTGAATGAAAAGGGAAGGTGATGACAAAAGGTTGACAAATATGGTTTAGATTAATATATCGTTTAACAAGGGTGGATGATTGGGAATCATGGGATTTTTAGGTGTTTTGTTAGTTGACGATCGAAGGTGGATATGTGAAATGAGGTGGTAATGACTCGAAAACACTTGAAGCTTGGATATCTTCTTTGTTTTCTTCACTTGCTAGAAAGTGGAAAAGACGCATTTCGTAATGAAATTCACTTGGATAAGGTGGTGATGACTCAACAACACTTGAAACTTGGATATCTTCTTTGTGTTCTTCACTTGCTAGAAAGTGAAAAAGATGCATTTCATAAAGAAATTCACTTGACTTTTGATGACATAGACAATCATTTTTATGAGTGTATGGATATGACGGTTGCCCTTTGATTCAAAGAGCGACACAATGGTGAACATAGGTTTATGTATCATGAAAGATGGTTTGACCTTTATGGGTTAAGTTGTAGTGGTGATGACACATTTAGTAGAGTGTAGGGGATGGTTACATGGTTGAATTTTCTTGTGAAGATGACTAGTTGGAGTTATTGGTGAAGATGGGTGAGAGTGAAAGAGCGATATTCATGGAATGAATTTCTTGGGTAGGAGGTGGTGGTGACACTTTTGGTGGTGGAGACAATTGTGAGTTGGGATATCCATTGATGGATAGAGATGAAGATGTGGTGGAGGGTGTTTTAGATAGTACATTAGGTGCACTAGGATATAAAATTTGAGGTTGAGGTGATGGAGTTTTGAGGTTGAGGTTGAGGTGATGGAGTTTTGAGGTTGAGGTTGAGGTTTATTGTTTAGGAGGTATGATATTGATTTTTTGTTTCTTTGAGGGCATGGAAATGGTGGAGGACTCGAGATCGGTAGTATAAAGGATGACTCGGTTTTTCATTTCACATTGGTGGTTTGAGGATGTACTGAAGAAGGGTTATGAGGTTTGAGTGTAAGGTAGAAGGATATATGTGAGTGAGTGTGTTTTCCCTTCCCATTAAATTCGTGCTCATTCGGACATAGAGTGTGATACAAATAAAGACAAACCAACACAAAAACGATAATCTTGACAATGACACGAACGATGAAGGATAGCATACAAGGAGGTTTTCCTAAAGGTGGACGGAAGGTGTTTGACACCTATATAATAATAGAGTCATGACTCAAGAAATAGACATGAATAACGAGTGACATTTTAATTTGCATTTTTCTAATTAAAAATACTTAAACATTTCGGACGAAATATTTAATTTGTCGCACCTACTAAGAGAGGTATTAGATTAGTATCTAACTATCTCTTGATAAAGGAGTGGATTGTTTGGAAGGAAACAAGATGATGAATGAGGGAGTGACTATGCATGGAGACTCTTGAACACCTAAGACAATTTTGAGACTATTATGACCTATCGGATTGTGACACTAAGGTTCTCATAAAATAAGGGTGTAGATCTAAAGGCAAGAAATATATACCTAGATGAATGAGACATATAGAGTTAAGCATGTAAAGGCATACAATCAAAACACATAGGAGCAAATAAACATCTAGAAACAACATATATGCGATATGCCATAAATCTATGAACGAAAGAATCTAATGAGAGGCAAAGTTCATAAAAGTAAACTAGCGTTAGGTATATTTAGGAAGAACAATTTAATCAAGTTGGAGAATGAGTATGAGACTATTACTAGTGGTGCTCAATTCAGGCAAAACGCGACCATTTTTACGGGTTACACACACCCAACTTCTCACATAGAAGCAATTCAAGCGTTAGGTTAAATTGAGTTTCTAGTCAATAGATTCTCCAGTAGTCATTCTCTTTTTAGAAGAAATTGAGTTTCTAAAGTTACCTATCGAAGAGTACCAAATATGAAGTGTCACACCTCGCCAAGGCGGAAAAGCGAGGGTGTAACTTCATGGATATCATCACAACACCTGGTGTCTATATAGAGAACAACTACATGCACAAAAATAGAGCAAAGTACAAACACAAAGTGTTATAACAATACCCCAAAACAAAATAACTAAAACAAAATCCGAAACAATACATAAATCCAAACATAGCTGATAAACCACTTCCAATGCAACTAGGGTCTTGTCTAATCACATCCTTCTATCTTATCCTTAGAAAGCTTACCTGAAAATGATGCTTAAAATGTCAACATAATGTTGGTGAGATTCATAGGTTTAAGACTCATACATACTCTCAAGACAACCAGTTCTCTGTGATTATAAAACATAGTTTGACAAATAATTTATAGTTATCATATAAGCTACATGTATTCGCAAATCAATAATCACATACAAAGGCAACATCTGGACGGTTCGTGTCCTCCGATCCTAATAATCACACATAAAGGCAACATCTGGACGGTTCGTGTCCTCCGATCCCAATTGGCATCAATTAGGTTGCATGCGCGAGCAACAGGATACGCATCCTCCTAATCGAATAACATATATATCCACACACAACTTAACATCAAATGGGTGCCCATATGAAGCACGTATAATCTCACAATCAAATCATCACATATAGCATACATACGATAACATTGTAAGTCCAAGCTCTTTGACACACACATAATCACAGTAACCCAAACATTTAAGACAAGCATCATTCTCATCCCAAGTTTAAAACAAAGTAAAAATATGGGACTATGAACTCACCTCAAACCTTGCAGCTTTCACAAAAACAAATCACAATCTATAACACACAAAAATAAATCCACATTACACATGGCCAAGCTAAAAGCTATAACCCATGTAATACACGTATGATGGATGTCTAAGACTCATATGACCCACCATGAATCTCCTAGACCCCATACTAACTATCACCACAACCTAATACTCACTAAATCCCTTGCACTTTTAAAATCAGAAAACGCAGAATTTTAGGGTACATTCGCCCACATGAAATCATAATAATTAAAGCTCAAAAACTCACACCAAAAATTCACCATGGTCTCTCATAAGCATACAAGCTAATCCCAGAAGGCCATGGACTAATAAAACACACAAGTACTCAAAAGAAAATCAAACTTGTCAACTATCCAAATTCGGATCTGAACGCACACCAAAAAATTTTAATTAGAATAAAATACTTCTACAACTTTTTATCGCGAATCCTTTTCGTGGTAGTCTAAAATAACCTTAAACTTAACTTTTCCAAAAGGGCTAGGCTTAATAACACTTTTTCACCCATAATTCACTATCAAACTTTTACCCAAATCCTGTCCCGGTTTAACAGCTTTGACACCTTATCAAAGAAAAATCAAAAGACTAACTTATAGACCTTGAAATCAATCGTGGCCGGACTTTTTGGAAAGATCTTTCATTAAACTTCAATTTAGACAAAAAATTTGTGACCTAACTCCTCACCATCAGTTAAATATACTCACATCTTTACAGCACTAGTTTTCTGTCCAAACCCTAACGCATAAACTAACGCGTTTTACACTCAATTCTCTTAACCAATCATCATAATACAATCATTAATTGATCCCAACATGTTTTAATTAGTTAATTTACAGAAACTTACAAACCCTAAATCCATCATAAAGAATATTACATGAATTAGATTAATTAATCAATTAATTGAACATAGGGTTTAAAGATTTTACCTTGATTATTGATCATTACTTCCAAATTACAAACCCTAATTTTTTTCTCCTTCTTTTCTCCTTGTGGTCCACCAAAATTTGCAGAAAAATATGTTTAGGGTCGTTCTATATGGTTATAAGGGTAAGGGTTGAGCTTGTTTGGGTTGGACTAGGATTCTTTGTTGCGAGAAATTGTATTTGGGCTCAAATTTGATTTCCTTTTCCCCTAAAAACACCCCTTGGCCAAATTTTTGTATATGATGCGTGGGGTTTGCACCAAGCTTTACCTCTTGAGGGATCTCGAGAAGCTTATAACCCCCACCAAGCAGTGTACCTGATCGATGTAGTATATTATAATGACAAGTACCGGGGGATTGATCGTTCAGCTAGGAATAGTGTCGCTAGGATTAGAAAACCTAAAGACTAGGTCTAGAGATGAGGGATGATTCTTTTTGTATTTCTTTTTATATTTTTAAGAAAGCAAATTAAAATCTCGGGTTTGAAGGAGTTTGGGCGGAATTAGTTGCTAATCAACTAACCCAATACTAAGATGCAATCAAAATAAAATACTAGAAATGAAAATAAACTATATTAAACTAAGGTTGTGAGCAATATATGGGAGAAATGTGTTTACTTAGATTTCACTACTCCCTAGATATCTTTTACATGTTAATTACTTGTTATAGTTGCGTGGATGATGGATTGTATTCCTTAATACCATTCATGGGGTGGCGTACTTACTTCCCCAATCCTATGAGTGCCTACTTCACTCCTATGTCGAGCCGGCTAAGAAGCTCCTAACATGGGATCATTAGAATTTACTCATGCATTAAATACAACCAATAAAACCTAGTACACATCGGTTCATATTTCCTAAGACGTTCAAGCATGTTACACAATGGAGATCTGCCAGTTTTCTTAAGCCTAACATTGAAATCATTCATCCAATACAACCATAAACAAGTAATCAACACATAATTAACATCTAGGTTTCATTAGATCTAAGCAAACACAAGATAAATCTAGCCTAGCATGTTGAAATCAAGACAAGCACAAGATATAGACAACCAACACATAAACATATTGATTGAATTAAAGAGAAGACTTATCTTAATAGCACATGAAAGGATTCAAGGGATGAAAACCCTTGAATTTACTGTAAAATACGAGCTAGGGTTCACAAAGTTCGGCCCTAGGGTTTCTCCACACAAGTTCTTTTTAATGAATAAAAAATAGAAACCTATATATAGATTTAAGAAGGTGACGGCGTCAAGAACAAATGTCTGACGCCGTCATCTCGCCGCCAAATAGTTCCTCGGACTGCCTAGATCTGGATCTGACGCCGTCATGTGTACACCTTATGCAGGCCGTCATGAAATTAACTCTTGACGCTCTTCTTGTGACGCCTTCAGGTTTCTTCTGGGTCGTCATTGATTTTACTCTTGAAGCCGTCAGGAATTTCCTCTTGACGCCGTCATACACTGTTCTCGGCATGGAAAATTAAGTCTTTGGCGTTTTCTTCACTTTTATGCTCCAAAAACGTCCGAATTGCTTCGTTTTTCAGATTTCACTCCCAAAGTACCTAAAATCACAAAAGGAACGATTTAGGGTAATATTTGATCAAATAAATTCAATTTCGGGCTTAAATGACCCCCTAAAAGTGGTTCATTTTTTGCCTCATCATATACCCTTACACTTGAGATTTGCTTGTCCTCAAGCAAATGCGCTTTTATTCTAATCAAAATACAAGTTAGGGGTCATTTAACACTAATATAAAAGTAATTACAACAAATAATCATTCCACTAAAGACCAAAGACAAGCACGGAGGTCATACACTAGCACCTCATAAATAGTGTTTAGATACTCACATCTCTCGGGTGTAATAAAGTATAAATTACAATATGGAAATGGAAGATATCTCTCACTACCTGTCATAGCAAAATAGATTACCATAGGCTTGGGAAAGGATCAAACCTCCACCACATGGCGTAAGCACCTAGGATAAACTATCAAAGAGGTCTTTTAAAGGGTTGTAAGGTTAGGTGTAGGGATATGAAATACACGGTTTTGTTGGATATAGGCAGTCTTTACTGGTGGCGAGTTAACAATCTTGGTTAATTACATGTACAATATGGCGTTGCTAAGCCAAGACTAGACTCGACTTAAGCTAATAAATGAAAAATAACAAAAACATAAAATGAACATAGAATAAAAAGGGATGGTAGTCCGTATGTTTTTTTCTCTTTTCTTTTTTCTATTTTTTTTTTATTTTTCTTAATTTTTTCGATTTTTTTTTTTTTTTTTTTTTTTTTTTTTTGCATACACTCTTACCCTACCATCCAAAATAATACATCATAGGGAATGGAAATTCCCCTTACACTTGAATTTTTACATACTTTACAATAAACTAATCTAATGACTCGAATTAAGAAAATCAAAACACTTGGAGTACTTTTAAGATTAACGTACATATGGGGGTAATATATGATGTTCTTACCCATTACTCCATAAAATAAGTACTTTACCCATGAGTCCCAATCGTCCCAAAACGATATGTACAAGGATATGACTCGACTTAGCAACCATGTAATCAATTAGATAATTAACTTAGGGTTTAACAAATAACAATAATGCACTAAAAATGAGCGCATACAGGGAAGGCTAAGGCGATTTGGGGGTACATTAAAGTGGGGTGTAACAAATTCTTCCTTTAAGTAAGATGCTTAAAGTTATAAACGAAAAGATAGGCTCGGAGGGGTGTACCAGGGGTTTCGTGTACTAAAAATGAGTACAACGCTAAGGTGTGGGAAAAATTAATTGACTTAACTAGCCAAATAATATGACTTAAATGGTCAAGTAATTATGATACGGGTTTAACACAAGGGTGATCCTAATGCCTCTTATCATGTAGTAAATCCTACTACACGAATTTAGTCTCACTAGCGGTCTCGGGATGTATCACTAACGCAAGTTCTAGAATCTAAATGCTACCGGTACACTCATAAGCACTAATAGTAAATGCTTTTCCTATCAAATCTAAAGGCGAACCTCACATATTTGGGTGGAAAATTTTTCTGAATATAACGGTTATGTGCTAGTCATACAATCTCCTATCCATGAGACGCTTGGTATGGCTAAAGTTTCACTCCTAAATGTTGTAAAAAATTTTAAATTTGGCGCTAAAGTTGCACTAACAAGTATTTCTTATAGGTTTATTACATATCTACTATTAAACAAACAAACTCAAGCGAAAGTGTATTTGTAAGGTATCATCATTTTACCCTCCCCTTACACTTAAGATGAACATTGTCCCCAATGTTCAAGTAAAGGAGGTAAAAGTGAAGTAAGTAAAACAAATGAAATCAAATACTCCCCTGATTCGCTCGATATGGATAATAAGGTGGCCAGGTTAGATTTTCCTCCAAGAAAATGAACAATCAAAGCTTCCCTTCCAGAATAATAATCATCTTCTTGTCATACATAACCTGTAAAACCTGAGAAAACAGACAAGGCAACCTCGCATAAAATCGGCGGCAATCTACATATGTTACTAAATCCTAGAAAACAAAATAAGATATAATGCTTGTGGAATGATGTTTGCTGATTTCCTGGAGATTATAAAACTGATAATTCAACAAAAACTTTAAGACTCCGTTAGAAAAACAAAACCGGTAAAATAATATGACTTAAATGGTCAAGTAATTATGATACGGGTTTAACACAAGGGTGATCCTAATGCCTCTTATCATGTAGTAAATCCTACTACACGAATGTAGTCTCACTAGCGGTCTCGGGATGCATCACTAACGCAAGTTCTAGAATCTAAATGCTACCGGTACACTCATAAGCACTAATAGTAAATGCTTTTCCTATCAAATCTAAAGGCGAACATAACATATTTGGGTGGAAAATTTTTCTGAATATAACGGTTATGTGCTAGTCATACAATCTCCTATCAATGAGACGCTTCCTATGGCTAAAGTTTCACTCCTAAATGTTGTAAAAAAATTTAAATTTGGCGCTAAAATTGCACTAACAAGTATTTCTCATAGTTTTATTACACATCTACTATTAAACAAACAAACTCAAGCGAAAGTGTATTTGTAAGGTATCATCATTTTACCCTCCCCTTACACTTAAGATGAACATTGTCCCGAATGTTCAAGTAAAGAATGTAAAAGTGAAGTAAGTAAAACAAATGAAATCAAATACTCCCCTGATTCGCTCGGTATGGATAATAAGGTGGCCAGGTTAAATCTTCCTCCAAGAAAATGAACAATCAAAGCTTCCCTTCCAGAAAAATAATCATCTTCTTGTCATTCATAACCTGTAAATCCTGAGAAAACAGACAAGGCAACCTCGCATAAAATCAGCGGCAATCTACATATGTTACTAAATCCTAGAAAACAAAATAAGATATAATGCTTGTGGAATGATGTTTGCATATTTCCTGGAGATTATAAAACTAATAATTCAACAAAAACTTTAAAACTCTGTTAGAAAAACAAAACTGGTAAAATTTCTAGATTTTTACACATGACGCCGTCAAGAGTAAACTCATGACGCCGTCAGAAGTGACCTGCAGAAATTCTTATGTTAAGTTTCCGGAAAATTTCTGGAAAAACTTGGTTCTACTTCCTGGAAAATCCTGCAAAACATCACTATGACTCGATACAAGCATTTGACTCAAACAAATACAAATATACATGTTCATTTAATTATTGTGGAGAATCATGATCAGTTTGTTTCTTAAAAACATATTTGGGGTTTCCCCTTACACTTATCTTTTGCAAAAATACCTTTTGGTGAAGTTAAGACTAGGCCAAAACAACAAAATAAAGTATTTCCACTATTTAGTTTAGAAACACGATCTACCAACAATAAAAATAAAGCATGCATACGGAAGCAAATAACAAACAAAATAAAATCACACAAAATCATGGGTTGCCTCCCAAGAAGCGCTTTTCTTTATTTACGAGTCTTGTAGCTAGACTCAAGGTCATGGGTTACTACGTGATACGGGTGAGTTCCTCATCGAGGACATCCTTGGGATCAAACTTAGGTTTTAGCTTCCTATCGGTTTTCTTAGTACGGTATGACCTTTCAAACTTTTCTCCATCCGGATCGTACAAAGTCATCTTCATATGCCATGATCCGTCACCTTCTTTAGGTGGCTTGTCCCACCTCCATTTACACTTGTCTCCCTCTCTTTTCCACTTATTCATCTCTATATTAATAGGCATTACGCTTAAGAACTCAATCATCTTCCTAAAGACTAAGGGGTCCTCAAAAAGATCTAGCTCTTCATCTCTAGCTATGAGTTGTTCCACCGAATGTGTCTTTTCAATGAAATCTTTTTCTAGATAGAATGGGCGTTGAGGTCCTATAAAGTTCCTTTCTATCCAAGGTCCATATCTAGATGGTCTCCTATTAATCTCTACCCAATGTGGTGTCGGTTCATCATCACAATCATAACTATGCTTCTTAACATCGTATACCGACCAAGTATCGCCTTCACCTACCGCTATCTTAGACTCCTTACAATCTATCATGGCGCTAGCGGTTGCTAAAAATCCTCTTCCTACCAACAATGGGCATGTAGTGTCACTAACCATGTCTAGGATGTGAAAATCCGCTAAGATAGTTAACTTCCCTACGTGAACGACTACATCCTTAATCATTCCAACTGGGTGGGCAATACTCCCATCCGCTAGACCTATCAATACCTCCGTCTCCTCTAACTTTCCTAGCTTAAGAGTGGTGAATAGGGATAAGGGAATCAAGTTGAGGCTTGACCCTAAATTGGCTAGTGTGTCGAAAGCTTCGGATCTTCCTATCTTACAAGGCAAAACAAATATACCCGGATCATCAAGCTTTTTAGGCAACTTGTTTTGAACGAAGGCGGTCCCATTCTTACCTAGTGTAAAATTCTCATATTTTTCTAGGAGGGCACTATAGTAGGGAGCACGGGCTAAGACATCAATGACGGGGCGTTCAAGGTGAAGTTCCTTGAATTCATCGTCAAGGTCTTGCGTAGGAGGTGTTTCAACTATGCTTTTGACCGGTTTTATACCAGGTGTTTTACTTGATTGGTCCTTTTGAAGAATTTGGTTTTGTTTGAAACACGTGCTCATTGAGTTAACCGAGTAGTATTGTGGACAAGAAGTGGGTGACAAAACTGATGATATGGAATTAACGTTTAGTTTCGGGTTCTTGACCGCGTCGCTTGGGAGTGCTCCCATTTCTCGGTCATTGAGAACTTTCAGCAATGTGTCAATTTTGGTGGTCATCTCGCTTTGCTTTTGTTTGAAATCGGCGTCAAACTTAGATATGCGAGGTTCTTGAGATGCCATAAACTTGGACATCAATCCTTCAAGATTGTTGGTACTACCATAGTTGTTAGAAGGATTGTTGTTGAAAGTACGGTTGGAGGGTGGACCGTTTGGTTGGTAACGATTTGGCGGATTGGAAGAATTGGCTTGATTTTGTTTCCACCTAAGGTTTGGGTGATTTTTCCAAGAGGGGTTGTATGAATCACCGTAAGGGTTTGGCTCGGGTTTGAAAGTGTACCACTTATCTCCCGCTTCGTCGGTACGCGAGGATGCGTAGTCTGCAAAAGCTGTTCCGGGGAGTTCCACACAATCACGAGTGTCATGGGGACCACTACATAATTCGCATGAAGAAGTGATTTTTTTCACTTGGCTTGAAGGCTTAGGAGCTTCGTAAGATTTCATGAGAAACTTGACTTGGTCCTCAAGTTCCATGATCCTATGGTCGGGAGTGCTAGAGTTGTTCGAAGGCAAAGATATTGCCTTGACCGTTTTGTTCAAATCACGGGGATCATTCCAACTTTCGTTGTCATAGAGAGCAAGATCTTCTATGAGTTCCCATGATTGTTCCGCACTTAGATCACGTAGCTTACCACCGGCCGATTGGTCAATGGCTCGCCTCGTGGAGAGATCGATATGGTCATAAAAGATTTGGACTAGGAGCCAAAGATCTATGCCATGATGAGGGACTTTTTGGAGTAAGTCCTTGAAACGAGTCCATGCATCATAGAGAGTTTCATTTTGACGTTGTTGGAACATCAAGATGTCATTTCTAAGCTTAGTAGTTCTCCCCGGTGGGAAAAATTGAGCAAGGAAACGAGTGGTGAGATCATCCCATGTGGTGATGGATCCCGCGGGTAAACGCTCAAGCCATTGACTAGCTTGATCACGTAGAGAGAATTGGAATAGGCGTAATCGGGTTGTCTCTCTAGTTGCAACATCTAGGTCTATGGAATCTACGATTTTAAGGAAGTCCTTGAGATGTTGATTTGGATCTTCGGAACGAAGTCCATGGAATGCACATCCGCTTTGCACCAACCGGATGGTGTCGGATCGCAAGGGGGTCACATTGGCTCCGGTGAGCTCAATAGTGTTTCGATAGCCTTAGTGGCTAGGTCAGGAATACTCTCCTAAGGTTCAGGGCCTAAGAGGTTCTAGTGGTGGGTTTTGTTGTGGTGGGATGACGGGTTCAAAGATGTTCCTATCGTCCATGATGTCAGGTGGTGAAAAGTTACGAACAAAAACACAAAGAAATAAGATAGACTAAAGAGAACCTAAAAATTAAAAATAAAATCTTACTAGAAAGGAATCTAGCAAGTAGACCTAATAAAAAGAGATTCTAACCTAGACAATAACTATTCCCCGGGCTGCGGCGCCAAAAACTTGATGCGAGGGATTTGCACCAGGCTTTACCTCTTGAGGGATCTCGAGAAGCTTACGACCTCCACCAGGCAGTGTACCTGATCGATGTAGTATAATATAATGACAAGTACCGGGGGATTGATCGTTCAGCTAGGAACAGTGTCGCTAAGATTAGAAAACCTAAAGACTAGGTCTAGAGATGAGGGATGATTCTTTTTGTATTTTTTTTTATATATTTTTAAGAAAGCAAATTAAAATCTCGGGTTTGAAGGAGTTTGGGCGGAATTAGTTGCTAATCAACTAACCCAATACTAAGATGCAATCAAAATAAAATACTAGAAATGAAAATAAACTATATTAAACTAAGGTTGTGAGCAATATATGGGAGAAATGTGTTTACTTAGATTTCACTACTCCCTAGATATCTTTTACACGTTAATTACTTGTTATAGTTGCGTGGATGACGGATTGTATTCCTTAATACCATTCATGGGGTGGCGTACTTACTTCCCCAATCCTATGAGTGCCTACTTCACTCCTATGTCGAGCCGGCTAAGAAGCTCCTAACATGGGATCATTAGAATTTACTCATGCATTAAATACAACCAATAAAACCTAGTACACATCGGTTCATATTTCCTAAGACGTTCAAGCATGTTACACAATGGAGATCTGCCAGTTTTCTTAAGCCTAACATTGAAATCATTCATCCAATACAACCATAAACAAGTAATCAACACATAATTAACATCTAGGTTTCATTAGATCTAAGCAAACACAAGATAAATCTAGCCTATCATGTTGAAATCAAGACAAGCACAAGATATAGACAACCAACACATAGACATATTTATTGAATTAACGAGAAGACTTATCTTAATAGCACATGAATGGATTCAAGGGATGAAAACCATTGAATTTACTGTAAAATACGAGCTAGGGTTCACAAAGTTCGGCCCTAGGGTTTCTCCACACAAGTTCTTCTTAATGAATGAAAAATAGAAAACTATATATATATTTAAGAAGGTGACGGCGTCAAGAACAAATGTCTGATGCCGTCATCTCGCCGCCAAATAGTTCCTCGGACTGCCTAGATCTGGATCTGACGCCGTCACGTGTACACCTTATGCAGGCCGTCATGAAATTAACTCTTGACGCTCTTCTTGTGACGCCTTCAGGTTTCTTCTGGGTCGTCATGGATTTTACTCTTGACGCCGTCAGGAATTTCCTCTTGATGCCGTTATACACTGTTCTCAGCATGGAAAATTAAGTCTTTGGCGTTTTCTTCACTTTTATGCTCCAAAAACGTTCGAATTGCTTCCTTTTCCAGATTTCACTCCCAAAGTACCTAAAATCACAAAAGGAACGATTTAGGGTAATATTTGATCAAATAAATTCAATTCCGGGCTTAAATGACCCCCTAAAAGTGGTTCATTTTTTGCCTCATCAGTATACATATATATGTATTTTATATATTTTTTATTAAATTAAATTATTACACTCAAAACCTTATACTTTTGATATTTTATAAGTCCCCATAACGAATCCTAACGTCTTACACGATAAACCTTAGTTTTCACGGCAAACCGGAAAATAATCATTTTCAAAACAAAGTTTCCAAAAATAGATTTTCACACTCTTTTATAAGCATAACACATAAAAACAAACTCCTCGTAACTTGCTAACGCTCAAATACTTGAACGAAGACTCGTTATGCAAAAACACAAAAACACCAAAACTACACAAGTCATTTCTACACCACAAAGGCGATCAAAATGAATTTATCCAAATATCAACATTACTCACTCATAAAAACAACGCCACACAAAGGGATTTAGTGCTAAAACTCACCTATATCACACATATAACACTTCAATCACCTAGGACACACCAAACAAACATCAACCGAGTCAAGACTATCAGTTAAACTGACCTGCTAAAACCACGGTTGTTACATCATCCCCTACTAAGGGAAATCGCGTCCCGAGATTTCAACTACTCTAGTCACCACTCACAACAGCAGAAGAAAATTTATGGATATTTAAGCGGAAAAATACCACTCCATAAAATCACAGAGAAAGAACCACAAAAATGTGAACCGACTAAATACCCGAATTCATACGATAGAAAACATTCTGTCACTCCAACGATACACGCAAATAGATACACTCCCTGATCAATAACACCATTTATCTAAAAGACTTCTCACAGGTAGGTACGATACCCGCGAACCAAATGAAAATCCAAATGGTAACCACAAGACGTACTCACAAATAATAGATATCCTTAAAACAAACATTAATTAAAACATTTGCGAATGCCCTGCATCTAACTTCCACGATCTACATCCAACTACAAATGATCTGCTCACCAACCACATCCGCAAACAAATTTGAGTACTCAAATATCATTTGGTCCTCACGTTCCCAAGTAAACTCAGGACCACACTTAGAATCTCACCATACCTTTACCAACGCTATCTCACCACACTTCAAACCCTTAACATCTCGATCAATAATCTCAACAGGTTTCTTGACAAAGCAAAGAGTCTTGTCAACCTTAATCTCATCTAATGGCACATGCAGACTGGTATCCGCCAAACACTTTTTCAAATTAAATACATGAAACGTACCATGCACTCTACTTAACTCCTCAGGCAAATTCAACCGATATGTCTCAAATCCAATCCTTTCCGTAAATCTCAAATGGTCCTACGTATCTCGGTGCTAGCTTGCCTTTCTTACCGAAACGCACAACACCCTTCCAAGAAGATACTTTTAACCTCACAATATCACCAACACCAAACTCTAAGGCTTACGTCAATAATCCGCATAACTCTTTTGGCGATCTCTTGCTGCCTTAAGTCTTTCCTTAGTCAGAAAACCTTATTCGTAGTCTCTCGTTCTAATTCAGGACCAATTAGTTGGCTTGTTCCAACCTTTGCCCACAGAACAGGTGACCTACATTACCTTCCATACAACTTTTCACACGACACATACTCAATACTAAAATGATAATTGTTGATATAGGAGA
Source organism: Artemisia argyi (assembly GCA_030686995.1). Classification (NCBI taxonomy): domain Eukaryota; kingdom Viridiplantae; phylum Streptophyta; class Magnoliopsida; order Asterales; family Asteraceae; genus Artemisia; species Artemisia argyi. The sequence continues at coordinate 48,065,675 of CM060698.1, forward strand.
ACTCAGCTAAGGGTAAATGTATACCCTGGCTTCCTCCAAAATCAAACACACCCATGCTCTCAGCTCACCATCCAACGCCTGATTAGTACGGTCACTTAGTTCACTCATTAGAGAATGATAAGTCGTACTCATCTACAAACGCGTTCTCAAGACTCTATAACACGTTTACCACTATCGCGAAGTAAGTATTTCATCATGTTTCTTGATGATCAACGCGACACCCCATGGCTCTTTACCAACTCACCGAGCGAAAAGTCTCGCCAACTCCTCCTTAATAAAATCTCCAGGTACCTCTGGCTGTTGCAACACCCTACTAATCGTTGACTACAACCTTTACCTTCAAGCATTTCAAACACTTGCTAAAGTATCGGGATTCTCCTTCATACCCACTCCTCCATACATCTCTTGCTAAGGTAATAATACGTCTTATCCATTCTCGGATGTATCAAATACCTTGCATGATTGGTGTCCTTACGCTTCCTCTCAATGAAACTAATAGCTGGTCCGCAAAGTACATTCCTCCATCTTCGTTCCTTTCCATTTACTGGTCTATACCAAGTAATCATTCTTCTTACATGTTCTCATCCTTGAACCTCTCTCTCTAGGCTGTCAGTATCATCCTCTTAACTCCGAACTTAATTATTATAATCATTGCTCACAAACATCTAAGTTTCACTCGTTCACTCCCGCTCAACGCTCTTACCACGATGTCCGCCCTTCCTTGACGGTGGCGAATCAGACAATCGTAGTCACTAAGAAATTCCACACCCAACTTCTTTTCGACATATATTAGCCTCTTGTCAAATATATGCTGAAGATTCTTATGATCTGTGTAGATAACACTTTCTGCTCCATACAAATATCATCTCCAAGTTCTACTCCCCAACTTTAAATCATGTATCACACAGTTCCTCTTATGGATCTTCCACCTCCGCGATGCCTACGCAATCTATAGAAAGATAGAAATGAATCATCAATAGTACCTGCCAATCCTAGGGACAATCGTCTCTCAGATGGTGTCTTAGATACTTTCCACTCTTCACCACTTATATCTTACTAATGTCCATGAACACTCGCTATCGTTGACCACCTTCCTGAAGAACGTACATCTTAAAGCTACACCTCTCACTTGAACAACTTAGCAAACACCCTCTTCTTCTTCAATGAACAAATTGATAATCAAAACGACAATCGATCCTAAGTAAACGACGCGAACCATGAAACCAGTCAAACTAAAATGTATATCAACGAACTCAAAAGGGGTACAAATTACCGACTAGCAAACTAACGAACATCAAAATCAAAGCTAGGAAAACACAATGAGAAATTTTCCCCAATAAAATTAGACACGGATAAAATGTTCATGAAAACCCATACAAAGAAAATATAAAATACACATACCCATAAAACATCCACAAGCGTACCTTAACGAAAGAAACACTCGATGAACCAAATACATAACAAGTTTGGTAAATAAGAACCATAGACAGTTCTTATTCCCTTACTCGACCTTCCCAAAAACAATTGAACACCGTTTTTCACAAGACATATCTTAAACTTATACATTTTTTTTATAAAATATATATACACCATTTTTTTTCACACTTCATTTTCACCATAAAAATAATAGTTTCCAACAAATGACCTTGAAATACCCAAAACGAATTTTAAAATACCATAAGGACTTTAACACAACCCCTTTATTTGATGCGAAAAACACAGAAGAATCACATAACCAAAATAATCATCAAACGAGCTCATACCAGTGAACACTCACGCAAATACATTGCAAACCAAGCGAAAAACGTAAAAACTCATTCGTACAATGATCAAATTAAGATAATAGAAAAACATCAACACTAACAGGTCGCAAAAACATCTCACGAAATCCAATTGGTGTGCAAATGAGGGATCAAATATCCACACCAACTCGTCACGAACCAACAATACTTGAAGAATAGTATAACATTTATCCGAGGAGTGAATGTATGGAATAACCAAAGAATCGTACCAATATCCAACAAAATGAATTCGATTACCCAACACCTATCACGACTTCAAATAGAAAGAATATGGCATCTGTACCATCATAGTACGAATCGGAATGCCAACCAAAGAATTAGGTATACAAACGGAGTATCTAGCAAACGAATCAACTTAAATACCACAACATAAGTACCCACCGATAATTGAGGTATCAACATATGATAGGTAGGATGGAATCTTACCACCTACACACCCCAACATATAACGACTGCCCAAACGGTTAAGAGAATACTTCTTTAACCATACAACCATCACCAACATGATATCACATACCATCTACCACAACATATAACAACAAACATCAATCAATGCAATAATGGTCACATGTCCACGTGTGTGATACCCTTATAATTATGTTCGTGACCATAGTTATAAGCCTATTCCACACGCATACTTACTTCCAAAACCACACATCTCAATGATAACGCACATATACCACATAGAACCTAATACACCATGCAATCCATGCTATCATACTTGCAAGTCCACTTGTGTTGTGACGCATGTATGATTATGTTGACCACCTTAATTTTCTATGCCCCCCTTCACAAGTGTACTCCCTCCTATGACAACACATTATGCAAACAATCATGCAAACAAAAACAAAAGACGTCGCAAACAATCATCTCACATGGAACAATTCCAACGATCACGTAAACTCTATAATCAAAATCACTTGGATAAGGTCGATCCAATATCCAAGGGTAATCACGCTCCAACATGGCTCCAGACGGAAAAAGACAATATACGAATTCCAAAACATAACACAAAACAAAAGACATCGCACAATGGCTCAAACTCCATTCTCGCACTTGCCTCCCAACTCAAATCGGTTAAACTTACTACTCACTATGGACTCCAGATCCGAATCGACATTATTCCATCCTAACTCCCCTTTCATCTTTACTCAACCACTTATTCCTATTTCCTATACGTTGAGGAAATCGACAACATACAAAACCATCACTATTCTTTTCTTCCAATTCCACATGATCCGCAAGTGCATACGAATTATGAGGTTTGGACTGAACCACCTTTCCTTCACCTGAAAAGTGAGGAAACTTTTCAGGGTACTCGGTAACGGCTCCATCTCTAGAAGTCGTCGTGGCTATAAACCTCTCCACTTCTTCTCTACCAACGTATTTTGTAAACATCCTCTCCTTGTTTGAACATGGATACATGCTAGCAGGAACTCAGATTATGCGGTTAGTCCGCTTCATCCTACCACCTCTCTCGCATCCAATAGCGACAATGGTAGTCCAACGAAGCATCTTACACGCAGAAGATGATATAATAAAGTCGATATATACAATACTACGTATAGGGGATAGAATAGATGTCCGAAACTCAATAAAACATCTCATAAATATAGGAAAATAGACATATAAAATATTATACTTACACATAGATCCGAAATGAAACTATATAAAGGACTCCTAGGTTATAGTCTAGGTTCAACCACCTACTTCTCTATAACCAAGGCTCTGATACCAATCTATCATACCTCGCCAAGGCGGAAACGCGAGGGTGTAACTTCATGGATATCATCACAACACCTGGTGTCTATATAGAGAACAACTACATGCACAAAAATAGAGCAAAGTACAAACACAAAGTGTTGTAACAATACCCTAAAACAAAAATAACTAAAACAAAATCTGAAACAATACATAAATCCAAACATAGCTGATAAACCACTTCCAATGCAACTAGGGTCTCGTCTAATCATATCCTTAGAAAGCTCACCTGAAAATGATGCTTAAAACGTCAACATAATGTTGGTGAGATTCATAGGTTTAAGACTCATACATACTGATGAGGCGAAAAATGAACCACTTTTAGGGGGTCATTTAAGCCCAGAATTGAATTTATTTGATCAAATATTACCCTAAATCGTTCCTTTTGTGATTTTAGGTACTTTGGCAGTGAAATCTGGAAAAGGAAGCAATTCGAACGTTTTTGGAGCATAAAAGTGAAGAAAACGCCAAAGACTTAATTTTCCATGCTAAGAACAGTGTATGACGGCGTCAAGAGGAAATTCCTGACGGCGTCAAGAGTAAAATCCATGACGACCCAGAAGAAACCTGAAGGCGTCACAAGAAGAGCGTCAAGAGTTAATTTCATGACGGCCTGCATAAGGTGTACACATGACGGCGTCAGATCCAGATCTAGGCAGTCCGAGGAACTATTTGGCGGCGAGATGACGGCGTCAGACATTTGTTCTTGACGCCGTCACCTTCTTAAATCTATATATAGTTTTCTATTTTTCATTCATTAAGAAGAACTTGTGTGGAGAAACCCTAGGGCCGAACTTTATGAACCCTAGCTCGTATTTTACAGTAAATTCAAGGGGTTTTCACCCCTTGAATCCTTTCATGTGCTATTGAGATAAGTCTTCTCTTTAATTCAATCAATATGTCTATGTGTTGGTTGTCTATATCATGTGCTTGTCTTGATTTCAACATGTTAGGCTTGATTTATCTTGTGTTTGCTTAGATCTAATGAAACCTAGATGTTAATTATGTGTTGATTACTTGTTTATGGTTGTATTGGATGAATGATTTCAATGTTAGGCTTAAGAAAACTGGCAGATCTCCATTGTTTAACATGCTTGAACGTCTTAGGAAACATGAACCGATGTGTACTAGGTTTTATTGGTTGTATTTAATGCATGAGTAAATTCTAATGATCCCATGTTAGGAGCTTCTTAGCCGGCTCGACATAGGAGTGAAGTAGGCACTCATAGGATTGGGGAAGTAAGTACGCCACCCCATGAATGGTATTAAGGAATACAACCCATCATCCACGCAACTATAACAAGTAATTAACGTGTAAAAGATATCTAGGGAGCAGTGAAATCTAAGTAAACACATTTCTCCCACATATTGCTCACAACTTTAGTATAATTTAGTTTATTTTCATTTCTAGTATTTTATTTTGATTGCATCTTAGTATTGGGTTAGTTGACTAACAACTAATTTCGCCCAAATCCTTCAAACTCGAGATTTTTACTTGCTTTCCTAAAAATATAAAAAATACAAAAAGAATCATCCCTCATCTCTAGACCTAGTCTTTAGGTTTTCTAATCCTAGCGGCACTATTCCTAGCTGAACGATCAATCCCCCGGTACTTGTCATTATATTATACTACATCGATCAGGTACACTGCCTGGTGGGGGTTGTAAGCTTCTCAAGATCCCTTGAGAGGTAAAGCCTGGTGCAATCCCTATGCATCAAGTTTTTGGCGCCGCAGCCCGAGGAATAGTTATTGTCTAGGTTAGTATCTCTTTTTATTAGGTCTACTTGCTAGATTCCTTTCTACTAAGATTTTATCTTTATTTTTAGGTTCTCTTTAGTCTATCTTATTTCTTCGTGTTTTTGTTCGTAACTTTTCACCACCGGACATCATGGACGATGGGAACATCTTTGAACCCGTCATCCCACCACAACAAAACCCACCACTAGAACCTCTTAGGCCCCGAACCTTAGGAGAGTATTCCCGACCTAGCCACCAAGGCTATCGAAACACTATTGAGCTCACCGGAGCCAATGTGACTCCCTTGCGATCCGACACCATCCGGTTGGTGCAAAGCGGATGTGCATTCCATGGACTTCGTTCCGAAGATCCAAATCAACATCTCAAGGACTTCCTTAAAATCGTAGATTCCATAGACCTAGATGTCGCAACTAGAGAGACAACCCGATTACGCCTATTCCAATTCTCTATACGTGATCAAGCTAGTCAATGGCTTGAGCGTTTACCCGCGGGATCCATCACCACATGCGATGATCTCACCACTCATTTACTTGCTCAATTTTTCCCACCGGGGAGAACTACTAAGCTTAGAAATGACATCTTGATGTTCCAACAACGTCAAAATGAAACTCTTTATGAAGCATGGACTCGTTTCAAGGACTTACTCCAAAAAGTCCCTCATCATGGCATAGATCTTTGGCTCCAAGTCCAAATCTTCTATGACCATATCGATCTCTCCACGAGGCGAGCTATTAACCAATCGGCCGGTGGTAAGCTACGTGATCTAAGTGCGGAACAATCATGGGAACTCATAGAAGATCTTGCTCTCTATGACAACGAAAGTTGGAATGATTCCCGTGATTTAAACAAAACGGTCAAGGCAATATCTTTGCCTTCAAACAACTCTAGCACTCCCGACCGTAGGATCATGGAACTTGAGGACCAAGTCAAGTTTCTCATGAAATCTTACGAAGCTCTTAAGCCTTCAAGCCAAGTGAACAAAATCACTTCTTCATGCGAATTATGTAGTGGTCCCCATGACACTCGTGATTGTGTGGAACTCCCCGGAACAGCTTTTGCGGACTACGCATCCTCGCGTACCGACGAAGCGGGAGATAAGTGGTACACTTTCAAACCCGAGCCAAACCCTTACGGTAATTCCTACAACCCCTCTTGGAAAAATCACCCAAACCTTAGGTGGAAACAAAATCAAGCTAATTCTTCCAATCCACCTAATCGTTACCAACCAAACGGGCCACCCTCCAACTGTACTGTCAGCAACAATCCTTCTAACATCTATGGTAGTACCAACAATATTGAAGGATTGATGTCTAAGTTCATGGCATCTAAAGAAGCACGCATAGCTAGGTTTGAAACCGAATTCAACCAACAACAAACGGAGATGACCAACAAGATAGACAACTTGTTGAAAGCCCTCAACAACCAAGCGTTAACTACACCTAGGAAGGACACTAGGGACACCAATAACGGAATCCAAATTAAGGACCCCTCATCATCCAAACATGTCCACTTTGTCAATGTTGTCACCATTAAGCCAATAGATAAGGAGATAGAAGAAAGTGACAAGGATGAAGTTGGAGTAGAAACCGAGACTAGCGATGAAAGTAGGGAAGTTGAGGTTAATAAGGGAGAGGAGTTAGAGGAAGTAGAAACTATAGAAAAATACTTTGATAAGTTGCCCACCAAGGAAGAACGGGAATACCATAAGGATTTATTCGATAGTCCCGAGAGACCATATATCCTTGGCAAACCCCTTATCAAAATGGGAGACCCCTCTAACATCAACATACCATGAAACATCGAGCATATGCATATATGGAAAGCTTACATCGATCCTAGATCTCCTGTAAACATCATGACTAGGACTTATTTCAATTGGGTGATGAAGAAACAACTTGATTATAGGATGATGCCCAATAAGAATTTGATAAGTAATTTTGTTGGAAAAGTGAAGGGATTGCATGTGATTATAGGTAATTTCACCTATGAGATCGATTTTATGATAGTAGAAGACACTCGTCTGGTGATAGATGATTGCCTAAGCCAAATAATATTCGGAAAACCATTTGTTGAGGCCACTAGGATGAGTTATGATCCGACTTTAGGGATAGTTAGGTTCAAGGAAGAGAATGATGAGATTGCCTACCAAATGCCCTACAAAATTGAGCAATATCGCCTTCTCTCTAATATAGAAAAGGAACACAAGCAAGCGACTTATTATAGGAATGATGAGGATAGACGTAGAGGAGTAGAGTATGTGAAGAATAGGATGCTTGGTTTCTACAAAGAATGTTTGCAACTAGGTCCGGAGTACAAAACTGGTTTAGAAGACGACCTAGAGAGTGAAACCAACGATGAGATCACGTAGTAACCCATGACCTTGAGTCTAGTTACAAGACTCTTAAATAAAGAAAAGCGCTTCTTGGGAGGCAACCCATGTTTTGTGTGATGTTTATTTTGTGTGTTTGTTATTTGCTTCCGTATGCATGCTTTATTTTTATTGTTGGTAGATCATGTTTCTAAACTAAATAGTGGAAATACTTTACTTTGTTGTTTGGCCTAGTCTTAACTTCACCTAAAGGTATTTTTGCAAAAGATAAGTGTAAGGGGAAACCCCAAATATATTTTTAAGAAACAAACTGATCATGATTCTCCACAATATTAAATGAACATGTATATTCGTATTTGTTAGAGTCAAATGCTTGTATCGAGTCATAATGACGTTTTGCAGGATTTTCCAGGAAGTAGAACCAAGTTTTTCCAGAAATTTTCCGGAAACTTAACATAAGAATTTCTGCAGGTCAAATCTGACGGCGTCATGAGTTTACTCTTGACGGCGTCACGTGTAAAAATCTGGAAATTTTACCGGTTTTGTTTTTCTAACGGAGTCTTAAAGTTTTTGTTGAATTATCAGTTTTATAATCTCCAGGAAATCAGCAAACATCATTCCACAAGCATTATATCTTATTTTGTTTTCTAGGATTTAGTAACATATGTAGATTGCCGCCGATTTTATGCGAGGTTGCCTTGTCTGTTTTCTCAGGTTTTACAGGTTATGTATGACAAGAAGATGATTATTATTCTGGAAGGGAAGCTTTGATTGTTCATTTTCTTGGAGGAAAATCTAACCTGGCCACCTTATTATCCATATCGAGCGAATCAGGGGAGTATTTGATTTCATTTGTTTTACTTACTTCACTTTTACCTCCTTTACTTGAACATTGGGGACAATGTTCATCTTAAGTGTAAGGGGAGGGTAAAATGATGATACCTTACAAATACACTTTCGCTTGAGTTTGTTTGTTTAATAGTAGATATGTAATAAACCTATAAGAAATACTTGTTAGTGCAACTTTAGCGCCAAATTTAAAATTTTTTACAACATTTAGGAGTGAAACTTTAGCCATACCAAGCGTCTCATGGATAGGAGATTGTATGACTAGCACATAACCGTTATATTCAGAAAAATTTTCCACCCAAATATGTGAGGTTCGCCTTTAGATTTGATAGGAAAAGCATTTACTATTAGTGCTTATGAGTGTACCGGTAGCATTTAGATTCTAGAACTTGCGTTAGTGATACATCCCGAGACCGCTAGTGAGACTAAATTCGTGTAGTAGGATTTACTACATGATAAGAGGCATTAGGATCACCCTTGTGTTAAACCCGTATCATAATTACTTGACCATTTAAGTCATATTATTTGGCTAGTTAAGTCAATTAATTTTTCCCACACCTTAGCGTTGTACTCATTTTTAGTACACGAAACCCCTAGTACACCCCTCCGAGCCTATCTTTTCGTTTATAACTTTAAGCATCTTACTTAAAGGAAGAATTTGTTACACCCCACTTAAATGTACACCCACATTGCCTTTGCCTTCCGTGTATGCGCTCATTTTTAGTGCATTATTGTTATTTGTTAAACCCTAAGTTAATTATCTAATTGATTACATGGTTGCTAAGTCGAGTCATATCCTTGTACATATTGTTTTGGGACGATTGGGACTCATGGGTAAAGTACTTATTTTATGGAGTAATGGGGAAGAACATCATATATTACCCCCATATGTACGTTAATCTTAAAAGTACTCCAAGTGTTTTGATTTTCTTAATTCGAGTCATTAGATTAGTTTATTGTAAAGTATGTAAAAATTCAAGTGTAAGGGGAATTTCCATTCCCTATGATGTATTATTTTGGATGGTAGGGTAAGAGTGTATGCAAAAAAAAAAAAAAAAAAAAAAAAAAAAAAAAAAAAAAAAAAAAAAAAATCGAAAAAATTAAGAAAAAGAAAAAAAAAATAGAAAAAAGAAAAGAGAAAAAAACATACGGACTACCATCCCTTTTTATTCTATGTTCATTTTATGTTTTTTTGTTATTTTTCAATTATTAGCTTAAGTCGAGTCTAGTCTTAGCTTAGCAACGCCATATTGTACATGTAATTAACCAAGATTGTTAACTCGCCACCAGTAAAGACTGCCTATATCCAACAAAACCGTGTATTTCATATCCCTACACCTAACGTTACAACCCTTTAAAAGACCTCTTTGATAGTTTATCCTAGGTGCTTACGCCATGTGGTGGAGGTTTGATCCTTTCCCAAGCCTATGGTAATCTATTTTGCTATGACAGGTAGTGAGAGATATCTTCCGTTTCCATATTGTAATTTATACTTTATTACACCCGAGAGATGTGAGTATCTAAACACTATTTGTGAGGTGCTAGTGTATGACCTCCGTGCTTGTCTTTGGTCTTTAGTGGAACGATTAGTTGTTGTAATTACTTTTATATTAGTGTTAAATGACCCCTAACTTGTATTTTGATTAGAATAAAAGTGCATTTGCTTGAGGTCAAGCAAATCTCAAGTGTAAGGGTATATGATGAGGCGAAAAATGAACCACTTTTAGGGGGTCATTTAAGCCCGGAATTGAATTTATTTGATCAAATATTACCCTAAATCGTTCCTTTTGTGATTTTAGGTACTTTGGGAGTGAAATCTGGAAAAGGAAGCAATTCGGACGTTTTTGGAGCATAAAAGTGAAGAAAACGCCAAAGACTTAATTTTCCATGCTGAGAACAGTGTATGACGGCGTCAAGAGGAAATTCCTGACGGCGTCAAGAGTAAAATCCATGACGACCCAGAAGAAACCTGAAGGCGTCACAAGAAGAGCGTCAAGAGTTAATTTCATGACGGCCTGCATAAGGTGTACACATGACGGCGTCAGATCCAGATCTAGGCAGTCCGAGGAACTATTTGGCGGCGAGATGATGGCGTCAGACATTTGTTCTTGACGCCGTCACCTTCTTAAATCTATATATAGTTTTCCATTTTTCATTCATTAAGAAGAACTTGTGTGGAGAAACCCTATGGCCGAACTTTGTGAACCCTAGCTCATATTTTACAGTAAATTCAAGGGTTTTCACCCCTTGAATCCTTTCATGTGCTATTGAGATAAGTCTTCTCTTTAATTCAATCAATATGTCTATGTGTTGGTTGTCTATATCATGTGCTTGTCTTGATTTCAACATGTTAGGCTAGATTTATCTTGTGTTTGCTTAGATCTAATGAAACCTAGATGTTAATTATGTGTTGATTACTTATTTATGGTTGTATTGGATGAATGATTTCAATGTTAGGCTTAAGAAAACTGGCAGATCTCCATTGTGTAACATGCTTGAACGTCTTAGGAAACATGAACCGATGTGTACTAGGTTTTATTGGTTGTATTTAATGCATGAGTAAATTCTAATGATCCCATGTTAGGAGCTTCTTAGCCGGCTCGACATAGGAGTGAAGTAGGCACTCATAGGATTGGGGAAGTAAGTACGCCACCCCATGAATGGTATTAAGGAATACAATCCGTCATCCACGCAACTATAACAAATAATTAACGTGTAAAAGATATCTAGGGAGTAGTGAAATCTAAGTAAACACATTTCTCCCACATATTGCTCACAACTTTAGTATAATTTAGTTTATTTTCATTTCTAGTATTTTATTTTGATTGCATCTTAGTATTGGGTTAGTTGACTAACAACTAATTCCGCCCAAATCCTTAAAACCCGAGATTTTTACTTGCTTTCCTAAAAATATAAAAAATACAAAAAGAATCATCACTCATCTCTAGACCTAGTCTTTAGGTTTTCTAATCCTAGCGATACTATTCCTAGCTGAACTATCAATCCCCCGGTACTTGTTATTATACTATATTACATCGATCAGGTACACTGCCTGTTGGGGGTTGTAAGCTTCTCAAGATCCCTTGAGAGGTAAAGCGCCTGGTGCAATCCCTACGCATCACATACATACGATAACATTATAAGTCCAAGCTCTTTGACACACACATAATCACAGTAACCCAAACATTTAAGACAAGCATCATTCTCATCCCAAGTTTAAAACAAATTAAAAATATGGGACTATGAACTCACCTCAAACCTTGCAGCTTTCACAAAAACAAATCACAATCTATAACACACAAAAATAAATCCACATTACACATGGCCAAGCTAAAAGCTATAACCCATGTAATACACATATGATGGATGTCTAAGACTCATATGACCCACCATGGATCTCCTAGACCCCATACTAACCATCACCACAACCTAATACTTACTAAACCTTGCACTTTTAAAATCAGAAAACGCAGAATTTTAGGGTACATTCGCCCACATGAAATCATAGTAATTAAAGCTCAAAAACTCACACCAAAAATTCACCGTAGTCTCTAATAATCATACAAGCTAATCCCAAAAGGCCATGGACTAATAACACACAAAAGTACTCAAAAGAAAATCAAACTTTTCAACTATCCAAATTCGGATCTGAACGCACACCAAAAAGTTTTAATTAGAATTAAATACTTCTACAACTTTTTATCGCGAATCCTTTTCGTGGTAGTCTAAAATAACCCTAAACTTAACTTTTCCAGAATGAATAGCCTTAATAACACTCTTTCACCCACAATTCACTATCAAACTTTTACCCAAATTCTGTCCCGGTTTAACAGCTTTGACACCTTATCAAAGAAAAATCAAAAGACTAACTTCCCGACCTTGAAATCAATTGTGGCCGGACTTTTTGGAAAGCTCTTTCATTAGAATTCAATTTAGACCAAAAATTAGTAACCTAACTCCTCACCATTAGTTAAATACACTCACATCATTACAACACTAGTTTTCTGTCCAAACCCTAACGCATAAACTAAGGCGTTTTACACTCAATTCTCTTAACCAATCATCATAATACAATGATTAATTGATCCCAAAATGTTTTAATTAGTTAATTTACAGAAACTTACAAACCTTAGATCCATCATAATGAATATTACATGAATTAGATTAATTAATCAATTAATTGAATATAGGGTTTAAAGATTTTACCTTTATTCTTGATTATTACTTCGAAATTACAAACCCTAATTTTTTTTCTCCTTCTTTTCTCCTTGTGGTCGACCACAATATGCAGAAAAATATGTTTAGGGTCGTTCTATATGGTTATAAGGGTAAGGGTTGGGCTTGTTTGGGTTGAACTAGGATTCCTTATTGCTAGGAATTGTATTTGGGCTCAAATTTGATTTCCTTTTCCCTAGAAACACTCCTTGGCCGAATTTTTGTGTATATATATATATATATATATATATATATATATATATATATATATATATATATATATATATATATATATATATATATATATATATTATATTTTTTATTAAATTAAATTATTACACTCAAAACCTTATACTCTTGATATTTTATAAGTCCCCATAACGAATCCTAACGTCTTACACGATAAACCTTAGTTTTCACGGCAAACCGGAAAATAATCATTTTCAAAACAAAGTTTCCAAAAATAGATTTTCACACTTTTTTATAAGCATAACACATAAAAACAAACTCTTCGTAACTTGCTAACGCTCAAATACTTGAACGAAGACTCGTTACGCAAAAACACCAAAACTACACAAGTCATTTCTATACCACAAAGGCGATCAAAATGAACTTATCCAAATATCAACAATACTCACTCATAAAAACAACACCACACAAAGGGATTTAGTGCTAAAACTCACCTATATCACACATATAACACTTCAATCACCTAGGACACACCAAACAAACGTCAACCGAGTCAAGACTATCAGTTAAACTGACTTGCTAAAACCACGGTTGTTACATGAAGGTTGCTTGATTTACAAATAATTGGCTTAATGTGACTCAAACATCATGTTCTTATGAAGATAAATCTAGATGATATGTTTTACTTACAATTCCCAATGGAGATGTGTGAATGTTTTGATAAGAGCAAGCAAAATGTTTTAATCTTTTGCTCATGATTTAATGGTTATTTTGTTTTGATGGTATATTACTTGATTTAATAAATGTGCTTGATTTAAGAATGTTCCTTAGCATATCTTGTGAAATGAATCCCATTAAGGTTATTTATCTTAAATGAGTTTGTGATTCTCAAGTGATATTAAAACTAGACATTTAGATATTCTTGAACAAATATTAAAACTATACATAATTTAACTAGTATTTGAGAAAGAAAATGAGTTTTACTTGTTTATGCATTGTGACAAGTTATTTTTCAATTCTAATAACTTATATTACTTCAAAAAGGAATGTGTAGTGCATTATCTTGTAACACAACCATGCATGCTATAAAGAAAGTGAAATACATAGAATATATAGTGTGTATTATTCTTAAACATGTATTTTAGCTTGGAGTGATGATTTTAAGTAGTGTGAGCAAAGTTTACATATGTTGTTATTTGCTCATGTTTGGTTCTTCGGATATGACACATTTATCTATTGTATTGCAATGTAAATTGCTTGAATATTTCGGACGAAACATCCAAGACGTCAATCCTACTTTATTGTATACTAGCAGGGTACCCGCGCGTTGCAGCGGCGGATATCCTGAAATAATTTTTTTTGGTAAATAATGTATTTTAGTATATTATGTTTTTTATAATAAATTTATTGATATCAAGAATTGCATGTAACATATTTTAACTCCTTAACTAATGACAATGTTTTTAATTACACAATTGTGATAATAATTATTAGAGGTGGTAATTTGTGCACAAAATAAGAAAAAAATGGGCTAATTTGTAAACGATGTGGGCATATTTTGCCCTCGTCTTTTTTTGAAATGGGCATGCATTGCCTATTGAAAAGTTAAACGGCACTAATGGATACATAATTTCTCTCAATTGTAGAACATTACAATCGTTTTTAAAGAAAAATATATAATATATTTGATTTTTTTAATATAAATGGGGTGTTACGCTTAAGGAATTTATTTTGTCTTTTTTAAAGCGATTCGTATAACATTAACCCGTTTGGCCCGTGTCTGTTCGGGCTTGAATATTTGTATAATGTGCTTTATTATTTGTATTAGTGACATTAAATGCAGGAATTGTGTTTAAGATGGTTGTACAATATGCTTGATAATTTGTATTTCTTATGAAAGAGGTGTTTTAATAACGACATTAATTGTATTTATTAGCTCGTTAATTAATTGACTACATTAAATATCTTGACCGCATTAATAGTGCTTTGTATTTTGTATATTAAGCTTTAAGACTTGTAAGTTTTAAAATTAAAATTGATGAGAAAGATCATTAATAGTGCTTTGTGTATTGTACAATAAGCATTATGGCTTGTAAGTCTTAATTTTAAGGGGAATTGCATATATACCCACCGAAAGTTGCATATTTGCATATTCCCCAAGATACAAGTTTTAAATGCATAATGTACAATGGTGTTTAAGCATGTTTTTGGGAAAATATGCAAATATGCAAGTTTTAGTCAGTATATATGCAATTACCCCTAAATTTTAAGACTAACAGGAGAGAGATTCATTCATACATTATATATAGTATAGATTTTATGCATGTGTTAAACATGTTATTATAATATTTGGAACACAACTATTTGAAAAGTAGATTCAATATAACATTATCAATACAAGTGTGAGTTATGATCCAATGCATATTCTTTTCATCGATAAAGGATGTAAATATTTTTATATTAATCTAGTGTGATTGAGTATGTAGATTCAAGACTATATCTTTAGTTATAATTTGATATAATCTTGAAACTAAAAAAATAACAATCCAATTTCTTCTCCACACTTCGAAAATATGTCAATTAGATTTGATAAATATATCAACCATAATTTGAATAATAAATTGATATAATATCAAGATCTTTCTTGACCCTCACGGACACTCAATTAAAATAAATAGGCATTTTGATAATGTGTTCCATTAATCCTAAGATTATTTATGAGTGAGGTTAGTGAATGATTGAAAGTTGACTTATTACTTCATGATTGTTATATGTTTTGTTTATGTGGAAGACTCTTCATTGTTACGTATAATGAACACACTTAGATTTTGAAAATACTTTTTCTTTTATATAACTACTAATGTTTTAAAATGATCAAATTTCTCTTATTAAACAACTTAAGGTAAAACAAGGTAATTTGTTGAAAATATTTAAGTGTGTTGCTAAGAATAGATTAAATTGTTTGAAATATTTAGGTGACTAGATTTAACTCATTTACAAGATGTTTGTGTAACATTAAGCCATCTATACCTAAATGCAATGCAAGCATAATATTGCAATTCTAACGCAAGAAATCTAGCATAAGATCTAGTTAAGTATAAACCAGAAAACTAGCTGTAAACAAATATGGCACATATGCTTAGATATACAATTAGCTAAAATTCAAATAGCAACAATCATCTAATATATTCAATTAACAAAATTAAGACACAAAGAAGTTCACATAATCATATAGCATAACACATAAAATCACATGTCGTCGTTTTGTGTATTATACACAATAATGTTTACTTGGCTCGATTTTATTTGAAAAAAAAATAGTTACTTCCCCATTTTAAAGATCAATATTTTTAAAAATATGAATACTTAATTTTTCAAAGATATACCAACTAAGAATCCCCGACTGGAAGAAAAAGAAAAAATACAAGTTTTATATCAAAATGAAACACAAATTTTTGACCACCGTATAGTATTTTGACTTTTTGACTTATTTAAGTTTGTAATGATTACTTATGATTATTTTTAAATAAAAGTAGACTCAATTACCTTTAAAAAGATGGGTGGCACGACTTCTACGGAGTTACGGTTAATTTTTTATGATTTTTCAAAGTTTTTGAAAAACTGCGAACAGACAGGCGGACCCCTTAAATATTTAAGGGGACCGTCCAATATTTAAGGCGGCCGCCCAGACAATTAAGGGGGCCACCCATCTGGTACTCAAAATTTCATTTTTTGAAAAAAATTGTTTTTTCTAACTTTGCTAAAAGTTGTGAAACTTTCTGATTTGATACCGAACATATAATACTTATTTAAAGCACAATCTTATCTCGAGCTAGTATAATTAGTGTATATAACATCAAAACTAATACAAGTTAATCAACAAGATACTTTTCATATTTAATCATCCTTAATGGGTAATTTGATACATGGATCATTCTCAATTTTTAAAACCATTTGTTTTGAAAATTAGAGCGACGTGGCTCTGGTACCAATTGTGGAGATCATAGAGGGGGGGGGGGGTGAATATAATTCCCTTTTAAAATCTTAAAACGTTTTGTATCAAACTATCTATTAAGTTAAGCTTAATATGAGAAGTGTGAATAATAATCTATTAGACCATATCATATAATTTTACACACAATCACAATATTAACTTGAAACTATAACACAATCAATCATCATGACAATATAAGCAACAATCAACACATATTTGCAAGCATAGATATAAAGCAATAAATGTAAAGAGATAAGAGAAAGAAAATACAAACTGTACACGATGATTTATAGTGGTTCGGCTACAAGGACACCTTCCTTGCCCTACTCCACTCCCCGAGTCACCTACTCGAGAGTTCACAACACTACTCAACAAGCTCCCTTTTGGAGGAGAAAACCGTACACACCTTTGCTTACACCGATTTCTGACACTAAGCAATATGTCGAGTCCTAATGCTAGCTAGGACCAAACTCACGACACGACTTCGATCACTACACAACTTCTACACACGACTTCTTCACACCACTACTACTACACAACTACGTGACTTCTTCACATCGCTACTTCTTAACAACTACATGACTTCTTCACACCATCATGACTATACACTACTAGTCTTCACGACTTCACTCCATTTCTTACACACCCATTGACTCACTACTAAGTAAGATCATCTTGATCTACTTATTACATATACTTATATAACTTACTTCTACAAGTTCACATCAATACTAACTAGACTCTAATGCTTCTTTGACTTGATTATAAGAAGTATTCTTCTCTTGTACTTTGAGTGGTGAAGGATTGAATCACTTGAAACAAAAGCTTATAATCTTATGATAAAAGTATTTAGAAGGATGTTTAGAAATAATTGGGATTGAAAATTTTAGTACAAAAGGTGAGGAAAAATGCCAGGGATTGAACCAGTATTTATAGGTAAGAAAAGATGCTGAGGAGAGTGTTGGCCCCCTTAAAGTATGGCCGACCCCTTTAAATATTTAAGGGGACCGCCCTCAATTAATGGGGCCACCCCTCAGAAACGGCTCTTTTCTTTATCTTTTACTGGGGAAGGTTTATCTAGTGAAAATTTTAACTGTTTTTTGCCAAAAATTTGAATTTATATATTTATTATGAATTAAACATTTTCCTTTATATACCAAAAATGTTTTGTAAAAGATATAAAATATTTTTAACATTTTATAAAAATTGTAGTGATTAAATAAAAGTTCCTTTGCTCATAAAATGCATTAGGCATTTGTTTATTCATACCTTAAGTGATTGTTGAAGCATACTCGAGATGTTGAGATGTCGAGAGATGTTGACGTATGAATGCATAGATGATTTGTGATCACAAGTAACTTAAGAACTTTACGTTTTGTGTTATAGCTTACATATTTGTTATTATCAAAACATGAAAAGGATGTTTAGATTAAATATCGTAATATTTATGCCAACACATTTCAACCCATACTCTTATAAACCCATGTATCAAACGCACCCTAAATAGGTGTTTGTTGAGGCACATGGGTTTATGAATTGGGCATGGTACCCAAATACATGAGGTTTGTCAAAAGTAAGCTCACATAAGAGATTTATAAATTATGTGGATTAAATTTTTTTGTCTCTCTATCTCTCTTCTTTTTAAATATTATAAATTCTATATTAAATTATAAAAACGATTGTTTATTTAGCTAAATTGTTGTGAAACAACGACCTAATAGCACAATAAGAACAATAATCAAAGTAATATAAAAGAGTATGAGAGGGAAAGATAAACTTGTTATTGGTGTGTCTCCACATTACATTAGGTGCCTCTATTTATAGGGACCTTAACATAAATGATATTAAGTACAATGATGTAAGTTACAAGGTTAATCATAAAGGTGAAGGTTACACATTAGAGGATATAAATGTGATGATTAATGTGTACAATCAATATAATAAATATATTCATAACATTCCCCCTTGATTGTACATCATTGAAATACGCTTTGAATACCGCCTCATTAAAAACCTTGCTAGGAAAAACCCGGTGGGAGAAAAATCATAGCTAAGGGAAAAAGAGTGCAGTGCGTATTATTCCCCCTCATAATCACTTCACTTGAGCTCACTGAAACGCCGCATTCCGATGCCATATATCAATTTCTTAAATGTTGAGGTAGGGAGTGCCTTGGTAAATAAATCTGATAGATTGTCGCTTGAACGAATCTTTTGAACAATAATATTCTTTTGTAGGTAATGAGTAAAAAAACTTCGGTGAAATGTGCTTGGTTCTGTCACCTTTAATAAACCCTTCCTTTAGTTGAGCAATGCATGTTGCGTTGTCCTTGTGTAAAATTATTGGTCCCTCATTTCCAGCATAACACTAATAGCTAACATGGGTTGTGGGCCTACTATGGGCTATATGGACATCCACTAAATTATTCATAACACTCCCTCTTGGATGTCCATATTGCTAATACGCTTAAAAAATGCTGCCTCATTAAAAACCTTGTCAGTAAAACCCAGTGGGACAAAACCATGACTAAGGGAAAAAGAGTGCAGCGCGTATTATCTCCCTCTGATGACTACATCACTTGAGCTCTTCGAGTAGGTGCATTCCAATGTTGTTGTTGAATGTCCTAAATGTTGAGCTAGAAGCGCCTTAGTAATTAGATCCGCCAAATTGTCACTTGAATGAACTTGTTGAACAATAATATCACTATTCTTTTGTAAGTCATGATTGGAAAAGAACTTTGGCACAATATGTTTTGTCTTGACGCCTTTGATGTAACCTTCCTTGAATTAAGCAATGTATGCTACATTATCTTCATGCAAAATTGTTGGTTCCTCATTCTCTGAAGAGTTACCACATGATCTACATATGTATTGAATCATACTTCTAAGCCAAACACATTTTCGACTTGCTTCATGTATCGCTAGAATTTCTGCATGGTTGGATGAAGTCGATGAGATCGTCTGCTTAACTGAACGCCATGAAGTTGTAGTTCCTCCACATATAAATACATATACAGTTTGAGATCAACCATTATAAGGGTCAGACATATATCCTGCATCTGCAAAACCAACTGGACTTGTATTTGATGGGTTAGTGAAATATAAACCCATATCAGTTGTACCTTGAAGATATTGAAATATTTGTTTTTACTCAATTTGAGGATTATGCCTCGTTAAAACCTTACTAGATAAACCCTGTGGGACAAAATTCTAGTGAAGGAAAAAAAAATACATAAATCCTTTATACGCTCGGGGATGTTGCCTCATTAAAAACCTTGCCGGAAAACCCTGTAGGGACAAAACCATGGTCAAGGGAAAAAGAGTGCAACGCGTATCTTCTCTCCCCTTGATGATCACGTCACTTAATCTCATTCAGTGAAATGCACATTCAAGTGTCTTGATAGAATCATGTGAATAAATATTCTCTACATGTTATTTTCATATCCATTTTAAGGATTAAGATACGTCATACATCTTATACAAGTACATCCGTGTAATTCACATATACATATTTTAGTATGACACATTTAAATCGATATTGTGATCATCATCTTTATAAATCAAGGGGTCTTTCTTCATCATGCGACCTCATAAACATGAGCGTCATTTATTCGTATAAAGATATGTAGCATCTTTCTTTAGCTTTCATCATGCATAATGATTACATCTTTAACATGTTCAATTCATAAGCTAAGACAAGCTCCATCTTTTTGTTTCAAAATCAACTTCTATGCATTCAATCGCCTTTACAATCATAAAATCAAATTGTATGAAACTTAAAACATATTCACATCTAGATCTCTTTATAAAGTTTCATGGGCTAACAAAATTCTTTATTTGGCACAATACTATACACTAAGGCGATTATAACATATATGTCAAACACATGATTAATTCAATACAATCAAGTAGTTTCTCGAGAACTTTTCTTATATGCTCTAAATATCGCTAGCATGCTCCATGCATTTTATATGCTATAATGAAATCTCAATAACACATGAGCTCTATTAATTAACTTTTAGACGCATATCGATTACTTATTACATTGCCAGACTTATAAATATTATTTACATTATTGGATCCACCACATGAGAACATATCTCCTAATAATCATTTACATGTCTTTACGAAAGTATTGTGTGCCATTAGTTATGCCTTATATACCAAAATTTCAATACTTTAATTTTACTTTCTCATAAAGATCAACAATGCATATCCAATAATTTTACACATTCATATATACAGACTTCAAGTCTCATTAACCATATCTCTTCACAAGAGATTTTAATCTTTTATTAGCTCTTTGCGTCTTTACTTCTTTTGGCCATTCACTTATACATCTGCACTTCCTGCAGGTATTGCTTCCATGATCCTCACCATGATTATAGCGCTATCTTTTATATTTTCATAATCATTACCATGCCCATTATCATATACAATAGTACTATCGACGTCGATTCATTACTTTTCGATTCCACACATTACTAGACATTATATATCGTTTATTGAGATCTTATAGTTTTTCATGTACCCGGGGTTTTTCAATAACCTTCATGTCTAGTGTCTATTGACTATTATGGGGTCTTATTACCTCGATTTGACCATCTTTATTTTCTTGCTCCATTTTATCTAATCATTCGAGGACTTTTATTTGGAATCGATTTGTCTATCACGCTGCAGCAGTACCATAGACTTACTACCATTGATTGGTTGTACCTTTGGGACATATATTTTAATTGGAGCATTAGCAGCATTTATATTATCCAGTGTAACACCCCCAAAATATCGCAGCGGAAGACTGTGTCATAGGGGTGCTACTTCATAATACAAAGTATAAGTTATAGAAAACGAACTCTAAATGAGACGTTTTGAAAAGTTACCATTCGATTAATGAATTCAAAGTTACAAACATGAGATTCCAAAGTATGATACTTAAATGTATACAAAATGTTTTGAATGGTAAATGATAAAAAGCGTAAGTCTTCAGAATATGCAGCTTGACTCTAAGTTCCATGCACTAGCTATCGCCTTACTAACCTGAGATAAACATGCTAAAGTGTCAACACAATGGTTGGTGAGTTCATAGAGTTTGTCTTAAAACAGTTGAAAAGCCTTAAAAGAATGTTCACACAGCAAAGGCATCGTGAATCCACTCAGTTACAAGTCCCGCCATAAGAGACTGGTAATCTGTGTGTTCACAACCCACTGCTAATATATAGTTTCTCAGGATTATATTCACCCATGGTCACGTCATTTTGGACCCATAGGCGGGGAACCACCATCCCAAATAGTACATGTCACCCAACGTCTCGAATCTTGGACTTGGGTGGGGGGTGTAGGCCCATACTAGTACTATTAATACCTCTCCTTTGACAGCATAGAGTATTGTGTATGTACGTAAATACAAATCTTGTATTTAAATTAAGCAAGTATAGTGTAACAAGTATGTATAACGCAATCAAGTATAATTATCATGTATAACGCATTCAAGTATAATGCCAATCAAGTATAACACAATCAAGTATAAATGTTTTGAGTATTTGTACAAGTAAACAAGTAGTTGAGCATGTATCCCCCCCAAGAGTTAAAACAAGTATGAAAAGAGTAGGGGCTATGACTCACCTTAAGCTTATGTAATGAGAAATGAAAGTGATAGTCGAATCGCGAAAGTCTCTAAGAGCAGCCTATAATAGAACGTTGCGACTTACGCTTGGAGTAACGTCTAAGAATACGACGAATTGCCTATATATGTCTTGCATAATGTTCATGATGTAGTACTTAGTATATAGTGTAAGTCTTTGAATATAAATGGTTTATGAAACATGTATAGGTTGTATATCTCTTACTACCGTTCGGGCCGACATAATTCAGAAGTCATGGAGTAAACGTTCGAGGAGCCAGGACACTTTAATTCGTAAATCCACAACTCATCTCAACGGCTTACTTAATGAACTCCTCACATGAGGCTCCCTACTATTGTAGTATTTGATAACATGTATATATATATATATATATATATATATATATATATATATATATATATATATATATATAAGTTTTGATCTTTAAAAGTTATATGGTCTTTAGCCGTGGCTTTGCCGTGACTTTGGTCATTGTTACCATGGTCTTAAGACTCAACCTTGGCTTTAGCCATGGTTGTGGTCTTGGCTTTAGGTCATTAGACCTCTTGGTCTCATCTAAATATAATCATTATATAGTAACTTTGGTCTAATAATGGGCTGTTAAGAATTTGAAGAAATTATCACTCGGAAAGCGTTTTCAGGGCTCGAACTTCTTTGTTCCTGAACAAAAACGGCGTTCCGGATAACTTTTGTGTTTTAACTTTTTGATGAATCGGACCAGAAGGGTGACTTTCAAATTGGCAGAATGCAAAACAGTAGGTTATGGGCAGTTTCGGCGTTTTGGTGTCGCTAACTTCTTACGGCCATAACTTTTGACTCGTGTACTCGTTTTGGGTAATTCAAATTGCTATGTTTTCCTTTTGAAGTCCTTTATAACAGTAAGTAAGTTTCAAATATCATAGTTATACTATTTTGGTTGTGGTTCTCCATAAAAATCACTAGTTTGCTTGTTTACTTGTAATAAGTTAACATATGTATACCAATACTCGTTTTATCCATTTTTAAACATCATGAACACAATAACAAGAACGTATATAGCATGAAAGAACCATAATAATTATGAAAATGATATTGAGCAAGAAAGTGTATAAGGGTTTGCTTACAACTTTTGGCTTTCTAAAGAAAGGAATTCAAGTATAGAACTAGAACACTAAACCTAAGCTTGTAAACCCTTCACCATAACTCTTGTAACCCTTGCTAGCCTTGATCTAACCCTTGTGAAAACCATTTAACTTCATCCCTAGTAACCTTGTGTAGCTCCTAATTCAACCATGGAATCACCAAACAAACTTAAGAACTAGGTAGAGAATACTAAGACCTTGAACTTTGTAGTGTAACTTGTATATTGAAGATCAAAGGATCATGGTGCTAGGTATTTATGTTGTGGCGTTTTTGTGGTGAAGAAAGGAAGACATGAGCATGCTTTTATACTAAAAATGAGGAGGTTAGGAAGGTAACTAGGAAACTACATAAACTTGGTGACAAAGTTGTAATTAAGTAATGATCTAAAGAATCAATGGTCAAGATTTAACCACACATGGTGACTCCCCCCCCCCCCTAAGTCGGTTTGGAATGGATAAGGGTGACTAGATGAGTAGTCATGGTCTTTGGATGATAATATCCTAAGTATGTAGCTAGTTTTGACTCCGTAAATTGCTAACCGTAAGTTTTTAGGCCACGAAACGTAAAATCGGGTATCCTAAAAATATGAAACTTGAAAGTATGGTTAAGCATGTCAATATACTTCATAATAAAATATAAAATGAGTGGTAGGTTCTATCGGGTGCTAAAACCCTGCTAAAAACTGGAAACACGGGTCTAAAACGCGTAAAACGCTGAACTGAAAAACGTAAAATTCCAAAAGTTTTGGAATTGTCCTAAAATGAGAGAAAATCATATTTCTATTGTTTATAATGTTTTATGGACATATCGGGATGCTGGAATGACGTTTAAACCTAAAAGTAAATCTCGGACACGGCTTTGTGATTTTTGCAGAAATGATCCGACGAGCGTCAAACTCTCGGATTATCGTTAAAATAGTTTAACTTACGAGAATATGAAATAAAAATTTCTGATATGAATAGTGAAAAGTGAATAGTAAAAAGTGAATAGTAAAATTTTCGGGAATAAAAGTTAACCTGAAAATGCGAATTGTTACAGTCTCTACCCCTTAAGGAGAACTTCGTCCCGAAGTTCAATTGATGTTAACTACTTACGGTGTGTCTAAGAGAATTCGGGATTTCTAATATAGTGGTGTTCACTCTGATTCGTCTAAGGTTCTGGTTAAGGAGTTGTATCGGCTACAATTAAGCCCACTTATTTATAACACATTACTTACATAAAGAAGCATCCAAATTTATGTAAGTAAGGTCTCATAAACTTATGGTTCGGTGATTTACAATTTCTTTATTTAAATGAAGAGGCGTCCCAATCCATTTAAATAAGGAGATTCTAAAACATCCTACTTAAGAATTTCCTACACAAAATCCGCCTTCTGAGGCCGATAGTAAGATAATCAAGTCATCAAATCCCTAAAGCTAAGCAATAATATTATTTAACTCAAATCTTGTGTCTCATCAAACAAGAACTGTCACAAGATCAAGTTAAATAATTAGTTATTACTGAGCTCCATGTTTTTAATGACTCAACTAATCTCTGGGGCTCCTTATAATACTAAAGTCACATCATCTAATAGCGTGGAACTAAGCAAACCTCTAACCAAAAAGCATATGTGTATGTATTGTGTGTAAGGCAAATAAAGAGAAAGGTCTCAACATATATAGCAGTTATAGTCTAGGCACTAAATGCAACCTAGTTCTCTATAACCAAGGCTCTGATACCAATCTGTAACACCCCCAAAATATCGCAGCGGAAGACTGTGTCATAGGGGTGCTACTTCATAATACAAAGTATAAGTTATAGAAAACGAACTCTAAATGAGACGTTTTGAAAAGTTACCATTCGATTAATGAATTCAAAGTTACAAACATGAGATTCCAAAGTATGATACTTAAATGTATACAAAATGTTTTGAATAGTAAATGATAAAAAGCGTAAGTCTTCAGAATATGCAGCTTGACTCTAAGTTCCATGCACTAGCTATCGCCTTACTAACCTGAGATAAACATGCTAAAGTGTCAACACAATGGTTGGTGAGTTCATAGAGTTTGTCTTAAAACAATTGAAAAGCCTTAAAAGAATGTTCACACAGCAAAGGCATCGTGAATCCACTCAGTTACAAGTCCCGCCATAAGAGACTGGTAACCTGTGTGTTCACAACCCACTGCTAATATATAGTTTCTCAGGATTATATTCACCCATGGTCACGTCATTTTGGACCCATAGGCGGGGAACCACCATCCCAAATAGTACATGTCACCCAACGTCTCGAATCTTGGACTTGGGTGGGGGGTGTAGGCCCATACTAGTACTATTAATACCTCTCCTTTGACAGCATAGAGTATTGTGTATGTACGTAAATACAAATCTTGTATTTAAATTAAGCAAGTATAGTGTAACAAGTATGTATAACGCAATCAAGTATAATTATCATGTATAACGCATTCAAGTATAATGCCAATCAAGTATAACACAATCAAGTATAAATGTTTTGAGTATTTGTACAAGTAAACAAGTAGTTGAGCATGTATCCCCCCCAAGAGTTAAAACAAGTATGAAAAGAGTAGGGGCTATGACTCACCTTAAGCTTATGTAATGAGAAATGAAAGTGATAGTCGAATCGCGAAAGTCTCTAAGAGTAGCCTATAATAGAACGTTGTGACTTAGGCTTGGAGTAACGTCTAAGAATACGACGAATTGCCTATATATGTCTTGCATAATGTTCATGATGTAGTACTTAGTATATAGTATAAGTCTTTGAATATAAATGGTTTATGAAACATGTATAGGTTGTATATCTCTTACTACCGTTCGGGCCGACATAATTCAGAAGTCATGGAGTAAACGTTCGAGGAGCCAGGACACTTTAATTCGTAAATCCACAACTCATCTCGACGGCTTACTTAATGAACTCCTCACATGAGGCTCCCTACTATTGTAGTATTTGATAACATAAATATATATATATATATATATATATATATATATATATATATATATATATATATATATATATATATATATATATATATATATATATATATATGTTTTGATCTTTAAAAGTTATATGGTCTTTAGTCGTGGCTTTGCCGTGACTTTGGTCATTGTTACCATGGTCTTAAGACTCAACCTTGGCTTTAGCCATGGTTGTGGTCTTGGCTTTAGGTCATTAGACCTCTTGGTCTCATCTAAATATAATCATTATATAGTAACTTTGGTCTAAAAATGGGCTGTTAAGAATTTGAAGAAATTATCACTCGGAAAGCGTTTTCAGGGCTCGAGCTTCTTTGTTCCTGAACGAAAACGGCGTTCCGGACAACTTTCATGTTTTAACTTTTTAATGAATCGGACCAGAAGGGTGACTTTCAAATTGGCAGAATGCAAAACAGTAGGTTATGGGCAGTTTCGGCGTTTTGGTGTCGCTAACTTCTTACGGCCATAACTTTTGACTCGTGTACTCGTTTTGGGTAATTCAAATTGCTATGTTTTCCTTTTGAAGTCCTTTATAACAGTAAGTAAGTTTCAAATATTATAGTTATACTATTTTGGTCGTGGTTCTCCATAAAAATCACTAGTTTGCTTGTTTACTTGTCATAAGTTAACATATGTATACCAATACTCGTTTTATCCATTTTTAAACATCATGAACACAATAACAAGAACATATATAGCATGAAAGAACCATAATAAGCATGAAAATGATATTGAGCAAGAAAGTGTATAAGGGTTTGCTTACAACTTTTGGCTTTCTAAAGAAAGGAAGTCAAGTATAGAACTAGGACACTAAACCTAAGCTTGTAAACCCTTCACCATAACTCTTGTAACCCTTGCTAGCCTTGATCTAACCCTTGTGAAAACCATTTAACTTCAGCCCTAGTAACCTTATGTAGCTCCTAATTCAACCATGGAATCACCAAACAAACTTAAGAACTAGGTAGAGAATACTAAGACCTTGAACTTTGTAGTGTAACTTGTATATTGAAGATCAAAGGATCATGGTGCTAGGTATTTATGTTGTGGCGTTTTTGTGGTGAAGAAAGGAAGACATGAGCATGCTTTTATACTAAAAATGAGTAGGTTAGGAAGGTAACTAGGAAACTACATAAACTTGGTGACAAAGTTGTAATTAAGTAATGATCTAAAGAATCAATGGTCAAGATTTAACCACACATGGTGACTCCCCCCCCCCCTAAGTCGGTTTGGAATGGATAAGGGTGACTAGATGAGTAGTCATGGTCTTTGGATGATAATATCCTAAGTATGTAGCTAGTTTTGACTCCGTAAATTGCTAACCGTAAGTTTTTAGGCCACGAAACGTAAAACCGGGTATCCTAAAAATATGAAACTTGAAAGTATGGTTAAGCATGTCAATATACTTCATAATAAAATATAAAATGAGTGGTAGGTTCTATCGGGTGCTAAAACCTTGCTAAAACCTGGAAACACGGGTCTAAAACGCGTAATTCGCGTAAAACGCTGAACTGAAAAACGTAAAATTCCAAAAGTTTTGGAATTGTCCTAAAATGAGAGAAAATCATATTTCTATTGTTTATAATGTTTTATGGACATATCGGGATGCTGGAATGACGTTTAAACCTAAAAGTAAATCTCGGACACGGCTTTGTGATTTTTGCATAAATGATCCGACGAGCGTCAAACTCTCGGATTATCGTTAAAATAGTTTAACTTACGAGAATATGAAATAAAAATTTCTGAGATGAATAGTGAAAAGTGAATAGTAAAAAGTGAATAGTAAAA
This sequence comes from Artemisia argyi, assembly GCA_030686995.1. Taxonomy (NCBI): domain Eukaryota; kingdom Viridiplantae; phylum Streptophyta; class Magnoliopsida; order Asterales; family Asteraceae; genus Artemisia; species Artemisia argyi. The sequence goes on from CM060698.1 coordinate 48,094,089, forward strand.
AGTGAATGGTAAAATTTTCGGAAATAAAAGTTAACCTGAAAATGCGAATTGTTACATCCAGTCACTTATTTAATATCACAATCATGCTGGCAATTACTAGATCTGGAATGTTATTTGTCCCTTGAACTTTAAGTTAATATTCATTAGTGTGAGGATCAACATTTATATCATAATTCATTCCATATTTCTCGTTGCTCATACTCTCCCCCTGAATGAATTATCAATTTAAACATCCCATTTTGTGTGTTGTGGTGGATTTACAATACATCACACAATTACAAAATCTCACATGGGAAATATAGTTTGTGACCAAAACCATTCTAACGGGGAGGATTCATTATAGATTGTTGGCAAGATGCGAATTCATATGTCATAACATGCCCTATAAACTAAAAGTTTTGTTCTCATAATATTATTGGCTTTGCAATCAACTGAAGACGTTTGTAACGTTTCAACAAAAACAATTCGCGTATGAACATGAGCTACTTTTATGTTCAACACTTCTTCCAATAATCGCCCAATACTTGGAAGTATTCACCACCATTCTCAATAATATAAGTTGGAAAACCGTGCTCGCATTTTATAAGCCGAGCCACTAATCACGCTAACTTTAAGTTGCGTCTTTGATGATCATTTTGACGATGCATCGATTTTAAAACTCTAAATGATCCACATGGTGGATGTATAGGCCTACATACATCCCCGTCATATTCTTTCCAAAACTTTATAGGACATAGTCCTTACTTAACTTGGTGGTGATACATGACAATGTATTTCCATTGAGAACAATACAAATAGTGAAATCACTTTTGAAGAACCCATGGTTCTTGTATATATTTCGCATCATCATTGACTCGGGATGGTCCAACCGGTCATGCTAATTAATAATCTTGGCTCATAAACTTTATTTTATGACCACATGTGCTTTAATTGGTACTTGACGTTATGCAAAAGTCAAATAATATAACGTAATACATTATCACAATGATAAATCAAATAGAAATACTATATATTATTTACCTCAACCACGTCTATAACTACGATCCTTAAATTGGTCATCATATTATCATATCAACATTAAAAGTTGAGCATTTTCAGCTAGACGGGTTTAATGATATTTCATAAATATTTTACACACCTCGAAGCACAAATCATCAACCTTTTACAATATTACTTATTCAAAATTGTACACCATTTGCTGACATATATTTATTCATTTGCTGACATATATCATAACTTACGATACAATAGTGTCACATATTAGTGTGCCTAAATTTTTCGAAAGCTAATACTCTTTATTGTGGAGGCGAAACTCGATCGGCTAATAAACATTCCAAATCATATATCAAAAGGAGTAAATCATGTCTAGATTTTTCACCAAGCCTCATATCACATTTGTGGGCATCAAAGGCATACATATGAAACACATAGCATTTTAATTTCCATGCATTGCATAATATTGCATACTAAGAAGCAAGCACATGAGATTATTACATTAGAGAATATAGCATTTCTAACTTCACATAATCAATTGTGACATATTTGTCATAAGAACTCAAATAGAGGGATTAAGTGATTAACAATAGTTGTAATATTCTATGTTCTTTAAATCTATTCCAATAGAAAAACCTTTGGATAACAATTGATGTTATCCACGTCAAACTAAAATTATTGACTTACATGTATTCAAAATTCTGTAAAAGAGAGTTTGGTTGTTGTTTTATCAGTAACCATTCTTATCATTGATTTAGAATACTTTTAGTGTAGGTGTCATATGATTTAGCATCATAAGACTAATCAATACTTTCAAAGTTTAAACACAGTCAACACCATCAAAACATCATATATGCATGTTCTTCGTTTTCGACAACATATACAACAGAAACAAGAATTTGAATCATCACTCCTTTGTTTATATGTGTACACAAAATGGACGCTCACGTTCACAGTGTACTAGTGTCAAAACCACCAAATCACAATTTACATGATCCAACATTAAAGTTTAATGGCATATAACATTAAACTATTTTATGTTTTATAAATAAAATAATAATCCTAGCATACCACAGATTCCTTGTTTTGCTTTATCAATATTTTATGTTAAGTTATAATGCTAGAAGTTCTTACTTTTGATTATAAACAATTACAATACACATACCTAGTATCAACGAACATGTATGCATATTCAATATTTAGTTAGGGTTAAAAATTTACCTTCTTATATCAAAACTTACTTCGATACTAGATCAGTCCTCCATTAAAGTAATAAGAGGGTTAAAATTTATCTCTTAGGCAAACAATTATTTGAGTGTATATTAACGTACTATTAATAAAAAAAATAGTAATGCATAAAACAAATTAAAGTTTCGCAGGAAAAAAAATAAAAAAAAAATAATAAGCCATATTGTGTGAATAATAGATCTCATATTGTTTTGATTATATTTATCCGTCACCGATTAGTCGGCATAAATGACAGGAATGCATATCTCTTGCTTTAAGTTAAATAAAATAGGACAATTACAAACAAATACGACCAATATATAGAGGAGTAAAACATAATGATCTACTACATCAAAAATTAATCAAAGTGGACGAGAAAACTTATCTCAACGATGATGTCACGTTCAAACCGCAAGATCGTTCTTTCAGTCTCATATCTTTCTGAAATCAAAATTATTTTAAGATCGTGCTGATAACGTGTTGTGAAACAACGACCTAATAGCACAATAAGAACAATAATCAAAGTAACATAAAAGAGTATGAGAGGGAAAGATAAACTTGTTATTGGTGTGTCTCCACATTACATTAGGTGCCTCTATTTATAGGGACCTTAACATAAATGATATTAAGTACAATGATGTAAGTTACAAGGTTAATCATAAAGGTGAAGGTTACACATTAGAGGATATAAATGTGATGATTAATGTGTACAATCAAAATAATAAATATATTCATAACATAAATATATTTTTTATATTTTTTTTTAATTTTCTTTCTCTCTCTTACATTAAATCAAAATCTTAATACAAATTCAAATCATAATCCAAATCTAAATCCTAATGCTAACCCTACCTGCAAACCAAACGGGCCTAATAAAAAGGAACTGGTGCACATAATAAACATGGACACACATAGAGATGGCAACGGGGCGGGGAATATCGTGGATCGTATTTACCATCCCCGTTTCACACTCTCATCCCCATCCCCGCCTCCATCCCTATCGGGGAATCGTTCTGCATCCCCATTCCCATCCCCATCGGGGATCGGGGATCCCCACGGGGATTCGGGGATTTTCGGACCTTATGAATTAAGCATAAAAATGACAAAAGTAATAAAAAATCTAAAGAATTGACCTATAAAATGTCTCAAAGCATTGTACATAGTTGGATTAATTAAAACGTCATTCAACTTAAAACATTGTATATATTGAAATATCACATTGATGTGTGCTTATTTACACATCCTTTTTAGGCCTTAAATCAGACCAAATACACAAAATACTAACCAAATATGCCAAGAGAATGTGTGTTTTTGTATTTGTGTATGTGCAAGTGTGGATATGTGAAAAATGGACAAAAACAAAGTCAAAACCGCCAAAAACGAGCACGAGAATGGAAAAGGGTCAAAAGCCGGAGCCAGGGAAGCAAAATGATAAAAGAAAGCTCAAAATATCAAAGGAAGTCCTCAGAGATTCAGAAAATTGCAAGATTAGTCCCTGGTCAAAGTTTGAAGAAATGGCAACTTAAGTCCCTGTACTTTCAACAATTGTCAAAAATAGTCCCTTGAAGAATTATTTGAAGAAAAGACAAATAAGGTCCCTCAAGAATCAGAGAAAGTCAACAAATGCCCTTGGGAAATACTTTGGAAGATTTACAGAAGTGGTCCCTAAGATTTCAGAAATTACACCATTAGTCCTTGTTTTATATTAATCGGATCTAATAATATAACTAGTCCAAAAACCTTACAATCCAATCCTAAGCCCAAAAATTAAACCAAAGCCCAACACCCCATCCCTTATTACCCTTAACCCGGCATGCCCCTTACCCTGGTCAAACTAGACCCCGGTCAACCCAACCTATTAATAAAACACCCCATATTAATTTACCCGTCCCCCAAATATTACCCCAACCCAGAAAACATAAACCCTAGACACTATTCACCTGAGTAAAATCCCAAATTGACCACAATTAAGGGTACGGAGGTAAAATTGCACGAGCTTCTAGAAAGCCTGACATGTCAGGGAATGCCAGAGTGGCAATCCGTGTGGGAAACGCGTCTAATGATTAGGAAATCATTGATCTCACAGCTGAAAGATGAAGATTAGGGACCAAGTGTGATCTAAGGGTCGATATTGATGCAAAGAAACACAAGTGATTGTGGATCAGTGACGTGGACTCCTAGAACCTTCACAAGAGCACTCATCCTCAGCCTATAAATAGCCCTCCTCATTCACAGATATGATGTGTAGTTTTGTGTAGGTTTTATTATAGTTTTATGTTTAATTCTCTGTTTTAATTGTATTTTTCAATTCCAAGCAGTTGTACTCAATTTCCTTTTATTAATATAATTCAAATTTTAGTTACAGCTTATTGTTCTAATTTTCATTTTAGTTTAATCTCTTTATTTACTTTTTATTAGTTAAAATCAGTAGATTGTAGTTTGATTCAATATCTCTTAAGTTTCTGTTTCAACTTATATTGAAAATCAAAAAATAAATAAATAAATAAAATAATCAGAAAAAAAAATTATTTCAATTCTCAATTTAAGCTTCAACATAGCTTATTATGTTATTCTTAATCTCATTTAAGCTTCCCTATAGCTTATTGTGGGATTATTTAGTTTTATCTTGCAAAATTCCAAAAGTCAAACAACAGCTTATTTGGAATAAGCTCAGCTTATTGTGGAGTTAAAGGCAGCCAAAAGGTGTCCATTGGCCCGTCATAAAGACAGGCAAGCTTAGTGAATCCCCCTCTGTTGAGCTGAGGGGGAATTGGATTTGTAAGTTCCATTTTCAATTCCTATTTGAATTGCATCAGTTAGTAGTAGTGTAGATCTATTGTGTATTACTTGTTTCTGTTTCTAAGTAATAGTTGCATCAATAATAGTAGTTTATTTCATTATTGTTCATCAAATGTGGTTTCATTTGAAGTTTCTATTTCACCATCTGTCATAACATTAGATCTGTGTTTCTGTGATTGAATTTGTATTTGAGATCTGTTTTCTGGTTCATTTTAGTATATTAGATCATAGTGGATACTTGATTGGTGTTTTGGATTGCTGTGTTATTGATTTAAGTGGTCAATAGTCTCATCTATCATATAATAGGGTGTTTGGATCTAGTTGGTTTGCTGGTGTCATTACTGTTTCAGTAGGTGTAATTAGTTTAGACATATCACTTAGGTTGCATTAAGGTTTATTCATACATAAAACAGTTAGTCATTTTCAATAAAAGTCAAAAATCAATTTAGTGTCTTCATATTTGCATAACAGTTAAGAACCTTAGTTGCATTATCATAGTAGTAGCTGCATAAACTAGTGTTTTAGCTTATTTCACTAATACTCTAGGTCATCATAACATTTTCAGTTAAAATTTAGAAATCAAAATTCATTTGAGTCAAAGTCTCACTCATATTCAAAAAGTCAAACAAATTGGTACTCAGTATTTGGTCACATCTTTGAGAGTATTTCTAAGGTTCAATTTTAATTGGAAATAGATTTAGTTTGTTGATTTATAGATTTTGACAGCTTGTGAATCATTATCAAAAAGAAATTTTAAGTTTGAGTTCCATTTGCTTATTGAAACTTAGGTCTTAAGTTGACTGATTGAACCAAGTGTTCCCCCTGCTCCTCAGCTTTTGAGCAAACTTCTAGGCTACTATTAGGTAATTAAATTGGATTGAGAATAGGTTCTGTTGGTAAAAGTGGAATCTCAGTAAGTCAATAGATCATTTGCCCCCATAAGTTTGCACTTTTCAGCTTTTCTTCACTACTTATTTGCTTAATCTAGTTGGGTGATTGAAACAAGGGTCTGATTACTTTTTCAGGCCTGCAAGTGTGAGTTTGAGCTTGAATTCTGAGATTGTTGGTTCTTATAAGTTCATTTGTGTTTATTATTGCTTGTTACTTTGATTTGGACCCAATTGCTTAACCTGTTTGTGCACTGCTTATTTGATAAGAGCTTATTTGCACTGTTTGTGCCCATACCTGTGTTCCTGTGTACTTATTGGTCTATTCTCTGCTTATTTGAGTAAAAAACACATTGGGTCAAAGTTTCAATCAGTTTTTGTCAAAGTGCTTATCAATAAGCACTTCAACATAAGCTGTTTCAAAGCATTAAGCAGTTCCAATGCTTATTTTCCATCTTTTAAATTTTTCTTAAGTTTAGAATAATATTTTAGAATTTTCCTGAATTTTTCATATTTTTCTGAGTTCATTTGCTATTTTTCTTATTTAATTTTAGTTTTTATTCAATTTTTAATACTTTTTAATTACTAAAAATTCCAAAAAAATCAGACGGACTACGACCTCGGGAATTCGAAATTCCATTCACCCTTCACACAGATTACGACCTCAGGTTATCCGTATTTCTTTGCGGATTACTTTGAGTAATACTATACTATATATATATACTTGATTTGATTTCATTCAATCACACATATAATATAAAAATAGAATGCATCGAATGAGTGTTTTTAGACAAAATATTAGTTGAATAGTATGTAGTTAATGCTTTAACATTTTAAAATATTTGATGAGTTGATCCATTAAATGTCACATACACATACAAATATACTTTGAGTATAATACTTGTCAATACTCACTACCATATACATATACAAGTACATTTATGTTGTGAATATATTTATTATATTGATTGTACACATTAATTATCATATTCATGACCTTTATAATTAGTCTTGTAACACCCAATATGTACTTAATACTATTCATGTTAAGATCCTTATAAATAGAGGCACCTAATGTAATGTGAAGACACCAATAACAAGCTCTATCTTTCCCTCTCATACTCTTTTATGTTTCTTTGATTATTGTTCTTATTGTGCTATCAGATCGTTGTTTCACAACACGTTATCAGCACGAGCTTAAAATATTAGAGTGAAAGAACGATGTTGCGGTTTGAACATGACATCATCGTACAGATAAGTTTACTCTTCCACTTTGATTAATTTTTTTGTGCCATAGATCTCACTGTTTTGTTCTTTGGATTATATATTTAAAGATATTAATATAATAATTCTATATATATTGTTGAAGCATGGACAATTAAAATGAATTTAATCAATTGTTACCATTCTTTCCTTGTGTTGTTATTTGTAGAAGAGACACGTGTGCTTGCAGTTGGGGTAAGTTTCACTGATGTTACCGGTTCGGTGGGTTTTTGGCTTTTTGCCCCGATGTATGCACTCTAGCATGCAGTGTTATCGGTGATGGGTTGCCTAAAAGGTATTATATGTTACCTATTACAGTATTATTTTATCGTATATTATGATTGAAATATGGATCTTGAATTTAAATTATTTATTGTTCATCTATATATAATGATCGTTAAAAATCTTGGCCAATCGTAATCTATATAACTCATGTATGAATAGAATTTCGTTCCTAATTAACTACAATTTAAAGGGGCTTAATTTATACTATTAATCGCTACATGTTAAATATAACTTCATAATAATGTTTATTTTGTTTGAGTAATGAAGAAAGTATATTCATTATGTTTTTGCTAGAAGTTATTAAAACACATATTTAGCAGTTATTTGTTACAATTATATCTATAGTCTAATCCATGATGCAAATCTTTATAAGTTATTTGTCAATAAAGAAAAATAGCATTACACTATAATTGATTCAGAAGGAGGTTGAGTTGAATTTATCTGTTTTGGCATGGAGTTCATTTTTGTAATAACTAATTATATAAACTATTATACATAAATTTATGATTATCTTGTAATACGATAACTAAAATTTACTATGTGTTAGTTATGATTTCTGATTTGATAAATTAAGATTTCAATAACTTGGATGTCGTGAACAATGTCTTTCATCGTAATCGACTTAAATTTTCGGTTCTCAATATATTTGCGTAATAAGTAAACTGATATCTAAACATGTATGTATGGATTTATTATTCATATTCTCACTGATTATCTCCTTCTATGTGAGCATGTTTGTTTTTGTGAACTTTGTATGATTTAAATTGTGTAGCATCTTGACATGCATGTACAAAATTGGCTAATTCAGTTTATATGTAATGTTACATGTCTAGATAATCTTATTTTTGTGACTCATCACAGTCCGAATAAACTTGAAGGGTAAGTATGCTTGTGTTATACTGTTATGTATTTGATGTTTTAATATCCGAAACATGGGATTTAGATTTCAGCAAAATACTACTTTAATTCACAATGTTTTTCTTATTAATTTATGTATAACACCCCAAGATGATTGGTTGAGTATCTTAAGTCTTATATCATTCACCTATGATTATATAACAAAGTGTTAGCCAATACGTAACAGTAAAACACCAAAAAACACATTCTGTTACTTTATATAAAATCGTTTTTAGATGCATTTTACAACGCTAACTTAAATCTTTCATTAAATATAGATCACTAATTTGAAAGTTGTTAAGGAATTCTAAATGACATAAGAAATATGATAAATAGTTAAATGTATAGTACAAAACTATATAGTACTACAGTAGCACTATTATTTGAAACGTGTGTTTTAACTTTGAAAGTGTTTTGCATCTATAAGACTATAACTGTTTATGACTACATAATTTTAACGAGTTTCATTCCTTGCATGACAAGATAAATGAGAACTATTAAAATTTGAAAAAGACAAATGTGTCATTAAGAATATTATAGGTATAAGTATGATAATCATTTTGGTGTAACCTTGAGATATGTTAACTATCGTCGCCTAAGAGTAACGAAGATAATAAATATGACAATAAGATGACTTAGTTAACATAAATTGTGCAAGATTTTTCATATATATTTTGACTTATCATATCATGTGATTTTATTTGTTGATTAATAACATGCATGTGTTTTGAAATTGTGCTACTACGCAAGTTATAATACTTCATATGTTTTATTATTTGATAATGTTATAGGCTAATATATGAATAATATATTAAAGTATGTGAAAATTATAAAAGTGCTTATATTAATTTGATTGGAGAAATGTGAAGTTGTATTAAGATCTCCATATTATTTGATGTTCACATAGAAAGTGCAATAGAAGCACATGTGGTCATAAACTAGAATTTATGAGCCAAGATTATTAATTGGCATGACCGGTTGGACCATCCCGGATCAATGATGATGCGAAACATAAGAACCATGTCTCTTCACAAGAGACTTCACTATTTTAATTACTTCTTCATAAGAACCATGGGTTCTTCAAAGGTGATTTCACTATTTTTATTGTTCTCAATGGAAGTGCATTGTTCACTTATCACCACCAAATTAAAGTAGGGACTTTGTCCTATGAAGGTTATTGAAAAAAAAACCATATGTTTCCCATATAAAGTTTTCTGTAAATGTGCGGAACCTGTATTGTAAATCCACCACAACGCACACAAATTTGAGATGTTGAAATTGATAATTCATTCAGGGGGAGAATAAGCAGCGAGAAATATGGAATGAATTATGATATTAAAATGTTGATCCTCACACTAATGAAAATGAACTAAAAGTTCAAGGGACAATTTACATTCCTGATCTAGTAGTTGTCAGACATGTTTTGTGACTTAAATAAAGTGACTAGATCATACATACGCTGCTAATGCTCCAATTAAAATGTGTTTCCCAACATTAAAACCAATGATTGATAGTAAGTCTATGGCACGTCTACAACGTGATAGACTAATCGATTCCAAATAAAAGTCCTCGAATGAATAAATGAAATGGAGCAAGAAAAGGAAGATGGTCAAATCGAGGTAATAAGACCTCATAATAGTCAAGAAACACTGGACATGAAGGTTATTGAAAAACCCCGGGTACATGAAAAACTATGAGATCTCAGTAAATGATATATAATGTCTAGTAAAGTGTGGAATCGAAAAGAAATGAATCGACGTCGATAGTACTATTATATATGATAATGATTATGACGTAAATAATATAGCGCTAAAATAAAAGGTGGGGATATTAAATATCTGTAAGAGGTGTAGATGTATAAAAGAATGGCCAAATGAAGTAAAGACGCAAAGATCTAATGAAAGATTAAAGTCTGTTGTGAAATGGTTACTGGGACTTGAAGTCTGTATATATGAATGTGTAAGATTATTGGATATGCATTGATCTTTATGAGTAAGTGAAATTAAAGTATTGAAATGTTCATATATAAGGCACAACTAATGGCACGCAATACTTTCGTAAAGACATGTAAATGATCATAAGGAGATATGTTCTCATGTGGTGGATCCAATAATGTATATAATATTTATAAGTCTGGCAATATAATAAGTAGTTGATATACGTCTAAAAGTTAATGAATATAGCTAATGTGATTTTGAGATTCATTATACCATATAAAATGCATGGAGCATGCTAGTGATTTTTTATGTTAAAGCATATAAGAAAAGTTCTCGAGAATAGTATTTGATTGTATTGAACTAATCATGTTTTCGGCATATGTATAATAATCACCTTAACGTATAGTACTGTGCCATGTTTGCGTATGAAACTTTATTAAGAGATCTTGGATATGGTTTAAGTTTCATACAATATGTTTTCTGATTGTAAAGGTGATTGAATACATAGAAATTGAATTTGAAACAAAAGACAAAGTGTGTCTTAATTTACGAATTGTACATCTTGAGGATAAACTTTGTGCATCATGAAAACTAAAGAAAGATGCTAGCTATCCTTAAACGGATAAACGAGACTCATATTTATGAGGTCACATGATGTGTAAAAGACCCCCTTGATTTATAAAGATGATGATCACAATATCGATTTAAAGTGTCATACTAAAATGTTTATTAAACATTTATGATTCTCGCTAATGGTCATACATGATATGATATATTAATAGAATTAATTGTGTTTGCAATGAATAACTTGTGAAGTACGATGATGTACTTGAATGAGATGTATGACGTACGTTAATCCTTAAAATGGATATGAAAATAACATGTAGAGAATATTTATTCACGTGATTCTATCAAGACACTTCAATGTGCATTTTATCGACTCAATGAGATTAAGTGATGTGATCATCAGGGGGAGAGAAGATAGGCGTTGCACTATTTTTTCCTTGACCATGGTTTTGTCCCCACAGGTTTTTCCGGCAAGGTTTTTAATGAGGCAACATCCCCAAGCGTATAAAGGAGCTATGTACTCTTTTTACTTCAATAGAATTTTGTCCCATTGGGTTTTATCTAGTAAGGTTTTAATGAGGCATAATCCGCAAATGTAGTAAAACAAATATTTTGGTATCTTCAAGGTACAAAGGATATGGGTTTATATTTCACTAACCCATCAAATACAAGTTTAGTTGGTTTTGCAGATGCATGATATACGTTTGACCCTCACAATGGTTGATCTAAAACTGGATATGTATTTACAAGTAGAGGAACAACAATTTCATGGAGTTGAATAAAGCAGACAATCTCAGCAATGTCATCTAACCATGCAGAAATTCAAGCGATCCATGAAGGAAGTCGAGAATTTGTTTTGTTAAGAAGTGTGATACAACACATATGTAGATCATGTGGTATTTATGTTGGAAATGAGGGACCAACAATTTTACACGAGGACAAAGCAGCATGCATTGCTCAATTGAAGAAAGGGTTTATTAAAGGTGACAGAACCAAGCACATTTCACTGAAGTTTTTTTTTACTCATGACCTACAAAAGAATAGCGCTATTATTGTTCAAAAGATTCGTTCAAGCGACAATCTAGCAGATTTATTTACCAAGGCACTCCCTACCTCAACATTTAAGAAATTGGTATATGACATCGGAATGCAGCGTTCAGTGAGCTCAAGTGAAGTGATTATGAGGGGGAATAATACGCACTGCACTCTTTTTCCCTTAGCTATGGTTTTTCTCCCATTGGGTTTTTCCTAGCAAGGTTTTTAATGAGGCGGTACCCAAAGCGTATTTTGAATGATGTACAATCAAGGGGGAATGTTATGAATATATTTATTATATTGATTGTACACATTAATCATCATATTCATGACCTTTATGATTAGTCTTGTAACACCCAATATGTACTTAATACCATTCATGTTAAGGTCCCTATAAATAGAGGTACCTAATGTAATGTAAAGATACACCAATAACAAGTTCTATCTCTACCTCTCATACTCTCATATGTTCCTTTGATTATTGTTCTTATTGTGCTATCAGACCGTTGTTTCACAACAATTTAGTATTAATATACATATAATTTATACATATTTGTACATTAAAAAGTTCAGGTTCGAGTTCGGGGTCATGGATTTATGCTATCTCAATCCCCACCCCATCCCCTGTTTCATAATTCGAAGATTCCCCGTCCCATCCTCATCCCCGGTCAACTTGGGGATTCCCCGGTCAACTCGGGTTTGGGGTTCAGGCGTCGGGTACGGATTTTTTTGCATGCCTGGACCCACACTGCCATTTGTATATATCCAGAAACCAAAACGCGTAAATACACGTCACACATGTACCCGAACACGCCAAAATTCGTACATCACACACGCTATTCACACTTGTCACTCAACTGCACTTGACTAGACTCATTATCATCCATTCAAATAAAGAAAATCATCATCATCCAAACACAGATTTGAAAGGATAAAAATAATGTCAACGTTAACAGTTCCACCTGTTTTGTCATCACCGCGCGATGACGCCATGCATTTATACAAAGCTTTCAAAGGTTCGTAAAATCCTTCTTTCCCCCCCCCCCCCCCCCCCCCCCCCCCCTTTTTTTTTTCTTTAAATTTAATTTTGTGTTTTTTATCTGCAATTTTGGAATGTTATATAAGGATATGGTTTAATTATCACACTAGATGTTAGGGCATTGTTTATATTTTAGGTATAAGTTCGGGTCGAAACGGGTCAAGTTGACTTCTTTTTAACCCATGTGTCTTAAATTGTCTTCTTCAACTTAAGTACGTATAAGCACTTTGAGATAAGTAGGCTCCTTACTTGCTTATTGTCAACTGTTTATGTCCTCTAAATAAGCAAAAGCAGTTTGGATGACACAAAATTGTTTCGGCTAAAAATTAAGCTTAAAAAGATAACCAATTATAAATGCTTCTTTAATGTACAATTTTTATCCTGAACATTTGTTATTTGGGTCACACATCAGTAGATTGATTTTAGGGGGTGTTTGTTTTAGCTTATCAACTTTTTTTAAACTCGACTTATTATGACTTAAATATGGTAAATAATAAGTCCATAAACTGAGAAATAAGCCAGAAAAAAATAAGCACAAACAAACACTTTTAGTTCACGGTATTTATGTTGTAGGGGTGTAATGTGATGTATTCTGTTTATCACGGATACCTAAGAAATAACAATATGTGTATACAGGACTTGGTTGTGACACTGCAGCAGTTGTCAATATACTTGCTCATCGTGACGCATCACAGCGTGCTCTGATTGAAAGTGAGTACAGAACTATGTACCATGAAGAGTTGACTAAACGATTGTCTTCAGAGCTCAGTGGAAATGTCAAGGTATATTTATAGCAATTTATCTTACTTGATAAGTATGATTGTAGTGAGTATTTGATTAAACCGAATTGGAAGAAGGTTGAAATGATTTTTTCTTATGGTTTTAGAAAGCGGTTCTACTTTGGATGCCTGATCCAGCACGAAGGGATGCAATGATACTGCATGATGCTTTAACGACTGATATTGATTTGAAAGAAGCTACTGAAGTCATATGTTCTCGGACTCCGTCACAGATACAGTATCTTAAGCAGCTTTACCATCAACTTTATGGTACTTACATTGAGCATGCCATTCAAGCTCAAGCTTCTGGTGACCTTGAACAGGTCTCTCTCTCTCTCTCTCTCTCTCTCTCTCTCTCTCTCTCTCTCTCACACACACACACACACACGATATGACCTGGTTAGTTCACGCAACAACAAATTATCAGAAATGATTTATTAATTCTCATCTGTATAAACATTAAAATAGAACGTGAGGCAACATATGTTTCAGGTCAACAAATGAAAGCTGGATCAAAATAAGTGATTTTTACGGCTTAAAGTTGTTGGTACTTGTATCAGTTTGTGTTTCGTGATGAGAGCTGTGATGTTATGTTTCAAGGACATGTCCAGTTGAGTGTGATTGCATTTGTATAACCTCTGTTGTCAACATATATTTATGTTGTAAGCTGTGATCAGATGTTTTAGGAAATTGTATTAGAGTTGGGATCAATGAACAAAGTTGAGATGTTGTGTGTTGGCGGACATCGTCTATCATACTGTTAGGGACTTAGGGTGCACTCGTTGGTGTAATTCGTCTTGTAAAAACATACTAATGTCGGATCCGTTGATTCTTTTCTTGTCCAGTTGCTTCTGGCATATCTGAGTACCCCTCGCAGTGAAGGGTTGGAAGTTGATAGAACAATGGCGGATCATGATGCTAAAGCTCTGTATAAAGCTGGTGAAAAGAGGCTTGGAACCGATGAAAAGACATTCAGAGTCATTTTCAGCGGAAGAAGTAGGGCACACATGGCTGCCGTCAGTTCTGCATATCATAATATGTATGGGAGCTCACTGAAGAAGGTGATTTATGCAACTTGTTAACATTTTTTGTGGTGGTTTTAATAAGCCCGCGTTGCTTGTCTTTCTATGGTGAAATATACACATCATGTCTGTTTACATACTGCAGGCTGTAAAAGGTGAAACATCGGGAAACTTTGAGCATGCTCTTGTTACCATCTTACAATGTGCTGAGAATCCTGGGAAATACTTTGCCAAGGTATCATTCATACGCGATGTTAATTTATACTGTTTATCTTTTTTGTTTTGCATATTCCGTTACCTTTGTAACATATAAAGACACTTCAATAAAAACTAATCCGTCCACAATTGCAGGTAATGCATAGAGCAATGAAGGGCCTGGGAACCAATGATAAAACGCTCACAAGAGTGATCGTCACAAGGACAGAGATCGACATGCAGTATATCAAGGCAGAGTATTATAAGAAGCATCATAAGAGTCTAAACGATGCTGTTCACTCTGAGACATCTGGCCATTACCGCACCTTCCTTCTTTCACTCTTGGGCCCAAATCAGCATTAGGAAGTCGTTTCTGGAGGCTGACATATTGCAAAGACAGTGGCAGTATATTCAGCGAGTGTGTGCCTGAATAGGTTTTAGTTTGTAGTCTTCCAACTTGACTTTGGTTATGGTGTGTATGCTTGTTAAGAAGTCTAGTATGTTAAAAATGATCTACATTGGGTTGTTATGGCAACTTTTCTAGAGATGTGGAAAATCACATCCGAAAAGATGAACCTTTTGTTACTTTGTCTTTCTGTTTCTTGTTACTGGACAATGTGAGTTCATTTGAGACCAATAAAATCATATGAAGTTGTTAGGCCATCAATATTGAGACATATGTCTGTCACTCATCACTTCCATTTAAAATGTCCATGTTAGTTTAAAGGGCATTTTCAGTAGAGGTTTATTGGGAGTTTATGGTGAAGTGGTGCGTGAGGTGGTGTCGATACCCAACCCTGGCTACTCTGCTAGGTCATGAAGGTTACTTCTAGGGAGGAGATGTGGAAGTCTGGCCATGTTAATTCTAGTAGAGAAATTATGTGGGATTCAGATGCTGAAATGGTTTCCATTTGTGTATTGATTACGTTTATATATATATATATATATATATATAAGAATGATGCGGAGATCATCCGACCAATGCTACCTCAACGTCATATCAGTATATATATTCTTTCACCACTTTTACTGAGCTTTTACCGTGCAATAGTCACTGCCATCACTAACTACCTTTTTTATGTGCACCACTGGAGTAGTAATAGGAAAAAGGCAAACAACAAAGGGCCAAACAAGACCGTCTTCAGGACCACGAGCGACTTGACATTGATCCGGCCTGAGTGCCAAAGCAAGGATGAAACCGAGCAAAAATCGCCCATTGACATTGATCCGGCCTGAGTGCCAAAGCAAGGATGAAACCGAGCAAAAATCTCCCATTGCGGGTGCTCTTAATATAATTCTACATTTACTATAAATATCTTTCAAATAATAGAACGGACAAGCATGTACTAGTAACATGCTAGTTGGGTCATATGTCCCTATCATCATCTTCCGTAGCGCAATCAAATCAAAGTACAATTCATAATTGTGTGAATGGAGCAATAACACATGGCCATAACAACTTTGTAACCATGTGTTCTAAATATCTACTGTACGTATATGCTAAATCATATAAAAAGTTAACTTTGCAAAGATGATGAATCATGTCATGAAAACCAATCGAGTGACTACAAGTCTACAAGTGTGTGCTGTAAAGAAAAAGACAATAACCCGCAATCAACCATATTTGATACAGAATCTGTATTTTTTAATTTTATTTTTGTCAGGTAACTATAATGCATATAAAAAAAACGGAAAACACATGTTAACTTTTAAAACATAGAAATCTCATCCAGATTCAATCAAACTAACTTAGAAGCTTGCTATAGATATGAAGAACTACAAGTACACCATCATTCATTTGGTGGTCTATACGTTGGTTGTTTTCGAATTCGTGGCAGCAGAGCTACAGCGAATTGACCATGGGCCGTCAAAAGCCGATGGGTCGCTTGACATTTTAGTGGTGGGTGATTGGGGAAGGAGAGGAATGTACAACCAGTCCAAAGTTGCTTTTCAGGTACTACTATTTTTATATAAAAAACACTTTTGTCTATGTAAACATGCTTGTACTTACAAGCAATACTCTCATCAATATAACTATACTGAATTTTGATTATACCTCAAAAATTGACCATTCGTTTACGAAAATATTTTAGATGGGAAAAGTGGGAGAAGAACTGGATGCGGACTTCATAATATCAACGGGTGACAACTTCTATGACCATGGATTAATTGATGAAGAAGATCCTATGTTTTTTGAGTCATTTACTCAAGTATATACTTCAAATAGCTTACAAAAACAATGGTATTTAGGTACGATTTTTCTTTACACAAAATTCATACTATATGTGATATAAAATACAGTAACAATTATTTCTGAAACATGTCATGACTATTTATTTTGCAGTGTTGGGAAATCATGACTACGAGGGCAATGCGTTGGCACAGCTGAGCCCTGCCCTCAGACAAAGGGATAGCAGATGGCTTTGTCTTAGATCCTTTATAGTAAATTCAGGTAAGACCCAAAACCGACTTACTGTATGTATCTTGCAAAGTCATGCTCTCTAAAACCAAGTGAATTACGCGCCTGAAGGCTAGGTTGAATATATACTTTTGAAATATATGCATTGGATAGTTGCACATATTTATACAACAACCTCGTTTCATAGTTGTATCAAGATGTACTTTTGTTTCAATTCAGGAATTGTGGAATTTTTCTTTGTTGATACAACTCCATTTCAAGAAAAATATTTCATAGAAGAAAAACATGACTACGACTGGAGAGGCGTTCTTCCTCGAGAGGAATATTTATCAGACCTTTTAAAGGTATGATGGCTAAATTAATCCTGACCAAATGAAAATAAATTGAAAGTTTTATTCTCGTGTTAAGAATTTATACATAGATAAGGTATATACGGTTGGCTTTGGATGTTCAACATAATTTGCAAAGAACATTAAACTTAATCTGAAATGGTATTAACATCAATGAATATGAATGAAGTTCCATTCTTGTATGGTTGTATTTGTTCATTCAATCATTTTCTAAACTCAGGACATATGTTGTATAAATAGGATGTTGATATGGCACTTGAAGTATCAAGTGCCCAGTGGAAAATTGTGATTGGGCATCATACAATTTTTAGTGCTAGTCAACATGGAAACACCCAAGAGCTTGTGGATCAACTTTTACCCATCCTTGAGGTAAAATGTTATGCCATTCTATTGGATCGTACACCAATATTTATGTCACAATTTCGATTTCAATGTCTTTTCAAATGTTTGTAGATTCAGATGACTAGATACTCCTCTAATTTGGTTTATTAATTGTGCTAAATCATTCTGAAGGCAAAGGAAGTAGATCTTTACATAAATGGGCATGATCACTGCTTACAACACATCAGCAGTCAAGACAGGTAATTTTATTTGGCATGCTTGTCTTGTCCTCTCAAGGCCCCAATAAAACATGTAATAATACTAATTTTCGTGTGCAGTCGACTTCAATTCCTAACAAGCGGAGGTGGGTCAAAGGCGTGGAAGGGTCATATCAACCCATGGAATACTAATGAAATGAAGTTCTATTACGATGGTCAAGGTTTCATGACCCTGCAAGTTACTAAGAACAAGATCGATGTTGCTTTCTATGATGTGTTCGGCGAGATCATCCATAAATGGAGTACCACCAAGTACACGCACATGGAGTCTTAGAACAATGAAAATCTATACATAGAGATTACACTTGTAAATGATCTAGTTTTGTCATAATAGTAAGGTAACCCTCTTTATGCTAATATTTGATTCATGAGGACGGTATCATACCGATATCTTAATATCCTGTTGTCAAATTTGAAATTTTATATACAATCATAAGCTTTCAAAGATTGTATAAAAATTAACGCGTTTCACAAAGCATAACTTTTTAAGAACTAGATCTTAGCGACCATGATGGGGATGATTTGCATACTCTCCCAATTGATTGGGACACTCAAATTTAGTGTGTTTGGATATTTATACCCTCACAGTTACCCTTACATTTTCACCCATGTGAAGCTACAAATGTCTAACACACTAAATTGGAGTGTCCCAATCAATTGGGAGAGTGTGCAAATCATCTCCCCGACCATGATTGAAACTATCTTTCCATTATCTGTATATTAAATATAGGATAAATAACACTTCTTTTTAGTTTTCTTTTTCTATTTTTATTTAAGGGAAAGGATAGCGCGAGAAGAAAAAATAAAATGAAAACAGCGAGAAGGATTTTTAGTCAGCAATTTCAAATAAACGAGAAGAATTTAAATGAATATGTTTTTATATGTGCATTTTCAAATGTATGATTGTGGAACATTCTCGCATTTTTTTTAAATTTATTTATCATTTGATCATAACTCGTTTATCTAATCGATAATCACACGTTTCGTAAGTTAAAGGGTATAAATGAGAAGACATGCCATTATGCTTTAGCATGATGAGTTAGAGGTTGAATTCCTAGAATATAACATTGCCATAGATGTGGTGTCGTTATTCAAAAGTGGTGCCACGTCAGCAAATACACAGAACGGCATTAGAAAACCTTTGGCACCACATTCTGTGCCGTCAAAGCTGGCACCAGAAAATCTGGTTCCGTTCTCCAATTTTACTTATTTATTCATTTATTTTTTTCATTTACATAAAATCAAACATACACAATATTAACTAAAATAAAATTCATTAAAAAGAAAAACACACATTACATTAATTAAAAAAAAAGTACATAAAACTAATAAATAGTACGTAAACAAACTATTAAAATTACAAACTAGTGATTTAGGTTCCATAAATGCTTCACAAGGTTTCTTCTCAAAGATCGTCGTGCAATTGTCTATCTCGAATTTCTTTGATTTTTCTAACATGTAAATCACATCTTTCGACCCAAGTTGTTGGCATGTTTGGAGTTGGATCAACGAACAAATCTCTAAAATTCAATTCAAATTCTTCGTCTTCCAATAACATGTTGTGTAACATTATACAACAATACATGATTCTTTTCAAGATGTTGATTTCGTAAGCACGTGTGGATTGTCGTATAATTCCCCAAACAACCTTGTAGGACTCCAAAAACTCGTTTCAATATCTTTTCTAGAACTTTCTGGAACTCTTTTAAATTTCATTTTTTTTTCAGACCTTGCAACACTAAACGTTTTGACAAATACAGTACGGACCATGTTGATTAAATAGTAACCTTTCTTATATGTATGTCCATTTACTACAAATGGACATTCCGGAGATCTACCGGAAAGGTCTTCATCAAATAACGGGAAACCATATAACACATTAAGATCATTATTTGCCCCCGGCATGCCAAACAATACATGTCAAATCCATAAATTTTGATCCGCAACCGCTTCTAACATAAGAGTTTGGTATTTATGATCAAGTCTTTTGAATTGAGTTTGTAAGGCCTTTTGACAATTTTTCCAATCCCACAATCAATACTCCTGAGCATTCCCGGGAGTCCATGTTCTTTTTTCGTGCAATGCATATAATTTTTCAACATCCGCTGAAGTGGGATTTCTTAAATACCTCTCAACGTATAAACCATGTATACATTTAGTAAATTTCTCTAAACATTGTTGTGAACAACGTTCACCAATTTGCAAGTATTCATCAAACGCATCAGGCGCAGTGTCGTACGCCAATTAGCGGATAGCGGATGCGCACTTCAAAAGAGGATCGATGCTATTACGACCGGTACAATCATAACTTGGTCTAAAAAAATTAAAGTACTCGGGAATAGGTCGAACATTATAGCTTAAGATATAGTTGACTATTTTATTAAAAAGTGTAGACCTCATACAATACTTTCGTCTAAACATATCTTCCGAATACTTAGGTGGAGTGTCATCTTCGCCAAAATAGTCGTTGATTAAACGTTGTTTCGCCACTTCTCGTTCACGTGGTAGTATTGCCTCAACCTCTTAATACCCGATCCTGATCCATTGACTTCTTGATCACACAAACTTAGATATTGTTCATACGCCGTATAACCTTGGATATATCGATCCATGTTGTTTTTAAAATAAACATCATAATGGTTGTAAGTGGAGAAGTTGTTGGGATCATTTGGATCCATAGTAGTAGTAGAGATTTAATTGGAAGAGTTTGTTATAATTGATAGAATAAAGGAGGAATTTATAGAGTTTTTTGGGATAAAAATGTTGAAAATTTATGCAAATTGGCTATATAGCTGTTACATTCAAACACAAAACAAAAAACTAGCCGTTACATTTGAATTTAAAAGGAAAAAAAATTCAATCGTGTGGTGTCGTTCCAACGCACGAGGTGATTTAGCCCCAGAAGTGGTACGGTGCGCCGTTTCATTTTTTGGTGCGGTTTTTTGGCACAAGGGTTTGGCACCATTGTATCATAAGCTCTAATAGATTATCAAGAACGTAAAATAAAGAGTTAAATTTCCAATTATCAATATTAGATACTTAATATTACTATTTCATGTAATATAATACTAATTTTTTCTAGCTCCTACACTCGATCTTGAGTCTTACATCCTTGATGATAATGTACGTGATGGAGACATGGAAATTGTTTGTTACTCCTATGTTGTATCCTTCAGAATAATAATTGGAATTATGGCATTACTAGCAACTGCAAGGAAGTTTCCTATCAACAATCAAGACCCACACCATGTAATCATATTTTCAGCTCTCTGTTTTGTAGTTATACAAATTTAAATAAATAAATGAGTTAACCACATTTTAGGTGCTTGTGATTTGCTGAGTATTTCACTTTCAGAATTTTTGAAAAAGTTTGTGGTTCAGTCTAAAAGTAAAACACTCGCTCAAGTTTACCCTAATTTATCATTAACCGTTAATTTGACCAAATTTAGAATTGTAAAGTGACTGAAATGCCCTTAGGGTGTGTTTGGTAGCAAGAAATGGCACTTGAAAATTGGAAATAAAGTAAATTCTCTTGTTTGGTACATCAAGAAAAGAGAGGACGGAGATATCCGAATTCTCGAAAATCCAATCCTTTGCAATTTAATTTCCATCCACTTTGTAATGGAAATGAGATCCCAAAAACTAGAGCACGGAGAGTTCACATTTTTTTTATTAATTAAATGCTTGGTATAAAAACGAAAGGGTCACGCGAGATGCACATTCACAAACAAACATCTCAAAAACACTCCAAGCCATTGTCTCAATCTTTTTGGCAATTAAAGCTTTTGTTGTTGTCAGTGCAATTTCTCATCCTCCAAATCATGCCCATTTAATTAGTATGGTCTCCACCATCCATGGACGGAACCAGAAGACAAAGTCACCGGGTGCATTTATGAGAAATCAAACAAGACTACATGCATAACTTTTTGGGACCAGGTGCATTTATAGAAAAATATAGGTTTTATAACAAAATTAACACTACGAGACAAAAATTCATGGGTGTCCCAGGACGCCCCGGGACACCCCCTGGTTCCGTCCCTACCACCATCTGTTAAAAAATTAGTCTCTATATTAGCTTATGGTTACGTCTAGGGTGTTAAGTGTCAGTTTATTATTTTTAGTCAAGTAGGAGTCGGTTTGGTTGGCTTGTGTCCCAAGCCCAACCCGTGTCTTGTTTACAGTCGACATACAAAGTCGGTTTACCCTCCCCCTCATCTCTATAAAAGGAGGTGAGGGGGGACGAGTCATGTACACATTCTTTTAATTTTAATCTAAACGTTTGGTTAAGGATTACTTACTTGTGCAAAGCTTCTCTTTTTCTGTCAATACTATTGGTGCGTGGTTTTCTTCAACGATCGGGTTTATTCCGCTCTAGTAACCAGGGGTTGTTGGTTGTCGATTACTACAAGTGGTATCAAGAGCCCAGGTTCGCGGGTTTTTCTGGTATACTAGGATCGATCAAGAAGGTCTCTGTTGTTCGTTCTTGGAAAGAGCATGTCTCGTTTTCTGTTTGGGTTTTCAAGGGTAACGATCGACAAGAGGGTTGCTGTTTAGGATTCGCTTAAACAGTAACATCGACAGTAAGGGTTCTTGGGTCTTCGATTGTCCGGATTTGTGACAAGGTGTAGAAGATCTAAGGGTTTGTTGGTTTTCGGTTGTTGAAGATCGATTTTTTTTTCTGGTGGCTATTGTTTTTCTTTGACGTGATAAACGAAGAAGAAGGATAACATGATTTGGTTTTTTGTTATTAAAGAAAAATTCAACAGAATATTTGATTGTTTTATTGTATTGGTGGAAGACTGCAAACCAATATCTTTAAAATAAAATAAAATCCATTTGTTCCTTTTTTGTTAGTTTGTGTTTGTGAGGGTTTTTCACAAAGTTTAGCAAATTAATAAAGGGATTAATGCATCCGGTTATAGTCTCCATGTGTGGGAGGTCAGGAGTTCGACTCCTGGTATTCCCCATGTGGGGGATTTTCCCTGAATTGGCAGCCGGGTTCGAATCCCAGCGTGATGCCTTGAAGCCTCTTAATGGGAAACTGAATGGCTAGGCTGGGGGTGGATATTCTCTTCGTGAGATGATTCGAACTCGGGTTGAGAGACTTGGTGCCTTGGTGGCATGTAAGATACTCCGATGCACCAAACTGCCGTTCAAAAAAAATAATAAAAAATAATAATAATAATAAAGGGATTAAAGAATGCATGCATGACTCGTCTCCCCCTCCATCTCCTTTTATAGAGATGAGGGGAGGGTAAACCGACTTTGTAAGTCTGCTGTAAACAAGACACGGGTTGGGCTTATGACATAAGCCAACCAAACCGACTCCTAATTGACTAAGAATAACAAACTGACACTTAACACCCTAGACGTAACCATAAGCTTAGAGGCTAATCTTGTAACAATTTCCACTTTAAGCTTTATATTAGTCTCTACCAACGCTCAACAACTTCAAGCAGTGTTGAAACTTATGTCCAGGTACCACCTTTGTCAAAGCATCCACAGCATTGTGTTCAATACCCACCTTCAGATCTTCAACCGTCTTTGTTTCCAAGACATCTCTGATAAAGTGATAACGCACATTGATGTGCTTAGTGTTAGGAATTAAATATTCCATAGATTTAATAGATTTGATGATCATAAACAAGAAGAATGAAACATAAAGAATACTGAAATGATAAGCAAAAGATACTGAGTGCAATTCTGCTGAAGAGTGTTTCCACTGATAGATTCTGCTGATGAGCAAAAAGTTTCTGCTGATGGATTCTGCTGAAGAGCAAAATAGTTCTGCTGATGAATTCTGCTGAAGAACGTTTCTACTGAAAAGTGATTCTGCTGATGGATTCTACTGATTGACACTACTGCTGATCAGTGAGTCATACTACTGAATGGATAAAGATGAAAAAGATATTATGTGCATAAAAGTCAAGTATATCTTTTAGATAATATCTTTCATAAGTCATCAAATTGAACACTCCAAGTGAGTTGTAAACATAGATACGTGTGTATCTTAGATGACTTGACATCCTAGTCATAAGCTAGATAGTAGATGACTAAGCTTATCAAAATTGTAATGATCTCCTTATGTTATAAAAGGAAGATCACACCCCTTTAGATAGAGTGGTGGTGAGTGCATGATTCACAGTGAAACAAAGTGAACGTCACCTCCAAGGTGCTTCGTACTTAGAAATTACAATAACACCAAGTGTGTTAAATGTAAAGCATCTAAAAGAGTGTGTGTGGGAATATCAGACGAGGGGTCTGATGAACATTAGACATGGGGTCTTTTGTTGTTAGGTTTGTTTAGCTTCAAGGATCCTTGATCCCTGTTAGATTGTAAACCGTGCTATACTTGATCACATAGCATTGGGGCTAGTTGGAATAACAAACGAAATGTTGGCAAAACCTTGTTGTGATAGTATTGTTTCTTTCATAGAATATTCCGTCAATATTATCATTGTACTCGTAATAGCCAAATTCCTAGATCAAAGGCTTAACATCCTAGAGCTCATAAACGATCACAAAAGCTTATTATTAATAGAAGGACGGTAAAATAAGTTTTTCAACAATTGGTATCAGAGCGTACAGGTTGATATTTTTGTTTTAGAAGAAGAAGTTAGAAATGGATGTTGAGTCTATTCAAACAAATGTTGCTGCTAAGTTACCAATGCTCAAACAGAATGAGTTTGAGATGTGGAGGTTAAGAATAGAACAATATTTTCAAGTGCAAGATTATGCACTGTGGGAAATTATTGAAGATGGAGATTCTTACAAGCCTACAACCACTACATCAACAGTTGATGGTAAGGAAGTTGATAAGCTGCAAACCAAGCCACAAACTGCAGAAGACAGAATTAAGAAGAAGAATGACCTAAAGGCCAGAAGCATGCTGATGATGACCATTCCAAATGATCAACTTATAAACTTCAGCAAATTCAAAGATGCAAAGTCACTATTTGAGGCCATTATTGCAAGGTATGGTGGGAATGAAGCCACCAAGAAGACCCAGAAGACTCTTCTTAAGCAACAGTTTGAAAATTTCACATCAACCAACCATGAATCTTTAGACCATATGTTCAACAGGCTACAGAATATTGTGAGTCAACTTGCTATTCTTGGAGTTGAAATACCTCAAGAAGATTTAAACTCAAAATTTCTGAGAAGCTTACCTGAAGAATGGGCTATGCATGTTGTTGTCTGGAAGAACAAGTCAGACATTGACACCATGGATCTTATGGATCTGTATAGCAACTTTAAGATTGTTGAGCAAGATTTGAAGAAAACTGGAGGTACTAGTTCAAGCACTGGGAACATGGCATTTATGTCATCTCCTAGTAATTCAGTTCCAGTTACTAATGAAAAAGTTCATGATGTTGCAAGTGCTGCAAGTTCATCAAGCAGTATTTTTGGAATTTTAGATGAGAAAACATGTTGTGCTTTCTTCACAAGCAAACATAATGGATCCATGTTAACTCATGAAGACCTTCAAGAGATCAATGATGATGATCTGGAGGAAATGGATCTAAAATGGCAAATTTCTCTTCTTAGCAAGAGAGCTAAGAAATTCTATCAAAGGACGGGGAAGAAGATCACAATCAGTAGCAATGATCCTGCTGGTTATGACAAGTCAAAGATAGAATGCTACA